>CM066034.1:551728485-552971865 GCA_033557465.1 Ichthyophis bannanicus
CATAAATGACCTGGAAAGTGGAATAACGAGTGAGGTTATCAAATTTGCTGATGACACAAAACTATTTAAAGTTGTTAAAACCCAGGAGGATTGTGGAAAATTGCAAGAGGATCTTGATAAATTGGAAGACTGGGCATCAAAATGGCAGATGAAATTTAATGTGGAGAAGTGCAAGGTTATGCACCTAGGGAAGAACAACCCAAACTATGGTTACACGATGCAAGGTTCCACATTAGGAACCACCACCCAAGAAAAAGATTTAGGCGTCCTTGTGGATACCATGTTAAAACCCTCGGCCCAGTGTGCAGCGGCGGCCAAGAGAGCAAATAGAATGCTAGGTATGATAAGGAAAGGAATGGAAAATAAAACAAAAGATATTATAATGCCTCTATATCGTTCCATGGTGAGACCGCACCTTGAATATTGTGTGCAATTCTGGTCGCCATATCTTAAAAAGGATATAGCAATTTTAGAAAAGGTTCAGAGAAGAGCCACCAGAATGGTAAAGGGGATGGAAGGCTACTCCTATGAAGAAAGGCTAAAAAGGTTGGGGCTCTTTAACCTGGAAAAGAGACGGCTGAGGGGAGATATGATAGAAGTCTATAAATTAATGAACGGAGTGGAACGGGTAAACGTAGATCGATTGTTTACCTTATCAGAATATAGAAAGACTAGGGGACATGCAATGAAGCTACAGGGTAAACTATTTAAGACTAATAAAAGAAAATATTTTTTCACTCAACGTGTAATCAAACTCTGGAATTTGTTACCGGAGGATGTAGTAAAGGCTGTTAGTGTAGCTGGGTTTAAAAAAGGTTTGGACAAGTTCCTGGAGGAAAGGTCCATAAACCATTATTAAGAAGGGACCCAGGATATCAATGCTTGAACCAATACAAGCATTGTGGAACCTGTGTCCCTTGGGGAAACTGCTAGGTACGTATGACCTAGATTGGCCACTGTTGGAAACAGAATACTGGGCTTGATGGACCTTGGTCTGACCCAGTATGGCATATCTTATGTTCTTATGTTCTTATGTAGGTATCCGACCTGCTGATCTCTTCTCTGCGGTGGTGGCTTCATCTACCAAACCTGCTGCTGGGAGTGGATTTTCAAACTCCTCCGCCTTCTCAGGTGCTAACAACCGATGCTTCTCTCCTGGGTTGGGGAGCACATTGCCAAGGGACTTGTACTCAAGGCCTCTGGACTCCTTGGGAGTCTGCTCAGCAGATAAACTTCCTGGAGCTCAGAGCCATCCGCCTAGCTCTGAGAGCCTTCTCCCACCTCACTACTCACCAGTCTGTGCTGGTTCAGACGGACAATCAAGTTGCAATGTTCTACGTGAACAAGCAAGGAGGAACAGGCTCCTTCCTTCTCTGTCAAGAGGCACAAAAACTGTGCTCTTGGGCCGTCCACCACGGCATCCTCCTCAAAGCTGTCTATCTCCCAGGTCAGGAAAATTACCTGGCAGACAAGCTAAGCAGGATCCTCCAACCACACGAGTGGAGATTGGATCCATTGGTGGTTCAGCGGATCTTTCTCAAGTGGGGCCTCCCCACCATGGATCTGTTTGCCAGTCCTCTGAACCAGCAACTTCCCAGATTCTGCTCTCGACAACTGCATCCTCTCAGAGTAGCGGCGGATGCTTTTCTGATTCCATGGTCCACAGGCCTCTTGTATGCCTTTCCTCCCATGCCACTGGTGTCTCGCACGCTCTTCAAGGTTCTCAGAGACAGAGCCTCGATGATCCTAGTGGCTCCACGGTGGCCGAGACAGCCCTGGTTCCCGCTTCTGATGCAGCTGGCGGTGGACACTCCTCTTCCTCTGGGGTTTCAACCCGATCTCCTGTCACAGGATCAGGGGACTCTCCTACACCCCAACCTCCGGTCCCTTCATCTGATGGCCTGGCTGCTGAAAGGGTAGTCCTTGCTCCCCTCCTGCTGCCTCGGGAGGTGGAAGAGGTCGTCTTGGCCTCCAGGCAGCCCTCCACCCGGAAGTCCTACGCTCTTAAGTGGCGTCGGTTCTCTGTGTGGTGTGCTCAGCAGTCTGAGAATCCCTTCTCCTGCTTGGTGGCAGTGGTCTTGCAATATTTGCTTTACCTCTCCAATATGGGCCTTAAGTCCAACTCTGTCAGGGTCCACCTCAGTGCTCTCTCTGCACATCACGCACCGGTGGATGGCAGGCCTCTTTCCAACCACCCTTTGGTGGCTCGTTTTCTCTGAGGCCTCCTTCTCCTTAAGCCTCCTTTGCGCCCACCAGCCCCTGAATGGGATCTGAATGTGGTCTTGCAGCGGATTACCTGTCCGCCCTTTGAACAAATGGCTACCTGCCCTCTTTGTTTTCTTTCCTGGAAAACCTTGTTTTTGGTAGCCCTTACCTCTGCTAGGCGAGTAAGTGAACTGCAGGCCCTAGTGTCTGATCCTCCTTACACTTGGTTCTACAGGAATAGGGTAGTCTTACGGACTCACCCTAAGTTTCTTCCAAAAGTGGTTTCTCCTTTTCATCTCAACCAGGAGGTGGTTCTTCCGAACTTCTTTCCCAGGCCGCATGCCAGCTGGGCTGAAATGGTCTTGCATACCCTGGACTGTAGGAGGGCCTTATCCTTCTACCTTGACCGTACGCGGGAGCATAGGAGGGCTGTTCAGCTCTTCGTTTCTTTTGACCCCAATAAGTTGGGGCTCCCTGTCTCCAAGCGTACTTTGTCCTTATGGGTTGCTGACTGTATCGCTTGGGCTTATGGGGCAGCCGGCCTCTCGTTGGAGGGTCGTGTCATGGCTCATCGTGTTAGGGCGAAGGCTGCGTCAGTGGCTCATCTCCGCTCTGTTCCGTTGGCAGACATCTGCCGGGCCGCTACTTGGTCTTCAAGCCAGACTTTTGCGGCCCATTACTGCCTGGAGAGGGAGTCCCGCAGGGACAGTGCTTTCGGTCAGGCAGTCCTCCGTAATCTCTTTGAGGTTTAGGCAACTCCTACCCTCCGGCCTGGTGTTGGGCTACCGGTTGGGGGCGTTTTCAGAGAAGATTCCTTCCTTCTGTGCTACTGAGCTAGAGGGAGCTCATTTTTCCACTTGAGGTCTCCGGTAGCCTTAAGCTAGGGAGTCCCATATGTGAGGACTGACTTCCTGCTTGGTCCTGGAGAAAGAGTAGTTACTCACCTGTAACAGGTGTTCTCCAGGAGCAGCAGGAATCAGTCCTCACAACCCTCCCTCCTCCCCTTGGAGTTGCAGTCCTATCATTTCGTTTTGCTAATTTTTTTGCTGTCTTTTAGCTATGTCATCAGACTGAGCAAGATGGCACTCTTGGGCGGGAAGGGGACCGTGCATGCGCGCTGCAATTCCCAAAGGCTTTCTTTGAAAGCTGGGGAAATTGCTCTGCGAGGGCTCCGTCGGCGCCAACGTCACCCATATGTGAGGACTGATTCCTGCTGCTCCTGGAGAACACCTGTTACAGGTGAGTAACTACTCTTATTTTACAGTGCTCCTCATAACAGTGCTTCATCCATGAGGGCTGCTGTTCACATACACTTAACCAGGAATCTATATAGGGGAACTGGTCAGGATACGCTCTCAGTATAAGCTGATGGATTCGTAAAACTGTCTCAAAATCAAAGGTGCCCCCTCGGGGCCATGAAGCAGCTAATGCGGGCCACTCCCTTTCACATAACATTTTTAATCTGGATGGAGTCATTTTTGTACCATAATCGCCCGAAAATCCTTTACGGAAATTCTTGATCATACATGCCAACGGAGTTTGCGTGGACTCCGTCCCTCCCATAAGCTAAACATACCTATGTACACTACTACCTACGTACTCAACGTACCTGCGTACGTTACGTACCCTACGTCCCTACGTACATGTAATGACGTACAAGACAACGAACAATAAGGATAGGTAGTATGGCTGTAGGTAAGGAGTCCGTACAGCCCACAGAACACTGGGGGGGACAAACACCACTCGCTTCCTCCTGTTCGCGACCTGGGCGCGGTCGCCCGGCCAGGAACTGCGCTACTTAGGAGTCCGCTCTCGCTCGGTCTGTATTTCAAGACCTCTCACTCACACACGCAAGCATATTTCAACAAGATATCATATTTCAATATTTCAAGTGCCCAGGTTTTCTGACTAACTGACTATCCCAAACAAGAAGGGTCGATGGCTTGGGCTTCCGCTTTCCTTATGCGGAGCTTACTAGGACCGCCCTTATGGGAGGTGATCAGGCTCCCTTGTCTCGCGCATACTCATGCGAGATTTCCCAGTTAGTCTATACCAAATATACCAAATCAGTCTTGCGCACGCAAGACGTTGTCCCAGGCTATTCTTTCTATCAAATACTTCAAAAATGTCTACTCACCGGATCCAGTCCCCGATACCACACCAGCTTCTGAGTTGGAACCTGGACTCTCCCGGGTCGGAGGTGTTGGCCAGCTGGACCCAATGGCCCGCCGAGGCAGGCGGAACCCTCTCCGGCACAAAAGGGCCGGCGGCGCCTGAGGTTTCCCCCGCGGTCGGACAGACACGGTTCCAACCGGGCCAAACCTCAAGGCGAATTACGTGGATTACTCGCTTGAGTACCATTTACCACTCGCACTTCCCGGCCAACGCACCAAGAATATGCTGTGGCAAAGTGCAATCAATGAATAAGTCCAGGAGTCGATTGACAGGGTCCAAGTCAGTTTATTGTGCACAAGGCCCAGTCAGTCAAAGCTTCAAAAGGAACTGAGCAAAAGTTTATACAGAGACATAACCATTTATACCTCTTTTTCAGTTTGATACATGAGAACTTTCTATTGGTTCCAACTCGATACATGCAAACTTTTCATTGGTTATACATTCCCTTCATTTGTCCAATTAGAAATCCCTCCGGAGCCTAGCAACCGGCCCCCTCCTTTTTGGATTGCTTGAACAATGGTACAGTTCTGAATTTCGTTACTTTTCTACTGCAAGGTTAACTTTGGCTTCTGGAATGCATATACTGAAACATTTCTGTTCTTTCACACACAAGAGAATAATAGAAGACTTATGAATTCATGAAAACTTCTTATTAAGCATTTTAAAACAGTTCTCTCATTTTCCACAGATTTTTGGTTCTTTTCTAGCTATAATGGGAGTTAGGATCCAGGCCTAACTTACAGGCGTTTCATAGTAGCAGGCCATGCTAGGCCATAGCCTACCACAATATCACTGCATTTGGAGTGGAGGAGTAGCCTAGTGGTTGGGGCAAGGTACTTCAGGCTGGAAGGTCAGGGGTTCAAATCCCACTAGAGGACAGCAACCTTGGACTGGAAGGACTGGGGCTTCTAGTCCCACAGGTGCTCCTTGTGGTCTTGGGCAAGCCACTTAACCCTCCATAGCCCATGTTCCCTGTAAAATAGTTATCTCCAAGTTATAATGCCCTGTTCAATGTAATTTCAGTTTGTTCAATGTAAACCACACTGATGCAGAATAGCATGGTATATAAGAGAATGTAAATAAATAAAATAAATAAATTTGAATACTTGCCAGTACGGAATATCAGGATGGAGTGGTCAGCATTTTTGTTCATAGATCCTCATTTTTGTTCATAGAGCTATCCACACTGGTACCCCCCTTTACCTTGCCGATCAGGTTCACCTCCACACCCCTCACCGTTCTCTCCGATCCATTCACATCAACCGCATGTTCCTTCCCTCCCCATCCCAGGCTCACTTGGAATCCACCCGGTCCTTAGCTTTCTACTTCCGTGGCCCAAGACTCTGGAACTTGCTCCCTCCCACCCTTTGACTTGACTCCTCTTTTAAATCTTTTAAAACACAACTGAAAACTCATCTCTTCTGTGCAGCCTTTGACCTCCCTCCCCTTCCCCCATCCCTTTCCCCCCTCTTTGCTGGCCTATAGCTCCATTTCTTCCTCCACCCCCGTCTCCCCCTTTTCCCAAAGATGTGTCTCTTTAGTTCCCTTATCTACCTTCCCTCTCCATTGTTGTTCGTTGTCTTTCTCTCTCTACCTACTCTTTCAGTTTTCCCTCTCTATCACTGTCCCTGTTTCTCCCTATTCTTTTAGAAGTTTTATGGCATTCATTTTCCTTTTCTGTAGCATTTTTTTTTTAAGTTCTTAAATTCTACTTTGGTTGTAAACTGCCCAGATACTTATCTAATGGGCGGTATATAAAGGGGTATGTTTACTAAACTGCAGTAATGTTACCCGCGTTAAGTTCCGTGGTAGTGTTACAGATGCCCATATAAAGGCGTGGGCGTTGCATCGCTACGCAAGCCGCGTCAGCTAGCGCACGTTACAAGGCGCCTTAGACTAACACGCATTACAAGGCGCCTTATAAGGCACCTTACTTATAAGGCACCTTGCAAGGCACATTACAAGGCGCCTTATAAGGCGCCTTGTAAGGTGCCCTATAAGGTGCCTTGTTAGGTGCCATATGAGGTGCCTGATAAGGTGCCTTGTAAGGTGCCTCATAAGGTGCTTTGTAAGGCGCCCTATAGGGCTACTTAGGCTAAGCGCCATATTAGGCACCCCTGGACAAGGCACCTTAGAAGGCACCCTGGGTTATGGAACCATAGGTTAAGGTGGCCTAACAAGGGTACAGTGCCCTAGGTTAGTGTGCCCTAAGGGCTGCAAGGTGCTTTAGGATGACATGCATGACCTGTGAGGCATAGAAACAGATGTAGCCCTAACACTAGATAGAGCACCGAGGAAAGGCAATGAACAAGTGAGTGAAGGAGGGAGAGCTGGAAGCTGCTGGACCTGCCATATCTGCGGGCATCCCGTGTGGCTGCCAGTACTGTTGACAAACATGTTAGGGGCAACTGTACCACGGCACAGGGTGTTGGCAATGGAAAGTACTGGAAAGACAGTGGGTGGAAGATGATGGGAATACGTGTCCCCCAGTGGAGGCGGAGGTGGCGGTGGCAGGATAGTTACAATAATGGGTGGACAGAGGAGTGGTGGTGCCATGCAGATCAGGCACAGGCGAGGCAAGCATGAAGAGGTGCAATGCAGGAAAGGGTAGCAGTGCAGGACATGGGGTGGCAGCCTGCACAGGCAGACAGGCCTCTACACAGCTGACAGACGCAGATAGATGGACCGAAGGAATGTTGGCAACTGTGGCGAGGATATTATGGGCTGGCAGCACAGATCTGCAAAAATATGACTGTGACAGACATGCAAACTAATGGAGTAAGACAGGCATGAAAGGAGGGAACAATGAGGAATTGAACCCATGAACACTGCCGAGAATGGCATTGTACTAGCCAGTAGGCTATACCTCCATGGCGTATCTCACAGCAATGGCTGGGTACAGAAGGACTGCAGGTCACTGCACAAACTGTCTGCTCTGAGTGCCAGGATAGGGTAACCCCACCAGTACCCATGATGCAAGGCACATGCTGAATAGCTGTCTACAGCTGACCACCAAATAGGGTCAGCACCTCTCCGGTACCTCAGCTTGGAAAGACGAACTGACAGTGCATGATACTGGCTCACAGTAGCTACAGACCATGTCATTGTGCAGGTTCTGTGTTCACCCTGAGGGATAGGATGGGCGCCCAGCACTAGGTCCGCATTACGTGTGGTGCTAGAGATAGGTCCTGCTGTACATCCCCATCACTACCAGTGTGTGACAGGTGTTCCTTGTAGTGCATCTGAAGGTAGTTTGGTGTCCATCTGTATTCTGCAGTCACATGTGGCCCTCAGGGACCAGACACCACCCAGATTAGTGTGTACCCAGTGTTAGGGTCTGGCTGACATGGGCACCTGTTATCAGGGCAGAGAGGTTTCTAGACTTACATGTTGTTTGTGTAGCAGTGGTTCTACAGGTCCCAGTGTATACACTATATACCCCAAAGGGCCTACATTCACCCTTTTTGTAGGTAAGGTGCCTGAGCCCCTGTGAAGCAACCTCCATCCTGCTGGCATACAACAGCCCCCCAGGGTTGGTGGGCCAGAACCATACCTGTGGCAGTGGCAGACCAGCAGTAATGTTGGGGTTAGACTTGGAAAACCTCAACTGCCTCACACCATGGTCTGCCATTCACCAGCAGACAGCACTGTCTGACTGCACCTGCAGTACTCTACAAGGTGTTCCAACCATGTACAGACTAACTGCAGACAGCCCACTGGCCAATCCATAGTGCATGCTCACAGAGAAACCATGATCACCAGGCTTGTACATCAGTGATTAGGCCCCAGCATTACAAACACACAAGTATCACTGGAGTCAGCTAATGTAGAGGTCTATGTGGGAACCTAGACATGCCATGGTCACTGCTTGGTCAGAGTGAGAGTGTCCTCCCAGCATGACATGCTGTGGCCAGCCTGTCCATGCAGGCGGTGGTTGGGCACTACAGTGTCCCAGCCATTGCCCCACACCCTGTGAAGATGCATCCTGGCCAATCTGCCCTGTCCAGGCCATACCCACAATACCTTGCTCCACATTATGCACATATTCAGGCTAACGTTGGTAAGAGTGGGATATTGAGGGCCCAGTGATGTGTGGACAGCCACAGAACAATGGATAGACATACACACACACACTCCTATTGCAGCATTGTGCAAAGATAGGGGTGGTTGGCAACCCTGCCCATCACACTGGTCCTGATCACAGTGCTGACATTGCTAAACTGTGCAGGAGGTAGTAGTGGTGCTCTGGTGATAACTGCAGCTCTGTGCTGGGGCCAACAGCCTGACTCTCCATGCAGCTTTGGATTGTGGAGCCTGTGTGAGTGGGTGTTTGTACCCCTATTCGCCGCTGCTTTGGGCTTTGCACATGTTGCTGTTGTATCTGTATTATAGGGTAAAATATAGGGACAAACTCTGCAGGATCCACAGCTGGGACTTGAACCTGTGACCCTCTGCTTCTGGACACACTGGCTGTATGTACTGCACCATACTGTTGACACAGATGCACAGTAGTCCCTGGAGCTACCTGTACCTTTCCTCAGCCAGACCGTTTATGTTGCACTGCACACCACATACTGGTACAGGGCATGGCCTAGGTCCACTGCAGGCAGGTGCAACTGCCCCCTCCAGCATGGGCACACACCCCCCTGCCATGCTGACATGACCATATGCTGTCGGTGCTGGTAGTGTGCAGTCCCAGGTCATCCACTGTGTGGGTAGGCAGTTGCCTAGGGAGCGGGGTCTGCAGTGGGGAGGCATACATGGGCATCCTCACATCCGCTCCATCACCGCCTACCAATATAATGTCCCTTCCACTTGGGGGAGGGTTGGCTGGGGGGGTGTCAGGTCAATGCCATGGCAACTGTTAGCTAGTGTGGACCAGGTAGATGTAGGTGGATTGTGTTTGGCCTTTGTCAGCTGCTGTCTTGCTGATGTCCGGTTTCTATGTTTCTATGTGCCACCTAGGCGAGTGCCTAGTCCGCCTTTTGCCCCAGCTGCCTCCACTACATGTCCCGCCTGCAGCCCCCTATGCCCCATTTGCACCATCACCATAATGGCCTTTCATACTTGGGCACTATGCTGTTGCTGCAAATGGAGCACTACTATCACTTTTCTTGGGCTCCCTGCCTATGCTGTACATTGCTGACACTTAAATGGTTTCTCTCTCTTGCAAATGTGTGCTAATGCCAGGTTTTCACTCGTGGTAAGATTCAGCCCTTCAGTTCCCCACGTTAGTGTGGAAGGGGCCTCTCCCCGCCCATTGACCCCTTCTCTCCGCCCTCTCTCCACTCTCTGCGGGACTTACCCGTCGGGAACACTAGCGTGCGTCATGTAACGTTAACGCGCGTTAGGTGACGTTAACGTAACGTTACCTAATGCGCATTAGCGTAGCATCTGCTACATTAACGCGGTTTAGTAAACATACCCCAAAGTTTTAAATAAACATAAACAAGCAGTGACCACTACCCAGATAGACTATTTGGATAGTGGTTGAATATCGCCACTATCTGGATAGAATTTAGGGCAGCTTTTTTTTGGTCCTAAATTATGCAGATTGGCTATCTGCATAAGGGTGGAATTTATCTGGATAGTGGCCGAATATCACTGCTGTCCAGATAGTAGCCAGCACTGCCCTCACTGTGCCCACAGATCTCCCCAACGCTATTCGGATAGTGCCAAGGTGGTCTGTGGAGATATTCAGCATTGTTATCCAGATAATTTCTCTGTGTCCTTATCCAAACAACATCCCTGGTAATCCGGATAAAGGCTTTTGAATATTGGCCTCATAAACAATATTGGAAATTTTTCACTTAAATTCTACAATTTTTTCTTATTCTATTTGGTGAGTTCATGCTGAAATAATTGTATTATTATTCACTGCCTTGTGGCTAGTACTCAAATCAAAGATTGATATAAATATGTTAAAAAGTTTCTTTAAAAATGTTGATAGAAGCATTTTAAGGAAGTTGGAGCTTCTACTCTTATTTTCTTCTCAGGCATGCTGTTAGTGGCTACAATGATGTTCTTAAGGCTACTTACCTTTCTATATTTTCCTTAAGATATGTCAGATTTGTAGCTTTATTTTGAAAATCAATCATTACCAGTTTTCCCCTTAATCCAATATACTATTTATGATTAGTATAGGAACAATAATGAAACCACTCATAGAAACATAGAAATATGATGACAGAAAAAGACCACATGGCCTATCTAGTCTGTCTTCCATATCAACTACTACAACAGTCCCCTTTTTTCCTTTAGAGATCCTCTGTGTTTGTCCCATGCTTTTTTGAATTCAGATACTGTCCTCATCTCTACCACCTCCACTGGGAGACTATTCCACGGATCCACCACTCTTTCCGTAAAGAAATATTTCTGCATATCACCTTCATCCCATATCCCCTCGTAGCAGAATACATAATTTCCCGTTTCAAATTATGCAAGGAAAACTAATTGAACACTTTTTATACCTGCTATTTGGCATGCATAAATATTCCCTGAAAAATCATGTGCGTGTTTTTGGATTTTCAAAAGCTCTTTTCAACTTTGCCCCAGGAATGCCTCTATTTGCTGGGGACAGACGTATGTGCATTTCCAAATACATCCTGTTAGACCAGTCTAGACTAGTGGGTTGTGTCCACTGTTCCCTCTAAGCTGTGCGCGTGTTCGCACGCACACACCTCGCCGAGCGCGCGCGCACATACTTTACAACAGAGCGCACAAAAATTACGGCTCTGATTCTGATAGAAAACACAGACGTCTTAAAATTTAAAAGTTATGATTGTAATTACTAGAAATTTCCCGCTTCATTTAGTAATCGTCTATTTTCATTTAATTTGATTGAAATCAATGTGGTGTACATACTGTATTCTGACGTGTAGTCAAATTTTAAAGTATATAACTCCGAGTGTCGTTATGTGGCGCACAAAAATTCAGCCTTCCTTCAAAAACTGCACACAGCTGATATTTTATGCGCACACAGCCTACAGAAAATTAGAGGGAACATTGGTTGTGTCTCACTGCCAGCAGATGGTGAGACACAGAAAAATTCACAAAGCTTTGTGATATCACCCTTGGTATAAAAACCTATCCCCCCAATAGGAGCTTTAGTATTTTCTCTAGCAGATGGTGGACTTCTCCTAGCTCCTGGAGTTCTCTGAGAAGAGATTTGGTGTCAGTGTAGCTATCTTTGGCAGTTGTACACAATGTTGTGTCCCTTCTTTGCAGACAGTTTGCCTTTCTTCACTTTCCAGAGCTCCTCCTGGTCAGGAAGACTAGTAGAGCACCTCTGAAAGGAAGTGCTCCTGCTCATGAGGAGCAGTTGCAGCCTTACGTTCTGAATGTTCTGCAAGCAAGATTCTATCAGCTAAGTTGGCAGTCGCCTTTTGTTATTTTTCTAACTGCTTAAAATTTGTTTCAAACAAACACCTTATTCAAGGACCTGGTTACTGAGGAAATTGATGGGCATTTTTTTTCTTCTCCAGACCCTTTCTCCTTCATCAGTTTTTTCGTCCTTCAAGAGTAGTGAGTGTTTTATTTCTTTTGCGATTCTCTTTTGAAACAGCGTCCCAATCTGTTTTTCAGCGGTATCTTGTTCTGACTGCATGCGCTTCCCTTCTTTTTTCAGTGTGCTTTGTTTTTTGCATTTGTCTTTTTCCTGCTTCTCTTCATGTGCTCAGTCGGCGACTGCTTCCTGGCTCTGTTTTGCTGTTTCCCAGCATAATTTTTGTCCCACAGCTGTCATTCTTCAGAGTCTATTGATTTTTGGCTCCCCGGCTCTTCCTGTTACTTTTTCTTTTATCCTGTTGTGAAAATGCCTTCTTCCCATTCGTCTCTCCAGGCCAGTCCAGGAAAGATAGGGTTGTCAGCCCCCTCCAGCAGCTGAGGACTGAAACACACAGAGTCTTGCTGACACCCTATCCAGCTCCCCCTGGTGCCAGAGACTCAGTCTTTCAGTCCTCAGCAGCTGGATAGGACCGATTTTTGTTTTCTCAGGCTCCCTACCAAAAAAAGAGATTGAAAGTTTAAAGATATAGAGGAGATTATTATGGGAAAAAGACCTTCTGGCTTGCTCTAGCAGGGCTGTAAGTCTGGAGCAGGGTTTTTCTTTAAATCCCCATAGGCTCGGGGGAGAGAGGGCAGAAGAGGCAGAGCCTGCCTCGTTTAACATGGAGCCTACCTGGTCTGCCTGAGAGGAAGTGCCTGGGAGCCCCAGTAGAACTTTCCTCCCCCTCCAAAGGGGCTGATGGAAGACCGCGGGCTGCAGGAAACAGCCGATCAGCTGATTGCCGGCAGCTACGAGGTAAGAAGGCCTTGGGGGTGTGCGATTGGGCGGGCAGCAGTGGCTTCGGTGGTTTCAGGCCTCTCACAGTCGGCGGCAGTAAGAGTTGCTGGAAACGCATGCTGCTGGTTTTGGCGGCATGCGTTCAGTGCGCAGGTATCTGAGGACTTTCGGGGTCTGGGCTCTGCAGATCGTGCATTCGTCGGGGCAGTTTGTTGGAGTGGCGTTTTTTGGCTATGGAAGAAGATTCGGCATCGGGAGAGCTCTCTGGTCAGCCGCAGGAAAAGGCGGGAATAGCGGCCATTTTAGGTGAGAAAGTTAATTCTCCTGTGCTAGCAGAGAAGGTGGTAAAAAAAAAAAGCAAAGACTAAGAAAACTGCGTTGCCTACAGTTTCTGCAGCTCTGTTGGGGCTGCAAGAAGGGTTAGAGACATTATTTTCGCCTGAGTTCATTCTCTCTATGCATAGTGCTTATTGCCTTAAGAGAGAGCAGACACAAGGCAAGGCTGGGTCCGTGGTAGGGAAGGCTTCTCCAAAAGCGGATGTGTGTGTGGCAGAGGACCCGGGAGAGGGTCCTTCTCATAGAGACCTGGAAGTGGAGCCGGACTTCGATGGCTGGGGTCAGCAGGCCTCGGGTACTCGGAGTTCCGAGGATGGAGAGATGTTTTGCTCTGTCGGCAGGAGAGTTGGAGGAAGGAGAAATTGCCCCGGGTGATGATCCAAACTTCCAGAGGTTCCTCTTGCACCACCAGAAGGCTCAAATTCTAAGCAGAAAGGGAATGAGCAATGAGAGCTCCTAGCTCCTCCCTACGAAACACTTGGAATGGGAGGAGCTAGGAGCTCTCATTGCTCATTCCCTTTCTGCTTAGAATTTGAGCCTTCTGGTGGTGCAAGAGGAACCTCTGGAAGATCCATTGCTCCAGGGTTTTAAGTCGGAGCAGAAGTGTTTTCCAGTTCATAGAGTTATCAAGCAGATGGTGGAATCGGAGTGGGAATGCCCAGAGGCTTCTCTGAGGGGTAGCCGACCCATTGGCCGTTTGTATCCGATTCTGAAAGAGGAGAAAGAATTACTGCGAATGCTGAAGGTGGATACCTTGGTGTCGGCCGTTACGAAGAAGACTACAATTCCAGTAGAGTGGGGAGCGGCCCTTAAAGTTCTCCAGGATCGCAAATTGGAGTCTATTCTCAAACAGACTCTAGTGCTCTGGCGCTGCAGGCTTCGGTGTGTGGAGAGTATGTGTCTAGGGCCTACATTCGCTGGCTCCAAGGGGAAGTAGCTCCTGTAGAGGAGGGATCTTCCTCAGAGGGGGCTAAATTGGAATCAGCAGCAACATATTTAGCGGATGCCTTTTATGATCTACTGAGAATCGCGGCTAAGACTATGGCATCACTTATTGCTGCGAGGTGGTTTCTCTGGCTGAGAAATTGGGCTGCGGACGCGTCTTCGAAGGCTCGTCTTAGTAAGCTCCCTTAGAAGGGTAGGCTGCTTTTTGGGGAGGCGTTGGAGAAGATTGTTAAGGATTTGGGAGAGTGAAAGGGAGGCAGGCTTCCTGAGGATCGTCCAAAGGGACAGAGACCTGGAGGACTACTGAGAGGTCAGGGGAGAAAGTTTCGAAGGTTTTGGCCGGCAAGGTATGCTCCTTATCAGAGAGGGCGCTTTGTGGCCAGAGGGCAGTCCTTTCGAGGAGCCCGTGGTTTTGGCAGGGGTTATCTCCCTCCCCAGCAAGGTCAATCCAAGAAACCGCAATGAAGTCGTGAAGGACCAGGTGGAAGTTCTGGTCGGGGGATGTTTGCAGGAGTTCTATTCCGCCTGGGCCGCCATCACCACGGACCAGTGGATGCTGGAGATCATCCGCGAGGGGTATGCATTGGAGTTCGACCGGCCGCTAGCAGATTCTTTTGTGGTGTCCCCGTGCAAGGTACAAGTAAAGTTGGAAGTGGTGCACAGCACGCTTCAAAGGTTGCTGCTTCTTCAAGCGGTGGTTCCAGTACCTTGAGACCAGTGCGGGTAAGGTTGCTACTCGATTTACTTTGTAGTTCCAATGAAAGAGGGCTCCTTTCAGCCCATTCTCGATCTCAAACATGTGAACCGCTGTTTAAGGGTACCACATTTCTGGATGGAAATGCTGAGATTTGTAATTTTGGCGGTAAAGCTGGGCGAGGTCCTCTCGTCCATAGACCTTACAGAGGCCTACTTGCACATTCCGATCAGACCGGTTCATCACAAGTTCTTGCGGTTCACCGTTCCTATGGGCCACTTTCAGTTTCATGCTCTACCTTTTGGGTTGGCAACAGCACCACACACTTTTACAAAGGTAATGGTGGTGGTGGTGGCGGCTGCGTTGTGACAGGAAGGTATTTGGATGCATCCCTATCTGGATGACTGGTTGATTCGGGCAGACTCCGAGGAGGATTCGGTCATAGTGACTGGGCGAGTGGTTCAGTTTCTCGAAGGGCTTGGTTGGGTAGTCAACTGGGCAAGGAGTCATCTGCAACCGGTACAGTGGCTAGTGTATCTCGGAGCTTTGTTCGACACGGTTGCTGGGTCGGTGTTTCTGCCAGAGGACAGGGTGCAAAAGATTCTGGGACAGGTGAGGAGGTTCTTGGGTATGAAGGCTCCAACGGCATGGAGGTACATGCAGCTTTTGGAATACATGGCAACCACCTTGGATCTCGTGCCTTGGGCCAGGCCCCACATGCGGCTGCTGCAGAGAGTTCTGCTATCTCGGTGGTATCCGCAACAGCATCAATTGTCCCAAATGTTGGTGTGTCCAGAGGACGTGCGTGCAAGTCTGGACTGGTGGCTGGATCCAGCCATCTTTAAGCGGGGATGCCCATGGAACAGCCAAACTGGGTGTTGGTCATGATGGATGCCAGTCTCTCGGGCTGGGTGGTGCACTGTCAGGCGCAGGTGACGCAGGGCTGCTGGACCTCGAAAGAAGCGCAGTGGTCGATCAACCGGTTGGAAATGAGGGCGGCGCACCTAGCGCTTGTAGAATTTGTGAACCTCGTAGAGGGCAAAGTGGTTCAGGTGTTTTCCGATAATGTGGTGATGATTTCCTGTATCAACCGGCCGGGAGGTACAGGCAGCGTTTCCCTGCTGGAAGAGAGTCAGTTGTTCCTGCAGTGAGTGGAGATCCATCTGATAGCTTTGTCGGCCGCCCATGTAGCAAGAAAGGACAACATACAAGCCGATTATCTCAGTCGGAATGTCCTGGATCCAGGAGAGTGGGAATTGAATGCGGCAGTCTTTCACGACATTACGGTAAGGTGGGGACAGCTGAGCATGGATCTAATGGCCACTCTAAACAATGCCAAAGCGCCAAGGTTTTTCAGCAGGCACAGAAGAATGAACAACCAACGAATGAACTTCTGTATGTCTTCCCGCCATGGCCAATGATAGGTAGGGTCATGCGGAGGATAGGAGTCCACGAGGGACAGGTAATTCTCATTGCGCCCGACTGGCCAAGGAGGCCATGGTATGCAGATCTGATGCATTGTCGGGTGGATCATCCCTATAAGCTACCTTATCAAGTCAACCTGTTCAGCCAGGGACCAGTTCTGATGCCGCAGGTGGATCGATTCTCGCTTATGGCTTGGCTCTTGAGAGGGAGCGGTTGCGGCGCTAGGGGGGTACTCAGCGGCGGTAATCACTACTATGTTAAAGTAGAGGAAGAGGTCTACGTCCTTGTCCTATATTCAGATTTGGCAAATTTTTGAGGATTGGTGCTCAAAACAGGGCATTAAGCCGTTTGTCTCGAGGTTGCCGGATATTTTGTGGTTTCTACAGGAGGGGCTGGAGAAAGGTCTAGCGCTTAGCTCTCTTAAGGTTCAATTGGCAGCCCTGGCTTGTTTTAGAGGCCAAGTGCAAGGTAGCATGCTGGCAACTCATCCGGATGTTTTGCGTTTCTTCAGGGCAGTGAAGAATGTTAGACCGTCATTGCGGCAGGTTTTGCTGCCCTGGGATTTGAACTTGGTTCTGGAGGCGCTGACGGAGTCTCCTTTCGAGCCCATGGGGATAGTGTCTTTGAGGCATTTGACTTGGAAGGCTGCGTTTCTGGTGGCGTTGTGTTCAGCAAGGCGAATTTCGGATCTTCAGGCGCTCTCTTGTAGAGCACCCTTCAATTTTCGGTGGAAAAAGTGGTGCTACGGACAGTACCATCTTTCCTACCGAAAGTGGTTTCAACTTTTCATGTAAATCAATTTCACTTCCAACTTTTCCACAGCTGGGAAAGGAGGAGGAGGATCGGACTCTGCATAGGCTAGATCTTGGAAGGGTTCTCCGTTGCTATCTGAAGAGGACGGAGGGTTTTCGTAGGTCTGACCGCTTATTTGTGATTTTTGACGGTCCTCGAAAGAGGGAGGCGGCTTCCAAGGCCTCCATAGCCCGGTGGGTAAAGCAGGCTATCGGGACAGTATATGAAGCACATGGTAAAGCGTCTCTGAAAGGGCTCAGAGCTCACTCTACTTGGGGACAAGCAGCGTCTTGGGCGGAGTTTGCCTTTCTCCTCCTGTGGAGATCTGCAGAGCGGCAACCTGATCGTCGCTGCACACCTTTTCAAGACATTACAGGTTGGATGTTCAGGCTAGGGGGGAACGCAAATGTTGGAGCTTCAGTCATTCTAGCAGGTCTGGGGGGTCCCTTCCGGTTTTAGGTACTGCTCTGGTACAACTCTACCTTTCCTGGACTGTCCTGGAGAGACGAATAGGAAGGAGAAATTAGACCTTACCTGCTAATTGTCTTCCTTGAGTTCTCTCCAGGCCAGTCCAGGACCCTCTCAGTTCATTTGTGAGATAAGTGACTCTGGCAGGTTACTTTCCTGCATTCCTCCATCAGAGGGTCGCTGTTAATGAACAGGCTGAACTTAAATGAATATACAGGGAGGCGAAGGGCAGGTTGGCCTTCCGGTGTTTACGGGGAGGCTCTGCTCTCTTTTTTTTCTATCCCTAGAAGGGGGAGGAGCTGGAGGTTTAGAGATTCTGGGGAAAAATAAATAAATAAAAAATAAAGAAGAAGTTTTGTTTAGATAGTTAAGAGAGGGGAGAGCAGCTATACTAGCTGGGGAATTCCTTAGTGCAAAACGTTTGTGTTATTAATCAGTTCTAGGGTTATTTAAAAGAAATATAGTGAATAGGGAGCTGCTTTGTCAATAGAAGACTGAGTCTCTGGCACCAGGGGGAGCTGGATAGGGTGTCAGCAAGACTCTGTGTGTTTCAGTCCTCAGCTGCTAGAGGAGTCTGACAACCCTATATTTCCTGGACTGGCCTGGAGAGAACTCAAGGAAAGACAATTAGCAGGTAAGGTCTAATTTCTCTTTCTTGCCTACAGTGCTGCTTGGGCTGTGGGAAGAAATGTAAGACATTGACAGGTAGTTTGTGTTCCACCTGTGGTTCTGATCAAGGGGGGGGGGGGGTCCTTCTGCATCTGCAGGTCCTTGTTCAGGTTGCCCTTCCAGGTCTCTTGCTTTAGCTCCCTGGGGTTACCTCAGGGTGATGCTAGATCTCAAGATGCCCTTCCTCCAGTTTTGTTGCCTGAGCAACCTGCTCACTTTCTACAATTCTCTATTCAGCCTATGCAGATCCAGCTGATGTCTCTGATCTCCAGTTTATGCAGCTATTCCATCAGGCCTGGGATATGTGGCTCTCAGGGGTTATTCCAGCTGCCGCTGATCCACCATCTAGAAAGCGTGCCTGCCGAAGTTCAGCTTGAGCTTCTCTAGATCAGACCAAGGATACCTTCTCTCCTCCAGGGGACTGGCGCCCTGCAGGGGAAGACAGTGACGGTCCTTCAGATGAACATTCTATCACTTTGAGTCCAGCTGGGAAGAAGAAAAGCTCTTGCCGTTGGTAGACGGCCAGGAGCCTTGAGAAGACAGTCAGGGTATCCGGTTATTCCATAAGGAAGAGTTTCCTGCTCTCATTGCCAAATTAGGCAGGCACTGCAACTCTCAAACTCTCAAGTGCAACAGTCTTCAGATTCCTCTAAACCTCAGGCAGACCCCATCATCGTGGGCAACAGGAAAACTTCTAAGGGGTATGTTTACTAAAGCGCGGTAACGTAGCAGTGGCTACATTTATGCACGATGTTACCAAATGTAACGTTAACGCGTGCTAATATTACCAGATGCAATGTTATCGCACTTTAATGTCTCCGGCAGCGTTAAGCCCGCAGAGGGTGGAGAGAGGACGGAGAGAAGGGGTCAAAAGGGCGGGGAGAGGCTCCTGCTACACTAACGCGGGGAACTGAAGGCCGAACATTACTGCGAGTGAAAACCTGTTGTTAGATGCACATTTGCAGGAGAGAGAAACCATTTCACTGTCAGCAAGTACAGCATAGGCAGGGAGCCCAAAAAAAGTGATAGTAGTGCTACATGTGCAGCAACAGGTATGAAAGGGCACTATGGCGATGCTGCAAATGGGGCATAGGGGGCTGCAGGTGGGACATGCAGTGGGGCATCTGGGGCACAGGGTGGGCTAGGCAGATGCCTAGGTGGCACATAGGAAAGTAAAATCTGGAAATCAGCAAGACAACAACTGACCAAGGTCAAACATGCCCACGAGTCTGTGTCTCACAGTGTCCCATCCAGGGGACATTACCCAGCAGGTACCCCAAAGGGAACATAACATTAGCAGGTGGTGCCGGGGGGGGGGGAGGAAGCATGGATGTCTATGTAGGCACCGCTAACCCAGACCCCTCACCCTAGGCAGCCGCCTACCTGCACATTGGATGGCCTGGGACTGCGCACCACCAGTATATGGGCATGTCAGCATGGTGGGGGAGGGATGCTGGTGGTGGAGGGGACAGTGGCATCTGCCCACAGCAGACCAAGGTGTGGCGTGCAGTGCAAATGACAAGGTCTGTCTGATGAACAGTCATGGTATCCCCAGGGACTGACTTGCTTCTGTGGCAACAGTATGGTGCAGTACACACAGCCAGTGTGTCCTGGGGCAGAAGGTCACAGGTTCAAATCCCAGCTGTGGCTCCTGCAGACCATGTCCCTACATTCTACCCCACATTGCACATACAACATAAACATGTGCATTCCTGTGAACATCAGCCAACAGGAGCACAAACACCCATACCCACAGGCTCCACTATCCAAAGCCTCATGGAGAATCAGGCTGTTGGGCCCGGCACGGAGCAGCACTTACCACCAAAGCACTGATACTACCTGCATACCTTAGGAATGTCTGCATTGTGCTCAGGACTAGTGTGGTGGGCAGGGCTGCCAACCACCCCTATCTTTGCACAATGCTGAAATAGGAGTGGGAGTGTGTGCATGTCTATCCATTGTTTTGTGGCTGCTTACTCCTCACTGGGCCCACAATGTTTACACTGTTTCCAGCATTAGCCTGCCAATGTGCATAATGAGGAGCAAGGTATTGTGGGTATGATCCAGACAGGGTGGACTGGGCAGGATGCATCTGCACAGGGTGTGGGGCAATGGCTGGGACTTTGTAGTGCTCAACCACCACCTGCATGGACAGGGTGGCCACAGCATGTCATGCTGGGAGGTCACTCTCACCCTGACTGAGCAGTGACCATGGCAATTCTAGGTTCCCACAGAGTGCTTATGCAGCTGGGATTTGAACCTGTGACCTTCTCAAGTGATATCTGTGTGTTTTCTGTTCTGGGGCCCAATCACTGAGATACCTGCTTGGTGTCTGTGCTTACATCCCACTTATAGGTGCACATAGTTTCTCTGGGGACATGCACTATGGACTGGCTAGCTGACTGTGGTCAGCATGTGTATGGCTGGAACACCGTACAGGAAGTGCAGACTGACTGTGCCCTCTACTGGTGAATGTCAGATTGTAGTGGGGGGCAGCTGAGCTTTTCCAGGCCTGTCTGATAAGTACAGATCTGCATCAACTGCCCTGGATGGCGCCCTTTCGCCAGCAGAACTGGGGTTGATGGTCCCACAGTCCTTCATCCTGACCCTCTACTGCCTCCATTTCAAAGATGTAGAGTGTGGGTCTGTTGGGGAATCCTGTCCACCACCTTGCCCCAGATAGGGTGGGTTGGTAGGTGGTGCTACATAATCCACATGTGGGTCCAGACACCCCCCTACTCTTATAACAATTGACCATGGCAACCACATTGGATATGCTTAATTTGGGTGGCTCCTGGTCCCCAAGAGCTAGATGTGACAGGAATACAGATGGACACAGGATTATCTTAGGTGTGGCTACAAGGAATACCTGTCACACACTGGCAATGATAGGGTCCTGCAGCAAAGCCTATTTCAAACAACCCGGGTACTGCGGACCTGGTGCTGGCTGCTCCACATCACCCTCAGGGTGAGCACAGAACTGGCACAATGGCATGGTGTGTGGCAACTCTGTGCCAGTATCACACAAGGTCAGTTCCTCCTACCATGCTGAGGTGCTGGAGAGCTGCATACCCCATCTGGTGATCAGATGTAGACTGCTGTTCTGCATGTGCATTGCATCATGGGTACTAGTGGGTTTAACCTATCCTGGTAGACACAGAAGACAGTTTGTGCGGTGACCTGCAGTCTTTCTGTAGCCAGCCATTGCTGAGACTGATGCCATAGAGGCATAGCCCACTGGTTAATACAATGGCGTCCTAGGCAGAGGTCATGGGTTTCATCCCTCCGTGGTCTCATTTTATTAGGCCTGTCCGAGAAGTCCTTTTCATTCCTGTGACAGTCATATCTCTGCAGATCTGTGCTGCCAGCATATAGTACCCTGATCACATTTGCAAGCCATCCTTCTGTCCATCTATGTGCGCTTGTCAGCTGTGTAGCATCCTGTCTTCATGTGCTGGCTGCTACCTCATGTCCTGCACTGGTACCCTTTTCTGCATTGCGGCTCTTCATGCTTGCCTCTCCTGTGCCTGCTCTGAATGGCACTACTACTCCTCTGTCCTCCTATCATTGCAAATATATTGCCACCTCTACCTCCACTGGCGGACACGTATTCCCATCCTCCTCCACCCACTGTCATTGTAACACTTTACATTGCCAACACCCTGTGCATCGGTACAGCTGCCTCCAATATGTTTGTCCATTTTACTGGCTGCCACATCGGCTGCATGCAGATTTGGCAGGTCCATCAGCTCCCACCTCTGCTTCCTTCCATCACTTGTCCATTGCCTTTCCTTAGTGCTCTGTGCAGTATTAGGGTTACATCAGTTTTTTGTCCTTACATTTCATGCTTGTCAACTTGGGGCACCTTACTGCCCTTGGGCACCATATCTTGGGTCACCTTAACATCCTTAGGGCACCTTATATGGCACCTTACAAGGCACCTTATAAGGCACCTTATAAAGCGCCCTACAAGGCACCTTATAAAGCGCCTTGTCAGCCTTGTGTTTTGTTTCTCAGCTTTAACGTGCAATGTCCCATTAACGTGTGCTAACTGGCCAAGGCGCCCTTTAACGCGCGTTACACGGCCATTGCTACCTTAATGCCGGTACGCCCACTTCCTTATATGGCATTACTCACGTTAACACTGCACTTATCGCCGGTAACGTTACCGTGCTTTAGTAGACATACCCCTGAGGCTTTTCCCTTTCCCCTGGAACTACACTAGATGGTCTCCTTAGAGTGGGAGTCTCCTGATGTGTCTCTACGCTCCGCTCGTCACTTCGGGCATGTTTATGTTTGGTCTTTGGATGATCTTGACAAGTGGTTGCGTTTTCCTAAAGGAGATGCCCTGGTCACTGCAGTCACTAAATGCACAATCATTCCTGTGGAGGGCAGTACTGCCCTCCATGAAAAGACGGATCGCAAGGTGGAGGGCTTCTTAAAAAGCATCTTCTCGTCATCGACCTTGGCATTGTAGGCCTCTTTTTGCAGAGATCTCGCTGCATGCCCTCTGCTCCGATGGCTTCAGTCACTTTGGAAGATCCGGCTTTGCCTCATTTAAAGTCAGTCACTGCCTTTCTTGCAGATACCTTTTATGATCTGCTTTGCTTATCTCTTCACTCTGTGGCTGCTGCTACAATGGCTCAGCGTTGACTGTGACTCCGCCATTGGAATGCGGATGCCGCTTCCAAGGTCCGTCTCACCAAGCTTCCTTTCAAGGGTTGCCTTCTTTTTGGTGAGGATTTGGAAAAACATGTGAAGGATTTGAGGGAAGTTAAGCCTCAGTGTTTGCCAGAGGATAAGCCCAAATCCAGTTTTTGTCATTCTGCTAAGTCATCATCCACATCCTCATTTTATAGAGTCTGCTTCAGAGACGTTTGTCCCTAGCAGCTGGCAAATCCAGTTCTTCTTTGAACATGGCTGATTCTAAGCCTCAGTTCTTTCGGGGTATCCATTGCAACCGGGACAATTTCTCCTCGTTCAACAAGTTTTCTGGTTCCGCCATATCTTCCTGTTGACTGTTTTTGGGTACATTCTGGGGTGCCTTCTGTGGATGGACGCTTACAGTATTTATTTTTCCTGAGAATGGACCCAGATATCATTGGATCGGTGGGTACTCAAGATAGTAACAGAGGGTTATGCTGTCAGTTTCACCAAGCCCTTGCCAAATGTCTTCCTCATCTCTCAATGCAATTCCGCAGCCAAGACAGCATTGTACCCCTGACAGCTCAATGCAGTATGCCCAGTTCCTCCCTCAGAAAGAAGTTCTGGTCATTATTCCATTTACTTTGTCATTCTTTTTTTTTTCCATTTAACTTTTTATTGATATTTTCCATTAGTATAATAAACCTCTTCTGACATCTCAATATTCATCTTTTAGGACAAATACACAATCCCCTTTATTATGTTTCCCCCTGGCTAATACAACTTCAATCATGCTTATTCTTCTGCCTTCCCCCCCTTCCATCCCCCATCCCTCCCCGCCCTTCTCCGTTTCCCCCTCTCCTTTATTTTTTTTTTTTTCGCTGTCTCATCATAACTGTCATAATCATCACAGATATATACAAACTCCCTCTTTTTATCACATTAACATGACATCATAATAATAACATTCTTTGCTCCGTTTCTTCCCTCCTTCACTCCCCCTCACCGTTTCTCCCCCTTCCCAGGTTCCCAACCAATCCCATACCCTCTTCCATTGTTCCATACTCTTCTCCCCTTTCCCTTGCCTCAGCTTCATCAGCCTATGCATCAAACACAATTCTGTCATTCTTTTGATGAAGCCTGCACTATTTGGTGTGGACGACCCTGTCCAATATTTTGCTATCTCACACCTTGCTGCTACTATGCAGTGGTGTAATACCCCCTTTTCCCTTCCCGAGATATCCTCCTCTATCTGATGCAATAAACAGACCTCTGGCCTCTTCTTCAATCTATGCCCTGTCATCTCATAAATTTATTTATTTATTTAACAATCACTTATATACCGCACCATCCATGGATCAGGTGCGGTTTACAAAAAACAAGTTAAGAGACAGAGCAAAAGTCTGTTTTTTACATGAAACATCAGTGAACTATATACAATAGGTATGAACTTTAAAAACAAACAAGCTTAATTTAATTGGGATCAGGGACAATACCAGGTAAATTGTATGGGTAATTGGAACTATATACAAAAAGATTGTGAATGTACAATGTATATTGCTTGATGTAGTTTGACTAATTGCAGGGCATTGTTTCTGGAATAAGAGCATTGAGAAGAAATTTAATTGTTAATTATATGTCTTTCTTGGTCTGATATCAATAATGGCTTCCGTTATCCATTTTTATTATGGGAAAAGGAGTTTGCCATTGGGCCATAGTATGAGGTAAATAGATGGGTTTTTAATTTCTTTCGGAGCTCCTTTATATCGATTAATGTTCTAATTTGTTCAGGGGAGGGAGTTCCAGAGTATAGGGGCTGCATGTGAAAATGCTTTTTTGTTGGTTATCTTTTTGGCCTTTGTGAATTCTTTTGGCATCCTTAATTTATTTGTATAGCCTCTCCTGTGAGCCGTTTTAGTTGAGTCTTTAGTGATGAGTTTGCTTAGGGTAGGTGGAGCCATATTATTTAATGCCTTGAAAGTGGTTATTAGTGTTTTATAGTTTATCCTGCATTGTATTGGTAGCCAGTGTAGGTTAGCTAATGTAGGTGTTATGTGTTCAAATGAGTGCACCTTCATTATAGTTCTGGCTGCTGCATTTTGTGCTAGTTGAAGTCTTTTAATGCTTTGGTTTTGTTGCACCTAGAAGAGTTAAATTGGCAAAGTCAAAGTGAGGAGTAATGATTGCCTGTATTATGCTCATAAAGTCTTGTATATGTACCAGAGGGTGTAGTTGCTTTAGAATTTTAAGCTTAAAATAGATTTTTTTTGTTGTGTTTCTGAGGTGAGTGTTCATACTGAGGTGAGTGTCGAGGATCACACCTAGGTATTTTACTTCATCTTTTATTTTGATATCCTGATTTTGAAGTGTGATGTATGGTGGGGGAATGTGTGATTGGTTTTTCGTTACAATTAAAATGTCTGTTTTTGAATGGTTGATATGGAGATTGTGTTATTTTAGCCATGTTGTTATTTCATTGAAGCACTCGGATATTAATTGCATTGGTAGGACAGGGATCGTGAATGGAATGTACATCATTATATTGTCCGCATATATATGATAGTGGACTTTGAATTTTTTAAAGATGTTGCAGACAGGTTGTATATAAATATTGAAGAGAAGGGCTGAAAGGGCAGAGCCTTGTGGGAGGCCAAGATCCTGATTGTATGTGTTAGATGTTTGAGTGTTGATTCTTACTGTTTGCGTTCTATTGCTTAGGTATGATGTGAACCAATTATGTACTGTTGAATTAACTCCTATTTGACGGAGTCTATTAAGCATTATAGTATGGTGTACACTATCGAATGCTGCAGATATGTCAAGGAATAGAAGGATGAACGCTTGTTTAGAGTTATCAATTCCTCTTACAAGGGTGTCGAGTAGTACTGTTAGAAGCGTTTCTACTCCATGACAGGGGCGAAAACCATATTGTTGTTCATCGAGGGGGGCTGAAATATCCATATATTCTTGTGTTTGAATTTGAACAACCTTTTCAATTAGTTTAGCCATGAAAGGAATACTTGAAATAGGTCTATAGGAGTTCGGCGATGTTTTGTCTAGGATACCGTTTTTAAGTATTGGGCGAATTTGTGCGTGTTTTAGTGTAGGTGGTAAGTACCCTTGGTGTAATGAGAGATTGATTATAGGAAGAATGAAGGGGGATAAAATTGGAAGTGTATTCTTTATCCAGAATACTGGACATGGGTCTTGGTAAGAAGTTGTGGTATTAAGGTTTGAGATAATATTCTTGAGTGTGTCTTTAGTTAAAGGATGGAAATTAGACCAATCATCTGTTTTATGATGGCAAAAAGAGTGGTTTTGGTGAGAATGAGTGGAGTTTTGCTTTGTTTATATAGTGGTTAGCTAAGGTCTGAGCAGATATATCTGTAATGTCATTGCTAGAGTTGTGTGTGTTATTAGTTAGGTTTTGAACAATGGTAAATAGTTCTCTTGGTCTATTGATTGATTTAGTTAATATAGCTGCATGGTAGTTTTTTCTTTGCCCTATCTGTTTCCTCTTTATACTTTTTAAGGTGGCTATGATAGTTCTCATAGCATGTAGTAGATTTGGTTTTTCGCCAGTTTAATTCTATTTTCCTCAGTTCTCTTTTCATTAATTTTAAGGCATTGCTAAACCATGGGGCATCGCCATTACTAAGTCGGTAGTTCTTTTTGATTAATTCTTTCGTTGTTAATTTATATGTGGCTGCGATATTGATCATTTTATGCCAGTTTGTCACAGCTTCGTCTAGGTCAGAAGGTGAGAGAGAAAGGTGTGGTATTGTTAGATCAAGAAATTCTTCTTCATTGAATCTTTTAAATCTGGAGGTTGGAGGCTTTAGTGATGTATTTTTATTATTTGTTTCAGTGTAGATGAGGCTAAGCTTAATGAGGTGATGGTCTGACCAAGGGACTGGTGTACACTCCAATGATGCCGGGTTAAAAAGTTTGTGGAGTACTTCTGGGAGAAAGACAAGATCGAGTGTTCCACCTTTATTGTGGGTTTTTGTATTGATGATTTGGTGGAAATCCATGTCCGAAATTGATTCTAGGAAGAGAGCTGAGTGTGAAGAGGGTAGGGATGGGAGATTAAAGTTGCCTAGCATTATTATTGGGTTTAAGTCCGTATTTGAGCTAAGGAACTCGATTAGTGTATCCATGTTTTCAGATTTTTGATTAGGTGGCCTGTATATTAGGCAAATTCTGAGGTGATCAATTTTCATGATGAGGGTGTCAATATTATTGGAGAGGCCAGAAGATTGTGGCTTTGCTTTTAAAACTTTTTTTGCCATCATGAGTACTCCTCCTTTTTTATGGTTTCTGTGTGTGTGTGAAATATCGTAATCGTTATTTTTTTAATTGATTTAAGTAAACAAGATTGGTGTCTGCTAATCAAGTTTCCGTGACACATAAGATGTCTGGTTTTAAGTCATTTAGCATGTCGGTGAAGATGGGGAGTTTATTTTTCATAGATCTTGCGTTTATTAGGATACAGATAATGAAATTAGATTATTTGTTTTGTGTTGACTATTTGTTTGTGGTTGTGTGGTAGGTTTTATATGTATTAGTCTGTAGTGATTTGCTTTTGTACTGTAACCTGAGTTAGTTTGTCTGGAGGGAGGATCAGTTCTAATTATTCTTTGTATTATTGGAACTGGTTTGTGGTTTTTGCTGTTTAAGTTGTGAGTCAAGGCAATTAAGGTTAGTATTATGGTGCAAATGCATAGAGTTCTAAGGCAAAATTATATCCAGCACCCTTTCCCAATATTTTTGGATCTGTCCACACTTCCACCACATATGTAGTTCGGTTCTATGTAATCAGTTGAAATATACTGTCATGTTATGTTCTCTGTACACTGTCTTGAATTAAAGAAAGACAGTATATAAAAACTGTTAGATAAATAAATAAATATATATGTAGCATATCCCCTTTCTCTTGACAGCCCCTCCAGTACAAATCAGAATGTCCCAATCCTGCTCGCCTTTTATGAATCGGCTTCCAGTACTACCTATATAACACTTTATAGGTGTTCTCTTTCATTTGAGTGGCTATTGATATACCTGCCACTGTCTGTATTACCTTATCCCACTCCTCTTCATTACATTGCACCCCTAAGTCTTCCTCCCATTTCTTCATAAACTCTAGCTTACCCTCTCCTCCCTCCATTAACACTTTATAAATCTTGGACAAAGCTCCTTTTTTGCCTAGCTGTCCTGAGACTAGAGCCTCAAACCACCCCCTATTTTCCCATAAATCCTTCCATACCTTCTGCTGTCGCAGAAAATGACTGACCTGAATATAGCTATAGTAATCATTCTGTGTTAACCCATATAGATCCTTAATACCCTCAAGGTCTCTAACTCCCTTTTTAGCCACTATTTGGGAAATATGTGTTAGTCCTAAATTGCCCATCTACTGAATATCCTTTCCCCTGGCCCCTGGCCCCTCTCAAAGCATGCCACCAGAGTCATCCCTTGTATATACTCTTTGTCTTGTATTAATATGTTCCTATTCTGTTTCCAAACCTGCAAACTTTGTGCAATTAGTGGGTTCAAGGTATTCACTTCCCGTCCACACTATCTTCTCCAATCCCCCTCCCCTTACTGAGTCTTCTTCCATTTGTACCCAGTTCTTCTGTTTCTCTCTTGGCCATTCATATATCATTTTCAACTGAGCTGCTGCGTAGTATTTTCTAAAGTTGGGAACCCCCAGCCCCCCTCCCCCTTTGCTCGCTGTATGATTGAAAAAGCTTCCCTGGGACTCTTATTTTGCCATATAAAGCGATTAATGATTCTTTGCATGTGCTTTAACTTTCTAGGCAGCACCTGTATCGGCAATGTTTGAAACAGGAAAAGGAATCTAGGTAGTAGCATCATTTTTATAACAGCGATATGTCCAAACCAGGACGGATAACCTTGCCCCCACCCATTCAACAAACTCGCCACATGCCCAAATAACTTTAAATAATTTAAGTCATATAAAGAATCCAACCTGTTGCTTATTTGGATCCCTAAATACCTAATCAGCCCCCTAGCCCACCTAAATGGATATTTCTTTTGTAGTATTTCCTGCACTTCCTTTTTTATTGCCATTTCAATATTTCAGATTTTGCCCAGTTTATAGTAAATCCAGACAGTCTGCCATATTTTTCTAATTCCCACATTAATACTGGTATAGTGAATCTCGGTCTAGTCACACTCATAATGATATTGTCTGCAAACAACGATATTCTATATTCTTTCTTTCTTATGACTATGCCGTTCAGCTCTTCCCGTTCTCTTATCCTTGCCACGAACGGCTCCACTGAAATCGCAAATAAGAGAGGCAATAAAGGGCACCCTTGCCTCGTCCCCCTCCCTTGTTTGAAGAAATTTGAATAGGCTCCATTGACCTGGACACAAGCTTTCGGGTTATTTATTTATTTATTTACATTCTCTTATATACCGCGCTATTCTGCATCAGTGCGGTTTACATTGAACAAACTGAAATTACAGTGCCTGTACCCAACCCATGGATTCATGTCCCAAACTCATTCTTTCCATTACCTGAAATAGATTCGGCCAAAACACTTGGTCAAAAGCCTTTTCCGCATCTAGAGATAATAGTAATGCTTCCTCCTTGCTTTTTTCAATCGACCAGATTGTATTTAATATCTTGCGAATATTGTCTGCTACCTGCCTACGTGTGATAAATCCCACCTGATCCTGATGTATTAATTTCCCTATTATCCTATTCAATCATGTAGCCAATATTTTAGCCTATAATTGAGCGTCTAAATTTAATAATGAAATAGGTCTGTATGACGAGCATTCTTGCGGGTCCTTTCCTGCTTTATGTATTACTGTTATTCCTGCCCACCCCTGCTAACAAACCTCCCTCCCTTGGTAAATTGAACAGCCACACTAATGGGTTTATTAATATCTCTCCAAACCTTCTGTAAAACCTCGCAGTGAGCCCATCTAATCCCGGCGCCTTATCTACTTTCAACTGCCTTATAGCTTTCAAGACTTCCTCATCTTTTATGGCTTTATTTAACTCTTTTTGTTCCTCCTCTGCTAATTTTGGCAGCTTTAAGGAATCTAAGTAGCTTTGTACCCTCTCAAGCTCTGGGGGAGTTCTTGCCTCATATTACGATTGATAGAATCTCTTAAAGGCCTCCCTAATATCCCCATCTTTGGAGACTATTTTCCCTCCCTCGTCTCTTTCAATATGTGAGATCTTAACTTCCTTTGTTTCAATTTCTGCACCATATCTCTAGGAACAAGCAGGAATGAGTCTTCACATATGAGTACGTCGGTACCGACGGAGCCTGCACGGGAATGCTGCCCAGCTTCCAATCAGAAAGCTTTTGGCAGCATCCCTCGCGCCTGCGCAGTGACTTCCCGCCTTCTCCACAGCCTCTCTTCAGTTTTCGTTTTTCCGCGGAGCCAGCAGGACGTCCTCCTGTCACCGCAGAAACCTTTCTTTTTCATTACTTTAATTACTTTAGTTTTTTGTTTTCTTGTGGTCGCGGCTGTATTTCCCGCTCCCACCGGTACCGCCGGTGGATTTTTGACTAAATTCTGAGAAACTTTTTCTTCAGTTTTTTGCCTTAACTTTTTGGGCCTACTAGGCCTTTTCATTATGGAGCCTTCTTTTCCTAAGAAGTGCATTCGATGTAGAAACACCTGTTTCTTTTTAGACACCAATAGTTGGTGTCTCAACTGTGTGGGTCCTGACCCTTTTTCCCCTGACTTGTCAGGGGATAATTTAGTGAGGAAACCTTCAGTTTTTAGAGTTTCCCTCGATACCGTTTTTTCCTCGGCAGTGAGGGTACCTGGTTTCTCTACTTCACAGGATCAGGTAACCCACAAACAGTCTGTTAAGACTAGTCAATGCTTGAGTGGTATGTCCCATGCCCAGCATGGTGACGGCTCCGGTCTTACCCTCAAGAATCCATTGGCATTACCCCTGCGGGAGTCTTCGGGCTCCAAAGCGTTAAAGGGGTTTCAGGTTGTTCCTGGGGCTCACCCCTCACAGACCAAATTCAAGAAAACACTAAAACACTACCTCTTCCTCAAGTGCTACCCAGAAGATGGCAAAACAACCCCCTCACCCACAACAATCCCTCATGGAATCATGTAACCACCATCAATGTATCATATACACATGTAAATACCTTCTGTTAGCCTTTCAGATGTAAATAGTTAACATTGTTATCCAAGTTATTATACCTGTTCTATGTAATTACGGTGTAACCCCACTGTAAACTCTCCTTGTTTCATGTAAACCGCACTGATATCAAAGAGCGCGGTATATAAGAAAAATAAAATAAATAAATAAATAAATAAGAACATACCTGAGCCATGCGTGGGGGTGGTATCCGCTTCGAGCGGTACCGAGCCTCCGGCATCGGCACCGGTGTCGAGTGTTCCACTCTTCATCAGGGATCGTCATCGGGCATCCTCGGTACCTTCGGGACCGATCGATACGCACCGCATTGATGTCTCTCAATCTCAGCCATGCTCCGGGACGGTACCGGCATCGATCGGTTCCGATACCCTGGCATCGGCATCGAGGTGGACCGCCTTACCCTTGCCAAGGGGGGGTTATCGGGTATCCTCGGTACCGTCGGTACCGATCGATGTAACCCAGGCTGCCTTAGTGGTATCGGCATCGCCGATACCGCCACCGGCGTCGGAACCCTCGCGACATACATCGATAGTCTCGCTTTCTTCGATGCCGAGTCTTGAATCGATATCTAATCTCGAGGACTGGGTACCGACGCGTCCCGGAACCGACTCCTGTCATTTCCAGATGGGCAGTTCCGAAGATCCTAGCCATAACTCCTTCATGATCTCGGTACCACTGCAGCAGTCCCCGATGGCAACTTCACCTACTGATCCTGTATCAGTATCGATGTCAATGCCTGTTCTTGCACCAATGCCTAGTTTGGAACCGATACCTGGCATTAATGCAGTACCCTCTACGTCCTCTGGTGCTCAAGCTCTTTTTTTAGCCTTACCAGGAATGGTTCCCATAGGAGATCAGTCTTTTCAGGCTTTTCTCCTGGATATGGCAACCTTTCTTAATATCTCTATTCCTGGTTGTGATCCTACTCATGGCTCAGTGGCACAAATGGAAAATATCAAGCTTCCTTTACATCCTGCTCTGCAGGATCTCCTTCTGAGGGTCTGGAAATCGCCCTTACGACTTCCTCTACTTTCTACAGACATTGAGATTCGGTACCGGGTGCCACCCTCTCCAGGGTTTCAAAAGCCTCAACTTTCTCATCATTCCCTTGTAGTGGAATCGGCACTGAGAAAAGTTAAGAGCAAGAAGAAGCATTCTTCTTATCCGCCGGGTCGTTCTTCAAGGACACTCGATGCTTTTGGTCGTCAAGCCTTCCAAAACTCTATGCTGGCCTCCAGAATTCTTTCATATATTTTTCACATGAGTCTAACACTCCAGGAAGTCACAGAGAAATTGTCTCTTTTGACCCCTTTTTTACCAGAGCCCAAGGCTACTGATTATTCCTTGCTCATCAATCACAGCCGGAATATATCCTGGTTCCTTTCTCGTGCTTCTATAGACTCTTTTGAATCCGTTAGCAGATCCTCTGCTATTGCCATTGCAGCACGTCGCAGAGCCTGGCTTGAAGCTTCAGACTTGAGCAGATGGGCACAAACTATACTGGCTCATTCTCCTTGTACAGGAGAAGGTCTCTTCAATAAGGAGGCTTTGCGTCAGGTTGCTCAATGCTCCTCTGACTCTCCTTCCACTAAAGACCATTCTAAGCCACCTCCTTCTTCAAGGGGTAGGAAATGTCCTACCAAACCTTCTTTCCCTAAGAAAAGAAGGTTTCATTCATCTCCTGCCCATTATTGGGCTGTACCTAAACAAGGGACGCCTCAGCCTAGCCTGAAGTCCTCCAGCTCTGGCCAGTCTCAGCATTCCCAGCAACCATAGGGGCCGGGAATTGTAATCTACAGTTCACTTCTACCCATTAGAAGTTTATTCACTGTGCTCTTCTTTTTCAGTATACTAACCTGTCGGAAAATTTTTGTTCAGGGACTACAGACTTCTCCTCTTCTTACTATCTAGAAGAGCAGTTGCAACTATCCCCTGATAGTTCTGTCCCAACTGAACGTTTTTTCCTTCAGTTGACTTACCCTATGGGTACGTCACCCTACAATTACTTACTCTACCCTCTCAACCGGGTTTTTTCCCTGACTGAGGGGTACCATACTGAAAAGCTTCTCTAGCAAGCTCGTTCCTCGGACAAGGAGAAGGAATATCTCCTCTCTTTTCTTGTCTGCTTTTCTTTATTGGACACAAGACCATCTCTCTGCTGTTTCCGACAGCAGCCGTGCCTGCAGGAGTTACAGTAATTGTATTACTGGTACTTTTTCCAAGTTCCAGTCCCTTGTTCAAAATTTTGTCTAGCCTCAGTAGTGATTCCAAGCTATTCCTCATCTATCTTGGATCCTCCTACTCGTTTAGGCTTTCTCGCATTATTCTAACCATCTCCTCTCCTAGGATATGGCAACACACCTGACTTCAGTCAGTTTGTCTCATATCTCTCCTGCACAATGCTCTCTGCACTCTTCAGAGAAGCTTTCTACTATGAGGGCCTTGCTATAGAGCATTGACCTTGTCTCTGAAGCTTCTCTATTAGTAGGGAAAAGCTTATAAACCCTTCCCATGCCTGTGAGGGTTCTCCACACCCTCTAGCCTGGGGTGTTAACACGAGATATCACTTCTTCTGCGTGAAATTCAAGACTGATGTTTACGCATGCTACCTCTGGGTCCCTCTGGTATCATCTTCTGCGTTTCTGCACATCTGCCATGTCAGTGTTCTGTGGAACTCCCGCCTTGTTCTTTACAGATTCATATGATCATCTGTTTTCACGCGAACATCACGGTTATCTTGTTGGATTGCCTTCCTGCATCCCTCAATCCACGAAAATAGATTCTCTATACATATCCCAAGTGGGTTCACCCTCTTGTGGAACGCAGAATCTTTTTCTTTTATATTCCCCATGTACAATTATGGAGCTGGGTGGTAGACAGGTATCTTCAACCTGTTCTTTGGTATGTAGCATCTCCCTATATGTCTACATACCTATCTTACTCTGGTGGTGCAAAACCATGCCCCACAAATGTATATATATTTAGGTATATCATATCTATATCTATATATATATATCTGTATCTATATCTATATCTATATATATATATCTATATATTTGCTATTTTTCACCACCCATATCCTAATATACACATCTGGACATATGTGTATATATATATATAAATATATACATATATATTCCAGCCACATATTTATTTATTTATTTAGTGTACACTTGTATCCCGCTGCTTCCAGCGATCAGCAGCGGTATTCTATACACAATGGAACGGCTGTACAGGCCGGAATTTGAAACATACATTGATTTCAGGGGGGGGTGGGAGGCACAACAAACAATTACAATTTTTACATTGATTGTATAAGAGGAGACTTTACATATCTACATTGGATTGTACGAGAGGAGGCTTTTCATGCATCCATATACACGTATATTCATACTCTGACTAGGTCAGGTTGAAGTGAGTCCTAAAGAGGTGAGTCTTCAGCTTCTTCCTGAAGTCCTTCAAGTCTTTGTTCGCTCTTAGCTCATAGGGCAGTTGGTTCCAGAGTGTTGGTGCAGTAAATGAGAACGCTTTGTTGGTGGTGTTTGCGTTACGATTTCTCATGCTGCTCGGGACATGAAGGGTGTTGCTATTTACTGTTCTTCTGTTTCTGGTGATTGGTTGCTCGGATATTAAGGTGTTTAGGTATGAGGGTGCTATGTTGTAAACGAGTTTGAACGTGGTTACTAAGAGCTTGTATTGGATGCGGGCTTTGATGGGGAGCCAGTGAAGTTCGATTAGTACTGGAGTGATGCGTTCGGTTAGGCCTTTTTTCATGATAACTCTACCCGCCACGTTTTGTGCTAGTTGCAGAATGTTAAGAGTTTTTTTGGGCAGACCCTGTAAGATGGCGTTGCAGTAGTCCAGGTGGGGGATGATGAGGGCTTGTGCCACTGTCCTGAAGTCGGCGTGGTCGATAATGCTCCGAAGCGGTTGCAGGATTCTTAATTTGCGGAAGATGGCCCGATTGGTGCTGCGGAGGTGTTTTTCCATATTTAAGTTGCTGTCTAGCATTACACCCAGGTATTTTATTTCAGGTTTTGTGGTATATACATTATTATTCATGGTAACCGTTGGAGGTGGGTTGAAGTCAGGTTTTCTTGATATGCACATCACTTCAGTTTTTTTGTGGTTGATGGACATATTATTTTGTTGCAGCCAGTTTTGTAGTTCACTTAGGCATTTTTCAAGCTGATTGAGGTTGGGGTTGTTGATGTCGAGATGAGTGTAGAGCATCAAATCGTCTGCGTAGATATGGTAACTGATCTTGTGTTTTTGTAGGATTTCACAAATGGGCCGTATATATATATATTCCTCTCTATATATGTGTTTGATGGGGGGCTTCTTAAGGGTTGGTCTGTCTTACACACTATCACCCTTACTGTCTATACACATGTTTTACCTCCTAGAGGTTTTAGACAGTCTGTCGCCCTACGGCCCATACCATATTACGATGCAGAAACTGTTAGGCACCAACAACCACTTTGGTGCTAACATCTTCCATTTTTTCTTTAAGCCCTTGAAGCATCAAGCTTCAATATTTTTTCCTATCTCTCGTCAGCTAGGAAAAACAGTGTACATCTTTCTCTTTGAGTACACAACTGTTTTCCGTGGGAATAGGGGTTTTTCCAGTCCCCCTCTTCCCGCCAGGACTGGGCTAGTTCTCCAACTCCGTCAGTCTTCTTCCTTTAGTCCTCAATGTTAATGACCTTATGCCTAAAGGACTTTTCAGCTTTTCCCATAAAGCTTTCCATTGAAGACCTGACGTCTAATCCTACCCAGTTGACACCTGGATCATCTACTACCTCCAGGTCTGGACCTTCATCCTCACTACTGAGAGGTCACCTTGAAGATTCCGCCACTGCTTATCCAGTAGACTCCATCATGCTTTCTACTTCCTACCATACAGTAGGTAAGCTGCATATTTTAAGTGTACATTAAATGTGTTTTAATGCTACTCATCATATCTACCAAGGACTCCTGTAGTCTGTAGAAAACCTAGTCCTTGGCTATGCTGTTTCTTTCCTCACAGCTCCTTTATTGTCAACTCCTACCCTTCATCCCACATTGGATGCCGGGGATTCCTGGAGACAAAATGCACCCCTGATCCGGGCACTTGCATTTTTATGGGATCTCCCCCTGGCATCTCCAGCTAGGGAGTCCCCATATGTGAAGACTCATTCCTGCTTGTTCCTAGAGATAGCACAGTTACTTACCTGTAACAGGTGATCTCTGGGAACAGCAGGAATTAGTCTTCACAACCCTCCCACCTCCCCTAGGAGTTGCATCTTTTTTATCTTCTTCCTTTTCTCTCCTCGCCTTTGTCTCAGCTCTGAAACTCAACTGAAGAGAGGCTGTGGAGAAGGCGGGAAGTCACTGCGCAGGCGCGAGGGATGCTGCCAAAAGCTTTCTGATTGGAAGATGGGCAGCATTCCCGTGCAGGCTCCGTCGGTACCGACGTACCCATATGTGAAGACTAATTCCTGCTGTTCCCAGAGATCACCTGTTACAGGTAAGTAACTGTGCTATATCTCCCAGCTTTATTGCCCCCCTCAAAAAATTCCTGTCTCAAAAGCTGCATGTGATACCTGATGGTGTCCGCCTGCATTGCATTTATTTGCACTCTGACTGCCAACACTTGTCCTCTATAGGATCCTTTTCCATCTTGCGTTTCTAATTCTACCAGTTTCAGTAGTCTTTCTCTCAGTTCCCTGTCTCTCTTCTCCCTTTCCTTCCTTTTTCGTGCCCCCCATTTAACCAGCATACCTCTCACTACTGCTTTATAAACATCCCATACACCACCCCACGCCACCTCCCCATTATCATTCCATCAAAAATATTCTCGTTTCCCGCTCTATATCATCTCTTACCTGCTTGTCTTCCAGTACAGATTCATTTAATCTCCAGAATTGTATTCCCTTTGCTTCCCCCTCTATCGCCAATCTGATTTCCACTAAAGCATGGTTAGACCATGTAATAGAGTCCATCTCCACCCCTTTAATTCTTCCCACCACCTCCTTAGTTATACAAATGGCATCTATTCTAGAATACGAGCCGTGTACTGGGGAGTAATATGAAAATTGCCTTTTCCTAGGATGCTGAAATCTCCATGCATCTATCAAGCAGTGTTGTGTTACAAAATGTTGATATTTGCTTCTATCAGCCCACTTGCCCTCTCTTTTCCCCATAGCATTTCTAGCTGGACTCCATGTTAGATTAAAATCACCACCACATATAAGAATACCTTCTTCCAATTTTCCCACTTCGCCATTGAGCTTTGTCCAAAATTCTCCTTGCATCCCTGTAGGCACATATACATTCACTATACAATACCACTCATTCCCTATTTTGAGACGCAGTAGCACATATCTCCCCTCTTTATCCCTGACTACTTTCTGTAATTCCATCTTTACTTTTGAATCTATTAAAATTGCAACTCCTCCTTTCTTTTTCTCTATTGTGTTTGATGCATGGATACAAACCCCATACCCCCTAGGCTTAACCAAATATTCAGTCGCCCGAGTGAGGTGTGTTTCCTGTATGAGTACCACCGAAGCCTTTTGTCATATTATTTCTTTATATAATTTCTGTCTTTTAAATGGGGAGTTAAGCCCTTTTATATTTAGGGGTATGTTTACTAAACGGCGCTAATGGCGCAGCTGCGATGTTATCACGCAATACGTGATGTTATCGCATGATAATGGCGCATTACCATGCAAGAATGTTACGTATCGCGTGATAACGTTTCCAGCGGCATTAAGGCTCCCCAGAGGGTGGAGTAAGGCTCCCCAGAGGGCGGAGTAAGGCTCCCCAGGGGCAGAGATAAGGGGTCAATGGGCGGAGAGTGGGCGAGGAGAGTCACCATGCACACTAATGCAATGAAATAAAGGTCTGAAAAATAGCGCCAGTGAAAATCTCACACTAGAGGCACATTTGCAGGGGAGAGAGACCATTTCAGTCAGCAATGTTCAGCAAAGGCAGGGAAATCAAGAAAAGTGATAGTAGTGATACATGTGCAGCAACATCATAGTGCCCAAGTATGAGAGGGTACTACAGTGAGGCTGCAGGGGGCTGAAGGTGGGACATGCAGTGTGGCAGCTGGGGCACTGGTAGGGCTAGGCAGATGCCTAGGTGACACATAGGAATGTAGAAATGGAAAACCAGCAAGACAGCAACTGACCAAGGGCAAACATGGCCACAAGTGTGTGTCCCACAGTGTCTCAGGGAACAGTACCCAGCAAGTATCCCAAAGGGCACATAACATTGGCAGGTGGTGAAAGGGGGAAGCGTGGATGTCTATGCAGGCACCCCTACCCCATATCACTCACCATAGGCAGCCACCTACCGGCACACTGGATGGCCTGGGACTGCGCACCACCGGCAAAAGGGCATGTCAGCATGGTAGTGGAGGGGTGCTGGTGGCAGAGGAGGCAGTGGCAGAGGAGGCAGTGGCATCTGCCCACAGCAGACCACGTTCAAGCCCCGTTTAGGTGGATGCTATGCACTGCAACAGACAAGGTCTGTCTGACGAACAGTCATGGTATCCCCAGGGAATGATCTGCCCCTGTGGCAACAGTTTGGTGCAGTACACATAGCCAGTGTGTTCAGGGGCAGAAGATCACAGGTTCGGTCCCAGCTGTGACGCCTGCAAACCATGTCCCTAAATTTTACCCAGTACTAAACCATGGTAATAAAGACGGAACCTTTATTGCAGATAAAATAAACATGCCATAAATGCCTATATTTTACCCTACAGAGGACAGGCACCATAAACATGTGCAATCCCTAGAGCAGAGTTTACCAACTGCAGTCCTGGAGGGCCAAACACCATTCAGGTTTCATGCTGTCCCTAATAAATATGCCTGTGCTGCATTTCTATGCACCGCCCCCATTGTATGCAAATGTATCTCATGCATATTCATTAGGGACAGCATGAAAACCTGAACCGTGTTTGGCCCACCAGGACCGGAGTTGGGAAACTCTGTCCTAGAGCAGCGGCCAACAGGGGCACAAACACCCACACCCACAGGCTCCACTATCCAAAGCCTCTTGGAGAGTCAGGCTGTTGGGCCCTGTGCGGAGCAGCATCTCCCAATACTAGCACCTGCATACCTCAGCAATGCCGTCCTAAACTTGGGAACACGTTCCACATATATCAAAAGGTTGCTATGATTAATGTCAGATAACAAATCCTAACTTAAACACAATTTGTTGACAGATTCATCATAGCAACCTTTCTGATATCTGTGGAGTGTGTTTCAGTTTTTGTTTTTGACAGTGTTTACCACCCCGGGGAGTGACCCCAACAGTATTGCGTACCATAGCAATGCCCGCACTGTGCCCAGGACTGGTATGGCAGCCAGGGCTGCCAAAAACCTCTCTATTTGCACAATGCTGGCATAGGTGTGGGATTGTGTGTATGTCTATCCAGTGTTTTGTAGCTGCCTACACCTTACTGAGCCCACACTGCTTGCACTGTTTCCAGTGTTAGCCTGCCAATGTTCATAATGAGGAGCAAGGTACTGTGGGTATGGCCCAGACAGGGTGGCCTGGGCAGGATGCATCTGCACAGGGCATAGGTCAATGGCTGGGACATTGTACTGCCCGACCACCACCTGCATGGACAGGGTGGCCACCGCTGGGGGGGGTCACTCTCACCCTGACTGAGCAGTGACCATGGCATGGCTAGGTTCCCCCATAGTGCTATACAGTATTTTTCTTAAGTGATATCTATGGGTTCCCTTTTCTGTGGCCCAATCACTGACAAACCAGCTTGGTGTGTGTGCTCACATCCCATTTGTGGGTGCACACAGTTCCTCCAGGAACATGCACTATGTACTAGCTAGCAGACTGTCTGCAGTTAGCATGTGCATGGCTGGAACACCTTGCAGGGTGCAGCGGGTGGAGACTGACTTTGCCCTCTGCTGGTGAATGTCAGATAGAGATGGGGGGAAGCTGAGCTTTTCTAGGCCTACTGCCTGTGCCTTATGTGATGCATACAGATATGCATTGACTGCCCTGTTGGGTGCCTATTCCCCAGCAGAACTGGGTTGATGGCCCCCTCTACTGCCACCATTGCAGAGATGTAGAATGTGGATCTGTGGGTGGGAGAAACTGTCTCCCATCCTGACCCACAGAGGGCGGGTTGGGTGGTGCTACATAATCCGCTTTTGGGGTCAACCACCACCCTTTTCTTACAACATGTGACCATGGCATCCACACAGGATATGCACTATTCTGGGTGCATCATAGTCCACAAGGTCTAGACGTGACTGGGAAATACAGATGGACCTAGGTGTATCCAAGGTGTGACTGCAAGGACTACCTATCACACACTGGCACTGATGGGGATCTGCAGCACAGCCTATCTCAGCCAAGCCAGGTGCTGCGGACCTGGTGCTGGGTGCCCCATCTCACCCTCAGGGTGAGCACAGGAACCGCACAATGTCACGGTCTGTAGCTACTCTGTGCCTGTAACACACACGGTCATTTCCCCCTACCAGGCCGGGGTGCCATAGAGGCGCATACCCCATCTTTTGAGCAGCTGTAGGCTGCTGATCTGCATGTGCAGTGCATCATGGGTACGGGTGGGTTTACCCTATCCTGGTAACCAGAGCAGACAATTTGTGTGGTGACCTGCAGTCTTTCTGTAGCCAGCCAGTGGTGTGTTAGACATTATAGAGATGTAGCCCACTGGTTACTTCAATGACTGCAGAGGCAGAGATCATGGGTTTGATCCCACAGTGGTGTTATTTAATATGTCTATCTGAGGCATTTCCTTTTAATTTAAATCAGTGCTGCCAGGAAAAACACCCTCACAGTGCCGTAGCCTAAGGTGCCTCATAAGGCACCCTATAAGGCACCCTATAAAGCCCTAGGACACATTATAAGGTGCCTTGGCGGACAGTGCACTTTATAATGTGCCCTATGGAGTGCCTTATTCTCCAGGACCAAGCAGGAAGTCAGTCCTCACATATGGGTGACGTCTGCGCCGACGGAACCCCCGTGCGGAGCATTTCCCCAGCTTTCAAAGAAAGCCTTTGCGAATGCAGCGTGCCTGCGCGGTCCCCTTCCCGTCCAAGGGTGCCATCTTGCTCAGTCTTTCTTTTTCCATGTAGCCCAACGGACGTGAGTTCGTGTTACCCGGGAAAAATTAATTTTTTTCTGCGATTTTTGCTTTGTCTTATCTGGTTCGATGCCGGTTCCCCTTCTCGCCTGGGCTCGGTACACCGGTATCTAGTCCGGAGTTTTGATTTTCGGTTTTTGTCCTTCATGACTAGCGTTCGCGCTCTTTTTGTGTTTTCACTGGCAGCCCGGTCTTTTGACCTTCCAGGGCCCTTTTTCCCCCGATAGCTGCCAGCGGGTTCAAAAAGTGTGATCGGTGCAAGAAACTTCTGTCTCTCACTGACACACATGACTGCTGCCTCCTTTGCCTCGGGCCCGACCATGACCCGCTGGCCTGTGGCCCATGTGGCAAAATGTCATTGAAGGTGCTTCGGAGCCGTCAGCATCAACGTGAGAAACTTTTCTCTGACTCCGCGTTCGGCCGGGCTGGGACTTCGTCAGAGGCCTTGACATCTCGGGAGTCTGACCCCGAGCGCCGTCGGGGTTCCTCTGAGAGTGAGTCTCCCATCCGGGAGCACAGAAGGAAGAAGAAGCTCGCGAGGGTGGCGTCGGTGGAGGCTCCTGGTTCCTCGAGGGCCAGGTCTCGTAGCCCTGACCGCCGCCCCAGGCTCTCAGAGTCGGAGAGGCCATCCAAGTTACCTCGTGTGGAGCGGGATTCCCCGAGTCACGTAAGTGCAGTTGTCGTCGTGGACTCTCCTCTGGGGGAGCCGACGTCAGGCTTGACACCGTCGGGGCCCGAGTCGGGGGCTGCTGATTCTCCTGAGCTTGGACTCAGGTTGACGGCCTTTGACAGCAGCTTGGCTGCCTCCATGGAACAGCAGTGGGTGCTGATCACCGGTCTGACCGGTGCATCTGCCCCGACCACTGGGACCTCGACGTCTAAGTTGACCCCGGAGACCAAGCCGATCCTCGAGTCAATGAAGTCTCGAGTGGATCCTTGGTCAAGTTCTCCCTCGACCTCCCGTGTGGGGCCGAGGTCGTTGATGCTGATACCCTCGGTGTCTGGGCAGGTGGCACTCAGGCCCACACGGCCAGAACTGCTCGATTCCTCGGAGGAGGAGTCGGCATGGGAGACGGAGGAAGAGGAGTCCCCGGACACCTTCCGGACCCGGTGCGTCCCTTCGGACTCACCGGAGTCCGAGCCTCAGAAACGGTCCCCTCTGGAGGATACCCGGTTCTCAGACTTCGTGAGGGACATGGCCAAAGCCTTTGCCTTCCCTGCGGATGCCGAGGAGGAGCCTCGAGCTGAGGAGCTCAATGCACTCCAGTATGACTTTCCTCCGAAGGAATCCTTTACGGTACCAGTTCCTCCAATGCTGGAACGGCTGCTCTTCCGTATGTGGGAGGCACCGACCTCGATGCCGGTTCTTAGCAAATGGGTTGATTCCATTTATCGAGTCTGTAAGAGCACTGAGTTCCAGAAGGCGCAGCTACCACACCACTCCATGGTTGTGGAATCGGCCATGCACCGTCTGAAGAGTCAGAAGATGCACTCCTCGGTGCCCCCCGGCCGGGAGGCCCGGAACCTGGATGCCCTCGGTAGAAAGGGCTCTATGCTATCTTGCCATGTCAGACCTACCAGCTGTACATGGGCATGTACCTACGAGACCTGGCAAAGGAGATTGCGGGTTCTCAGCTGGCCTCTCCAAGGAACCTTTCCAGAGGTTCAAGGCTTTGTCAACAGGGATTCAAGAGTGCTCAAAGTTTATCTCTTGAGCAGCCTATGATGGCATTGAGGCTTCGGCCCGGGTAGCCGCGGCTGGCATCCTTGCACGCCGTCAGGCCTGGCTACAGTCATCGGACCTGGAGTCATGGGTGCAGGACAAGTTGATCGATGTCCCTTGCCGAGGTGAAAATCTTTTAGGTAAGCCCATGACTGAAAAGGCTGCGGAAATCGAGACTGAGACTCTCACCAGGACAAGGCTGTCCAGGAAGAATTCTGCCCCTTCTCAGAAAAAGAAGGGCTCAGGAAAGAAGCCCTTTTCCTGAGGAAGGGTGCTGCCTACAAATCCTTCCCTCGATATCAGGCCTCTCCAGCTCCACTCAGCACAGGAGGTTGGCTAAACCCTGTATGCCTACTGATGGCCAGCCATCACAGGGGATACCTGAGTACTGAGCATTCTTCAGGACCAAGCAGGAAGTCAGTCCTCACATATGGATGATGTCAGCGCCGACGGAGCCCCCGTGCGGAGCATTTCCCCAGCTTTCATAGAAAGCCTTTGGGAATGCAGCGTGCATGCGCGGTCCCCTTCCTGCCCAAGGGTGCCATCTTGCTCAGTCTTCGTTTTTCCGCGGAGCCCGATGGATGTATATTCGTTTCACCAGAGGAAGAAGTTGATTTTTCTCTGCGTTAACCTGTTTTCTTCGGTTCGACGCCGGTTTCCCTTTCCCACCTGGGCCCGATACGTCGGTATCGAGCCCGGATCTCTTTTTCGTTTTTTGTCCTTAGTGACTAGCGTTTGCGCCATTTTTTCTTTTTTCACTGGCAACCCTGTCGTTTGACCTTGCAGGGGCCCTTTTTCCCCCCGATGGCTGCCAGCGGGTTTAAAAAGTGTGATCGGTGCAAGAAACCTATGTCTCTCACCAACACACATGACTGCTGCCTCCGGTGCCTCGGACCTGATCATGACCCGATGATCTGTGATCCATGTGGGAAAATGTCCTCCAAGGCATTAAGGAGTCGGCAGCACCAAAAGGAAAGAATCTTCTCTGACTCCGGTCGGGCCCGGACCTCGTCAGAGGCCTCGACATCTCGGGATTCCGGCCCCGAGCAGCAGCGAGGCTCCTCTGAAAGGGGATCTCCCTCGTGGGAACATCGTAAGAAGAAAAAACCCGCGAGGGCGGCGTCAGTGGACGCACTTGGCTCCTCGAGGGCCAAGTCGCATAGCCCCGAGCGCCGTCCTGGGTTGTCGGAGTCTGAGAGGCCTGCAAAACAACCTCATGTGAAGATGGAGTCCCTGGGTCACGTGAGAACTGTAGTTCTCGTGGACTCACCTCCAGGGGAGCCGGCAGGCCCGGCACCGCTGGGGCCCGAGTTGGGGGCTGCCGAGTCTCCTGAGCTCGGATTCAGGTTGACGGCCTTGGAGAGCAGCTTGGCTGCCTTCATGGAACAGCAGTGAGCACTGATTGGCGGTCTCACCGGTGCATCTGCCCCGACCACCGAGACATCAACGTCCAAGTCGACCCCGGAGGCCAAGCCGATCCTCGAGTCCATGTGAGCTCGAGTTGATCCTCGGCCAAGGTCCCCCTCGGTCTCCCGTTCGGGACCGAGGTCATCGACGCCGGTACCCTCGGTGTCAGGGCGGATGGCATCGATGCCCGCCCGACCAGAGCCGCTCGATTCCTCCTCCGAGGAGTCCGGCTGGGAGACGGAGGATGAGGAGTCGCCCGACACCTTTTGGACTTGGTGCGTTCCTTCGGACTCGCCTGAGTCCGAGCCTCGGAGAAGGTCCCCCCGGAGGATACCCGGTTCTCAGATTTCGTGCAGGACATGGCCAAGGCTTTGGCATTCCCCGCAGATCCCAAAGAGGAGCCTCAAGCCAAGGAGCTCGAGGCCCTACAGTATGACTCTCCCCCGAAGGAGGCCTTTACTGTTCCGGTTCCTCTGATGCTGGAACGGTTACTCTTCTGCATGTGGGAGGTGCCGGCCTTGACTCCGGTTTTGTGCAAGTGGGTCGATTCCATCTATCGAGTCCGCAAGAGCCCCGGGTTCCAAAAGGCACAATTACCGCACAACTCCATGGTTGTGGAATCGGCCATGCATCGTCTGAAGATGCACTTCTCGGTGCCTCCCGGCCGGGAGGCCCGGAACCTGCATGCCCTTGGTGAGAAGTGCTTCCAGGGCTCTATGCTTGCTTGCCGTGTCCAGACCTACCAGCTGTACATGGGCATGTAGCTTCGAGACATGTCAAAGGAGATTGCCGGGTTCTCTGCTGGTCTCTCCGAGGAACCTTTGCAGAGGTTCAATGCTCTGTCCTCGGGTATTCGTGAGTGCTCGAAGTTTATATCTCGAGCAGCCTATGATGGCTTCGAGGCTTCGGCCCGTGTAGCCGCGGCTAGCATCGGTGCACGCTGTCAGGCTTGGCTACAGTCATCAGACCTCGAGCCATGGGTGCAGGACAAGTTGATCGATGTCCCCTGCCGAGATGAAAACCTCTTTGGCAAGCCCATGGCTGACAAGGCTGCCGAACTCGAGACCGAGACTCTTACCCGGACAAGGCTGTCCAGAAAAACCTCTGCCCCTTCTCAGAAGAAGAAGGGCTCGGGGAAAAAGTCCTTTTGCCCGAGGAAGTCAGCTGCCTGTAAACAGTACCCTCATTATCAGGCCTCTGTAGCTCCCCAACAGGGTCAGCAGGCCAAGGAGCAGGGTCATGGGCCCAGTAGGCAGAAGGCCCCCAAGCCTCCTACTCCTGCTCCTGCTCAGCAGGGAGAGGGATTTTTACTGCATTGGCATAGCCTCTCCTCCTCAGCTGGCTCCCATCAGCACTGGAGGCAGGCTGGCCCTGTTTGCCCACAGGTGGTCAGCCGTCACAAGGGATACCTGGGTTCTAAGTATAGTCCAGAAGGGCTATCTCCTCCACTTCCACCATGTACCCCCCTCCTATTTTCCAGGGGAGCCTCCCAGACTCCCTCTGCACAGGGACTTACTCCTGCAGAATCAGACAGTGGAACCGGTGCCCCACCACCTGAAAGGTCACGGCTTCTATTCCAGGTACTTCCTGGTACCAAAGAGAACAGGAGGCCTCGGGCCCATACTAGACTTGCGAAACCTGAACAAGTTCCTGGAGAGGGAAAAGTTGAAGATGCTTACCCTTGGAATCCTGCTGCCCTACCTCCAGTATGGAGATTGTCTATGCTCCTTAGATCTAAAGGATGCTTATACTCACATCCTTATTCATCCAGACCACAGACAATATCTCAGATTTGTAGTGGGAGGAATCCATTATCAGTACAGAGTACTGCCTTTTGGCCTTACATCCGCCCCCAGGGTATTCACCAAGTGCCTGGCGGTGGTAGCGGCCTACCTCAGGGTTCAGGGCCTCTTTGTCTTTCCATATCTAGACGATTGTCTCATCAGGGGTCAGTCCCTGCAAGAGGCCAATCAAGCCACCCTCCGCACTGTCGCTCTCCTTCAGCACCTGGGGTTTGTCATAAACTTCGCAAAGTCCAGTTTGCATCCCTCCCAGAACATAGAGTTCATAGGAGCTCGACTGGACACATTTCAGGCAAAGGCCTTTCTACCAGTGGACAGGGCCCACAGATTGATGGCTCTAGTCAGGCTATTCCACAGCAATTTTCTAGTCTCTGCCAGACAATTCCTGAGGCTCTTAGGCCACATGGCAATCACGGTCCATGTGACTCCAAATGACCAGCTCAGTGGGGCCTCAGGACTCAGTGGCACCAGGCCACAGGAAGCTTCGCGGATAGAGTGAGGGTGTCCAGCCTACTACAGTCTTCTCTGCAATGGTGGCTTCATCTTCCGAATCTCGTGCAAGGGTTGCCTTTTCAGGCACCTCCACACTCTCATGTGCTGACAACCGATGCTTCTCTACAAGGTTGGGGTGCACATTGCCAAAGGACATGTACTCAAGGCCTGTGGACTCTTTGGGAGGCTGCACAGCAGATCAATCTCTTAGAACTATCCGCTTAACCCTGAGAACTTTCTTTCACCTCATCTCTCACCAGTCCATCTTGGTTCAGACGGACAATCAAGTTGCTATGTGCTATGTTCTATGTGAACAAACAAGGGGGCACTGGGTTCCGCCTTCTATGTCAGGAAGCGCAGAAACTGTGTTCCTGGGCAGTCAATCATGGCATTCTTCTCAAAGCAGTCTACCTCCCAGGTCAGGAGAATTACCTGGCGGACAGATTGAGCAGGATCCTGAAGCCACACGAATGGCGGTTGAATCCTCTAGTGGTTCAACAGATCTTCCTGAGATGGGGGTCTTCCAACCATAGATCTCTTTGCCAGTCTTCTGAACCGTCAACAACCCAGGTTCTGTTCCAGACAACCGCATCCTCTCAGAGTAGCAGCGGATGCGTTTCTCATTCCATGGTCTACAGGCCTCCTCTATGCGTTTCCTCCCATGCCTCTAGTGTCCAAGACACTATTCAAGGTGATCCGGGACAAGGCCTCACTGATTCTGATGGCCCCAGGTGGCCAAGTCAACCCTGGTTCCCACTACTGTTGCAACTAGTGGTGGACACTCCTCTTCCTCTGGGGATGCAACCCGATCGCCTGTCTCAGGAGCAGGGATCTCTCTTGCACCCCAATCTCCAGTCCCTCAATTTGATGGCCTGGCTGCTGAAAGGGTAGTCCTAGCACCTTTACTACTGCCTAGGGAAGTGGAGGACATAGTCTTGGCCTCTAGGAGGCAGTCCACCAGAAAGTCTTATGCCCTTAAGTGGCGTAGATTCTCTACCTGGTGTACTCAACACAGCGAGAATCCCTTCTCCTGCCTGGTACCAGTGGTGCTGCAGTATTTGCTTCACCTGTCCAACCTAGGCCTTAAGTCCAATTCTTTTAGAGTTCATCTTAGTGCTCTTTCAGCACACCACTCACAGGTGGAGGGTCAGTCTCTAGCCAGCCATCCTTTGGTGGCTCGCTTCCTCAGAGGCCTGCTTTTGCTTAAGCCTCCAGTGCGTCCACCTGCCCCTGAATGCGATTTAAATGTGGTCTTGCAACGGCTTACTTGCCCTCTGTGTTTTCTGTCCTGGAAACACTATTTCTGGTAGCCCTTACCTCAGCTAGGCGAGTGAATGAGCTTCAGGCCCTAGTCTCAGAAGCACCTTATACTAGGTTCTATAGGAACAGGGTAGTCTTACGTACTCACCCTAAGTTCCTTCCAAAGGTTGTCTCCTCCTTCCACCTCAATCAGGAGGTGGTTCTTCCGACTTTCTTTCCCAGGCCTCATGCTAGCTGGGCTGAGATGGTCTTGCATACCCTGGACTGTAGGAGGGCATTGTCCTTCTACCTTGACCGTACGCGGGAGCACCAGAGGGCGGTTCAGCTCTTCGTCTTTTATGACCCCAGTAAGTTGGAGTTGGCTGTCTGCAAAGCGTACTTTGTCCATATGGGTAGCTGACTGCATCGCCTGGGCTTACAGGGCAGCTGGCCTCTCATTGCAGGGTCGAGTTATGGCTCACCGTGTCAGGGCGAAGGCTGCGTCAGTGGCTCATCTCCGCTCTGTTCCGTTGGCAGACATTTGCCGGGCCGCTACTTGGTCTTCAAGCCAGACTTTTGCGGCCCACTACTGCCTTGAGAGGGAGTCCCGCAGGGACAGTGCTTTCGGGCAAGCGGTACTCCATAATCTCTTTGGGGTCTAGGCAACGCCTACCCTCCGGCCCTGGTGTTGGGCTACCTTTCGGGAGCGTTATCAGAGAAGATTCTGTTTTTGCATTCTGAGGCTCTAGAGGGAGCTCAATTTTTCAGTTTGGGGCCTCTGGTAGCCCTGAGCTAGGGAGTCCCATATGTAAGGACTGACTTCCTGCTTGGTCCTGGAGAAAGAGTAGTTACTCACCTGTAACAGGTGTTCTCCAGGAGCAGCAGGAATCAGTCCTCAGAACCCTCCCTCCTCCCCTTGGAGTTGCAGTCATATGATTTATTTTTGCTGTCTTTTAGCTATGTCATCAGACTGAGCAAGATGGCACCCTTGGGCGGGAAGGGGACCGCGCATGCGCGCTGCATTCCCAAAGGCTTTCTATGAAAGCTGGGGAAACGCTCCGCACGAGGGCTCCGTCGGCGCCGACATCACCCATATGTGTGGACTGTTTCCTGCTGCATCTGGAGAACATCTGTTACAGGTGAGTAACTACTCTATACGGGCCTACTGTATGCGTTTCCTCCCACACCTCTAGTGGCAGGAACCTTTTTCAAGGTTCTTCAGGACAAGGCCTCAGTGATTCTGGTAGCCCCCAGATGGCCAAGGCAGCCGTGGTTTCCACTCCTTCTGCAGTTGGCGGTGGACACTCCACTCCGTCTGGGGGTGCATCACGACCTCCTGTCTCAGGACCAGGGATCTCTCCTGTACCCCAACCTCAGATCCCTCAACCTGATGTCCTGGCTGCTGAAAGGGTAGTTCTAGCCCCCTTACGTCTGCCTAAGGAGGTGGAAGAGGTGGTTTTGGCCTCTAGGAGGCAATCCACCCGGAAATCTTATGCCCTCAAGTGACGTAGGTTCTCAGTGCCAGGAGGATCCTTTTTCGTGCCTGGTTCCAGTGGTGCTGCAGTACCTGCTCCACCTCTCGGCGTGTGAGTGAACTACAAGCTCTGGTTTCTGATAGATCCTACACACGATTCTATAAGAACAGGGTGGTCTTGTGGACTCACGCTAAGTTCCTTCCGAAGGTCGTCTCCTCCTTCCACCTCAATCAGGAGGTGGTTCTTCCAACATTCTTCCCCAGGCTGCATGCCAGCCGGGCTGAAGCAGTCCTGCATACCCTGGACTCTAGAAGGGCGTTGTCCTTTTACATAGACCGTACGCAGGGGCATCGAAGGGCTGCTCAGCTCTTCGTATCTTTTGACCCTAATAAACTGGGGTTGCCTGTCTCCAAGCATACGTTGTCCCTTTGGGTAGCGGATTGTATCGTCTGGGCGTACAGGGCAGCTGGCCTCTCCTTGTAGGGTCGAGTCACGGCCCACTGTGTCAGGGCAAAGGCCGCGTCAGTAGCCCACCTCCACTCTGTTCCGTTGGCAGACATCTGCCGGGACGCTACCTGGTCTTCAAGCCAGACTTTTGCGGCTCAGTACTGCCTTGAGAGGGAGTCCCGTAGGGACAGTGCTTTCGGACAGGCGGTACTCTGTAATCTCTTTGAGGTTTTAGGCAACTCCTACCCTACGGCCCTTGTGTTGGGCTACCGTTCGGGGGCGTTCTCAGAAAGGATTCTTTCATGGATGCTGACGCTCTAGAGGGAGCTTATTTCTCAGCATAGGTTCCCGGTAGCCTTTAGCTGGGGAGTCCCATATGTGAGGACTGACTTCCTGCTTGGTCCTGGAGAAAGAGTAGTTACTCACCTGTAACAGGTGTTCTCCAGGAGCAGCAGGAATCAGTCCTCATGACCCTCCCTCCTCCCCTTGGAGTTGCAGTCATATGATTCATTTTGTATTTTTGCTGTCTTTTAGCTATGTCATCAAATTGAGCAAGATGGCACCCTTGGGCGGGAAGGGGACCGCGCATGCGCGGTGCATTCCCAAAGGCTTTGTTTGAAAGCTGGGGAAATGCTCCACATGAGGGCTCCATTGGCGTCGACGTCACCCATATGTGAGGACTGATTCCTGCTGCTCCTGGAGAACACCTGTTACAGGTAACTATGCTTTCTCTCCGCACCTGTCTAAAGCATCTGCTCTCGGCCTCTGCTTCTCCGTGGCTTCAGCCGCTGCAGTCTCCTGCCTCTGCAGAGGTACTCTGCCGGCAAACCCCGCTATGGGCCTCTCCTCCTGTCCTGTACACCGGATCCTGCCACCACTGCTGCACTCCCTGCTCCTGCTTCTGCTGCTTCCACCTCTGCCAGGTAGGCCCCCTCTCACCAGCTGTTCCGTCGCGTTTACTGGCTCCAAGTCCTCTCAGCCTCCTGTTCTCTGCCGCGGCCTTTGTCCCACTCACGCTGCCAGCCCCTGTTCTCCATTCGCCATCTTGCACACCATGCGGTAACTCTCCGCTCCTGTCAATTCCGCCTGCCATTTCTCCGATCAACTCCGCGGCTTGCTACAGCGCCCCAGCCTGCTCTCTCCTCCTTCCACCGCCCGTGACATCAAGTTTCCACCTCCGGGGGTGCCGGTTTGATGTTCGTTTGTCTGGGTCAGTGCAGAGTGGCTGCCTTACGCTGCCATCGGCTCCGGTGACGTCAGTTCCTCCCCCCACTTGGGTACATTTTTAATAAGATGCGGGAACGTTAGCTCACTTGGAGAAATAATCAATCATCAGTTTTTTTTGTAAATTGTTCTTGTCTCCTATATCTGCTATTTATTATCATGTCTAGTGCCATGGTTGTGTAAGGTTCAAAATGTATTTATTTTGGTATCAGGGCTTGACAAGAGGCCTGTGGACCAGCATTTGGTGTTAACCAGAGTTGGGAGAATGTGAAGATACAGGATTGGGGGCTAGAATGGAGGATAGGAGAGGGGAGAGTGGGATAATTGAGAAAAAATGAAATCGTGTTTTGAGTTGAAGAAACTTGTATGTGTATTTTTTGTTGTATTTTTTAAATAAAGAGAAAAATTACAAAAAATGTTGCTTCTTTCTCAATATGCTACCAAAACACTTATACACATTCTCATCACCTCCCACTTTGACTACTGTGACCTGATCTTCATAGGTCCCCCATTGACCCACCTCTCTTCCCTTCAGTCTATTCAAAATTCTGCTGTCTGACTTGTATTCTGCCAGTGTCACTACACTCACATAATCCCTCTTCTCACGTCATTTCATTGATTTCTTGTCTGTTTCCATATACAGTTTAAACTTCTCTTATTGACTGTGTGTGTTCATTCTGCAACTCCTCATTAGTTCTGCTCGTCCATCTCTCCCTACATCTCTCCCCAGAAACTCCTTTCCTCAGGTTAGTGACACTTACCTGTGCCCTTCTCCCCATTGCTAACTCAAGACACTTTTCCTTCTACCTTGCTGTGCCATATGCTTAAAATAGACTGCATGAGTTTTTTTATTGATTTATTTTTATATACCTCATTTCCGAAGATCAGTGCGATTTACAGGGAACATAACTAAACATTACATAAAACAGATTTGCATGGAACGGTTAGTCCTACTTAAATCCATACTAAAAGTCCACCTTTTTGAGACAACTTTTAAATCCTAACCCCTCAATCTCATGTTTATACCTAATAAAATAAATTCTTTAATCTCTTATTTGTCTTGTTTTCTGTTTTGAATAGATTGTAAGCTCTAAGGAGCAGGGACTTTTTTATGTGTATGTGTACAGTGCTGTATATGTCTAGTAGCACTATAGAAATAAGTAGTACTAGTAGCAGTAATTTGCTGTAGGATGAATTTTGCTTTTAAAATATTTTTTTGAGTGACATCCTCTAAATCAGGCATGTCCAGCTTCGAACAGGTCATGATCTACTTTTTCCGGCCAAAAGTGCCAGTGATCTACCACCATGAAAATTAAATATCAAATTAGTTTCAAATTAAATTTTAACCCAATAAAGTTGAAGGATTCCAGCCCCCCCCCCCCCATTTTTAATTAACCTTCTGTCATTTACTTGGATGTGATCAGCTGTTAAGCAAATTAAGTAAAAGCAAAACAGAGAGCGAAGATCCAGTAAGAACTGCGAGGGGAAATGGAAAGTACATTCCTAAGCGTCTCGCCAGTCTAGTCTCTTTCTTCTGGGTTGTGCTCCTCTTCTAGCAGCTTGGAGACTGAGTATGTCGTTCTTTGATCCCTCAGGATATATAATCACTGGCACCACCCACCAGCTTCAGTATACTCGGTCTCCAAGCAACTAGAAGGAGCATTAAGGCAGGGAAGGCTTACTGGAGAGACCTTAAGAGTTCAGGGGGTTTTGATTAGTTGGGGTTGCCCTATTATTTTCTTTTTTTGGGTGTTTGTTTTCCCTTAGTTTCTGTTCTTTTTCTCTTTGCTGTTGGTAGGAGCGTTTTGCCCCCCCCCCCTCTCCCTTACCAGCGGAGGGTTCATTCCAGGAGGAGGTTTGCCTTGACCCGGGACACGCGTTTAAAAAAAAAAAAAAAAAGAGAGGAGACTGGCGAGGTTTATTCCGCTGTGTCTCATTGTGTTTCAGAGCCGCCTCCCGCCTCGTTGCAGAAGCATGGGAGACAGCTGCGCACGAGGGCGGGAAGGCGTTAGGCCTCCGACTCTGCCAGGACCCTCGGAGCGGCGGGGAGACATAGCGGAAATGGCCGCGAGGTAAGAAGAGCCCATGCTGAAGCAGCCAGGACAGAAGGAGCCTTGTGCGCAGATAGCGGGCCGCGGTGGCAAGGCTCTTGATAAGTGAGTCAGCTAGACCCGCTTGTTTTCACGTGCTTGGTGTGCCGGGGGGGGGGGCAGGGCTGGGTGCCGGGCAGCTCAGAAAGAGTGCAACAGCTGCCAGGGCTCTGCTCCCGGTGCCGGAATTTTTTGTTTCTTCGGCATATATTTATAATCAATATCGCTGGGCTCAAGTGTGGACTTAGGATATATATATATATTTTTTTTTTTTTTTTTTAAATTGTCGCACCCCCTTCTGTCCAGGCGGCTGCCAAGAGGAGGGGACGTGCCTTAATATAGTCCAGAGCCAGGGCTTTTGGGGATGTAGTTGTGGGTTCAAATAATATTGAGGCCCGAGAGTTTAAGGCAAACACAGGAATATTTATTTTTGTTTTCCACCTTCCAAAAAGAGCCTTTAAAAGCTCAACGCATGGTAAACAAATTAATATAGGATTCTTTCTCCCAAAACCATGTTTTCCACAAAAGAAAAGACTTTTACATACAGCACCACATAGTAACTGTTTCTGTCAGGTTAAAATGTTTTGTAGTTACTTTTCTTACTACTTCCAGCATTCAGAACAAAGCTTTAATTGCTTCCTTCAGCATTAAAGACATGTAGCTGTTTTCTTTTAGAGTTCCAGCCTTCAGCATGAGATTTTAGCTTCTGCACTCAGCATAAAGCACGTGTAGCTGTTTCCTTCTTTTAAAAGGCAAACAGGATTCTTGAGCAATACTGACTTAAACAACGTCCAGCCTGTTTTCTTTTCTGCTTTACCAGACAGTAAGATTCTAGGCCTTTCTCCTTTCAGTTAAGACCATTACAAAGTCTTATGACATAAAGAACAGTCCATTATAGAAGACTCGGATTCCTGGTCAGATTCATAACATTCAGTTTGCATTTCTTCACCATTAGTGCTTTCTGTATCCTGCTTTAATTCTCCCTGTACAAACTCAGGTTTAACCCCTTCCAGCAGCTCTATTACTTTCTTCCAATAAGACTTCTCTATGCACACAGGCTTTTCATCAGGCACGTGAAGCCTCTTCTCTCTCATTAAGTGGCACAGTGCCTCTAACTGACTTAAATTACTTTTAGTCATAGATTTACTCACGTTCCCTTTTTGAGCTGGAAATTTTCCAATAGCTTCCTGGATTACTGCCAAAGTACCTTGCTCCTCGTCAGGACTTCTCTCAGCTATAAATCTCCTCCCTCCAGAGCCCAAAGCAGTTTCTCTGCAGCACTGGCTCCTCTCTGGATTATGGCTTCTACCACTGAGAGCTCCACTGCATTCCTCAGCGTACTCTGTGGTTAAACTTTTCCTGTGACTCGGTCTCACAGCTTCCTTCCCTCTGGAACCCTCTCTAGTGTTGTCCTTGGAAATACTCTTCTCTTCAGCTGCCCTGAAGGTCTTCCTTCCTTCAGACTTCCTCAAGTTTCTGCTTCCTTCTATTTCCCTGGTGGTCCCATTTCCTTTTATTCCCCTGCATTTAAATGAGTGTGCCTGAACTAGGGTCCCGTGCTCCTCCCCCAGGTGGCTCTCATTAACTTTACTACTTGCTTCGGAGCTTGGGAGTGGCTTGTAACCAGGAGCTACATGTGTTTTTTTCTGTTTAGCTTCAGCATGAGAGCTACAGCCTTCCTGCCTGTCTCTCTCCCTAAAGGTAAATGGGTGTTTTTCTCCTATTTCCATAGGCTCAGAAACACTTTCGCCATCACTATATATATATAGGTTAGACATGTGATATATAGAGTTTGTGTGTGTGTGTGTGTGTGTATATATATACATATATATATATATATATATTGTCATGAGGCCAGCCCTCCACCTAGGGCTAAGAGAGCTGGTCTGCCATGATGTCCTTTAATCAGAAAGTGAGACCACACCTTTCTGCTTTCGCAATGCCTCTTGGGAGTTGTAGTCTCTTTTAGACCTCTGATAAAGGAATAGTTATGAGTTGAGTGTTTAAGGCAAAATGACAAGAAATTTATTCCCCTCACATTAGGACTTAATGTAGAACAAAATAGGAAAGGGTCCAGGTGTTTGCTTGAGTATTATTTACAACAAATAAGGTAACTGCTTTTCACACTCTGGCTCCAAAAACGTGCTGTGCCTTTTCTAAGTAACCAAGATGGGAAAACCAAACAGCTTCTTCTGGCAAAATAAAATAACTTCTTTTCCTTTGCTGTTTCACAGCTCTTTAACTCAAAGACTTAACACAGTGATTCAATATCATCGGTTAGACAAAGCGTGCAATCCATTGACACTTCAGCTATGTCATAACATTACAGTCCATTTGCATATCCTCCAGCTCAGGATTTTCTGAGCTTGGCTGCCAGCTGTTACTACTGTGTTTAAGGCAGGGGTTCTCAACCCTGTCCTCGGGACCCACCTAGCCAGTCGGGTTTTCAGGATAACCACAATGAATATGCATGAGAGAGATTTGCATACACTGCCTCCATTATATGCAAATCTCTCCATGCATATTCATTGTGGTTATCCTGAAAACCCAAGAGGACAGGGTTGAGAACCCCTGGTTTAAGGTAACCTCCCTCTATAAACTCGGGTGTTTCCCCTGTATACAATTCTAGACAGCAAGGGTTTGAAATACCTGTGGCTTTGGAGCTTCTTCTCTGGCTCTCATCTAGTTCCTTCCAGTTATAAGGAAATGCTCTGTGACTCTCCCTTTGTAAATCCTGACTAGAGCCACCCCCTGGCTCTCTGTTCCACGTAGAACTTCTTAACCTCCCTGCTTTGGTGCTGGGTCTCCACTTGTGCAAACTCTGAAGCCTTTCCTCAGGCAGTAAGGACTGAAGGACTCCCTGTTCTCTCTGCCCAGGCTGCTTCCTGGCAACAGGCTGTGCCTTCTCACCTTCTAGTCTGCCGGCTTCTCTCCCAGAACTGCAGGTAGGTTCTTTGCCAAGTCTCCAATTCTCTAGGGTTCCTGAGCCTCTCCAACCACGTCTCTCAGGAGCTCTGTCCTCTTGCTCCCTCTCTGGCTTCCTTCCTTGCTTCTCTGGTTGCCCTTGCTGCCCCTCCTTTGCTCCCAACCAGCGTTTATATTTCTGATCCCTGAGGCTTGGCTCTGCCTTTCTGAACAGGTGTGAGTGATCAAGCTCCAGGCTTGCTGCTACGTCAGGGCTTGGGCGTGTCAGCTCAGCTCCTATCTCCCTCTGTTTGTCTTCCTCCTGTAAACAGTGAGCTATGTGTGCTGGCTGACTATCAGTTTTAAAGGTAACCTTTTCCTTTCTATTTCCATAGGCTCTATAGGGGCTTCTACATCACAATATATAAGATAGATACATTGATAAATATACTTGGTTAGGTCTGCTTCGATCCATCTGTTAAAAACATAAATAAATAAAGGAAAAGGAGAGCCAGGATGCCTGCTTTGTGGAGCCCACAAAAGTTCGGTCTCTGAAGCAGGGGTCTGTAGGGGCTGCGCCATGGAGGCTGCCTCAGTTGAGCTGGGGTTGCAGGTGGGCGGCTCTCAAGATCCGGTGGCGGCGGTCTCTCGGGAGTCGACGGAACCCTTGGAAGGACTCCTGGGGGAAAGCTCTGCTCTCGCTTTGAATTTGGAGCAGCAGGTGGAGTCTCAGCCACAACCAGGGACCTCCTTGGGGGAGGTAGGCCTGGGGGAAGGTTTTTCCACGGAATTTGTTTTGTTGTTGCATAAAGCCTTTTGCTTACGTCAGCAGGGAGCTCAAGGATGCACTCTAAAGCGTGAGGCACAGGCCAAGTTGCTGGGGGAGACAGTGGTTCCATCCAAGCAAACCAGAACCCTGGAGGAGGAGGCCCCTCGTTCCCCTGATTCAGAAACTCTGGAGAGGGGGACTTCCAAGCAAGAGCTGGGAGAGGAGGAAGAGGAGCTCAAGGAGGGAGAGATCCTGAAGGAGCAGGCGAGGATTGTAAAGGTCTTCCGGCGAGAAGAGCTGCCGGCCTTAATTGGAGAGTCCCTGAAGGTGCTTAACATGACAGGGGTGCCAGAGCAGGACGAGGAGTTGGAAGATCCATTAATCCAGATGGTGAGGAAATCCCAGAGGGTTTTTCCTGTCCACAAGGTGGTACAACAGATGATCCAGGAGGAGTGGGGCCAGCCAGAGGCAGGTTTGAGGGGCGTGCGATCAATGACGCGCTTGTACCCTCTGCCCAAAGCGGAGAAAGAGTTGTTGAAATCACCAAGAGTGGACGCAGCATTCTCCAGGACCAAGCAGGAAGTCAGTCCTCACATATGGGTGATGTCGGCGCCGACGGACCCCCGTGCAGAGCATTTCCCCAGCTTTCAAAGAAAACCTTTGGGAATGCAGTGCACCTGCGCGGTTCCCATCCTGCCCAAGGGTGCCATCTTGCTCAGTCTTTCTTTTTCCGCGGAGCCCGACGGACGTGAGTTCGTGTCACCCGGGAAAAGTTGATTTTTTTTCTGCGATTTTCACGTTGTCTTATCCGGTTCGACGCCGGTTCCCCTTCCCGTCTGGGCTCGGTACACTGATATCGAGTCCGGAGTTTTGATTTTTGATTTTTGTCCTTCGTGACTAGCGTTCTCGCTCTTTTTGTGTTTTCACTGGCAGCCCAGTCTTTTGACCTTGCAGGGGCTCTTTTTCCCCCGATGGCTGCCAGCGGGTTCAAAAAGTATGATCGGTGCAAGAAACTTATGTCTCTCACCGACACACATGACTGCTGCCTCCGATGCCTCAGGCCCGACCATGACCTGCTGGCCTGTGGCCCGTGTGGTAAAATGTCGTTGAAGGCGCTTTGGAGCCGTCAGCATCAACGTGAAAGAATTATCTCTGACTCCGCGTCCGGCCGGGCCCAGACTTCGCCTCGACATCTCGGGAGTCCAACCCCAAGCGCCATCAGGGTTCCTCTGAAAGGCAGTCTCCCTCCCGGTAGCACAGAAGGAAGAAGAAGCTTACGAGAGCGGCGTCGGTGGAGGCTCCTGGTTCCTCGAGGGCCAGTTCGCATAGCCCTGACCGCCGCCCCGGGCTCTCGGAGTTGGAGAGGCCTTCCAAGCTACCTCGTGTGGAGCCGGAGTCCCCGAGTCACGAAAGTGCAGTTGTCCTCATAGACTCTCCTCCGGGGGAGCCAACATCGGGCCCAACGCCGTCAGGGCTCGAGTCAGGGGCTGCTGAGTCTCCTGAGCTTGGACTCAGGTTGACGGGCTTGGAGAGCAGCTTGGCTGCCTTCATGGAACAGCAGCGGGTGCTGATCGCTGGTCTGACAGGTGCATCTGCCCCGACCACCGGGACCTCGACTCTAAGTTGACCCCAGAGACCGAGCCGATCCTCGAGTTCATGAAGTCTCGAGTCGATCCTCGGTCAAGGTCCCCCTCGACCTCCTGTGCGGAGTCCAGGTCATCGACGCCGATACCCTTGGCGTCGGGGCAGGTGGCACCGAGGCCCACATGGCCGGAGCCACTCGATTCCTCCTCAGAGGTGTCGGAGTGGGAGACGGAGGACGAGGAGTCCCCGGACACCTTCCGGACCCGGTGTGTCCGAGCCTCGGAGATGGACCCCCCCCCCCCCGAGGATACCCAGTTCTCGTACTTCGTGCCGGACATGTCCAAGTCCTTGGCCTTCCCTGTGGATGCTGAGGAGGAGCCTCGAGCAGAGGAGCTCGATGCCCTCCAGTATGATTTTCCTCCGAAGGAAGCCTTTACTGTACCAGTTCCTCCGATGCTGGAACGGCTGCTCTTCCGTATGTGGAAGGCACCGGCCTCGACACCGGTTCTTAGCAAACAGGTCGATTCTATTTATCGAGTCCGTAAGAGCCCTGGGTTCCAAAAGGCGCAGCTAACGCACCACTCCATGGTTGTGGAATCAGCCATGCACCGTCTGAAGAGTCAGAAGACACACTCCTCAGTGCCCCCCGGACAGCAGGCCTGGAACCTGGATGCCCTCGGTAGAAAGTGCTTCCAAGGCTCTTTGATATCTTGCCATGTCCAGACCTACCAGCTGTACATGGGCATGTACCTACGAGACCTGGCAAAGGAGATTGTCGGGTTGTCAGCTGGCCTCTCCGAGGAACCTTTGCAGAGGTTCAAAGCTTTGTCAACTGGGATTCAAGAGTGCTCAAAGTTTATCTCTCGAGCAGCCTATGATGGCTTCAAGGCTTCGGCCTCGGTAGCCGCGGTCGGCATCGGTGCACGCCGTCAGGCCTGGCTACAGTCATCAGACCTGGAACAAAGGGTGCAGGACAAGTTGATCGATGTCCCTTGCCGAGGTGAAAACCTTTTCGGTAAGCCCATGACTGAAAAGGCTGCGGAAATCAAGACTGAGACTTTCACCAGGACAAGTCTGTCCATAAAGACTTCTGCCTCTTCTCAGAAAAAGACTGGCTTGGGAAAGCAGCCCTTTTTTCCAAGGAAGGGTGCTGCCTACAAATCCTACCCTCAATATCAGGCCTCTCCAGCTCCCCAACAGGGCCAGCAGGCCAAGGGGCAGGGGCTTGGGCCCCATAGGCAGAAGACCTCCAAGCCGCCAGCTCCGGCCCCTGCACAGCAGGGAGCAGGGTTTTGACTCCCACAGCATAGCCTCTTCTCCACAGATGGCTCCACTCAGCACAGGAGGTCGGCTGACCCTGTACGCCTACAGGTGGCCAGCCATCACAGGAGATACCTGGGTCCTCAGCATAGTCCAAAAGGGCTACATGCTCCACTTCCACCAGATACCCCCCTCCTACTTTCCAAGGGAGCCTCCAAGACTCCCTCTGCACAGGAACCTTCTCCTTCAGGAGTTAGCAAGTCTTCTACAGGAGCAGGTGGTGGAACCGGTGCCTCACCACCTGATAGAACGAGGCTTCTATTCCAGGTACTTTCTGGTACCAAAAAGGACAGGAGGCCTCCAGCCTATCCTAGACTTGCGAAACCTAAACAAGTTTCTGGAGAGGGAAAAGTTCAAGATGCTTACCCTTGGGATACCACTGCCCTTCCTCCAGCAGGGAGATTGACTATGCTCCTTAGACCTAAAGGATGCTTATACTCATATTCTCATCCATCCAGACCACAGACAATATCTCAGATTTGTGGTGGGAGGAAACCATTTTCTGTACACAGTACTGCCCTTTGGCCGAACTTCCACCCCCAGTGTTTTCACCAAATGCCTGACGGTGGTGGCGACCTATCTCAGAAATCAGGGAATTTTTGTCTTCCCTTATCTGGACGACGGGCTCATCAGGGGTCAGTCTCTCCAGGAGGCCAGACAAGCCACTCTTCGCACTGTCTCTCTTTTTCAGCATCTGGGCTTTGTCATAAACTATGCAAAGTCCACTTTGCTCCCCTCACAGAACCTAGAGTTTATAGGGTGTCGTGGGGAGCGCCCCCTACGTCTATGGGCAATCCACGGCAAAGATTATTTTTAGAGAGCCACAGGGAATGTAAGGTTCATCGACGTAGTAAAATGGCCTTACCAATTCCGGCTTCCTAAAAGAACTCAGTAACAAGACCAAGTGGAGGGAATTAAGGCTTTTATTCCCCGTCAATGCAAGGGTTCAAAAATAAGAGATGGATAATGAAACAGAAAGTCCTTTGTAGCAAAAGGTACCAGTATTCATAAACATGTGCTTAATTGTTACACTTCACAATTAATGCAGAGCTTGGGTAACAGGAATTCAGTTCATTCCAAAAGCATAAACATTCTCTATAAACTCTTCTATGTTACTCAGACTCCCGACTCTTAACATGAGGCTGTGCACAGGTCACACTCCATCTGTTCTGGTGGAGATAGGGAAACTGTATTTATGCATTCCGTTTCCATGCATTCTTCTTCACTAGAATCAACAGGGGAATAAACACTGTCCCTGTCTGACTCGGGTCGGTGTGCTATGCCTCTAGGGCCTTGTCTCCAATAACAGTCCATTCTCAGGGCTTTTGGGATTTTATTAAACCAGTATGGTTTCTCCTTCTTTGTAGAGTGAGGACTTATTTTAACAGGGACTTTAGGATTCAAACATTCAATATCATCAATAAAGGTTCCATACCTGGAGCTTTGCTGGCTTGAATCCACAGTGTTTTCCCTTTTAGCAATTTTCCTGCTGTAGCAATTTCTCTGCCTGTCAGCTTTAGGCAGGGCTGTGCTTCTTGGCAGTTTGGTGAAACCTGGTATGAATTCTCTTCTCTCCCTTGGTAAGAACTCAGGTTTATTATAAAATGCCTTTCCTTTCTTGCTTGGTAAAACTGGATAATTATTTCTCAGAGACTCTAAGCTTCTCTCTAAACCATTCCCTTTGGCTCCTTGCTTAGGTCTCTCTGTTCTGGAGTCAGGAACGCTGTGAGAACAGGGCGTGGCACAGCTTCTAACTTCAGAGCTGGCTCTAACAAACTTTCTTGGGAGAGCTGCACAGTCAGCCTGGCCCTTCTGGATTTCACCCCTGTGAACCCTGTACCTGTGGGCTTGCTCCTCTAGGATTTCTTCAGTTACTCCTTCTCTTGGAGATGAACCTCTTGATAGAGCTGTTCCCCCTTGGGAAGACGTCCCTCTGTCTCTGTTCCTTCTCAGATCCTTTTCTTTCTTTGGTGAAGCCGTGCTTCTCTTCTCTGATGCAGCCGTGCACCTCTTCCTTAATACAACTGGACCTCCCTGTGTAGCCGTGCACCTCTTCCTTAATGCAGCTGGACCTCCCCTGTAAGCATTCAGTTCTGGCTTATAAGGAAATCTTTCCTGCCTGACTTCCGGGGTCATTTCCAGGTGCAAGTCATTAGGCTTCTCAAGCTCATTAGCTCCTGAATATTCCTTCCTGCTCCCTCTAGCTGTGCCTGGAGGTAATTGCACATCTAGATTCTTAAAAGAAACAGGATTTCTTTTCAAGTTTTCAACTTTATCAATACCCACATCATGACAAGGGGCAAGATTAGACACCCTGCAGGCAATAGCTTACCTGCCCGAGGACAGGGCCCACAGACTGATGGACTTGGCCAACCAGTTCCAAAGCAATTCTCAGGTCCCTGCCAGACACTTCCTGTGGCTCCTGGGCCACATGGCATCCCCGAATGCCCGTCTGCACATGCGGGTGGCTCAGTGGTGCCTCAGAGCTCAGTGAGCGCAAGCCACAGGCGACCTCCGAGACATAGTAAAGGTGTCCAAACCACTCTTGGACTCCTTGCAGTGGTGGCTACAGCTCCCAAACCTTCTCAGGGGGGTACCCTTTCAGGCCCCAGCACATACAAGGGTGCTGACGACCGATGCTTTCTTAAAGGGCTGGGGGGGGGGCACATTTCCAGGGCATGGGCACTCAAGACCTCTGGTCTCCTCGGGAGGCCACACAGCAGATCAATCTTTTGGAGCTGCGAGCAATCCGCTTGGCTCTACAGACTTTTTCTCATGCCCTCTCTCACTAGTCGGTCTTGGTTCAGACAGACAATCAGGTAGCAATATTCTATGTGAACAAGCAAGGGGGCACAGGGTCCAGACTCCTATGTCAGGAGGCGCAGGCCCTTTGCTCCTTTGCAGTCAAACAAGGCATGTTTATCAAAGCAGTTTATCTACCTGATCAGGAGAACTTCTTGGCAGACAAACTAAGCAGGATTATCCAGCCTCACGAATGGCAGTTGAATCCACTGGTGGTTCAGCAGATCTTTCTACGATGGGGACTTCCATCCATCGATCTCTTTGCAAGTCCACTGAACCGTCAGCTGCCCAGGTTTTGCTCCAGACAACCGCATCCCCTGAGAATGGCAGGAGATGCGTTTCTGATCTCTTGGTCTACGGGCCTCCTGTATGCGTTTCCTCCCACACCCCTGGTGGCCCGAACTCTTTTCAAGATTCTACGGGACAAGGCCTCAGTGATTCTGGTAGCCCCCAGATGGCAACCGTGGTTTCCACTTCTTCTGCAGTTGGCAGTGGAAACTCCATTCCCTCTGGGTTTGCAGCTCAAACTCCTGTCTCAGGTTCAGGGTTCCCTTCTGTACCCCAATCTCAGATCCCTCAATCTGATGGCCTGGCTGCTGAAAGGATAGTGATAGCTCCCTTACTTCTACCTAGCGAAGTTGAGGAGGTGGTCTTGCCCTCTAGGAGGCAATCCACCAGAAAGTCCTATGCCCTCAAGTGGCGTAGGTTCTCAATATGGTGTTCTCAGCGCAATGAAGATGTTTTCTCCTGCCTTGTGCCAGTAGTTCTACAATACCTACTTCACCTGTCAGACCTAGGTCTTAAGTCCAACTGTGTTTGGGTCCACCTCAGTGCTCTATCAGCACACAACTCACTGGTGGAAGGACAGTCTCTGTCGGTTCACCCCTTGGTGTCCCGCTTCCTCAGAGACCTGCTTTTGCTCAAGCCTCCGATTCATCCACCTGCCACTGAGTGGGATTTGAATGTGGTCTTGCAACAACTTACTTCTCCATCGTTTGAGCCGATGGCTACTTGCGATTTGCACTTCCTTTCTTGGAAGGCGCTCTTCCTGGTAGCTCTTACCTCGGCCAGACGTGTGAGTGAGCTACAAGCTCTGGTTTCTGATAGACCCTACACACGGTTCTATAGGAACAGGGTGGTCCTACGGACCCATCCAAATTTCCTTCCAAAAGTTGTCTCCTCCTTCAACCTCAACCAGGAGGTGGTTCTTCCGACATTTTTTCCCAGGCCGCATACCAGCCGGGCTGAAACAGTCTTGCATACCCAGGACTGTAAGAGAGCATTGTCCTTTTACATAGAACGTACGCGTGGGCACCGAAGGGCTACTCAGCTCTTCATCTCCTTTGACCCTAATAAACTGGAGTTGCCTGTCTCCAAGCATACCTTATCCACTTGGGTAGCAGATTGTATCGCCTGAGCGTACAAGGCAGCCGGCCTTTCCTTGCAGGGTCGAGTCACGGCCCACCGTGTCAGGGCGAAAGCCGCGTCAGTAGCTCATTTCCGCTCTGTTCTGTTGGCAGACATCTGCCGGGCCGCTACTTGGTCTTCAAGCCAGACTTTTGCGGCCCACTACTGCCTTGAGAGGGAGTCCCAAAGGGACAGTGCTTTCGGACAGGCGGTACTCCGCAATCTCTTTGAGGTTTAGGCAATTCTTACCCTCCGGCCCTTGTGTTGGGCTACCGTACAGGGGCGTTCTCAGAGGATGTCCTTATCACGGATGCTGAGGCTCTTCAGAGGGAGCCATTTTTTCATTTTTGGGTTCCCGGTAGCCTAGAGCTAGGGAGTCCCATATGTGAGGACTGATTTCCTGCTTGGTCCTGGAGAAAGAATAGTTACTCACCTGTAACAGTTGTTCTCCAGGAGTAGCAGGAATCAGTCCTCATGACCCTCCCTCCTCTCCTGGAGTTGCAGTCATATACTTTATTTTGTTTTTTGCTGTCTTTTAGCTGTGTCATCAGACTGAGCAAGATGGCACCCTTGGGCGGGAAGGTGACCGCACAGGCGCGCTGCATTCCAAAAGGCTTTCTTTGAAAGTTGGGGAAATGCTCCGCACGGGGGCTCCGTCTACGCCAACGTCACCCATATGTGAGGACTGATTCCTGCTGCTCCTGGAGAACATCTGTTACAGGTGAATAACTACTCTCTATCCGCAGTAACTAAAAAGACTATGATCCCAGTTGAAGGCAGTACCGCCTTAAAAGATGCCCAAGACAAGAAGCTGGATGCTCTGTTGAAGCAAGCCTTTGACATTAGTGCGTTGGCTCTTCAATTGTCAGTATGCGGGGCCTGGGTGGCCCGAGCTTGCCTCCGGTGGTCGCAACAGCTGAGGATAACTGAGGAGTCTTCGGATGGATTGCAGGGAGAGGCTGCTAAAATAGAGTCCGCAGCGGCCTATCTGGCGGACAGTCAGCAAATCACGAAATCTTTGCAGAAATTTGTGCCTACTTAGCCACCTTACATCTGTGTGCAAAAGGATTTCCGCTGCCCCTTCATCAAGAGTAAGATTGAAAAGCCAACTTTGAAGTGATCTTCCACAAACTGTCGAATTGGTTCAAACCACTGTGACTTGTGCTTGCCTCTGCAATTTTATTTCGCCTTGCCTTTGCATTGATTCTACACCGTGTGCAGAATTTATTAAATCACGTGTGGTGGTATTTTAACTTGTTTGGCGGTATTTGATTTTATCTGGTTTGCTGGACAGGTGTTTGAGTTTTTTTGATGATTGTTTGGTGGTATTTGGTGCCAGTATGATGAATTCTTATTTTTACTTTTAGAACTGCATGTGTGGTTTTGGCATCTCTAGTCCTTGTATTGCACATCATCCAGAGGTCTTCAGTTCCTGTTGATCTTTAATACTTTGGAACAGTGACAGTTTTGTACCAGATTCACTGTCCCAAAGTATTAAAGATCAACAGGAACTGAAGACCTCTGGATGATGTGCAATACAAGGAATGGAGATGCCAAAACCACACATGCAGTTCTAAAAGTAAATTAAGAATTCATCATATTGGCATCAATAATCAAATACCACCAAACAATCATCAAAAAAACTCAAACACCTGTCCAGCAAACCAGATAAAATCAAATATCGCCAAACAAGTTCAAATACCACCACACGCGATTTAATAAATTCTGCACACAATGTAGAATCAACGCAAAGGCTAGGCAAAATAAAATTGCAGAGTCAAGCAAAGGTCACAATGGTTTGAAACAATTTGAAAGCAAGGCATAGGCAAATTAGAACAAAATTGGAAAAGCCTGCCAAAATCTACAAATTCTTGACACTTTATTGTGTCTGCCCGAAAACGTTTAATGAAAGCGAACTATAAAGCGACCAACATCCAGCACACAACTAGGGTTGCCAACTGGCCGGTTTTCAGCCGGCCTGGCCGGTTTTTCCATGGCCAGGCCGGCTGCCGGCGCAGAGGCAAAACCGGCCCTTGAAAAGCCGTTTTTTTTTGCTATGGCTGCAAGATCGGGAGCGGCCAGAGCAAAAAATACGGCTTTTCTCCCAACCCGGAGGGCTTCAGAGGGAGCCAGGGAAGCCAGCGCGAGGCCCCGGCTCCCTCTGTACAGCCGCCAGCGTGAAGAGCCTTTACCTTCACGCTGGCGGCTGTTCCTGTGAAGCCGCGATTGGTGGGAAAGGTTAAAGGCAATGCCCTTTAACCTTTCCCAGCATTCGCGGCTTCACAGGAACAGCCGCCAGCGTGAAGGAAAAGGCTCTTCACGCTGGCAACTGTTCAGAGGGAGCCGCGGGCTTCCCCGGCTCCCTCTAAAGCCTCAGACAGCCGCGGTTTTGGGGGGGGGAGGCCAAGGACTGCCTGGGCTGTGATGGGGGGAGGGGGCCTGGACTGGAAAAGGGCTAGGAGGGGGGAATTTGACTGGAAATGGGTTGTGATGGGGGGGGGAGACCTGGACCGGAAAAGGGCTATGGGGGGAGGGGGGGGGACTTGGACTGGAAAGAAATGGGCTGTGATGGGAGGGGACCTGGACTGTAAAAGGGCTATGGGGGGGACATGGACTGGAAATGGGTTTTGATGGGGAGGGGGACCTGGACTGGAAAAGGACTAGGGGGGGGGACATGGACTGGAAATGGGTTGTGATGGGGAGGGGGACCTGGACTGGAAAAGGGCTATGGGGGGGGGTGGAACTTGGACTGGAAGAGGGCTATGGGGGGGGGAACATGGAAATGAAAAGGGCTAAGGCCGAGGGAGGGGGAACATGGACTGGAAAAAGGCAGTGAATAGGGGGACTTGGACTGGAAATGGGTTGTGAAGGGGGGGGGGGGACCTGGACTGGAAAAGGGCTATGGGGGGGCATTGAACTGGAAAGAAATGGGCTGTGATGGGGAGGGGGACCTGGACTGTAAAAGGGCTATGTGGGGGGGGGGGACATGGACTGGAAATGAGTTTTGATGGGGAGGGGGACCTGGACTGGAAAAGGGCTATGGGGCGGGGGAACTTGGACTGGAAATGGGCTATGGTGGAGGGAGGGGGAACTTGGACTAGAAATAGGCTGTGATTAGGGGGGCTAGGACTGCAAATGGACTGTGATGGTGGGGGGGGGGATAGGACTGCAAATGGGCTGTGATGGTGCGGGGGGACTCCGACTGCAAATGGGATGTGATGGGGGGGGCTTAGGACTGGAAATAGGCTGTGATGGGGGACTTGGACTGGAAATGGGCTGTGATGGGGGGGGGCTAGGACTGTAAATGGTCTGTGATGTGAGGGCTAGCACTGGAAATGGGCTGATGAAGAGCTGGAATAGGACTGGAAATGGGCTGATGTGGGGCATGGGAGAATGGGATTAGAAGGGAGTGGATGCTGGGTGGGTCTAGAACTATAAGGGAACTGATTTTGGGGGAGGACTAGAATAGATGGGGAATGAGTGGAGAGGGGAAAAATATTTTGTGTGGAAGAAAAGTCTATGATGGGCTGGGTATTGGGAGAGTGAGGGGCTTGAGAATGGAAGGGTGAAATTTAAATGGATGATAAAGGAATAAGGAAAGAATTGGGGGAAAGAGCAAAAGGGAAACAATCAGTATGTTAAAGCAGAAATAGAGAGAGAATGGAAAACATCTAAAAGAGAAGAAAGGACAAATGGATAGCTAGCAGAAGACACGAAGAAACCAGAAGAAAGTGACTGGAGCAATTGCAACTGAAAAATAAAACGCCCAAACAGAAGGTAGAAAAATACTTTTTATTTTGAATTTATTAGCTGGAATATGTTTGGTCTGGGAAGTGTGTATTGATAACATCTTTGCGTTTTTGTTTAGTGCAAGAGGAAATTACTTTATAGTTTTATTTCTCCAGTGTTGTACATTTCATGTTTGGATTTTGGGGTTCCCAGTTTAATTATTATCTGACCAAGGAAGTTAGCCTACACGTATCCTCGGTAATTTTTGTGGGTGGGGCTGGGGCGGGGCAGGGGTGGGACTAGGGGCGGAGAATGGGTGGAGCATGGCGAGCCACAGGTGTCGGGTTTTTCTCGGTGAAAAAGTTGGTAACCCTACACACAACACAACTAATACGGTAAGCATATTCAGGTAAAGCCCGGGCAAATGGATATCTTTCCTTTCATGCTCATGTTTCTCATGTCACCAAGTTGTCCTTCTTCTTTCTCCGACAAATCCGTGCAGTTCGTCCTTTTCTATCCCCTTCTGCTCTTACTACCCTGTTACTTTCCCTGGTCATGTCTCGGGTGGATTTTGCAAACTCACTTTTTGTCGGCTTTTCTAAGAAACAACAGTCCCGGTTACAACGTATTCAGAATACTGCCGCTCGTCTGGTCACTCATTCTTCCCCTCGTGATCACATCACACCCTTACTGTTCCGTCTTCACTGGTTGCCCTTCCCCCACCGCGTTCACTTCAAGTTGCTCATTTTGGTTCATAAAGCTCTCCACACAGGTGCCCCCCAATATCTAACGGACCTCCTTTCCTTCCACTCCCCTAGGTACACCCCTCGCTCCTTTCACCTTAACCGCCTCACTCTTCCCTCCCCTTCCCGTGCCCATTTACAGTCTACCCGTTCCTCTGCCTTCTTTTTTGCTGGCCCCGCCCTCTGGAACTCCCTCCCCTCCTCACTCCGACTGGACCCTCACCACCCCACATTTAAACAAAACCTCAAAACCCACCTTTTTTCCCCTTGCGTTTGATATCCCCTCTCCTTTTGTGTGATTCCCATTTGTATTATCCTCTGCTCTCCTTGTGACTTGTCTTTGTTACGGTTTAGCTTTGTCTCTTCTGCTTCTATTGCTTTTCTGTCCAGAAAGTGTATTTCTTTTCCTTTTCACTGGCCTCGGCCTTTTTAAAAACAAAGTTTTTATTGGTTTTTATTGTACACCGCTTTGCTTGCCCATGAAAGGCGGTTTTATCAAGTGAAATAAACATAAACATAAACATAAACATATATAACATACTTCTAAGGGGTTTTGGGGCAGGGGCAGGAATGGGTGATTCTGAGAGGCAGGAGACCAGGTATGACGCTGGGCCTGTGGCATTTCGTCGTGGGGCATGGGAGGCGGCCCCCTGGGGTACCCACAAACTATTGGCACGACAACAACAAGCGCCCCCAATACACCCACAGGCAAGATTCCAGCAGGCAGGGAAAAAAGGCAGGCAAAGGATCAGCAGCGGCGGCAAGCCCTCGGGAGACGACCTGCCGGTGCCGGCACAAGCTCTCTCCTAGCGATGGGCGAGCTGCTGGAGAGATGGAGCCAAGTGGGGCTGGCGATCTACCTCTGACCCCTCCGCGATCTACAGGTAGATCGCGATCTACCTGTTGGACATGCCTGCTCTAAATCAAGGGTTCCCAAACCTGTCCTGGGGCCTCCCTTGCCAGTCAGGTTTTCTGCATGTCCATAATGAATATGCATGAGAGAGATTTGTATACAATGGAGGCAGTTCATGCAAATCTCTATTATGCATATTCATTGTGGATATTCAGAAAGCCCGACTGGCTGGGAGGCAGGTTTGGGAATACATGCTCTAATAATATAGCATGGAAAGGTCAAACTAGTAAAAGTAGACCATATGCTATCTGCAGCGGCGGCAATGGCTAGGAAACTGCGATACAGTGCTTACCTGAACTCTCTGGAGCTGCATCAGTTTCTGTGTTCTACTATTTGCCCCTTCCCCCCCTCCCCCTCCAATGCAGACTTCCTCTTTGCATATAGTAGAAAACACAAACCACCATGCAGTACTGGAGATTTTAAGTAAGTGCTGCATTGCAGTTTCCTAGCCATTGCCTCCACTGCAGGCCCTGGAGAGAGGCAGAAGCAGCAGCAATGGAGTGTCAGGATGGATGGCCCACTTAGTGTGCCCCCAATCCTTGCACCGGCCCTGCATATCTCCCATGCTCAGCAACAGAAAATGGACAGTCTTTTGTTCTATATCACCCTGCTAGATCAGTCCAGACAAGTGAGTTGTGTTCCCCTACCAGCAGACTAGTGGAGACAAAGAACGGATGAACAGCCCAAGCTTCAATGACATCACTCCCATACCTCTATGTGCTTCAGCCATCCGAGGTCTCTTCAGTATTTCTTTGGCTCCAGCAGATGGTGGATGTATTTTCTCTTCTCTGAGTAAAATTCTGAATATTTGAGAGGAAAAGATTGATTAAACACTCGTAAATGACTACTTTGAGGGTGACTTTCTCACTTGAGTGTGATGTGGGAGACTCCACAAGACCGATGTTTTTGGTAGCCATAGGAGGAGGGAAAATTGTTTCAGCTCCACGCTGTTATAAGAGCCTGTTGAGCAGCCAGAAATTGGAAGGATTTGGAAAGATATGGAAGAGTGCAGCAGCCTCACACAACCTCAGTGTCCCCTCTCTCCTCCTCTGTTCCCCCCTGCTCTCTTCCAAAGATTGCAAAAGACTCTCAAAGGGATCAGCCTGCCAGCCACTATAAACACAGTGCTACAAAGCCAGTGAACAGTTTCAGGAGAGTAGAGCTGAGCCCAGCATGGATTTTCTGCCTGGGGCTCTTAGGAAGTGAGTATCAAGGCTTGACCTCATTATCATTGCTGGGGGCTCCCAATTCCGTCTGGATGGGATGCAATTTGGGGTTGACTGCTGATAATGTTGGTGCAGTGTGGGGGTTTGCTGCACTTTTCTGTACGCTTTGGTAGCATTTTCTATTGTGCACCTGGCTGCCATATGGTCTGTGTGCATGTTCCTCCTAAGGAGCTCCAACACGTTCTTACCCTAGCGCCTATAACATGTGTTGCAATAAAAGTGCAATTAATGTGCGCCTTCGGACTGCTGCAGTCTTAACATATGCTGTTGTGATATTTGCCTTAACGCTCTGTCTTCTTCCAGAAATTGTTCCTTATCGTCCCTCCAGTCCAGTCCCGAACCTCTGGGGTTTTGCTCCTCCTCCAGCAGCTTGGAGACTGAGAAACGTCATCTTTTTGATAACACTGGTATAAAATCACAGGAGCCGCCTTCTCATTCCAGTTATCTCAGTCTCCAAGCAGCTGGAGGGTTGGTGAGCCTGGAGATTCGGGACTCACTTGAGGAACAATTAAGGAGAGTTAGAGTAGAGTAGTTTTCCTGGAAAGTTATTTAAAGACTGTTTAGAATTTTTTGTTTTAGGAAATAGCAGTTTGTACCTGTGACGAGCTGTGTTTTCTGACAACGCGACCGCAGTAGCCTACATCAGCCGTCAAGGGGGCACCAGCAGTGTTGCACTGGAAGCCGAGGCCGAGCAGTTGTTCGATTGGGCCGAGGTAAATCTGGTGGCTTTGTCAGCAGCGCATGTAGCAGGAGTGGACAATGTGAAGGCCAACTTCTTGAGTCGAGTAAAGGTGGACCCAGAGGGGTGGGTCCTTCATCTGGAAGTGTTTGAGATGGTGGTGCGGCGCTGGGGGACATCAGTAATGGATCTCATGGCGACTTTCCAGTTGGCGAAGGTCAATCGCTTCTCAGCAGAAGACGGGAGAGAATGTCGGAAGGCCTAGATGCCCTCATACAGGCCTGGCCAGACGAACAGCTCCTGTACGTGTTTCCACCTTGGGTGTTAATAGGTCGGGTGTTGCAGCGCATAGAACTTCACAGAGGACAGGTGATATTGATCGCACCGGATTGGCCAAGATGGCCTTGGTATGCGGATCTGATGAGGCTCTTGGTAGAGAAGCCATGTCATCTTCCATTTCGGAGAGACCTGTTATCTCAGGGTCTGCTGGACATGCCTCAGGTGGATCGGTTCTCGCTTACGGCTTGGCTCTTGAGAGCGCAAGGCTGAGAACAAAGGGATACTCTGCAGCGGTGATTGCCACCTTGTTGAAGGCACGGAGGAGATCTACCTCATTGGCGTATGTTTGTATCTGGCGTGTATTTGAAGCATAGTGTGTAGACAGGGAGTTTGAAGCATTAAGAGCTTTGGTACCGCAGGTTCTGGCTTTCTTGCAGGATGGTTTTGAGAAAGGCTTAGCGGCCGCATCCTTAAGGGTGCAGTTGACAGCGCTCTCCTGTTATAGAGGAAAGATAAAAGGGGAGGCGTTGGGAGGAAATCCAGGTATTAAAAGTTTTTTGAGGGCAGTGTCTCTTTTGAGGCCACCATGTAGGCAGGTGGTTCCGATGTGGGATCTCCATTTAGTATTGGAGGCATTGGTGCGCGAGCCCTTTGAGCTGTTTTCTAGAGCATCGCTAAAGGACCTTACTCTCAAAGTGGTTTTCCTGGTGGCTATTTGTTTGGCTCAGAGAATCTCAGAGTTGCAGGCTTTGTCTTGTAGGAAACCTTTTCTGTCTTTTAATGATACAAAAGTGGTATTGAGGTCAGTGCAGTCCTTTTTGCCCAAAATAGTGTCAACCTTTCATGTGAATCAGGTGGTTTCATTGCCAGTTTTTGGTGAAGGTAGGGATAGTACTTCCGCAGGGAAGTTACATCTGTTAGATGATCGTCGAGTATTAAAGAAGTATATGTGAAGGACGGCATGTTTCCGCAGGATGGATAGACTGTTTGTTCTGTTTGGAGGGACGAGAAAAGGAGAAGCAGCGGCAAAAGCTTCCATTGTCAGATGGATTAAAGAGGCGATAGCATCAGAGTATGTTCTGAAGGGCAAAATGGTACCAGAAGGGCTTAGAGCTCATTCGATTAGGGTGCAAGTGGCGTCATGGGCTGAGTACAGTTTGGTACCAGCTGTGAAATTTGTAAGGCGGCTACCTGGTCATCTTTAAATTCTTTTGTCAAACATTACCGTCTGGATGTTCAGGCGGAAAGGGATACCTGTTTTGGATCAGCGGTGCTTCAGGCTGGTCTAGCAGGTCCCTCCCGTTGACTTGTTTCACTGCTCTGTTTCATCCCCAGAGGTTCGGGACTGGACTGGAGGGACGATAAGAAAGGTGAAATTAGACTTACCTGCTAATTGTTGTTCCTTGAGGAACTTCAGTCCAGTCCCGTATCCCTCCCTGTTTTTTTCTTTTGGACTATAGCCTGAAGCAAGAGATATTTCACAGGTAAGCTGGAGGTGTAGCTGTGTGGGTTATGGTCCATAAGGGGAGGTTGTATAGATGGGGATTATGATGGGGTCAATATCCTCCATAATGGGGGAGGGCGGACCTAAGCAGTTCTAAGAAAGTTAGTATGGTATTGGGGGAGAACAGAAGAAGAGATAGTTTCTCCTTTAAGAGTTACTAGTTAAGTTAGTTTACAGTTTGTTTGTAGTGTTTACTACTTAATTGTTGCTCCGGTGAATCTGCTTTGTCAATAGGTTACTGGAGTGAGGAGGCGGTTCCTGTGGTTTTATACCAGTGTCATAAAAAAGATGACGTTTCTCAGTCTCCAAGCTGCTGGAGGAGGTGCAAAACCCCAGAGGTTCGGGACGGAACTGGAGTTCCTCAAGGAACAACAATTAGCAGGTAAGTCTAATTTCACCTTGCTTGGCATTTGGCAAGCATAGTGCCTCATCTCTGGCTTCTGGACTGCTCTTCTTGCATGGCAGCTTCTAAGTCATCCCTGGAGGGCCTGCTGCCTCTCTCTCAGCTGGAGGATGCAGTTAGTCTGGCATTGCCTGGCAAAGGGCAGGAGATGGTGGATGGTGCTGTGGGTAAGGATATCCAACTGGCCGGAGGGTCCAGCAACTGTGCTGTGAACCACTCCTCATCCTCTAGGAGATCTGCAGCAGCTATGCCCTCTGGTGTTGGGGGTCATTTCCAAGAGGAGAGCTTCCGGACTCTGGATTATCCTCCCTGGAATTATTTTCCATTTTACTGGAGATCTGGTCCTTCTGACGTGGAAATTCAAACCCTGCGGCCTCTGGGTGCCCCTGGGTGCAGTCTCGTGAGGGGTGGGCTGAGAGTGGAAGACCTGTTCGACTACCTCTGGCTAAGCCTTCCCGGCAAGGGGTATCCCCTAGTAGTAGCGATCAGCTGGGATCTGTTTGAGATTTGGTCTGTAACTTTGATTCAGATGTCTCAGCACTGGGCTCTGATGTGGATGAAGTACTCTTACCTTCAGAGGATTGTGTAGACACCGGTTTGTTCTGCCTATTCTGCAAGGAAGAGCTGACAACGCTGATTGCCAGGGTCTCATCCATCTTGAACTTGGCAGATGCTTCAGGTATGCAGCAGGAGCCGAACGTGCACCCGCTCCTACAAGGGGTGCGGAAATCCACTACTACCTTCCCATTCCCAGATATGATCAAGAGGGCTAAGGGTGTGTAAGCAAATGTATGTTCTCCCAGAGAAGGAGTGCATTATATGGTTTGATATTCCCAAAATGGATGTGCAGGTCACAGCGGTTACCAAAAGGACCACCATTCCTGTGGGAGGGAGATCAGCCTTAAAGGATTTTCAGGATTGAGAGGTAGATTTGTTTGTTGAAGAACCAGTTCGCTGCTATGGCTCTAATTCTTCAGTTGGTGGTATGTGCAAGCCTGACGTCTTGAGCCCTGCTCCAGTGGATTCAATCTCTTCTGCTGGATGATACTACCTCTCTTTGGGAGTTGGCTGTGGCCTTCCTTTCTGATTCCATGTATGATCTGGTACATTTGATTGCCAGGGCCAGTGCCCTGTCTACAGTGTCGAAGCACTGGATTTGGCTCTTGCACTGAGCGGAAGACACATCTTCCAAGGGAATGGGCCAACTCGGAGTGGCCAACTCAGTGCAATAGTAAATGCAATAGTAAAACATCCAAAAATATTTTATTTAGCTATCTGATAATTTCGGATTTGTCAATGAAATCTGGAACGTCCAAAGTATGATAGGAAAACATCAAAAAAAGATTTTGCTATGCTATCTGATAATTATGAGCTATGGCACGCAAGTATTCTATAGGGCATCTAGTGCCAAAATCTGACACAATCTTTGAAATACGTTGATCAGCTTAGCAGTATTTCCTCAACTTGGCTGGAGGGCTGTGGCCTGAAACAAGCTGTTCATAATAGGCATCTCTGCCCTGCACCTTTATGAGAACACAAGGAGCAAGAGACGTGTGATGGTCATAGGATACATTTATTGAATAACCCCAACGCGTTTCGGCTAACGCCTTCCTCAGGGGGTATGCAGCTTAAAAAAATAAATGAAATAAAAATAGTTATTCATAGAAGTACAAATACAAATATGAATAAAAGTACAACAAAACAAACTTAAAAAATCAAACTTAAAATAAACGAAAACATGGTAGTGTAATATATAAACATCATAAATGATCTTCAGCATGGGCATGAACACATTAAAACAACCTTTTAAAACAACCAACAAATGCAGGGCAGTGAAGGTACGAAAACAAACCGTAACTAAAACAAAGAAATGGGTAGAAGTGTGGTGTGTAACATGTGAACAGAGTCATATAATTGTACTCACTATGGCACACCATGGTGCGCTTCACGTATAGAGTAATCCTATGTTCTATTAATATGACTAAAAAATGACAAAAGACAAGATTAGGAGCTTTAGTATACATGATAATAATAAAGCATATATACGTATTTTGATTGTATGACACTTTAGTTAAAAAATTAGAAAATTATATGTTAATATTATGTATTGCCGATGGATTTTTATGCCATATCGTGAAGTAGTGTTCATTTTCAATATATAAACCCATTATATATCATATGAATATATAATGCAAGCATGTATTTAGGAAGGGCTATCAATATTGTAGATACAATCTTTACTCACAAAGGAATGATACGTTGAAAGTAGCTGTCAAACAGTGACCGCAGTAATAACGTAAGATAACAGTCTTCTGTGAAAAAATCATAAAGGGTAGTAATGTTGAATGCCTGCTGAGGATATAGACCGAAACGAATGATAAGGAAAATCTTTAAATATCCAGTAAGAGATGCTTTTCCTTATACCGTTAAATTATAAAATGAAAGTTAAATAAAATACGATGAAATCCTGTTATGTTAAAACACTGGAGAACTTACCTAAATGAAATGCTGTGGGCAGAGTTAAAAACGGTAAGGATTATAATTAATGTTATTAAAATTAATGTTGTTAAAATTGTGTCACTATATATTATATTATGAAGGGGACTCAAAATAATTGCGTATAGACCATTATAGTAATATACTGCCTCTGATAGCTATATTGTAACATACAGTTGTGTGGCTTACTAAATGGTACATTGTCTATGAAAACCCTCAGTGTGTGACTGCTGCAAAAATCTAACAACAAATGTTAGTAAGAAGAAAGGCTGGAATGTGTAGAATATTACTATGTATTGGTTTAAATGAACTGGTCTTGCCCAACTCTTAATGTGTTCAATGACACCTCCCGATGAAGGCTGAACAATAATATAATTACGTATGATGCTAAAAGTATCGCCAAATTAAGACGCTGTGAGCAAAACTAAAGGAAGTTGCAGTTTTTTGCTATAAGTGATATGTTGCTATACGTTATAGAAAAGCGGACAAATAAACCTTTATTTTAAAAAAGAACTCTAAACAATGTTAATTACAGACATATAAAAAAACTAGTGTTACAAACATGAAGGAACTTGGTGTAAAAGATTGATAAATATGAAAACAAACAAGCCAAACCTGTGAAGTACACTTTACGTAGAGTAGAAACCGAGTGAGTTATCATGGAGACTTTTTATAGACGCCAAAGAACCGCACCAAATCGAAGGTGTAGTGGCCGTGGCTAAACCACCGGCGAATCACTTTGTAGTACTAAAGAAAATTGGTATGTCTCTATACAATATAACTTAACTAAATAATGCCGTCAAATGTAAACCTGTCATATTCACATCTAAACTTATCCAAGAGAGATATTGAACATAAAAGCCTACATAAAAGACATTATGCATACATATTATGTGTAAAATAATGATAAGGCCGCGGGGCCACGTACCTGGAGGCTGCCGATAACCGGGTGGGCGGCGTGGTGCGTGGCCCCGGCTGCGGCGTAAGCGGGGGGAGGGGGGGGCCGAGACGGCGCCGCATTTTTTGAGTCCATTGGCTCCCACGGGCCTGGATAGGTGCGGGAGCCAATGAATGCAGTGGGAGGGAGGGCTCTCAGGAGGGGAGCGTGTGACGAGGCTCCAGTCCGTTGGAGCCTGCGAACAGGACTGGAGTCTTCCTCGGGACCTGTGCAGCAGCCGGAGTCTTGGGCCGGCAGAATCGCGGTGGGGAGGCCTCCTTATTCGTCTCTGGAGAGGTGCTGCAGTCAGCGGAGGAGCCGGACTAAATCGGGGGCTGTTGGCGGCGGAGCCGGTCTCTCTGAGGTCTGCAGGAGGTGTAGGAGCCGCGGCCGGATAGAGGGCAGTGTTCGGCCCTCCACGTGGGTGGCGGTGTGCCGTCGGGGCAAACAGGCGAGTGGTACACCCTAATTAAAATAAAAAAAAAAAAAAAATCTTAAAACTTCTGTTTAACGTGCTTCTATTGTGCGATTTGTAAGGGGAAGGGGAGTCGGCTTTTTGGGGGGTTAGTTTTGATTTTGATTTCTTGAGGGGGAGAAAGCCTGCTAAGAAGAGCGGTGGGCATCGGGGGGGCAAGGGGTCCAGGGGACGGACAGCGGCGGCCAAGGGTTCCCAGGCTGGTGGCAGGAGGGGGGCCCTGGGGCAAGTGAGCATGAGGGGGGGTACGGAGGAGGGTCACCTGGGGGGGGCATGGTGGGTGCCAGGAGGTTGCGCAGGGGGGGGCTGAGTTGGGGAGAATCACTTCCAGGAGTAGGGGGACTGTTCACAGGGGGGTTGCTAGGGGGCAAAGGGGGCGGGGGGTGGCTGCGGGAGCTGGATCCTTTCCGGTGGGGAGGGGGCGGTAGGGCCAGCTGGGCCCTCGTTTGGGCCGCAGGGGGCGCACGAGGGGCCGTGTGGGCAGGGCAGAGTGCCTGGAGGGGCCCCATGGGGTTATACTATGGCATCGGATGCGTCTCACGCTACGCCTTGGGAGCATTGGCGGGGAGGGGGACAGGGTTCCTCTAGGGCAGAGTGGCTGGGGGCGTGGTAAATGCCCTGGGCCATGGCGACCTCCCCTCCTTTTTTCCCTATTTCTCTTCGCAGGTGCCGGTGGCGGTGGAGCAGAGGCCTGAGCTGTTGGGAGTTGCATCGGTCCAAGGTGCCGGGATGGACGCGGAGCCCGCCGGGAGCATGCAGTCAGCGCGGATGGGAGAGGAGCCTCGAGGAGCGCTTTCGGAAGAGGTTGGCCGGTCGGTGGCTGTTGACCTTGCAGGATTGCCTCAGGCTGGGACAACGACGGCCGGTGAGTTGCCAGGTGGGCAGGCGGGGCTGGTTGGTGAGGGGGAGGGCAAAGGTTAAGTCCAAAAAGAAGGGGCGGCATGCACGGAAGCAATGTCGGAGGTCCGGGTCCTCTTCGTCGTCCTCCTCTGTGGGCTCGTCGTCGTCTTCAGATCAGGGGGCTGGGGAGAGAGCTTTAGAAGGTGGGGGAGGGGGTTGTGGTAGGTGCCACCTTGGCGTCATTTTCGGAGCTCTGGGAGGGGGTGCCGCGTAAACTGCGACGGAAGATAAGGAAAAGGAAATATATAGATATTTTCCAGTTGCTCGAGGGCAGGAAGCGGTCGGGGGACAGTAAACAGAAGAGGCGGGAGGATGAGAAGACAGGGAGGGTTCGGAAGGCGTCTCGTTATGTTATTAATTGGACCAGGGCCTTCTTGCGGCTGGCTAGTGTATGGGGGCATTGTTACCCGGGGCAGTATGGAATGCTGCTGGCCTACACGGATTCGATTTTGGAGGCGGCTCAGACTCACGATGGTTGGGCATGGCTCAACTATGATGAGAAATTTTGGGACAAGATGGAGGAGAATAGGTCTTTGTCCTGGGGGACACAGGACATCAACCTATGGTTGACGCACATGTCGACAAAAGGAGGGGCGGGAGCTGGCGGCGGCGGTCAAAAAGGAGGTAGTGTTGTCTCCGCGAGCGCTGGGCGGCCCTTTCGAGGGGGCGGGGCTTCTGTGCTGCCCAAAGCGAGCGGCGGAGGGGCCGGGGATGTCTGCTGGCGTTTTAATAAGTCCTTTTGCCCCTTTCCGGACTGTAAGTTCCGGCACAGTTGTTCGGTCTGCGGAGGGGGGCATTCGGCCCTTAAGTGTGTCAAGAAAGGAGCATCTGCGTCACCCAATCCTGCCACTAAACAATAAGGACCTGGTGGCTTTGGCCCTGATGCCTATCCGGCTGGAGGCGCTTAGGCCATGGCTGCGGCGTTACAAGAAGCGCAGAATTGGGAGGGTGCTTGAAGATGGTTTCCTTTATGGTTTTCCCATACCGGTGGTCGGGGAGGGGGGTCCTGATAGAGCTGGCAACTCTCCATCAGTCCGGCGTTTTGCGCCCGTTCGGGAAAAACTGGATGCGGAGCTGGAATTAGGAAGGGTGGCCGGGTCTTTTGCCAAACGGCCATTTTCGCCTTTTGTGGTTTCTCCGTTGGGCATTGTTCCAAAGAAGGAACCCGGGAAGTTCCGGTTGATCCACAACTTGTCCTTCCCAGTCGGGGCATCTGTAAACGACCTTATACCGAGTTGTGTGCGGTTCGTTATGCGTCCTTTGATGAAGCGGTGCAGTTGGTGCGGGAAGCGGGGCCGGGGTGTCTGATGGCAAAGGTGGATATCGAGTCCGCGTTCCGCTTGTTGCCGGTTCATCCAGCTTCCTTTCATTTGCTGGGTTTTGCCTTCGAGGGGAGGTACTATTTCGATAAGTGCATGCCGATGGGTTGTTCAATATCTTGCTCCTATTTTGAGATGTTCAGCTCTTTCCTCCACTGCGTCCTGGTTGAGTCGGTGGGTTGTCGGAACATGGTGCATTATCTGGATGATTTTCTCTTCGTTGGTGGTGCACAGTCAGGGCACTGCCAGGTGCTTTTAGACGGGTTCGAGAGGCTGGCTAGGGAGTGGGGCGTCCCTGTCGCTCCAGGTAAGACGGAGGGCCCTGCGTCTCGACTTACGTTTCTAGGGATCGAATTGGACTCTGAGGACATGGTGGCTCGTTTGCCACAGGATAAGGTGGCGATGCTTTGGGTTCTGGTGGCGAACGTGTTGGGGTCGGACAAAGTGACGCTGAAGGAAATGTAGGCGCTCATCGGCTCGCTGAATTTTGCGTGTCGGGTCATTCCGATGAGTCGGGTGTTCCTGCGTAGGTTCTCGGCGGCGACATCAAGTGTCAGCAAGCCTCATCATCGCATTAGGGTGTCGCGGAGCTTGCGGGCGGATTTGGGAGTTTGGGATGAGTTCTTGAGGGGCTTTAACGGTGTAGCAGTTATGCCCACGGAGGAACGCTCTACGTTGGATCTCCAGATCTTTACGGATGCCGCGGGTGGTGGTGGCCTGGGGGTGTTTTTCGCGGGCTCCTGGTGCGTGGAGCCATGGCCGCAGGCTTGGTGTGTGGCGGGCTTGACTGACAGCATAACATTTCTCGAATTGTTTCCGGTTCTCGTGGCGCTGGAACTGTGGCCGGAGAGGCTGCGGAATCGCCGGTTGCTGTGGTGGTGTGACAGTGAAGCGGTGGTGAGCGTTATCAATCGGTTTACCCCGCGTTGCTTGAAGGTAGCGGCGCTGATGAGGGAGGTAGTTCTTGGATGTCTGCGGTTGAATGTGGTGGTGAGGGCTCGTCATGTACCTGGTTATACTAATCAAGTTGCTGATTCTCTTTCCCGTTTTAAGTGGGATCTGTTCCGGCAATTGGCACCGGAGGCCAGCCCTGTGGGAATGCGGGTCCCGGAGCACTTATGGCGGATTGGCCTGAGAGCATGCTGAACCTGTTGCGGAGTTCCGTGTCACCAGTGACGTGGTGATCCTACTGCAGAGGCTGCGATAAGATTGTGGCGTTTCTGACAGCCCAAGGATGGCGCCAAGGTCCTGTCCCGGACCACCTCTTGGGATGGTACATTACGGCCGCAAAGGCGGTGGGAGCGTCGAGGTCATCAGTGAAAGCACATATCGCAGTGTTTGCTTTCTTCTCCAGGGCGGTGGGGTGGGCGGTGGCCAGCCGGGGCTTTCTTGTACGTCGCCTATTTTTGGGATGGGAGAGGGGTTTCCCTATGCTGCAGGATAAGTGGAAGCCAATTACGCATGAGCTGCTTGTGCGGCTGTGTGCCGCCCTCCCGTCGGTGATGGAGTCTTCTCATGAGGACTCTCTTTTTCGAGCGGTTTTTTGCTTGGCCTTTTTCCGGGCTTTTCGGATCGGGGAACTGGTGGTGGGGTCCGGTTCCGCAGCAGGTGGTGCGGCATTGCATGTTCACCATGTTCGGTTGTCCAGGGAGGAATTGGGCATCTGGTTAGCTCGATCCAAGACTGACCAGAGGGGCCGGGGCACGTGGGTACGGTTGAGGGCTATTGGTGGTGCATCCACTTGTCCAGTGGCTGCTATGGTAGCTTACCTGCGGGTGAGGCTGAGGGGGGGGGGCGATTTTCTTTTCTTGCACGAGAATTTGCGTGTCTTGACGCGGTTTCAGTTCACGGCGGTCCTGCGGATGGCGGTGCGCCAGCTGGGCTTGGAGCCGGGCGACTTTGCCCCACACTCATTTAGGATTGGGGCTGCCTCTAGTGCCACCGAGGCGGGTTTGAGTGAGCGGGTGATTCAACGGATTGGCCGATGGCGCTCCAGCGCATTTCAGGGATATGTGCATTTGTGAAGGGGTTTTTGTGGGGATGGTAATTACCTATGTCTTCTTTTTTAGATGGGGGCCAGATGCCGTGTGCCTGCTGGATGGTTGGCCATTCCTTTGTTTATTGGGCAGGTCGGCGAGCAGCAGCAAAGCCCCAAGGGCCGAACATCGGTTTGAACACTGCAGAGGTGATCGTCTCATGGCTGGGTGAGCGCGGCCTTCGTTGGCTGCAACTCTTGCCTTTGCTTCGGCACCATCAGCGTGTGAAGGGTTCCCCGTCTGTGCTGTTGTTGCATCTCGGCGGCAACGACTTGGGGACTTGGACAGTCAAGCAGTTGATCAGAGCAGCACAGCGAGACCTGGATACTGTATTGTTGATGTTTAAGGATGTTGTGTTGTTATGGTCGGATATAATTCCGAGGCCTGCTTGCTGGGGCCACCGGAGGTGGTCGCGTGGGTTAATTAAAGTTAATCGGCAAATTGGCTGTTGGGTTTCTGAAAAAGGGGGTCGCAGATTTTACATCCTTGGGTGGAGGTCGATTGTGCTGGTTTATACAGACCAGACGGAGTACACCTATCCCCGGTGGGGGTGGATTTACTCCTAAATGACTGGCAAGATGCCTTGGAGTATGTTCACGGCAGGGTGGCTGGTCGCAGCTTTGCTCTTGGGGGGGGGGGGCTCAGTGACAGGGGTCTCTGAGCCTGTGGCGGGATCCCGGAGGTGTCCGGGGTCTGGAGGCTTGGCAATGCGCAGGGCGGGGGTGGGGTACCCCTGACCCGGTTGACCCCTCAGGGCTTTTGCTAATAATATGGCAAAGCCGGAGTAGGGGGGATGCATTTGCCGGTGTACGGTGCCCGGCGGAGGCGGGAGGGAACTCACTTTGCTAATAACATGGCTGGTGAGGGTTCATCCCGCTGCCGGAACCCGAATGTGGAAGTTACAGTTGTGGCTAGTTGGTTTTGATAATGTTATGGTTAATAAAGCTGCGACCAGTTAAATGCCATTCGGAGTGTGATTGCTGTGGTTATTTCGGGGGGGGGGTGGGGGGGGATAGCAGGGTAGGGGACGGGGCAGGAGCGACACGTCCGCCTTGCCCGGTTACTTAAAAGGTACAAGGTGTGATCAAAACGGGTGCACTTTAGATAATCATGATCGTCTGTACAATAGTTGTAAATTTTAGCCAGACTAATCAAAAAAGGGGGATATATTGTATGCTCATGTTGATGATATTAAATTGAACTAAATATGTTGTGACAGCATTCTTACGAAGAATCCTGTACAATAAAGAAGAACTTGTGTGAATAAAAACCGTATCTCGGGCTGTGTCATGTCAACACATCCTAAAGGTTTGTAAACTAAAAATGAATTAAAACTGTCTTCTTTAATACATTAGGTCATGGTAAGCATAAAAGTATGTTAAAAACTTGATGACTGGAATGTATTCTAATAATCATTTATAAAGGGAGAATAAAAATCTAAAACTGCTGTTGGTTACAAGAACACAGATAAATCTACCTCCTGGTTCAGACCATGTGGTTCTAGACTATTAAATTCATAAATATATCGTTGTTCTAGCTTAAGTAGAATTTTATCTACATCACCTCCCTTCCAATATGGTGTCACTGTTTTAAGGACAAGGTATTTTAAATCACTGATTAGATATCTGGTTTGCACTCAATGTGTGACTAAGGGTTTATCTGAAATCTTCCTTTGTATGCAGCTATGATGTTCAATGATTCGTGTGCGGACTTGTCTTTTAGTTTTTCCAATGTAGGATAAATTGCATGGACATAATATTAAATAAATTACATTCTCTGTCTTGCAGTTGGAATAGCTATGTAAGTAAACCTTATGACCTGTCGTTGGGTGTGTGAAACTGTCTTTCACTGAAATGATGTGAGAACACACTGAGCAATTGCCACATTTGTAATGCCCTTTAATTTTTGGCTGGGGTTTGTGATATGTGACTAAAACGCTTGCAAGATTAGGGTTGCAAACATTTTAGTCCCTTCAGCACTCACATATCACAAACCCCAGCCAAAAATTAAAGGGCATTTAGTTCAATTTAACATCATCAACATGAGCATAGAATATATCCCCCTTTTTTGATTAGTTTGGCTAAAATTTACAACTATTGTACAGAAGATCATGATTATCTAAAGTGCACCCGTTTTGATCACACCTTGTACCTTTTAAGTTATTTTACACATAATATGTATACATAATGTCTTTTATGTAGGCTTTTATGTTCAATATCTCTCTTTGATAAGTTTAGATGTGAATATGACAGGTTTACATTTGACGGCATTATTTAGTTAAGTTATATTGTATAGAGACATACCAATTTTCTTTAGTACTACAAAGTGATTCGCTGGTGGTTTAGCCATGGCCACTACACCTTCGATTTGGCGCTGTTCTTTGGCGTCTATAAAAAGTCTCCACGATAACTCACTCGGATTCTACTCTACGTAAAGTGTACTTCACAGGTTTGGCTTGTTTGTTTTCATATTTATCAGTCTGTTCTTGTAACCAACAGCAGTTTTGTATTTTTATTTTCCCTTTATAAATGATTATTAGAATACATTCCAGTCATCAAGTTTTTAACATACATTTATGCTTACCATGACCTAATGTATTAAAGAAGACAGTTTTAATTCATTTTTAGTTTACAAACCTTTAGGATGTGTTGACATGATACAGCCCGAGATACGTTTTCTATCCACATAAGTTCTTCTTTTTAGTACAGGATTCTTCGTAAGAATGCTGTCACAACATATTTAGTTCAATTTAACATCATCAACATGAGCATACAATATATCCCCCTTTTTTTGATTAGTTTGACTAAAATTTACAACTATTGTACAGAACATCATGATTACCTAAAGTGCACCCTTTTTGATCACATCATGTACCTTTTAAGTTATTTTACACATAAATGTATGCATAATGTCTTTTATGTAGACTTTTATGTTTAATATCTCTCTTTGATAAGTTTAGATGTGAACATGACAGGTTTACATTTGACGGCATTATTTAGTTAAGTTATATTGTATAGAGACATACCAATTTTCTTTAGTGCTACAAAGTGATTCGCCGGTGGTTTAGCCACGCCCACTACACCTTCGATTTGGCACGGTTCTTTGGCGTCTATAAAAAGTCTCCATGATAACTCACTCGGTTTCTACTCTACGTAAAATGTACTTCACAGGTTTGGCTTGTTTGTTTTCATATTTATGGTGAAATTAGACTTACCTGCTAATTGTTGTTCCTGTAGTAGACCCAGTCTGGTCCCGGACCTCTGAGTTGTCAACCTTAATCAGCAGCTTGGAGACTGAGGAACCACCTTCTTTTCATGATGTCACTCCTATATAACTCTGGCATCCGCCTCCCTTCATCAGTACCCTAATGACAAAGCAGACTCACCAGAGCAACAAATAAGTTAAGACCCCACTTACAAACCGCAAGGTCCAACCCCCCATGACTGAAACATGAAAAAGAATAAACTCGCGAACTGTGAACACTGAGGGTGCCCAGACTAACCTCTCACCTGTCCGACCACCCCCACAAAGATGACATCGAAACAGCTTTTCTTACCTGTCATCAGAAAACAAACAGAAGACCGTGCTGCAAGCCCCCCCAGCAACACCGGGTGGGATGCGGGACCAGACTGGGTCTACTACAGGAACAACAATTAGCAGGTAAGTCTAATTTCACCTTCCTGTTCGTAGCCCCAGTCTGGTCCCGGACCTCTGAGTAAGTACCAGAGCAGTAGATCTAACGGGAGGGCCCAGCCGCAACCGCTTGCAGCACCGCCGCCCCGAACCTGGCATCCTGCGCGGACTGAACGTCCAATCGGTAATGTCTGATAAAAGGAGACAAAGAAGACCACGTGGCCGCCCTGCAAATTTCCGCTGGCGGCACAGCTTGGAGCTCCGCCCAGGACGTAGCCTGGGCCCTGGTGGAATGGGCCCTCAGCCCCTCCGGCACCGATCTCCCCTTCAGTAAATAAGCCGACGAAATCGCCTCCCGGATCCACCTGGCGATGGAGGCTTTGGATGCCGCCTCTCCTCGGCGAGGATCCGCGAACAGGATAAACAACCTCTCCGAATGGCGGAACCCCGCCGTACGCCGAAGATACCTCTTCAAGGCCCGACGGACATCGAGCGTCCTGGAAGCGGGGCCAGATGTGTCCGACCGGAACACCGGTAAGGAAATCTCCTGATTCAAATGGAACGCCAACACGACCTTGGGTAAGAAGGCCGGCACAGGCCGCAAGACCACCTTGGACTCGAAAAAAGACAAGAAGGGTTCCTTACAGGACAGCGCCTGCAACTCCGAGATGCGCCTGGCCGAACAAATAGCCACCAAAAACACGACCTTCAATGTGAGATCCTTCAAGGAAGCCGAGCGCAAAGGCTCGAAGGGCTCCCACTCCAGTGCCGACAGCACAAGCGGGAGAGGCCACTGCGGCACCGGCTGCCTCCTGGGCGGTCGAATTAACGCCACCGCGTGCAAAAACCGCTTGACATCCCGATGCTCTCCCAGGGATCTACCAGCCACTCGCCCGCGGTAGCACGACAGAGCCGCGACCTGCACCCGAAGCGAAGCCGCCGCCAGACCCTTGTCGAAACCGCACTGCAGAAAGTCCAAAATCTGAGAGAGAGACGCCTTGAGAGGCACCAAGCGCCACTCGCTGCACCACGCCTCAAAGACTCTCCAGACCCGAACATACGCCAAAGACGTAGACCGCTTATGAGCTTTCAACAGAGTGGAAACCACCGCCGGGGAATAGCCCCTAGTTCTCAGCCATGCCCTTTCAATAGCCAAGCCATAAGCGAGAACCGATCCACATGGGGCATGAATAGAGGCCCCTGCGCTAGCAGGTTCGGGCGCACCGGAAGGCGCCACAGTCGCGCGACCAGAAGCCTCCGCAGGTCCGCATACCAAGGGCGGCGCGGCCAGTCCGGAGCTATCAGGATCACCATCCCCCCGAAGCTCTCCACTCGCTGGATCACCCGGCCGATGAGAACGCACGGCGGAAAGACGTACAACAGCTGGCCCTCCGGCCAGGGCTGAATCAGCGCATCGAGACCCTCGGACATGCGCTCCCTTCGTCTGCTGAAGAAGCGGCTGGCTTTCGTGGAGCTGAAAGTGGCCATCAGGTCCATCACGGGGATGCCCCACCGCCGCGTGACCATCGCGAACACCTCCGGGTGGAGAACCCACTCTCCCGGATCCACTCGCACGCGACTGAGAAATTCGGCCTCCACGTTGTCCACTCCTGCCACGTGCGCCGCCGACACCGCCAGAAGATGCCGGCCTCGGCCTCTGCCTCGAGAGTCGCGCTGCTGGTCCCGCCTTGGCGATTGATATAAGCCACGGCCGTGGCGTTGTCGGAGAATACTCTGACTGCCGATCCGTCGAGAATCGACTGAAACCATTCCAATGCCAGGAACACCGCACGCAATTCCAGGCGATTGATCGACCACGAGCGCTCCTGGGGGTCCCACCGTCCCTGAGCGAATTGGCCCCGACAGTGACCCCCCCAACCCAGGAGGCTGGCATCTGTTGTCAACGCTATCCACTCGGGCACCGCCAGAGGCCTCCCCTTCTGCAAGGAGCGGGGATCCAACCACCAGCGCAGCCCCGCCCGCGTCTCGTCCGGGCATGCGAGTCTTTGGGACAGGGGGTCCCGCTGATGCGACCAGCGCCTGAGTAGCGCCCTCTGCAAGGGCCGCATGTGGGCCCTCGCCCACGGTACCAGCTCGAGGGTCGCCGCCATGGTGCCCAGCAGTTGAAGGTACTGCCACGCCGTGGACTCCCGTCTCTTCAAGAACTTCCGTACCAACAACCGCAACTTCTGGGCTCTCTGCCGCGGAAGGAACACCTGACCGGTTCCCGTGTCGAAGCGCGCTCCTAGGTATTCCATGTCTTGGGAGGGGACCAACTGGCTCTTCGTCCGGTTGACCACCCAACCTAGGCTCTCCAGGAACCCGACTACCCGGGACGGGGCCCTCACGCTCTCTTCCCTCGACTTTGCCCTGATCAACCAGTCGTCCAGATACGGGTGCACCAGGACGCCTTCCTTGCGCAGAGCCGCCGCCACCACTACCATCACCTTCGTGAAGGTGCGCGGGGCCGTCGCTAGCCCGAACGGCAGCGCTCAGAATTGGAAATGCCCGAAAGGCACCGCAAAACGGAGAAACCGGTGGTGGTCCTGTCGAATGGGAATGTGAAGATAGGCCTCGGACAGATCCAGAGCGGTGAGAAACTCGCCCGGCCGGACCGCTGCAATGACGGACCGGAGAGTTTCCATGCGGAAGTGGGTCACCCGAAGGCACCGATTTACCCCTTTGAGGTCCAGGATAGGCCGGAACCCTCCGCCCTTCTTTGTGACCACGAAATATATGGAGTATCGACCGCAACCGTGTTGGTCTGGCAGCACCGGCTCGATCGCCCGGAGGTCCAGCAGCCTTTGCACGGTCTCCCGCACCGCTGCGCACTTGCTGAGCGCTTTGCAGGGGGACCGTACGAAGGCATCGCGCACTGGTCACTGTAGCTCCAGCGCATATCCGTCTCTGATGACCTCCAGGACCCACTGATCCGAAGTCATATGGACCCAGGCGCCATAGAACTCCTGCAGCCTGCCTCCTACGGGAACCAGCGGCTTCTGGGTCCGCCGTATCTCATTGCGCCTTGCGCAGGGCTGAGGCGGGGGAGGAGGAGGTTGAGGCCCCCCCCCAAACCCTCTGCCAGCTCCTCTGAAGCCCCGAAACCCCTGGTTTCGGACGGGAAACCGGCCCCGCTGACCGGCAGTAAACCGGGGAAAGCGCGAGCGGCGAAAGTCCCGTTGTTGCAATCTGCTGGACGCGGCGCCACGGCCTTGCTTGGGTTTGTCCTCCGGCAACTTACCACCCTTAGACTCGCCCAGGTCCTTGACCAACTTCTCCAGATCCTCTCCAAATAGGAGGCGTCCCTTGAACGGGAGTTTACTCAGCCTGGTCTTCGAAGAAGAATCCGCCGCCCAGGAACGGAGCCACAGGTACCGGCGGGCAGCGACCGCCGACGCCATACTGCTAGATAGACCCCTCATAAGGTCATAGTGCAGATCAGATAAATAGGCCGCCCCCGACTCCAGGCGGGCCGCCTCCACAGGTCTGCCCTCCGCCTGCGCTGGGCGCACTTGTTGAGACCAGCGAAGACAGGCCCTGGCTACCCAGGCCCCACAAATAGCGGCCTGGAGAGACAGCGCATTAGTGTCATACACCTGGCGCAGAAGGGCATCCAGCTTCCTGTCCTGGGCGTCCTTGAGGGCCGTGCCGCCTTCCACTGGGATGGTGGTCTTCTTAATCACCGCCGCTACCGCAGCATCCACCTTGGGCGGCGTGAAGACCTCCCGATCCCGATCCACCAGAGGATACAACCGACCCAGTACCCGCGACCCCCGCAGGGCCGCCCCCGGGACGTTCCACTCCTCCTGAATCAGCTCTTGGAAGACCCGATGGACCGGGAAGGCTCGCTGAGACTTACGGAAGACTTGCAACAAAGGATCCTTCAGAGACTCGTCCTCCGACAGCCCCTGTGCTGGCATATTTAAAGCGCTCAGCGTCTCAGTGATCAGGGCTGGCAGTTCCTCCCTCCGGAAGACTCTGACCACTCTGGCCTGCTCCTCCGTGTCGTCGAGCTCGCCTTCTTCCAAGTCTTCCTCAGGAAGCCCAGCTTCGCCTTCCTCCTCCGACGGGAGTCCCTCCGATGCCAGGGAGGGCTCCAGTGACTCCGTATCCAACCGCAGCCTCTTGCTGCTGGGTTGGTCCTCAGCAAGGAGAGCTGGGGGGCCACGCTTGGCGCGGACCCCTTCCGAAGCCTCAGAAGGAGGCCGAGGCAGGCCACCCACTGCGTGCCGCAGCAGTGCCACGAACTCAGCGGAGAAAATGGACTCAAGTCCGCTCGCCCAGGGCGCCTGGGGCACCTGTCCCGTCGCGGTGGTCGACGGTCCCGCCACCGGCTCCGCCCGGGAGGGGCCTGGAGGAGAGCCCACCGAAGGCCCCACCTCCGACCCCGGCAACTCCCCCACGCTCACCTCGGGAGGATCCAGAGTTGCTGTCTCCTTAGAGCAACCTTTGCACACCCCGGAGTCCGACAGGGCGGATCTCTTAGTCCCACAAATCATACACTGTGTCTTGGGCGACATATGGCTAGGGAGCTTCACTGCCCCGGAGCAGGGCTCTGCAAACGTAAAGCTCTACCAATCCCCAAGGAAACCAGCCCCTCAGGAAAAAATGAACCCGCTACACCGAGCTGTGCGTCGGGATCCAAGCACAGGCAAACTTCCACTGCCTCCTGCGATATCCGGTCCTGGTACTTTTTTTTTTGTTTGTTTTTTAAAGCACCGCTAGAAAAACAAAACCGCCCAGACGGCTCCCCGGAGCCACCCGCACAACCGCACGGCGGCCTAGCCGATCAGAAAGGGCCGGGAAAAAACGCGGGAGCCAAAGAATCACTCCCGCGCGAGTGCCATGTGGCCGGGCCTGTACAGCCGCAAGGCGCACCCGCGCCGCGGCGAAGAGAGAAGCGACCGCCGAAATCGCGTGCCCCCCCGCTTGCCTTACCTGAGCCGCCAAAGCAGCGAAGTAGGGGCGAAAGGTGTCACAGTCCGGCCCGTCCTGCAAAGTCCGAACTTTTGCACACCCCGTGGCAGATCGACTCCAGCTTCCCCCCTTTCCATCCAGCCAGAGGCGCGCTCACAGGCAGATCCTCTGTTTGGCGCTTGGCTGGACGCGAATCACTCTGTCGGCTCAAATCCCCTGCCCCAAACCGGGGGTGAGCCGACCCCTCCGACTCTGTCGAGCAGCTGAAGACGGGCAGAGGGAGAGATAAATGCCTAAGGCACCGGCAGGCACAGGTCCTATACCTTAAAGGTACAGCACTTCATTTTTTTATTTTTTTTTTTTGCAAACAAGACGTTGTAAACCAAATGAAACCAAATTTAGACTAATCCCTACACTGAAACTAAGGCTTAGTTGTTCCTCCAGTGAGCCCGGACCCCCGAGCTCAACCTAGTCAGCTGCTTGGAGACTGAGGTAACTGATGAAGGGAGGCGGATGCCAGAGTTATATAGGAGTGACATCATGAAAAGAAGGTGGTTCCTCAGTCTCCAAGCTGCTGATTAAGGTTGACAACTCAGAGGTCCGGGACCAGACTGGGGCTACGAACAGGAACAATCTTTTACACCAAGGTCCTTCACGTTTGTAACGCTAGTTTTTGATATGTCTGCAATTAACATTGCTTAGAGTTCTTTTTTAAAATAAAGGTTTATTTGTCCTTTCTATAACGTATAGCAACATATCACTTATAGCAAAGAATTGCATCTTCCTTTAGTTTTGCTCACAGCGTCTTAATTTGGCGATACTTTTAGCTTCATACATAATCATGTTATTGTTTAGCCTTCATCGGGAGGTGTCATTGAGCACATTAAGAGATGAGCAAGACCAATTCTTCTAAACCGATACATAGTAATATTTTACACATTTCAGCCTTTCTTCTTACTAACATTTGTTACTAGACTTTTGCAGCAGTCACACACTGAGGGTTTTCATAGACAATGTACCATTTAGTAAGCCACACAACTATATGTTACAACATAGTTATCAGAGGAAGCATATTACTATAATGGTCTATACTCAGTTATTTTGAGTCCCCTTCATAATATAATATATAGTGACACAATTTTAACAACATTAATTTTAATAACATTAATAATAATCCTTAACGTTTTTAACTCTGCCCACAGCATTTCATTTAGGTAAGTTCTCCAGTGTTTTAACATAACAGGATTTCATCATATTTTATTTAACTTTCATTTTATAATTTAACGGTATAAGGAGAAGCATCTCTTACTGGATATTTAAAGATTTTCCTTAGCATTCGTTTCGTTCTATATCCTCAGCAGGCATTCAACATTACTACCCTTTATGATTTTTTCAGAGAAGACTGTTATCTTACGTTATTACTGCGGTCACTGTTTGACAGCTACTTTCAACGTATCATTCCTTTGTGAGTAAAGATTGTATCTACAATATTGATAGCCCTTCCTAAATACATGATTGCATTATATGTTCATATGATATATAATGGGTTTATATATTGAAAATGAACACTACTTCATGATATGGCATAAAAATCCATCGGCAATACATAATATTAACATATAATTTTCTAATTTTTTAACTAAACTGTCATACAATCAAAATACTTATATATGCTTTATTATCATGTATACTAATGCTCCTAATCTTGTCTTTTGTCATTTTTTATTCATATTAATAGAACATAGGATTACTCTATACGTGAAGTGCACCACGGTGTGCCATAGTGAGTACAATTATATGACTCTGTTCACATGTTACACACCACACTTCTACCCATTTCTTTGTTTTAGTTACGGTTTGTTTTCATACCTTCACTGCCCTGCATTTGTTGGTTGTTTTAAAAGGTTGTTTTAATGTGTTCATGCCCACACTGAAGATCATTTATGATGTTTATGTATTACACTACCATGTTTTAGTTTATTTTAAGTTTGTTTTGTTGTACTTTTATTCATATTTGTATTTGTACTTCTATGATTAGCTATTTTTATTTCATTTATTTTTGTAAGCTGCATATACCCCCTGAGGAAGGCGTTCGCTGAAATGCATTGGGGTTATTCAATAAAAGTATCCTATGACCATCACACGTCTCTTGCTCCTTGTGTTCTGATCGTTCCAGCAAGAGTGATCCAGCTCTTCCTTGTGCCTGACCTGCACCTTTATGAGGCCATCAATGAACTTCCAGATCGTGAGATGGCACATTCCAAGATCTCCAGGAACAAGCAGGAATAAGTGCTCACATATGGGTACGTCGGTACCGACGGAGCCTGCGCGGGAAAGCTCCCCAGCTTCCCAGAAGGAAGCTTTTGGGGCCTCCCACTGCACATGCGCGCTGCCTTCCCGCCTTCCTGACCAGCTCTCTTCAGTTTCTCTTTTTCCGCGGAGCCAGCAGGTCGTGTTCCTGTCACCGCTGAAGAAATTATTGTTTTAGTTTGTTTCTTTAGACCGCGTACCTGCCTTCCCCATACCGAAACCGGTACCGCTGGTCTCTCTTTTCTTTTCTTTAAAAAAAAAAAAAAAAAAATCTTTATTCTGCACAACTTGGTGACTTCGGTTAGGCCTCAGGCCTACACAACTTCTCCTCATGGAGAAACCAGCCCCTGGTTTTAAGAAGTGTACCAAGTGTAGTGCTGTTATTTCTGTCACAGACACCCATGAATGGTGTCTTAAGTGTTTGGGACCTGACCACTCCATTCCGGACTGCCCATCCTGCTCCCAGATGTCTAAACGTGGGTTGCAGAACCGGGCAAACAAATTCCATGTGCTGTTTGCTTCAGATAATCCAGCATCACAGTCATCCAGGTCTTCCTCTCCGGATGGATCTCAGGTAACCAAACCCTCTGCGGGCAGGTCCTCAAAGAGCAAATCTCCTTCAAAGCATCGAGAGGCTCTCACTTTTGAGTCTGAGGATCCTGCCCCAGCCAAACAACCCCGGCGGAAAGCTCTGGCTTCCAAAGCACCATCTATGGGGTTAAAGGTTGACATCGATGGCACGGCCTCGACTGATCACCTGTTGGACTGCTCTGGGGTACCGGCCCATACCGGTACCGACATCCAGGCAGCAGTGGCGTCTATGAGCAATACTGTTCAGACTATGCAGCAGGCCATGCTGGCTTTTATTAATGCTGCGACGCCCTCGGTACCGCGTTCAGCGGTACCGGGTCCGGTTCCGGTATCGTCTCCCATCGACTTCCAAACGCAGATTGGTTCCGCATGCCGGATCCGGGTTTTCACCCGATACCGATCCCATACCCGGTACGCCCGATGTCGATACCGATCGGTATGCGTATCGTGCGTTGGAAGCAAATAGAGAATACTCTGCTTCTTCTGAGGATTTTGACTCCTCTGAGGACTCTGATGAGCTGTCTCTAGTTCTTCATGAAGACCCCTCTTCCCCAAAGAGGAGAATGTCTCCACCAGAGGATTTGTCCTTTCAAGACTTCATTATTGAACTAGCTAAAGGACTTTCTATTACCACATCCTCTGAAAAAGAACCTAGGTCAAAGAAATTGGATATTTTAGGATACCCTAAGGTTCCTAAAGAGGCAGTCACCCTGCCTATCCATGAAATCCTTCAAGAACACTTGATGGACTTATGGGAGGCTCCTCTAACGTTGTCTCCTTATTCTCGTAGGTTGGACACCATGTACCGGGTCCCTCCTTCTCCTGGTTTTCAAAAGACTCAGTTGCCTCACCATTCCATTGTGGTGAAGTCTGCACTGAAAAAGATTAAGAGTACCAAAAGGCACTCTTCTACCCCTCCAGGGCGAGAATGTAAGACCCTAGACTCTTTTGGCAAGAAAATTTTCCAGGCTACTATGCTTATAGCCAGGATTAATTCTTACAGTCTGTATATGGGCATGTTTCTCAGGGAACTTGCCCTAAAGATACGGCATTTTGCCTCCTTTATCCCTGAGGATAGAAAGGAGGAGTTCATTTCTCTGGTGAAACAGCTTCTAGATGTTTCTAATTTCTCCAACAGAGCAGCTTTTGATTCCTTTGAGGGTGCCAGTAGAGCTTCGGGCATTGCTATTGCAGCCCGACGACTTGCTTGGCTCCAGGCCTCTGACCTAGAACCCTGGGTCCTGGATGACTTACGGAATCTGCCCTGTACAGGTGAGAACTTATTTGGTAAGGACTGGCAAATTAAAGCCACTCAAATGGATGCAGAAAATGCTACCTTGGATAGACTTTCTAAGTCTACCTCTACTCCTGCCAAGAAAAAGTCTTTCAAGAGGCCTTACTACAAGAAGGCCAGATTTTCCACAAATACTGGCCAACAATCTTCTCAGCCTCGCTTTGCTGCTAAACGTCAGCAACCTAAACAGGCAAAGGCAAAGTCAAAGCCTGCAGCATCTACCACTTCTCAGCAGGCTCAACCCCCTCAGGGGTTTTGACTTGCCCCTAGAGAACTTAACATTTCTGGCTCTAGAACAACCAGAGCCCCTCACCATTCCCGGAAGGTTAGCTCACTTTGCTCCCAGATGGGAGCAAATCACATCAGAGCAATGGACCCTCTCTATCATCAGAGAGGGCTACAAACTTCATTTTTCCAACCTTCCTCCATATACCATGGTGAGGCACTTCAATTCTCCCCCATTTCTCCTGAACCTGTTGGATCAGGAAGTCTCTTCTCTCCTTGCCCAAGGGGCAATAGAAGAGGTTCCTCTTCTTCAACAAGGGACAGGATTCTACTCCCCTTATTTTCTCATAACAAAGAAGACAGGGGGATTCAGACCTATCCTAGATCTGAGAGAATTGAACAAATTTCTGTACAAGGAGAAATTCAAAATGCTTTCTCTAGGCATTCTCCTTCCATACCTTCAGAGTCAGGATTGGCTTTGTTCTCTAGATCTCAAGGATGCGTACACACATATACTCATCCACCCATCCCACAGAAATATCTAAGATTTCTGTTTCAGGGAAAACATTTCCAGTACAGAGTACTTCCCTTCGGTCTAGCCTCTGCTCCAAGAGTGTTCACCAAATGCATGGCAGTTGTTGCCGCATTTCTAAGAGGTCTGGGAATTTTTGTATTCCCATATCTGGATGACTGGCTCATCCGAGCTCCATCTCAGTCAGAGGCCCAGATTTCCCTGGACCGCACAAGGCACCTTCTGCAGTATCTGGGACTGGTGGTAAACCTTCCCAAGTCTCAACTTACCCCTACTCAGTCTCTAGAATTCATAGGGGCCCAGTTGGACACCACCACTGCAAGGGCCTACCTGCCTCAAGTCCGGGGCCAACGTCTGCTGTGCTTGGCCTCCCAAGCTCAGTCCAGCAGTCACTTGACAGCCAGAGAAATGCTGCGACTTCTGGGCCACATGGCCTCCACGGTACACGTGGTGCCCTACGCTCGTCTTCATATGAGAGCAGCTCAATGGACCTTGGCCACCCAGTGGACTCAAGCATCAGGAGCGCTCTCCGACCAAATACTCACCTCAAACCGTCTGTTTTGGTCCCTCCAATGGTGGATGTCCACCAAGAATCTGTTGTTGGGGGCCCCCTTCAAACCTTTGTTGCCCCAAGCAACACTCACAACAGATGCCTCCCAAACAGGGTGGGGAGCCCATCTACAATCCCTCTCCACTCAGGGTACTTGGTCTCCGCAGGAGACCACCCTTCACATCAACCTCCTGGAACTGCGAGCAATTTTCTTTGCCCTCAAAGTCTTCCATACCCTCCTTGTCAACCTGACCGTCCTAGTTCAGACAGACAATCAGGTGGCCATGTTCTACGTAAACAAACAAGGAGGGACAGGCTCTCTGTCGCTTTGCAACGAAGCTCTCAGATTATGGGCCTTCGCCAGAGAGCATCAAATTCATCTTCTGGCAGTATATCTTCCAGGGGTTCAAAACTCTCGGGCAGACAGACTCAGTCGAGTTCTGCTTCCATACGAATAGTCCCTACATATGGACCAGATAAGCAGAATCTTTCAGGAATGGGGAACCCCGGACATAGACCTCTTTGCAAGTCCGTGGAATGCCAAACTTCCCCTGTTCTGTTCCAGGACTCCGTGTCAGGGAGCTCAGGCCAACGACGCCTTTCTCCTGCATTGGGGTCAGGAATTCCTATATGCCTTTCCACCCATTCCTTTGATTCCCAAGACTCTGTTCAAACTCCAGAGGGATCACGGATCGATGATCCTCATAGCTCCACGCTGGCCACGCCAAGTGTGGTTCCCTCTACTTCTGCATCTCTCCCAGGGACCCTCCCTGGACCTGGGAGCTGCGCCAGACCTTCTCTCTCAGGAGAAAGGGACTTTGTGGCACCCAAACCCCAAGTCCCTACACCTCAGAGCTTGGTTACTGAAGGCCTAAGCCTTCATGACTTCAATCTTTCTCAACCAGTGAAAGATATCCTTCATGCCTCTAGGAAACCCTCCACGAGGCGTTCCTATGCTTTCAAATGGAAACGCTTTTCCATTTGGTGTGCTCAACAGGGTCTTGACCCTCTAGCACTTCCTTTGAATTCTCTACTAGACTATCTCCTGCATCTTTCTAATGCAGGCCTTAAGACGAATTCAGTAAGAGTCCATTTGAGTGCTATTGCAGCATCCTTAAAACCTATAAATGGACAACCTGTCTCCTCTCATCCGCTTGTTGCAAGATTCATGAGAGGCCTGACTCTAACTAAGCCTCCCATCCGACCTCCTCCGGTAGCATGGGACTTGAACCTAGTTCCAGGTCAGCTTATGAAGCCACCTTTTGAACCGTTGGTTTCTACCTCCTTGAAATTTCTTTCCTGGAAGGTCCTTTTCCTTATTGCAGTCACTTCGGCTCGCCGCATCAGTGAACTACAGGCCTTAGTGGCTCATCCACCTTATACCAGGTTTCATCATGATAAGGTGGTCCTAAGGACGAATCCCCACTTTATGCCCAAAGTGGTCTCGCCTTTTCATCTTAATCAAGAGGTATATCTACCTGTCTTTTTTCCAGCTCCTCATGCATCCAGTGCAGAGAGGAACCTTCATACTTTAGATTGTAAAAGAGCTCTTGCCTTTTACCTCAACAGGACTCAGCCACATCGAAAGTCTTCCCAGCTTTTCGTGGCTTTTGATCCTTCTCATTTGGGACTTCCAGTCTCCAAACGTACACTTTCCAATTGGATTGCTCAGTGTATTTCCTTTGCTTACCAGAGTAAAAATATTTCTCTGGAAGGCCATGTCACAGCTCACAATGTGAGAGCCATGGCCACTTCTATGGCTCATCTTCACTCTGTCTCCATAGATCAGATCTGTCGAGCCGCCACATGGGCCTCGGTTCATACCTTCACAGCCCATTACTGTTTGGACAAGGACTCCCGCCGGGATGCCTTGTTTGGTCAGGCTGTCCTCAAACACCTGTTCCATACTTGAACAACTCCTGCCCACCTTCCCAGGATGGATGCCTGACATCCATACGAAGATGGCGAACCCTTGGAAGGGGATCCCCCAGGCATCTTAGCTAGGGAGTCCCCATATGTGAGGACTTATTCCTGCTTGTTCCTGGAGATAGCACAGTTACTTACCTGTAACAGGTGATCTCTGGGAACAGCAGGAATTAGTCCTTACAACCCACCCACCTCCCCTAGGAGTTGTATCTTCTATCTATCTTCCTTTCCTCTCTCTATTGTCTCAGCTATAAACTCGAACTGAAGAGAGCTTGTCAGGAAGGCGGGAAGGCAGCGCGCATGTGCAGTGGGAGGCCCCAAAAGCTTCCTTCTGGGAAGCTGGGGAGCTTTCCCGCGCAGGCTCCATCGGTACCGACGTACCCATATGTGAGGACTAATTCCTGCTGTTCCCAGAGATCACCTGTTACAGGTAAGTAACTGTGCTTTCAGCTCTGAGGTAATTATGAGCAGCTTCAGAATAGTTTTTAGTGCGATCCTTGCTGCTCAGTGTTCTATCAAACAGATTCCACATAGATGGAGGAAACAGAGGGGATCGTCTACAGTTTCCTCTCCTATTTGGGTGACCGATGTATCTGTCCTCGAAACAGTTGAATAGAGGATGAAGCTCTTTGGACAGGTGTCCTTCCAGAGCAGCAACATAATCTCCCAATTCCAGGATAGGCACAAATGCTAAGCCACAACCATTTTGGCTTTAAAGATGAACTCCGTGTTCATGTCGCATTCTGGAACAGCATCTATTGATGCAAAATGCTTCCTCATGTTCTGAACCAGGTAGAAGAAGCAGCCTTAGTTTGCCATTAAGGTCAAAATGGACATTCCAGGTTTCATTTGAGAAATCTGAAATTATCAGATAGTTTAATAACATGTTTTCAAATGTTTTACTATTTCATTTACTATTGCACTTTTTTTGACATTTCCAAATTTCACCTCATGTATGTGACCAGTAATGGGTCTAGAACAACTCAGCATGACAGATTGAGCTGGCCTGCTCTGAACTGTCCTAGATCCTCTTGTAAAGCCTGTTGGCCCAACTGGCTTTTAAAGGGAAGCTTCTTTTTGGAGTAGATTTGGAGAAGCTGATGAAGGACCTGGGCAAGACAAAATCTTATCGCCTTCCAGAAGATAGGTCCAGGGGGCCTGTGAAGTGGGCAGGAGCCCCTTTCTTATCACTTTCAGCCCACCCACTGTGAGCATGCTAGCTGGACTCCTGGAGGTCTCAGGACTCTCATTTACCGACATGGAAAGCCTTTCTTCCCCTCTTCCGGACTTCAGACTCATTTTCAGTCCTTTTGTGGAGCATGTAGACCCAGGGATTTGGTCCTTTCCAGAGGAGGACCCTCCTGGGCTGTGTATTGAAGGTTTGGGGGCCCATTGCCTGGTTCCTCCAGTTGGAGGCAGGCTTCACCTTTTCTTTCAGGAATGGGCCCGGATCACCAGAGATCGCTGGGTGCTAGACACCTTTCAGTTCGGCTGTATCCTGGAATGCAAAGAGCTGATCCCAGATGCCATCATCATTTCCCCTTGTTGGTTTGCGATCAAAAATGACACTATGCGGACTACCTTAGACAAGTTGCTGCTCCTAGATGCGGTGCTTCCCGTTCCCCTGGATGAAGGGGGCAAGGACAGATGTTCCATCTATTTCATGGTACCAAAAAAGGATGGTTCCTTCTGGCCCATTCTGGACCTCAAAGGTGTCAACAAGCAATTCTGGATGAAAACCTTGCGACCCATGATTCAAGCAGTGCACTGAAGGGAGTTCTTGGCTTCTCTGGATCTGGCCAAGGTGGTATTTTCATGTTCTGATCTGGGCGGATCAGTGAAAGTATCTGCATTTTGCCGTGCTTGGCTCTCACTATCAGTTCGCTGCCCTCCGTTTTGGGCTCTCCACTGCCCCAAGGATGTTCTCCAAGATCATGGTGGCAGTGGTGGCTGTGGTGTTACAGTGCCAAGGGATCTGGACAACTGGCTCATCCCAGCCTGTTCTCTTTCAGGAGTGTCTCATGTAGCGTCCTGAGTGGTGTTCTTTTTGGAAAGCCTCGGCTAGCTGATCAATTGAGAAAAGAGCCAGTTGTTGCCTAAGTCCCTGGAGTTTCTGAGAGCATATTTCAACACTCAAGTGGACAGAGCCTTTCTGTCAGAGAGAAAGTCAGAAGACTGTTGGATTGCCTGGTGCTGTTCTGTTTGAAGCAGGCTAGGGTCTGGGATTATGTTCAATGCCTCAGATTGATGGTGTTGACTATTGAGATGGTGCCATGGGCATGTGCTCACATGCAGCCGCTTCAGTGGTTCTTGCTGACTCGATGGTCCCAGAGTTCTCAGGAATTTGAGAGCAGGCTCCCACACCAATGATGGTGAAGGGATCAGCCTGTGGTGGTGACAGCAGCCCTGTTATCTTAGAGAGGGCATGCTGCTAGACATCTCCTGGATCCTTCTGACAACGGATGCCAGTCTCTCGGGCTGTGGAGCCCATTGCCAAGACTGTACAGCCCAGAGCTGTTGGAACCACAGGCAAGTGGTGTGATCCATCAACTGCCTCAAAGTATGAGGGCCATCAGGTAAGCTCTTCTGCATTTCCTACCCTTGGTCAAGAGTCGGGTGGTTTGAGTGTTTTCAGGTAATACCATGGCGGTGGTTTATGTCAATCAGCAAGGAGTGCCGGGGTAGCTCTGAAGATGACTGTCCTGTTTACCTGGCTGGAGAAGAACCTCCTAGCCTTGTTAGCTCAGCACATTGCCAGAGTGGAAAATGTGGAAGTGTACTTCCTCAGCCAGTACTCTCTGGATCCAGGAGAGTGGGAGTTGAGTCAGGAGGCATTTCAGTTAATTCTGTTCCTCTGGAGTCACCCTGAGATGGATCTGATGGTGACTCACTCCAATGCCAAAGTTTTCTGTTTCTTCCGTCATCGCACAGAGATGAGGTCCTAGGACAGTGATGGCTAACCTTTTTGAGCCCGAGTGCCCAAACTGCCGCACAAAACCAAAGAATTTCCTCAAAGTGCCAGCACGTCAATTAAACCTTAACAACAAGATTTTAGTATCTAAAAACTCTTTATAAAGTTGCCTGAACTATGTAACATCATTTGTAAAGGTTGGAATCTTTGTATTGTCAGAGAATCAATTTGATTCACAATCCTTTGGTTTTCATTTCAATTTATTGGCAATTTATAATGTTTTAATGATTTCATTCAATTTAGAAACAGGAAGGCAATAATTAAACTGGGAACCCCAAAAGCCAAACTTGGAATGTACAACAACACTGTAGAAATAAAACTATAAATTAATTTCCTCTTGTACCAAACAAAGCACAGACGTTAATGATGCACATTTCCCAGAGGTTTCATATTCCAGTTAATAAATTCAAAATAAAGAGATATTTCTACCTTTTGTGCATTTTTTTTCAGTTGCAATTGCTCCAGCCACTTTCTTCTGGTTTCTTCATGTTTTCTGCTAACTGTCCATCGTCTGCGGTCCATTTGTTCTTTCTTCTCTCTTCTAGTTTTTTTTCCATTCTCTCTCTCTACATCTGCTTTAACATACTAATCTTTCTCCTTTTGCTCTTTCCTCATTCCTATTTCATCCACACAAATTTTACCCCTCCATCCTCAATCCCCACTTACTCTCCCAATACCAGGCCAATTGTAGATTTTTCATCCCTCCCACACAAAATATTTTTCCCCTCTCCATTTTACTCTCCCAGCCCCATCCCATTCTAATCCTCCCCCAACATCAGCTCCCTTCTAGTTCCAGTCTCACCCAGCATCCATTCCCTTCTAGTCCCTGCATCAGCCCATTTCCCGTCCTAGCCCACCATCAACCCATTTCCAGTCCTAGCTCCCCCATCCATTTTCAGTCTGTCCCTTCATCAGCTCATTTCCAATCCTAGCCCCCCATCAGCCCACTTCTAGTCATTTCCTAGCCCCATCATCAGCCCATGTCAAATCATAGCTCCCCTCCACTCAGTCCAATTCCAGTCCAAGCCCCCCCCCCCCATGAGCCTACTTTCAGTTCTAGCCCCTCCATGAGTCCATTTCAATTCAAGCCCCCACCACAGCCCATTTCCAATCTTAGCTCCCCCCAACAGCCCATTTCCAGTCCTATCCTAGCTGCTCCATCAGCCCATTTTCAGTCCTAGCTCCCTTCCCTCACAGCCCATTTCCATTCCAAGCTCCCTCCCCATCAGCTATTTGCAATTCAAGCCTCCCCTTCCACTCAGCCCATTTCCAGTCATAGCAACCCCCCAACCCATTACCAGTCCTAGCCCCCATCAACCCACTTCCAGTCCTAACCCCCCCATCACCCCATTTTCAGTTTAAGCCCCCCCTATAACCCATTACCAGTCCTAACCCCCCCATCAGCCCATTGCCAGTCTTAACCCCATCAGCCCATTGCCAGTCCTACCCCCCCATCAGCCCACAGCCCATTACCAGTCCTAACCACATCAGCCCACCTCAAGTCCTAACCCCTCCCCATCAGCCCATTTCCTGTCCTAACCCCCCCATAGCCCATTATCAGTCCTAACCACCCCCCATCGCCCATTAGCAGTTCTAACACCCCCATCACCCCATTTCCAGACAGCCCCCATCAGTCCACAGCCCATTAGCAGTCCTAACCCCCCCCAGCCCATTAGCAGTCCTAACAGGCCCCCCGCCCATTAGCAGTCCTAACAGCCCCCCCCGCCCATTAGCAGTCCAAACCCACCCCCCCAGCCCATTAGCAGTCCTAACAGCCCCCCCCCGCCCAGTAGCAGTCCTCACAGCCCCCCCCCCCGCCCCAGCCCATTAGCAGTCCTAACAGCCCCCCAGCCCCAGCCCATTAGCAGTCCAAAAAAAAAAGCTGGCTCTCTGGCTGCTGCCGCCGCGGCAGAATGCAGTGTCCCGCGGGGCCCCCTCTGCGCCGGCTGAGCCCTCTGCCCGGCTTTCAGATTCACGAAGGGAGAGTGTCTCTCCCTCGCGTCTCTGTTAAACCCGCAGGGGCTAATGGGAAATTTCCCATCAACCCCTCGCGTCTAAAGGGGCTGATGGGAAATTTCCCATTACCCCCTGCGGGCTTAACAGACGCGAGGGAGAGACACTCTCCCTTCGCGAATCTGAAAGCCGGGCAGAGGGCTCAGCCGACGCAGAGGGGGCCCCGCGGGACACTGCATTCTGCCGCGGCGACAGCAGCAGCAGCCAGAGAGCCAGCTTTTTTTAAAATGTAATTTTGAGGAAAGCACACTCACCTCCCGCCGCGCCGCATATTTTAATTGCGGACCTTCCCGCGTGCCAGCTGCAAGGCCTTCGCGTGCCACAGCTGGCACGCGTGCCATAGGTTCGCCATCGCTGTCCTAGGATGTCGATGCCCTGACCCAGTCTTGGCCAAGTCAGTGCCTACTGTATGTGTTTCCTTCGTGACCTCTGGTGGGATGTGTGATTCAGTGTATAAAGTGTCACCCAGGCAGGATTATTCTTATAGCACCAAATTGGTCATGGTTTGGAAATCTGATGTGGCTCCTGCAAGCACCGCCTCTTCAGTTGCCTCTGTCTTGGGGCCCATTGCAGTAGGGGACCGATTGTCCTGGAGGACCCGGTTCCCTTCTCGCTTACAGCTTAAGCTCTTGAAAGGAGATGGCTAGCGCATAAGGGCTTCTCTTCGATGGTGGTTTTCACTCCACTGGGAGCCCAGAGGAGATCTATCAAGTTGGCATACATGCGAGTCTGGTGCCTCTTTGAGCCATGGTGCCATTTCTGTTGGCCTTTTTACAGGATAGTCTGGAGAAAGGTCTTTCCCTTAGCTCCCTGAAGGTTTAGGTGGCAGCCTTGACCTGTTTCTGAGGCCCGGTGGCTGGAATGTTTCTAGCCTTACACACAGATGTTTCATGCTTTCTGCAGGGGGTTTGGCATCCTCCCCTCTGGTCTGTTGTCCCTTTCTGGAATCTGTGTCTGGTGCTCTGGTCCTGATGTTGGGCCTTTGAGCTGTTGATGGGCACTACTCTGAAGGATTTGATGCTTAAGATGGTGGTCTTGGTTGCAATTTGTTCCGCAAGGCTGATATCCAAGCTGCAGTCTCTGTCTTGCCGGGATCCTTACCATCTTTTTCTGAGGAAGCCATTTCCATTTGGCCTGTGCCTTCCTTCTTACCTAAGGTGATTTCTCCCTTTCATGTGAACCAGGTGGTTTGCTTGCCCTCCTTTCTAAGCAGCAGTTTTGGGGGAAGGATAAGGATCTTCACCTTGTGGATGTCAGCAGGGTGCTTCTCTGGTACTTGGAGATTATGAATTCCTTTTGCAAGTCCAAAAATCTCTTTGTGCTGTTTGCTGGCCCACGCAAAGGTGACTCAGTGGCTAAGTCTACATTGTGGTACTGGATTAAGGAGACCATTGCCTTGGCGTATCTGTTGCAGAACCTGCTTATTCTGGAGAGTTTGCAAGCCCATTCTACCCGAGTATAAGTATCCTCATGGGCAGAGCAGAGCTCGGTAGCCTCTGGAGACTTGCCGGGTGGCAACGTGGGTGTCATTTTCCACTTATGTCAAACATTACCGCTTGGATGTCCACGCATGGGCAGACACGGCCTTTAGCTCTAAGGTTTTGCAAGCTGGTATGTCTTCTTCCCGTTCAATGGAGTTGTACCTTTGATACATCTCACTTGTCTGAACTGGTTTAGCAATGTGGTATGGAAAGTGGCATTTTACTTACCGGATAATGTCCTTTTACTTCAGTCCTGCTAGACCATTCCAGGGCCTGCTCTTGGAACTGTCTGCTCTGTTCTTCTGTAGCGATATCTTTGGGTCCCTATGGTTTACATTCTAGGCTCTACAGGTTTATTCTCTACTGACAGCCTTCTGTTGATGCATTCCTGTGCATACTACTTTACTGTTTGCTTACTCATTGTTGCCCACGTTGAGGTTGTGTGAAGTTTGCCATGTTCTCCCATACATGCTTTGGGACGGATACTGAAGAGACTTTTGGTAGCTGAGTCGAATAGAGGCATGGGAGTGATGTCATTGAAGCTTGGGCTTTTCATTGGTTCTTTGTCTTCACTAATCTGCTGGTAGGGGAACACAACCCACTTTTCTGGACTGGTCTTGCAGAACTCAAGAAAAGGACATTATCTGGTAAGTAAAATGTCAACTTTCATTCTAATTCTACATTTGAGTAAATGCAGCATGTAAACTCTGCTGAAAGAAAACTGAAGTTTGGGGCAGTCCATTTTGAAAGTTTTTACATGAATAATATGAGTTTACCTGCATAAATGCCTTTTGAACTTTGCCTCTCTTAGTGTGAATAAAGATTGTGTGCTTTATAACATGCATATATTTAACCACAGTAAAGAAAAGAAAAATAATGAACAAACAAACCTCTTCCAAAGACCGGGAAGCTGTAAAACTAGAGGGCATAACATGAAGCTGCAAGGGGGTAAATTGAAAGGCAATGTCAGGAAATGGTCTTTATCTACCATCATTTACTATGTTACTATGGTTAGGTCAGAGAAGGAAAAGTATGCATGGTGATTTCTTTTTAAAATAGCCATGTGTATTTTTTGGCATACACTTTGACTGCTGCAATACATGCACAGATGATCCCTTCGCTTTTTACCCTGGTATGTGTACACCAGGAGGATTTTCAGGGTGTTTCCCTTTAAATGGACTTGCACAGATATCTGAAAATTAGTCTCTTCAAAACTAATTCACATGGCTCTGAGGATAAAACTGCAGGCTGAACTGGGTTCTTTTGAGGTATGATGTCTGAGACAAATTTACAGCGGGGGTAATTTTATATAGGGGTTTTGTGCATATATGCCTTTAGGAATGGATAAGTAGTCTAATTGTTGAGCAGCAGGCTGAAAACCAAAGAATCCAAGGTTCAAACCCCTCTGACGCTCCTTGTGACTTTGGACAAGTCACTTAACCCTCAGGTACAAACTTATATTGTAAGCCCTCAAGGAATAGGAAAATACATACTGAATGTAAATTATAATGGTTTACTTCTTAAAGCATGACGTAAATTGAAAATCCCTTCTCTTTATGCACATGAAAAAGGCTATATTCCTTATCGTACCTCCAGTCCAGTCCAGTACCTCTAGGTTGTCAACCCCCACCAGCAGCTTGGAGACTGAGCATGTCATCTTTTGATGACATCAGTATATTTAGGCAGCTGGCACCACCTACCAGCCCCCAATAAGCTCAGTCTCCAAGCAGCTGGAGTAGGTGATCCCAGAGCTCTCGACTCACTGAGGGAAAACTGAGAAGATTTGTTTTTTGGTTGAGTTAGTTCCCTTAGTTTAAGAGGGGTAATATAGTAAGTGTGATTTTTTTCCCTTGGCTGTAGGCTATTGTTTAGAGAGCAGTTGATTGGCTGGTAAAATTTTGCTGACAAAAAAAAAAGAATTAAACCAAAACGAAAAGACAGAGGAAGATTGCTCTCTACAGTTACGTGGCAAGCAGGGGCAGGGGCTCTTCCTCCGGTGAGTAAAACAGAGGTCTTCCGAGTGGCAGTGAGGCTGATCACTGCTCCCAAACCCAATGGTGGGTGAGGAGCCGCAGCAAGGAAGCAGCACATTTAAGCAGCTCTCTCTGGATTTCCTGGCTCGGTGCCAAAGCCTATCAGGACGGCTGAGTGCAAGGCAAGGAATGGGGGATATGAGTTGTATCTGCGGCGGTGAGATCTCTGCCGGGGGAGAGTGGTGACAGCAGTTTTAAACTGCAGCCCTCTGATTGCATGGCTCCCAGCACTGCTAGTTTTGGCAGCATGGGAGCCAGCACCATTTTGCCTATGAGAGCATGCTTAGCAGAGTGTAGGAGGGGGTCCATGGACTCAGGGTCTCTGCCTCTGTGTTTTTTTTATTTTTTCTGCAGCTGCAGTGCTGGTTTGGGGAGTGTTAGCAACAGAGAGTTTTGATTTTAGCTGGTGGTTTATTTTTGTTTTTCTCCTTCCCCAAGTAAAAAGAAAAAAGAAAAAGACAGCTGATGGATAGCAAAGCTGGCCATACCTGCAAGGCCACAGTGCTTGGCTTCCGGGACACGGCGAGGAACCATTTCAGCAATGAGAGCTTGCCGCCGCTGCAAAGCGGATGCCCATACTACGGAACAGGGTCTGCAGGAAGATGGGGCAGACGCCGCTGGATGAGCAGGACCCTCAGGAGCTTCGGGGGAGGCTTGCATTACAAAGAAGGGCAGAATGCTGCTGTGGAGGCCACGGGAGTGGCCCCTTCTGACCTGCCGGTATTAGAGTCAAGACCCTCAACCTCCCAGGGGGGAGATAGTGCCCCGGGAGGGGGGTTGCCCGTTTGTCCTCCTTATGCACAAGGCTGTCTGTATACAACAACAGGGGATGGGTGCCCCCTGCCTTCATGAGGGAAGAGGCTTGGAAACGACAGGCACCGGATCTAGAGTCTTTGGAGGATGAGGGGCCCACCTTGAGCAGGCGTAGACCCGAGGGGGACGCGTTCAAGGAAACCAGGTCCCTGCCTTTGGAGGAGCCAGCTGACTAGGACATGGAGAAGCCCGAGAAGCTGGAGGAAGGTAAGATACCACAGGAGGAGGTGTCAGTTGCCCTGTCTGCAGAAGACGCGAGGGGCTCTCATATGGTGGTTGTCTCCGGAAAAGATTTTGGCGGGATGCTCCAGGAAGTGCCTCAATGGCTGCCACTCATGATGGATGCCTGCCCTTCGGGCTGGTGCACTCGCTGCATGGGCGGTATTGCTCAGGGGAGTTGGACCCCAGAGGAGAGCAGTTGACCCATCAACAGGCTAGAAATGTGGACTGTGGTCCTTGCCCTGCGGCGGTTTCACCCTTGGCTCCAGGGGAAGGCAGTTTGGGTGTTCTCAGACAACGTTACTACAGTGGCCTACTTCAATTGGCAGGAAAGCACAGGCAGCTTGAGACAGGAGGCCGAGTCTGCTGCGCTATTGGACTGGGCAGAGGCCCATCTGCAGCCACGGTCCGCAGCTCATGTCGTGTGCACACAAACGTGACAGCAGATTACCTCAGTTGGATGTACTTGGATTTCGGAGAATGGACGTTCAGCGACAATCTTTTCACAGATGGTGCAAATATGGGAAGATGGGGCACACCCATAATGGACCTGATAGAGATGTTGGTGACTGCCGAGGCCAGCAGATTTTTCAGCAGAAGAAGAGAATGGATGGTGGAAGGCTTGGATGCCCTGGTTCAGCGGTGGCCCACAGTGGAGCTACTATATCTCTTACCCCTTGGGCACTCATAGGGTGAGCGATACAGCGGATCAAAGTGCACAGGAGGTTGGCTATTCGGATTGCCCTCTGACTGGCCGAGGCAGCCATGGTATGCAGATCTGGCGCATCTAACAGTGGCACCTCCTGGTATGGTCTGACCTGCTTGCCCAGGGATCCGTAAGGATGCTGCACATGGATTGATTCTCACTTACGGAATGGCTTTTGAAATGGCTAGGTTGATAAACAGAAGCTACTTGAGACCGATGATTTCTACATTGTTGAAGGCCCAGAAGAAGTCCACCTTCCTGTCATATATTAGAGTCTGGTGGATTTTTAGAAGCGGGGGATAGTGAGAAGCCATGTAAGCCATTGTTGGCATCAGTGTCCAGTGTGCTCGCCTTCCTGCAGATGGGTTTGGAGAAGGGCTTGTCATGTAGCTCATTAAGAGTACAGGTGGCAGCCATTTCTTGTTATCGAGGTAGGATCCAGGGAGTGTTGCTAGGGATGCACCTTGACATAGTACTTTTTTTTAGGGCGGTGAAACAGCTCCATCCCCTACTATGGTCAGTGGTCAGTGGCTCTGGTCACCGACCATATGGTCAGTGGTTCTGCTGTGGGACCTCAATTTGGGGTTATTGGTGCTGGCGGACGAGCCTTTTGAGCCTCTGGCATCCTGCCTGCTGAAGGATCTGACACTAAAGACGGTGTTCCTAGTTGTGGTAGGTTCAGCTCACAGAATATCAGAGCTTCAAGCGCAGTCTTGCAGGGGAGCCCTTTCTCTCCATCTCAAAGGAAAGGGTGGTGTTGCGGCCAGTTTCATTGTTTTTGCCAAAGGTCCTCTCCATCTTTCACATGAATCAGCCTGTTACATTCCCAGTCCTCTTGGGGTCCCAGAGGCGATTTGGGATCTGCAGCTGCACCTCTTCAATGTGCGCCAGGTGTTGCAATGGTATTTGAAGAGGACCGTTCATTTTTTTGGACATCTGATTGATTGTTTGTCCTGTTTGGAGGCCCATGTAAGGGGAATGGTGCAGCTAAGACCCCCATCTCCAGGTGGATTAGAGATGCTATCGCGTCAGTCTACTTGTTGAGAAGGAAAGCGGTGCCAGTGGTGCCAATGGGACAGCACTCATTCAACCAGAGCCGAGGCAGCTTCGGGGGCCAAGTATGGGCTAGTTCCCCTGGGGAATCTTTGTAGGGTGCCCACGTGGTCATCCCTCCATACCTTTGTGAAACATTTTCGGTGTGCAGGCGGCAGGGGATGCCAGGTTCGGCATAGCTGTTATTCAGGCTGGTCTCTCAGGTCCCTCCCATTGATAGTACTAACCAGCTGCTTTGACGCAGTGGTCAACTGGCCCCATACACAGAATCTCAGAATAAACCACAACAAGACAGACGTCCTCTTCATCACGAGGAACCAAGGTTTCACCCCCCCCCCAGCTTCCTTAAAGGTGAAGAACGCCGAACTGATAGTAAAACCCACAATCCGCTACCTAGGTGTCACCTTAGACCAACGGCTGGACATGAAAACTCACATAAAAAACACAGTAAAGAAAATATACCACAAAGTACAGACACTACGACCTCTACTGGACCCCGAAGACTTCCGAACAATCTATCAAGCCCTAGTAATCCCACACTTCAATTACACCAACGCGATCCTATATGGGCTCCCGCAAGCATCACTGAACCTGCTTCAGCTGGCGATGAATACAGCCACCAGAATTCTATATGGAGCTGCTAGAATGGACCACATCACACCAATCCTAAAGAAACTCCACTGGTTACCAGTCCATGGCAGACTATGCTTTAAGATCCTACTATTGACCTTCAAGGCCATAAACAATCAACCCTCCACCTCCATCACCGAGCTAAGCCACCCCACACCCCCTAACAGATCCAGAGGATCCACAGCTGTCAACACACTGATAATTCCAAAGGAAACAGCAAAATGCACCCGCATGACATCTAATAGAGCTTTCATGCTCTATGCAGCTAGATGCTGGAATGCCCTCCCCATGGCCATTCGAGCAATCACCAACCTGTCCCATTTCAGGAAGGCACTGAAGCACCACTTATTCATACAGCATTACTCAGACGACAGCCCCACATGTAAGCTCGCAAATAGGCCCACCAATCACCAAGACCCCCTCACCAGCACATCTAACACACTGGAGGGCAGCTAGCCCCACCGCTGCAACCCCATGTAAATATCATTATGTACAGTAAAGTAGTTAATATAAATAATTTGTAGAAAGTTACCCCAGTTCTCTATCCAAGTTATATTTCCTGTTTATTGTAAATACAATGCAGCCACGACTGCATTGTATAAGATTTTGTTGAATGAACACCGCACTGATATTGAATAGCGCGGTATAGAAGAGACGTTAAATAAATAAATAAATAAATTAATTAATTAATATATTACATCCCAGAGGTATGGGACTGGACTGGAAGTACGATAAAGAAGGTGAAATTAGACCTTACCTGCTAATTGGCTTTCTTTAAATACTTCCAGTCCAGTCCTGGAACCCTCCCTGTTTTCTGTTAAGGTGGTGGTGACCCCAGATCTGAAGAGGGTACTTGTATGTGGTAGGTCCGGGGGTTTCAGTTTCCAAAGTTAAGGCATTAGAGAGGTTGATGCATCGATGAGAGAGCTGAACGTCTAGTATGGCAGCAAAAAGAAGTATTTACTCAAATTGAATAATTCCAAAATATTCTTGAACAGGTAAGCTTACTCGTTCCAGGGAAGGAGGGCCCCTGGTGGGGAGAGAGGGGGCCCATGTTCTTTCATACAGTTTTAAAGAAGAGTTGATAAGTTATTTCTGATTATGTATCAACTGCTTATTTGTTGCTCCTCTGAGTCTGCTTTGTCAATAAGTTACTGGGGGCTGGTAGGCGGTACCAGCTGCCTAAGTATGCTGATGTCATCAAAAGATGATATGCTCAGTCTCCAAGCTGCTGGTGGGGGGGTTGACTACTCAGAGGTACGGGACTGGACTAGATGTACTCAAGGAAAGCCATTTAGCAGGTAAGGCCTAATTCCACCTTACCCTATGCAAAAAAGTATGCACTTACAAGTAGCTGCATACCTGTACATGACCTCGGTGTAGCCATTTTATTAAAGGATTTTGGGCAGAATCATAGGTTAAAAAAAATATAGACCTGTGTGCATACTTAAGTTGCATACATTTACCCAGCTCCCAATTTAAAAAGCACATAGTTATATTTTAGCTGCAATTTCAGCAGCTTTTGTGCTGGCATTTTATCAAGACACATGGAGGGTAATTCTGTATGAGTCCATTCAGCAACATGTGATACTACATGCACTGTTTGGGCCTATCTTATAAAGTAAAGTGTACGCACACTTTGCTTTAGAAAATAGGGGCACATGGATGCGCTGGGACCTAGGCAAGATGGTTATACGTGACTGAAAGCGGGTGTAATGTGTCGTGCCTAGATCTGTGACCTTACTCACATAAGTCATAGTATTTCATAAGTTAATATCTGAAAGCATGTATATTCGTACGGGGTACCATATACTATTAGACTAACTAAAACTGAGAAAGAGTTAATTCTGTTCAGAACCTTGCTTAGAAATAAAACTTCATATATTAGCTTACTAGGTGAAGGTTTACATGTCCTGAAATAAAGAAAGGGCACGTTGTACCCCAGCCTCTCTGTCTCAGGGATACCAGATAGCAGTCTCAGGGTTATTAGCTAAAATACTCTCAGGGTTAATAATTAGTAGATATCAAGAGGTATTTGCAGTAAACAATTATGTCAATTAGGTCATTCTATATCTTGGATTCCTGTATGTCTCCTTATAATGGCCATGTAACAGTAAATAATTATGTCTCGGACTCCATTTATGGCTCCACACTGACCCACACTGAATAAGTTGACCTACAATATGACGTATAATGATAAAGTGAAATTATGCTGTATCATCTACAAAAGCCTTATAAATAAAGTGAACCATGGCTAAGAAGTTAGAGTAAACAGGGAGAACGTGCTTCTCTCAGTTTCTCTCCACAAAGCTTTGGTGTATTTTTCTATAGAACTGTGTTGTATTTATTGCTGTATTTGATAACCTTCCCATTGTTTGTGAATGTAGTTATTTGTAGCTTCAAGAACCCAGTGAGGTTACTGGTGAGGAGGGAGTTAAGGGAGCTCTTCAATATCCACCAGCAGTGCTGCCCAAACATCCCCCTGTGCTTGCCGTATGGCACTTGTACATGGTGACACACTCCTGCTTATGGAGATCGCTGTTTCTCATGCAGATTTTCCCATGCCTATCTTTACCCATGGGCTGCTAATCAAGCAGTGGTTCAATATTGCCTCTGCCCAGTTAGCGACAGGTGCCTTCTTCACTCTGCCCCAGAACGCCCACGATATACCCAGATGCTACACAGTTAGCATCGGGGCGTGTAGCAACGGAACCTACAGATATCCAATGGCACTCAGTAATCTCCAGGAACAAGCAGGAATAAGTCCTCACATATGGGTACGTCGGTACCGAAGGAGCCTGCGCGGGAATGCTCCCCAGCTTCCCAGAATGAAAGCTTTTGGGGCATCCCACAGCGCATGCGCGCTGCCTTCCCGCCTTTCCTACCAACTCTCCTCAGTTCTTCTTTTCCGCGGAGCCAGCAGGTCGTGTTCCTGTCACCGCTGAAGAAGTTCTTTATTTTAATTTATTTCTTTGGTTGCGTGTCTGCCTTCCCCGACGCCGGACCGGTACTGCCGGTCTTTTCTTTTCTTTAAAAAAAAAAAAATATATATATATACTTTTCCTCACTTAGTGTATTTCTTTTCTTAGGCCTACAGGCCCACAAGAATTTTTCCTCCATGGATAAACCAGCCTCTGGTTTCAAAAAATGCACTAAGTGTAGTGGTACAATTTCTGTTACAGACACCCATGAATGGTGTCTTAAATGTTTGGGGCCTGAACACTCCATTCCGGATTGTCAAGCCTGCTCTCTAATGTCTAAACGAGGGTTACAGAACCGGGCAGCCAAGCTCCATGTGCTGTTTCCCACGGATGCACCGGCGGTGGCATCGACATTTTCCAGGTCTTCCTCTCCTGATGGGTCTCAGGTAACCAAACATACTTTTAGCAGGTCCTCGAAGGGCAAATCTCCCTCTAAGCATCGAGATGCCTCCGGGCTTGCCCTTGAGGATCCTGCCCCAGCCAAACAACCCCGGCGGGAAGCTCCGGCTTCCAAAGCTCCTCCTATGGGGTTACAGGTTAACATCGATGGCACGGCCTCGACCGATCACCTGTTAGACTGCTCTGGGGTACCGGCACAATCTCCCGGTACCGACATCCAGGCAGTCGTGGCGTCCATGGATCACACTGTGCAATCCATGCAGCAGGCTATACTGGCTTTCATCAAGGCTGCGACGCCGTCGGTACCACAACAAGCTCCGTTGTCGGAACCGACGCTGGTACTGGTACCAACTTCGATGCCGGTACCGGCTGCATCGACATCAGCCAGGATACCGATTCCGGCTCCCTGTCCTGGGCTCTTTCTCGGTACCAACCCGGTACCGGGGACAACCGATGTCGGTACCAATCGATACGCCTATCGATCTTTGGAATCGAGCAGACGATACTTCGATTCTTCTGATGATTCTGATTCATTGGATGAGTCCCCTGAAGTATCTGTTACTCTTCCTGAGGAGCCTTCTTCTCCAAAAAGGAGAATGTCTCCTCCAGAGGATTTGTCCTTTCAAGACTTCATAATAGAAGTAGCTAAAGGACTATCTATTTCAGTAACCTCTGAAAAAGAACCTAGAGCAAAAAAATTAGATATTTTGGGATACTCTAAGGTTCCCAGAGAGACAGTCACCTTCCAATTCATGAAATTCTTCAAGAACATTTGATTGAATTGTGGGAGACTCCTCTCACCCTTTCTCCTCATTCTCGTAGATTGGACACTATGTACCGTGTCCCTCCTTCTCCTGGATTTAAAAAAACTCAGCTTCCTCACCACTCCATTGTGGTGCAGTCAGCTATGAAGAGGATAAAGAGTACTAAAAGACACTCTTCTACTCCTCCAGGAAGAGAATGCAGGACCTTGGATGCTTTTGGAAGGAAAATCTTCCAAGCTAGCATGCTTATTGCCAGAATCAATTCATACAGCCTTTATATGGGTATGTTTCTAAAGGAGGTTGCAGAAAAGCTGCACAACTTTCTCCCTTTTATTCCAGAGGACAAAAGGGATGAGTTCCTCCTTTGGCTTAAGCATACTCAAGACATTTCAAAGTTTTCCAACAGGGCAGCCTTTGATTCTTTTGAAGGTGCCAGCAGAGCCTCAGGCATTGCCATAGCTGCTCGTAGAATTGCTTGGCTCCAGGCTTCTGATCTAGAACCCTGGGTTCAAGATGGTTTAGGAAATCTGCCCTGTACAGGTGAAAATCTGTTTGGCAAAGAGTGGCAAATTAAAGCCACTCAAATGGATGCAGAAAATGCTGCTCTGGATAGACTTTCTAAGTCTACCTCCACTCCAGCCAAGAAAAAATCTTTTAAAAAGTCTTTTTACAAGAACGGCAGATTTCCTTCCACTTCTGGTCAACAATCTTCTACAGGTCGCTTTGCTACTAAGCGTCAGCAACCTAAACAGGCTAGGCCTAAACCTGCAGGGGCTGCTGCAACCCAGCAGTCCCAAGCCCCTCAGGGTTTTTGACTTGATACTAGAGAACTTAACCTTTCTGGCTCTACAACAGCCAGAACCTCTCACCATTCCAGGAAGGTTAGCTCATTTTGCTCCCAGATGGGAGCAAATCACATCAGAGCAGTGGACCCTCTCCATCATCAGAGAGGGCTACAAACTTCATTTCTCAGACCTTCCTCCCTACACCATGGTGAGACATTTAAATTCTCCCACATCTCTCCTCGACCTTCTGGATCAGGAGGTAACCACCCTTCTGGCCCAGAGGGCCATAGAAGAAGTTCCTCTTCTTCAACAGGGGTCAGGGTTTTACTCCCCCTACTTTCTCATTCCAAAGAAAACAGGGGGATACAGACCCATTCTAGATCTCAGAAAATTGAACAAATTTCTATGCAAGGAGAAGTTCAAGATGCTTTCTTTAGGCACTCTCCTTCCATACCTACAGAGTCAGGATTGGCTTTGTTCTCTAGATCTCAAGGATGCGTACACTCATATACTCATCCATCCATCCCACAGAAAATTCCTACATTTTCTGTTCCAGGGAAAACATTACCAATACAGAGTGCTTCCTTTCGGTCTAGCCTCTGCTCCAAGAGTGTTCACCAAATGCATGGCAATAGTTGCTGCATTTCTACGCACTCTGGGAATATTTGTCTTCCCCTACCTAGACGACTGGCTCATCCGAGCTCCATCTCAGTCAGAAGCCCAAATTTCCCTGGACCTCACCAGGCGCATTCTGCAGTATCTGGGACTTGTGGTAAACCTCCCAAAGTCTCAGCTCACCCCTACTCAGTCCCTAGAATTCATAGGGGCCTGGTTGGACACCACTACTGCAAGAGCCTATCTTCCCCAGGCTCGTTGCCAACGTCTAGTGCAGTTAGCCTCCCAGATTCAGTCAAAGAGCCACTTAACTGCCCGGGAGATGCTACAGGTACTAGGCCACATGGCTTCCACAGTACATGTGGTGCCCTATGCTCGCCTACACATGAGAGCAGCTCAATGGACTTTGTCCACCCAGTGGACTCAAGCTTCAGGAGCTCTCTCAGACCAAATAGCAAACTCCAAACGTCTCTTTTGGTCTCTCCAATGGTGGATGTCCACTCAAAATCTGTTGCTGGGGTCCCCCTTCCAACCTTTGTTGCCCCAAGCAATCCTCACAACAGATGCCTCCCAAACAGGTTGGGGAGCTCATCTACAGGACCTCTCCACCCAAGGCACTTGGTCCCCACAGGAGACCTCTCTTCATATCAACCTCTTGGAACTTCGAGCAGTGTTCCTAGCTCTCAAGGTCTTTCATACCCTCCTCAGCTACCAGACAGTCCTCATTCAAACGGACAATCAGGTAGCCATGTTTTACTTAAACAAGCAAGGAGGAACTGGCTCTCTGTCGCTTTGCAACGAAGCTCTAAGATTATGGGCCTTCGCCAGAGAGCATCAAATCCATCTCCTGGCAGTATACCTCCCAGGAATTCAAAACTCTTGGGCAGACAGACTCAGTCGAGTTCTGTTTCCACACGAATGGTCCCTGAACATGGATCAGGTACTCAGAATCTTCCAGGAATGGGGAACCCCGGATATAGACCTATTTGCAAGTCCGTGGAATGCCAAACTTCCCCGGTTCTGTTCCAGAATTCCGTGTCAGGGAGTTCAGGCCAAGGATGCCTTCCTCCTTCATTGGGGTCAGGACTTCCTGTATGCCTTTCCACCCATTCCTTTGATTCCCGACTCTGTTCAAACTTCAGAGGGATCAAGGATCTATGATCCTCATAGCTCCACGCTGGCCACGCCAAGTGTGGTACCCTCTACTTCTGCATCTCTCCCAAGCCCCCTCCCTGGACTTGGGAGCTGCTCCAGACCTTCTGTCTCAGTAGGAGGGGACTTTGTGGCATCCAAACCCCAAGTCCCTTCACCTCAGAGCTTGGTTACTGAAGGCCTAGACCTTCAATCTTTCGCAGCAAGTGAAGGATATCCTCCATGCTTCCAGGAAACCTTCCACTAGGCATTCCTATGGTTTTAAATGGAAAAGATTTTCCATTTGGTGTGCTCAACAGGGTCTTGACCCTCTGGCACTTCCTGTGAATTCTCTATTAGAATATCTCCTGCATCTTTCCAATGCAGGCCTTAAGACGAATTCAGTAAGGGTCCATTTAAGTGCTATTGCAGCATCCCTTAAGCCTATCAATGGACAACCTGTTTCCTCTCATCCTCTTATTGCAAGATTTATGAGAGGCCTAACTTTAACTAAACCTCCCATTCGACCTCCTCCGGTGGCATGGGACTTAAATTTGGTTCTTGGTCAGCTTATGAAGCCACCTTTTGAACCCTTAGCCACTACCTCCTTGAAATTTCTTTCCTGGAAGGTTATTTTCCTTATTGCAATCACCTCTGCTCGCCGCATCAGTGAACTGCAGGCCTTAGTGGCTAATCCAGTAGTCCTTAGGACAAATCCTCACTTTATGCCTAAAGTGGTCTCACCTTTTCATCTTAATCAAGAGGTATATTTACCTGTCTTTTTTCCAGCTCCTCATGCATCCACTGCAGAGAGGAACCTTCATACTCTAGATTGTAAAAGAGCTCTTGCTTTTTACTTACACAGGACACAGCAACATAGAAAGTCTTCCCAGCTTTTTGTTGCTTTTGATCCTTCTCATTTAGGACTTCCAGTCTCTAAAAGAACACTGTCCAATTGGATTGCTCAGTGTATTTCTTTTGCTTACCAGAGTAAGAACCTTTCTCTGGAGGGCCATGTCACAGCTCACAATGTGAGGGCCATGGCCACCTCTATGGCTCATCTTCATTCTGTGTCCATCGACCAGATCTGTCGAGCAGCCACCTGGACCTCGGTTCATACCTTCACAGCCCATTACTGTTTGGACAAGGACTCCCGCCGGGATGCCTTGTTTGGTCAGGCTGTCCTCAGACACCTGTTCCATTCTTGAACAACTCCTGCCCTCCTTCCCTGAATGGATGCCTGAGATCCATAGGAAAATGAGGAACCCTTCAGGGTCTAATACCCTTGGGGATCTCCCAGGCATCTTAGCTAGGGAGTCCCCATATGTGAGGACTTATTCCTGCTTGTTCCTGGAGATAGCACAGTTACTTACCTGTAACAGGTGATCTCTGGGAACAGCAGGAATTAGTCCTCACAACCCTCCCACCTCCCCTAGGAGTTGTATCTCTCTTTGTCTTTCCTTTCCTCTCTCTCTCTATTGTCTCAGCTTTAAACTTGAACTGAGGAGAGTTGGTAGGAAAGGCGGGAAGGCAGCGCGCATGCGCTGTGGGATGCCCCAAAAGCTTTCATTCTGGAAAGCTGGGGAGCATTCCCGTGCAGGCTCTGTCGGTACCGACGTACCCATATGTGAGGACTAATTCCTGCTGTTCCCAGAGATCACCTGTTACAGGTAAGTAACTGTGCTTTACTGCTGCTGAATATCCCTCTAATTGGCATTTACGTGGTTTAAAGTGCGTAAATGCCTTTGAAGATCGGGCCCCTGGCTATTTTCTCAGTATTTTAACTGATTGAATTTAATTTTACTTAGATTGAAAAGAGCTGCGTATTATTATGAATTTTGACTGAATATGATTTATTTATTAATATTGGGCCCAATATTCTTCTGGGCAGGCTATGTGCCACTACGGTGCATAGTCCTGCCCACTGACCCTTAACCCCGAATATTCATTGCTGGAGTCATATGCGGCCCCGGCATTGAATATCTGTGGATCACCACCCACGCCAGAAGCCACACTAGATAACTGGGCAGCAGCAACTTTACATGCTGCTCGGTTAGCTCCTCGCCAAAGGGTAGGTGAGGGTTTTCCTTGCCTATATTTTTGGTGCAGATCGTTAACCGGGTAGCATGTAATATTGCTGCTGCCTGGTTATCACTTGTTGCCATCTCCGCTTCGCCCTGGAATGCCCCCGACATGCCCCGATACTAACCGAATACCATCGGGGCGCTAGGGGAGTTAGAAGGGGATATTCAACAGCATTAACCGTGTTAAGTGCTGTTGACTATCCCGATTTAAGTCATTTACATGGTTTACTGGGCTGTAAACCATGTAACTGCCTTTAGAATGTCGGGCCCATTGTGATTTCATTGTGATTTTTTTGATGGATTATAAACTGCTTTAATATTTATGTAGTAAGCAGTATATTAAGTCAATCAGTTAATCATCAATCATTATAAGGATCATTTTAGAAGCCCAATTGGTGATTTCCAAATCTGAAAACGCTCATTCAAATGTTGAAATCACATGGACGTCCACTGAGCCATTTTAGAAAGCCCCAAATATACACTTGTCTGGCATGATCATGTCCAAGTTGCATGGGGGTGTGCCCGGAGTGGGGCAAAAAAGATACATGTGTGCATTCAATTTTACACCAGTGCTGCACATCTCAATTTGCTATTGGGGACATCCATGGCTATACCTGCTCGAGTACAATGGAACTCTAAAAGCTGCTCATTTCGGCAAACCAGCAATTGTAAGATGAAGAGAGAAATGCCCCTTCACTCCCCTGATACTTTTTGCTTTTTCCATTAAATGTGGCAGTAAGTAAAAAGCCATTTCTTCTAGTTCCCATGCCTCTGCATGTTCCTATTTGCAAAATGGCAGGCTGGGACATGTAAAAGGGGAGGTATAATTGGTGCATTCTGAAATTGTGCCGCAGGCACATCTATGTGCCTGGAATAGCAGACATTTATAGCCAACACATGCAAGTTTCTGAAATCAGGTAAAAACCTTTGTGTTTGACCCATTACTCTGCACATCCCTGTGAGCCTTTTATCTTTTAGAGTACAGACAAGTCAATTTTACAAGGTATTTAAATGTGCCCACCTTCTCTGATGTTCCGCCCACTAAATTTCAAAAAGTCTGACTTGGATGTCCTAAATTTTACCTACACAGCCTTTCTAAAATGTCTTTATATGTATTACATTAAACCACTATGACCAGCGTTTTAAAAAAATACTGACCACAGCGTTTGATTATTGATTGACCCACACACGATTGAATTTTACTTAGACATTTGCTTTTAGAAGTCATGTTTAGGCCTGTATTTGGAATTTTCCATTGATGCACTTTTTTGAGATTTAAATCTGCTATTATATGATTCATTTCTAAAGCATAACTCTATGGCCACCTCATTAAGCTGTTGCTTTCTTGTTGATTTTTGCAGGTTCGTAGCCAATCATATTGGTGTATTGAACCAAGTGAGGGAGTGATTCCACCAGAAACTGACATGACTCTGACCCTGGTGGTTAAGTTGGATGACATACTGAAATTTAACGATAAAGTGCAGCTGGTTATTGCAAACAGCAACACCTATACTATTCCTGTCCAGGCCAGAGGGGTTGGAAATACTATTGTGACCGACAGACCCTTTGCTTCTGGGCTCAATCTTGGAATACACTTCAGGTAGGTCACCTTTCCAAATCTCATGCTTAAAATTATTCTAGCTTCCATGACATATAGGAAAGTAAATGACTTCAGGAAGAGAAATTTTTCAGGTTCACTGCTTTTACTTAATTTATTGGATTAACTTTTTCTTGTTGTTTCGCAAAAGCTTTTGAATTTATGAAACCAGCTACCGTACTGCCAATGCATTTGTATATCTGATCAGTTATTTAAGGTAATAAATTTTATTATTTGCTCATGTTTTCCAGTTTCTACATTGGAGTAGTCCCAGAGCTCCCCTGAGGTTTCTTTTTTTTGCTTTGACCAACAGATACATAACTCTGCCTTGCAACTCCCATGTATTTTTAAGCAGGGGCGGCCCAAGGGGGGTGCGGGGCCATGTGCGGAGACTCGGTGCGGGGCCTCATTTGCATAAGGTGCCTCATTTGCATAAATATTTGCATAATGTTACCATACACTAACTTTTAGTAAACATGCCTCTTAATGAGTATATGGATAAAGAAAGACTAAAAGATTTCTACATTACTATAATCCAGTACCAACTGCCAGGCACATTAGGAACTACTACAAACACTGCCCATTTAGAACCCATAGCAAACCCGCCGTATCCTAACAGCACTACCAGGACTCACAAAGCACCATACCCTAACTATCAAAAGGCAATACTGCAAATATTAAACCAATACATTTCAGAGAATAATAATACATGACCTACTGGGGAAAGAGAACAAGTGGCAATGTCAAATAGGAATTATATAAACATAAGAACATAACATAAGAACATAAGATATGCCATACTGGGTCAGACCAAGGTCCATCAAGCCCAGTATTCTGTTTCCAACAGTGGCCAATCTAGGTCATACGTACCTAGCAGTTTCCCCAAGGGACACAGGTTCCACAATGCTTGTATTGGTTCAAGCATTGATATCCTGGGTCCCTTCTTAATAATGGTTTATGGACCTTTCCTCCAGGAACTTGTCCAAACCTTTTTTAAACCCAGCTACACTAACAGCCTTTACTACATCCTCCGGTAACAAATTCCAGAGTTTGATTACACGTTGAGTGAAAAAATATTTTCTTTTATTAGTCTTAAATAGTTTACCCTGTAGCTTCATTGCATGTCCCCTAGTCTTTCTATATTCTGATAAGGTAAACAATCGATCTACGTTTACCCGTTCCACTCCGTTCATTAATTTATAGACGTCTATCATATCTCCCCTCAGCCGTCTCTTTTCCAGGTTAAAGAGCCCCAACCTTTTTAGCCTTTCTTCATAGGAGTAGCCTTCCATCCCCTTTACCATTTTGGTGGCTCTTCTCTGAACCTTTTCTAAAATTGCTATATCCTTTTTAAGATATGGCGACCAGAATTGCACACAATATTCAAGGTGCGGTCTCACCATGGAACGATATAGGCATTATAATATCTTTTGTTTTATTTTCCATTCCTTTCCTTATCATACCTAGCATTCTATTTGCTCTCTTGGCCGCCGCTGCACACTGGGCCGAGGGTTTTAACATGGTATCCACAAGGACGCCTAAATCTTTTTCTTGGGTGGTGGTTCCTAATGTGGAACCTTGCATCGTGTAACCATAGTTTGGGTTGTTCTTCCCTAGGTGCATAACCTTGCACTTCTCCACATTAAATTTCATCTGCCATTTTGATGCCCAGTCTTCCAATTTATCAAGATCCTCTTGCAATTTTCCACAATCCTCCTGGGCTTTAACAACTTTAAATAGTTTTGTGTCATCAGCAAATTTGATAACCTCACTCGTTATTCCACTTTCCAGGTCATTTTGTGAATATGTCAAAAAGCAGCGGACCCAGCACAGATCCCTGGGGTACACCACTATTCACCTTTCTCCATTGGGAAAATTGGCCATTTAGCCCTACCCTCTGCTTTCTATCTTTTAACCAGTTCCTGATCCACAGTAGTACACTGCCTCCTATCCCATGACTCTTTAGTTTTGCCAAAAGTCTCTCATGAGGGACCTTGTCAAAGGCTTTCTGAAAGTCCAGATACACAATATCAACCGACTCACCTTTGTCCACCTCAGAATACCTCAGCTCAGTTACACATGTAGAACATAGACCATCACCAAACAAGGAATCACAATTTAGAAACAGGAAGACAATAATTAAACTGGGAACCCCAAAAGCCAAACTTGGAATGTACAACACTTTAGAAATAAAACTATAAATTAATTTCCTCTTGTACTAAACAAAGTGCAGACGTTAATGATGCACGTTTCCCAGAGCTGACATATTCCAGTTAATAAATTCAAAATAAAGAGATATTTTTCTACCTTTTGTGCATTTTTTTTCAGTTACAATCACTGTTCCCTCTAAGCTGTGCGCGTGTGCGCGCGCACACACCTCGCCGAGCGAGCGCACATACTTTACAACAGAGCGCACAAAAATTACGGCTCTGATTCTGATAGAAAACAACACAGACGTCTTAAAATTTAAAAGTTATCTCACATTAAAGATAGTTTAGTTTTACATCACAGGATGGAACAGTATGACAATATGTTACGTGCAAAAAATATTCGTATGTTAAATTTTCCTATTTGTCGTTTACTGTCTGTTGAAATTTTATTGAGGAAGTATTTTAGAGAGGTCTTGGGCTTGGCTACGGCTGACTCCATTGGTCTCTCTAATGTTTATTATTTGACTGGTAAAGGGCTTGCTCGGGGTTCCCCGGGGGGTTTGATGAAGTTCAGGGCCAAAGTAGCCTAGGGCTCACCAAATTCCTGGAGGACTCCCAAGACAATATTTCCTCCAGAGCCACATTGTTGGTATCTTTTTTGTCTGATCAAGATAGAGCTCTTGTTTTTCGGAGTTACTTTAAAAATATGTCAGCTCCGTTCTGTGGTCTCAGAGTTCAATTATTTCCAGATGTTTGTAGGGCTACTCAAACTAGGAGAAAGGGTTTTTTGGCCCTTAAGCCTAGGGTGGTTGCCCTACCACCTACTTTTTTTCTTCGATATCCCTGTAAGTGTCTGATAACATTTCAGGGATCAAGGTTTATATTTCTTTATCCTACTCAGCTTGAGGCATTTCTTTCTGATAAAGAGGGGCTTGGCACTAAGTGGTGGTTTTGTTTAAATGTTGTCTGAAATTAGAGCTTTGCTCTTGAGTTTCTTTTAATTTGTTTCTTTAATATCGCCCCATATTGTGGGCTAGGATTGATGTATTACTGTTTATTGTGTGCATTCATTTCCAACATGGATCATCTAATGTTTCTTTATGCTTGCTTCTGTAAGTTTGTTAAATTTCAATAAAAAAAAAAATAAATTTAAAAGTTATGATTGTAATTACTAGAAATTTCCCGCTTCATTTAGTAATTGTCTATTTTCATTTAATTTGATTAAAATCAATGTGGTGTACATACTGTATTCTGACGTGTAATCAGATTTTAAAGTATATAACTCAGAGTGTCGTTATGTGGCACACAAAAATGTAACCTTCCTTCAAAAGCTGCACACAGCTGATATTTTATGCGCACACAGCCTACAGAAAATTAGAGGGAACATTGGTTACAATTGTTCCAGCCACTTTCTTCTAGTTTCTTTGTGTCTTCTGCTAACTCTCCATCTGCTATCCATTTGTCCTTTCTTCTCTCTTCTAGTTTTTTTTTCCATTCTCTCTCTACATCTGCTTTAACATACTAATTTTTCTCCTTTTGCTCTTTCCTCATTCCTATTTCATCCACTCAAATTTACCCCTCCATCCTCAATCACCACTTACTCTCCCAATATCCGACCAATTGTAGATTTGTCTTCCCTCCCACACAAAATATTTTTCCCTCTCCATTTCACTCTCCCAGCTCCATCCCATTCTAATCCTCCCCCAACATCAGCTCCCTTCTAGTTCCAGCCCCACCCAGCATCTGCTCCCTTCTAGTCCCTGCATCAACCCATTTCCAGTCCTAGCCCTCCATCAGCCCATTTCCAATCCTATCCTAGCCCCACCATCAGCCCATTTCCAGTCCTAGCTCCCCCATCCATTTCCAGTCCTATCCGAGTCCCTCCATCAGCTCATTTCCAATCCCAGCCCCCCATCAGCTCATTTCTAGTCCTTTCCTAGCCCCATCATCAGCCCATGTCAAATCCTAGCTCCCCTCCACTCAGCCCATTTCCAATCCAAACCCCCCATGAGCCTACTTCCAGTTCTAGCCCCTCCATGAGTCCATTTCAATTCAAGCCCCCACCACAGCCCATTTCCAACCTTAGCACCCCCCAACAGCCCATTTCCAGTCCTATCCTAGCCCCTCCATCAGCCCATTTCCTGTCCTAGTCCCCCACTCAGCCCATTTCCATTCCAAGTCCCCCTCCCCATCAGCTATTTGCAGTTCAAGCCCCCCTTCCATTCAGCCCATTTCCATTCCAAGCCCCTGTCCCCATCAGCTATTTGCAGTTCAAGCCCCCGTCCACACAGCCCCATTCCAGTCTTAGCAACGTCCCCAACCCAGTACCAGTCCTAGCCCCCCTATAGCCCATTACCAGTCCTAACCCCCAATCAGCCCATTTTCAGTCTTACCCCCCCCCCACAGCCCATTACCAGTCTTAACCCCCCATCACCCCATTTTCAGTCTTACCAGTCCTAACCCCCCATCACCCCATTTTCAGTCTTACCCCTCCACAGTCCATTACCTGTCCGAACCCCCCATCAGCCCATTACCAGTCCTAATGCCCCCCATCAGCCCACTACCAGTCCTAACCCCCCCATAGCCCACTTCCAGTCCTAACCCCCCCCATCAGCCCACTTCCAGTCCTAACCATCAGCCCATTTCCAGTCATAAGCCCCCATCAGCCCACTTGAAGTCTTAGCCCTCCCACAGCCCATTACCTGTCGTAACTCCCCATAGCCCATTACCAGTCCTAACCCCCCCATAGCCCATTACCAGTCCTAACCCGCCATCTGCCCATTTCCAGTCCTAACCCCCTATAGCCCATTACCAGTCCTAACCCCCCCATCAGCCCATTTCCAGTCTTAGCCCCCCATAGCCTATTACCTGTCCTAACCCCCCCATAGCGCATTACCAGTCCTGACCCCCTCCCCCCCCTTCAGCCCAGCTAGGTTAAAAAAAACACAAACCGGCTGCTGCTGCCGCTGCCACCGTGGCAGCGGCAGAATCGAGCATCCCACGGGGCCCCCCCTGCCCTTCAAAGTCTTCCATGTGGCCTCAGCGCAGGCTTTTCAGAGCCGCGCGATGGGAGAGTTTCCCTTTCTCGCGGCTCTGTCAGTCCCGCAGCGGGGCTGATGGGAAATCCCATCAGCCCTGCGGCGGGATTAACAGAGCCGCGAGAGGAGAAGCTCTCTCTCTTCGTGCGGCTCTAACAGCCGACGCTGAGGCCGCATGGAGGACTCTGCAGGGCAGGGGGGCCCCGCGGGATGCTCGATTCTGCTGCTGCCACAGCGGCAGCGGCAGCAGCAGCCGTTTTGTGTTTTTTTAACCTAGTTGGGCTGATGCAAGATGTTTTTTGCGCGGGGCCCCCTGAAATGCGGGGCCCTGTGCAAAAAACATTCTTGATCAATGGATGGGCCGGCCCTGTTTTTAAGTGGGATCATGCCAACAGTCTGCCTAGCTGAAAGTGTTTTGTTTCTTCAGACCATCATTCTGATCACAAAACCATGAACAAGAAGCAATTAAGTCACTTCAGGGTCCCAATTTAAAAAAAAAGGGGGGGGGTCAATATTCATCAGGGCAACTACAAATTAAAGATTTCCAGACATATATATTTGGATATCTTTAAGCAGATTTTCAGGCAGCATATCTGTTCAAGGGGTTTAGTTACCAAGGTGTGCTAATGTTGACACACATTAATTCACTGTTCCTCTTCGTCTCTCCGGGCCAGTCCAGGTAACTGTAGGGTTGTCAATCTGCTCCAGCAGCTGAGGACTGTAATACAAAGTCTTGCTGACAGGATATCCAGCTCCCTCTAGTGTGCAAAACCCAGTCTTACAGTCCTCAGCAGCTGGATAGGACGTGCCTGACAGGCTCCGGAGTGCTGAAGAGAGTTAAAGTTTGGAAGTGTTGGTTTTTCTGGAAGAGTAGCCCTAGCGGGGTTGCCGGGGTCAGAAGGAGGGGTACTGACTGTAAATTAAGAATATCATAGACCCGGTATTTGACTGGAGGTAGAGCCTGCCTCACTCAGCCTGTCAGTCATACCCAACGGGAGGGAGAAAGAGAGGATCTGGGAGCCCCAGATTGCAGCCCTCTGCCCTCACTGCCTGACTGGGGACATCCGCGAGCAGTGGTTGTTAAGGCAGCTTGGTTCCGCATACTTTTGGGCTTCAGGTAGGACGGAAGCCAAAACGCAGCGTTTACAGTCAGACGGTGTGAAATCGCTTTTACTCTCCCGGTGCATGTTTGCCGTTTCGGCGGTTTGTATTCAGTGCGGGAGTCAGCGGCGTCTGTTGGGTCCTGGCATTTGTAGCAGTTGTTTTTGCAGTTAGTTCTCTCGAGAGGAGGTTTAGGAGCGCGATGGATCTTCATTTGAAAGTTGGGGAATGTGCTGAGGTGATCCCGGGCGCAGAGGATAAGATGGGAGTGGCGGCCATTTTGGCTGCTGCTTCCATCTCTCCCGCGCTTTCTCACAAGCCTGCAAAATGCAAGGCAAAGTCTAAAAGGCCACCCTCAGAGTTAGTGGAGGGGCAAGAACCTTCCCCTGAGGCTCAGGGGGTTTTATCAACTGTTTTTTCGGCGGATTTTGTTCTCAACTTGCACAAGGCTTAGTTGTTAAAGGTGGAACAAAGTCTAGCTAAGCCTACTTCTCCTAGCATGGGGAATATATCTAAGGGAGAAATCTCCTTGCTAGATCCGAGGGAAGGGCCCTCAGCGAAGGTCATGAGATCTGACCCCGATTTGTTAGGAGGGCAGCGTGCTGTACCTCAGGAGGCTGAAGAGGGGCAGCTCTTCTCAGAAGGGGATTTGGATGCCTGGGCCCTAGGAGATTTCGAAGAAGGTGAATTACTACCGGGAGAAGACTCTAATGTTTTTAGGGTTTTTCGTAAGGAAGAGCTCGGGGCGCTGATTGCTCAGTCCCTAGCGGTGCTTAACATAACTTTGCCTGTGGTGCAGGAAGAGCAGTTGGAGGATCCACTCCTTCAGGGTTTCAAGCCAGAGCAGTGGTGTTTTCCTATTCACAGGGTCATTAGACAAATGATAGATTAAGAGTGGGAATGCCCAGAGGCTTCCCTAAGGGGGAGCCGGGCTATGGGGCGCCTTTATCCGGTGCCTCAGGAGGACAAGGACTTGCTTCGTATGCCTAAGGTCGATGCGCTAGTGGCAGCGGTAACAAAGAAAACTACTATCCCAGTGGAAGGTGGAGCTGCCCTAAAAGATCTACAAGATCGTAAGTTGGAGGCGCTGTTGAAGCAGCGTTTGATTCAAGCGCTCCAGGCCTCTATTTGTGGTGCTTACGTCTCTCGAGCTTCTATTTGATGGCTGCAGAGTGACTTGGTAGCCGACAAGGAGACTGGTACGTGCACGGAAGGTGCTAGACTAGAGTCGGCGGCAGCCTACTTGGCGGACACTTTTTATGATCTGGTGAGAATTTCCGCAAAATCTATGGCATCAGTGATTGCAGCAAGACGATTCCTGTGGCTGCGTAATTGGGCTGCGGACGCGTCTTCCAAAACGCGTCTCAGTAAACTCCCCTACAAGGGTAAGCTGCTTTTTGGGGAGGCGCTTGAAAAGATAGTTAAGGACTTAGGGGATTCCAAGGGGGGCCGTCTCCCGGAGGATCGCCCAAAGGGTCCTCGGTTTGGACCCCTAGCTAGGGGACAAGGTAGGGATTTACATAAGTTCTGGGGTTCCCGGTTTGTGCCTTACCAGAGGGGGTGTTTTCCGTCTCGGGGACAGTCCTTTCGAGGAACACGGGGGTTCGGAAGGGGACTTTTTGGTTCCCAGCAGAACACCCCGAGGAAGCCCCAATGAAGGACGGCTGGCTCAGGCAGAGCTCCCTATTGGAGGACGACTGCAGAGTTTCCTTTCCGCCTGGGTCGACATTACAAGAGACCGATGGGTGCTGGAGATTATCTGAAAGGGCTATGCGCTGGAGTTCGCACAACCATTAAAGGAGACATTTCTGAGATCTCCTTGCGGATCCCCAGCAAAGAGATCAACGATACGCTGCAGCGTCTGCTTCGGTTACAAGCAGTGGTCCCTGTCCCCAAAGACCAATACGGCTTAGGTCGATACTCAATTTATTTCATAGTTCCCAAAAAAGAGGGAGCTTCTTGTCCCATCCTGGATCTCAAGCATGTAAACCACTGTTTGAGGGTACCTCACTTTCATATGGAAACCCTAAGATCAGTCATTCAGGCGGTAAGACCCGGCGAATTTCTGTCTTCCATAGACTTAACGGAGGCATATTATCACATCCCTATCAGACCGGAACATCAGATGTTTCTAAGGTTTGCTGTGCCCATGGGTCACTTTCAGTTCAGGGCCTTGCCGTTTGGCCTGGCCACCGCTCCACGCACTTTCACCAAGGTAATGGTGGTGGTGGCGGCAGCTTTGAGATCGGAGGGAATTCAAGTCCATCCTTACTTAGACGATTGGTTGATTCGAGCGGCGTCAAAGGCGGAGTCCATCACAGCAACCAACCGGGTGGTTCAGGTTCTGGAACACCTCGGTTGGGTTATAAATCAGTCCAAGAGCCATCTCGCTCCGCAACGCCAGCTGAAGTATCTTGGCGCATTGTTCGATACCGAGCTGGGATTGGTCTTCCTGCCCGACAACAGGATATAGAAGCTTTGGAAACAGATAAGAGCTTTCTTGAGCTTAAGAGCTCCCACTGCGTGGAGATACCTACAGCTTCTAGGGACCATGGCGGCGGCCTTGGATTTGGTACCATGGGCCAGGGCGCACATGCGGCCGCTGCAGCATTCCCTGATCTCCAGGTGGTTCCCGCAGGTTCACTCCCTGAACCGTAAGCTGGATTGCCCAGACAGCATACGGGTCAGTCTGCACTGGTGGTTGGATCCTCGACGGGTTCGCGCAGGAGTTTCTCTGCTGGAACCAGAGTGGTTGTTAGTAACCACAGATGCCAGCCTTTTGGGCTGGGGAGCGCATTGTTTGTTGCATGTGGCACAGGGGAGCTGGTCTGAGGAGGAGGCCGCGTGGTCGATCAATCGCTTGGAAATGAGGGCGGTCGGTTTAGCACTAAAGAACTTTCTCAATCTAGTAAGGGGAAAAGCGGTTCGGATTTTCTCCGACAATGCGGTAACGGTCTCCTATATCAACAAGCAGGGCGGCACGGGGTCCGCAGACCTGTTGGCGGAGAGTCAGAGTTTAATGTTTTGGGCGGAGACTCATCTCCTGGCCATCTTGGCGGCGCATGTAGCCGGGAAGGACAATGTGCAGGCCGATTTTCTCAGTCGGAATGTCCTAGACCCCGGGGAGTGGGAGTTGAACGCAGCAGTGTTCCACGACATCTCCCTTCGGTGGGGGCAGCCAGTCATGGATCTCATGGCCACTCTGAAGAACTCCAAGGCGGTAAGGTTTTACAGCAGGTACAAAGTGCATATGTCAGAGGGCCTCGACGGTCTGGTTCAGCCGTGGCCGAGGGAGCAGCTGCTGTATGTGTTTCCCCCATGGCCTTTGATCGGTCGGGTGATACGAAGAATTGCAAAGCACGACGGAGTGGTGATCCTCATTGCTCCAGATTGGCCCCGGCAGCCGTGGTATGCGGACCTGGTCAGGTTGCTGATCACACCTCCGTGGAGGCTCCCAAGTCGAATCAATTTGTTGAACCAGGGGCCAGTGTTGATGCCGCAGGTGGATCGGTTCTTGCTTATGGCTTGGCTGTTGAAAGGGAGCGGCTCCGATGTCGAGGTTACTCACCGGCAGTAATTGAGACCTTGTTGAAGTCTAGAAAGCGCTCTACTTCCCTAGCGTATTTTCACGTCTGGCGGTTATTTGAGGATTGGTGTAGTGTTCATGAGGTTAGACCTTTTTCTGCTTCCCTACCGGTCATCTTGGCTTTCCTGCAAGGCGGCCTGGAAAAAGGCTTGGCGCTTAGCACTTTGAAGGTACAGTTAGCAGCCTTGTCATGTTATAGAGGTAAGGTGGGCAGTAGCAGGCTCTCAGTTCATCCGGATGTTCAGTGTTTTCTCAGAGCTTCGAAGCTTCTCCGTCCGCCTCTAAGGTCGGTAGTTCCTCCGTGGGATTTGAATTTGGTGTTAGAGGCTCTAACTCAACCACCTTTTGAGCCGGCGTCAGGGGGGAGTCTGAGGGAGTATTCTTGGAAGACTGCTTTCCTGGTAGCTTTGTGTTCAGCAAGACGGGTCTCGGATCTTCAGGCTCTCTCCTGTCGGGCTCCTTATCTTCAGTTTACGAAGGAGAAAGTTGTTCTTCGGCCGGTGCCTTCGTTCCTTCCTAAGGTAGTGTCCATGTTTCATGTCAATCAAACCAGTTCCCTGCCGACTTTTCCGCTTGATGTGTGCACTGACGGGGGTCAGAGGCTTCGAAAGTTGGACCTAGGTAGGGTGCTGCATACTTACCTTCGTAAAACTGAATCTTTTAGAAAATCAGACCGGTTGTTTGTTCTTTTTGGAGGGCCTTGGAAGGGACAGGCTGCTTCGAAGGCATCTATTGTCCGATGGGTAAAACAGGCGATCGCGGCAGCTTATGAGGCAAGGGGATGCTTACCTCCGCAAGGTCTTCAAGCTCATTCGACTAGAGCACAAACTGCTACATGGGCGGAGTTTGCGCTGGTACCCCCGGTGAATATTTGTCGGGCGGCGTCCTGGTCGACTCTGCATACTTTTACTAAGCACTATCGTTTAGATGTTCAGGCGCGAGGGGATGCGATTGTTGGGGCCTCCGCTATGTTAGGGGGTCTCATAGGTCCCTCCTGGCTTTAGGAACTGCTTTGGTACTTCCCTACAGTTACCTGGACTGGCCCGAAGAGACGAAGAGGAAGGAGAAATTAGACCTTACCTGCTAATTGTCTTTCCTTGAGTTCTCTCCGGACCAGTCCAGGTCCCACCCTCTGAATCTGCGAGAGTTTCTGTCTTAGGAAAGAGTTCGGATTTGGCGTTCGGGCCTCTCCGAGATTTAGGGGTGTGCTTCTGGGAGATGGGCTGCATTGGATCTCCTTTTTTCCGCTGAGGGGGACGACGGGAACCTGATGTTTTTAGAATAGGTTTAAGGATGAAGAAATGTGCACCTCAGAAAAGCCAACACAGGAGATGTAAATAAAGAAAAAAAAAAAAGAACCTTACGGTTGATGAGCGTTTATAGCTTTTTGTTTTTGGTTTTCATTCAATTAGTAGCTGCTTGGTCAATAGGTGACTGGGTTTTGCACACTAGAGGGAGCCGGATATCCTGTCAGCAGAACTTTGTATTAAAATCCTCAGCTGCTGGAGCGGATTGACAACTCTACAGTTACCTGGACTGGCCCGGAGAGAACTCAAGGAGAGACAATTAGCAGATAAGGTCTAATTTCTCCTTCCTTGTCGTCACTCCAGTCTAGTCCCGGAACCAGTCAGCTTGGAGACTGAACGTCATCTCTTTTTGTGATGTCACTGGTATATCCATCTCGGATCCGCCTCCTGTCACCAGTTTGTTCAGTCTCCAAGCAGCTGGAGGATTGAGGAGCCTGGAGGTCCAGGCTCGACTGAGAGACAATTAAGGAGAGTTAGGAGTGTAGGGCTAGTAAGGGCAGACAGGAGTTTTAATTTTGATTATTTTCATCTCCAGGTCCCCGGCGGCCCTCTCCCTCCTCCCCCCCCCCCTGTTTTGTAGTATGAGGATTTTATCTGGCCTCTGATATAGGAGCCGCCTGAACCGGGGGGTGAGCCGATATGGCAGTCAGTCAGTGCCAGCAGATGGTTTGCCTGGCGGTGCTGTGAAGAGGTTCGGGCAGCGGGAAACCAGCGATTCCCCGCTCCGGGGTGCTCTCCTGCTACCGCGGCTGTCAGCAGTGTGAGCGGGAAGCAGAGAGCTGGCTCCTGCTCACGGTAGTCTGCCTCAGGGTTGGAAGGGGCAGTGAGCTACTCCCCGGCCCGTTCGGCTGAGAACGCCGGTAAAGCGGGGTCAGCAGCGCCTCTGGACATCCGGGGCAGTGTAGACGCTTCGCCGACCAGCCTTGTCCTGCTCCCTACACTTGAAAGGCCATGTCGGTGGAGCGGGGAGAGTGAGCAGAGTGACAGAGAAGCGTACAGCTGTAGCGGCAGCAGTGAGGTAAGCGGCAAACGGAGAGGCTGGTTTTGGGCACTGCCGTGTGGTTTTCACGCAGGAAGCACGTGAGGCCGAACAGGGCCTGCAGGAGCTCCGGGGCTGGTGCAGGAGGCCTCGTTTTGGCTGCGCAGACACTCTTTGCGGCTGCGGAGGGGGTCCTGAAGGAGCAGGGCTAGTTATTACGTTTAAAAAAAAAAAAAAAAAAAGAGAAGGCGATACCTCGAATTGGTGGGGAGCTATGTCTTCAAAGCCGATTTGCTTGCTCTGCGGCTCCAAAAGGGGTACGTCAGCGGACACGGAGGCCTGCAGGAAGTGCACGCAGTTAGCTTCTTCCATGGAGCGCGACTCGGAAGGTGCTGAGGGTCAAAAGGAGCCCGCCAGCGTGCAGGAGTCGTCTGGCAGCATGGAGGAGCCCGTGGCGGGGCCATCCTCGGCTTCAGATCTCCCAGCCACCCCAGTGGCCCTGTCAGGGGATTTGGCGGGCATTTTTTCGCCGGACTTTGTGGCTCTCATTCACCAGGTATATGGGAGCCAGCGGAAGGACCGAGCGGCAAGTTTCCCTGAGGAGACCCGGGGGGTTAAGAGACCAGGGGCTCCTTTGGCTGTAGGAAGACCAGTCATTCCGGCTAAGAAGGGCAGGCAGACAGGGAGCAACAGGAGTGGTATGTGGACTCTGAGGGAGTCCTGTCGGATGAGGGAGATCTCGGCTTGGACGTGGAGAGTGAATTGGAGGAAGGAGAGATCACGGACAAGGAGGATCAGGCAAGGGTCGTGAGAGTGTTTAGGAGGGACAAGTTGCCTGCACTTATTTCTGAAATGCTAAAAGCGCCGATTCCTCTTCGTCTCTCTGGGCCAGTCCAGGCAAGTGAGGGTAGTCAACCTTCTCCAGCAGCTGAGGACTGAAAAACTGAAGTTTTACTGAAACAGTGTCTGGCTCCCCCTGCTGGCCGAACCTCAGTCTTTCGGTCCTCAGCAGCTGAAGGAGACGTTTATTGTCTGGCTCCCGGAGAACGAGATAGAAGATTGTTTTAGATTTTTGGTTTCTTTTTCTTTTCTTTTCCTTTTGGCTCTTAAGTTTCAGTGAGGGGAAAGGGTTCTAACAGAGCTCTCCCCTTCAGCCGTGCTATTTTCTCCATGCCGGCTTAGATTTCAACGGAGCGTTAAGAGGCAGAGCCTACCTCAATCTCAGCTCCAGTCCCGAAGGGGGAAGCGGACAGTGGTTCTGGGAGCCCCAGAGACCATCCGACAGCCACCACAGTCACAGGCACTCCACCGCTAGCAGCGGGAGGAACTGCTTTGAGAGCGAGATTCAGCGCTTGCCGGTGCTCTGCTGGGCTCAGGTCAGTCAGTCCGTGGAAGTTTTGTTTTCCTGGCTTAGCGGTACGCAGCACGCCGGTCTGAGGCAAGTCGTTAGATTCGGGAATGGCATGTGGCACCGGGTTTCTGTTCCGAATTTCTGGTGGGCATTGTTAATTTTCGTTTTGCCGCGCTTCAAATCACCGGCATGGAAACTAGGCCAGATGCCTGTGAGCTTTTGGGGGGCCTTCCTTCTGCCTCAGAAACGGTGGGAACGGCGGCCATTTCTGCTGCATCTCATTCTTTACTTTCTAGTCACAGGGACTCTTCAAAGAAAAAGGCAAAGGCTAAAAAGCCGCTTAAAGTGGAGGAAGCTCCTTCACTGTCATTGCCTGCGGTTCAGGAGAATTTGGAGACCACTTTTTCAGCTGACTTTATTCTAGCGCTCCATAAGGCATATTGTTTAAAATGGCAGCAAGCGCAGGTTAAGGACTCGGCCACTCTTCCCTCCCAGAACCTAGATAAAGGAATTTCTCTTTTGGACCCGGGGGAAGGTACCTCCAATTCAGTCCAGGGGACCCAAGGGGCTACCGATAGCATCGGTATACCTTTCCCAGAGCTTCAGAGCGTGGAAGAAGGTGAGATTTTACTGGACCCAGTTCTTGATCAGTGGGCCGCTGATCTTGAGGAGGGGGAGTTTGGGGCCAGCGAGGATCCTAGTCTGTTCAGGGTATTTAGGAAGGAAGAATTGGGAGCCCTTATTTCCCAGATGCTGGCAACGTTGAATATTGTGCTGCCACCGGCTCAGGAGCAGCCTTTAGAGGATCCTCTGCTTCAAGGTTTTAAAACTGAGCAGAAGTGTTTCCCGGTACACCGAGTTATGAAGCAGATGGTGGAGTCAGAATGGGAATGCCCAGAAGCTACTCTTCGGGGGGCTCGGGCTATCGCCCGCTTGTATCCGTTACCACAAGAGGAGCAGGATTTGTTTAAAATGCCTAAGTTAGATGCCTTAGTGTCGGCGGTAACCAAGAAAACCACAATTCCGGTGGAGGGCGGGGCAGCCCTCAAGGATTTGCAGGATAGGAAACTAGAGACTCTGTTAAAACAGACTTTTGAGACTTGCGCTCTGTCGCTCAGGGCGTCTATCTGTGGGGCGTATGTGTCTAGGGCCTCCATTCGATGGATTCAAGGAGGTGCCCAGACCAAAGGAGAAGAGGAGGAAGGCGCGAAGCTGGAGGCAGCTGCGGCTTATCTAGCGGATACCTTCTATGATCTCGATAGGATTTCAGCGAAATCTATGGCAGCGATTATTGCTGCTCGGAGATTCCTATGGTTACAAAATTGGTCCGTGGACATTTCGTCCAAGGCACGCCTCAGTAAACTACCGTACAAGGGCATATTGCTTTTTGGGGCTGCCTTGGATAAAATCTTGAAGGATTTAGGAGATTCCAAGGGTGGTCGCCTTCCGGAAGACCGGCCAAAGGGCCAAAGACCTGCCGGAGGCCACAGAGAAACTTCATGGGAGGCCCGCAGGTTCAGAGGATCTCGGTTTGCCCCCTATCAAAGGGGACGCTTTGTAGCTCGCGGGCAGTCCTTTCGAGGAGCTCGAGGGTTCAGCAGGGGTTATTTCCCAACCCAACAGAACTCCAACAAAAAGCCACAATGAAATGAGGTTGGTCCAGATGGAAATTCCGGTGGGGGGACGGCTGCAGCGGTTCCTTTCTGTCTGGGCCAGCATAACTACAGATCTCTGGGTGCTGGAAGTTATACGCGACGGTTATGCACCCGAGTTTGCTCGTCTGTTACAGGACGCTTTCGTGGCATCTCCTTGTGGGTTTGCGGAAAAAGCAAAGGTGGTGGACGAGACCCTTCAGCGCTTGTTGCGTCTTTGTGCAGTGGTTCCGGTTCCCAACGACCAGTTAGGGTTAGGTCGATACTCCATTTATTATGTGGTTCCCAAAAAGGAGGGGTCTTTTCGTCCTATTTTGGATTTCAAGCATGTGAACCGCTGTTTGCGAATTCCGCATTTTCGCATGGAGACGCTCAGATTGGTTATTTGCTCCATGCAACCAAACGAAGTGCTTACGTCCATAGACCTGACAGAGGCCTACCTCCATATCCCAGTTAGGCCCAATCACCAGAAGTTCTTACGTTTTGCGGTGCCCATGGGTCATTTCCAGTTCCAAGCATTGCCCTTTGGGTTGGCTACCGTGCCGCGGACCTTCACAAAGGTGATGGTGGTGGTAGCAGCAGCATTGCGGCGAGAGGGCGTGTTGGTGCACTCATACCTCGACGATTGGTTGATTCGGGCGCCGTCAGTTGCGGAATCAGAAGTGGCAACGGCACGTGTGGTCGGCCTCTTGGAACAGTTGGGCTGGGTAGTAAACCAGGCCAAGAGTCAATTGCAGCCAGTCCAGAGGCTCCTTTATCTAGGGGCGCTGTTTGACACAATTTTTGCCCAAGAACAGGATACAGAAGCTCATGGGGCAGGTGACAGCATTTTTGCGCCTGAAAGCGCCAACGGCCTGGCGTTACCTGCAACTGCTCGGTTCCATGGCAGCAGCCCTCGATCTGGTACCCTGGGCTCGGGCGCATATGCGTCCGTTGCAACACGCGTTACTGTCAAGGTGGTCTCCTCAGGATCATCCCCTGACTCGGAGATTGCCTCGCTCACAGGACGTGAGCGACAGTCTGCTCTGGTGGTTGGATCCTGCTCATCTTCGAGCGGGAATGCCATTACGACATCCGGACTGGTTACTCCTCACGACCGATGCCAGTCTCGCAGGCTGGGGGGCACATTGCCTGTCTCACATAGCTCAGGGAGTTTGGGCGCCGGAGGAGTCAGGTTTGTCCATCAACCTGCTGGAGCTCAGAACGATGCGGTTAGCGCTCCAAGAGTTTCGCCTTCTCGTTGAGGGCAAGGTGGTGAGAGTTTTTTCCGACAACTCGGTGACAGTGTCTTATATCAACACACAAGGCGGTACAGGCAGCGCTGTCCTCTTGGAGAAGAGTCAATGATTGATGAGCTGGGCGGAGTCCCACCTAGTAGCTCTTTCAGCGGCTCACGTGGCAGGCCGCGACAATGTGCAGGCGGATTATCTCAGCCGACATGTAGTAGATCCAGGAGAATGGGAGTTGAACGCGGCGGTGTTTCACGACCTGATCCTCCATTGGGGACAACCGATAATGGACCTGATGGCCACCTATGACAATGCCAAGGCAAATCGGTTCTTCAGCAGGCGGAGAGAACGCACGTCGGAAGGTCTGGATGCCCTGGCGCAGCCGTGGCCATCAGTAGGGCTGCTCTATGTGTTTCCTCCTTGGCATCTGATAGGCCGAGTCCTGCGGCGGATAGAAGGACACAGCGTATGAGTGATACTGGTGGCCCCAGTTTGGCCCAAGAGGCCGTGGTACGCGGATCTGGTCTGTCTGCTGGTAGACCATCCTTGGAGACTGCCGGTGCGAGCGAACCTCTTGAGTCAGGGTCCGCTTCTCATGCCGGACGTGGATCGCTTCTCGCTTACGGCTTGGCTCTTGAGCGGGAAAGGTTGAGGCGTAGAGGTTATTCCCCGTTGGTCATCGACACTCTCCTGCGAGCCAGACTATTCTCTACTTCCCTTGCGTACCTTCGTGTCTGGCGGATTTTTGAACGCTGGTGTAGGGAGCGCGGTCTATGGCCAGGCAATACTCAGGTTGCTGAAGTGTTGTCCTTCCTGCAAGGCGGTCTCGATAAAGGATTAGCCCTAGCCACTCTCAAAGTGCAGGTAGCAGCACTGGCTTGTTTTCGGGGTAGGATAAAAGGGATACTGCTTTCTCGGCATCCAGATATTCTACGGTTCCTGAGAGCGGTCAAAAACATGCGTCCTCCGGTACGCCCCGTCATACCCGCTTGGGATCTTAATTTGGTGCTGGAGGCTTTGGCAAAGCCTCCCTTTGAGCCAGCGTGAGAGGTGCCATTCAAAGAACTCTCCTGGAAAACCGCCTTCTTAGTGGCCTTGTGTTCGGCCAGAAGAGTGTCGGACCTTCAAGCACTTTCATGCAGAGAGCCATTCTTGCACTTCACACGGGAGAAAGTGGTCTTGCGTCCCATACCCTCCTTTCTCCCAAAAGTGGTATCCAGTTTCCATGTGAATCAGTCTATCTTCCTTCCGACTTTTCCAGATCACCAGGGAGCTCCCATCGATTTGGTTCTCCGAAAGTTGGATTTAGGTAGAGTACTTAAAAGGTATCTTCGTCGGACAAAGCCCTTTCGCAAAACGGACAGGCTGTTCGTATTGTTTGGGGGGCCGCGAAAGGGGGAAACTGCCTCCAAGGCCTCCATCGCGAGATGGGTTAAATGCGCCGTAGCAGCAGCTTATCAGGCGAGCGGCAAGTTGCCTCCGGAACATTTCAGAGCTCATTCAACTCGTAGCCAGGCGACGTCCTGGGCTGAGCTGGGCTTGATTCCACCAGTGGATATATGTAGAGCGGCAACATGGTCGTCGCTGCACACCTTTTCGAAACATTATCGGTTGGATGTTCAGGCCAGGGAAGATGCAAATGTGGGAGCGTCGACCGTTATTGCAGGCCTAGCAGGTCCCTCCCAGGGATAGATACTGCTATGTACTTCCCTCACTTGCCTGGACTGGCCCGGAGAGACGAAGAGGAAGAAGAAATTAGACCTTACCTGCTAATTGTCTTTCCTTGAGCTCTCTCCGGGCCAGTCCAGGTCCCACCCTGGTCCATTTGCGAAATATCGTCATTTCTGTGTCCAGCGTTTACTGACATTAGGGGTAACTCTCTGCTGTAACTCCACGACATATGGCAATCTGGGCGGCAGGTTCCGAAGAGACAATACTGGATCTTCCGCTCAAAGGTATTGGTCAATATGGTCTGTGGGGCTTCCTCAGATTTAATGCAGGGCTTACTTCTAACATTGAGAACATGTTTAAAAAAAAAACTGACAAACCATCAGGGGGATGTCCCTTGATTATGGTTAGAAGGGTCAGGAGGATGGAGCACGTAGGTTTAGGCGGGCTCGGTCTGTTAGTTGTGTTTTAGCGCAGTTGATTTGGCCGCATAGTCCTTTGGTTGTAGTTCGGCTGCTTAGTAAGTTTAGACTGAGGTTCAGCCAGCAGGGGGAGCCAGACACTGTTTCAGTAAAACTTCAGTTTTTCAGTCCTCAGCTGCTGGAGAAGGTTGACAACCCTCACTTGCCTGGACTGGCCTGGAGAGAGCTCAAGGAAAGACAATTAGCAGGTAAGGTCTAATTTCTTCATATGCCGGTGCCAGAGCCCGCACAGGATGCGACTTTGGCGGATCCATTGCTGCAGGTGTTTAGAAAAACCCAGTGAGCCTTCCTGGTGCATAGAGTGATTAAGGAGATGATCCAGGAGGAATGGGACTTGCCGGAGGCCGCACTCAAAGGTTCCAGAGTGATGGGTAGGCTCCACCCCCTGGTGGATCAGGATCGCGAGCTGTTTAAGCCCCCTAAGGTGGATGCGGCCGTCTCGGCGGTCACTAAGAAGACTACCATCCCGGTAGAGGGGAGTGCGGTGCTCAAGGATTCCCAAGATAGGAAGTTGGACTCATTGTTACATAAGAACATAAGATATGCCATACTGGGTCAGACCAAGGTCCATCAAGTATTCTGTTTCCAACAGTGGCCAATCTAGGTCATACGTACCTAGCAGTTTCCCCAAAAGACACAGGTTCCGCAATGCTTGTACTGGGTCAAGCATTGATATCCTGTGTTAAAGCAAGTGTTTGAGGTTAATGCCTTATCGATCCAGGTGGCGATTTGTGGAGCTTGGGTGGCTAGAGCCTGCCTGCGTTGGGCTCAACGAGTGCAAGGAGAGCAGGCCAGGGAGGACTCGGGAGAAGCAGCAAGATTGGAGTCCGGGAAGGCTTATTTGGCGGATGTCCACTATGACCTCATCTGAGGCTTATCAAAGAGTATGGCGTCGGTGGTAGCGCTTGGCGTTACTTGTGGCTGCGCAACTGGGCAGCGGATGGTTCTTCGAAGGCTCGATTGGGCAAGCTCCCCTTCCAGGGAAAGTTGCTCTTTGGAGAAGATCTGGAGAAGTTGGTAAAGGATCTTGGGGAGTCTAAGGGTGGTAGACTTCCTGAGGACAAGCAGAAGCAGGGACGGACTTCTTCTTCTGGCAGGGGTCAGCAGAGGCGCTTCAGGCAGGGCAGATTCAGCCAAGCTTCCTGGGGGAGATTTCCGGGGAGAAACCAGGGATTTCGTGGCTTTCGAGGAACCGGTAGGGTTTTGGGGCCTCGTCCACCTTCGCAACCGCCCGAAAATCACAATGAGATCAGGAGGACCCAGGCAGTCCTGGTTCCCGTAGGGGGTCAACTACGGGAGTTTTACCCTGCCTGGGCCGAGATAACTTCTGACCAGTGGGTGTTGGAGCTCATTCGCAAGGGGTACGCCTTGGAGTTCCAGCGTCCGGTAAGAGAGTTCTTCGTTCAGTCGCCGTGCAAGTCGCAGGTTAAGTACAACGCCGTGAGAGAGACGGTCGAAAGGTTGCTCGGATTGGAAGCAATAGTGCCTCAAGACCAATGCGGGTTCGGTTGATACTCCATATATTTCGTGGTACCCAAGAAAGAGGGCTCCTTTCAACTGATTCTGGACCTCAAGGGCGTCAATCGCTGTCTGCGGGTCCAGCATTTCCGGATGGAGATGCTCCGGTCGGTTATAGTGGCAGTCCGGAAGGGGGAGTTTCTGACGTCGCTGGATCTTTCGGAGGCGTATCTTCACATTCTGATTCGAAAAGAGCATCAGAAGTTCCTCAGGTTTGCAGTGCCCATGGGGCACTTCCAGTTCCGGGCTTTACCAGTCGGGTTGGCAACAGCCCCGAGGACGTTTACAAAGGTGATGGTGGTCATAGCAGCGGCGCTGCAGAAGGAAGGCGTCCTGGTGCACCCTTATCTCGACGATTGGTTGATCATGGCGAAGTCCAAGGTCGAGAGACGAGCGGCTACATCAAGGGTAGTGGCCCTTCTGCAGAGTCTAGGCTGGGTGGTCAATATGTCCAAAAGCAACTTAATCCCATCTCAACGGCTAGAGTACTTGGGAGCCCTGTTCAATACCGAGGCGGGAAAAGTTTTTCTGCCACAACAGCGAGCGGAAGGGCTGAGAGCGCTAGTTCAGCAGTTCCTGGCCAGGCCTACACCGACAGCATGGCATTATATGCAGCTTCTTGGGACCATGGCGGCGACGATAGAGCTGGTTCCGTGGGCAAGGATGCACATGAGGCCGCTGCAGAGGGCATTGCTCAGGAGGTGGTCTCATCAGAACGACCCATTGTCGTGGAAGCTGCCTTGCCTCTCAGAGACGCAGCAGGCCTTGCGATGATGGATCAAGCCCAAGGTGCTCAGAGGCGGAATGCCATTAGAGACACCTACCTGGGTGCCACTGACAACGGATGCCAGCCTGGCAGGCTGGGGAGCTCACTACCAGGGTCATTACACGCAAGGTCAGTGGTCCGAACTGGAAAAGGTCTGGTCCATCAACAGGCTGGAGCTGAGAGCGGTGTGGCTGGCTCTTCAGGTGTTTCAAGCATTTCTGCGCAACGAGGCCATTCGGGTGCTGTCCGACAATGCCACGGCACTGGCCTATATCAATCACCAGGATGGCACCAGCAGTGTGGCCATGGAAGCGGAGGCAGATATGTTATTAGAATGGGCCGAGGAGAATCTTCTAGCACTGTCGGCGGCGCATGTGGCCGGTGTGGACAATGTGGAGGCCGACTTCCTGAGTCGAGTGAAGGTGGACCCAGGCGAATGGGTTCTTCATCAGGACATGTTCAATCTGATAGCGGACCGGTGGGGGAAACCGGTGATGGACCTTATGGTGACGTTCCGGTCGGCAAAGGTCATGCGCTTTTACAACAGGCAAAGAGAAAGGATGTCAGAAGGCCTGGATGCTCTGATTCAGAGATGGCCAGAAGAGCAGCTCCTGTACGTGTTCCTGCCTTGGGTACTAATAGGACAGGTACTACAGCGCATAGAGCACCACAGAGGAATGGTGATTATTGTGACTCTGGATTGACCGAGGAGGCCGTGGTACGCGGATTTGCAGAGACTCGTAGCGGGCTCACCATGGCGTCTGCCCTTGCGGGGGGATCTGCTGTCTCAAGGGCCCCTGCGCATGCCTCAAGTGGATAGGTTCTGTCTTATGGCTTGGCTATTGAGAGGGCTCGGCTGAAGGCTAAAGGTTACTCTGCTCCCGTCTGTTGAAATCCAGGAAGAGGTCCACTTCTCTGGCTTATGTGCGGATTTGGAGAATCTTCGAGGCCTGGTGTGTGGACAGGCAGTTTGAGCCGTTGCAGGTCTCTATTCCTCAAGTGTTGGCTTTTTTGCAGGATGGATTGGACAAAGGGTTAGCGGCCTCGTCCTTACGGGTGCAGGTAGCGGCCGTGACATGTTTTAGAGGAAAGGTTCGGGGACATTCAATAGCTTTGCATCCGGATATTAAACGATTCTTAAGGGCAGCTGCTCTGCTCCGGCCTCCTTCTAGGCAGGTGGTGCCCAGCTGGAGTCTGCCATTTGTGCTCAATGCACTAGGAAAGGAGCCCTTTGAACCGTTGTCGGCAGTGTCGTTAAAGGATCTTACCCTAAAGGTGGTTTTCCTGATAGTGATATGCTCGGCGTGCAGAATTTCATGAGTTGCAAGCCCTATCCTGCAGGAAGCCTTTCTTATCCTTCTATAAAAACAAGGTCGTGATAAGGGCCGTTCCGTCCTTTTTGCCGAAAGTGGTTTCAGCTTTTCACCTCAACCAAGCGGTCTCGTTACCGGTTTTTACAGGTAGGTGGCATCGGCTAGATGTTCGGCGTGTGCTAAAGATTTATCTGCGGAGAACGTGAGTTTTCGCAGGTCGGATAGACTGTTTGTGCTGTTTGGTGGCTCCAGGAGAGGCCAGGCAGCATATAAAGCTTCCATAGCCAGATGGCTGAAGGCTGCAATTGCGTCTGCCTATATTTTGAAGGGCAGAGAGGTCCCAGAAGGGCTCCGGGCGCATTTGACCAGGGCTCAGGCAGCGTCGTGGGCCGAGTTCCAGTTGGTACCGGTGGTGGAGATATGTAAGGCAGCCACCTGGTCCTCGCTGGATTCCTTTCTGAAGCATTACCGTCTGGATGTGCAGGCGGAAAGGGATACCTGTTTTGGATCGGCGGTGCTTCATGCTGGTCTAGCGGGTCCCTCCCAATGACATGTTCTTTACATGGGAGACAGCCAACATGGCTTTAGACAAGGAAGATCTTGTCTTACTAATCTGTTATGTTTTTTTGAAAGTGTGAATAAACAGGTGGACAAAGGTTAGTCGGTTGATATAGTGTATCTGGACTTTCAGAAAGCCTTTGACAAGGTCCCTCATCAGAGACTTTTGGCAAAACTAAAGAGTCATGGGATAGGAGGCAGTGCACTACTGTGGATCAAGAACTGGTTAAAAGATAGAAAGCAGAGGGTTGGGCTAAATGGCCAATTTTCCCAATGGAGAAAGGTGAATAGTGGTGTACCCCAGGGATCTGTGCTGTATCCGCTGCTTTTTGACATATTCATAAATGACCTGGAAAGTGGAATAACGAGTGAGGTTATCAAATTTGCAGATGACACAAAACTATTTAAAGTTGTTAAAACCCAAGAGGATTGTGGAAAATTGCAAGAGGATCTTGATAAATTGGAAGACTGGGCATCAAAATGACAGATGAAATTTAATGTGGACAAGTGCAAAGTTATGCACCTAGGGAAGAACAACCCAAACTATGGTTACACAATGCAAGGTTCCACATTAGGAACCACCACCCAGGAAAAAGATTTAGGCGTCATTGTGGATAACATGTTAAAACCCTCGGCCCAGTGTGCAGCGGCAGCCAAGAGAGCAAATATAATGCTAGGTATCATAAGGAAAGGAATGGAAAATAAAACAAAAGATATTATAATGCTTCTATACCGTTCCATGGTGAGACCGCACCTTGAATATTGTGTGCAATTCTGGTCGCCGTATCTTAAAAAGGATATAGCGTTATTAGAAAAGGTTCAGAGAAGAGCCACCAAAATGGTTAAGGGGATGGAAGGATACTCCTATGAAGAAAGGCTAAAAAGGTTAGGGCTCTTTAACCTGGAAAAGAGACGGCTGAGGGGAGAAATGATAGAAGTCTATAAATTAATGAACGGAGTGGAACGGGTAAACGTAGATCGATTGTTTACGTTATCAGAATATAGAAAGACTAGGGGACATGCAATGAAGCTACAGGGTAAACTATTTAAGACTAATAAAAGAAAATATTTTTTCACTCAACGTGTAATCAAACTCTGGAATTTGTTACCTGAGGATGTAGTAAAGGCTGTTAGTGTAGCTGGGTTTAAAAAAGGTTTGGACAAGTTCCTGGAGGAAAGGTCCATAAACCATTATTAAGAAGGGACCCAGGATATCAATGCTTGACCCAGTACAAGTATTGCAGAACCTGTGTCTTTTGGGGAAACAGCTAGGTACGTACGACCTAGATTGGCCACTGTTGGAAACAGGATACTGGGCTTGATGGACCTTGGTCTGACCCAGTATGGCATATCTTATGTTCTTATGTTATGTTCTTATACTGCTCTGGTACTTCCCAGAGTTCCAGGACTAGACTGGAGTGATGACAAGGAAGAGGAAATTAGACTTACCTGCTAATTGTAGTTCCTTTAGGAACTCCAGTCTAGTCCCATATCCCTCCTGGTTTGGTTACAAGCTACAACCAGATGCACTATGCGATGACAGGTAAGGCAGTGTTTTTGTTCTGGGGTATATGGGAATGGGGTTGCTAGGATCCTCATACATCCAAAGAAGGGAGAAGGCATCTCTTGGAGTTGGTAGTCACCTGCAGGGACGGCGACTGGTTAAGCCAGGTTCCCTCTAGTGGGTTATGAGTTAGTTGCCAATTAGTTACAGTTCATTCTACTTAATTGTGGCTCCGTTGAGTTTGCTTTGTCAATAGGAAACTGGTGACAGGAGGCGGATTCGAGATGGATATACCAGTGACATCACAAAAAGAGATGACGTTCAGTCTCCAAGCTACTGGAGGACGGGCAGAACCCAGAGTTCCGGGACTAGACTGGAGCTCCTAAAGGAACTACAATTAGCAGGTAATTCTAATTTCCTCTTTAACATGCATTCTTTTAACATAAGTCCTATGTTAGTCAATGGGGCCTAGTTGCTAATAACACATTTTAATGATGAATTAATTCATATTATCATTATTAATGCACCTTAGTAATTAGATCTCTAATTGGGCTATTGAAAATACAGTCTTAAACTTAAAAGGATAAGTTATCCTTTTAAAGTTAGGATTTTTATTATGTTTTCAGATAAAGTTATGTAGATACTAGCTGAAAATTGCTGCCAGAGTGAGGTACAATTGCCCATCACTCATTCCACAAAACCCTTGGTGTAAATAAGCATTTTCACTCACACATGTGTGATTTGGAAGAGGTCTAAATGTTGATGGAGAAAAATTTTGAACTACATATATATTCCCCTTCTAAAATGGGAAGTATTTTACAAGTCTGCCTATATCAGGCCACACCACACCGACACCATGCCCCCTTGAAATCTGTACTTCCATATCCTTCTAGACCTGTCCAGACAAGTGGGTTGTGTTCCCCTACCAGCAGATGAGTAGAGCCAGAGCCAATGAAATAAGTTTCAATGACATCATTCCCATGTCTCTATCAGCCTGAGCCACTAGGGGCAAATAAGTATTTCTCTTTAGGAACAAGCAGTCTTCACATATGGGTGACATCGGCACCGACTGAGACTGTGTGGGAATGCTCCCCAGCGGCGTCTAATAGGAAAACTTTTGGGAGCATTCCACTGCGCTTGTGTGTCTGCTTTTCCAACTCCTTTCCTCAGTTCTTCATTTTCTACGGAGCCAGCTGGACACCGCCCCCAAATTTATTTTTTGGTATAGCATCGTGCTTTTGCCTTCCCGTTGGCGCCGGTTCCGTCAAATCCGACAGTGCTCTCGATAAATCTTTCTTTTTCAATTTTCTTTTTCTTATTCTTCATGGTTGTCACTGCCATACTAGTCCTTTAGGCCTCCATAGCCTTCTCTTCCTCGAAGATGATTTTTTGAAGGCATGGACAAACCAGCACTGGTTTTAAGAAATGTACCAAGTGTTCCGGTACTATTTCAGTAACTGATAAACATGACTGGTGTTTAAAATGTTTGAGCCCTGACTATCAGCCCAAGTCTTGTCTTTTGTGTCAGCAAATGACAATTTGAGGCCTCAAGAACTGAGCCAACAAGTTTGGATCATTGTTTCAGTAGCCTCAACTTCATCAAGGGCATCTGCTTCCTCTTAAGGAGCTCACGTTTCTTCTAAGTCCATACACATCAGAAAAGTAACAATCTCTGGTCATGCCCAAATCCTCTGCATCTACATCGAGAACAGATACAGAGGCCCGAGAACATAAGCATTGAGACTCCCTTAGATGTGCTTCCAATGCAGACCGGCCTGCCAAACAGCACTGGTGGGAGGATCTCTCCTCCAAAGCACAAATGGGGCTCCGGGACGCTCCCAAGTTATCAATCTCTGGAAAGCTAACAGTGCCATGCTCTGGGATGGTGGAGCACAGCCCCATAGGTGACTTCACCTAGACACCAGCAATCTCCCTGGACCAGCGCATGCTGGCCTTCGAGAGGAGTTTGGCAGCACTCTTAGCAGCTTTGGTACCGATAACATCGAGAGCTCCGGGAGTGCAGGCTTCGGTACTGGGCCTACAGCTAAGCCTACCAGGGCCGATGCCGGCCCTTGAAATAGCATCATTGGTATCCTCATTAGATCCAATCGATACCCCCGGTGTCCAACAGACACTTGGTTCAGATACCTCTGAGTATCAGTATCAACATCGACCTTCGACTTCCATGGAGCATCAAGGTCAAACCAAGGATTGCCAATGCTTTGATTTCTTATCGGACTCAGATTCATTATCTGACAGGAGCTTACTCGGTTCTCGAGACCTTCCAGACATCCCTTCGGACCCTTCATCCCCTCAAGAGCTGCATTGGTCCCCTTCTGAGGATATGTCCTTTCAGGACTTCATCCGGGATTAGGCAGCAGTGCTCGCCATTACAGTAGCCTTGGCAAAAGAACAGAGGGCAGAGGAATTCAGATATTTCAATACCCTCCAAAGCTCACAGAGGCTGCTACATTAGCACTGCATCATATCCTGCAGGAACTAATGCTCCGCATGTGGGGAGCCCCCCTCACAGTTCCACCTGTCAGTAAGAGACTCAATACCATGTACCGAGTACCTAAAACCTCAGCTCCCACACTACTCAAGAATGGATAGAATGTGCTGAATTAATACGATGCGCTGAATTAAGAGCTCTAAGAATCATTCATCCACATCACCTGGCAGAGATTCCAGGACACTTGATGCCTTTGGGCGGAAATGCTTCCAGGCATGCATGTTAGCCTCCATAATAAACTCTTACATACTATACATGGGCATGTTTCTGAAGGATGTTACCAGGGATCTGGAAACTTTCACTCCTCTCCTTCCTGATGATAAGAGGGCTGCTTTTCAGATACTCATCAAGCAAAGCCAGAACACGTCTTAGTTTCTCGCCAGGGCCTCTTTTGATGCTTTCCAATCAACAAGCAGAGCTTCAGCAGTCTGAGACTCGTCGGATAACCTGGTTACAGGCATCCAACCTTGCACAATGAGTTAAAGATAAATTAACCGGAGGCGGCGCCTGGGACAGAGCGGAATGGAGGCATAGAGCATAGCTCCGGAGGGATTCCTGCTGATTCCTGTGTCTACTGGACTGTAATGCGCTCGGAAGAGTCGGAAACCGGCATTGCCAAGCCGGGGAAGTCGACCGGGGCAAAGCAGACTCGATTAGAATTTGCTGCAATGCAAAATACTAGCGCTAAACGCTCGAAAACCGAACCTCTCTCCCCGCAGAAAATGGCCGCCGGGCAAGAGCAGCCCGCAGCCTTGCAAGAACTGCTAAAGGAAGTGCGGGCAGTGAAAGAAATGGTGAAGGCGAATGGAGAGTCGCTTGCCTGTGTGCAGGACATTGGCCTGCTTAAAGGCCGGATGGAAGCGCTTTCAGTCAGCCAGGAGAAGATCGAGGTGAGGCTAAATGTGCACGAGGAGAGGCTAAGGGAGCTCGACAAGCATGCTAAGCAAATCAAGGCCTTGCAGAGGGATATTGAGGACGGCAATAACCGGGCTCACAGAAATAACATACGTCTGGTGGGGGCTCCTGAAGGCGCAGAGGGGAAGGACATGTTTGCATTCTTGCTGAAATTGCTCCCTTCTGTACTAAAACTGAACTTTGAAATGCCGCTCGAAATAGAGCGCGCTCATTGTATTCCTTCTCAGATCTCACCAGGCAATACCCGCCCGCGTCCGATTATAATGAAGATACTGCGTCACCAGCAAGTGGTCCAGATTTTGGCGGCGGCGCGATCCCGAACACTGGTGGTATTTGAAGGTCATAACCTGCTGCTGTTCCCTGACTTTGCAAAAAGCACCGTTGATCATTGAAGAAGTCTGCTGGCCCTGAGGCCAAGGCTCCAGCAGCTGCAGGCATGCTACGGGCTCTTCTATCCGGCACGAATGCGAGTTACATTGCATAATCAGACGCGGTCCTTTGAGGATCCGGAGGCTCTGCAAGCGTTTTTGGAGGACAAGGAACTATCCCTGATGCGCTGAAGCCTGACCTGCAGGGAGTTTGACCCAAGTGGCCCCTTTTGACGTAGCGAGGAACAATGAGAGTAATTGCTTCTTGTCTGGCACTGCGTGGTCAGTCTGACTCCTGGGGTTTTGAGGGGCTTGGAGCTGTTGCAGCCTCGTTGTGTGGGAATGTTTGATTTTGCGTATTGCATGTGCTATGTGCTATGTGCTATATTTAGTTGTGTATGTAGACTATAAGATTGTTGTCTGTATCCTTCTGTGCCCATTTCGTACACTCAGGGCTCACCCATGGTTTGTTGGTTGGGGTGTTCTTCCTTTGGGTCCATCGGGGTGGATTTTATTGGGGATAGGTTGGGGTTGGTAGAGTATGTAGATGTGAGGAGAGAGGATAGCAAGCTGATAATTATTGCTCATATTGGAGGGGACGTTATTGGTGTGAATATACAAGGTGGTGGGGAAAACCCTTATAGAAGGCTAAGTAGATTCTGGGTAGGTAGGCGGTACCCCAACTTCGTTGGCCTGCGAGTTGCTAGTCTGTCATACAATTGTTAATGTTTAAAATTGTCTCATTGAATGTCAAAGGGATTCAGAAACCTATCAAACGGAAAAAAATAATTTTATATGGGAAGCATGAGAAAGCGGATATATTACTCCTGCAAGAGACCCATTTAGATTTAAGGGAGTCTCTGAAATTGAACTTAAAACCCTTCACGTTGGTGGCTTTTTCGGTCGCCCTACATAAGCACAATGGAGTAGCCATTTTGGTTAGGTCAGCGTTTGCTCCGAAAGTGTTGCAGGCACGATCTGATCAAGAAGGGAGATGGGCCAAAGTAAGGATGGAGGTAGGGGGGTCAGTGCTGGTTCTCATGAATATATATGCTCCAAACAATGACAATCCAGATTTCTTTAAAGCCGTTGCTGACGAAATACATGCTGACTCCTCTCCAGAGGTTATACTAGGTGGGGATTTTAATCTTGTTTTGGATTCCCTAATAGACAGGAAACCCCCGAGAGTAACCAGACTTATTAAATCTCATTCGGTTCTCGTTTCCTTGATGAAGGAGACGGGTTTGGAGGATATATGGAGGCTACTGCATCCAGTGGAGCAGGAGTTTACTTTCTTTTCTGCCCCGCATCAATCCTTGTCACGGATTGACCTGTTTTTGGTTTCCAAAGCTTTAGTCTCCAGGGTAGTGTCTGCTGATATACATTCGGCTCATATTTCAGACCATGCCGCTATCTCGATGTTGGTGAGCATAGATTTGCAGAATCCCAAGCCTACAGGATGTTTTTTTGACAGGGCTCTTTTGGATAGCACGGAGTTCCGTCTGTATACCCAAGCTGCTATCACCAAGTATTTTCAGTTTAATTCTTCTCATGCTACTGCTGGGTGGGCTAGATGGGAAGGCTTTAAAGCCGCAATACATGCTTCCATCACAAGTTTTGGTATTAGGCAAGCTAGGACACGGAGAGAGCAATTGCGGGAGCTAGATACGCAGATAAAGGCTGATGAGAGAGTTTTGGCGAAGCGCTTAGACCCCAACATTTTATTACGTCTACAGCGGCTTAGGCTTAGATATAACTTGCTATTATCCTCTGACGCCTCGCAGTGTATTAAGGCTCAGAAGAGCATATATTATTTGGAGAGTAATAAAGCTGGGCGTCTACTGGCAAATTCCCTCCGGGCTCGTAGGGATGCCAGTCGGATTTCTGCGGTGAAAGACCTGAGGACTCAGGCGTTGTTAACCGGAGTGCCCGACATTGCTGAAACGTTTAGATCCTTTTTTTGAGCAGCTTTATACAGGTGAAGTAGAATTCTCGCAGGAGGCATTTGATGCTTTGTTGGATAAAGTCAATAGGCCAACATTGAGTAAGGAGTCAGTGGAAGAGTTGAATAGACCAATTTCTCTAGGGGAGATTAACCAAGCGATTAGGTCACTGGCAGGGGGCAAGGCAGCGGGCCCAGATGGTCTTCCCACTGAATTTTTTAAGATATTTGCTAAAGAGCTTGGCCCGCATTTACTGCAATATTATCAGTCACTTTTGGAGGAGAGCCCACAGGTAGGCGCTTTTGCAGCAGCAAAGGTCATTGTTTTGGAAAAGGCGGGGAGAGATCCCCAACTGGTGAGTAACTACCGCCCAATATCTCTTTTAAATGCTGACTACAAAATCTATGCCACAGTGTTGGCGCGTCGGGTGTCTGGAGTTATCCCCGGGTTGATCCATCCAGATCAATGTGGTTTTGTGGAAGGGAGATCAACGGCAGATAATGCCAGGCTTTTGTGCCATGTTTTAGCGGAGGCGAAGAGAAGTACTTCTCCACTAGTGGGTTTATCCCTAGAGGCGGAAAAAGCGTTTGATCGCTTAGAGTGGGAGTTTTTGTTTGCAGTGCTTAAGTGGTTTGGCTTTGATCAAGGGTTCTTGAGCTTCTTGAGAGTAATGTATATTAGGCCGTTGGCCAGCATTTGTGTTAATGCAACCCAGTCTCGGGATTTACTGCGGGGTCGAGGCACTCGCCAGGGCTGTCCTCTATCGCCAATGCTGTTTAACTTAGCGTTGGAGCCTCTGACCCTTTTTCTCCGTCAAAATTCCAAGATTCAGGGTATAAAGGTAGCCGGGGTTGAGATTAAGCTTTCGGCTTATGCAGACGATCTCCTGTTGTTCTCTACGCCCGAGTCTGTGCCGTATATCCTGGACCAGATTACTCAGTACTCGCTGTTATCAGGTTACAAGATCAATTGGTTGAAATCTGTGGTATTTCCCCTTAATCCTCATGTACACAGGACTGACTTACAAGACTTTCCTTTTATATGGGAATCCAAAATGGTTAAATACCTGGGAGTATATTATGGGTACCCACTGGAGGAGGTGATCAGTGCAAATATTGCAGCTGTAATGGCTAGTATTCAGACTATGATTAATAAGTGGTCCCCGCTGTTCTTATCCTGGTGGGGCCGTATGGAGACAATCAAGATGACTATTGCTCCTAAAATTAACTATGTTTTAGAAATGTTGCCATTTTACTTGCCTCTACAATTTTATCGACAAGTTGAGAGGGTATTGACGCAATTCTTATGGAGGAATAAGCCTGCCCGGATTGCGCTTAGGAAGCTTAAGGCTAACAAAGAAAAAGGGGGAGTGCGCTTTCCAGATTTTCGGAGATATCATAGCGCCTTCCTGTTGAAGCAGGGCTCCAGATGGATGGAGCAATTAAATGCCCAAAACCCGAGGTGGTTGGAGCTAGAGGAGAAACTGGTGTTCCCTTTCCCATTGAATCTTCTTCCGGGGATGCTCATGAGTGATAAGTTGGGTAGGATGCGTATTGTGAAAGATACGCAGAATGCCTTCTATGAGTTCCTTCAACTACTTGAGCCACAACAGAGGATGTCTACCTCTATCCCGCTGTGGCATAACCCCCTTTTCAAAATACAACAGAAGTCCTTTGCATGGCCCCAGTGGTATGGGCGGGGGGTATGGACCCTTGGGCAATTGCTCGAGAGTGGTAGGTGGAAGGCTTTTGAGATGGTGCAGCGGGAGTTTAGTCTCCCGGCGTCATCCTATTTTCAGTGGCTGCAGTTGAGGGACTGTGTGGGGAAATCGGGAGTTCATATTCAATCCCTAGCTGATGAATGGGGGGTACATATAAAGATTCAAGAATCTCAATCAGTTAAAGGGGGGGCCTCCTTTTACTATAAATTAATGAACTCGGCTTCTCCAGATCAGGTTGTGGGCCTTCAGCGGGTATGGGAGTACGGGACGGGGCGTTCGATTTCCTCACAAGACTGGGATAAGTTTTGGTCTAAACAGATCAGGATAACTAAATCGGCCTCGATTACCCAAACACTATTTTTCTTTGCTCATAGAGCGTACTATACCCCTGTTAGAGTGGCCAAGTGGGATAAGAGGTCAAGTAAGGAATGCTGGGCTTGCCAAAGTAGCACGGGGACTTTGGTGCATGTGGTTTATGAATGCCCACAGGTGCAGCCTTTCTGGCGGCAGGTATGGGCTAAGATACAAGAGGTGCTGGGATTCACGGCTCCCCTTACCTGGCAGATTATAATTTTTCGGTCAAGTGTGGAGATTCCTTCTTTAGTTAAAGGGAGATATTTCCTGCTGGATTTCATGTTGGGGGTGGCTTTACATCAGATTGTGTGTAATTGGAAGCGGCCCTCTGAGCTCCACTGGCTAGCCTGGTGGAACAATGTCCAAGAAAGGTCAACGCATCTTTGGTAGTAGACTGGCTAATCTACTGAAGAGGGCTTTAAACTAGATTCGTTGGGGATGGGTGAAGAAAGCCCCCAGGTAAGTGAAAGCCCCCAGGTAGGTGATACATTAAATACCTTTATGGAAATGGGTAACAGGGGTAACATATGGAAAGAAGTGTGTATTAATGCCCGTAGCATGGGAAATAAGATCCCTGAAGTTGAAGCTTTGGTGGGAGTGGCTGACTTGGATTTGGTGGCAGTTACAGAAACATGGTTCACAGAAAACCATGACTGGGATGTAACTATACCTGGCTATACTTTATTCAGAAAGGACAGGGTAGGAAGAAGGGGAGGAGGAGGAGTGGCACTATATGTAAAAACTACTATTAAAGCTTTGGAATTACAGAGCTTAAAAGGGAGAGAGGAGGCATTGTGGGTTAAACTAGAAAGAGGGAAAGAGAAATCTATTTGCATTGGTGTGATATACAGACCTCCCTCACAAGAGGAAGAGGTGGACAGAGAGTTAATTGAAGACATACGCAGCATTGCTAGGAAAGGGGAAGTGCTACTGCTAGGAGATTTCAATATGCCAGATGTTGATTGGCACATTCCTGCTGCAGTATGTCACAAGGTAGACCCAATGGAGCCGGAAGAAATGGAGATTAGCAGAGAAGATCAGGCAGAACCTGATGATATAAACAAAAAGCTGTCAAATAGTTGCTATAAGCAACCACAGCACACGTGGGAGAAGGGTAAAAAGACACACCCAGCCAGCATGGGAATGGAGTTTGAATTACCCGATAGGGATCAGCTGAGAGGGGGTGGAACCCGGGGACAGATACATAAGGCACACTCACAAGTAGTGAGGGAGAGTGAGCAAGGACAGAGGTGGAAGCAACAGCCTCAGACGTGGGAACGAAAGGAAAGAGAAAGAGATTTAGTGAGCCAATCTCATCTCCAGGACCAGAGTTGGTGGAAGGAGGGAAGTGAAAGAGTGAGTCAGCAAAATATACAACAGGACAGCGTGAATGAGTCTGAGGACTTTGTGAATACACGTGGAGGTCAGCTGCTGAATACAGAGTGTGTGTGTGAAAGCCAGAAGAAATGGGGGAGGAATCATACTGCAGGTAACAAAGCATTCAAAGCTGAACAGGGCTGTTTTACACCTGAATGGGCTAAGTTCAGGGTTAACAGGAGAAGCCAGCCAAGAGCAGACATAAAGGGAAAAGGAAACAACTTCTTTCCTTGTGCTAACAGCTACAAGAGAAAGAAAAATTTCTTACCTTTTGAAGCACCTAATTCTGCTAGCAACTTTAAACTCCCAGATTTCTCCCGAGTGCCGTTGCCAGCACTGCAATCTCCTACAGCTGAGCCAGAAGAACTAACCCTTAGCCGGTTCAGGGCAGGACACAAGCTGTCTAATACTGAAGCCAGTGTATATGGGCAGTTACCTTATAGTTTCCCTCAGGGAAAGTGCTCTTATAAACCATTTTCAAGAATATATGGTAATGCCCAGCAGAGCTTTAGCTCAGAACCAGGAAGTAATCACATACCTGACGTAACCAGCCAGTTTGAGGCCAGCAGAACAACTGACACAGAGAACGTATGTACAAATGATTATCATTTAATGCAATGTGATATTCCTAATGTGCATGAAAGTCCTGAGCCAATGGAATGCTCTTTAATGGTAACTGAAGAAGAAGAATTCTCACTCAGATAAGGGAAATATATGCAACAGGAGGTTTAAGCAGTAAACATATTAATTGGCAGAAGTTCCCTTGATTAAAAGTAAAACCTGGTTGCTTTGAGGCAGAAAAAGAAAAGGTTAAGTGCTCACAAGGAGAACTGTTTAAGTACTTTTCTTTTGATGAAGTTTAAGCTGAAGAAAGCAATTTTTGTTCTACATTTGTTTTCTGTTGTTTGCCAGAGTGGCTTTGTTATTTTGTTTACCAAGAAAAGAATACCCTCATTGGACGGGGAATAAAACCCTTGATTTGAAGTTTGAACTGTGTGCTTGAATTGATTATAAAAGGACGGTACAACTGCCACCCACAGAGGGCCAGGCAAGGCTATCTGCCGTATACACAGAGCCAGGAGGAGGCATTAACCTGTAGTACCAGTCTCCACCGGAGGGGCCCGATGAGGGTGTGACAAGTATCATCTAGAAGTAAGGAGATCCTGGATTCTCTACAGGGAGAACTATTCAGGCAATTGGTAACAGACCCCACACGTGAAGGGGCCATACTGGACTTGGTGCTTACCAATGGTGAAAGTGGTTCTGATGTTGTAGTGGGAGATCATTTTGCATCCAGTGATCACCAGATGGTGTGGTTCAGTATTAGGACTAGGGCTGTTAGAATCCATTCCAAGGTGAAGATCTTAGACTTTAGGAAGACTAACTTTGCGAAGATGGGCCAATACCTCAGGGAGTCGTTAGTGGGATGGGAACAGCTGGGGGATGTAGAAAAACAGTGGGCAAAACTGAAAGGGGGTATTTTAAAGGCAACCAACCTTTTTGTTAAAATGGTAAATAAAGGCAAAAGGAACAGGAGACCGCTATGGTTTTCGAAGGAAGTAGCTGAAAAAGTGAAGAAAAGAGGGAGGCCTTCACGAAATACAAGAGATCACAGAGAGAGGAAGACAGCCATCTGTATTTGGAAAAACTTAGAGAAGCTAGCAAAGTAGTCAAGAAGGCAAAGATTCAAAAGGAGGAGGAAATAGCCAATGCAATAAAATGGGGGGATAAGACATTTTTCAGATATATTAGTGAGAAGAGGAAGGGCAAAAGTGGTATTGTCAGACTCAAGGGTGCAGGGGGGGAATATGTAGAAGCTGATAAGGATAAAGCGGAATTGCTTAACAAATATTTTTGTTCTGTGTTCACAGATGAAGAACCAGGAGCAGGACCTCAGAAAACACCCACAAATAAGAACAGAAGCGAGGGACATCTTGAACAATTTTCAGAAGACTGTGTTCGTGAGAAACTAGCTCAACTTAAAGTAGACAAAGCGATGGGACCGGATGGGATACACCCTAGAATACTGAGGGAACTTGGGGACGTTCTAGCAACTCCACTGACTGACCTTTTCAATGCCTCGTTGGAGTCGGGAGTGGTGCCAAAGGACTGGAGAGAGGCTCATGTGGTGCCTTTACACAAAAGCGGAAGTAAGGATGTGGTTGAAAACTACAGGCCGGTTAGTTTAACTTCGGTGGTGAGTAAATTATTGGAAACGCTGCTGAAAGAGAAAATAGTGAGGTTTCTGGAGTCCGGCGGATTACAGGATCCGAGGCAGCATGGATTCACCAGAGGCAGGTCTTGTCAGACAAATCTGATTGATTTCTTTGACTGGGTGACCAGGGAGTTGGACCGAGGGAGAGCTCTAGATGTGGTGTATCTAGATTTCAGTAAAGCCTTTGACACTGTTCCTCACAGGCGACTTATAAACAAACTGAGCACCCTAGGGATGGACCCTAAAGTTACTGCTTGGGTTAGAAATTGGTTGGGTCGGAGGCGACAAAGAGTACAAGTAAATGGAGCTCACTCTGAGGAGAAGGATGTTACCAGTGGTGTGCCCCAGGGATCTGTCCTTGGTCCAATTCTTTTTAACATCTTTGTTAGTGATATAGCGGACGGGCTGTCGGGTAAGGTTTGCCTCTTTGCGGATGATACCAAAATCTGCAATAGAGTAGACACCCAGGAAGGTGTAGATAACATGAGGAGGGATCTAGCTAAGCTTGAAGAATGGTCTAGAATTTGGCAGCTGGGATTTAATGTTAAAAAATGTAAGGTCATGCATTTGGGCTGCAGCAATCCAAGGGAGCAATACAGTATAGGAGGTGAAGTACTTTTGTCCACTAAAGAAGAGCGGGACCTAGGCGTGGTTGTGTCTGATGATCTTAAAGTAGCTAAACAGGTAGAAAAGGCGACGGCAAAAGCTAGAAGGATGCTTGGGTGCATACGGAGAGAAATGGCTAGCAGAAAAAAGGAGGTGATAATGCCTCTGTATAAGTCTTTGGTGCGACCTCATTTGGAGTATGGTGTGCAATTCTGGAGACCGCACCTTCAAAAGGATGTGAACAGGATGGAGTCGGTGCAGAGGGTTGCTACTAAAATGATTAATGGGCTTCATTATAAAGCATATGAGGACAGACTTAAGGATCTTAATATGTATACCTTAGAGGAAAGGCGGGATAGAGGTGATATGATTGAGATGTTTAAATACCTCCATGGCATAAATGTTCAGGGAGAGAGCCTCTTTCAATTGAAAGCAAGTTCTGCTACGAGGGGACATGGGATGAGGGTGAAGGGAGATAGATTCAGGAGTGATATGCGGAAATATTTCTTTACGGAAAGAGTAGTGGATCCGTGGAATAGTCTCCCAGTGGAGGTGGTAGAGATGAGGACAGTAACTGAATTCAAAAAAGCATGGGACCAACATAGAGGATCTCTAAAGGTAAAAAGTGGACTGTTGTAGTTATGGAAGGACAAACTAGATGGGCCTTGTGGTCTTTTTCTGTCATCATGTTTCTATGTTTCTATGTTGTTATAGTAAGTATGAGCAGATGCCCCGTAAAGGAGGTGTCTTTCATCCTGCCAGTAGGCGTAAATGGCAAGCTCTTTTAGACTTCAGAGCGGCCGCTGGCTGTTACAATGATTAAGGGGCATTCAGTGGTGCGAGGCCCTTGCTCTATATTTCTCTACTGGCTAATATGTACCTTACTATCTATTGTATTCCCCACAGTGTACTGTTTAGGGATTTTGGCTTGGTGAAGATATGGACCTGGATGGACCTGGGAGGGCTAGGGAGGGAGGGGGTGAGGGCTTGGGGAGTGGGGGGGGGGGGGGGGTTAGAATGGTTTGTTTCTGTGTTGTTCTTTTCTTTTTCCTTTTATTGCTTGGAACCCATGGTTTATGATGTGTGTTAACTTTGATTAAAAGCTAAATAAAGATATTTAAAAAAAAAAAGATAAATTAACCAATATCCCTTATACTGGGGAAAACATTTTTGACAAGGAATGGAGGGAAAAGGCAGGAGAGATTGAAACCGATGATCTCGCCCTAAAATGCCTTTCCAGGAAAACAGCAGGGTCCTTGACTACTCAGGAAGCCAAAGGTTCCTAAGCCTCAACCAGCCACAACCTGTGCCTGGTTTTTGACTCTTTCCTAGAGAGCATTGCCAATCTGCCTCTGGAAGGCTCCAGCCCCTCCAAATAGCAGGCAGACTTTAGCATTATGCCCACAGGTGGCACCTTATAATAGCAGAACACTGGACACTCCAGATTGTCCAAAGTGGTTTTTAACTTCACTTCGAAACCTTACCCCCCCCCCCCCCCCCCCACCAGCTTCACCGGGGATTATCCCACACAACCCCTGCAAAGCACTCTCTTAAGAAAAGAGGTGACCACCCTGCTGTCCCAGGGTGCCATAGAAAGAGTTCCTCCCACTCAAGAAAAGATGGGCTTCTGTTCTTCATATTTTCTCATTCCAAAGAAAACAGGGGGCTTCAGGCCCATCTTAGATCTCAGAGACCTAAACAAGTTTCTGGTTCGAGAAAAATTCAAAATGATTTCCCTAGGAATTCTTCTACCATACCTCCAGAGACAAAGTTGGTTATGTTCGCTAGACTTCAGAGGCATACACGCATATACTGACATTCTTCATACAGACAGTATCTGCACTTCATGTTTCAGGGAAACCATTATCAATACAGGGTTCTCCCCTACGGTCGAGCCTCTGCCCCAAGCGTCTTCACCAAATGCATGTCAGTAGTCATCACCTATCTACGTACCTTGGGCATATTCGTCTTCCCTTACTTGGACGACTGGCTGATCAGGGGAGAGTCCCCTCAAGAGATAAGACTTTCCCTCTTCATCACACGATCCTGGTGGCCAACACCTGGTCTTTATCATAAACTTCCGAAAGTCTCATCTCACTCCAACCCAATGACTGGAGTTCATTGGAGCATTGTTAGATACCCAGTAGTTTCCAGGACCAAGCAGGAAGTCAGTCCTCACATATGGGTGACGTCGGCGCCGACGGAGCCCTCGCGGAGCAATTTTCCCCAGCTTTCAAGAAAGCCTTTGGGAATTGCAGCGCGCATGCGCGGTCCCCTTCCCGCCCAAGGGTGCCATCTTAGCCAGTCTTCTTTTTTCCGCGGAGCCCTACAGACATGGTCTTCTTGTCCCCGCAGAAAAAGTTGATTTTTCGTCGTTTATTTCTCTTTTTTCTTCGGTTCGACGCCGGTCTCTTTCCTGCCCGGACTCGCGACGCCGTTGCGAGTCCTTCTCTTATTTTTCGGTTTTTCTGATTTTTCTTGTCAGTTTCGTTTTCGGTTTTTCGCTGGCAGCCCGGTCCTTTGACCTTGCAGGGGCCCTTTTTCCCACCAATGGCTGCCAGTGGTTTCAAAAGGTGTGTTCAGTGTGACAGAAATATGTCACTCACTGACACACACGATAATTGCCTCCGCTGCCTTGGCCCGGATCACGAGGAACTGATCTGTGGGGCCTGCAGCAAAATGTCCTCCAAAGCGTTAAGGAGTCGGCGGCATCAGCGGGAACGAATCTTCGCTGATCCCACCCGTACCCGGACCTCGTCGGAGGCCTCGGCGTCCAGAGGCTCCAGCTCTGACCGTCGCCGGAGTTCCTCCGACAGGGGTTCTCCCTCCGGGGACCATCATCGGAAGGTGAAACCTGCGAGGGCGGCATCGGTGGACGCTCCTGGTTCCGCGAGGGCCAGGTCGCATAGCCCCGATAGCCGTCCCGGGTCTTTGGAGAAGGAACGTCTCCCGAAGCGACCTCGTCTGGAATCGGAGTTGCCTGCTCGGGTAAGTCCTGTAGTCCTCCTGGACTCGCCTCCGAGGGGTCCGACGTTGGGCCCGACGCCGTCGGGGCCCGAGTCGGGGGCTGCTGGGTCACCTGAGGTCGGACTCAGGTTGACGGCCTTGGAGAGCAGACTATCTGCCTTCATGGACCAGCAGCGGGCACTAATCGCTAGCCTCGCTGGCGCCTCTGCCCCGACCGCCGGGACGTCGACGTCTAAGTCGACCCCGGAGACCGAGCCGATCCTCGAGTCCATGCGGGCTCGAGTCGATCCTCGGTCGAGGTCACCCTCGGCCTCCCGTTCGGGACCGAGGTCGTCGACGCTGACTCCCTCGGCGTCGGGGCGGCCGACGCCTCCGCCCGCCTGGACCGACCCCACCGATTCCTCCTCGGAGTCGGCCTGGGAGTCTGAAGAGGAAGAGTCACCTGATTCTTTTCGGACTCGGTGTGTCCCCTCGGACTCGCCTGAGTCCGAACCTCGGAAACAGTCCCCTCCGGAGGATGCCCGGTTCTCGGACTTCGTCAGGGATATGGCCAAGGCTTTGGCCTTCCCTGCGGATCCCGAGGAGGAGCCTCGAGCCAAAGAGCTCGACGCCCTTCAGTATGACTCTCCCGCTAGGGAGCACTTTACTGTACCGGTTCCTCCCATGCTGGAACGACTACTCTTCCGCTTGTGGGAGAGTCCGGCATCGTCGCCGGTATTAAGCAAGCGGGTCGATTCCATCTATCGAGTCCGCAAGAGCCCTGGCTTCCAAAAAGCACAGCTACCGCACCATTCCATGGTGGTGGAATCGGCCATGCATAGGCTTAAGAGCCAGAAGATGCACTCCTCGGTGCCTCCTGGCAGGGAGGCCCGCAACCTGGATGGCCTCGGTAAGAAGTGTTTCCAGGGCTCTATGCTTGCTTGTCGGGTCCAGACCTACCAGCTCTACATGGGCATGTACCTTAGAGACCTGGCTAAAGAGCTAGCCGGATTCTCCGCTGGGCTGTCCGAGGAACCTTTGCGGAGGTTCCTAGCCTTGACAACTGGTATTCGGGAATGCTCCAAATTCATCTCTCGAGCAGCCTATGATGGCTTTGAAGCATCGGCTCGAGTGGCCGCAGCCGGCATCGGTGCCCGCCGACAGGCTTGGCTTCAGTCGTCTGACCTTGAACCCTGGGTGCAGGACAAGTTGGTCGATGTCCCCTGCCGAGGTGAGAACCTCTTTGGCAAGCCCATGGCTGAGAAGGCTGCACAAATCGAGACGGAGACTCTCACCAGAACTAGGCTCTCTAGGAAGACCTCCGCCCCTTCCCAGAATTAGAAGGGCTCGGGAAAGAAGTCCTTTTACCCGAGAAAGGCGGCTGCCTATAAACACTACCCTCAATATCAGGCCTCCGCAGCTCCCCAACAGGGTCAGCAGGCCAAGGGACGGGGTAACGGGTCCCGTAGGCAGCAAGCCCCCAAGCCTGCACCACCGGCCCCTGCTCAGCAGGGTGGGGGTTTTTGACTTCATCAGCATAGCCTCTCCCCCTCAGCTGGTTCCTCCCAGCACGGGAGGCCGGCTGGTTCACTTTGCCCACAGGTGGTCCAACATCACATCAGATGCCTGGGTGCTTCATGTTGTGAGAGAAGGCTATCTTCTCCACTTCCACCAAGTCCCTCCCTCCTATTTCCCGGGAGAGCCTCCACGACTCCCTCTGCACAGGGACTTACTCCTTCAGGAGTTAGCAAGTCTTCTTCAGGAACAGGCTGTGGAACCGGTGCCCCACCACCTGAGGGGTCAAGGCTTCTATTCCAGGTATTTCCTAATACCAAAAAGAACGGGAGGCCTCAGACCCATCCTGGACTTGCGCAACCTCAACAAGTTCCTCGTCAGGGAGAAGTTCAAGATGCTTACCCTTGGAATCCTTCTGCCCTACCTCCAGCAGGGAGATTGGCTATGCTCCTTGGATCTAAAGGATGCCTACACGCACATCCTCATCCACCCAAGCCACCGCCAATACCTAAGGTTTGTGGTGGCAGGAAATCATTACCAGTACAGAGTACTGCCCTTTGGCCTATCCTCCGCACCACGAGTCTTCACAAAATGTCTCGCGGTGGTGGCGGTTTATCTCCGGCTTCACGGCCTCTATGTCTTTCCGTACCTAGACGACTGGCTCATCAGAGCATCGTCCTCTCCAGAAGTCACAAAAGCCACACACCGCACTGTGACTCTTCTGCAGTACTTGGGCTTTGTCATAAACTTCGCAAAGTCCACTTTGCTCCCCTCGCAAGATCTCGAGTTCATCGGCGCAAGACTGCACACTCTTCAGGCACGAGCTTTCCTGCCTCTCGACAGGGCTCAACGGCTCATGGACCTAGCCGGCCGTTTTCGCAGCCAGTCCCTGGTCTCAGCCAGGCGCTTCCTGAGACTACTCGGCCATATGGCTTCCACCGTCCACGTGACCCCCAATGCCCGCCTGAATATGCGGCCTGCTCAGTGGTGCCTTCGCAAGCAGTGGCAACAGGCCACAGGCTGCCTAGCCGACTTAGTGCGGGTCTCCGGCCCGCTGGCCTCTTCTCTGCAGTGGTGGCTTCATCGGCCGAACCTGATACTCGGAATGCCTTTTCAGTCTCCTCCGCCGGCTCAAGTGCTGACGACCGATGCGTCTCTCCTAGGATGGGGAGCGCATTGCCAAGGGGCATGTACTCAAGGTCTCTGGACCACGTGGGAGTCTGCGCAGCAGATCAACTTCCTGGAGCTCAGAGCGATCCGTCTGGCTCTCAAGGCTTTCTCCCACCTGACTTCTCACCGGTCCGTCCTTGTCCAGACAGACAATCAAGTCGCCATGTTCTACGTGAACAAACAGGGGGACACGGGCTCCTTCCTTCTCTGTCGAGAAGCACAGAGACTCTGCTCTTGGGCCATCAGCCACGGCATTCTTCTCAAGGCCGTTTATCTCCCAGGCCAAGAAAATTGCCTGGCAGACAAACTCAGCAGAATCCTCCAGCCGCACGAATGGCGACTGGATCCCTTGGTAGTTCAGAAAATTTTTCTGAAGTGGGGCCTCCCCACGATGGATCTCTTTGCCAGTCCTCTCAACCGGCAACTTCCTCGCTTCTGCTCTCGGCAGCCGCATCCCCTTCGAGTAGCGGCGGATGCTTTTCTGCTCTCATGGTCGAAAAGCCTTCTATATGCCTTTCCTCCCATACCGCTAGTCTCTCGAACTCTTTTCAAGGTTCTCCGAGACAAAGCTTCCATGATCCTGATAGCTCCTCGGTGGCCCAGACAGCCGTGGTTTCCACTCCTGCTGCAACTAGTGGTGGAGGATCCGTTCCCTCTGGGGTTTCAACCAGATCTCCTAACACAGGATCAGGGGTCCCTACTACACCTCAACCTCAGATCTCTACGTCTGATGGCCTGGCTGCTGAAAGGGTAGTCCTTGCTCCCCTTCTACTGCCGGCAGAGGTGGAAGAGGTCGTCCTAGCTTCCCGGCGACCTTCTACCCGCAAATGCTACGCCCTTAAATGGCGTCGCTTTTCCGCTTGGTGTGCCCAGCAGTCTCAGGATCCCTTCTCCTGCTCGGTGTCGGTGATCTTGCAGTACTTGCTCTACCTCTCTAATCTGGGACTTAAGTCCAACTCCGTCAAAGTTCACCTCAGTGCTCTTTCAGCACATCATGTGCCGGTGGACGGCAGACCTCTTTCCAGCGACCCTCTCGTGGCAAGGTTTCTCCGAGGTCTCCTTCTACTTAAACCACCTCTGCGCCCGCCAGCAGCTGACTGGGATCTGAATGTGGTTTTACAGCGGATCACCTGTCCGCCTTTTGAACCTATGGCTACCTGTTCTCTCCGTTTTCTTTCTTGGAAAACCTTATTCCTGATAGCCCTCACTTCCGCTAGACGCGTAAGTGAATTGCAGGCCCTCGTGTCTGATCCCCCTTACACTCGGTTCTACAAAAATCGGGTAGTCCTACGGACTCACCCTAAATTTCTTCCAAAAGTGGTCTCCCCTTTTCACATCAATCAGGAGGTGGTACTTCCGACCTTCTTTCCCAGGCCACACTCCAGCCGAGCTGAAATGGTCCTGCATACCCTGGACTGTAGAAGGACATTGAACTTCTACCTTGACCGTACGCGGGAGCACCGTAAAGCTGCTCAGCTTTTTGTGTCTTTTGACCCCAATAAATTGGGGCTCCCTGTCTCCAAGCGTACTCTGTCCATCTGGGTTGCTGACTGTATCGCTTGGGCTTATGGGGCAGCCGGACTCTCGTTAGAAAGTCGAGTCACGGCTCATTGTGTTCGGGCGAAGGCTACGTCAGTGGCTTACCTCCGCTCTGTTCCATTGGCAGACATCTGCCGGGCCGCTACTTGGTTTTCGAGCCAGACTTTTGCGGTCCATTACTGCCTCGAGAGGGAGTCCCGCAGGGACAGTGCTTTCGGACAGGCAGTCCTCCGAAATCTCTTCGAGGTTTGAGCAACTCCTACCCTCCATCCTGGATGGGGGCTACCGGTGGGTAATAATTCAGTGAAGATTCCTTCCTTCTGTACTGCTGAGCTAGAGGGAGCTCATTTTGTGCTTAGGGTCTCCGGTAGCCTTAAGCTTGGGAGTCCCATATGTGAGGACTGACTTCCTGCTTGGTCCTGGAGAAAGCGTAGTTACTCACCTGTAACAGGTGTTCTCCAGGAGCAGCAGGAATCAGTCCTCACAACCCTCCCTCCTCCCCTTGGAGTTGCAATTATCTGCTTTAGTTTTTTTGCAAATTTTTATGCTGTCTTTTAGCTATGTCATCTGACTGGCTAAGATGGCACCCTTGGGCGGGAAGGGGACCGCGCATGCGCGCTGCAATTCCCAAAGGCTTTCTTTGAAAGCTGGGGAAAATTGCTCCGCGAGGGCTCCGTCGGCGCCGACGTCACCCATATGTGAGGACTGATTCCTGCTGCTCCTGGAGAACACCTGTTACAGGTGAGTAACTACGCTGTCCATGCTTTCCTTCCACAGGATTTCTGTATCCACCTCATTGAGCTGGCAGAGCAACTGCAAAAGCAGACCCACATCACAGCTCGAGAGTTGCTACAGCTCATGGGTCACATGGCCTCTATAGGCCATGTGGTCCCTTATGCTCGATTGCATATGCGACAAGCACTGTGGACACTGTCTTCCCAAGGGACACAAGCGAAGTGCTGACTCAGAGACAAGATCCACATCACCTGATCAAGTCCCTTCAGTGGTGGTGCTCCCTCAGAACCTACTCGTCGGGTCACCTTTTCAGATGCCTCCACCACAATGCACCCTGATGGATGCTTCCAAGCTGGGTTGGGGAACACATCTCAAGAACTTAACCACACAGGGACTGTGGACACAACAGAAATTTGCCATGCAGATCAACTTGCTAGAACTACGAGCACTGACAAATGCTCTTCAGGTTTTTCAACCCCAACTTTTGGGGCAACCTGTTCTAGTCAGAACAGACGAGCGGGTTGCCATGTTCTATGTAAGTAAGCAGGGAGGGACAGGGTTCCATCCACTTTTCGAGGAAATGCGTTGCCTGTTATCCATTGTCATCTCACACCGGATTCACCTCAGAGCGGTGTACCTCCCGGGCGAACTCAATGTCCTTGCAGACAGGCTAAGCCGTATCCTTTGTCCACACAAAAGGATCCTAGATCGGGAGATGGCTGCTGGGATCTTCCATATGTGGGGAACCCCACTCATAGATCTTTTTGCAGCTCTGCAAAACACACAGCTTCCTCTCCTCTGCTCCAGGGTTCAGTCACTGCATGACAGGCACCGGATGCCTTCCTTCTACACTGGGGGCAGGGTCAACTCTACGCATTGCCTCCCATCCCCTTGATTCTCAAGACTCTGTTCAAGCTATAGGCCAACAGGGGCTCCATAATCCTCATAGCCCCCTTCTGGCCCCATCAGCTGTGGTTCCCTCTGCTTCTTCGCCTGGTGCAGACTCGGCCACTCAATCTGGGATGTGTACCCGACCTCGTTTCTCAGGACAACAGGATGCTCCTTCATCTCAACATCTACTCTCTAGGCCTGACAATATGGGTGCTGAAGGCCTAGTGCTTGCTAACCTCAACCTGCCACAGGATGTCAACGATATACTCTTTACCTCTCATTATGGCACTCAGACTGTGACATCCAACCTGACTTCACTACAAGCCAAATAGCGACCCAAATATAAGATTGAAATACACTAGCTCCATCCTGCTAGAGCATACAAAACACCAGTCATGCTCTATCATTGTATATAGTTAAAGGTCACATGTACCCTGTACTGTTTTGATCACGATGTAAATTATTACATATTTTTCCATGTACTGTTCTGATCTCCTCAATGTATATAGTTATATTGTGTTCCATGTAACTGAAAATGACCATGTTTTAGTATTCTTTTCAGACCATTGTTGCTTGTAAACAGCAGTTGATCATATGGAAAGTGCAGTATAGAAATGTTTGCTAAATAAATAAATAAATACTCCTTGCATTATGCAAATACTCTACCAGACTATCTTATGCATGCAAGTGGCATAGGTTTGCACTTTTGTGCCTCCCAAAGGGCATTGACCCCTTTTCTTGCTCAGTGGAGTTCCTTTTACAATAGCCCCTCCACCTTATCCTTAACGAGCCTGAAAACTAACTCATTCAGAGTGCACCTTAATGCCATTGTGGCTCACCACAAACCACTACAGGGACAGCCTATTTCTTCACATCCCTTAGTAGCACACTTCATGCAGAGTCTCTTGCTGTCCAAACCATCCATTACACCACCTCTGGCAAACGGAGATCTCAATGTAGTTTTTATGCAACTGCTAAAGCCTTCTTTCAAGCCTTTTGCCACCACTTCATTGAAGTTTCTATCATGAAAGGTACTCTTCCTCATTGCACTCACATCAGCATGCCGCATTAGTGAACTGCAAGCTCTGGTGACGGATCTGCCTTATACCCAATTCCACCATGACAAGGTAGTTCTGCGGACCCATCCGCATTTCCTTCCGAAGATTGTCTCCTCCTTCCATCTGAACCAGTCATTCATCCTACCGATTTTCTTCCCTAGACCACATGCGTCTTGGGTGGAAGCAGCGCTCCACATTTTAGACTGCAAGCAAGCACTAGCTTACTGTAGAACTAAGGATCACAGAAGATCCTCTCAATTATTAATCTCTTTTGATCCTAGTCACCTGAGCCTTCCAGTGACAAAAAAAGACTCTATCCAGATGGATAGCAGATTGCATTTCTTTTGCTCATGCACAGTCAGGACTCTCCCTGGAGGGTCATGTTACTGCTATGTACTGGCTATGGCAACCTCCATAGCCAATCTCCATTCAATATATATTCAAGAGATCTGCTGGGCAACTACCTGGTCCTCCATACATACTTTTGCTGACCATTATTGTTTGGACAGAGACTCTCATTGGGACGCTATCATTGGCCAAGCTGTACTCCAGCACCTCTTTAGGACTTAAACTCAACTCCTACCCCCTGTCCCAGGACTTTACAAGAAACCTGAGTACCTTTCGGGGGGGGGGGGGGGGTGGACATTTTGGAATCATCCAGGGTCTACAACTATTCCAGACTCTTCAACGGCAGTTTTTGGCCTCAGGGATCGTATTACTCTACCCCCATACCTGTCTGGTTCTGAGGAGCTAGTGAGTCCCATATGTAAAGACTTCATTCTTTCTTGTTCCTGGAGATAGTCTTCACAACCTAGGAGATTTTGGGTCTTTGTTTAATTCTTCTTCTTAGCTACAAACTCAACTGAGGCGAGGAGTTGGGAAGATGGGAAGACAGGCACGCAGGCGCAGTGGACTGCTCCCAAAAGCTTTTCTATTAGATACGGGGGAGCATTCCCCTGCAGGCTCCGTCGGTGCTGGCATCACCCATATGTGAAGACTGATTCCTGCTGTTCTCAGAGATCACTTGTTACAGGTGAGTAACCACGCTTTCTGTCTCCAGCAGATAGTGGTTGGATTTTTTTCAGTTTTGATATAATCTGAACAAATAAGGATTTGATAGAGGGGAAAAGGATTTGTTTTGCTGGTGAATGACTACCTTTGGGAGATTTTCTCAGTTAAGCGTGATGTGAGTGACTCCACTAGATTAAGGTCTTTTTGGTAGCCATAGGAGGAGGGAAAATTAGTTCAGCTGCATGCTATCGTGTTTGGGCCTAATGAGCAGGCAGAAAATTGGAAGGAATTGGAAAGATAGAATTTAAACTGCCTCACGCAACCATCAACACCTCCTTCCTCCTCTTCTGTCTCCCCCTCCCCACCGCTCTCTCCCGAAGATTACTGTCAAAGGTATGTGGCTACAAGCTAATGTAAAACAAACAAAGAAACAAACAAAAAAAACAAAGAAAAAGGAGAAAACAGTATCAGGGGAGTAGCGCTGAGCTAGGCTTGATTTTCTTACCTGGAGCTTCCAGGGGGTGAGTACCAAGGCACGAGCTTGTCGTTATCCTTGTTGGCTTCTGATCTCTTCCGTCTTCGGGCACAAATTGAGGTGGACCGCGGGTGACCATTGGCATGGTGTTGGCAATTCCCACCTTATTTTGACATGCGTTGTTAGTGCTTCTGCGCGCCTTGCATTCAATCGCTCCTAGCGCATGTTCTTCCTGAGCGTCTCCAATGCTCATTCCTGCCAAAGCGCCCCTTACATGCACCACTATACATGCTCCATTAAAGTGTGCTCTTGTGCCTACGCAGCCTTAGTGTGCACAAATGTTTGCCTTGCCTTAACTCTGTCATCTTCCAGGAAGTGATGTTTGACCTATGGCAAATGAAGTGCCTCATCTCTGGATTCCTGATACTGCTCTTCTTGCATGGCAGCCTCTGACTCATCTCTGGAGGGCCTGTTTCCCTTCCCCAACAAGGGGATTCGGTTGGCTCAGCTTTGCTTGCCTCAGTGCAGGAGGCAATAGATGAAAATGTGGGTAAGTATGGTAAACAGACCTGGAGTTCCAGTGACCATGCTTCAGGCCACTCCCCTTCCTCAAAAGGTTCAGTTGCGGCTATGTCCTCTGTGGTTGGGGGTCATTTTCAGAGAGGGGAGCTCCTGGAATCCAGATTGTCCTCCCAAGAATTCTTTTCCTTTCTGCAGCAAGCCTTGTCATTTTGGTGCAGAAACTCAGACCCTGCAGCCTCAGGATTCCCTTGAGCTCAGAAACAGGCTTGAGTATAGAAGCCCAACTCGCGTGCCTCCTTCTAAGCATCCTTGGCGGAGGTGGCATTCTGGAGATGTGGATCAGTCAGGGCTTGTCAGATTTGGACTGGGACCTTGGTTCCTCGGCTGTGGAATCTGATGCGGAGGAAGAAGATCTTTCACTTTCAGAGGATCATGAGGAGGCAGGTATTATCCATCTGTTCCAGAAGGAAGAGTTGGCAGCATTGATTGCTGGAGTTTCATCCACCTTGAACTTTGCTGATACTTCAGCAGCAGAGCAGGGGCCATAAGTCCATCCACTCCTATTGGGGGTGCGGAAATCCATAACAGTCTTCCAATTTCTGGAGGTTTTCAAGAACATGATCCAATTGGAGTGGATCCTTCCCGATTTCTTGCCTAAGAGGTTAAAGATGTGTAAAAGGATGCACACTCTGCCAGAGGAGGAATGCGTCCCGTGGTTCAGTATGCCTAAGGTAGAAGTGCAGGTCACAGCATTTACAAAGCAGACTACTATTCCCATAGAAGGCAGATTGGCCTTAAAGGAACTCTGGATCAAAAGGTGGACTCTTTGTTGAAAAGCCAATTTTTAGCAGCTGCTATTCTTCAGTTGGCAGCATGTTCAGGCCTGATGTCTCAAGCCCTTCTCCGGTGGATTCAGTCTCTCTTGCCGGATGATACTACTCCTCTTTTGGAGTCAGCTACTACCTTCCTTTCTGATGCCATGTATGATCTCATCTGCTTGACAGCTAGAAATATTACTCTATCAACAGTGATGCAGCATTGGATTTGACTTTGCCACTGGGCAGTTGACACGTCCTTTAAGGGGAAGCTCCTTTTTGGGGCCAATTTGGAAAAGCTGGTGAAGGACTTGGGTGAGGCCAAGCCTTATCACCTTCCAGAACATAAGTTGAAAGGGCCTGGGAAGCATACAGGACCATACCCCTCTTTGGCCTCTACCCGTCCATCGTGGGCATGCTGGATGGACTTCCAGGGATTTTGAGACTCCTGTTATCATCCTGGAAAGCTTTTCTTCTCTTCTGGCTTTCAGACCCATAATCAGTCCTTTCGGGGGCTTGTGTGCCTAGGAACCCTGTCCTCTCCAGAAGGAGTCCCTCTCATTCAACACAAAGAAGATTTGGGGGTCCATTCCCAGGTGCCTTTGGTTGGGGGTAGGCTTCTCCTTTCCTTTCAGGAGTGGCCCTGGGTCATCAAGGATCACTGGGTGCTAGATACCATTCAAAATGGCTATGGCCTAAAATACAAAGAGCCGATCCCAGAGGTGTTTCTGGTCTCCCCCTGTGGTTTATTTATTTATTTACGGTCTCTTTTATACCGCGCTATTTGGCATCAGTGCGGTTTACATAAAACAGAAGAGTTTTATACAGCACAGAATCTACTCTGTATTTACAATTAACAGGTGATTCAACTTGGATAACCAGGGTAACTATTTACATATATGTAGGCATCATATCAGGACATGATTACAGATTAGTCATAGCACTTTATTGTGTGTGAGGAGGGTTGGTGCTCGTTCCTCTGGGTAGTACTTGAGGAAGAGGTGGTGCTTCAATGCCTTCCTAAATTGCGTTAGGTCAGGGATTGCCTGTATGTTGGGTGGCAGAGCATTCCAGCATCTGGGTGCGCAGAACCTGAAAGCCCTGTTTGCTGTTGCCTGAGTGCATTGGGTCACTGTTTTGGGGATTGCCAGTGTGTTTATTGCTGCAGATTGTCTGGCCCTGTTGGGGGGAGTAATGTGTATAAGGTCCGCAAGTGAGGTGGAGGAGAGCCCTTTAATGGCCTTGAAGGTTAGCAGCAAGGTCTTGAAGGCGAGCCTACTGTGGATGGGGAGCCAATGAAGCTCTTTCAGGATGGGCGTCACATGCTCGCACCTGAAGGCGCCATATAGCACTCTGGCCGCGGTATTCATGGCGAGTTGGAGCAGACCCAGAGTGGATTGTGGGAGCCCTTGCAGGATAGCGTTGGCGTAGTCGAAATGTGGAATGGTCAGTGCTTGATAGATTGATCGGAAATCATTCGGTTGTAGCAGGGGGCGTAAATGTCGGAGTGTCCGGATCTTATGGTAGACTGCTCTTACCATGTTAACAATGTGTGCCTTCATGTCCAGTCGTTGGTCTAGGGTGACACCAAGGTATCTGATTATGGGCTTAGTTTGCAGCTCGTCTTCCCTGACTTTTAGGTAGGCTGGGGGGGGGGGGTGAAATTTTGGTTCCTGGTGATGAACAGAACTTCTGTTTTCTTGTGCTGTATTCGGAGGTTTTGATTTTGGAGCCAGTCGGCTACTGCGTCAAAGCAGTCTGTTAGTGGGGAGAGGTCTAGCTGGTCAGTTAAGAATGGCATGTAGAGTAGAACGTCGTCAGCATATATCAGGCAGTCAACATTAAATGATCGGATCAGGTCGCAGATGGGCTGCATGTAAAGGATGAACATCAGGGCAGATAGGGAGGAACCTTGCGGAACGCCCTGCTTCTGGTGGAAAGGTTCCGATGCTGAGGTCTCTGTTCTTACATACTGCCACCTGTCAGACAGATATGACTTGCACCAGGTTAGTGCTACGTCGCAGATGCTCTTCTCTTCGAGCCGCCGCAGGAGGATCTCGTGGCTTACTGAGTCAAATGCGGCGGCTATATCCAAGAAGACAAGGACGAACCCATGATGGATGTTATCTATTCCAGTGAGTATGTTGCTGAAGAGGGTGGTGAGTAGCGTCTCCACACCATGGGATTCTCTAAATCCATGTTGGCAGGGATCCAATGGCGTGGTGTTATTGATGTGGTGTTGTATCTGGCGTTGGACCTCTTTTTCAATTATCTTGGCTAGTAGTGGTATGCTGGATATAGGTCTGTACGAGTCCATTTTCTGAGGGTCGAGCTTGCTGTTTTTTAGCAGAGGTCAGATGGACGTGTGTTTAAGGCTTTGTGAGAATGAGCCTGTTGCAAAAGATAGATCCATAAGTCTGGCTATGAATGGGCTAAACTCACTACGTGGTTCTTTTATCCAGAAAGCGGGACAAGGGTCGGTCTGAGCTGTGGTGGTGTTGATCAAGGAGATGGTGTCTTCGATGTGCTTCTTGGACGGGGTGGTGAAGGTGGTCAGTGGTGTTGTGGCTGTTGGTTTCTTGGTGGTGGTGAGTGATGCGGATTTGTTGGTCTGCATAGTTTCGATTGAAGGAAGTCTGCAAAATCTTGAGGGTGATCTCAGTTTTTTGCTCTGGACCTGGTTCTTTTCTTAGGTTCTTGATGAGGTTGAACAAGTCATGTGGTTTACTTAGTGACCTCTTTAGGGTGTCAGTGTATGATTGCCTCATTTTCTCTGTTAATTGCATTGCGGTGTTTTGCCAGGTGAAGGTTATATGCGTCCATGCGTCTTCTGCAGAGCGCGATCGTCACCAGCGTCTTTCGAGCTTTCTTAGGTGGAGGAGTGATATTCACAGTTCAGTGGAGTACCAGGGTGCCGCGGCTCATTTCCTTGGAGTTTTGTTAGATGCTGGGCGTTGTGCGATGGTACTGAGGCTGTTATTCCAGCTGGAGACCAACTTGTCAAGGCTGGGTGTTGTTATGGTGAGGAGTGGCCGGGTTTGGTTCAGGATGGTCTCCCTTGTCGAAAGGTCGGAACCTTCGTGTTGGCATCCTTGTGGAGTTACTCTGCCTTCCGGGGCACTTCTGGCAGTGGTTAGACACGGGTATTTGAAAAATGATTATTTTGTGGTCAGGCCAGGGTACCACAGTACAGGACAGCGTAGGGACGTAAACTGTGTCAAAAGTGGTTAGTGGGGCGAAAATCAGGTTCAATATGTTTCCTTTCGTGTGGATTGGTTCGTTGATTAGTTGCTGATATCCTAGTTCTTTGAGGGCTTTGAGTAATGCTGTTGCTTGAGTGTCTTGGAGGGTCAGTAGATTGAAATCTCCTAGTATCCAGCTTGGTGTGCGAAGGTTCGGGGTATTGCAGGCAAGCTCGATTATTGTAGAGAGGTCGTCAGGGGATGTTGACGGAGCTCTGTACAGTAAGTTGATGGAGCAGTAGTTGTTGGCTATGGTTATGATATCGAGGTTTGTTGTGCTGGTGGTGTTGATCAGATGGAACTGAAGGTCTGTTTTGGTGAGGATGAGTACTCCCCCACCCCTCTTTCTGTCTCTATGGCAGCTGTGTAATGAGAAGTTGGTGGGTACAAGGTGGTTGAGGAGGACCGTGTTATCGTTGGATAGCCAGGTCTCTGTGATCAGGAGCATGTCAAGGTTATGGAGGGCTATCATGTCAGTGATAACAGGCCATTTCTTGCGGACTGAGCGTACATTTATGAGGGTACATTTTAGTAGGTTTTGGGGAAGTGGGCTTTCCTTCTTTTTCGCATTTTTGGTGTATTGAAGTGCAATGTGTAGTAGGTGTTGGTGGGTTGTGCGGGTACCTTCTATTGTCTTGTGATGGGGGTCGCTTGACCATCTCCTCTCGTGCCTTTATAGAATTGGTATGTGGTTGTGAGTATTTGTTAGGGCCATTGTATTACTGATCCACCCTGAGAGGAGGTAACAGCCAATTATTGTGGTGAGGGTGTGGCCATTCTTGGTATCTGACCCGTCATGTGTGGGTAGGGGCACATGGTTGGCGTGTAAGTAGGCAGCAGCGTTGCACTGCTTCAGCCTGTTCTGCAGGTATGCAGCTACCCTAATGAAACCTTTAGGATCAGGTGACCAAATGTGTATCTACAACAGGGCACTGTATTCTTACAGTTAATTAGACACAGATATCTAGAATCATAGGCATGCACAAAATCACAGGCAATTATAATCACGGGTATGCATACAGTCTTTACAAACAGCTACTAATTGGCATGGTATCACAGGCAGGTGGAGCAGGCATGCATAAGCTTTACTTATAGCATTGTGAGTGTATGCTCTGCCTGTTTGAGAAATAGCTAGGCTCCCTTTGGTATGACTAGTGTCTAGCTTTGTATGTTCGCTATAGTGTTCTATCGTACCTATTTCACTGTCAGAGGTTGTGTTCCGTTGAGGCTATAGTTGGGTCTGGACGTGGTGGCGTCCTCTTGGGTTACTTTGTATTGATTTGTGCCCATAGGTCTCGTTCTGCATGCAGGTCTGAAATTCTGACGATTTTCCATGGGAGATCTTTCTTATCGGACCACGCCTAAGGGCCACGCCAAAGGGCCCTCTTGCGAAGCCCTCCGGCACGGGCCCACCAGGCGCAGGTGCGCCTGATGGTGCTCCTTTTAAATTGGTGCTGACTGCCCCGATTGGGCAGAGCAAGAGCTGGAAGGGCTGTCCCGATTGGGCACCGCAGGAGCAGGCAGGTCCGGGGCGCGTTGCTCAGCTGTTTCACGAACTGGCTCAATCCCCGCCGGGAGAGCTGCTGTAGAGTCGGCAATGGTGGGACGCTTCTGCTGCTGCACCTAAAGGCGCTCCTTTTAAATTGGTGCTGGCTGCCCCGATTGGGCAGAGCAAGAGCTGGAAGGGCTGCCCCGATTGGGCAGTGCAGGAGCAGGCAGAGCAGGAGCGGGAAGGTCCAGGGTGCGTTGCTCAGCTGTTTCACGAACTGGCTCAATCCCCGCCGGGAGAGCTACTGTAGAGTCAGCAACGGTGGTTCAGTGGACAAAAGAACCACCATATGTGTCACATTGAAGAAGTTGCAGCACTTGAAGGCAATGGTGCCATTTCCCCCGGCTCAATGGGGCAAGGTCAGATATTCCATCTATATTGTGGTGCCAAAGAAAGATGTCCTTTTCCGGTCAATTCTCAACCTCAAGGGGATCAGTGCTCATTTGAGCATGCTGCACTTCTGAATAGAAACTGAGATCTGTAATTCAGGTGGTGCACCAAGGGGAATTTCTAGCGTCTCTGGATTTGACTGAAACTTATTTTCATATCCCGATCTGGGAGGACCAGCAGAGATCTGCATTTTGCTGTGCTTGGCTCGCACTTTGTGCGCCACCCTTCCCTTTGGCCTCTCCACTTCTCTAAGGTATTGGTGGCTGCTGCATGCAGCACCAAGGAATATGTGTGCACTCATATCTAGACAACTGGCTCATCCGAGCCGGTTCTCTGTTGGAAACATCTAGAGTGTCAGCCTGAGTGGTATCCTTTCTTGAATGCCTCAGCTAGGTAATCAATCAGGGGAGAGTCAGCTGGAGCTTTCCTAGTCCCTGGAATTCCTGGGAGCACAGTTCAATACTTGAGTGGGCAGAATCTTCCTGCCAGAGAAGAGAGTGCAGAGCTTGTTGGAAAGCTTTGCAGTGTTCTGTTCCCAACAGGATCCCAGAGTTTGGGATTATATACAGCTTCTCAGCTTGATGGCAGCAGCGATTGCGATGCTGTATGGGCGCATGCTCATATGAGGCCACTCTTGCAGTCTAGACGTGAAGGCCATCTTGAGGTGGTGGCAACAGCCATGTCATATGAAGAGAGGCATGCCACTAGATAACTTTGGCATCCATCGTCAGAAGAATCTACGTCTTTTGGACTGGGGAGCCCATTGTCATGACTATGCTGTTGCAGTTGCCGGGATGCAGTGTGGTCCATCAATCATCTCAAAGCAAGGCTATCTGGTTGGCCTCTTGTGTTTCCAGCCCTTGGTCAAGGGTAGAGTAGTGCGAGTGTTCTTGGGCAATGCCATGGCAGTAGTATGTCAATCACTGAGGCGGCACAATGAGTGCTGGAGTGTCCCTAAAGATAACTCTCTCTTCTTGGGCAGAAAAGAACCTCCTAGCTTTGTCGGCTTGAGTGGACAATATGGAGGCAGACTTCCTCAGACATCACTCTCTCGATTTTTGAGAGTGGGAGTTAAATCAGGAGTTGTTTCTGATGATCCCCGCTATTGGGGTCACCCCAAGATGGATTTGATGGTGACCCAATCCATTGAAAAAGTGTGTTATTTCTTCAATTGCCACATAGTAACATGCTCCAAGGACATCAGTGCCCTGGTCAGTCACGGCCAAGGCCTGCTGTATGTGTTTCCTCCATAGCTGCTGTTGGGACATGTGCTTCAGTGCATAGGGCACCATCCGGGCTGGATTGTTCTGGTGGTGCCAGATTGGCTGAGGAGAGCATGGTTCAGGGACCTGATGTGGCTCCTGCAGAGAACCTCCTCTTCGTCTGCCCCCATTTCGGGGCCTGTTGCATCAGGGACCACTTGTCCTGGACAACCCAACTCCCTTCTCGTTTATGGCTTGTGTCTTGAAAGGAGTCAGCTGACATGTAGGGACTAATCTCCAGGAACAAGCAGGAATGTAGTCTTCACATATGGGTGACATCGGTACCAATGGAGCCTGTGCAGGCACGCTCCCCAGCGTCCTAAGGAAAGCCTTTAGGAGTACTCCAGAGCACCTGTGTGACTGCCTTCCCGCTCTTCTGACTCTCTCTCCTCACTTCTTTGTTTTCCATGGAGCCAGCAGGATCAGTCTGTCACTTTTGCTGTCACCGCAGAAAATACTTCGATATAGCGCATTTGCCTTCCTGTTTTTTGATTAATGACATCACCCACGATTCTGATACCCCTTTTTTTAATACTTGTTTCTTGTAGATCTTTTATTTTTTCCCCCTTTTTCTTCGAGGGCCTCGTGCTCCAAATAGGCCTTTAGCCTACTCTCTCCATCATGGAGAAAGACCCTAGTGGTTTAAAAAAGTGCACCAAGTGTTCCTGGACAATTTCAGTCACAGACACACATGCATGGTGCCTTAAGTGCCTCTGTCCCAATCATGATCCCAACTCTTGCTCTCTCTGCAAGCAGATGACAAAGAGAGGTCTCTGAAGTAGGGCCAGGACTTTTCCCATTGGATTCAGTTTTATTGGCATCGACATCCTCCCACACTTCATCATCTTAGAAGGTATCTAAAACCTCAAAAACCTCTAAGCATGGTTCCAACCCTAAGAGGAAGAAGACTTTGAGATGCCCACAAAAATCTCTGAGAGATCATAAGGAATCTTGAGCTTTCTCAAAGGAATCCAGAGAGACATCGAGAGGATCGAGGGAGAGTTTCCGTTCGACACAGAGACTCCCCAAAGACACCCTCTGAGGTTGACTGCCAAACTGAATGCCCCTGGCGGGAGGACTTGTCCTCCAAAGTCTCTTTGGGAAACCGAGAGGCCTCCAAGGCTTCAACCTCGGCAGAGTCCCTGGTGCTGTGCTCTGGTACGGTGGTGGCAAGCCCCATTCTGTCTCTGAACCAGACACCAGAAATTTCTTTGGATCAGCGCGTGCTGTTGTTACTGCTGCTATTAAGTGCCGTCGAGTTGGTGACTCTGAGAGACCCTCTGGATAGTTGTCCTAAATTATGTTCGCAGTAATACTAAAAACAAAAATTCGCTCAACAAAACTTAGTAATTTGGTTTCACTTTTTTGTTGTAATATATAGTCTCTCATCACAAAGTCTCAGACAACCTTTAGCACTATTGTATGGACATAATATACGCCCTAATAATGTGCTTGTTGACATCAATGACCTCTGTGATGAGCAAACGTTAATGTTCATACAAAAAATATTCTTCCATATATATTTCACCAAAAGACTTTCTACTGCGGAACTTCAAAGGGAGTACTTAGCTTCTCTCAATCGCTACTCCTCTTCAACCGTTACTTTCGCAAATTCCCTACGCCAATTATCAGGCGCTCTTGCATTTCTCCATAATCGGGTTCTTCAGGGGATCTATTCTCTATCCTTACATTTTATAAAAAATCATAACAACAACTATCTTGTTACAAACCTCCAAATTTTAAAAAAAATATTCTCCACACAAAACAGCTTACCCACAAAAAAAGATCCCAAACCTGTAGGATAATGCTGCACACGTATCCCAAAGCAGAAACTACACAGTTTTTTGCTGACGGGCCGGTTCCGAAATCTCCACCCAGGTAAAAAACGCCGCACATGCGGACTACAGATCCAGACTCCCAATTTAAAGATCCACCTATTCTTCCTTGTTCAACCAACCCAATACCACCCTCTTTTTTTCATCACCTACCAAAATTACGCCATTTCATAGGTAGCTAAGCCATTAATAATTAACTAAGATTCAATCATAGGCAAGCTGCCCACTCTAGATTTATATTCAGACCCATAGGTACAACAGTATCCAAATAAAATATCCACTTTTGTTCTCTAATCATTAACACTTGGTCCAACGACTTACCTAACGTTCCTGTCATTACTTGGTCTACACACCAACATCGTAGCTGTTCGAGCACATGTCCTTTTGTAATGCAATACTGCACTTAAGGAGCTTCTTTCTTCCTACATTTTAATCTACTTCTATGCTCACCCATCCTAACCTTAAATAGACGGGTGGTTTTCCCTACATACAACAATTCACAAGGGCACTTTATTACATAAACCACATTCGATGAATCACACGTGGTGCTATGCCTTCATTTATAGAGTACTCCTTTATGTTCAAAACTCACTATCTCCATGGTGATTTATTTTATTTATTTATTTACATTCTCTTATATACCGCGCTATTCTGCATCAGTGCGGTTTACATTGAACAAACTGAAATTACATTGAACAGGGCATTATAACTTGGAGATAACTATTTTACAGGGAACATGGGCTATGGAGGGTTAAGTGGCTTGCCCAAGACCACAAGGAGCACCTGTGGGACTAGAAACCCCAGTCCTTCCGGCCCAAGGTTGCTGTCCTCTAGTGGGATTTGAACCCCCGACCTTCCAGCCTGAAGTACCTTGCCTGAGGTACCTTTGTGATGTCACAAATAGAGCACGCTGCACACTTTTTGTGTCCCCTCTGCCCCATCATCGATTTTTCAGAAATCACGGGTCTCAATACGGCCGGAGTCAACTGTTCCTTTAAGTTCCTATTCCTACGCCAAACACATCGTAGCCTTTTATTCTCTAAACCAGGCACTACATTTAAAATGTTGCTGTGCTTCTTAAACACCTTTTGTATCCCAGGACTCAAAGGAGAATAAGTGGTAATCAGATTAATCTGATTCTCATCAAATGCTTCTAAACTCCTGTTCTTCCGAGGCTCCAACAACAATTCCCTGTTATTATAAAGTGCTCGTGTGGACGCTTGATGAATAACCCTCTGGGGATACCCCCTATCTCTAAAGTTGTTAGCTAATTGTTTTGACAAAACCTTAAATTTGTTCCTATCAGAACAATTGCGCCTGAATCGCAAAAATTGGGACAATGGAAGACTTGACTTTAATTGTGAAGGATGTGCACTACTGTAATGTAAGAAAGTGTTCCGATCGGTAGCCTTCTGGTGCACTGATGTTTCCCAATTCTCTAACCCTCTTATAACTAATATATCTAAATATGCTATACTATCTTTGATACTCATGCTTGAATTTTATATTGGTATCACATTGATTTATCCATACAAAGAAAGACATCAAATTTTCCTCAGTCCCCCGCCACAACATGAACACATCATCAATATACCTATGTCTTGCTATTATATTGGCAGTATAGGGAGACTGGAACAACCATCATTGTTCAAAATATCCTATGTATAAATTGGCTATAGAGGGTGCGCAAGTGGCCCCCATTGCCACCTCCGCAATTTGCTGATAAAAAATTCCCTCAAAAACATAAAAGTTGTTATAAAAAAAAAAAAAAAAAAGAGACCACGTGAATTTTTTGTGACACTAAATTATGTTCGGCCTTCAGTCAGGCAATTCATTGTTGACAGACTGGCAACTGTAGCTGCTGATCTCCAGGAACAAGCAGGAATGAGTCTTCACATATGGGTACGTCGGTACCAACGGAGCCTGCGCGGGAACGCTCCCCAGCATCCAAAAAGAAAGCTTTTGTGAACATCCCACACGCATGCGCGCTGCCTTCCCGCCTAAACACTTCCCTCTCATCAGTTTTCCGCGGAGCCGGCAGGACGTATTCCTGTCACCGCAGAAAATTCTTCTTTTTATTCTTACTTTTTTGTGGTCGCGTCTGCCTTCCCTCGACGCCATCGGTACCACCGGTGCTTTTCTTTTGTTTTTTCTAAATAATTTCTTCTTTCGACAGAAATTTTTTCCTGTTAGTGTCTGACAGTTTCTAGGCCACTAGGCCTCCATTTTTCTGTTATGGAAAAGCCAGCCACTACCCTTAAGAAATGCTCTAAGTGTGGCGGTACAAATATTTTTGTCTAAAATGTTTGGGTCCTGACCATTGCTCACTGGAGCGTCTTTCCTGCTGGAGTTCAAACAGAAGAAATCTTCAGAATCGAGCACACATCGATACCCGGTTCACATCGCACTCGATGTCACCAGCTAGAATTTCTCCACAGGATCAGGTAACCAAACAAAAGTCTGTAAAGACTAGCCAGTCCTCGAGTGGTAGATCTCCTTTCCAGTATCGAGATTGCTCCGGCTTTGCCCTCGGACATTTTGGCAATAAAGTCCCAGCGGGAGTCTTCGGGCTCCAAAGCATTAATGGGGTTTCAGGTCGTTCCCGGGGTTCCCACCTCGGTGAACATACCTGGGCCATGCTCGGTGGTTGTGGCCGCTTCCAGCGGTACCGACACCCCGGCATCGGCTCCGGTGATGGATGAAACACTCCTCACCGATGAACGTAGTCTAGCGCTCTCGGTTACTTCGGTACCGTTAGAGTGGCTGCAGACTGTTCCTCCGGTATCGGTATCGCCTTCGGTACCGGTACCGGTATCAACATCGGCATCGGTGTCGGTACCGTCCATGCTTGCTTCGACAGACTCGATTCCTTCGATGCCGAGCCTGGAATCGATCCCTAGCATGGATGATTCGGTACTGAGACGAGTCGGTACCGAATCATCCATGCTAGGGATCGATTCCAGGCTCGGCATTGAAGGAATCGATCCCTAGCATGGATGATTCGGTACCAAAGACATCGATTTAGGGAAAATCCGATGTTTCATCCTTTCAAGTCTTCCGATACCGATGACTGGGATGAGCCCATCGGTACCAAGGCTGAATCTTCAACAAGTCTAGCCTTTACCCCTCATTTTAGAGGGTCCTCCTCAGGGGAGATTTCTTTTCAAGCTTTTCTGCTTGATATGGCAAAGTTACTTGCCATTTCTATACCTGGTGAAGAATCCTTACCGGGGGATTCAGAGACCATGCAATCCCCCTGGTTGCCAAAGGAGCTAATCATGCTTCCTTTGCATCAGATCTTACAAGATCTACTTTTAAAGATGTGGGAAACTCCTTTAATGGTATCACCACATTCTGAGACACTTGAAACTAGGTACAAAGTGCCACCTTCTCCAGGTTTTCAAAAGACTCAGCTTCCTCATCATTCTATTGTTGTAGAATCAGCAATGAGACGTATTAAGAGTGCAAAGAAGCACTCCTCTTATCTGCCAGGTCGTGAGTCTAGGACTTTAGATGCCTTTGGACGTTGATGCTTCCAGGCATCCATGCTTTCAGCAAGAATTATCTCATATATATTCTATATGGGATTATCTCTTGACGAGGTCACAAAGAGCTTAAAGCTTTTGAACCCTTTTCTTCAAGAGCATAAAAGAGCAGACTATTTCTTACTAGTCAATCATGCTCCAAATATCTCTAGGTTCCTTAATCGTGCTTCCCTAGACTGTTTTGAGTCTATTAGCAGAACCTCTGCTATAGCCATAGGAGCACAACGCATGGCCTGGCTCCAAGCTTCAGACTTAGACAGATGGGTACAGGAAAGGCTGGGAAATACTCCTTGTACTGGTGAAAATCTCTTTAACAAGGATGCTTTATTTCAAGCTACTCAGTTAAACACTGATGCTCTTACTGTCAGAAGATTGTCAAAACTTTCCTCTATCCCAGCTAATAAAAAGTCTCCTAAAAAGCTTTATCCCCCTAAGGGAAGAAAGTTTTATCCATCTCCTACCCATCATGCAGATGTTTCCAAAGACAGGCAACATCAAACCAGGCTAAGAAAATCAAGACCTCAACAGCCTCAGCAGTCTCAGGGTTTCTGATATTTCTATTTTCTTTTTTCTGTGTGAGGTTTAGAACCTCTGAGCCTACTTCTTTTTAACAGAAGCATCTAAGGTTCATCTCATCCATGCTGAGATACCAATCATACATTGACTCAATCCTCGACTCTGGGCATGAATCTCTTGCTACAAGGGACATCCATCTTTTTAGCTCCAAGAGCTACTGAGGACCATCATACCCTAGAGATAATAGGTTTCTCCTTTTAAAAGAAAGGGAGGAGTAACAACTAACAGCAAGGTGAGCTGTACCCTTCACCTTGACAGTTTTTTCTGTATGAGGATATCTTATACTTTTAACCACAAGGGGACCCTACCTCTTCAAAGACTTACCAGATTGTAAGTCCTCTCAACTCTGTATTACTTCTATTCCTCTTAGTCCGGACTTTCAGTCTCTAAGAGTACTACTAATCAACTGGAGGGCTTATTCTCTAAGCCCATAAGATTTTTCTTCAATACCTACTCCAGTAGGTACTTTCCATATAGAGTTTTCTTCCCCTTTGTGGTTCATGTTCTTCTCTATGTGTCTCAGATATTTCCTTAAGGCAGCTTATCAGACAGAAATTGAGTATTACCACTCCAAATTATGTCTGTCGGTCCTCTCCAACCTATAGGACCTAACTTTTTTGCTGCCTTAATAACAGATAACTCCAAGAGAGGTTCCACTTTATTGTTGCAGGCATCAGGCCTGTCTACTATTCTTAGCCATCTTCATTTCTTTTTGGCTCCAACAGAATAGATTAGGTTCCACACTGGCAATTAAACAGCCAGATCTAACCAACCTACAACATGCTCTCTGCAATTATATAAGGAAGCTCTGCAACTATGGGCCTTGCTAGAGAGCCTAAGAGCTATTCCTAGCAGGTAGCTTCCAGATGGTTAAAAAGATGGTATCTCCTTATATTGCATCTTTTTCTCCAGCTACTACCTGAAGTTATAGAAGGATCCAGACTTGCTGTCTTAAGACTAAGGATCTCCTCTGCACTCCTTCACGTATGTTTCCAGATCTGGTTATTCAGGACCTAGATCTTTTAAAGAAATCTAGTCCTCGCCTTGTAAGTGAAGAACATAATACCAGTTTCGACTAAACTTTCCCTATAGTTCTTCCTTTTTTAACCAGGCAGAGATTCTCCATCAATATTCTCAAGTAGGTCTTAATCCTTCTTGTTATTGGGTCAATCTCTATATAATATCTGACTTTGAAAGATTTGTTTTCTGTCCATATTAATGCTGTCCCAGCATATCATAAAACTTAATGGACAACCAATTTCTCTGGTAAATTGGGAAATACCTTCTTACCGTAACCTTTTCGGTTACGTCACATCTGAAGCTCTCCATATAAAGTCATTATCATAAGTGACATCACTTATGAAACATTTTTACTGATCTTCAAGAAGTTGGAGGCCCAACGCCTAATACAAATAACGGTCTTTCTTTTGGATAAAGGGGGTCTTAAAGACCTACCCCCTTTTTTCTGTAAAGGGTATTTCTACCTTTTCATCCAAACCAGTCAGATTTATCTCCACTCTTTCCTAGGGCCTTATTCTGCTCCAAGGACAAAGAGTTCAAACTTGGACTTTACAGAAGCTTTACCTAATTCTCTAAAGTCCAACCCCATTAAACTCCCCCACTTTTTATTCTGGGGTTAGTTCTAGCCATTAAGAATTCTTACCTCTTCCTGTACTGCAAAATTATTTTTCCTCTACTTCACAGTGAGGAAATTTCTTTAAGGATAACATACTGGCTCTCAATTACAGACCTATATTAGCCTCAACAAATGCTTTTGCAACATTTTGAGTAAGATCCACATTAGAAAATTGGGATTCAATTTTTTCTAACAATTATGATCTACACAAGGGCTCCCCTCTGGATACCTTGTTTAGTCAAGCTGTTCCACAGCACCCTTCTTTCTTTTCTAATTCAACTCCTACCCTCCATCCCTTAGATGCCTGGGGTTCTAAAGGATAAGCATTGCCCATCCATCGGATTTGCAACATGCTGGGGCCTCCTCCAGGCATCTTAGCTTGGGAGTCCCCATATGTGAAGACTCATTCCTGCTTGTTCCTGGAGATAGCACAGTTACTTACCTGTAACAGGTGATCTCTGGGAACAGCAGGAATAAGTCTTCACAACCCACCCACCTCCCCTAGGAGTTGCTCTCTTTCTCTCTCTCTCTCTCTCTTTCTGATTTGTCTACTTCCCTCCTTCAGTCTCAGCTACAAACCCAACTGATGAGAGGGAAGTGTTTAGGCGGGAAGGCAGCGCGCATGTGTGTAGGATGCTCCCAAAAGCTTTCTTTTTGGACGCTAGGGAGCGTTCCCGCGCAGGCTCCGTCGGTACTGACGTACCCATATGTGAAGACTTATTCCTGCTGTTCCCAGAGATCACCTGTTACAGCTAAGTAACTGTGCTTTATTGTATTGATCCATCTCATTGATGGCCTTCCTCTTTTGTGTTGACCTTCTATAGATCCATCTCATTGCGTTCACCTTGCCAAGCATGATGTCTTTCTCTAATGATTTCTCTCTTCGCATGATATGTCCAAAGTATGAAAGTTGAAGTCTTGTCATCTGAGCTTCTAAAGAATGCTTAGGTTTGATCTCCTCTAGTACTGCTGGTTTGTTCTTTGGATAGTCCATACAGTATTCATCGCCAGCACCATAATTCAAAGGCATCAATTTTCTTCCTGTCTATCTTTTTCGCTGTCCAACTTTCACATCTTAAAAGAGATGGCTGAGGCTGTTCTTAGGTTGTTATCCATATCACGTTACTGAAAATGCCATGGCTTGAACAAGTCAAATCTTTGTATGGAGAGAGACATCTCTGATCTTTAGAATTTAGTCTAGATCCTTCATAGCCATTCTGCCAAAGAGCAATGCATCTGATTTCTTGACTGCTTGTTGCCTCTTTATTGATAGTTGATCCAAGTAGGTTAAAGTTGTCTACTATTTCAATTTCTGCTTAAAAACATAAGAACATAAGATATGCCATACTAGGTCAGACCAAATTCCATCAAGCCCAGTATCCTGTTTCCAACAGTGGCCAATCTAGGTCATAGATACCTAGCAGTTTCCCCAAAAGACACAGGTTCCACAATGCTTGTAGTAGGTCAAGCAGTGATATCTTGGGTCCTTTTTAATAATGGTTTATGGACCTTTCCTCCAGGAACTTGTCTAAACCTTTTTTAAATCCAGCTACAGTAACAGCTTTTACTACATCCTCCTGTAACAAATTCCAGAGTTTGATTACACATTGAGTGAAAAAATATTTTCTCTTATTTGTCTTAAATAGTTTACCCTGTAGTTTCATTGCATGCCCCCTAGTCTTTCTATATTCTGATGATGTAAACAATCAATCTATGTTTACCCATTCTACTCCATTCATTAATTTATAGACCTCTATCATATCTCCCCTCAGCCGTCTCTTTTCCAGGTCGAAGAGCTCTAACCTTTTTAGTCTCTCTTCATAGGGCTATCCTTCCATCCCCTTTACCATTTTGGTGGTTCTTCTCTGTACCTTTTCTAATAATGCTATATCCTTTTTAAGATACGGCAACCAGAATTGCACACAATATTCAAGGTGCGGTTGCACCATGGAACGATACAGAGGTATTATAATATCCTTTGTTTTATTTTCCATTCCTTTCCTTATGATACCTAGCATTCTATTTGCTCTCTTGGCCGCTGCTGCACACTGGGCAGAGGGTTTTAACATGTTATCCGCTATGACACCTAAATCTTTTTCCTGGATGGTGGTTCCTAATGTGGAACCTTGCATCGTGTAACCATAGTTTGGGTTGTTCTTTACTTGGTGCATAACGTTGCACTTGTCCACATTAAATTCAATCTGCCATTTGGATGCTCAGTCTTCCAATTTATCAAGATCCTCTTGCAATTTTCCACAATCTTCATGGTTTTTAACAACTTTAAATAGTTTCATGTCATCTGCAAATCTGATAACCTCACTCGTTATTCCCTTTTCCAGGTCATTTATGTATATGTCAAAAAGCAGTGGACCCAGCACAGATCCCTGGGGTACTCCACTATTCACATTTCTCCATTTGGAAAACTGGCCATTTAGCCCTACCCTCTGCTTTCTATCTTTTAACCATCTTCATCAATGATGAACTTATTGCTCTCCAGAAATAAGCAGGAAGTCAGTCTTCACATATGGATGACATCTACACTGAAGGAGCCCTCGCGGAAGCATCTATCCAACTTCCAAGACGTTTTTGGGAGATGCCACCATGCATGCATGGTCCCCTTCCCGCCCAAGGGTGCCATCTTGGTCAGTCTCCCTTTATCCGTGGAGCCCTACAGGCATCTTGTCCCCCTGGAAAAAAGTTGATTTTTTGTATGCTATTGTACACCTTTCCGGCCTTCGCCGGTCCCTTTCTCAGCTTCAAGGTCCGCTGCCTCGGAGTCGGATCTCGCAACTTAGTTTTATTTTTTGTTAGATTCCTCCAATGCTTTCTTGCCTTTTTCAACCGCTGGCCATGCTGAAGGTCTTCGACCTTGCAGTGGTCCTTTTTTCCCCAATTGCCACCAGTTTCAAGAAATGTGATCGGTGCTCCAAAAACATGTCACTCACCGACACTCATGATTGTTGTCTCTGGTTTCTGGGTGCTGACCATGACCCAGAGGAATGCCCTCTGTGCAAACAAATATGCACCAAGGCCATCCAGAGCCACCGGCGAAAGCAAGAGGACATCTTCTACAGAGCGGACTCGACCCCGGCAGCCTTGCACTCAAAGGCTCCGCACGGATCCTCTGAGTCGTGTGAGGCCCCTGCGGTTCCCGAGCGGGCTCGCAGACATTCCGTGCAAGGATCTCCGGAGTGATAGCATAAGAAGAAAAAGACCTTGAGGACCTCGTCCTGGGAGACGGACAAGCAGGGGAAATCCCATGTGCGGTCCCTCAGCCCCCAAATAGCCTCTGAGGTGAGGGAGCAGCCACGAAGGTACCCAGGACAGAAGTCGAGGCTTCTGGCAATGGACCTCGATCTCCCAAGGGCCATCCCACCAGGACCCCCTTTCCTTGACACCAGACCCAGTAACCCATTGGTGTCTCTGATGGCCATCCCTGAGTGGGAAACTTGTATGTTGGTGCTTGAACACAGCATTTCTGTGTTCTTCGTATCCCAACAGGCATTGAGAACAAGCCCTGCTGATGCTCATGCCAAGACCTCAGGGACCTCGATACCAAGGACTCCCCAGACTGCCAAAGTGATCCCTGAGAGCCAGATGCCTCGGGTGGATCTTCGGCGAGGGTCTCTATCTCGCTTACGCGCCTCATGGATGAGGTCTTCACAGGCAAGTGCCTCCGACTCCAGCCATGCCTCAGCCTCGAAGCATTGAAGACCAGAGCCAACGATGCCCTTGGAGCCGTCAGGCCTCAAGTCTTCCTCAGACTGCTCAGCTTGGGAGTCCAACGCTGAGATGTTCCTGGAGTCACCGGGACTTCCCTTCTGATCTGTCCCCGCTGGCATCTAGGTGCCAATCCTCATCCAAAGACACCTTGTTCCTTGAGTTTGTCCGGGACATGGTGCGATACCTCTCCCTCACTATGGAGTTGGAGCAGGACCCTCGTACGGAGGAACTCGACATCCTCCAGTACGAGGCACCACCTAAAGAGACCCTGATAGTCTTGGTCCCCTCCATTCTTCAGGCTCCTTCTCTGGATGTGGGAGGCTCCGGCCTCTGTGCCAATTGTCAGCCACTGCCTGGATGCTATGTACCAGGTCCATCGGGCCTGGTTTCCAGAGGACCGAACTCCCCCACAACTCCATGGTTGTAGAGTTGGCCATGCGTCGACAGAAGAATCCAAAGATGCACTCTTCGGTGCCCCCGGGCAGGGAGTCTTGCGCCCTCAACGACCTCGGGTGAAAATGCTACCAGAGCTCAAAGTTTGCCTGCTGCATCAAGACGTACCAACTTTACATCGGTTTGTTCCTCCAAAACCTGTTAAAGGAGGAGGCTTCACGGCTGGCCTCGATGGGGATCCTCTCCGGTGCTTCCAGACACGAAGTCTGTCAGGGAGTGTTCCAAGTACCTCTCCCGGGCTGCCTACGATGGCTTCGATGGCATGGGTAGCGGCCGCGGGCATCAGGGCTCCAGACATCCAATCTCGAGCAATGAATGCAGGAAATGCTCCTTGACGTCCCATGCCTTGGGGAGCAGCTTTTCGGCAAGCCCATGGAGGACAAAGCCTCCGAGATTGAGACAGAGTATGTGACTCAGACTTGACTCTTGAGAAAGACTTCCACTCTTCTCAGGAAGAAGCCTCCAGGAAAGAAGCCTCCTTTCCATTGAAAGGGCCAACCCTATTGAGGCAATCCTCCATACTTGGCCACTCAGATCCCTCAGCAGGGCCACCAGGGCAAGAGAGCAGGTCAGGGTCCACGCAAGCCTAAGGGCTCCAAGCCCCAGACTCCAGCTCCAGCTCTGCCTGTGTCGGGGTTTTGACACCCCAAGCAATAGCCTCTCTCCCTCTGGAGGATCAGCTACACACGGGAGGGGCGTCTGGTCCACTTCACCCACAGGAGACCTTCCATCACCACTGACTCGCGGGCACTTCAGGTGGTGAGGAAAGGTTACCTCCTCCACCTGGACCAGCTACCTCCACCTTCCTTTCCAGGGGAGCCTCCTTGGTTTCCTCTACACCAGGCTCTGCTCATGCAACAACTCGCAGGGCTTCTCAGGGACAGGGCTGTGGAGCCCGTACCATTCCACCTGAAAGGAAAGGGGTTTTACTCCAGATACTTTCTGGTCCCACATCCAAGGGGGCCTTCATCTTCCCTTACTTGGACGACTGGCTTGTAAAGGGGGACACAGCCACAGAGATGCTGCAGACCACAAGCCGCATCATCAGGGTCCTGCAACACCTGGGTTTTGTGATAAATCACCCAAAATACCATCTCATCCCAACTCGGAGTTCATAGAACCCGACTGGACACCCTGCAGGCCACGGCTTTCCTCCCCCAAGACAAGGCGGATCATTTCATGGCCTTGGCAACTGAGGTGCAGCACCATCGCACTGTATCGGTGCGGTTGATGCTTCGCCTCCTCGGTCATATATCCTCCACATTCCATCGTCCCTGACATCCATCTCCACATACAGGCAGCTCAGTGGTGTCTCCGCTCACAGGAGGCCCTGGCCAAGAGCAGGCTCCAGAACAGGGTCTTGGTGTCCCGTCAGTTGGGTGAGTCCCTCAGTTGGTGGCAGGTTCTGCAAAACCTGTGGCGGGGCATGCCCTTCCAACTTCCAAACCCTAGAGGGTCCTCACAACAGATGATTCCCTACTGGGACGGGGAGCCCATTGTGAGGAATTGTGCACCCAGGGCATCTGGTCCTTAAAGGAGAGCCAGCAGCAAATCAATCTGCTGGAACCCAGGGCCATTTTCCTTATTTATTATTTATTTATTTATTTACATTTCTTATATACCGCACTATTTGCGATCAGTGCGGTTTACATAGAACAACAAAATCCGACAATAACAAATGTCTGGTCATTACATTGAACAGGAAATGTAACTTGGAGAACAGGGTAAACTATATACATATGCAGATGAATTGAACAGGGTAAACTATATACATATGCAGATGAAATGAGAACGGATATTGTTGGGTGTTGTACATACTTGGGGACGCACTATTCTAGTGTAGCTGGGGTTCAGGGCAGTCAGTGAGATATTTGATAAAGAGAAAATGTTTCAGAGCCTTCCTGAACTGGCTCAAGTTGGGGATTGCTCTGATATGTGGTGGTAGGGAGTTCCAGAGACTTGGGACGCAGAGTCTGAAGGCTCTGTTAGATGTTGTTTTGGTGCAGTTTGTCGTATCTTTCGGTATCAATAGCATATTGGACTCTGCGGTTCTCCTTAGCCTGTTGGGTGCAAGTGGTTGGATGAGGTCAGATAGTGAAGAGGAGGAGAGCCCCTTGGTGGCCTTGAAAGTCATCACCAAGGTCTTAAATGATCCTGGCTTGAATGGGGAGCCAGTGCAGCTGCTTCAGGAGGGGTGTGATATGCTCTCTTCTGGAGGCTCCAAAAAGTACCCGCGCTGCACTGTTCATAGCAAGTTGCAGGGGGTTTAAGGTGGCTCGGGGGAGTCTTTGTAGGATGGCGTTTGAATAATCGAAATGAGGAATAATGAGGGCTTGATAAATGGTGCGGAAATCACCTGGTTCGAGTAACGGACGTGTCTGAGGGATCTGATTTTGAAGTAGATCGCTCTTACAGTATTAGCTATGTGTTGCTTCATGTCGAGGTTCTGGTCCAATGTCACCCCGAGGTAACATATAGCTGATTTTACTTGTAACTCGGCGTTATTTACTTTCAAATGGTTGGGTGGTGTGAACCTGGGATTTCTCGAGATGAACAGGACCTCCGTTTTCTTGTGTTGGATGCGCAGATTTTGAGATAGGAGCCATTCGGATATGGTGTTGAAGCACTTAGTCAGAGGGGTAAGGTCTGGGCAATTCAGGGATATTGGCATGTATAACAGCACATCGTCAGCGTATATCATGCAACTCACATTGAATGATCTAATGATGTTACAGATGGGTTGGATATAGATGTTAAACATCAGTGATGATAAGGAGGATCCTTGAGGCACTCCTTGACTTTGTGGGAATGGTTCGGATGTGGATCCGTCTGCCCGAACATATTGCCATCTTCCAGACAGGTAAGATCTGCACCACTCGAGGGCTGTTCCACTGATGCCTTTTTCTCTTAGCCGGCATAGGAGAATCTCGTGGCATACCGAGTCGAAAGCCGCTGATATATCCAAAAGATGAGTGCAAAACCATGTCGTATGTTGTTAACGCCTGAAATTATGTTGTCGAAAAGAGTTGTGAGTAGTGTTTCAACTCCATGTGACTCTGAATCCATGTTGGGATGAATCCAGAGGAGCATTGGTGTCAATATGATCTTGTAGCTGCTTGTACACTATCTTTTCAATGATTTTAGCAAGCATCGGGATGCTGGATATGGGCCTGTACGACTCCACCTTTTGTGGGTCTAGTTTGGCGTTCTTTAACAGAGGTCTAACGGAGGTCTGTTTGAGAGTAGAGGGGAAAGACCCAGTGCTGAAGGATAAGCTTATCATATTAGCTATGATCGGGGCGAGGTCACATCGCAAATCTTTTATCCAGAATGCTGGACAGGGATCTGAGTGTGCAGTGGAGGTATTTAAGGCTGAGATGGTGTCTTCAATAATTCTATTTGAAGGTGTAACAAAGGCAGTTAGAGATGCTGGGTACTCTTGTTCGTCGGGGGGTGGTCAGGTATCACCATTTTATCGGTCTTGTACATTTTGGATTGCATAAAGACGGCATAGTCCTGCGGGTGTATACCTCCAAGGTGCTCAGGGGTGGGTTCTTTAGCGAGAGATTTGACCAAGTTGAAGAGGTCGTGCGGCTTATTCAATGACCGTTTCAGGGTATCTGTGTGGTGTTGTCTCATCTTGTCTGTGATGGCCTTGCGATGTGTATGCAGGTGTTGGATGTATGCTGCTTGGTCACTACTGGTACGTGACTTCCTCCAGCGCTTTTCCAGCCTCCATAGGAGGGTTAGTGATGCCCTCAAGTCGGCTGTGAACCATGGTGCAGATGATCTTTTCTTTGGGGCTTTATTTGTTGGGGAACGGATTGCGATTGCGCTGAGTTTGCTGTTCCAGGCAGTGATTAGCTCCTCTAGGTCTAGTGAAGTCTTATCAAAGAGTGTGTCCGTTTCGGCGAGGATGCATTCTTTGTTAAACGGGTGAAAACGTCTGGCAGTTGGGTTAGAGTTGTTACTTAAATCCACATTGGGCCTTTGTGGCTTGATGAGGATAGGAATCTGAAAAGTGATGAGCTTATGATCCGACCATGGTACTGATATCAATGATAGCGCGATATTTTGTGATTGCTGAAGAACTGCTTGTGGGGCGAATATGAGGTCAAGAATGTTACCTTTTGAGTGAGTAGGTTCTTGTACCAGTTGAGTGTATCCCAGGATGTCTAGGGCTTCTATGAATGCAGCTGCTTGATTGTCCTGTAGAGATGGAAGATTGAAGTCACCTAAGATCCAATTTGGTTTATTTGGACCCTGGGTGTTGGATGATGGTTTATGATGGTAGACAGGTTGTCCGGATCTGCAGAAGGCGCTCTGTAAATAAGGTTTATAGAGCATATGTTGTTGGAGATTGTTACTGTTTCAAGGTTATTGATGCTGTTGGATTCAACCATTTTGAACTGGAGGTCAGATCTGGTGATTACGACAACTCCTCCACCCCTTTTGTTCTGCCTGTGGCTGGTGAAAGCAACAAAGTTAGGTGGTAGTAGTTGATTGAGGATGGTGTTGTCTTCCGGTGAGAGCCAAGTCTCAGTGACCATGATGATATCTAATTTATGAGACGTTATTGTTTCGGTGATTGCTGGCCATTTTTTGCGAAGTGAGCGAGAGTTAATGAGTGCACACTTCAGGCTGCTAGTGTAGGGGCTTTTACTTTGTTTGGCTTTGGAAGAGTTTTGTAGTGGGATGTGTAATAGGTGGTGGCGGTGTGGATAGCTTGCTCCATGAGAGTTGTTGTGGGAGTCATCTGACCATTTTCTACCACCAGTCGAAACTATGGGGATGCTCAAGGCTTTCCAGCACTGCCTGCAGCATCAGTCAGTGCTTGTTCAAATGGACAACCAGGTCACATTTTTCTACCTGAACAAGCAGGGGGGCACAGACTCCTACCACCTTTGCCAGGAGGTAATAGCCCTCTGTTCGTATGCAACAAAACGGTATGATCCTCCAGGTGGTATACTTCCCGGACCAGGACAATGCCCTGGTGGACAGGCTGAGCAGGGTCCTCCAGTCACATGAGTGGTGCTTGGACTCCAGGGTGGCACAGCGGCTCTTCAGGTTATAGGTTATAGGGCACCCTGAGCCTCGACCTCTTTGCCAGCCTGACCAATGCTCAGCAGCCGCGTTTCTGCTACCCACAGCCGCATCCAGCCCAGGTGGCATCGGAGGGCCAGTTGTGTGCCTTCCCTCCATGCCTCTGATAGCGTGGACTCTCTTCAAGGCCAAGTGGGTCAAGGCTTCCCTAATTCTGGTAGCCCCAAGATGGCCCAGGCAGCCTTTGTTTCCTCTCCTGCTTTGTCTCGTGATGGAATCCTCGGTCCCTCTCAGGAGCACACTGGGGCTTCTCACTCAGGAGGAGGGCTCAATCCTCCATCCAAACTTGGAATCATTGTCCCTCACAGTATAGCTGCTGAACAGGTCACCCTACCACCCCTCAACCTTCCCAAGGAGGTGGAGGAGATCGTCTTCGCCTCTCACAAGGACGAGTTGGGTCTACGCCTTCAAGTGGCACCAGTTCTCCTTATGGTGCACGGAGCAACAGGTGAACCTGTTCTTCTGCCCAGTACAGGCGGTACTTCAGTACCTGCTCCACCTTTCTCAGTCCGGGCTCAAATCCAATTCAGTGAGAGTGCACCTGAGCGCACTCTCCGCGAGCTACCACACCATAGAGGACAGGCCTCTTTCTGTGCTGCCCCTCATCACTCAATTCATGAGGGGCTTAGTGCTCTCAAAACCCACCATCTAGCTGCCCCCGGCAGAATGGGATCTCAATGTGGTTCTGGCACAGCTTACTATGCCGCCCTTTGAACCATTGGCTACCTGCCACCTCCGATACCTATCCTGGAAAGTGGCCTTCCTGGTGGCACTCACCTCAGCATGCCGAGTCAGTGAGGTCCAGGCCCTGATGGTCGAGCCATCCTACATCAGGTTCTACAAGAACAGGGTTGTGCTCCGCACCCATCCAAAGTTTCTTCCAAAGGTGGTATCAGATTTCCACCTCAATCAGGAGGTAGTACTCCCTACCTTCTTTCTACGACCCCACACCGACAAGGCGTCGGCCATTCTCCATACTTTGGACTGCAAAAGGGCTCTGACCTTTTATCTACAGCGCACTCAGAGTCACAGCAGAGCCTTACAGCTTTTTGTCTCATATGACTCCAGTCATCTGGGGGACACTCACCAAGCAGATCTTGTCCATCTGGGTGGTGGACTACATCACATTCGCCCACAACCAGGCTGGACTGCCGCTGGAGTGCTGGGTCTCTGCACATATTGTCAGAACTATGGCAACATTTTTTGCCAGCCTCCACTCGTTCCCATGGCAGACATCTGCCAGGTCGCCACCTGGTCTTCGGTCTATACTTTTGCAGCTCACTACTGCCTGGAGAGGGAGTCCCAATGGGACAGTGCCTTCGGCCAGGCTGTACTCCGTAATCTGTTTGGAGTTTAGGCAATTCCTGCCCTCCAAGCCTTCTTGTTCAGGCTACTAGAGCCATGGTTCTCCCTGGACACTGGGGACCTTAGATGCACTTATGGCTGCTCATGGCTAGACTGCTTTTTCTACCAGTCCTTGGTAGCCTGGAACTAGGGAGTCACATCTGCTTCCTGCTTGTTCCTGGAGAAAGCGTAGTTACTCACCTGTTACAGGTGTACTCCAGGGGCAGCAGGAATCAGTCCTCACAATCCTCCCTTCTTCCCTTGGAGTTGCTCTTCATTTTGGCCATCTTTTCTTTATCAGCTCTAAGTATGTCATCTGACTGACCAAGATGGAATCCTTGGGTGGGAAGGGGACCACGCATGCGCGGTGGCATCTCCCAAAGACTTTCTTGGAAGCTGGGGAGATGCTTCTGCGAAGGCTCTGTCAACGTCGATGTCACCTATATGTGAGGACTGATTCCTGCTGTCCCTGGAGAACACCTGTTACAGGTGAGTAACTTCACTATTTTGCCAGTTGTCATAATCTTTGTCTTCTTTACATTAAGGCGCAAGCCCATTTTAAGACTATCTTCCTTGATTTTGAGAAGCAAATGTTTCAGATCGTCTTCACTTTCAGCCAGTAATGTGGTATCACAGCATAGCAAAGGTTGTTGATGAGTCTAACACCAGTCTTCACACCTCTGTTGCTTTCATACAATCCGGCTTCTTTGATTTGTTCTGCATATAAACTAAATAGGTAGGGGGAAAGAATGCTGCCTTGTCTTTCACCTTTGCTGATTTTAAAACATTCTGTTTCTCCTTGTTCCGTTCAAAGTGTTGCTTCTTGATCAGTGTAAAGGTTGTGCAAGATAGCAATCAGGTATTCTGGTATACCCATGCTTTTTAATGTGGCCCAGTGTTTCTCTTGGTTTACACAGTCAAAAGCTTTGCTGTAGTCATGAAAGCACAAATAGATATCCTTTTGGTATTCTTTAGTCTTTTCAAGGATCCATCTCACATCCGCAATGATGTCTCTCGTTCCTTGTCCTTTCCTGAACCCTGCTTGCACTTCAGGTAGTTCTCATTCCAGGTATAGTTGTAGTTTCTCTTGAATAATCGTCAGTAGAATCTTGCTAACATGTGGGATCAGAGCAATTGTGCGATAATTTCCACAGCCAGTTGGATCACCTTTCTTTAGTATTGGTATAAACACAGATCTTTTCCAGTCAATTGGCCATGGTGTTGTCTTCCAAATTTCCTGGCATAGCCTTGTAAGTATGGTAACAGATGCATCAGATTGCTGAAATATTTCTATGGGAATGCCATCAATGCCTAGTGCTTTGTTCTTTGATAAGGCTTTTAATGCTGCTTCAACTTCTTCTTTCATCACCAATCGTTCCGGATCATAAGGTACAGGTTGAAACAGCTGCTGGTCCACTTGATCTTTATCAAATAAAAACTCTGTATATTCTTTCCAACTTTTCTTGATCTTCTCAGCATCATTCAACATAGATCCTTGAGCATCTTGTAACATTCCAATTCAAGGCTCTAATTTTTTCTTCAGCGCATGCTATCCATCGAAAAGACCTTAGCGGCTCTCCTGACAGCTTTATTACTGCTTTCACCAATGACTCCAGGACCGCTCTCATCAGTGTCAACATCGATATCATCACAGGTGCTCCCCCTTACCTCCTCTCCACCACAAGTACAGGAGTTCAGAGCCCCCTCGACTTGGTCAATGGATACGGCACCACTGCCCAAGCAGCATGGGGGAAGCATCGAGCACGATTGGTACCAGCAGCACCATTCACATGGCCATCGGCACCGACAACACTCACTGAGCTCAGAATCTGTGGCCTCCGATTCAGATCATTGGTCCTTCGATTCTGAAGACCTTCTTGATATGCCTTTCCTTCTTTCTGGATTTCTCTTCCCTCACTCTTATTCTCGGGGATTTTAACATTCATGTTGATAACCCTTCTGATCCTTATGCTTTAAAGCTCCTCTCCCTTACCTCCTCGTTTGACCTCCAGTTTTGCTCTACTGCCCCCACTCATGAGTATGGCCACTGCCTTGACTTGGTATTTTTCTCTAGTTGTTTACCCTCAAACCTCTGTACCTCAGTTCTTCCCTTATCTGACCATCACCTGCTAAGTTTCACTCTTCATCACCCACTGCTTCAATCTCGTCCTGTCTTCTCCAACCTATTTAGAAATCTTCTTTGGTTCTCTCCTCCACTGTTTCTTCATCTCTTTCCTCCACTATGTCATCTAAGCCTGTTGACGAGGCAGTACTTCCTATAACGCTGCACTCTTCTCTGCTCTGGATGATCTTGCTCCATCCATGCCACGTCCTGTGAGGCATACTGCACCCCAGCCCTGGCTTTCATCCACTACACGCTATCTACGTTCCTGTGCCTGTTCAGCTGAACTCAAATCCCGCTCAAATCCCACTCCCTTGCAGATTTTCTACACTTCAGATTCATGCTTGTCTCTTTCCAATCAGCCATAGCTCTTGCCAAACAAGACTATTATGTCCATCTGACTAACTCTCTTGCCTCTGACCCTCGCCATCTCTTTACTACTCTCAGCTCTCTCCTCAAAATGCTTCTGCCTCCAACCCCTCCCTCCCTTTCTGCCCAAACCCTGGCTATTTCCATGACAAAATCCACAAGATCACCCTCCAATTCCCCACAAAGTTAGCTACTTCCTCTCCTCCCCCTCTTCACTTCCAACTTCCCCCCCTCTACCTCTGCTACCCTCTCTTCCTTTTCTGTGATCTCTGAAGAGGAAACTGCACACCTTCTTTCTTCCTCCAAACTTACCACCTGCTCCTCTAATCTTGTCCCCACCCGCCTCCTAAGCCCCATCTCCTCCATTGTTGTCCCTTCCATCTCTCATATTCTCAACCTATCGCGCTCCACTGCAACTGTCCCTGCAGCCTTCAAGCATGCTGTAGTCACACCTCTCCTCAAGAAACCCTCACTTGATCCTACCTGTCCTTCTATTTATTGACCCATCTTCCTCCTCCCCTTCATTTCTAAACTACTTATATGAGCGGTTCACCGCTGCTGCCTTGACTTCCTCTCCTCTCATGCCCTCCTGGATCCTTTAAAATCTGGCTTTCATCCTTTACACTCTACTGAAACGACTCTTGCCAAAGTCTCCAGTGGTTTGTTCCTGGTAAAATTCAAGGGCCTTTACTCTTTCCTCATCCTTCTTGACCTCTCTGCTGCTTTTGACACAGTTGAACACAACCTTCTCCTCAATACCCTGTCCTCATTTGGTTTTAAGGGCTCTGTACTATCCTGGTTCTGCTCCTATCTCTACCATCGCTCTTTCAGTGTTAGCTCTGGTGACTCCTCCTCTGCTGCTATCCTGCTCTCAGTTGGTGTACCCCAAGGATCTTTCTTGGGTCCGCTCCTTTTCTCTCTCTATATCCAGCCTTTGGTGCGCTCATTTCTTCCCATGGCTTTCAGTACCATCTTTATGCTGATGACTCCCAGATCTACCTCTCTAAGCCTGAAATCTCTACGGCAATCCAGACCCAGATCTCTGCCTGCCTTTCTGACATTGCTGCTTGGATGTCTCACCGCCGCTTGAAATTCAACATGGCCAAGACTGAGCTTCTTATTTTTCCCCTAAAACCTCCTCTACTCTTCCTTCTTTCTCAGTCTTTATGGATAACTCTCTACTCCTTCCTGTTTTCTTGGCTCACAACCTTGGGGTTGTCTTTGACTCCGCTCTCTCCTTCTGCACACACATCCATCTGATAGCTAAGACCTGCCATTTCTTTCTGTATAACATCAACAAAATCTGCCCATTTCTTTCTGAACACACTACTAAGATGCTTATCCACCCCTTAATCATCACCTGTCTTGACTACTGTAACCTACTCCTTGCTGTCTCCCTTTGAATCATCTCTCTCCCCTTCAATCTGTTCAACACTCTGCTGCCAGCCTCGTCATGCCCATAGTACCCCTCTTCTCAAGTCACTTCACTGGCTCCCTATCCGTTTCCACATCCAGTTCAAACTTCTCCTGCTGACCTATAAGTGCATTCACTCTGCAGCTCTTCACTACCTTTCTTCTCTTATCTCTCCTTACACCCTTCCTTGGGAACTCCACTCTTCTGGCAAATGCTTCTGTCTGTGCCCTTCTCTTCTATTGCTAACTCCAGACTTCGCTCCTTTCACTTTGCTGCACCTTACGCCTGGAACAAACTACCTGTGTCTTTAGGCCAGGCATCTTCTCTGACCCTTTTCAAATCCAGGCTGAAAACTCACCTCTTCGCTGCTGCTTTTGGATCTTGACTCACCTGATCTCCTTGTTTCTCCAGGACCAAGCAGGAAGTCAGTCCTCACATTTGGGTGACGTCGGCGCCAACGGAGCCCTCATGCGAAGCATCTCCCCAGCTTTCAAAGAAAGCCTTTGGGAACGCAGGCACGCATGCACGGTCCCCTTCCCGCCCAAAGGTGCCATCTTGCTCAGTCTTCTTTTTTCCGTGGAGCCCTACGGACGTGTGTCCTTGTCACCCGTGGAAAAAGTGGATTTTCCTGCGTTGAGTTGTGTTTTTTTCTTCGGTTCGACATCGGTTCCCTTTCCCGCCTGGACTTGGTACACCGGTGCCAAGCCCGGATCTCTTTTTTTTGGTTTTTGTCCTTCGAGACTGTGTTCGCACCAATTTTTCTTTTCCCTGGCAGCCCGATTTTTGATCTTGCAGGGGCCCTTTTTCCCCCGATGGCTGCCAGTGGCTTTAAGAAGTGTGATTGGTGCAAGAAACTGATGTCTCTCACCGACACACACGACTGCTGCCTCCGGTGCCTGGGGCCTGACCACGATCGCAAGGTCTGTAGTCCCTGTGGCAAAATGTCCTCGAAGGCATCGAGGAGCCGTCAACACCAGCGTGAGAGGATCTTCTCCGACTCTGCGTCTGGACGGGTCCGGACTTCATCAGAGGCCTCTACGTCTCGGGAGTCTGACCCCGAGCATTGTCGGGGCTCCTCTGAGAGGGAGTCCCCCTCAAGGGAGCACTGAAGGAAGAAGAAACCCGCGAGGGCAGCATCGGTGGACGCTCTTGGCCCCTCGAGAGCCAGGTCGCATAGCCCCAATCGCCGTCCCGGGTCTTCGGAGTCAGAGAGGCCTGCAAAGCATCCTTGTGTAGAGTCGGAGGCCCCGAGTCACATGAGTACTGAAGTCCTCGTGGACTCTCCTCTAGGGGAGCCAATGTCGGGCCCGACGCCGTCGGGGCCCGAGTCAGAGGCTGCTGGGTCTCCTGAGCTTGGTCTCAGGTTGACGGCCTTGGAGAGCAGATTGTCTGCCTTCATGGAGCAGCAGCGGGTGCTGATCGCCGGTCTCACCGGCGCATCTGCCCCGACCACTGGGACCTCGACGTCCAAGTCGACCCCGGAAGCCGAGCCGATCCTTGAGACCATGCGAACTCGAGTCAATCCTCGGCCGAGGTCACCCTCGGCCTCCAGTTCAGGACCGAGGTCATCGATGCCGGTACCCTCGGCATCAGGGCAGATGGCGTCGGTGCCCGCCCACTCGGAGCCGCTCGATTCCTCCTCGGAGGAATCGGTGTGGGAAACTGAGGAAGAAGAGTCCCCGGACACCTTCCGAACTCGGTGTGTCCCTTCGGAATCAGCGGGATCCGAGCCTCGGACAAGGTCCCCCCTGGAGGACACCCGGTTCTTGGATTTCGTACGGGACATGGCCAAAGCCTTGGCCTTCCCTGCGAACCCCGAGGAGGAGCCTCGAGCCGAGGAGCTCAAGGCCTTGCAATATGACTCTCCTCCCAAGGAGGCCTTTACTGTACCGGTTCCTCCGATGCTGGAGCGGTTGCTCTTCCGCATGTGGGAGGCGCCGGTCTCGATGCCAGTCCTAAGCAAGCGGGTCGATTCCATCTATCGAGTCCACAAGAGCCCCGGGTTCCAAAAGGCACAGCTACCGCACCGCTCCATGGTTGTGGAATCAGCCATGCATCGCCTGAAGAGTCAGAAGATGCACTCCTTGGTGCCTCCCGGCAGGGAAGCCCAGAAGTGCTTCCAGGGCTCTATGCTTGCTTGCCGCGTCCAGACCTACCAGCTGTACATGGGCATGTACCTTCGAGACCTGGCAAAGGAGATTGCCGGGTTCTCTACTGGTCTGTCCGAGGAACCTTTGCAGAGGTTTAAGGCCTTGTCTTCTGGAATTCAAGAGTGCTCAAAGTTTATCTCTCGAGCAGCCTATGATGGATTTGAGGCTTCGGCCTGAGTAGCAGGGGCCGGCATCGGTGCACACCGCCAGGCCTGGCTACAATCCTTGGACCTCGAGCCATGGATTCAGGACAAGTTGGTCCATGTCCCTTGTCGAGGTGAAAACCTCTTTGGCAGGCCCATGGCTGAAAAGGCTGCAGAACTCGAGACCGAGACTCTTACCCGGACAAGGCTGTCCAGGAAAACCTCTGCCCCTTCTCAGAAGAAGAAGGGCTCGGGGAAAAAGGCCTTTTACCCAAGGAGGACCACTGCCTACAAAACCTACCCTCACTACCAGGCCTCTGCAGCTCCCCAACAGGGCCAGCAGGCCAATGGGCAGGGTCATGTGTCCCATAGGCAGAAGGCTCCCAAGCCTCCTACTCCGGTTCCTGCTCAGCAAGGAGGGGTTTTTTGACTATGCCAGCATAGCCTCTCCTCTTCTCCAGGGCACAGGAGGTCGGCTGACCTTGTACGCAGACAGGTGGCCAGCCATCACAGGGGATACTTGGGTGTTAAGCATCATCGAGAGGGGCTATCTGCTCCACTTCACACAGATACCCCCCTCCTACTTTCCAGGGGAGCCTCCAAGACCCCCTCTGCACAGAAACTTACTCCTTCAGGAGTTGGAAGGTCTGCTACAGGACCAGGCGGTGGAACCGGTGCCTCACCACCTGGAAGGGCAAGGCTTCTACTCAAGGTACTTCTTGGTAACAAAAAGAACAGGAGGCCTCAGACCCATCAAAGACCTGAGAAATCTGAACAAGTTTCTGGAGAGGGAAAAGTTCAAGATGCTTACCCTTGGAATCTTACTGCCCTACCTCCAGCAGGGAGATTGGCTATGCTCCTTAGACCTGAAGGATGCTTATACCCACATCTTCATCCATCCAAGTCACAGGCAGTACCTCAGATTTGTGGTGGGAGGGAAACACTTCCAGTACAGACTGCTTCCTTTTGGCCTCACCTCCGCCCCCAGGGTTTTTACAAAATGCCTTACGGACTTTCTCTCGGGTCCTCTCTCACAAGTCTGTCCTAGTTCAGACGGACAACCAGGTGGCTATGTTCTACGTGAACAAGCAGGGAGGCACAGGATCCCGACTCCTGTGCCTGGAAGCATAAGCTCTCTGTTCCTGGGCTATCAATCAGGGCATGAACCTCAGGCCGATCTACCTCCCAGGCCAGGAAAACTACCTGGCGGACAGGCTAAGCAGACTCCTGCAGCCTCACGAGTGGCAGTTGGATCCTTGGGTAGTCCAACAGATCTTTCTGAAGTGGGGACTTCCAACCATGGATCTTTTTGCCAGTCCGCTGAACAGGCAACTAGCCAAGTTCTGTTCCAGACAACCGCATCCTCTGAGGGCATTGGCAGATGCATTCCTGATCCCCTGGTCAGAGGGCCTGCTGTATGCATTTTCTCCCACAACTCTGGTGGCCCTGACTCTATTCAAAACCCAGAAGGACCGAGCCACGGTGATCCAGGTGGCCCAGGCAGGCGTGGTTCCCTCTTCTTCTGCAGTTGGCAGTTGATACTCCACCACTTCCTCTGGGGCTGCAACCCGACCTTCTGACTCAGGATCAGGGGTCCCTCTGGCATCCCAACCTCAAATCCCTCAATTTGATGACCTGGCTGCTGAAAGGGTAGTCCTTGCTCCCTTGCTCCTACCAAAGGAGGTTGAAGAGGTGGTGTTGGCCTCCAGGAAGCATTCCACTCGGAAGGCCTATGCTCTGAAGTGGCGTAGGTTTTCCACTTGGTGTTCTCAACAGTAGGACGATCCCTTCTCCTGCTCGGTCCAGGTGGTGCTGCAATACCTGCTCCACCTGTCCAACCTGGGACTTCAGTCCAACTCTGTCCGGGTCCACCTCAGTGCCCTCTCAGCTCACCACTCGCCAGTGGATGGACAATCCCTCTCGGGCCACTCTCTGGTATCTCGCTTTCTTAGAGGCCTGCTTCTGCTCAAGCCTCCTATTCATTCACCGGCCACTGAGTGGGATCTCAATGTGGTCTTGCAGCAACTGACTCGTCCCACCCTTTGAGCCGATGGCTACCTGCCACTTACGTTTCCTATCCTGGAAGGTGTTGTTGCTCATGGCACTCACCTCGGCTAGGTGTGTGAGTGAGCTTCAGGCCCTGGTCTCGGATAGGCCGTATACCAGGTTCTATAAGAACAGGGTAGTCTTAAGGACTCATCCTAAGTTCCTTCCAAAGGTAGTGTCCTCCTTCCACCTCAACCAGGAGGAGGTACTTCCGACGTTCTTTCCCAGGCTGCACGCCGTAGGGCCGAAACTGTCTTGCATACCCTGGATTGTAGGAGGGCGCTGTCCTTTTACCTAGAACGGACGCAGGGGCATAGAACGGCTTCTCAGCTCTTCATTTCCTTTGACCCTAATAAATTGGGGTTGCCTGTCACTAAGCGTACATTGTCCATCTGGGTGGCAGACTGTATCGCCTGGGCGTACAGCATAGCCGGCCTCTCCCTGGCGGGTCGAGTCACGGCCCACTGGGTCAGGGCCAAGGTCGCATCAGTAGCTCACTTCCGTTCTGTTCCGTTGGCAGACATCTGCCGGGCCGCTACTTGGTCTTCAAGCCAGACTTTTGCAGACCACTACTGCCTCAAGAGGGAGTCCTGTAGGGACAGTGCTTTCGGGCAAGCGGTTCTCCGTAATGTCTTTGAGATTTAGGCAACTCCTACCCTCCGGCCCTGGTGTTGGGCTACCATTCAGGTGTGGTCTCAGAGAAGATTCTTTCACTGTTGCTGAGGCTCTAGAGGGAGCTCTATTTTTCAGCCTGGGTTCCTGGTAGTCCAGAGCGAGGGAGTCACCCATATGTGAGGACTGACTTCCTGCTTGGTCCTGGAGAAAGAGTAGTTTCTCACCTGTAACAGGTGTTCTCCAGGAGCAGCATGGCATCGATGTCTTCTAGGGCTTCATCTTCCTCTCATGGATCTCAGGTAACTAAACATAAATCTAGCCGGTCCTCAAAGGGTAGATCTCCTTCTAAACATCGAGATGCCTCTGGCGTTGCCCTTGAAGGACTTTCACCGGCAAAATTGCCCTGGCGGGAAGCTTCGGCTTCCAAAGCACTAACGGGGCTCCAGGATGTTCTTGAGGCTTCAACCTCGGCAGAACTACTGGTGCCATGCTCTGGGGTTCCGGCCGCTTCATCCGGCACCAAGCATCAGCAGCGTCAATAGACCAAAGATTCTTGGCTATTGAACGCAGTCTGGCGGCTCTTCTCACGGCCTCAATGCCCCTGAAACTGCTTCAGACAATTCAACCGGTACCGGCACCAACTCCGGTATCAGCACCGACTGCATCAACATCGGCAGCTATTCTACCGGGACTGAGTCATGAGTCTCTATCTGGCATCGACAAGTTGGTACCGGACCACTCCGATGCCAACTTCGATCGGTACCGGTACCGTGCCTTGCATGATCACCCAGATCGGAGATACTTCGAATCCTCGGATGAGTCTGAAGACTCTGAAAGCTCTACCGATACCAGAGTACATCTCCAGGAACAAGCAGGAATGAGTCTTCACATATGGGTACGTCGGTACCTACGGATTCTGCGCGGGAACGCTTCCCACACCTCGCCGAGCGAGCGCACATACTTTACAACATAGCGCACACAAATTACGGCTCTGATTCTGATAGTAAACAACACAGACGTCTTAAAATTTAAAAGTTATGATTGTAATTACTAGAAATTTCCCGCCTCATTTAGTAATCGTCTATTTTCATTTAATTTGATTAAAATCAATGTGGTGTACATACTGTATTCTGATGTGTAGTCAAATTTTAAAGTATATAACTCCGAGTGTCGTTATGTGGCGCACAAAAATTGAACCTTCCTTCAAAAGCTGCACACAGCTGATATTTTATGCGCACACAGCCTACAGAAAATTAGAGGGAACATTGCTTCCCAGCGCCCAATCAGAAAGCCTTTGGAAGCATCCCAACATGCCTGCGTGCTGCCTTCCCGCCTTCCCAACTGTCTCTCCTCAGTTTTCGTTTTTCCGCAGAGCCGGCAGGACGTCCTCCTGTCACCGCAGAAAATTCTTCTTTTATTTTTTAGTTTTCTTGTGGTCGCGACTGCCTTCCCCGACGCCACTGGTACCGCCGGTGTTTCTTTTTTCTTTTCTTGTAAAATATTTCCTTTTTAAGGAATATGTTTCCTCCTCAGTGTCTCACGGTTTCTCAGGCCTGTAAGGCCTCTCCTTTTTCCTTCATGGAACCGCCAGCCACTATCCCCAAGAAATGTACAAACTGTGGCGGTACAAACTTATTTTTAGACACTCACAACTGGTGTCTAATCTGCTTGGGTCCTGACCATTTTCCTCCGGAGCCCTCTGGCACTAGTATTGTGGGAAGAAATTTGCAACATCGAGTTCCCCTCAATACGCGGTCCCCATCCAACTTCATGGCACCGACCATATCTTCTTCTACACAGGATCAGGTAACCCAAAAACAATCTGTTAAGACTAGCCAGTCCTCGAGCGGCAGTTCTCATGCACAGCATAGAGATGCCTACGGCCTTGCCCTCGAGAACCCACTGGCTTCAAAACCCCGGTGGGAGTCTTCGGCCTCCAAAGCCTGTGTGGGGTTTCAGGTTGTTCCTGAGGTTCACCCCTCACAGAGAACATACCTGAGCCATGCCCAGTGGTGGTATCCGCTTCGAGCAGTACCGATACCCCGGCATCGTCAATGGTGTTGGATGAAACATTCCTCACCAAGGATCATCGTCTGGCGTCCTCGGTACCTACGGGACCCTTGGATACGCTCCAGACCGATCTTCCAGTATTGGTACCGGTACCGATACTAGTACCGACGTCGGTACCCTCCAGACGTGCATCGATAGACTCGCTTCCTTCGATGCTGAGTCTGTAATCGATCTCTAGTCTGGAGGACTGGGTACCGACTTGCCTTGGTACCGACACCAGATGGTACTGAAGGCTCGGTTCCGATAATTTGGATCCGCAACTCTCGGTTTCTTCGATACTGTTAGAGTTGCCACCGGCTGGCCTTCATCCACCGGTATCGGATACGGTACCAAAGTCGGTACCGTTATCCACATTACCATTGCTGTCAGTGCCTTCCATGCTTCTCTCGTCAGGCTCGCTTCCCTCGATACCGAGTTTGGAATCGATCCCTAGCATGGACGATGTGCTACTGACTGGCGCTGGTCCCGACCTCCCGCAGTACCAGCGACCATCCTATAAGGATTCCATACTGCACCATCCAGGATCTTCTATTCCTATAAGTTTGGATAGATCCCTCGGTGCCAACGCTAGTTCTTCATCAGATCTAGCCTATCCAAAGGAAGTTCCCTCTGGGGATCTTTCTTTTCAGGTTTTCCTCCTAGATATGGCAAAATCCCTTGCCATTTCTATTCCTGGACAAGGTCCTACACAAGGCAATACAGGATCCCTCTATATTCCTGAGAGAGCAAAGGAAAACATTATGCTACCTTTGCATCATTCCTTGCACGATCTCCTTCTACGAATGTGGGAAGCTCCTTTAAAGGTACCCCCACTTTCCAGAGCAACTTATCTTCTATATCAGGTGCCCCCTTCTCCAGGATTTCAAAAGACTCAACTTCCTCATCATTCCATTGTTGTAGAATCAGCAATGAGGCGGGTGAAGAGTACTAAAAAGCACTCTTCTTATCCGCCAGGTCGTGAGTCTAAGACTTTAGATGCCTTTGGATGCCAAACTTTCCAGGCATCCATGCTTTCAGCAAGAATTCTCTCATATATTTTTTTTATATGGGCTTATCTCTTGAGGAGGTCACAATGAAATTACATCTTTTGACTCCTTTTCTTCAAGAGCCCAAGAGTGCAGACTATTCCTCACTGGTTAGTCATGCTCAAAATATCTCTAGATTTCTTACTTGTGCTTCCTTAGACTCCTTTGAGTCTGTTAGCAGGACTTCTGCTATAGCTATAGGGGCACGACATAAAGCCTGGCTCCAGGCTTCAGACTTGGACAAATGGGCACAAGAAAGACTGGGAAGTACTCCTTGCACTGGAGAAAATCTCTTTTACAAGGAGTCTTTACTCCAGGTTGCTCAGTTAACAACTGACTGTCCTGTTTCCAGAGGCTGTTCTACGCCTTCTTCTTTCCCAGTTGGTAGGAAATGTCCTGCCAAAATTTCTTCCCCTAGGGGAAGAAGATTTTATCAATCTTCTGCCCATCATACAGATGTTCCCAAACAGGGGAAACATCACCCTGGTCTGCAGAATCCACAACCTCAGCAGGGTCAACAAACCCAGCAGTCGCAGGTTTTCGAATAGATCATCATTGCCCCTCCTGGTTGGGTGTTAGAGTAGCAGTCTGCTTCTTTTCATTTGCAGTATCTGCACTAAATTTACTCTAACCTTCCTAGATATCTCTTCATGAGACATATTTTCTTTAACTTTAAGAGTCTTTATGATGATCATGCTCATACTTAACAGGGTTTTCCTCTTCCTCTTGGAGGAAAGAGAACTAACAACTTTTAATAGACAGTTGTTTTCCCTGTACTGGCATGTATCATCTCACCTGTCAGAGACTTCCTCCATAGTCAGTCTCTTTTAACTCTGTCTTACCTCCCTCTTACTATAAGATTTGGTTTATAAGAGGGACCCCTTTTACACTGGTAAGCCCCTATGGTCCTGTTCTACCTGTTCTACCGGGGGCTTCTCCCTTCTGGAGTTGTCCCCCCCTTGTTACCTTAGGGCAGCCCATCAGACAATAGGAAATCCTACCAGGTCTGTTGTTTCTTTTTCCCAATCTAAAAGAGGGAGAGGGAAAATAAATTTTCTCCGCTGCCCTGGTACGTTGCTGCAGATACAGCAATTCCTAGTGGTTAAGCCACCGGTTCTGTCCACCACACAACCAGGGATTCTCCTCCACTAGCAATCCTTCTAGCCTCAGTGCTAAGTCCCAAACAGATTATCAACCTCGTTTGGGAAACCCTCTTATCACAGCCTGGTTGGTTAACTTCTCTTCTTTGCCCCCTTGTCCTTGGCAGAATACTTGGTTACCTGCTGGCTTTCCACAGCCAGTTTTTCTTCTAACCAACCTGCAGCATGCTCTCTGCAACTCTACAGAGTAGCTTTGCACTATGGGCCCTTGCTAGAGAGCATTACTATCTTGCCTAGCAGATAACCCCAGATGGTTAAAAGGGGTTCCCCCAGTCATGTTTCCATGACTGGTAGGTATTTCCTACCCTTACCATCTCATCTTAAATCTCTTTTGAGACATCAGTCTCAGGCCTTTCATTACGTGAAAACCTAAAGAAGGGCCAATTCCCTGACTTGGCCCATATCTCCTTTGGTTCTCTCGTCAGAGATAATTTTCTTTAATGGCAGCTAGAGGACGCCCAATACCCCTCTTGCCCTAAAGGCAAGTCACTAGGGTATCTTCCTCCAGTGGCGTCCTCTATCCATTCTCCATATGGCAATTCTGGAGAAATCTGGACTTCCTGACTACAGTCTGAAGTTATCCTCTGCCTTTTTCACGTAGGCCATCCTGGTTATTCAAGAGCTCAAATTCTGAAAAGAATCCAGACTTCTTCTTGTCAGGGAGACCTCTCCTCTGACTCTGCCAATCATAACCAGGAAAAGAGATTTCTCGGTATATCTATTCAAGCAGTTATTTACCTTCTTGCTCTTAGATGAATCTTCCTCTCTCCCTATATCCCTAGGGGGGATCAGCTTCTATAGACCTCTCTCCTTCCACATACCTGGAGATATGTGTCTATATGTCTACATATTCATATATATATATACACATGTATATATATATATATATATATATATATATATATATATATATACATACACACACACACACACACATATATATATATATATATATATTCATCTATATCTATCTGTGTGTCTTCTGCCCCTACATATCTCCTATAGATATATGCATATATACCCTATATGTGTATATATTCAATATATATATGGATATATACATAGATATATTTATAGCTCTACTGAGATATATTTTTAGATAGATATGTATCCATATACTCATCTATCTGTTCTGTTAGGTTCAGATATCCTTATATTTCTATATGATCCTGACAGATGGGCACTACCCCTATCAATGCTATGCCAGCATACTTAGGGGGCGACACTTATAACCACTTCCTGTGGTAATTAACAAAATTTTCCTTACCATATAGGTCGGGTACTCCTGAAGCTCTCCATGTACCTTTCTTCTTTCCTAATTGACCCCATTTAGGAAAGACATTGCAGAGCTTCAGTTAACCTAACACTTAGTGCTCCTGAGTCTGTCCTTACTTTCTTATCAGATACAGGGGTCTCCATACCCTTTCTCCCCTACATGGACTGATTCCATCCCCAGTCCACTTAGGTCAGACTCATTTTTTCTTTGGGTCCTAAATTTATACTGTTTTTGGACCTAAACAGCTTAAGCTTTCTTTAATACTGCCTTCTGCGTTTCCGCTGAAGCTCTACCTCTTATACTACCCCAGTCTTTACCCCTGGGGCCATTTCTCACCCTGAAGGGTTCTGACCTCCACTTGTTTTTTCTCTACTTTTATTACCTCTACTTCTCAGTGAGGTACCCCTTGAGCACATTCACTGGCTCTTCTAATAGATCCATATGTACCTCAGTGGAATTGTGCAAGGTCTACAAGGGAGGCCCAGATTACAATATTTTACTATAAAATTCCCTCTATACAGGGTCTTCCCCCTTAGAAACCCTGTTCTAGCCAGCTGTTCCACAGCTCCTCTTCTGTATTCAACTCCTACCCTCCATCCCCAGGATGCCTGAGGTCTTAAGCAATAGCATGGCTCGTTCTAGACTTGCAACATGCTAGGACTCCCTCTGGGCATCTGAGTTTGGGAGTCCCCATATGTGAAGACTCATTCCTGCTTGTTCCTGGAGATAGCACAGTTACTTACCTGTAACAGGTGATCTCTGGGAACAGCAGGAAAAAGTCTTCACAACCCACCCACCTCCCCTAGGAGTTGCTTTTTCTCTTTCTCTACTTTCCCTTCCTTGCTCTCTCTCTCTCTTTGTCTCAGCTTTCAAACTTAACTGAGGAGAGACAGTTGGGAAGGCGTGAAGGCAGCACGCAGGCGTGTTGGGATGCTTCCAAAGGCTTTCTGATTGGATGCTGGGAAGCGTTCCCGCGCAGACTCCGTCAGTACCGACGTACCCATATGTGAAGACTTATTCCTGCTGTTCCCAGAGATCACCTGTTACAGATAAGTAACTGTGCTTTCTTCCTGAGGATTCCTCTTCTCCTCAGTATAGGATGTCTCCACCAGAGGATATGTTCTTTCAGGATTTTATCCGAGATGTGGCCCGAGGTCTTTCTATCACAGTGGCTCCTGAAAAAGAGCCTACGGCAAAGGAATTAGAAATCCTACAATATCCTAAAGTTCCCAAGGAGGCAGCTACCTTACCTATTCATGAGATCTTGCATGATCTTATGTTAAGGATGTGGGAAACACCTCTGACCACATCTCCTCACTCTCGAAGATTCCTGTTTCAAGGAAAGCACTACCAATATAGGGTTCTTCCTTTTGGCCTGGCTTCTGCACCAAGGGTGTCCACAAAATGCATGGCTGTGGTAGAAGCATTTCTCCGCACCCTGGAAATATTTGTCTTCCCCTACTTAGACGGCTGGCTCGTTCGAGCCCCTTCAGAGCCAGAGGCCAGGGTTGCTCTGTCTCACACAATGCGCATCCTTCAGTATTTGGGACTTGTCATAAATTTCCCAAAGTCCAACCTTGCTCCCACTCAATCCCTAGAGTTTATAGGAGTTCTTCTGGATACCAGTCAGACAAGGGCCTACCTTCCACAGCCCCGCTGCCTTTGCATTGTACAGTTAGCTTCCCAAGCAGTGCTAAAACCTCACCTCACTGCTCGGGAAATGTTTCAGTTGCTAGGCCACATGGCATCCACCGTGCATGTGGTTCCTTATGCTCGCCTCCATATGAGGGCAGCCCAGTGGACCTTATCCACTCAGTGGACTCAGGCGTCAGGTTGCCTGTCAGACAAAATAGCAAACTCAGATCGCCTTATTTTGTCCCTCCAATGGTGGCAGTCACCCAAAAACCTTTTGGTGGGGTCTCCTTTTCAGCAACCCCCACCCCAAGCCACTCTAACCACAGGGGGGTTGGGGAGCCCACCTGCACGACCTCTCTACCCAAGGTACCTGGACTCCACAGGAGGCCTACCTTCATATCAAACTCCTGGAGCTCAGAGCAATCTTCCTTGCTCTTCGAATATTTCACACCCAGTTCAGCTACAAGACAGTCCTAGTTCAAACGGACAATGAGGTAGCCATGTTCTATTTGAACAAGCAGGGCGGAACAGGCTCTCTGTCGCTCTGCAACGAAACTTTGCGACTATGGGCCCTCGCCAGAGAGCATCAGATTCATCTCCTTGCGGTGTATCTTCCAGGCATTCAAAACTCTTGGGCAGACAGACTCAGTCGAGTTCTGCTTCCACACGAATGGTCTCTCCATGCAGACCAGGTGGCCAAAAGTTTTCAAATTTGGGGAACCCCAGACATAGACCTCTTTGCAAGCCCGCTGAATGCCAAACTTCCCCGGTTCTGTTCCAGAATTCCGGCTCGAGGTTGTCAGGCCAGGGATGCTTTCCTCCTTCAATGGGGGTCAGGACTTCCTGTATGCCTTTGTACCCATTCCCCTAATTCCCAAAACCCTGTTCAAGCTTCTGAGAGACAGAGGTCATATGCTCCTCATAGCTCCACGTTGGCCATGGCAAACGTGGTACCCTCTGCTCCTACATCTCTCTCAAGCTCCACCTCTGGAGTTAGGCTCTTCTCCAGATCTTCTTTCTCAATAGGACGGGATGCTGTGTCATCCCAATCCCTAGTCTCTGCATCTCAGGGCCTGGTTGCTGAAAGCCTAGAACTTCACAGTCTTAACCTTTCCCAGCAGGTAAAGGATATCCTTCATGCTTCCAGGAAACCTTCTACAAGACGCTCTTATGCATTTAAGTGGAAAAGGTTTACCATATGGTGCTCGCAGAAGGGTCTTAACCCTCTTGCGATACCTCTGGAATCATTACTGGAGTACCTCCTTCATTTATCAAATGCAGGGCTTAAGACCAATTCAGTGAGAGTCCATTTGAGTGCTGTTGCAGCTTCTTTCAAGCCTCTCAATGGACAACCTATTTCCTCTCATCCTCTCATAGCGAGATTTATGAGAGGCCTTCTTTTAACTGAGCCTCCCATTAAGCCACCACTGGTGGCATGGGACTTGAATCTGGTGCTCAGGCAGCTCATGAAACCACCCTTTGAACCATTAGCCACTACCTCTTTGAAATTCCTTTCCTGGAAAGTTATCTTTCTCATTGCAATCACATCAGCACGTCGCATCAGTGAATTGCAAGCGTTGGTGGCTGATCCTCCTTATACAAGGTTCCATCATGATAAGGTAGTCCTTAGGACTCATCCACACTTTATGCCAAAGGTGGTTTCGCCCTTTCATTTGAACCAAGTGGTTTACCTTCCTGTATTCTTTCCAAGGCCTCACGCCTCAAATGCGGAAAGGAACCTTCATAGTTTGGACTGTAAAAGGGCTTTGGCCTTTTACTTGCAAAGGACACAGCAACATAGAAAATCCTCTCAACTCTTTGTTGCTTTTGATCCTAGTCATTTGGGACTTCCAGTCTCCAAAAGGACACTGTCCAACTGGATTGCACAGTGTATATCTTTTGCCTATGAGAGTAAGAACCTTCCTCTTGAAGGCCATGTCACAGCTCACAATGTGAGAGCCATGGCAGCCTCAATGGCTCATATTCACTCTGTGTCTATCGATGGCATCTGTCGAGCAGCTACTTGGGCTTCGGTTCATACCTTCACAGCCCATTACTGCTTAGACAAGGACTCCCGCCGGGATGCCTTATTTGATCAGGCTGTTCTTCAACACCTGTTCCAGAGTTAATCAACTCCTACCCACCATCCCTGGTAGGATGCCAGAGATCCATGGGGGGGAAGTGGAGCCCTTTCACAAGGGCACACAACTTTCTGGGGCCATCTCCCTGGCATCTGCAGCTAGGGAGTCCCCATATGTGAAGACTACATGCCTGCTTGTTCCTGGAGATAGCATAGTTACTCACCTGTAACAGGTGATCTCCGGGAACAGCAGGAATTTAGTCTTCACAACCCGCCCACCTCCCCTAGGAGTTGTATCTTTCTATCTCTCTCTCTTTCTTTCTTTCTCTCTCTCTTTTGTCTCAGCTATAAACTCAACTGGAGAGGGACAGTTGGGAAAGGCGGGAAGGCAGCACGCAGGCGCTGTGGGATGCTTCCAAAAGCTTTCCTATTGGACGCTGGGGAGTGTTCCGTCGGTACCGATGATACCCCAGATGTGAAGACTAAATTCCTGCTGTTATTTATTTATTTATTTTATTTATTACAGTTTCTTATATACCGCGCTATTCGGCATCAGCGCGGTTTACATCATAACATAACTACCATACGACAAGGTGTCTGGTTTTACATTGAACAGGGAAAAGAAACTTGGATAACTGGGTTAACTATATACATGAGCTATTTACACTGCAGGATAGGTAAAATCAGATCATAAGTAAGGGGGCATCTCTATAGGGGTGATTTCTTGAGAGGGATATCTAGGCTCAAAGGTCGTCTGGGAAGTATTGGATGAAGAGGTAGGTTTTGAGTGCCTTCCTGAACTGATATAGATTGGTTATGGCTCTAATGTCAGGGGGTAGAGCATTCCAGCATCTGGGGATATAGAAACTGCACGCTCTGTTTGTGGTTGTCTTGTTGCACTTTGTCGATGCCTTTGGTGTGATTAGCAGGTTGACAGCTGTTGCTCTTCTAGATCTGTTGGGGGGAACCATGTGGAAAAGATGCGTGAGTGAGGGGGAGGAAATGCCTTTGATTGCCTTGAATGTTAATAGAAGGGTTTTGAAGGTGATCCTCCCATGGATAGGTAGCCAGTGCAGCTGTTTGAGAATGGGCGTTACGTGGTCGCTTCTGGAAGCTCCGTAGATGACTCTGGCTGCGGCATTCATGGCCAACTGTAAGGAGGCTAGTGTGGATTGGGGAAGCCCTTGTAAGATGGCATTTGCAAAGTCGAAATGTGGCAGGATCAGCGCTTGATATATGGTTCGGAAATCCTCTGGGTCCAACAGTGAGCATAGGTGCTTGAGTGAACGGAGATCACCTGTTACAGGTGAGCAACTATGCTTTACCGGATGGCTTGTTGTGATATTGGGCTAGATATCTGGATGTATAGATAATTCATGCAGTTTTGGATTTATATATTGTTGTTCTGGTCCCTTTCCGGTTGATAATAAAGAAAATAGGGAAAAATACACAAATTTTGCAGAAATAGCACCCCTAGATCGTGAGCACGCACATTTACATCTGCTGGGGAGGAAGCATAAATTTTAGCAGATAAAGTATGCATGTATGCGAAATTTTACAAAATACATGTGTAAACTGAGATTCCCCAGGAACAAGCAGGAAGTCAGTCCTCACATATGGGTGATGGCGGTGCTGACGGAGCCCTCATGCGGAGCAATCCCCAGCTTTTCAAAGAACGCCTTTGGGATTGCATCATGCATGCGCGGTCCCCTTCCCGCCCAAGGGTGCCATCTTGTTCAGTCTCCTTTTTTCCACAGAGCCCAATGGACGTCGTTCTCATTCCCCTGTGGAAAAAGTAGATAAAAGTTAGAAAATTAATTTTCTTCTTAGCCAGTTCGACGCCGGTTCGGCACACCGGTATCGAGTCCGGTGCAATTTTTTTGTTTTTGTCCTTAGAGACTAGCGTTTGCGCTCTTTTTCTTTTTAGCTGGCAGTCCGGTCCTTTGACCTCGCAGGGGCCCTTTTTCCTGCCAGCAGGTTTAAAAAGTGTGATCGGTGCAAGAAGCTGATGTCTCTCACCGACACACACGACTGCTGCCTCCATTGCCTCAGGCCCAACCACAACCCCACAGTCTGTGGCCAATGTAAGAAGATGTCTTCTAAGGCCTTGAGGAGCAGGCAGCAGCAACATGATAGGATTTTTCCCGAGTCCGCACCCGCCTGGGCCCGGACCTCATTAGAGGCCTCAACCTCTCGGGAACTCTCTGATCCCGAGCAGTGTCGAGTGTCCTCTGAAAGGGGGTCTCCCTCGTGGGAACATCAGAGGAAGAAAAAATCAGTGAGCGCGGTGTCGTCTGATGGCGCCGAGCGGCCTGGTCCCTCTCGGGCTCGGTTGCGGAGCCCGGCTCACCGCCCCGGATACTCGGAGTCAGAGAGGCCTGCCAAACTCCCTCATAAGGACCCAGAGACACCAAGGCAGGTAAGCACTGTCCTCGTTGTTGACTCTTCTCTGGGAGAGCCGGCATCGGGCCCTATGGCATCGGGACCCGACCCGGGAGCTGCGGGAGCCTCCTCAGTTCGGTCTCAGGTTAGCGGCCTTGGAGCACACTGTGTCTGCCTTCATGGACCAGCAGCAGGCGCTGATGGCCGGTCTCACCCATCCGTCCGCCCCAACCACCGGGACTTCAACTTCCAAGTCGACCCCGAAGGCTGAGCCGATCCTCGAGACACTAAGGACTCAAGTCATTCCTCAGCCGAGGTCTCCCTTGATCTCCTGTTCGGGACTGAGGTCGTCGACGCCGATTCCCTCGGTGTCGGGGCAGTCAAGACAGAAGCCCTCGAGGCCGGAGCCGCTTGATTCCTCCTTGGAGTCCGGTTGGGAAACGGAGGACGAAGAGTCTCTGGACACCCACCGGACCAAGTACATCCCGTCAGACTCCCCGGGATCTGAACCTCGGAGAAGGTCACCCCCCCGGAGAACACCCGGTTCTTGGACTTTGTCCGGGATATGACAAAGGCTTTGTCTTTCCTGGCAGAGGCCGAGGAGGAGCCTCGAGCCGAGGAGCTCGAGATCCTCCAGTATAACTTTCCTCCTAAGGAAGACCTTACTGTACTGGTGCCTCCTATTCTTGAACGGCAGATGCTCCGCATGTGGGAGACACCGGCCTCGATGCCGGTCCTCAGCAGGCGAATCGATTCCATCTATCGAGTTCGCAAGAGCCCTTGGTTCCAAAAAGCACAGCTGCCGCACAACTCCATGGTTGTGGAATCAGCCATGTGCCAGCTCAAGAGCCAGAAGACACACGCCTCAGTGCCTCCTGGCAGGGAGGCCCGCAACATGGATGCCCTTGGCAAGAAGTGTTACCAGGGTTCAATGCTGTCATGCCGAATCCAGATGTACCAGCTGTACATGGGCATGTACCTGTGAGACCTGGCAAAAGAGATTGCCGGGTTCTCAGCTGGTCTCTCTGAGGGACCTTTACAGCGCTTCCAAGTTTTGTCCACTGGGATCCGAAAGTGCTCAAAGTTTATGACTCGAACAGCCTATGACGGCTTTGAGGCTTCGGCCCGGGTAGCTGCAGCCAGCATCGGTGCATGTCGCCAGGCATGGTTACAGTCGTCGGACTTGGAGCCATGGGTACAGGACAAGTTGGTCGATGTCCCTTGCCGAGGTGAAAACCTCTTTGGCAAGCCCATGACAGAGAAGTCTGCCGAGATTGAGTCCGAGTACCTGACCCGGACAGGACTCAAGAAGAAAACTTCTGCCCCTTCTAAGAAGGGCTTGGGTAAGAAGCCCTTTTTCCAGAGGAAAGGTACTGCTTACCACAACTACCCCAAATATCAGACCTCCCCAGCTCCCCAACAGGGGCAGCAGGCCAAGGGACAGGGGCATGGAAAAAAGCCCCCAAGTCCCAGGCACCAGCTCCGGCCCAGCCTGGAGGGTTTTTTTGACTCCCAGAGCATAATCTCTCTCTCAAAGGTAGCAAGGCCATGCACAGGAGAAAGGCTGACCCTGTATGCCCACAGGTGGCCAGCCATCACAACAGACACCTGGGTTCTCCAGATAGTCCAAGGGGGCTATCGGTTACATCTCACCCAGGGGAGCCTCTCAGACTCCCTCTTCACAGGGACCTCCTCTTGCTGGAGTTAACAGGTCTTCTTGAGGATCAGGCGGTAGAACTGGTGCCCCACCATCTACAGGGAAAGGGCTTCTACTCCAGGTACTTTCTGATACCAAAGAGAACTGGAGGCCTAAGACCCATCCTCGACCTCCGAAACATAAACAAGTTCCTGGTGAGGGAAAAGTTCAAGATGCTTTCCCTTGGAATATTACTGCCTTACCTCCGCCAGGGAGACTGGCTATGCCCCTTAGATCTAAAAGATACGTACACACACATCTTGATTCATCCAGACCACAGACAATATCTACGATTTGTAGTGGGAGGAAACCATTTTTAGTACAGAGTACTTCCATTTTTTCTAGGCCAGTAGGCGCAAGACACAGGCAGCCTCAGAGAAGGCATCAAGGTGTCCAGTCATTGACATGGTGGCTTCAGCCTCACAATCTTCTGGAGGGAGTGCCTTTCCAGACTTCTACGCACTCGAGAGTGCTGACTACAATGATTCCTTGCTGGGATGAGGAGCCCATTGCCAGGAGGTCAGCACTCAGGGTGTCTGGTCTCCGTGGGACAGCACACAACAAATCAATCTCCAAGAGCTTTGCCTAGCTCTTCGGGCCTTCTGCCAAACCGCATAGCCTCTCCTCCTCCCCAGGGCACAGGAGGTCGGCTGACCCTGTACGCAGACAGGTGGCCAGCCATTACAGGGGATACTTGGGTGTTTAGCATCATCGAAAGGGGCTATCTGCTCCACTTCACCCAGATACGCCCCTGCTACTTTCCAGGGGAGCCTCCAAGACCCCCTCTGCACAGAAACTTACTCCTTCAGGAGTTGGAAGGTCTACTAGAGGACCAGGCGGTGGAACCGGTGCCTCACCACCTGGAAGGGCAAGGCTTCTACTCGAGGTACTTCCTGGTACCAAAAAGAACAGGAGGCCTCGGACCCATCCTAGACCTGAGGAATCTGAACAAGTTTCTGGAGAGGGAAAAGTTCAAGATGCTTACCCTTGGAAGCTTACTGCCCTACCTCCAGCAGGGAGATTGGCTATGCTTCTTAGACCTGAAGGATGCTTATACTCACATCCTCATCCATCCAAGTCACAGACAATTCCTCAGATTTGTGGTGGGAGGAAGACACTTCCAGTACAGAGTGCTTCCTTTTGGCCTCACCTCCGCCCCCCAGGGTTTTTACAAAATGCCTGGCAGTGGTTGCGGCCTACCTCAGGAACCAGGGGATCTTTGTGTTCCCTTACCTGGACGACTGGCTTATCAGGGGCCAGTCTCCCCAAGAGGCCAGGCAGGCCACCTTCAGAACCATATCCCTGCTTCAGCACCTGGGGTTCGTGATAAACTTCCCCAAGTCCACTTTAGTCCCCTCACAGGATGTAGAGTTCATAGGGGCAAGACTGGATACCATCCATGCAAAGGCCTAGTTGCCTGTGGACAGAGCTCACAGGCTGATACAGTTGGCCGGCCAGTTTCGGGCGAAGTCTCTGGTCTCGGCCAGACACTTCCTCCGGCTCTTAGGTCACATGGCTTCCACAGTGCATGTCACCCCACATGCCCGGCTGCACATGAGGCCGGCTCAGTGGTACCTCAGGTCACACTGGCTTCAGGCCACAGGGAAATTGTCAGACAGAATAAAGGTGTCCAAACTCTTGGTGGACTCCTTACGCTGGTGGAGGCATCTCCCAAATCTGGTCAGGGGTGTTCCTTTTCAGGCCTCCCCACACACTCAGGTACTGACAACCGATGCTTCCCTGCAGGGCTGGGGGGCACACTGCCAGGGGGCCTGCACCCAAGGCCTGTGGTCTCCATGGGAGGCCTCCCAGCAGAGCAACCTGTTGGAATCGGGAGCCATTCGACTAGCCTTACGGACTTTCTCTCAGATGCTGTCTCGCCAGTCTGTCCTAGTTCAGACGGACAACCAGGTGGCTATGTTCTACGTGAACAAGCAGGGAGGCACAGGATCCAGACTTCTGTGCCTGGAAGCTCAGGCTCTCTGCTCCTGGGCTGTCAATCAGGGCATGACCCTCAGGGCGGTCTACCTCCCAGGCCAGGAAAACTACCTGGCGGACAGGCTAAACAGACTCCTGCAGCCTCACAAGTGGCACTTGGATCCTCTGGTAGTTCAACAGCTCTTTCTGAAGTGGGGACCTTTTGGCAGTCCGCTGAACAGGCAACTATCCAGGTTCTGTTCCAGGCAACCGCATCCCTTGCGAACAGCACTAGATGTGTTCCTGATCCCCTGGTCAGGGGGCCTGCTGTATGCCTTTCCACCCACACCTCTGGTTTGCCGGACTCTTTTCAAAATCCAGCAGGACCGAGCCACGGTGATCCTGATAGCCCCCAGGTGGCCCAGGCAGCCGTGGTTCCCTCTTCCTGCAGTTGGGGGTGGATGCTCCACTTCCTCTGGTGCTGCAACCCTACCTCCTGACTCAGGATCAGAGGTCCCTCTTGCATCCCAACCTCAAATCCCTCACTTTGATGGCCTGGCTGCTGAAAGGGTAGTGCTTGCTCCCTTGCTCCTACCAAAGGAGGTTGAAGAGGTGGTGTTAGCCTTCAGGAAGCATTCCACTCGGAAGGCCTATGCGCTGAAGTGGCGTAGGTTCTCTGCTTGGTGTTCTCAACAGCAAGAGGACCCCTTCTCCTGCTCGGTCCAGGTGGTGCTGCAATACCTGCTCCACCTTTCCAACCTAGGACTTCAGTCCAACTCTGTCCAGGTTCACCTCAGTGCCCTTTCAGCTCACCACTCGCCGGTGGATGGACAATCTCTCTCCGGCCACCCTTGGGTGTCTCGTTTTCTCAGAGGCCTGCTTCTGCTTAAGCCTCCTATTCGTCCACCTGCCACTGAGTGGGATCTCAATGTGGTCTTGCAGCAACTGACTCGCCCACCTTTTGAGCCGATGGCAACCTGCCATTTACGTTTCCTCTCCTGGAAGGTATTGTTCCTTGTGGCACTCACCTCGGCTAGGTGGGTGAGTGAGCTGCAGTCCCTGGTCTCGGATAGGCCATATACCAGGTTCTATAGGAACAGGGTAGTCTTGCGGACTCATCCTAAGTTCCTTCCAAAGGTAGTGTCCTCTTTCCACCTCAACCAGGAGGTGGTACTTCCGACGTTCTTTCCCAGGCCGCACGCAGGTAGAGCCGAAACTGTCTTGCATACCCTGGATTGTAGAAGGGCGCTGTCCTTTTACCTAGAACGTACGCAGGGGCATAGAAGGGCTTCTCAACTCTTCATTTCCTTTGAGCCTAATAAATTGGGGTTGCCTGTCACTAAGCGTACGTTGTCCATCTGGGTGGGAGACTGTATCGCCTGGGCGTACAGGGCAGCCGGCCTCTGCCTGGAGGGTCGGGTCACGGCCCACCGGGTCAGGGTGAAGGCCGCATCAGTAGCTCACTTCCGTTCTTTTCCGTTGGCAGACATCTGCCGGGCCGCTACTTGGTCTTCAAGCCAGACTTTTGCAACCACTACTGCCTCGAGAGGGAGTTCTGTAGGGACAGTGCTTTTGGCCAAGCGGTACTCCGTAATCTCTTTGAGGTTTAGGCAGCAAATACCCTCCGGCCCTGGTGTTGGGCTACCGTTCAGGTGTGGTCTCAGAGAAGATTCTGTCACTGTTGCTGAGGCTCTAGAGGGGGCTCTATTTTTCAGCCTGGGTTCCTGGTAGCCCAGAGGTAGGGAGTCACCCATATGTGAGGACTGACTTCCTGCTTGGTCCTGGAGAAAGAGTAGTTACTCACCTGTAACAGGTGTTCTCCAGGAGCAGCAGGAATCAGTCCTCATGACCCTCCCTCCTCCCCTTGGAGTTGCAGTTGTACATAGCTAAAAGACAGCACGAAAAAGAAAATGAACTATGTCATTGGACTGAGCAAGATGGCACCTTTGGGCGGGAAGGGGACCGCGCATGCGTGCCTGCATTCCCAAAGGCTATCTTTGAAAGCTGGGGAAATGCTCCGCATGGGAGCTCCGTCTGCGCCGACGTCACCCATATGTGAGGACTGATTCCTGCTGCTCCTGGAGAACACCTGTTACAGGTGAGTAACTACTCTTTCCAGTCCTGGCCCCCCAATCATCCCATTTCTTGTCCTAGCCCCCCTAATCAGCCCATTTCCAGGCCTAACCCCACCGATCAGCCCATTACCAGTCCTAGCCCCCCCGATCAGCCTATTTCCATTCTTAATCCCCCATCAGCCCTTTTCCAGTCCTAGCCCTCCCCCCATCAGCTCATTACTATTTCCAGTGCTACTCCCCTCCCCTCCCAGCTCAGCCCCAGTCCTTCTTAAGGGAAATTAAAAAAAAAAAATCCGGGTCGGAGAAGCTGCTGCCGTGGCTCTGTTAAAGTTGAGCCTGCTGGCGCTGATGCAAAACAAGCATTTCCTGTTCAAGACAGGAAATGCCTGTTTCCTATTAGCGCCGGCGGGCTCAACTTTAACAGAGCCGTGGGAAAGGGAACTACTCTCACTTTGCGGCTCTGCAAAGCTGAGACGGCGCTGGGAAAATGGAATGTCTGGCTCTTCCGGGGCGGCGAGGGGGCCACAGGGCACTTCATTCTGCCTCTGCCGTTGAAGCAACGCAGTGGCAGCAGCTTCTTTGACCGGGCTTTTTTTTTGTTTTGTTTTGATTTTTAAGGCCCAGTGAGGCACTTTTTTGGGGGGGCATTTTTTGCCGCCCCCAAAAAGTCGCTGCCTGAGGCCACTGCCTCACTCGGCCTCATTATAGAGCCACCCTTGGTGACTGCTTTTATATTTTCAGTACATAAGGTGGGCTATCAAGGTTATATAAATAAATAATAAGATGAGGAGACCTTTCCAGATCCTTTGGTTCTTTCTGGTTACTCCTTCTTCTTTTTCCCCCATAACTTCCTTCCTGACCCCTCTTCTGTAACACATTAGGCTGGTCCTGGATCACAGAGAAATTCAGGTGGTAAAATGAAATATAAATAAGCGCAGGTCCTGTGCACTGGCATGAACTTATAAGACCCATTGTTGATTTTTCCTCTCAGTACAGCCATGGATGAGGCACCACTGTCTGAAGATCATAGTATCATAGTTGGTGTGCTGCTTTGAGTACTTCAAAATGTGATGACTTAAGCAGTTACCTATCTTGCTTATGTTAAAGTTGTTAAAACCCATGAGGATTGTAAAAAATTGCAAGAGGACCTTGATAAATTGGAAGACTGGGCATCCAAAGAGCAGATGAAATTTAATGTGGACAAATCCAAAGTTATGCATCTAGACAGGGCCGGATTTACGTATACGCCATGTACGCCATGGCGTAGGGCCCACAGCCGGCAGGGGCCCACAAAAAAAGAACCAGTTGGTTTTTTTTAAACTCAATTAAAAAAAAAAACCTGGTGGCTGCCGCCACGGGGCCCCCTCTGCTGCCGCGGGGGCCCCGTCTACAAGCTGGTCGGGTCGGGTCGGGTCCGGTCGGGTCGGGTCGGGTCCGGTCGGGTCTCTCTCCCTCCCTCCCTCGCTGCAGGCTGCGAGAGACGCGAAGATAGAGCGTCTCCTCGCGTCTGTGTTAAGCCCGCAGGGGCTGATGGGATTTCCCATCAGCCCCTGCGGGCTTAACACAGACGCGAGGAGACGCTCTCCCTTCGCGTCTCTCGCAGCCTGCAGCCTGCAGCGAGGGAGGGAGAGAGACCCGACCCGACCCGACCGGACCGGACCGGACCGGACCAGCTTGTAGACGGGGCCCCCGCGGCAGCAGAGGGGGCCCCGCGGCGGCAGTCACCAGGTTTTTTTTTTTAAATTAAATTTTACTTTAGGCCGGGGGGGGGTAGGACTGGTAATGGGCTATGGGGGGGGGGTAGGACTGGTAAGGGGCTATGGGGTGGGTAGGACTGGTAAAGGGCTATGGGCGGGTAGGACTGGTACGGGGCTATGGGGGGGTAGGACTGGTAATGGGCTATGGGGGGGGTATAACAGTTAAGGTGCTAGGTGGGGTTAGGACTGGTAATGGGAAATGGGGTGGTAGGACTGGTAATGGGCTATTGGGGGGGCTGGGGCTGGAAATGGACTGGGGGGGTAGGGCTGGTAATGGGCTATTGGGGGGCTGGGGCTGGGCTGGGCTGGGCTGGGCTGGGCTGGGGGGGTTAAGGCTAGAGGTGGGCTGATGGGGTTAGGACTGGTAATGGACTGTGGGCTGTTGGGGGGGCTTAGAACAGGCAATGGGCTTTGGGGGGGGTAAAGACTGGTAATGGGCTGTGGGCTGATGGGGGCTGTCTGGTAATGGGCTATGGGGGGGGCTAGGACTGGAAATGGGCTGGGGGGTTAAGACTGGAGGTGGGCTGATGGGGTTAGGACTGGTAATGGGCTGTTGGGGGGGGTTAGAACTGGTAATGGGCTTTGGGGGGGTTAAGACTGGTCTGGGGCTGTGGGCTGATGGGGGTTGTCTGGTAATGGGCTATGGGGGGCTAGGACTGGAAATGGGCTGGGGGGTTAAAACTGGAGGTGGGATGATGGGGTTAGGACTGGTAATGGGCTGTGGGCTGATGGGGGGGGGTAGGACTGGCAATGGGCTATGGGGGGCTGACTGGAAATGGGTTGATGGGGTTAGGACTGGAAGTGGGCTGATGGGGGGTTAGGACTGGTAATGGGTTATAGGGGGGGCTTAAACTGACAATGGGGTGATGGGGGGTTAAGGACTGAAAATGGGGTGATGGGGGGTTAAGGACTGTAAGTGGGGTGATGGGGGGGCTAGGACTGGTATTGGGTTGGGGGGTTGCTAGGACTGGAAATGGGCTGATGGATGGCTAGGACTGGAAATGGGCTGATGCAGGGACTAGAAGGGAATGGATGCTGGGTGAGGCTGGAACTAGAAGGGAGCTGATGTTGGGGGAGGATTAGAATGGGATGGGGCTGGAAGAGTAAAATGGAGAAGGGAAAAATATTTTGTGTGGGAGGGATAAAAAATCTACAATTGGCCGGGTATTGGGAGAGTAAGTGGGGATTGAGGATGGAGGGGTAAAATTTGAGTGGATGAAATAGGAATGAGGAAAGAGCAAAAGGAGAAAGATTAGTATGTTAAAGCAGATGTAGAGAGAGAATGGAAAAAAATCTAGAAGAGAGAAGAAAGGACAAATGGACAGCAGACGATGGAGAGTTAGCAGAAGACACGAAGAAACCAGAAGAAAGTGGCTGGAGCAATTGCAGCTGAAAAAAATGCACAAAAGGTAGAAAAATATCTCTTTATTTTGAATTTATTAATTGGAATATGTCAGCTCTGGTAAATGTGCATCATTAACATCTGTGCTTTGTTTAGTACAAGAGCAAATTAATGTATAGTTTTATTTCTACAGTGTTGTACATTCCAAGTTTGGCTTTTGGGATTCCCAGTTTAATTATTGTCTTCCTATTTCTAAATTGTGATTACTTGTTTGGTGATGGTCTATGTTCTGCATGTGTAACTGAGCTGAGGTGTTCTGTTTATATAATTCCTATTTGACATTGCCACTTGTTCTCTTTCCCCAGTAGGTCATGTATTGTTGTTCTCTGAAATGTATTGGTTTAATATTTGCAGTGTTGCCTTTTGATTGGTAGAGTATGGTGCTTTGTGAGTCCTGGTAGTGCTGTTAGGATACGGCGGGTTTACTATGGGCAGTGTTTGTAGTAGTTCCTAATGTGTCTGGCAGTTGGCACTGGATTATAGTAATGTAGAAATCTTTTAGTCTTTCTTTATCCATACACTCATTAAGAGGCACGTTTTACTAAAAGTTAGTATATGGTAACATTATGCAAATATTTATGCAAATGAGGCCCCTTATGCAAATGAGGTCCGCACCCCCCTTGGGCCGCCCCTGCTGGGGGCCCACAATTTTTGTTGGCGTAGGGCCTCACTCAAGGTAAATCCGGCCCTGCATCTAGATAAGAACAAACCAAACTATGGTTACACAATGCAAGGTTCTACATTAGGAACCACCACCCAGGAAAAAGATTTAGGCGTCATCATGGATAACATGTTGAAATCTTCTGTCCAGTGTGCAGCGGCAGAACCAATACGGAAACGTGGATTGCTCAGAAGGATAAAATAATTTTTATTAAAAAACCATATGCCACTGGCCCGACACAGGCCGTGTTTCGCTGCCTTCTTCAGGGGCTTAAAGTGGACTTAAAAGCTATAAATACATAAATAGACATATTAGTAACAACATTAAAAACAATAAAAATCCATAAACCTTAGAACATTCATATGTACATATTAAATACATACACACTAATAAATAAATTACATATAAAGAATCAATCGTACAGGCTTAAAAAATAGGTTGTATATATATAGAAAACTCATAAAAACCGTAAAAGCCATTATGAATAACATACGATTAAATAATTAAAAAGAACATATAAAATTAATTAAACCATTGAGAATAAAAAACCATTGAGAATAAAAAACAAAAATAACACATACCTGCTTTAATCCTTGAAAATGTGTATAATACTACACCTTTTTAAAAGAGGAAGAAAACATGTATGAATAAGATATGTGTAAATAAACTCTAATTAATTGTGAAATGACAGAGGCCAAGCGCACATATAAAGGACCAAAATAAGGAAAGAAGTGTATCAGTGGAGCTCACATAAAACAGAGGGATTTTGTGATCACTAGTGCAATAAAAATAAAAAGAAGAACTATAATTCAATTCATATTTCTTTACCTTTGCAGTTTATTTTCCAACGCGTGTGAAAAGGGAAAACCTCCCATACACTATGCAGCAATTGGAATTTCTCTTTTTATAACCACCGGCATATACACTAAAAAAACATGAAAATAATTACTATGTCACTTTTGTGCCACAAATAAACCTTAAGGGATACTTAATGAACCAATTGGACATCCATCTTTTTGCTAAACCGCTGATTCAGCAACATCGATATTTTTGGAAAGACCTCCTTATATAGAGGAAAGAACACACTCTTATGTAAAGGAAAAAAACTTCAAACAGCCTATAAAATACACTTTTAAAATCAATAAACACCCAAGAGCTTCACCGATGTGGTAGCATAAAAGTAATAAAATGCAATACATCGATGTTTACGAGAAGAAATATAGGAAGAGGCCCTCTTCTATATACTATACAACAATTGGAATCCTACTAAAAAATTTTAGAATCTCATTAAAGAGACCTTCCGCCTATGACATACAGAGGCCATAAAGTTAAAAAAAATGTTTAAACAAATTTAAAACTGATGAGCCCTTAGGGCAACGATCGGACTTTCAGCGTACATTAATCCGCTGGCTTGTAACATTGATCTCTCCAAGAGATATATTATTTATTTATTTATTTAGACAGTTTTGTATACCGCCTTATCCTTCAATCAAAGCGGTCACAACACAATTGGGGGATACATTTAACACATGGGGATATGAGACACATACACTAATACTTACAGGGAACATGGGCTATGGAGGGTTAAGTGGCTTGCCAAGACCACAAGGAGCATCTGTGGGACTAGAAACCCCAGTCCTTCCAGCCCAAGGTTGCTGTCCTCTAGTGGGATTTGAACCCCCAACCTTCCGGCCTGAAGTACCTTGCCCCAACCACTAGGCTACTCCTCCCCCTTTCAGAGTTGAATTCGTAGTGGAAGCAGTGCCTGAACGGTGAAAATTGTAAGTGCTTTTATACAAGTTTCGTTGCGGAGTGTATAATTCTGGACTGATGTAATTATTTTAGAACTTGGGAAGGCTTTAGAGTATAGCCACCATGATTTTTTATTTTTTTATTCTTTTGGATTGTATATCGATAATTTACTTTTAAATAATTATTTTAACGCATTCTTTTACAATATTAACTTTGGGTGCTCATCGGCTTTTAAAGTTTAATTTATTGACAGACTCGAGTGCCTCCGCTTTGGCTTTTGATTTTCTAATATATCTCTTGGAGAGATCAATGTTACAAGCCAGCGGATTAATGTACGCTGAAAGTCCGATCGTTGCCCTAAGGGCTCATCAGTTTTAAATTTGTTTTAAAAATTTTTTTATTCTCAATGGTTTAATTAATTTTATATGTTCTTTTTAATTGTTTAATCGTATGTTATTCATAATGGCTTTTACGGTTTTTATGAGTTTTCTATATATACAACCTATTTTTTAAGCCTGTACGATTGATTCTTTATATGTAATTTATTTATTAATGTGTATGTATTTAATATGTACATATGAATGTTCTAAGGTTTATGGATTTTTATTGTTTTTAATGTTGTTACTAATATGTCTATTTATGTATTTATAGCTTTTAAGTCTACTTTAAGCCCCTGAAGAAGGCAGCGAAACACGGCCTGTGTCGGGCCAGTGGCATATGTTTTTTTTTTTTTAGAAAACTCTTTTTTATTATTATATACTATAACCAACCGTAGATACATACACTTGACAACATACAACATACGCGCACACAGAGCGCAAACCCTGTACAAAGAACAATGAAAACACAGAGCACAAACCCTGTACAAAGAACAATGAAAAAAAACATCAGAGCCATACACTCTACTATGTACATAATGCAATTTGTATCATGCCCACCAGAAGTAACTAGGAGTGCCCCCCCCTTCCCCCCAACAACCGCCCTCCCCTCTACACCCCACCAACCATATCCCCCCCCCCCCCAGTCCACACCAAGCTACTGGACTTCTAGAGTGGAAGCTACCGTAGGCTCATCGAGGGCCTCCACTACCGTAGGCTCATCAAGGGCCTCCACCAACGCAGGTTCCCCACTCAGCACCCCCAATTCCTTTCAGCCACTCAAAAGATGCTGCCTCCTAACCGGGTCCCACACCCTAACCCACCGATCCCAAGCTGCCGCCCCCAGACACTTCCCCGTCCGCTTCTCCATGTCCCCCAGGTCTAACATAGCTCGCTCCCATTCACCAATGTCGGGGGTTGTGTTCAGCAACCAGTGGCGCAAGATGCATTGTTTCACCACCAGGAAACCCTTCTCACATAACTGACGTTCCCCACGGGGAATGGGGCAAATCCCGACCCAATACCCAAATAATCCCCACTCAGGGGAAATTTGCACTGAGGAACCCACCCAGTCACTTAATTTAGCCCGTACGGCAGTCCAAAACTGTTGGATATGGGGGCAGAACCAGAACCGGTGGGCTAAAGAGCCCGGGGCGCTCCCACATAAAGTACACACATCTGTCTGCGCCAGACCCATCCGCGCCGCCCAGACGTTGGAGACATATGCCCTCCAGAGAAACTTATATTGTATCTCCTGCAACTGAACAGATTCCACCAAACCTTTAATCGCCCCGAAGGCAGCCTGCAAACATTCCACCGTACCCCCTGACATCTGATCATTCTGCCATCGTTGCGCCAAGCAGCGCAGGGACCGCGTATGTTCACGTGACAAACCCCCCGGGACCAAGTGCTCCCATAAAGACCGCACAGTAATTTTACCTTCCAAGGCCTGAAACAACTCCAACATGCCGCCCTGAGACAGCAGCAAATTCTCCCGCCGCTGCAGACCACGCACATAATGTCGGACCTGCAAATAGAAGTAGAAATCCCGGTGGCTTAGCTGGTATCGGGCACACAGAGAGGCATATGAATCAAGAGCCGCCACTCCAGCCATAGTCAGGTGTCCAATACAGCGGATACCCCGCTGTGCCCAAGCTCGCGCCACTCGCCCCTCCAGTCCCGGTACAAAGTCAACATTGCCCTGCAGAGGAAGGCAGTCCGTCACCTTCCACGACATTCCTCTGTGTTGACACACCGCCCTCCACGCCTGCCGCAGCATGCGCAGAGTCTCAGAGTGCCTCCAACCCCCGGAGAGGTCTCGCTGGGGGGAATGCAACAGCGTGGTGCGATGCTGCGAGCCCGCCAAGTCATCCAATAAACTGATAGGCAACACCTCCTCGGTCCCACAGATCACATCCCGAAGGGCGCGCATCATATAAACCAAATTGTGGGCGCGGATCGACGCCAACCCTACGCCCCCCTGCTCTACCGGCCCCAACAAAGTCGCAAGGGCGATACGCGCTCTCTTCCCCCGCCAAAGGAACTTAGTTAAGTGGCGCCGTAGAATCTCTAAGTCCACAGAGCGGACCCAGATGGGGAGGTTCCGCAACACATAGAGCCAGCGCGGTAGCTCAACCATGTTAAAGAGCGCCACTCGGCCCTTCAGGGACAAGGGCAGATCGCGCCATTTCCGCAGTTTCCCAATAGTGCTGTCCATCAGAGGCTGAATATTGACCCGATATAATTGGGACAACACCCCAGGAATCTGGAGACCCAAATATCGAAATTGCCCCTCGGCCCAGACCAGGGGAAACTCGCCATGCCATCCCCGCCGGACTTGCCCCCCCACATCTAGAGCCAACGACTTCGTCGTATTAATCTTAAGGCCCGAGAAGCTACCAAACCGCTCAATCAGCCTGAGAGCTGCCGGAAGTGAGCGCTGTAGGTCGGTAAGACACAACAACATGTCGTCAGCAAACGCGCTAACAGTCAGCCCCCCCTGCCGCCAGTGCATGCCCTGCACGTCCTCCATCTGTCTCAACATCAATAAAAGTGGTTCTAACTGGAGCACAAAAAGTAAAGGCGAGAGGGGACAACCCTGCCGGGTGCCTCTATGCAAAGGAAAAGAGTCCGACCTCTCACTGCCCACCGTCACATATGCTAGAGGCGCAGTGTACAGGGCCTGCACCCAGCTAGTAAAAGTGCCCCCTAACCCGAACCTACGCAGCGTTTCGAACATGTACGCCCAGGAAACTCTGTCGAAAGCTTTTTTCCGCATCTAGGCTGACCAAGAGCAGCGGAGCTCCCTGCCGCGCATATTTCTCCATTCCCCACAAAATCTTATTGATATTACGAACCGCTTCTCTGCCTCGCACAAAACCCGCCTGGTGGTCCCCCACCAGTTGCGGTAACAGGAGCTGCAACCGATCGGCCAAAACAGATGCCAGGATTTTCATGTCAGCGTTAATCAAATAAATTGGCCGATAGGCCGCGGGGTCGAAAGGGTCCTTCCCAGGCTTGGGAATAAGAGAAATGGAGGCCGTCCGCATGTCCCTGGGGAAACTCCCCACCTCGACAGCCTCCGCGAACAGGGCAGCCAAGGTCGGAGTCACCTGAGTCTCTAAAATCTTGTAGAACTCTGAACTAAACCCGTCAGGGCCCGGCGCCTTATGCGGCTTCCCCCGGCGAATAACCCGCTGAATCTCCCCCCCTGAAATAGGTTTGTGCAACTCCTCGAGCTCCGGGGCAGAAAGCTGTGGAAACGAGACCCCATCCAAGAATGCCCGCTCCTGAGAACGACACTCCCCCTCGGGGGTGTACAAAGTCTCATAGAACTGCCGAAAGACCGCAGCCACTCGCCGTGACTCACTCTGAAGCTGCCCCTCCGGATCCCGAATAACAGTGATGGCCCGCACGCCCCCCTTTTCTTTCACAAGGCGCGCCAAGAGTCTACCCGAACGATTGCCAAAGCGGAATAGGTGATGTCTGTAATAATGCATAGTATGTACCGCTCGATCCTGGAGCAAGGTGTTCAACGTTTTCTGGGCGTTCAAGTATACGTCCAAGGGGGCCCCGCGTGCCGCCGCTGCCGTCTCCGCCTTCAAACGGGCCAGCTCCCGGGTCAGGCCCAGGATCTCCGCATCTAATTGACGCCGCTCCCGAGCCAGATAAGCTATTATGTGCCCTCGCAAAACCGCCTTCCCGGCTTCCCATAGCACCGCCACCGATGTACAACTGGCCTCATTAAACTCCAGAAACTCCCGCCATTGCTGTTCCAAATAACTTTTAAACGCTGGATCACGCCACTTATGCCGAGGGAACGACCAGCGACCGCTGCTGATACCCGAGCTTTGCCAATCCATCCACACCATGGCATGATCCGAAACTAAAACAGGCCCTATTTCGGCCTTGATGACCCTTCCAAAAACTCTATCGGAGACTAAGATGTAGTCCAAGCGAGACCAAGTCTGATGGGCGCGTGACAGATGCGTGTAATCCCTTTCTCCCTCGTGAAGGACACGCCAAACATCTACCAAGTTCCCCTGTTGGCAAAGGTAGCTCACCCCCTTTCGTGACCAGCCTGAAGTCTCGTTGGGATTTGACTTGTCCAAAGCCGGATCGTGAGGGCAATTAAAATCCCCGGCTAGAACAACTGGTAACTGCGGATTCGCCTCCACCCTGCGCAGCAGCCTCTGGAAAAAGGCATGATCATATACATTAGGGGCGTAAACAGATACCAAAAGCATCGTTGTCCCAGCCAGGGTCACATGAAGGATTAGAAACCGGCCCTCGGGATCCTCCTCCACCCCCAGCAATTCCACGGGGACCCCTTTACGAATCAGGATCGCCACCCCCCTCTTTTTCACAGAGGCAGAAGCTGCATAAACCTGCGCTACCCAATCTCTCTTTAATTTAACATGCTCTGCAGCCGTTAAATGAGTTTCCTGCAGCAGAGCCACATGGGCTTTCGCCTTCTTCAAGGCCTGCAGCACTTTGGTACGCTTGACCGGGGTATTAAGCCCTCCCACATTCCAGGAAACAATACGTAGGTGTTGACTCATTGAGTTAGGGAGTAGTCGACCCACCATTGCAGACCACTGTCAGAGAGCACGGAAAAAAGCTGAAACCAACTCTTCCCTAGCCAGCATCCCAGGAGCCGCCCAGCCTCAGCCCCCAGTCCACCTCCCCAGTGTGGGATACACCTAGAGGATTCCTTTCCCCCACCCAGTCCATTGCAATAGCACATATTCGCTACCCCCTCCCCACCCCCCTGCCCCCCCTCACTACCCCCCACCCCCCGTCCCCCCTCACGACCCCCATACTCTACCCTCGAAAGTGAAACAGTACCCCCAAACCCAAAGAGAATAGCAATTCCACCCCCACCCCGATTAACCGGGGCACACTTCCTTATCAGACACTGCAGGGCCGCCCCAGCTTCCTGCCCCCCCATAATACCCACAGACAAACCCTAAAGCAATACGGAATGGATTGCAAACAATTCCCCTCCCCGTCAGCCACCTAAAGGAGCCCTCTCAAGGGACGGACAATTCAATTAAGCATTGCAATAAGCAGTAAAACTGAACAATAAGCAGGGAAGCAAATAAACAAAGAAACAAATAATCAAAATCCCCTGCCCCATATGGCCCAACACACTGAAAACACCCCCAAACCCCTATGCAATAACCCAACTATGTGCAAAGTTCCACAAGAGCCAATATGTCTCTCCCGTGAACCTCCAGGCAAGGCAGCCCGCAGCCCGGGACAGTCTCCCACCGCTGCGTATCCACTCTCCGGCCTCCCCGTCAGACTTCTGCGAGTAGGGTGACCGGCCACGCTTACGTAGCGACGCTCTGCCTCTCCACAGTGAACTCCAGGCTCGCTACAAATGTCTTGGCAGCTCCCGGCGAGTCAAACACGTGCTGCCGCCCCAGATGCGTCACCCGGAGCACTGCCGGGAAAGCCAAGGTGAAACGCACATTTTTCTGGAAAAGTTCTGCACAGAGCGGGGGAAAAGGCCTTGCGCTTTGCCGCCACCAAAGCTGAATAGTCCTGGAAAATTAAAAGTTTATGGTTCTCCAGAGTCAGGGCGCGCTTCTTCCGGTAAGCCTGCATTAAATGTATTTTGTGCTGAAAGTTCAGCAGTTTCAAGATCACCACTCTCGGTTTGCTGCCCCCCTCCGCTCTAGCTCCCAGCCGGTGGGCGCGCTCCACCTTCAGCTCCCCAACCAGCTCCTCCAAGCCCAGTTCCTTCGGGAGCCACTGTTCAATTAGGGGAATCAGCATTTGATCGGTAGTGGACTCCGGTATCCCCACCAACCTGAGGTTGTTGCGGCGGGAGCGATTCTCCAGGTCGTCAACTTTCTGCAGCAAAGTTTCAAGTTTCGCGGCCTGTGCCTCGTGTTCCTTCGCACGCCGCCCATCCTCCTCTTCCATAAGAGTCACTCGGTGCTCTACCTCGTCAACGCGGCGTTCCACTTCCACCATCGCAGCCCCCATCGAATCAAGCTTTGCCATAAGCAAGTCAAATTTAGGGTCTAGGAGCTTGACGACTTCACGTGCTAGGTCCTCCGAAGTGGAGCCCACGCTGTCTGCACTCGGGGATGCCGGTTGGGTCACAGGCAGCATGACGGTACCTGACTTGCTTCCTTTCTCCCGGTCTTTTCGGGCTGGCAATGGCATGGCGTGGAGAACTGGCACAGACCCTCTGGTGCAATGATCTCCTCTAGCTACACTCGGGAAATCACCGACGGGGGAGGACAAAAATAGGGTTTTTCAACGTTAAAGCCTAAGGCGGCCCCGGAGCGAGCAGAGAACCGTCCTCACTCGCTCATGTGTCAACCGGAAGTCGCATATGGTTTTTTAATAAAAATTATTTTATCCTTCTGAGCAATCCAAGTTTCTGTATTGGTTCTGTTTCCCTCTGACGTGGGCTCATGCCCGAGTGTTGGACTGTTGGTGTGGCATGTTCTCCCCATGGAAGGATATCCTCAGTTTCGGAGAGGACGCATTGGCTAAATTTGCATCACAGGAAGCTTTGATTCCAGATGCAGACGAGGATGCGAATTTGACTAATAACCAATGGGAAGATTTAGTGCATCTTACATAGAAACAGATTAGAGAAGAACTACATGCGGCCTACCTCTTGGAATGCTGCAGGTCAAAAATCATACCCCGAGGCCTTAGGATGTACAAAGCACCTGGTCTATATAATGAGGAAAATGGTTTTATCAGATGTTGGAACGTCATTCTTAATAAATGCTCTTTTGACCTTATGATTTTACTTATTAGTACGGCTAATAAAAAATCTGAGTTGTATAAAGCAGAAATAGATGAGAAACTAGTAGCATTGAAGAATTGTGACAAAAATTTCACAGAGATATATAAGGATTTTGAAAGAAATAATATATCTTTTAAGAAAGAGATTAAAGATAAAAAGATGGATAAGTTTAAAAGAGATGAGGAAGATTACATGTATGGATATGTTTACCCATGGAGTAAAAAGACAGAAGGCGATCATCTATGGTTTGATAGGAAGGACCCAGCCAAAGAGGATTACTCCAATAGTCCACAAGAACCTAAGAAAAAGCGCACTAGAAGTGTATCAGTCGAGTCTGTTGACGCCTCGGCGTCTTTGCTTCAAAATCATAATGACCAACAGGGTAATACAAAAAAGAAAACCATGAATAAGGGTGGCAATAATTTTTTGAATATGGATGCCCTTTGGAAAGGAGGTGGTCGAGATTCCTCCCGCGGTCGCTATCCCCAAAGGGACAATCAATGGTACAAGGACCAAGATCAAGAAAAGACATATGGATACCAGACCACTTACAGGGGTCGGGGTCGAGGTCGGGGGAGAGGCAGGAAACAGTCAGAGAGATCGATGGAAAGGAGGCATTAAAACATGTTCCTTCAAAACAGGTTCCTCCCAATAGTGTTATTAATATCTCAAAATACAATTTGACCTCTGATGAACAATCATTATTAAATAAAGGCCTATCTTTTGTCCCGATCACCAGATATGATCCCTTTGAAACTCAAATAGATTTATTTAAATTCTTTAGGAAGATTAAGATAAGACATTTTTTCAACAATCATGATTCCCAGACTAACGATTCATCTATAATAAAAAAGAAATCATTATGGATTCCCCCAAATACTGATCCAATTATCGCCACTTTTGAACGAATAGTTTTGAAAGAAGTTGACTCAATACATTATAAAGCGAAGGCCGCGGAGCCCACGTGCCCGCTGGCCACGGGTAACTGGGGGGGGCGGAGTGGTGCGTGTCCCCGGCGCCAGGGGGGGGCGCGTGCCAGTTGGCGGGGGGTTTTGATTCAAAACCATTGGCTCCCGCGGTGCGCATGGTGGCGCGGGAGCCAATGGGGAGGTAGGGATGTGTGCAAGGCGCTTCCTGGAGCGGTGGTCAGACCCCAGTCCTCCGGATCTTAAGGGAAGGACGGGCGTCTGACTGCGGCTCTCTTCTCCTTCGTCGGCGGTGTGGCCCGGAGTGCGGTGCAGTGGACGGCGTGCGGCGGAGGACAAAGGAGGAGCAATCGGAGCAGTTGCCTGACGGTCGAGCGGTGGAGGACGGCGGAGCAGTCCTGCAGCAGGGCAGTCGGGAGCAGTCCCGCGGCAGGGCATTCAGGAGCAGCCCCGCGGTGGAGTCGGAAGGCCTGCTTTTCCGTCAGCTACAGGTGCTGGGTTAAGGGATTGGGTGCGAATCTCTATTTGCTACCAGCCCCAAACGGCAGTAGACAGGAGCAATGAGGCAGCAGTTGGGCTCAGGGGGGATGCCAGCACAGCGGGGCCGGGGAGCTCGGGGCGGTAGGCAGCCCTCGGGCCGGGCTGCCAGGGGATCGGGGGGGCCGGCTAAAGGAAGGAAAGGGAGGGCACGACAGGCAAGGGGGCCTATGGACACAGGCAGGGATGTTGCCTTGGACAGGGTGAAGGAATGTGAGGTGGGTCACTAGAGGGGGCGGCAGGGGCCGGAGCGGTCCCGCAACTTGTGGGGGACTCTGCGGGGGTTTTGGGGGCAGTACAAGAGCCTTTTCGGTGGCAAAGCCCATTTGGGGGGCAGGAGGGGGGGTCCTGGGGTTGGCCTATGGTCCCTGGGGGTGGTTGTCCTGCGAGTTTGGAGCATTGGCGGGAAGGGGGGCAGGGATACTCCAGGGCTGAATGGTTGGGGGCTTGGCAGCTACCGTGGGCTTTGTCGGGTCCCCCTCCCCTTTTTCCTTTGTCTCCGCAGGTGCGGACTGGTGATGTGAGGATGCCGGACCAGCTTGGGGATACAGCGGTGCGGAGCGGGGACAGAGCTGCGGATGCGGTACCCAGTGTGCAGGCGACGGCGCAGCGAGAGGACCGGCAGGAGGTGCTTCCGGAGCCCGGGCTACCGCCGGAGTCGGGTAGTCTCATAGATCTGGTGCAACCCAGGAGTTCAGCGGAGGGTGAGTTACAAGGGGGACTGGCTGAGCGGAGTGGAGCGATTAGCTGTGTGGGAGGAGTGAGGGGTAAAGCACGGAAGAAGAGCCGTCACTCGCGTAAGCATCGGCGGAGGGGGGATTCATCTCCGTCTTCGTCGAGCGGCGGGCCTGTGGAGCGGTCGGGGGGAGCGGTAGTAGTGGGTGGCGGGGGTGTTACGTTGGCCTCGTTCTCGGAACTTTGGGAGGGGGTTCCGCGGAAACTTCGGCGTAAGATATGGAAGAGGAAGTATTATCGATATCTTCCGGCTGCTAGAGGGTAGGAAGCGTTCGGGGGATAGCAAATGGAAAGCGGATGAGAAGGCGGGCAGGATTCAAAAGGCTCCTCGGAATGTCATTAACTGGACGAGGGCCTTCTTGCGGTTGGCGATTGTGTGGGGGCAGCATTACCCGGGGCAGTACGGAATGTTATTGGCCTATGCTGACTCGATCCTAGAGGCGGCTCAGACTCACGATGGTTGGGCGTGGCTCAACTACAATGAGAAGTTCCGAGACAAGATGGAGGAGAATAGATCCTTGTCCTGGGGGACCCAGGACATCAGTCTATGGTTGACTCAGATGTCGGCGAAAGGGGGGGCTAGTGGGGGGGGCAAAAGGTGGGCTCCGGAGTGCTGGCAAGTGCAGGGCGGCCCTTTCGGAGCAGCCCGGCTCCCGTGTCACAAAAAGGGGTTAGCGGGGGGGTCGGGGACGTCTGTTTGCGCTTTAATAAGTCTTCCTGCCCATTTCCGGACTGCAAGTTCCGGCACAGTTGCTCCGTCTGTGGAGGGGGGCATTCAGTGCTTCGGTGTGTTACAAAAGTGCCCCTCCCCCCTGCCCCAAAGCAGTGAGGAAGCGATAGCATTGGCCCCTACCCCTATTCGTTTAGCAGCATTGAGGCCTTGGTTGCGGCGGTACAGGAAGGTTCGGGCTCGGGACGTGTTGGAGAGGGGTTTCCAGCGCGGGTTTCCCATACCGGTGGTCGGGGATGGGGGTCCGGTGCGGGAGCACAATGCGCCCTTGGTAGGGCGTTTTGTTCATGTGGTTAGGGATAAGCTGGCCGCGGAGCTGGCTTTGGGGAGGATAGCTGGGCCTTTTGTGGACCGACCGCTCGCGAATTTTGTGGTTTCCCCTCTGGGCATCGTCCCGAAGAAGGAACCCGGGAAATTCCGGCTCATTCACAACTTATCTTTCCCGGAGGGGGCCTCGGTGAATGATCTTATCCCGAGCGAATTGTGTGCGGTGCAGTACGCGTCGTTTGACGAGGCAGTGGGGTTGGTGCGTCAGTGTGGGCAGCGGTGTTTCATGGCAAAGGTGGATATTGAATCCGCTTTTTGCCTGTTGCCGGTTCATCCAGATTCCTTTCATTTATTGGGGTTCTCTTTTGAGGGCTACTGTTACTTTGACAAGTGCATGCCGATGGGCTGCTCGGTCTCTTGCTGTTACTTCGAGATGTTCAGCTCTTTCATGCACTGGGCTCTGGGGGTGTACGTGGGATCCCGGAACGTGGTCCATTATTTGGACAACTTTCTGTTTGTCGGTCAGGCGCAGTCCGGGCTCTGTCAGAAGCTGCTTGACGGCTTCACGAGGCTGGCGCAGGAGTGGGGTGTGCCTCTGGCGGCGGGCAAGACTGAGGGCCCCTCCACGTGCCTCACCTTTCTGGGGGTGGAATTGGATTCCGTGGACATGGTAGCGCACCTGCCGTCGGAGAAGGTGGTGATATTGCGTGTGCTAGTGGCGAATGTGTTGGGATCAGCGAAAGTGACACTGAGGGAGATGCAGGCACTGTTGGGCTCCCTTAACTTTGCCTGTAAAGTTATCCCTATGGGAAGAGTTTTTCTGCGACGGTTGGCGGCGGCGACCTCGGGAGTGCAGCGGCCGCACCATCGCATACGGGTTTCCAGGAGCCTGAGGGCGGATTTGGGGGTTTGGGACCAGTTTTTAAGGGACTTTAATGGGGTTACGGTCCTGCTCGGGAAGGAGAAGTCTACTTTGGATCTGCAGATTTTTACAGATGCGGCGGGCGGTTTCGGGCTCGGCATCTATTTTGGGGGAGCATGGTGTGCTTAGCCGTGGCCTTCGGCCTGGCGGGAAGCGGGTTTGACCGACAGTATAACTTTTCTAGAGCTGTTCCCCATTTTGGTCGTTTTGACGCTGTGGCCGGACAGGCTTCGTAATCGCCGGGTGTTGTGGTGGTGCGACAACGAAGCGGTGGTCTGGGTTATAAATCGGTATGCTCCGCGTTGCTCGCGAGTGGCGGCTTTGATGAGGGCGGTGATATTTGCCTGTTTGCAGTTGAATGTGGTGGTAAGGGCTCGGCATGTGCCAGGATATGCTAACCAGGTCGCGGATGCTCTTTCTCGTTTCAAGTGGGACCTGTTTCGGCGCTTGGCACCGGAGGCGGACCCCGTGGGACGGCAGGTCCCCGAGCACTTATGGCAGCTTGGCCTCCGGGCATGCTGAGTTTGCTGCGGAGCTCCGTGTCGCCATCGACCTGGCGTGCCTACTGCAGGGGCTGTGACGGCGTGGTGGACTTCTTGACAGCTCGCGGATGACAGCAGGGTCCGGTACCGGACCACCTCATGGGATTGTACATCGCGGCAGCGAAGGCTGCTGGGACGGCTAGAGCGACGGTGCGGGCTCACCTAGCCGGTTTTGCATTCTTCTCCAGGGCGGTGGGGTGGGGCGTGCACAGTTGGGGGTTCCTTTCTCACCAGTTTTTGCTAGGCTGGGAGCGAGCTACCCCTACCCAGAAGGACAAGCGGTGCCCGATCACTCTCGATCTGTTGGTACGGCTATGCGCTGTTTTGCCGGAGATAGCGATGTCGGCATATGAGACCACACTTTTTCGGGCTGCATTTTGTGTGGCATTCTTCGGGGCTTTCCGGTTGGGGGAATTGGTGGCGCCCAGTGCAGTCACGGGGGGCACGGCGCTGCAGCTCCGGCATGTTTGGGTGGCACCTGGGGAGCTGCGCATTTGGTTGTCTAGATCCAAGACTGATCAGAGAGGACGGGGCGTTTGGGTGCATTTGAGGCCTGTTGGGGCTTCCCCCATTTGCCCAGTGGCGGCGATGCAGGCTTACTTGCGGGTCTGACCCCCAGGGGGGGACTTGCTTTTCGTGCACGCCAATACTAGAGGCCTGACGCGTTTTCAGTTCGCGGCGGTACTGCGGCTGGCAGTGCGCCGGATCGGTTTGGAGCCTGGTGACTTTTTGCCGCATTCCTTCAGGATTGGGGCCGCTACTAGTGCCGCGGTGGCGGGTTTGCCTGGGACAGAGATTCAGCGGATCGGCCGATGGCATTCTAATGCATTTCTGGGGTATGTGCGGTTGTGATCATGGTTATTCTTGTGATCATGGTTGCTCTGGTGGTAATTCTGTTTTTTCTTTTAGATGGGGGTCAGCTGCCTGTTAGCTGCTGGATCATCGGCCATTCCTTTGTGTACTGGGCCGGGCGGCAGGCAGCCTTGCGGCCGCTCGGGGCTAACCTGGGATTGAATGCTGAGGAGGTGACATTATCATGGCTGGGCGAGCGCGGTCTCCGATGGCTGCAGCTTTTGCCTTTGCTCCGGCACCATCAGCGCGTCAGAGGATCCCCGGAGTTCTTGTTGCTACACCTTGGCGGCAATGACTTGGGAACTTGGACAGTGAAACAGCTGATTAGAGCGGCCAAGAGGGATTTGGGGGAATTGTTGCTAATGTTCAAAGATGTTGTATTGCTCTGGTCCGACTTAATTCCCAGGCCTGCTTGCTGGGGTCACCGGCGATGGTCTCGGGGTCTGATTAAGGTTAATCGGCAAATTGGCCGTTGGGTATCCGAGAACGGGGGTCGCCAGATTATGCATTCCTGGGCTGAAGTGGAATGTGCTGGCCTATATCGGCCAGATGGAGTACATCTATCCCCGGTGGGGGTGGATTTGCTCCTGAATGATTGGCAAGAGGCTTTGGAGTTGACGGTGCCGGGCAGGATGGCTGGTCGCAGCTTTGCTTTTGGGGGGGGTGCTCAGGGACAGGTGTCACTGAGCCTGTGGCGGGATCCCGGAGGTGTCCGGGGTCCGGAGGCATGGCAATACGCAGGGCGGGGGTGGGGTACCCCCGACCCGGAGAAGCCCTCGGCTTTTGCTAATAATATGGCGAAGCCGGAAGAGGGGGATGGAATTGCCGGTGAACGGTTCTCGGCGGAGGCGGGAAGGAACTCGCTTTGCTACCCACATGGCTGGTGAGTGTTGTCCCGCTGCCGGAACCGTAATTAAACAGTTATGGTTGTATTTTTACGTTGTGTTTTGTTAATAAAGCTGCAACCAGTTATCATGCCAATAAGTGTTCATGTGGTGGTTATTTCAAGGGGTGGGGGGGTGAGGGGGTGGAAGGGTAGGGGTAGGGTACGGGAGAGCCACGTCTGCCTTACCTGGTTAAGCGAAGGCCGCGGAGCCCATGTGCCCGCTGGCCGCAGGTAACCGGGGGGGCGGCGTGGTGCGTGTCCCCGGCGCCGGGGGGGCACATGCCAGTTGGCGGGGGGTTTTGATTCAAAACCATTGGCTCCCGCGGTGTGCGTGGTGGCGTGGGAGCCAATGGGGAGGTAGGGATGTGTGCAAGGCGCTTCCTGGAGCGGTGGTCAGATCCCAGTCCTCTGGATCTTAAGGGAAGGATGGGCGTACCCACCCTCCCGCCCATTGTTCGGACATGGGGGGTTGCAGCTGGAGGGGGCGGGATCCCGGAGGTGTCCGGGGTCCGGAGGCATGGCAATACGCAGGGCGGGGGTGGGGTACCCTCGACCCGGAGAAGCCCTTGGCTTTTGCTAATAATATGGTGAAGACAGAAGAGGGGGATGGAATTGCCGGTGAACGGTTCTCGGCGGAGGCGGGAAGGAACTCGCTTTGCTACCCACATGGCTGGTGAGGGTTGTCCCGCTGCCAGAACCGTAATTAAACAGTTATGGTTGTATTTTTACGTTGTGTTTTGTTAATAAAGCTGCGACCAGTTATCATGCCAATAAGTGTTCATGTGGTTATTTCAAGGGGTGGGGGGGGTGAGGGGGTGGAAGTGTAGGGGTAGGGGATGGGAGAGCCACGTCCGCCTTACCTGGTTAAGATAAACCGTCATATTACAATTTAACTATGGGAGAAAAGGAATCTATAAAATCCCTACAAAGTAATAATAATATAATTATCAAACCGGCAGACAAAGGGGGTGCTATTGTTATAATGGATAAGGATGCTTACATTAGTGAAGTCCAAAGACAATTGAAGGACGAAAAGTTTTATATACGTCTTAAAGAAGATCCCACTGATTCATTAAAGAGATCTTTAGATAATTTAGTTACAACTGCTTTTGAATTGGGTTACTTGACTGAGAAGGAGAGATCATTTTTAACAGTATAATTTCCCGTAACACCTACAATATATATATTACCTAAGATACACAAATGCCTGGATAAGCCTCCGGGGCGTCCGATTGTATCCGCAATAGGATCTCTATTGGAACCAGTTTCAAAATTTATGGATATTTTTTTGCGACCCTATGTTCAAAATATGTGGTCATATGTTCGGGATTCTACTCAAGTCATAAAGATTCTTGCTTCCCTACAAAATTATAACTCGGACTCTCTTTTGGTTACACTTGACATAGAATCACTTTACACAAACGTACCGCAAAAGGAAGCCTTGAAAATTGTTGAACAATATTTAATAAAAAGGGAGATCTATAAACGAATTCCAACCTTTTTTCTGCTGGAATTGGTACGTATGGCCCTTTGCGAGAATTATTTTTGTTTTCCTGATATATTTTATCATCAAATAAAGGGGGTAGCCATGGGGTCCTCAATGGCACCCGATATTGCGAATTTATACTTTTTTAATTTTGAAGAAACTTGTATTAAAGATACTCATTTCAAATCTAATATAAAAGTTTGGATCAGGTATATAGACGACATCTTCATTTTGTGGGATAGGTCAATAGATCTACTAAATGAATTTAATGAATGGATCAACTTGTGTGATAATAATTTACGTTTTCAAGTAACCTATGATGAACATCAAATATCATATTTGGATCTACTGATCAAAAAAACAGATAAAGGTCTGGTAACCACTCTTTACAGAAAACCAACAGATAGAAATCAAATATTACTTGTTATCTAGTTATATTACCTATTTGTTTCCTTGTTCCTTGTAAACAGTTGTAATATACTGTACTATATTGTTTCATGTAAACCGTCTTGACTTGTAGAAAGACGGTATATAAAAACTGTTAAATAAATAAATAAATACGTCATTATCAGAGCTTTCATAATCCGGCACTCAAACGGAATTTACCGGTTAGTCAACTTTTGAGGGCACTTGGATATGCACCTCTAGTCTGGATTTTGAAAAACAGGCAGATATTATGAAAGAGAGATTTAGAGGAAGACAATACCCAGATAAACATGTTTGAAATGCATACAACAGAGCGAAGTTCACGGATCGTGGAGTTTTACTCCAACAAGAGAAAAGAAATGATGTAGGAATTGTTTGTCCCTTATTATATTCCCAGCAATCACACAAAATAGAGAAAATAATTAGAAAACATTGGTATCTTATTCAGTCTCTACCAGGATTTCATGATCAAAAGTTTACAGTAGCGCATAAACGCAATGCAAACTTAAGAAACATGTTAGTGCCTTCTGCATTCACTGAGCGGAAGTTCCTTTCTAGATGTTCCAGGGCGCGGGCAGGGTCCCGGGGCCCGTTGGTAACCGGGTGCACGGCCCGGCGCGGGACCCTGCTCATCAGCGGGATCGCGCATTGACGTCAGGACGCCAGAGGGCATTTTTCAAATTGATTGGCTCCGCTGCGAGATTGACGAGCGGAGCCAATCAGGTGGGTGCAAGTGCATGTGCTCCGGGGCGCGTGGCTTGCCCAGAGCACATGTTAGCGGGCGCTCACCGGGAAGAGAAGAAGCTTCGGCGTCATTGCGGTCCTGCGAAGGCCCTGCATTTTTTGCCGGTTGGGAGAGCAGCGTGATTGCTGAGACCTGCATTCCGCAGGTTCAAGGAACTCCGGGCACGTGAGCGAAAGGAGGGCAGGCAGTTTAACGGGAGGGGCGCAGTGCAGGTGCGGTAGGATCGCGAGCCGGGAGGGGGGGGGGCAGTGTAGCTGCGGCCGCCCAAAATTTGGATCGGGAGCAAAAGGGGGGTTTTTATTTCCAGTGTGGTGGAAATGGGTCCAAAGAGGCCTGCGGTGGGTAGGGCAGCTGGGAGGTCAGCTGCATCAAGGAGGTCCGGGGAAAAAGGGAGAAAGGGGGTTGGCAGCAGGGGGAGACTGCAGCAGAGGGGCAGGGGAGAGGGGCATGCCTCTGAGGTAGCGCAGGGCAGGGGGATGGATGCTGCTACGGCTCCTAGGGTGGGAAGGGGGGCTGAAAGGGGGCGCTTGACTAGGCCCCGGAGAGCGCGGGTACCGGGGGGGTTAGGCAGAGCTGGCGTGATGCTGCCTGAGCCTGCCCTTGTCGGGGGGGAGCTAGGTGGTGCTCCAGAGGTGAGCAGCCCGGGGGAAGGAAGTGCTAATAGTGGGATCCCCCAAGGCAGGGGAGCATGGGGTAGCGTGGCGCCGTGGGAATGGAGTGGTATGGGGACCAGCCCAGCGTGCGGTGGGGGCAGGGGAGGGGACTGGTTTAGAGGGTATGCACTGTCGCCCGGGGCTATGGGTCCTCTCGAGCAGCGTACTGCTTGGGATAGGTGGCAAGCAGGTGGCCAAGGTTCCTCGGGAAGGGATTGGGTGGGGGCATGGCAGCCGTCGTGGCCCTCGGTTTTCTCCCCTTTGTGTCCCCCTTTTTTATCTCCACAGGTGACCTTTCCGGCAGCGCCTCGGGGTGTGCCGCTTATCGGTGAGTCGGCGCGAGTGATGGATAGGGAAGCTGGCAGCGGATTGACGGGAGTGGGCACGACTACGATGGAGCCGGAGCAGGACGCATGTGATCAGCAGCGGGCGATGGACCCTCGTGATGGAGTTGTGGTGGCTCCGGACGGCGCAGCGTCTGGCGGAGCGGCGGGTGAGTCATCGGGGCGGGGAGTTGAGGGGAGTGGGGAGTCGCGGGAGGAGCGTTCAGGAAAGGCGTGCAAGAAGAGGAAGCACGCTTGTCGGCGGAGGCATAGCTCCGACTCATCGTCATCTTCTTCGTCGGAAGGTTCGGATTCTTCGTCGGGTGGAGCACGGAAGACGACGGTCGCGGGTGACGGGGGGATCGCCGGGCTGGGAGGTGCTGGTTCCGCATCATTAGTGACAGTGGCGGAGCTGTGGGAGGGCGTTCCTAAGAAGTTGCGGCGTAAGATTCTAAAACGCAAGTACATTGACATTTTCCGTTTGCTCGAAGGCCGCAAACGCTCCGGGGATAGTAAGAAGAAGCGTAGGGAGGATGAGAAGGCAGGGCGGGTGCGTTCGGTATCACGCAACGTAGTCAACTGGGTCCGATCGTTCTTGCGGTTGGCAAGTGTTTGGGGTCATCAGTTTCCTGAGCAGTACGGCAGCTTGCTGTCCTATGCTGATTCTATCTTGGGAGCGTCTCAAGCGCACGAAGGATGGTCGTAGCTTAATTATGACGAGAGGTTTCGGGATAAGATGGAAGAAAGCAAGTCATTAACGTGGGGGACACAAGACATTAATCTGTGGTTGACGCAGATGTCTGTCAAGGCGGGTACTGGGGGAGCTAGTGGAGCTAAGATAGGGCCAGGTTCTTCCGGTAGGGCAAGTCGTTCCTTTCGTGGAGCACCCCGGCGGGACTGTCAAAGCCGGTCCTTGGGGCCGGGACTGACCTTTGTTGGAGATATAACCGGACCACCTGTCCCTTCCCGGATTGTAAGTTCCGGCATGCCTGCTCGGTGTGCGGGAGGTGCCCATCCCGCGTCAAAATGCCTTAAAAAAGGTGTGGCCCCTATGCTGCTTGCGGGAGCCAAGTGAGGATTCGCATCGCGAATTAGCGCCTTCCCCAATTCGGGTACAGGTGCTCAGTAGCTGGCTTCTGCGGTATCCGAAGAAAAAAGATAGCTTGACGTTGCACTTAGGTTTTAAGTTTGGTTTCATTATTCCCCTTCGAGGCAAGGTGGTCACGGGGGCGGTTAGGAATGCTGCGAGTATTCAGCACTGGGCGGCAGTAGCGCGGGAAAAGTTGACTGCGGAATTGCGTATAGGGAGAATTGCGGGGCCTTTCCGCAACCCACCGTTTCAGAATTTCGTCGTGTCTCCTTTAGGAGTAATCCTCAAAAAAGAGCCGGGAAAATTCAGATTGATACACAACCTATCGTCGCTGATCAGAACTTCCGTTAATGACTTGATACCACGCGAGTTCTGCACGGTGCGGTATGCATCGTTTGATAAGGCGGTGGAGTTGGTATCCGAGGCTGGTTGCGGGGCGCTGTTGGCGAAAGTTGACATTGAATCGGCCTTTAGATTATTGCCAGTTCATCCGTCGGCTTTTAGGTTGCTGGGTTTTCGGTTCGAAGATGCATTTTACTATGACAAGTGTCTGCCGATGGGTTGTGCGATATCTTGTGCCTACTTCGAGATGTTTAGTTCCTTCCTGCATTGGATGGTGGTAAAGAGAGTAGGTGGTTCGGAGGTGGTGCATTATCTTGATGATTTCCTCTTTGTCAGTAGGGCGGGGTCCGACGGCTGCAAAAGACTGTTGGAGGGTTTCAAAAGGATGGCGGAGGAGTTGGGGGTACCACTGGCGGAGGGCAAGACGGTGGGGCCTACCACACAGCTTACCTTTTTAGGTGTGGAACTCGATTCCTTGAATATGGTGGCGCGGTTGCCGCACGAGAAGGTGGTAAAGCTCAGGGTCTTAGTGGCAACGTGCTGGCCTCGCAAAAAGTGACATTGAAAGAGCTGCAGGCGCTATTGGGGTCCCTTAATTTTGCCTGTAAAGTTATTCCTATGGGGCGTGTGTTCAGCCGGCGCTTGGCGGCGGCGACGGCCGGAGCAAAACAGCCGCATCATCGCATTCGGGTATCTCAGGTTATGAAGGAGGATCTACGTGTCTGGGATGCCTTTTTGGAAGGTTTTAATGGGACGTCAGTGCTGCGCGAGGCGGAGATCTCCAGTCGTGACATGCATCTCTACACTGATGCTGCGGGAGGAGTTGGACTGGGAATCTATTTCGGGGGTGCTTGGTGTGCTGCAAGATGGCCGCAGTCCTGGGCGGATGGAGGTTTGTTGAGCAATATTACTTTCTTGGAGTTCTTTCCGATATTAGTCGTGTTGGAGTTGTGGCCAGATCGGTTGGTTAACCACAAGGTGGTGTGGTGGTGCAACAATGAGGCGGTGGTGCATGTCGTCAATCGTTATTCGCCCCGGTGTTGTAGGGTGGCTTCGCTTATGCGGCGGGTGGTACTTGCTTGCATGCAGTTGAATATCGATTTGAAAGCGCGTCATATTCCAGGGCAAATTAACGAAATTGCTGATGCTCTCTCCCGTTTGCAGATGGAGCGTTTTCGGAAGTTGGTGCCGGAGGCGGATGAGGAGGGTCATGTGGTCCCCTCGAGATTGTGGAGCGTTGGCCTGCAGAGATGAGGCAACTTTTGAAGAGCTCAGTGGCGACTAACACCTGGGAAGCCTATCAGCGAGGTTGCACACGGGTGCAGCAGTTCTTATGTGAGAGGGGCTGGAAAGGGGGGAGGGCCCCTTCTATGTTGCTCGAGCAGTACGTGGTGTGGGCCAAAGAAAATGGGGTTACGCGGTCGGCGGTGCGTGGACATATGGCAGGTTTTGAATTTTTTGCTAGGGCGGTAGGGTGGGATTCCGGAGGCAGAAGTTTACTAGCACGGAGGCTTCTGCAAGGTTGGGAGCGGTCGCAGCCGGCTCCGCGGGATCGCCGACGACCGATTACGCACGAGTTGCTGGTGAGGGTGTGCCGGGAGCTGGTGCAGGTGGCGAGCGCTCCCTACAAGGCAGTGCTATTCCAGGCGGTGTTTTGTCTGGCTTTTTTCAGGGCGTTGCGGGTCAGTGAGTTGGCGGAGGCTTCGGGAAGATGTGATAGCGGAAATAGTCTGCGGCGGCAGCATGTATGGATTGAGAGCGAGAAAATGCGGATTCTATTGGCTAAGACAAAAACGGATCAGAAAGGAAAAGGGTTATGGGTGGTCCTTCGAGCGACGGGCGGGATTACCTGCCCACTGTCTGCTATGCGGGAGTACTTGGCCATTCGCCCTGGGGGTATGAGCGGATTGTTTGTGCACAGGGATGCCTCCCCGCTTACGTGTTTCCAAGTCACGGCCGTATTGCGTTTAGTTTTGCGGCGGATGGGTGAGGACCCTTATCAGTTTTCATCGCATTCTTTTCGAATCAGGGCAGCCACTAGTGTGGCAGCGGCGGGCTTGTCCAGCGCGGCGATACAGAGCATTGGCAGGTGGCGCTCGAGGGCTTTCGAGGGCTATGTCCGATTATGAATCATGCGACGGGGGGGGGATGGGGGTTCACTAATGCTGTGCTTTTATGTTGCAGATGGGGGTGTGAGTCTGCTGGGATGTTGGCTCCTGGGGCACTCCTTCGTCTATTGGGCTGGCCAGCGGGCAGCGCAACGCCCGGGTGGAGCGAATTTGCGTCTTGATCCGGCAGTGGTGGCGGTGTCATGGCTGGGCGAGCGGGGTCTGCGGTGGTCGCAACTGCTGCCTTTGCTTCGTCACCACCAGCGCATCAGGGGCCAGCCAGCGATCCTGTTGGTGCACCTAGGGGGGAATGAACTCTCTGCGTGGACTTGCAAGCAGCTGATTAGGGCTGCCAAAAAAGACTTTTCAGTTCTGCTCAGTATGTTTGAGGGGGTAGTCTTGATGTGGTCTGACATCATCCCGAGGCCTGCTTGCTGGGGGCAGCGGCGCTGGTCTCGTGGGTTGATCAAGATCAACAGGCAGATCGGGAGATGGGTCTGTGAACAAGGCGGATATCAGGTGCAACATCCCTGGGTGGAGGTGGCCTGCTCCGGCTTGTACAGAGACGATGGGGTGCACTTATCTCCAGTGGGTACAGATTTGCTATTGAATGATTGGCAGGAGGCACTGGAGAAGGTGGTGCAGGAGAGGCCATGCTGGTCGCAGCTTGGGGCTATAGGGGGGCGGCACAGGTAGATATTATCCCCCTGTGCCGGTGGCGGGATCCCGGAGGTCTGGGGTCCAGAGCCTTTGGCGACTTGGGGAGGGGGCGGGGTGCCCTCGACCCGGGCAACCCCTGGAAGACTTTTGCTAGTAACATGGCAAAGTCGGATAGGGGGGGCCGAAATTGGTCGTTGGTGGGGACCCCGGCTTGAGCGGAGGTGTGGCCGCTTTGCTAGTGGCATGGCTGGCGGTCCATCAACCCGCGGGGTTGGTTGGCTCCATATATATATATATTTACATATATCTGTTAATGTTTATGGGTTGTTAAATAAAGCTGCGACCAGTTTTTCCCACCAAGAATTGTATTTGTGGAGTTATTACGAGGCGGTGGGGGAGGGAGTAGGATAAATGACATAGCGGTGGGGGGGGGGAGCATGGAAGAGGGGAAGCCGGGTCCGGCTACCCGGTTAGTTCCAGGGCGCGGGCAGGGTCCCGGGGCCCGTTGGTAACCGGGTGCACGGCCCGGCGCGGGACCCTGCTCGTCAGCGGGATCACGCATTGACGTCAGGACGCCGGAGGGTATTTTTCAAATTGATTGGCTCCGCTGCGAGATTGACGAGCGGAGCCAATCAGGTGGGTGAAAGTGCATGTGCTCCGGGGCGCGTGGCTTGCCCAGAGCACATGTTAGCGGGCACTCACCGGGAAGCCCTCCCACCCACCCACTAGGCGGGCTGGAGGGGAGGCAATGGGGTGTCGCAACTGGGGGAGGGGGGGTTGAGAGTGGGCGGGATCCCGGAGGTCCGGGGTCTGGAGCCTTTGGCGACTTGGGGAGGGGGCGGGGTGCCCTCGACCCGGGCAACCCCTGGAAGACTTTTGCTAGTAACATGGCAAAGTCGGATAGGGGGGGCCGAAATTGGCCGTTGGTGGGGACCACGGCTTGAGCGGAGGTGTGGCCGCTTTGCTAGTGGCATGGCTGGCGGTCCATCAACCCGCGGGGTTGGTTGGCTCCATATATATATATATTTACATATATCTGTTAATGTTTATGGGTTGTTAAATAAAGCTGCGACCAGTTTTTCCCACCAAGAATTGTGTTTGTGGAGTTATTATGAGGCGGTGGGGGAGGGAGTAGGATAAATGACATAGCGGTGGGGGGGGGGGGCATGGAAGAGGGGAAGCCGGGTCCGGCTACCCGGTTAATAAAGGGCATGTCCCATGTGGGCGTTGTTCAGTTTGTATTCATTCTTTAACGGTTAAAAAACAATTTGTTCATCCTGGGAATAATCAGATTTTTTATTTAGATGACTTCTCTAATTGTCTTACTAGTCACGTTATATACGTGATTCTTTGTCCATGCAACAAAATGTACATAGGAAAAACTATTCGTCCTGTCCGAGATAGGATTATTGAGCACAGGAGTTGCATAAAAAGAAAATTGGTCGATAAACCATTGGTTAACCATTGGCTGGATTTAACACATACAATTTCTGATTTAAAATTTTTTGTTGTTAAAAAGGTAAAAGTGAATTGGAGAGGAGGAGATGTGGACAAGACAATACGACGTTTAGAGGAGAGATACATCTTCACAATGAATAGTTTACATCCCAATGGCCTAAATATGGAATGCGATCTATCTGTTTTTTTTATAATTTGTGTTTGATAAAGGATACACAATATGTTTTATTCTGTTTTTTAATTTTTTAATTTTTAGTATCACTATTTATTTAGGTGGGTTCTAAAGTAGTGTTTTATGTTATATGCTTCCTTCTCGGGTGGCTTTTTAAGTTGTTACAATTTCTTGCGATTTAAAATAACCATGGACTCTCTTTTTCGTAGAGCATGCAAGAATGAGGTTGTAAGGTAAAGTTAGTTGGGAGTTTGTTTGTAATATGCATCTATTTTAATTTTGCCCTGACAGGATAGTGATTATATGATGTCAAGTCTTAAACGTCAGTATTATGCAGCTATAAATAAACTTTCGAGTTAGAGCGCATGTGTTGGCGTTTTTTCAGATTTGACTTTGTAGCGTGAAGCAGTGCTTGAATGGTGGGAAAGCTGTAAGTGTTTTTATATAAGCTTCATTGCGGTGTGTTAAAATAGCTCTGGGCTGATGTAATTTTGTTTTGATTTTGGAATGCACGCGGTTAGAGTTCAGCCACTGTGATTTTTTTGTAGCGTGAAGCAGTGCCTGAACGGTGGGAAAGCTGTAAGTGTTTTTATGCAAGCTTCATTGCGGTGTGTTAGAATAGCTCTGGGCTGATGTAATCTTGTTTTGATATTGGAATGCACCCGGTTAGAGTTTAGCCACTATGTTTTTTTATTCCTTTAGGTTGCGTATTGATAATTTATTTTTAGTAGAGAATGCAAGCCTGTGGCTGCACTACAAAGGTTTTCGCAATATGCATCTGTTTTAACTTTGCCCGGACAAAATAGTGAATATATGACATCAAGTTTTAATTGTCAGTATTATGCCGCTATAAATATATACTCTCGAGCTATAGCGCATGCGTTGGTGTTTTTTTCAGAGTTGAATTCGTAGTGGAAGCAGTGCCTGAACGGTGAAAATTGTAAGTGCTTTTATACAAGTTTCGTTGCGGAGTGTATAATTCTGGACTGATGTAATTATTTTAGAACTTGGGAAGACTTTAGAGTATAGCCACCATGATTTTTTATTTTTTTATTCTTTTGGATTGTATATCGATAATTTACTTTTAAATAATTATTTTAACGCATTCTTTTACAATATTAACTTTGGGTGCTCATCAGCTTTTAAAGTTTAATTTATTGACAGACTCGAGTGCCTCCGCTTTGGCTTTTGATTTTCTAATATATCTCTTGGAGAGATCAATGTTACAAGCCAGCAGATTAATGTACGCTGAAAGTTCGATCGTTGCCCTAAGGGCTCATCAGTTTTAAATTTGTTTTAAAAATTTTTTTAACTTTATGGCCTCTGTATGTCATAGGTGGAAGGTCTCTTTAATGAGATTCTAAAATTTTTTAGTAGGATTCCAATTGTTGTATAGTATATAGAAGAGGGCCTCTTCCTATATTTCTTCTCGTAAACATCGATGTATTGCATTTTATTACTTTTATGCTGCCACATCGGTGAAGCTCTTAGGTGTTTATTGATTTTAAAAGTGTATTTTATAGGCTGTTTGAAGTTTTTTTCCTTTACATAAGAGTGTGTTCTTTCCTCTATATAAGGAGGTCTTTCCAAAAATATCGATGTTGCTGAATCAGCGGTTTAGCAAAAAGATGGATGTCCAATTGGTTCATTAAGTATCCCTTAACGATTATTTGTGGCACAAAAGTGACATAGTAATTATTTTCATGGGTTTTTTAGTGTATACGCCGGTGGTTATAAAAAGACAAATTCCAATTGCTGCATAGTGTATGGGAGGTTTTCCCTTTTCACACGCATTGCAAAATAAACTGCAAAGGTAAAGAAACATGAATTGAATTATAGTTCTTTTTATTTTTATTGCACTAGTGATCACAAAATCCCTCTGTTTTATGTGAGCTCCACTGATACACTTCTTTCCTTATTTTGGTCCTTTATATGTGCGCTTGGCCTCTGTCATTTCACAATTAATTAGAGTTTATTTACACATATCTTATTCATACATGTTCTCTTCCTCTTTTAAAAAGGTGTAGTATTATACACATTTTCAAGGATTAAAGCAGGTATGTGTTATTTTTGTTTTTTATTCTCAATGTTTTTTTATTCTCAGTGGTTTAATTAATTTTATATGTTCTTTTTAATTGTTTAATCGTATGTTATTCATAATGGCTTTTACGGTTTTTATGAGTTTTCTATATATACAACCTATTTTTTAAGCCTGTACGATTGATTCTTTATATGTAATTTATTTATTAATGTGTATGTATTTAATATGTACATATGAATGTTCTAAGGTTTATGGATTTTTATTGTTTTTAATGTTACTAATATGTCTATTTATGTATTTATAGCTTTTAAGTCCACTTTAAGCCCCTGAAGAAGGCAGCGAAACACGGCCTATGTCGGGCCAGTGGCATATGGTTTTTTAATAAAAATTATTTTATCCTTCTGAGCAATCCACGTTTCCGTATTGGTTCTGTTTCCCTCTGACGTGGGCTCGTGCCCGAGTGTTGGACAGTGTGCAGCGGCAGCCAAGAAAGCAAATAGAATGCTAGGAATCATAAGGAAAGGAATGGAGAATAAAACAGAGGATATTATAATGCCTCTTTCGTTCCATGGTGTGACCGGACCTTGAACATTGTGTGCAATTCTGGGCACCATATCTTAAAAAGGATATAGCATTATTAGAAAAGGTACAGAGAATTGCCACCAAAATGGTAAAGTGGATAGAAGGATACCCCTATGAAGAGAGGCTTTTCAACCAGAAAGGCTTTGAGTGGAGGAGTGGCCTAGTGGTTGGGGCAAGGTACCTCAGGCCAGGGGTTCAAATCCCACTAGAGGACAGCAACCTTAAGAACATAAGAACATAAGAAATGCCATACTGGGTCAGACCGAGGTCCATCAAGCCCAGTATCCTGTTTCCAACAGTGGCCAATCTAGGTCATACGTACCTAGCAGTTTCCCCAAAAGACACAGGTTCTGCAGTGCTTGTACTAGGCCAAGCATTGATATCCTGGGTCCCTTTTTAATAGTGGTTTATGGACCTTTCCTCCAGGAACTTGTCCAAACCTTTTTTAAACCCAGCTATACTAACAGCCCTTACTACATCCTCCGGTAACAGATTCCAGAGTTTGATTACACGTTGAGTGAAGAAATATTTTCTCCTATTTGTCTTAAATAGTTTACCCTGTACCCTTGGGCCGGAAGGACTGGGGTTTCTAGTCCCACAGGTGCGCCTTGTGGTCTTGGGTAAGCCATTTAACCCTCCATTGCCCATGTTCCCTGTAAAATAGTTATCTCCAAGTTATAATGCCCTGTTCAATGTAATTTCAGTTTGTTCAATGTAAACCACCTTGATATCATGAAAGGCATTATATAAGAAATGTTAAATAAATAAAAGAAATGTTAAATAAACCAGGAAAAGAGATGACTGAGGGGGAGATATGATAGAGGTCTATAAATTATTGAATGGAGTGGAACGTATAAACATAGATCGATTGTTTATGGCATCAAAATATAGAAAGACTAGAGGATGTGCAATGAAGCTACAGGGTAGCCTATTTAAGGCTAATAAGAGAAAATATTTTTTCATTCAACGTGTATTCAAACTCTGGTATTCGTTACCGGAGGATGTAGTAAAAGCTGTTAGCGTAGCTGGTTTTAAAAAAGGTTTGGACAAGTTCCTGTAAGAAAAGTCATTAAATTATTAAAGGGGACCCGGGAAATCCACTGCTTACCCCAATACAAGCATTATGGAGCCTTTCTCTTTTGGGTAAACTGCTAGGTACTTGTGACGTAGATTGGCCACTGTTGGAAACAGGATACTGGGCTTGATGGACCTTGGTCTTACACAGTATGGCATATTTTATGTTCTTAAAAGCCAGGCCTGTTCTCTCTCTTTTTCTCTCTAGTCTATGTTTACTAGTGTGTGTTACCAGGGTAGCATGGAGTTAGTGTGTGGTATCGATCCCACACTGAAAACCCCACGTAATCTTTTTCGTGCACATCTGAGCAGTGAATAAGTGAGGCGGGAGTGGTCCTGCCATGGCGCAGCTGGCACAGGCGTTTAAAACCCATGCTACATGCATGCAGTGCATTTAGCGTGGGTGCATCTAACTGACCTCAATGGATGGGATTAGTTGCACCTGCAAGGGAACGGATATGCAGGCCTCCCTCAGTTAGCTCACAGCACTGCACTAGTAACATGCCCCACACACTTGTTACTGGTGTGGGGCTTAGTGAATATGCCCCTCTGTGTCTTTCTTTCAGTCTTAAATAATTGCCACCTTTCAATCATGTGTTCTTCCTTTAAATGACAATGTCTATATTTGATATATAATTCCATTTTAATGTGTCTTGTTAATTGCTTACTGTCCTCCAACACTTTACATGAGAACATTAAGGAGGTAATTTTAGAAGGCTTGCATAGAATCTAGACATATAAATGATGGGTTTTCACATGTAAATACCTCAACACACCTCAACAGTGATTTTGGAAAGCCACAACTTGCATATGAATATCTGCAACACATGCTGTTTTCAAAGGGGCATGTGTTGTTCATGGTTTGGTCAGGCCTGAGAAGTGTGCATGTATTTTTTGTTTTGCAAATGAAATAAATTTGTACTTAAATCTAAATGTCACTCTATATATACAGAAACATGACCGCAGAAAAAGACCATATGGCCTATTTAGTCTGCCCTTCCATATCAACTACAATAGTCCCTTTTTTACCTTTAGAACATAAGAACATAAAAACATAAGATATGCCATACTGGGTCAGACCAAGGTCCATCAAGCCCAGTATTCTGTTTCCAACAGTGGCCAATCTAGGTCATACGTACCTAGCAGTTTCCCCAAGAGACACAGGTTCCACAATGCTTGTATTGGTTCAAGCATTGATATCCTGGGTCCCTTCTTAATAATGGTTTATGGACCTTTCCTCCAGGAACTTGTCCAAACCTTTTTTAAACCCAGCTACACTAACAGCCTTTACTACATCCTCCGGTAACAAATTCCAGAGTTTGATTACACGTTGAGTGAAAAAATATTTTCTTTTATTAGTCTTAAATAGTTTTACCCTGTAGCTTCATTGCATGTCCCCTAGTCTTTCTATATTCTGATAAGGTAAACAATCGATCTATGTTTACCCGTTCCACTCCGTTCATTAATTTATAGACTTCTATCATATCTCCCCTCAGCCGTCTCTTTTCCAGGTTAAAGAGCCCCAACCTTTTTAGCCTTTCTTCATAGGAGTATCCTTCCATCCCCTTTACCATTTTGGTGGCTCTTCTCTGAACCTTTTCTAAAATCGCTATATCCTTTTTACGATACGGCGACCAGAATTGCACACAATATTCAAGGTGCGGTCTCACCATGGAACGGTATAGAGGCATTATAATATCTTTTGTTTTATTTTCCATTCCTTTCCTTATCATACCTAGAATTCTATTTGCTCTCTTGGCCGCCGCTGCACACTGGGCCGAGGGTTTTAACACGTTATCCACAATGACGCCTAAATCTTTTTCCTGGGTGGTGGTTCCTAATGTGGAACCTTGCATTGTGTAACCATAGTTTGGGTTGTTCTTCCCTAGGTACATAACCTTGCACTTCTCCACATTAAATTTCATCTGCCATTTTGATGCCCAGTCTTCCAATTTATCAAGATCCTCTTGCAATTTTCCACAATCCTCCTGGGTTTTAACAACTTTAAATTGTTTTGTGTCATCTGCAAATTTGATAACCTCACTCGTTATTCCACTTTCCAGGTCATTTATGAATATGTCAAAAAGCAGCGGACCCAGCACAGATCCCTGGGGTACACCACTATTCACCTTTCTCCATTGGGAAAATTGGCCATTTAGCCCTACCCTCTGCTTTCTATCTTTTAACCAGTTCCTGATCCACAATAGTACACTGCCTCCTATCCCATGACTCTTTAGTTTTGCCAAAAGTCTCTGATGAGGGACCTTGTCAAAGGCTTTCTGAAAGTCCAGATACACAGTATCAACCGACTCACCTTTGTCCACCTGTTTATTCACTCCTTCAAAAAAACATAACAGATTAGTAAGACAAGATCTTCCTTGTCTAAAGCCATGTTGGCTGTCTCCCATTAGGTCGTGACTATCTACATGCTGAGTAATTTTATTCTTTATGATGGTTTCTACCATTTTTCCCGGTACTGATGTCAGGCTCACCGGTCTGTAGTTTCCCGGATCACCCCTGGAACCCTTTTTAAAAATTGGTGTTACATTGGCGATCCTCCAATCCTCAGGTATTAGAGATGATTTTAATGATAGTTCACAGATTACTGATAGCAGGTCTGCAATCTCAAATTTCAGTTCTTTCAACACCCTTGGATGTATACCATCCGGCCCAGGTGATTTGCTACTCTTCAGTTTATCTAATAGTTGTAAGACATCTTCCCGATGTATCGATATTTCCTTCAATTCTTCCACACCTTTAAATACCACTTCAGTCATGGGTAACATCCCTACATCTTCCTCAGTAAAGACCGAAGCAAAGAATTCATTCAGTCTCTCCGCTATCGCCTTGTCGCCTCTTAGTGCTCCTTTAACCCCTTTATCATCTAATGGACCAACTGACTCTCTCACAGGTTTTTTGCTACGAATGTACTTGAAAAGGTCTTTATTTCACGTTTTTGCTTCCGCAGCAAGCTTCTTCTCAAATTCTCTCTTTGCCTGCCTTATCAATGCCTTGCATTTGACTTGCCAGTGCTTGTGCTGTTTGCAGGTTTCATCGTTTGGCTCTTTTTCCATTTCCTGAAAGATGCTTTTTTGGCAACAACAGCCTCTCTGACCTCACCTTTAAACCATGCTGGCAGTTTTTTGGACTTCCTTCCACTTTTCTTAAAGTGTGGAATACAGCTGGTCTGGGCTTCCAAGATAGTATTTTTCAACAACACCCAAGCTTGATGTACGTCTTTAACCTTTGCAACTGCTCCTTTTAGTTTTTTCTTAACTGTTTCCCTCATTTTATCATAGTCTCCCTTTCGAAAGTTAAAGGGTAGTACTGTGGATTTCCTTACTATCCCTCCTCCACTAATTAAATCAAAGGTGATCATGCTATGATCACTATTGCCAAGTGGCCCCAACACCCTTATCTCAGAGATCCTCTGTGTTTGTCATATGCTTTTTTGAATTCAGATACTGTCCTCGTCTCTATCACTTGCACTGGGAGACTATTCCACGCATCTACCACTCTTTACGTAAAGAAATATTTCTGCATATTACTCCTGAGTCTATACCCTTTCACCCTCATCCTATGTCTCCTCATAACAGAGCTTGTTTTCAATCAAAAGAAACTCTCCTCCTGTGCATTTATGCCACGGAGGTATTTAAACAACTATTAGAGGAAGAACAAAATCGGCTTTTCTAAAGCTAGGGGAGTTAAAGAAAAAATTCCAGCCTCGAATTGGAATGCTATAAGATGCTCAAGGATCCATGTTGAATGATGTTGAGACGATCAAGAAAGGGTGGAAAGAATATACAGAGTCATTATGGGCAGACTAGATGGACCATACTGGTCTTTATCTGCCGTCATTTACTTTGTTACTTTGTTACTATATATCTCCTCTATCCCGCCTTTCCTCTAAAGTTTACATTTTAAGATCTTTTAGTCTGTCCTCATATGCGTTCTAATAATTTTACTAGCTATCCTCTGCACTGACTCCAACCTATTTATATCCTTTCGAATGTGTGGTCTCCAGAATTGCACACAATACTCCAAATGAGGTTGCACCAGATATCTACACAGAGGCACTATCACCTCCTTTTATTCTGCTGGCCATTCCTCTCCCTATGCACCTAAGCATCCCTCTGGCTTTTGCATTCACCATTTCTACGAGTTTAGCTACTTTAAGATCATCAAACACAATCACACTCAGGTCCCGCTTGTCTTTTGTGGACAGAAGTACTTCACCCCCCACTGTACTTCTCCCTTCGATTTTTGCAGCTCAAATGCATGACCTTGTATTTTTTAGCATTAAATCTCAGCTGCCAGGAGTGCCGGTGACGTCATCACCTATTATGGCCGCTTGAGTGGTGAGCTCCCACCCGACCCTACCGAAAAGTGCATTGTTGCAGAGAGTGAGGTGCTACCTTCACCCCAGTTTTGTTGGAGTAGCAGGAGATAACGGGGGCGACTGGATGTAATGTCCACGAAATTGAAAAAAGTGAATTTGAAGGAGTTTGCAAACGGAGAGAGCACGCCGCCCCGGCCGAGCAAAGACAAGATGGCGGGGGCAGAGGGAAAGACCGCGGAAAATGCTACTAACAAACGAAGCATGCGGGACCGTCCGGAGAAGGGCCCCGGGGAGAGCAGTACAGGCGCTGGAGGGGGATCCGGTGACTTCCAGAGTGATGTCCGCATGTGGTTCTCTGAACTAAGACAGGATATCCTACAAATTAGAGCCGATGTGGTAGCAAGCGTGGACAGCTTGAGAGGGGAACTTACAGACCTGGGCCGGAGAGTGGAGGAAGTTGAAGGCCGGGTGGAGGGCCAGGAGGAAAGCCTGGAGTCGCTGGAGAGTAAAGTACAGCTCCTGCAACAGCAGCAGCAAGGGCTCGAGGAGAAAATGGAAGACCTTGAGAAAAGGTCCCGCCGGTGCAACCTGCGGTTCCGCGGGGTGCCGGAGGGGGAACCCTATCTGGACTGTCCGGCAGTGGTGCAGGCTATTTCTAAGGCCGTGCTGGAAAAGGCTGGAGTATCCGTCGACAATATGGATTGGCGCATTGTGCGCGCTCACCGAGCGGCTGCAGCAGGAGCGGGGCGCGGGAACCGGCCACGAGATATTATTGCCTGCTATCAGGACTTTCAAACTAAGGAGCAGGTACAGCGAGCGGCCCGCGGGACCGGTGGAGTACAATGGAGCTCTTGTGAAGTAGACATTTACTCTGACTTGGCGCAGATTACCCTTCAGAAGCGGCGCATGTTGAGAGACATTGTGAGCAAACTACGAGAGGAGGGGGTCCGGTATGGGTGGACCTTCCCCTTTGGACTATCTATCTCTTATAAAGGCCAAAACATTCGGGTGAAAAACACGGGCGGAAGCTGTTCAGGCACTGCGATCCGCGGGCATGACGGGCCTGCATGAGGAGACTGACAGCAGCGGGGGCAGACCGGCTGGACGGCCCAGATGGCAGCAGGTGGACCGCAAGCGGCAGCGGGCCCGGAAACCCGGGACCGCAGAGCGACGGGAAGAGGATGGAGAGTGACCGCTCTGGGCAGCCCCTTGGGGCCTTGCTAGTTTACTGTTTTTGGACTGGTCGGGAGTCTAATAGAATGGAGATGGAGTAGGAGGCTAAGCATGCATTTATGTGGGGGGGGTATGTTGGGGGGAATGTTGCATTGATGCTCAGGTAATTGTTACTTGGCTATGTAATTGTGGGATGAATCGGGAAGGGGGGTGATGTGGGGGAGTTTGTGTGCTGTGTGGGGTGTGGGTAGGATAAGGGGTGGTTGAGTGGTGTCTAGGTGGGGTGGGGGGGAGGGGCGGTCGGAACGGGATGGCAGGAGCACTCATTATGTGGGTGAGGAGGGAGGGAATGTGGGGAGACGGGGTGGGGGGGAGGGGTTGGGGGGGAGGGGGGGGGAGCTGGTGGGGTTTGGTCAGCCGGGTTTGTGAGCAGGGGGTGAGGGGGCGGGTAAAGTCCGGTGGATAGGGTTAAAGTAGTGTCCATGAATGTTCGGGGCCTCAATTCTCCGGTGAAAAGGCAGAGAATGTTTAAGGAAATTCATAGAATTCACGGAGACATTATCTTTATCCAAGAAACACATTTGAAAAAATGTGATGAGTGGCGAGTGGCACACAAAAGCTTTCCAGAGAAATGGTTTGCCTCTAATAGGGTGGCCCTGAAAAAAGGGGGAGTGGGGATTTTGCTTAGGGGGGCGATAGAATACTCAGATTGTGAGGTACACCGGGATAAGGAGGGCAGATATCTTATTGTTAAATTGCGCATTCACGGACGCATGTTCACACTGATCAATGTGTATGGGCCGAATGTGGGGCATGGGACCTTTTTTGGGCAGCTTCAGGGTGTTGTGGAGAAGATAGCGGAAGGCCATATTATTATGGGGGGGGACTTTAATGTTACCATTGACCCTGCTTTAGACACTTCTTCTGGGAAGGGAGTGGGACATGCTTCGGGGAGGAGGAAATTGAAAGCGTTGGTGAGGAGTGTGGGCTTAGTGGACACGTGGAGGGAATTACGGGGGAAGGAGAGGGGGTTTACCTTCTATTCCCCGGTACATCAGTCCTTCTCACGGATAGATATGTTTTGGGTGTCTAAACCCCTATTGCCTGAGGTGCATGAGTGTGATGTGGCGGACTGGACCTGGTCGGATCATGCGCCTCTTTGGGTGGAGGTGGGCTTGGGGATAGAATCCAGGAAGGGTCGGATGTGGCTGTTGAATGAGTCCCTTCTGGATGATGGGGATATAGCGCACCGGGTGGGGGCGAAAATTACGCAGTATTTTGAGCTTAATGATCGGATGGGTGTGCGATTGGAACATTGTGGGAATGCATGAAAGCTGTTATTAGAGGAGATTTGATTTCGATGGGGGCTTATGTAAAAAAGCAGAAGGAGCGGCGGAAGGAGGAGCTCCGGGAGAGGATTAGAGAGCTGGAAAGTGTGGTGATGCGGCGGGGTGAGAGCACGGGATAGTGCACGAGTTAATTAACGTGCGTAGGGAACTCAATGAACTGGAATTAGCGGAGATTAAACATGCCCAAGATATTCTGCAACAGCAATTTTTTGAATTTGGCAATAAGCCCAGTAGGTTGCTAGCGCAAAAGTTGAAACGACACCGAACTAGAAATTTCATTACAAAAATACGGGATGATAAAGGGGCTGTGGTGCGGGGTACAGATTTAATTCAACAGAGCTTTGTAACTTTTTATAAGCAACTCTATACAGCAGACCCCAATCCGGGGGGGGGGGGGCGGAATTGGATGGCTATCTGCAGCTGAACCTCCCATGTTTGACTGAGGTGGAGGGGGCACGACTTTCTCGGCCCATCACCGAGGATGAGGTGGCAGAGGTCATTCGGGGTCTCCCGACAAATAAGGCGCCTGGGCTTGATGGCTTTACGAACAAATTCTATAAAGTTTATAGAGACTTGCTTTGTGGGCCGTTGGCGCGCTTATTTAATGCTTTTACGGAAGGAGAGGCTGTCCCAGAAACCTTGCGTACGGCAGGGATCACTGTTTTGCCTAAAGATGGGAAAGATCTGAGTTTGTGCGGCTCATATAGGCCGATCTCCTTACTGGGCACAGACTTTAAAATTTTCACTAAGATTTTAGCTAACCGGTTGTTACAGCATATGCCACGGCTGGTCCATGAAAACCAATCTGGGTTTATCCCGGGGCGCCACACTGTGGATAATTTGCGGAAGGTGCTATCTGCAATGTGGAAGGGAAAGAGGGGTTCGGAGCAAATGGTACTGCTGGCTATCGACGCTGAAAAGGCGTTTGATCGGGTATCGTGGCCTTATCTCTTTAAGGTTTTGGAGAGAATGGGGATGACCGGGAATTTTTTAAAATGGGTTAAGGCCATATATCAACAGCCGATGGCACGGATTCGGATTAATGGGGAATATTCCAGCTCTTTCGCTCTGCATAGAGGGACACGGCAGGGGTGTCCACTGTCCCCGTTGCTTTTTGTGTTATCTATGGAGCCACTCGCCCAGAAAGTGAGGGATAGTGTGGAGATCCATGGGGTTCAGTGGAAGACCGGGGAGAGCAAGGTTGCCCTGTTTGTGGATGATCTCTTGTTTATGCTGACAGACCCGCTAACTTCCCTAGGGGTATTGCAGGGGATCTTAAAGGAATTTGGCACGTATTCGGGCTTTAAGGTTAATGATACCAAATCAGAACTGCTGAATATTTCGGCGAGCAGGGAAACACAACAGCAGATTCAGGCTTCCTTTCCGTTTCGGTGGGAGAAATCGAGTATTCGTTATTTGGGGATTTATCTGACTGCCCGGGAGGCTGATCTGTTTAGGGAAAACTATATACGGGTGGAGAGGGCTGTTCAAAAAGAGTTGGTAGAGTGGAAACATAAGCATTTATCCTGGATGGGACGAATCGCGGCAATCAAAATGATGGCCTTACCTAAATGGCTGTACCTCTTTATGAACCTCCCCATTGGGCTCCCTAGAAGCTATCTCGCCCGGTTGCAGAGGTTAATTCTGACTTTTGTGAGAGGGGGGAAGGGCAGCCGAGTGGCTGCCTGTATATTGATGGAGCGAAGGGAGCGGGGAGGGCTAGCGGTCCCGAACTTGATGAAATATTGGGAGGCGGCCCAAATGTGCGCGGTGGTGGAATGGCAGGCGGAGGATCCCAAGGAGTGGGTGGGTATGGAAGCAGAAGAGTTGGAGGAGGGGTGCCTGGGGGATTGGGTTTGGAGACCGAGGGGGAGCTCGGGTAGATACCCTGGCCATAACCCCTATGTGTTGGGCTCCTTGAGTGTTTGGAACAAATGGAGGTGTCTTTGGCTGGGGGAACAGGGGCTCTCCAGGCTAATGCCGATACAAGGGAACCCAGACTTCCGACCCGCCGTGGGGAACTCTATTTTTGCTAGTTGGCGCAGTAAGGGCCTGTGTAGGGTGGGGCAATTGTTAGAGGGGTGACAAGTGAAGACTTTTGCAGCGGTTGCGCGGGAATATCAGCTGGACGACCGGGCGTTCTTTGGCTATATGCAGCTGCGCCATTATCTTCAGAGGAGGGTGCTCCCGCATTTAGCCTCAGATCTTACAGATATCGAACGTTTTTTCTTGGGGGGACAATCGAGGAGGGTCTTAGCTACTCTTTACCGGTCCATGGTGAGTGATAGACGAGTTACGGCATATCAAAGGGCGTGGATGGAGGACTTGGGGTTGCCATTGACTGATGATGTATGGGACCAGATTTATGTCAGTAGATATAAAGGTATCCTGGCTACCAACCTGCTAGAAAATAACTATAAGGTGCTTTATAGATGGCACCTCACACCTGCTCGGCTCCATCAGATGCATGCGTCTATATCTGAGCAGTGCTGGAGGAATTGTGGGGCAAGGGGTACGTACCTGCATGTCTGGTGGGAATGTGGGGTGGTAAAGGCAGCTTGGGGGGCAGTGCTGGGGTTGATTGGGGGGATATTGGGCCGTTTGTTGCAATACCAGCCGGAGAATGTGCTTCTGGGGGTTCGGATCCCTGGGGTATCCAAGGAGGAGGGGGTGTTTGTGGAACTGGGGTGTGTAGCTATGCGAATTCTTCTTGCTAGGAAATGGAAGCAAGTAGCTGTACCTTCAGTCTCTGAATTTCAAGCCATGTTAGCGCAGATCTACTTGATGAGTAGCTTAACAGCACAAAAAAAGGGTAATCAAACCGCTTTTCGGAGGGTGTGGGACAAATAAATTCATTGGACAGAATCACAGTAGCTCATGGGTCAGGCTTGATCCATCTTTGTTCGGTGATAGAGAGGGAGGGCTGAGGGGGGGGGGAGGGTTATGTTGTTGTATTTTCAACCATGTTTGTTGTGCATTGTAATATTGTGAATACTGCTGTGTTACCGGAGTGCTGTGTCAGTTGGATTTTGTAATGGTTGCTAATGACTCAATAAACCAATTAAAAAAAAAAATAAAAAATCTCAGCTGCCAGATTCTAGAACATTCTTCAAACTTAGCTAGATCCCTCCCCATCTACTCCTTCCTGATCGTGTAACCAGTCTAGTCCCGGACCTCTGGTTTCCCTATCTCATCCAGCAGCTTGGAGACTGAGAAAACTCCTCCTTTTTGTGATGTCACCGGTATATCTTCTGGGAATCCGCCTCCTGTCATCAGTTACCTCAGTCTCCAAGCAGCTGGATGGATGGGAGCCCGGAGGGCCGGGCTCACTGGAGAGACAACGAAGACTGATTTATTTAGTTAGGGATATGGTTCAGAGAATTTATTTAGTTTACTTGGTTATGTCTGAGGAAGAGAGTGAACTTAAGGTACTGTGCCTTTAAGTTTGCCGGCAGGCTTCTCTCTCACTCCTTACCCCCCCCCCCTCCATCTGCCGCATTGCTAGCCCGTCGATCCCTACGGGGTGAGCCTGAGCAGCATCTAATTTAATTCATTTTCATTCAGTGCTCCTGAACTCGCTAAGGGGGGGAGACCCGGAGGAGAGCCCAGCCAGCGCCGCACAGAAGTCTGCCTGTTAACACGTTTGGCGGGCTCGGCTCGATCACACGCAGCCTTCAGCGGGGGGTGGTGCGAGTGTGATGAGGCCCCTTTGCATCGGACTCTCTCCGGGGCCGCTGACAAGCAAACCTAGTGAAAATTCTGCTAACGGCTTGCTCCGGCAGCAGTTAAGGTAAGGGGATTCTTTTTTGAGTCGGTTCTTCTCAAGCGCATTTTGGCGTGAAGGAAACAGCGGCAGGCCTAGCCGCGTGGCGGTGCCGCGTGCAAGTGCTGTCTCGTCGAGCGGTCAGTCAGAGCAGTTACATGCCTGTCTGGGGAGCCTCGTTCAGATTTTTCTTTTGTTTTTGTGAAGTACCTACCTGGGTTTAGGATCTTCGTTGGGCTCTGCTGTTTAGTTTAAAAAAAAAAAAGAAGGGGGGGGGGGCACAGGAGCTTCTCTGCGCTAAGCCCGCAGTGCTGGTGGATCTGTTTTTTTCCTGGAGCGGGAGAAACAGTCTGGCTTGGTGGGTTACACTCCAGTTGGTTTGAGTTGCCATGCCATCTTGTACCAGTAACAGAGTTGCCATGCCATCTTGTACCAGTAACAGAGCCTTCTCATTTACAGCTCCTACACTCTGGAATCGGTTGCCAAGTGATCTGCGTGAAATCTGTGATCTAAAGGACTTTAGAAAAGAGCTTAAGACGCACCTTTTCCAATCTCATTACAACCTTACCTCATGAGCTACACGCGGCCACGTGTAAATATGCAGATTCGGATCACTTATAAAGTTTTAACAGTCTTGTCAATTGTAAATATGTATATAATGTACCTTGTGTGAACCTGTCAATTGTAAATATGTATATAATGTACCTTGGGTGAACCTCAACAACAATCAACTGTAAGCCTGTAACCTGTGTTTTTGCTGTGCTTCCCCCCCTCCCAAAATCAGTTTGTATACAGCCTTAATTCTGGCCAGTACAGCCAACCTTACCATGTGTAACAACCGCTGATGATCACTGGAAGCAGCGGGATATAAATGTACGCTAAATAAATAAATAAATAAATAAATAAATCTAAGCCCCTCTGTCTAGTCTGTGGCGTAAAAAAGGGCTCTGCTTCCGGAGTGTGTAAATCCTGTGTGAGGGAGGCGGCTTCGATGGAGCATTCCCGGGAGGTTCCAGGGGAAGCGCAAGAGGTCAAGAAGGAGGGCGCGGGCCCATGACTAGATTGCCTGTCTCAGGCGGAGCCGGTGGCTGGGTCGTCTTCGGCTCCGGACACTCCTCTCTCACTGTCACCTTTACCAAAAGAATTGGCTGCTATTTTTTCTCAGGATTTTGTTGCGCTGCTTCAGCGCACTTTGTTGGGTAACGCTCAGCAGCGGGAAGGGCCTGGGGAAGCAAGCGGGGTTAAGAGGTCCGCGGCACACCTGCAGGCCGATGACTTTTCACGCGGGGCTAAGAGACCTCGGACGGAAGGCGTGACTGGAGAGTTTTCGGTTGCCTTGGAGAGTCCGCTGTCGGAGGACGAGGTCCACAGCTTAGATGTTGAGGAAGAGCTAGAGGAAGGAGAGCTCTCAGAAAGAGAAGACCAAGCAAGGGTGGTGCGTGTCTTCAGAAGGGAAGAGCTACCGGCGCTTATAGTGGAGGCGTTAAAAGTACTGAATATGCCAGTTCCAGGAGCAACTGAAGATGAATCTCTAGAAGATCCCTTGTTGCAGGTTTTCAGGAGAAATCAAAAAGTTTTTCCGGTACATAGAGTGTTTCGGGAGATGATCCAGGAGGAGTGGAACGTTCCAGAGGCTCCTCTGAAGGGATCCAGAGTTATGGACCGCCTATATCATTTGTTGGATCAGGATAAGGAGGTTTTTAAGTCACCCAAGGTGGATGTGGCCATGTCGGCAGTCACCAAGAAAACTGCCATACCTGTTGAAGATAGTGCGGCCTTTAAGGATTCTCAGGATAGAAAGTTGGATGTGTTGTTGAGACAGGTGTTTGATGTGAATTCTCTGTCACTTCAGGCAGCTGTTTGCGGAGCGTGGGTGGCTAGAGCATGTCTCTGCTGGTCGCAGCGAGTGCAAGTGAACCAAGATAGTGAAGAGTCTTGGGAGGCGGCTAAATTGGAGTCTGGCGCGGCCTATTTAGCAGACATTCATTATGATCTGATGCATGGTCTGTCCAACAGCATGGCGTCTGCAGTGGCAGTACAGCGGTACTTGTGGCTGCGCAGCTGGTCGGCAGATAGTTCCTCCAAGGCTAGATTGAGTAAGCTTCCCTTTAAAGGGCGTCTTTTATTCGGGGAAGATTTAGAGAAGCTGGTTAAGGATTTAGGGGAATCTAAAGGTGGCAAGTTGCCAGAGGACAAGCCTAAGTCAAACTGGTCCATCCCAACTGGCAGGGGACAACAGCGGGATTTTCGCCGGCCTCGGTTCCAGAGATCCTATGCCGGTCAGAGAGGACGTTTCTCCAATAGAAGTCACGGCTTCCGGGGGTTTCGAGGAGCGGGATGGGGGTTTGGTCCTTCCTCCTCCTCTTCCTTCGTGGCCAAAAAGCAGCAATGAGATACGGGGGACCCGGGCACCCTTACTTCCGGTAGGGGGGTGGTTAAAGGAGTTTTATTCTGCCTGGGTCCGAGTAACGTCCGATCAGTGGGTGCTAGAAGTTATTCGAGAGGGTTACGCGCTGGAATTATTGAAGCCAGTGCGGGAGGCCTTCGTACAGTCCCCCGGCAAATCGGCCACCAAGTGCGCAGCTTTGCGGGAGACAGTCCGAAGGCTGCTAGAGCTCAAGGCGATAGTGCCCGTACCGCCAGACCAGCTCGGCTGCGGTCGATACTCCATCTACTTCGTCGTTCCAAAAAAGGATGGAGATGTCCGCCCGATTCTCGATCTCAAGGGAGTGAACCATTGCCTTCGAGTGTCGCATTTCCATATGGAGACGCTGCGATCCGTTATAGTGTGGGGCAAAGGGGAGAATTCCTTACCTCTCTGGATTTGTCAGAAGCCTACCTCCACATTCTGATAAGGCCGGAGCATCACAAGTTTCTCAGATTCGCTGTCCCGTTCGGTCATTTTCAATTCCGAGCATTACTTTTCGGGTTAGCGATGGCTCCGTGAACCTTCACCAAGATCATGGTGGTGGTGGCGGCAGCAGCCCTAAGAAAGGAGGGGATCTTGGTGCATCCTTACCTGGACGATTGGCTGATCCAGGCAAAGTCAAGGTCCGAGAGCGAGGTGGCCACGGCCCGAGTGGTGGCTCTCCTGGAGGAGCTCGGTTGGATAGTCAATATGTCCAAGAGTCAATTGGTGCCCTCTCAGAATCTGGAGTATCTAGGAGCTCACTTCGACATGTGTGCAGGAAGAGTATTCCTAACAGCAGAACGAGCGCAGCACCTTCGGAGATTAGTCGGACAATTTCTTCGCTACAAGTCGCCCTCGGTGTGGCATTATCTCCAATTGCTGGGCACAATGGCAGCATCCATAGAGACGGTCCCATGGGCGAGAGCCCATATGAGACCGTTACAGAGAGCACTACTTCGACGATGGTCGCATCAGCGGGATCCGCTATCCCGGAAATTGCCCTGTCTGGAGGAGACTTGCCAGTCCCTACAATGGTGGCTGCTTCCCGCGTCGTCGGAGTTCGGCCGGACGTTGTACGCACCAGCCTGGGTGGCGGTAATGACAGATGCCAGCCCCCTAGGCTGGGGAGTGCATTGTTGAGGCACGTTCGCGTAGGGGCAGTGGATAGATCAAAATAAATCGTGGTCAATCAACAGGCTGGAGCTAAGAGCAGTGGCACTAGCGCTGCAGGACTTTCGGGCACTGATCAAAGGCATGACCGTCCGAGTCTTTTCCGACAACGCCACGGCAGTGTCCTATGTCAACAAACAGGGGGGAACCAGCAGCGCAGCGCTGGAAGCCGAGGTCGAAGCCCTGTGTGGTTGGGCGGAGACAAATCTTCTGGATCTGTCAGCAGCGCATGTAGCAGGAGTGGACAATGTGCAGGCCGACTTCCTCAGTCGGGTGAGAGTGGATCCAGGAGAATGGGTCCTTCATCCCGAAGTCTTCGAGATGGTGGTGCACAGGTGGGGCGCGCCAGTCATGGATCTCATGGCGACCTTCGTCTCGGCAAAGGCCAGCCGCTTTTTCAGCAGGCAAAGAGAAAGGATGTCAGAGGGCTTAGATGCACTCATTCAAGAGTGGCCAGTAGGGCATCTGCTATATGTGTTTCCACTGTGGGTACTAATAGGAAGAGTTCTACAACGGATCGAGCGATTCCAAGGTCAGGTAATTCTGATAGCCCCGGACTGGCCTTGCAGACCTTGGTATGGAGATCTGGTGAAGTTGTTAGTGGCAAAGCCCTGGTGACTTCCCCCTCATCCAGATCTTCTGTCGCAGGGGCCCCTATTCATGCCTCATGTGGATCGGTTCTCGCTTACGGCTTGGCTCTTGAAAGGGCGCGGCTGAAGTCAAGAGGGTATTCAGCGGCAGTTATTCAGCGGCAGTTACAGACGTATGCCAGCAAAGTGGAGCTCTTCCTGGGAAGAGCTTCACTTTGCTGGCATACGTCTGTATCTGGAGGGTTTTTGAGGCTTGGTGCGTAGAAAAGAAGTGTGAGCCTTTAAAATCCTCCATCCCTCAAATCCTAGAATTCCTGCAGGACGGTTTTGACAAAGGACTAGCAGCCGCATCGTTGCGAGTACAGGTAGCAGCTTTGTCCTGTTACAGAGGTAAGGTAGCCGGTCAGGCGCTCGGGTGTAAGCGGGATGTTAAGCGTTTTTTAAGGGCAGTGTCGCTAGTGCGGCCTCCAGCTAGACCGATCGTTCCTAAGTGGCATCTTCCGTTCGTGCTGGACGCATTGCAGCGCGAGCCCTTCGAACCGTTGTCTCGAGCGTCGATCAAGGATCTTACCCTCAAGGTGGTGTTTTTGGTGGCCATCTGTTCGGTGAGAAGAGTCTCAGAATTGCAAGCGCTTTCCTGCAGAGAGCCCTATCTGTCTGTCTTTGCAACGAAGGTGGTATTAAGGACTGTGCCGGCTTTTCTCCCTAAGGTGTTTTCGCCTTTTCACATGAATCAGGAAATTTCTTTACCGGTGGTTTCTCAGGACGCGGGTGCTTCGGGGTCGAGAATGTTGCATCTGTTGGATGTCCGTAGGGCACTGAAGAAATATCTTCGTCGGACGGCCAGTTTTCGCAAGTTGGACAGACTCTTTGTTCTCTTTGCGGGCCCAAGAAGGGGGGAACCGGCGTCAAAAGCGTCCATCGCAAGGTAGATTAAAGAGGCCATTGCGTCGGCTTACATCTTGAAAGGTAGGTCGGTGCCGGAAGGGCTTCGGGCACATTCCACTAGAGCGCAGGCCTCGTCCTGGGCATAGGTGCGGTTGGTGCCTCCGGTGGAGATTTGCAAGGCAGTGACTTGGTCGTCGCTAAATTCCTTTGTGAAACATTACCGCCTCAATGTCCAACAGACGGAAGAGACCTATTTTGGATTGGCAGTACTTCAGACTGGTCTACCAGGTCTCTCCCATGTTTGAATTTTTTCACTGCTCTGGTACAGACCCAGAGGTCCGTGACTAGACTGGTTACACGATCAGGAAGGTGAAATTAGACTTACCTGCTAACAGGGGTGGCCCAAGGGGGGTGCGGGGCCATGTGCGGAGACTCGGTGGGGGGCCTCATTTGCATAAGGGGCCTCATTTGCATAAATATTTGCATAATGTTACTATACACTAACTTTTAGTAAACATTCCTCTTCATGAGTGTATGGATAAAGAAAGACAAAGATTTCTACATTACTATAATCCAGTGCCAACCGCCAAGCACATTAGGAACAAACACTGCCCATTTAGAACCCATAGCAAACCCACCGTATCCTAACAGCACTACCAGGACTCATAAAGCACCATACCCTACCTATCAAAAGGCAACACTGCAAATATTAAACCAATACATTTCAGAGAATAACAATACATGACCTACTGGGGAAAGAGAACAATTGACAATGTCAAATAGGAATTACATAAACAGAATACCTCAGCTCAGTTACACATGCAGAACATAGACCATCACCAAACAAGGAATCACAATTTAAAAACAGGAAGACAATAATTAAACTGGGAACCCTAAAAGCCAAACTTGGAATGTACAACAACAATGTAGAAATAAAACTATAAATTAATTTCCTCTTGTACTAAACAAAGCACAGACATTAATGATGCACATTTCCCAGAGCTGATATATTCCAGTTAATAAATTCAAAATAAAGAGATATCTTTGTACCTTTTGTGCATTTTTTTTCAGTTGCAATTGTTCCAGCCACTTTCTTCTGGTTTATTTGTGTCTTCTGCTATCTCTCCATCGTCTGCTGTCCATTTGTCCGTTCTTCTCTTCTAGTTTTTTTCCATTCTCTCTCTACATCTGCTTTAACATAATAATCTTTCTCCTTTTGCTCTTTCCTCATTCCTATTTCATCCACTCAAATTTTACCCCTCCATCCTCAATCCCCACTTAGTCTCCCAATACCCGGCCAATTGTACATTTTTCTTCCCTCCCACACAAAATATTTTTCCCCTCTCCATTTCACTCTCCCAGCCCCATCCCCTTCTAATCTCCCCCAACATCAGCTCCCTTTTAGTTCCAGCCCCACCCAGTATCCGCTCCCTTCTAGTCCCCACATCAGCCCATTTCCAGTCCTGGCCCCCCATCAGTCCATTTGCAGTCCTAGCTCCCCCATCCATTTCCAGTCCTATCCGAGTCCCTTCATCAGCTCATTTCCAATACCAGCCTCCCATCAGCCCATTTCTAGTCCTTTTCTAGCCCCACCATCAGCCCATGTTAAATCCTAGCTCCCCTCCACTCAGCCCATTTCTAATCCAAGCCCCCCATGAGCCTACTTCCAGTTCTAGCCCCTCCATGAGTCCATTTCAATCCAAGCCCCCACCACAGCCCATTTCCAATCTTAGCTCCCCCCAACACCCAATTCCCAGTCCTATCCTAGCCCCTCCATCAGCCCATTTCCTGTCCTAGCTCCCTCCCCTAAGAGCCCATTCCAAGCCCCCCTTCCCATCAGCTATTTGCAGTTCAAGCCCCCTTCCACTCAGCCCATTTCCATTCCAAGTCCCCCTCCCCAGCAGCTATTTGCAGTTCAAGCCCCCCACTTCCCCACAGCCCATTTCCATTCCAAGCCCCGTCCCCATCAGCTATTTGCAGTTCAAGCCCCCCCCTTCCCCTCAGCCCATTTCCATTCCAAGCCCCGTCCCCATCAGCTATTTGCAGTTCAAACCCCCTTCCACTCAGCCCATTTCCAGTCCTAGCAACCCCCCCAACCCATTACCAGTCCTAGCCCCCCATAGCCCACTCCCAGTCCTAATCCCACCAGCCCATTTCCAGTCCTAATCCCCCATCACCCAATTTTCAGTTTAAGCCCCCCCATAGCCCATTACCAGTCCTAACCTCCCCATCAGCCCACTCCCAGTCCTAATCCCACCAGCTCATTTCGTCCTAATCCCCCATCACCCAATTTTTAGTTTAAGCCCCCCCATAGCCCATTACCAGTCCTAACCTCCCCATCAGCCCACTCCCAGTCCTAATCCCACCAGCCCATTTCCAGTCCTAATCCCCCATCACCCAATTTTTAGTTTAAGCCCCCCCATAGCCCTTTACCAGTCCTAACCTCCCCATCAGCCCACTCCCAGTCCTAATCCCACCACCCCATTTCCAGTCCAAATCCCCCAACACCCAATTTTTAGTTTAAGCCCCCCATAGCACATTACCAGTCCTAACCCCCCATCAACCCACTTCCAGTCCTAATCCCACCAGCCCATTTCCAGTCCTAATCGCCCATCACCCAATTTTTAGTTTAAGCCCCCCCATATCCCATCACCACTCCTTTCCCCCCCAGCGCCCATCACCACTCCTTACCCCCCCCAGCGCCCATCACCCATCACCCCTCCTAACCCCCCCCCCCAGCGCCCATCACCCATCACCACTCCTACCCCCCCCCCAGCCCAGCCCAGCCCAGCCCAGGGAAAATTTAAAATAAAAAAAAGCTGTCTGCTGCCGCTTCTGGGGCCGCCGCGGCAGAATCGAGTGTGCCGCGGGGCCCCCCCTGCATGGCAGAGCCTGCCCTCCCCTGTATCAGCTCCCTCTTTCAGCTGCAGTCAGTCACACGCGCCGGCTTTCAGAGCGCGAAGGGAGTTCCCATCAGCCCCCGTGGGCTTAACAGAGCAGCGAGGGAGAAACTCTCCCCTCGCGCTCTGAAAGCCGGCGCGTGTGACTGACTGCAGCTGAAAGAGAGGTGATACAGGGGAGGGCAGGCTCTGCCGGGCACCGGGGGGCCCCGCGGCACACTCGATTCTGCCGCGGCGGCCCCGGAAGCGGCAGCAGACAGCTTTTTAAAATTTGTTTTTCATTTTACTTTTGGATCAGAATGTTTTTTGCGCGGGGCCCCCTGAAACGCAGGACCCTGTGCAAAAAACATTCTCGCTCAATGGACGGGCCGGCCCTGCCTGCTAATTGATGTGTAGCCAGTCTAGTCCCGTATCCCTCCCCAGTGTTTGTAGTTCTGCAGTAGATTGAAGTGCTTAGACCAATCACAGCTAAGAGTGTCTTTTCCATTTCAAGTCCTTAGTGACGGCTGGGGGGAGTGCAGTATCTGAACTTTATAAAAAAGAAAAGAGGAAATCATTTTTTACTGTTACGGGCTTTTCCCTTTCTTGGAGTGGAGGGAGTAGCCTGCTTAAGTTAAAGTCACTGTATATAAAAGAGATTTCCGTTATGGAATCTGATGGTTGTCCAGAGTTTCGGTTTAAGGGTGAATTAGTTACTTCTTCTGTTAAATTCTTATTTGTACCTCCGGTGAGTCTGCTTTGTCAATAGGGTACTGATGACAGGAGGCGGATTCCCAGAGGATATACCGGTGACATCACAAAAAGGAGGAGTTTTCTCAGTCTCCAAGCTGCTGGATGAGATAGGGAACCCAGAGGTCCGGGACTAGACTGGCTACACTCCAGGAACAACAATTAGCAGGTAAGTCTAATTTCACCTTTCTGGGTGTCAATTCTATTGCAGATTTTGTTATCATCTACAAACAGGCAAACTTGCTCCAAGGTATGCATACATCTCAGCTAAATTCTTCTTTGAACCTGGGGATTGCAGGAGTGATAAGGAGAGTAATTGTGCAGACCTATCGGCTATTAAAAACCACGTTATAAATGTAAGGTGCCTGTTTACTAACATGCAACAAGCAGTTACCACACTAATTAATGTGCAGTAAGGGTTTTATTTATTTATTTATTTTATTTAACAATTCTTTTATACCGTGCTATTACAATCAGTGCGGTGTACAATGAACAAGAACATACTACAATGCATACAAGTAACATTGAGTTTTACATTAAACAGGGAACTTCAACAATAGGACAACCGGGGGAACTATGTACAGATTAACTTAATGTACTATGTACAGATTAACTTAATGTTAGTTAATGTTAGTTCTATACTTCCATGGTAACAGTTACCGCAAAGCCAAAATGCTTACTGTGCTCCAATTGCACAGTAGTACTGTTTGTCATGGTAGAGCAGAGGAAAGGGGTGAAGAATGGGCAGGTTATGGGTGAGCTAACACAACAAGGCAACCATAGGACAAAACCAGGGAGCACACAAAGCAAGTGATAAAATCCTCTTTAATAAAATCTTCAAACCACAAATTAATGTTGAAACATACCCTACATAGTCATGTTTGAACAGTGGGTCTCCATTAGGGGTAACACACACAGATACCTGATAAACAATACAGAAATGTAAACAATACAGGTGGATAAGCCAAAATATTAATTTCAAAATGAAACTACGGATTGCTAGATGATAGAATTTAATATCTACAAGCGCAAAGCAAACAGCTTGTAACCGTGCTTTGTGTTTGATGTAAACCGCATTGAATTTAAGAAATGCAGTATAGAAGACCTGTTAAATAACATCAGACTGTTGAATTTTTGCCTTTGTAACACTAGGTTCATGGCGCAAGGCTTTTATTATTAATACTATATTCGAGTGTGATGGGGTCTATAGAATGTTGCCTATCCCTCTCCAAAGGAATTATCAACAGTCTTCTTTAAGAGAGTCTACAGCCCAGAGTTCAGGGCTGGGAGGATATGGCCTACAGGGAGAGGTTAAGAACCCAATAGGAAGCAGGAGGGAGAGAGGCCCATGGAGCCAGAAGATTTCCAAGGCAAGCTAGGCAGAGGTGTTCTGAGGTAGGAATTTTAATTGGGGCTGGAGGAAGGGCCGGGAAAACCAGCTTGTGGAGATTTAACAAGCTGGGACAGAAGTAAAACTGTTTTTGTTTTCCCTCTCTAAAGCATCCAACAGTAGTCTGCCATCATTGTAATGCTCCATTTTCCATGGTATCTCCTTTCCATCTCTTTAATGTCTTGGTGGAATCGTTCATCTTGTTCCTCACTCATAGCTCCCAAATTTTCAGGAAAGTAGTCAAGGTGGGACTGGAGGAAATGCACTTTCAAACTCATCAGGCAACCTAAAGCTTGAAATGCTTTCAGCATTCGTCCGACGATCTTTTTGTAGTGAGGATCTTTGTTATTGCCTAAAAGTTTCTGTACGACTTCTTTAAATGCAATCCACCCTTCTTTTTGAGGATCCGTCATGGTATTGACAAACTCTTGATCAACTATAAGCCTTTTAATGCCTGGCCCGACGAACACACCTTCCTTCAATTTTGCCTCCGACAGGCCTGGAAACTTGGTGACCAAGTATTTGAAGCATTCTCCATCTCTTGGAAGTGATTTTACGAATTGCTTCATCAATCCAAATTTTATGTGGAGAGGTGTTAGAAGAACTTTATGGGAGGGTACCAAAGTTTCTCGGAGGACATTTTTTTCACCGACTGTTAGCACCCTCGGCTGCCAACTCTTCTTGGTCCAGTCATTTTGTCGGTCTCGACTGTCCCATAGACACAGAAAACAAGGGTATTTGGTATACCCAGCTTGTTGCCCGAGCAGCATGCACAAGACCTTCAAGTCCCCACACACTTGCCAACCATGGTCTTAATATTTAAGTTTACGAAGAACCAATTCCAAGTTGTCGTAGGTTTCCTTCAAGTGTATGGAATGACCTACAGGTATGGAAGCGTAAAAACCGTTGTGGAGCAAAACTGCTTTGAGACTTCTTTTTGAAGAATCTATAAAAAGATGCCATTGCTCTGAATCATATTGGACTTTAAATTGACCCATCAGACCTTCGACATTGATGCAATAAACCAACTTGTCTTCCTGGGTGAAGTAAGGAACGAACTCCTTTTCACGATGTCTGAACCAGGAAGATGACACTCCTGGCAACAATAAATTCCTGCTTTTCAGCCTTGATCCGAGTAACTCAGCGGCATCTTTGGGAAGATTCAAGTCTCTTACCAAATCATTCATCTCCTCCTGAGAAAACAATTTTGGTCTTGTATCATCTTCAAAGTCAGAACTTGATTCGTCATCTGGTTCAGGTATGACTTCACCTTCATCGGAGCAAGGTATCTCTTCCAAGGTAGCAGGGGGCTTGGGTACTGGTATGTCTGTGCCATGGGGGATGGGACGAATTGCTGAGTGAAGATTGGGGTATGAAATGGAATGCTTCCATTTGGAATTAAACCCTTTCACATCGCATGAACAAAAGTAACAGTCATCACTATGGTTCTTTTGCTCTCGCCATACCATAGGAATCCCATAACGGAAAGATTTTTTCTTACCCTTGAACCAGTTTTGGAGGTCCTCAACACACCGTATGCACACTTTATGAGGCGCCCAGACTTTATCTTGATCTCCAATTTTTAGTCCAAAGTATGCAAAGTATACTTTTTTCACAAAGTCTGTAATATTCTGCTGTTGCTTCAACACTGTATATTCACCACAGATGAAACAGAAACTGTCTGGTGAATTAATACACTTTCGCAGAGCCATAACATAACGGTTGAAGAATGACGAGCTAACACGAATTGCGATGAAAAAGTATGAACAGCCTAGAACCAAGAACCTGATGATGATTCGTGCACGAGTGTGGCATGCAGGAGAAAGCAGCTCTGTGTCTGTACACGAGACGTCACAGTGCTGGCCACGCCCCCCTGCACTGACCGGAGCTGCTGCTATCTGCCCTGTGTCTCCCTCCCACTGGATTCTTCAGGAAAGATTAACCCCTTCTACCATTAGAAGCACGGACTTAAAACTTGCTTAGCTTATGTATATATTGCTGACCATCAGATTTACAGTGCTATATGTTTTTTTACATAACTCGGACAACCCCTTTTTTTGGCATTTTATATCTTAAATGCACTTATGTGAATTAATTAATAGTAATTTGAATTAATTAATAGTAATTTGAAAAAATTTGATAAATTTGAAGACAATTTTGCATGTTGTGGCAAATCATGACGTCTAGGAGTTTTTTCAATATTTTATTTGTTTTCAGCACACCAAAATACATGGAAATTAGATGAAAATAATCAAACAGCTTTTTAGTCGCAGACCTGTGTAATTATTCTCTTCCTAGAGTGGGGGCTGGGGGAAGACCCAGGGAGCTTCAGGAGAGCCAAGCAAGAGAATGAGTTCCTCAAACATGCCCAAGAGTGGGTTTTGAAGGTGGATGGGGTTCCACTAGGTAACGGAGGGTCACTTGCAAGAATCTTTACCTATTTTGTGCTAAAGGGAGATTTATTATCCAGAATGACTGAGGGGGCCCTAGAGGGAGAAGAGGTAGAACAACTGATAGCTCCATGGCCCTGTCAACAGGTGTTATTGTTGGCCCATAGCCATTTATTAAGGGGACACCTGGGGGTAGAGAACACATTACAGCATGTTTAGCCCAATATTTCTGGCCTAGGTTCCATAAACAGGTGCAGTTACATTGCCAGTTATGCCCCACCTGCCAACTTTTTAACTCCACCAGAGTCTGACCAGCCCCTCTTGTGACTATGTCATTCATTGAAACCCTGGAATGTGAAAACTATTATAATTGCGAATGCCCTCTGGGAAGTATTCTCGTTGGTGGGAATACCCAACGAGATCCTCACAAATCAAGGCATTCTTTGCATCCCAGGTGATGAAGCAAATGTGTTCCTTGGTGAAGGTCAAGATGCTGTGAACATAAGTATATCACCCACAGACGGATAGCCTCATTAAGTGATTCAATAAAATCTGAAACAGATGTTTAAAAAGTTTGTGCAGGAGGATGGGAAGAATTGGGATATTCGTCTACCTTATTTGATGCTTGCCATCTGCGAGGTACCTTAGAGTTCCATGGGGTTTTCACATTTTGAGTTGCTCTTTGGAAGACAGCCAAGAGGCATGTTAGACGTGGTAAGGGAAACCTAGGAAGACAAACCCCGTGACCGGTGTAATTTGGTGGAGTATGTTATACAAATGCAAGATTGGCTGAGGAAAGCCAAAGAGGTGGCCAAACTGTCTGGAAAAAGCCCAAGCTGAGCAGGCCAGGGGCTACCATTGGGTAGTCATGCATTGCACCTTCCAACTGGGTGAAAAAGTTTCTTATTGCCCTCTTCCGAGAGCAAGTTACTCTGTAAATGGCAGGAGCCCTATGAGGTGGCAGAGAAAGTAGGCCCTGTTAACTACAAGATTGCCCAGTCAGATAAATGGAAGAAAGCCAAACTTTACCATATTAACTTATTGAAAAAGTAGACTTCAGTGGTGGTGATACAGGAAGATGATTTTGGGCCAGAAATTTCAGCCCCATCAGATCCAGCTCAATTGGAGATCAGCCCTGCTATCCAGAGAAGAGATCTAGAAGGTTGGATTTACCGGAATCTGAAGGTGTTCCTCACCCGCCTCATTTGTCATGGTATCGTTACTGACCCTGGGGTTGTTGCTTATCAACAGCCCAGTTGGATCCCAGAGGCCTAGCGACAACCCATCACCAAGGAGCTGGAAGAGGTGCTTAACATGGGAGTTTTAGAAGATTATATGAGTGACTGATCATCACCCATTGTCTTGGTTCCTAATCCCGATGGAAGCATCAGATTCTGCATTGCCTTCTGGAAGGTTAATACATTGCATCATGAGAACATAAGAAATGCCAGACTGGTTCAGACCAAGGTCCATCAAGTCCAGTATCCTGTTTCCAATAGTGGCCAATCCATGTCATATGTACCCAAAGTCCACAGCTTCCACAATGTTCATCCTGGGGTAAGCAGTGGATTTACTGGGTCCTTTTTAAGAATGGTTTATGGCTCCTCCAGGAGCTTGTCCAAACCTTTTTTAAACCCTGTTACACTAACAGCTTTTACTACATCCTCCAGTAATGAATTCTAGAGTTTGATTTTGCGTTGAGTGAAAAAATATTTTCTCTTGTTAGTCTTAAATGGATTACATTGTAGCTTCATTGCGTGTCTTCTAGTTTTTCTACTTTTTGATGGCGTAAACAACCAATCTACATTAACCCGTTCCACTCCATTCATTAATTTATAGACTTCTGTTATATCTCCCCTCGGCCTTCTCTTTTCCAAGTTGAAGAGCTCTGACCTTTTAAGCCTTTCCTCATAGGAGTATCCTTCCATCCGCTTTACCATTTTGGTGGCTCTTCCCTGTACATTTTCTAATTCCGCTATATCCTTTTTAAGATACAGCGACCAGAATTGCACACGATATTCAAGGTGTGGTTGAACTATGGAAAGATGGAGATCGACGAAAATATTGAAAAGGTTAGAGAGCTTGTGCTCACAGACCATCGACAGACAACTGATCAACTGTCAGAGATTAGTGGGTTATCTTGGAGCTCGGTTCAGCGAATTTTAATGGAAGATTTGGGAATGAAAAGGGTTGCTGCCAAATTTGTTCCTCGGGTTCTGACTGACAATCAAAAGGAACATCGAGTTGAAACATGTCGTATTTTGAAACAACAGCTTGAAACTGATCCAGATTTTCTGTCAAAGGTCATTACAGGTGATGAGTCATGGTGCTATGGTTACGACCCAGAAACAAAGCAACAGTCAAGCCAATGGAAGACGTCATCGTCACCCCGTCCAAAAAAATGTCGTCAAGTCAAATCAAACATCAAAACAATGCTGATTTGCTTTTTTGATGCCAAGGGGGTAGTTCATTCAGAGTTTGTTCCCCCAGGTCAGACCGTCAATCAAACCTTTTATTTGGAGGTTTTAAGAAGATTGCGCAACAGTGTTCGTCAAAAAAGACCTGATTTGTGGCAGACAGGAGACTGGTTCTTCCACCACGACAACGCACCTGCACACACAGCCATCTCTGTTAGACAGTTTTTGGCTAAAAATGGCATGGTTCCGCTGCCCCACGCACCTTACTCGCCTGACCTGGCTCCGTGCGACTTTTTCTTATTTCCACGCATGAAAAGGGGCATGAAAGGACACCGATTTGACAACATTGAAGAAGTCAAGAAAAAAACGAGGGAGGAGCTGTCAGCCGTTTCTAAAGATGACTACAAAAAATGTTTCGAACAGTGGAAGCACCGGTGGGACAAATGTATCATTTGTAATGGAGAGTATTTTGAAGGGGATAAGGTTGTTTTGTAAAGAATTTGAAATAAATAGCTTTTAAAAAATAATTCCTGTTTTTTTTGGGTACCCCCTCGTATATTCTCACTCTCCCATCTTATTTTTTAGACATCTAGCATTTGCATACAGGCATTTTAGAGGATGTATTTCAACCATATTAATCTGGTTATCAGTTGATAGGGGTAATTTGGAATCTTTCAGCTCTGTACTTAAGGGCATGTGGGTAACTTTTATCTTTAATGGAACCTCTCTGTCAATATTCCCTAACTTCAGTCTTTTGCTAGTATCCTTCAAGGATACATTCTTCTGAAACCTGCACTCTTGGGTGGCTGTCGGCTTTCTCCTATTATCTAGTTAAAAGTTGATTTATCTCCTTTTTAAATGTTAATGCCAGCAGCCTGGCTCCATCCCGGTTAAGATGGAGCCCATCCCTTTGGAGGAGTCCCTCTCTTCCCCAGAAAGTTGCCCAGTTCCTAACAAATCCAAAACCCTCTTCTTTGCACCATCGTCTCATCCAAGCATTGAAACTCTAGAGCTCCACCTGCCTTTTGGGCCCTGCATGTTGCACAAGAAGCATTCCAGAGAATGCTACCCTGAAAGTTCTGAATTTCAACTTCCTACCTAAAATTCTAAATTTGGCCTCCAGAACCTCCCTCCCACATTTTCCTATGTCATTGGTACCAACATGTAGCAAGATAGCAGGCTCCTCCCCAGTGCTCTCTAAAACCTTGTCAATGTGGCGCATGAGGTCCACTAACTTTGCACCAGGCAGGCATGTTAACAGACAATCCTCATGTCCACCAGCCACCCAGCTATCTACATGCCTAATGATTGAATCACCCGCTATAGCCGCCGTCCTAAACTTTCCCTCATGGGCACCTGGCCCTGGAAAACCTCCAAGAGGGTGTTACATCTCTTGGAGGACAGGTCATAACTACAGGATCACTACCTGCTTCACTAAGGTGATGCTCTCCTTTCACAAGACCTCTCTCCTCCATGGCAGCTAGACTGGAGGTGGAGCTTCAATACTATGTCCCTGTAGGTCTCGTCTATGTACCTCTCTGACTTCCTTATGTCTTCTAAGTCTGCTTACTCTAGCTTCCAGAGATTGCACTCATTCCCTGAGGACAAAGAGCTCCTTGCACCTAGTGCACACTGTGATGGCACAGCAAGCGGAGAACATATGGAAAGAGAGAAGAATCAGGCAATTTCCCCAGAGAGCAGAATAAAATCCAGAAGTTTAAGGGTTAAAACTTCTGGGTTTAGAAAAAACTCTCCACAGAGAGCTGGTAGTAAGGAGACACGCCCCAGCTCTATGGTTACCAACCCTGCTCATGAGGGACAGGCAGGGGTGGGGCCAGGAAGCCCGAGGGGAAAGCACAGATGTAAACTGCTAGAGAGTGAGCAAGGAGAGCACAGAGGCAGGAACTGGGACGGTGATAAAAGGAAACAAGAGAGATACTGAGGCAGAGAAAGCTGCAGGCAGAGATGCAGCCAGAGTTCAAGGAACACTGAATTCAGAGGGAGGTCTGAGAACGGTGAGAGGAAGTGCTTTATGAGGATTCCTAGTTCTGATTCCAGTGCAGCTTGGAACAGGCCAGAAGGTCCCAGAAGGGGGAGGAGGCTTTGGAAGCTCTGGAGAACTAGACAAGCAAGGTACCCGGAGAGTCAAGGGAGCTTCATTAGAAACCTCTTGGAGAAGGGCAAGGCCAGCCAGAGGGATTGGAGCTAACCCAGTGACCTGTGAGAGAGACGGGAAACATACTTATAGAAGGGAAGCTTACCCAGGGGAGTTTGTCAGCCATGTGGGCAGCAGAAACCGTTCCCCTGAAGTTTCCATGGAAGCTGAGCCTTCAGCAGTAAAGCCGGTGATGTGCTTACTTCCCCAAAGTAAGGTGAGCAGTTTTAAACCTTCTACAAACCTCATAAAAGCTAAGAGACTTCCTAAGTGTTGTAATACATCCTGAGAGAGTTAAAACAGGATAGCTTTGAGTCTGAATCTTATGCCTCTCTAACAGACTCAGACATAGAGAGCATGGGACTAGAAATGCCCAGATTAACAGAAGAAAATTCAGATATGGAAATGGAATGTTCAGTAGCCTCCAGATACTAAGTAAAGGCTGGACCATTTCCAGTACCTCTGAAACTTGGCAGCTGTTTTTCAAGAGAGCACGGCTGGGGGAAAGTATGCAAATGAGCCTGCTGAAGTTCTAAGCCGTAGCTGTGTATCTGAGCTGCTATCTGCTGAAATGTATGGTTTGAAATACAGCAAGTGGAAACAAGTGTTTTGATGAGAAGAAAGAAAACAATTTGTAACAGAAGTTTTACCCTGTTGGAAAAGTTACAGCTTGTGTTTGTCTAAAGCCACGTGGGAAGCTGGTTTTTGTTCTTCTTTGCACCAGAGTTCAATGCTATGATTTTGTTATGGTATGAAGAAATACTGTGTTTCATTTGAGTGCCTAAGCTGAAGTAGAAGCATTGTTGGTTTGGTTATTCTGGAAGATATCCTTACCTTATATCCTGATATTTTGGAACCTGTTATAAGAAGTTCCGTTGGCTGAAAATAATAAAAATCCTGCGAGCCTATATATACCCTCGGCTGAATCATTTCACAACTACACAAATATAGGCACTTATTGGAAATAAATATATTGACTGCCCATGCCCGAGTCCTAGGCAACCGCCTTGGGCAAGGGCGCGGTGACAACACATAAGCCCTCTCACCAACTGGGAGAAAATTGTACATGTGACAATCCTGCAATATCTACTGCACTTGTCCTCTTCAGGACTAAAAACCAATTTGGTTCGAGTTCACCTAAGTGCCATTGCTGCTTTTCATAAACCAATTTATGGTCAATCCATCTCAGTGCACCTTTTAGTAGCATGCTTCATGAGAGGCCTCTTCTTCTCTAAGCCACCCACACGGCCACCTCCAGAGGCATGGGATCTCAGCGTTGTCTTGGCTCAGCTTCTCAAACCCACATTTGAACCCCTGAGAACAACCCACCTGCGCTACTTGACTTGGAAGGTCATATTTCTTGTGGCCCTGACCTCAGCCAGCAACATTAGTGAATTTCAGGTGTTGGGTGGCTCACCCACCATACACCAGAGTCCATCATGACAAGATTGTCCTCAGGAAACATCCACACCTCCTACCAAAGATGGTATCACTATTCCACATAAATCAATCCGTCATACTTCCAGTCTTCTGCTCAAGACCTCATTCCTCCCATGCAGAAGCCACCCTGCACATGCTCGATTATAAACAGACCTTGGCCTTCTACCTCCAGAGGACTCCGCATTACTGCAAGTCCTCACAACTCTTCGTGTTATTTGATCCAACTCATCTGGGTCTTCCAGTAACTAAGCGAATGCTTTCCAGATGGATAGCAGACTGCATTACTTTTGCTTATGATAAGACAGGACTCTCTCACAGGACATGTCACAGATCACAGCATCCAAGCAATGGCGACATCTGTAGCTAACCTACGCTCAGTAGCCATTGATGAAATATGCCGGGCATCAACCTGGTCCTCTAGCCACACCTTTGCCGCCCACTACTGCTTGGAGAAGGACTCCCGCTGGGATGCGGCCTTCAACCAGGCAGTCCTCCAGCATCTCTTTGGAGCATAGCTACAACTCCACCCCCTGTCTATACTGTTCTCCAGATTTCCATGTCGGGGATGTCTATGTCCAGTTGAACTCAGTCCGACATCTCTGACCTGGTTTCCAACTCTCTTGTAGATATGGGAGCTAGGGAGACTACATTCCTGCTTGTTCCTGGAGATAGCGTAGTTACTCACCTGAAACAGGTGATCTCCGGAAATAGCAGGAATGTAGTCTTCACAACCCGCCCTCCTCCCCATGGAGTTGTAGGTTTATTTTCTTTCCCAGCTACAAACCCAACTAAAGAGAGGAAGGCAGAAGAGCAGGAAGGCAGTCACACAGGCGCAGTGAAGTATTCCCAAAGGCTTTCCTATAGGATGCTGGGGAATGTTCCCGCACAGGCTCAATTGGTGCCAATGTCACCCATATGTGAAGACTAAATTCCTGCTGTTTCTGGATATCACCTATTACAGATGAGTAACTATGCTTTCTAATTTACACAGATTAATCATCTTTAATCTAAAGAATTCCTTTTTCCCCAAGATTAGAAAAAATCCCAGAACTAAATACTTAGAATTGCAAATCTCTCTCCAGAAAGAAGTCCCTTTTTGTAGTCCTTCAAGACTGCAAAAAGATTGGCTATTAAGCATGCAGTGACCTAGTTATGTGCTCTGCATGTGCAAAGTGTAGCATGGCTGCAGCACACTTGTACTTTTTTTAAATCACGTGATGTTTGGTATCGTGTAAAAGAAGTTCGTCAGATTTACGATGAGTGAAAAAATTGAACAGCAAATTTGCATTAAATTCTGCCAGAAACGTGAAGATTTGTGCAAAGAAACTTATGATAAGTTACAGCAAGTATATGGTGATGAATATATGAGTCATGCTTGAGTTAGACTGATACAAACATTTACAAGGAGGCTGCCAAAGTGTTGACAGTGATGAACGTTCTTCTGGCCATCCATGAGCAGGAATGAAGACAAAGTTGAAGCAGTGCATGCCACAATATGCTCAAATCATCGATTGACTATCAGGGAGCTTGCTGAAGACATGGACATCAGTTTCTGGTCGATACAGTCCATTCTTACTGTTGATTTGGGTATGAGACATGTGTCTGCAAAATTTGTGCTGAAACTCCTGTCCCCTGACCAAAAAGAAGATCGAATGTCTACAGCCAGGGAGTTGTTGGAATTCATTGAAAGTAACTCAGATTTCATCAAAAAAGATTTACTGATGATGAATCATGGGTTTATGGTTATGACCCGGAAACTAAGGCTCAATCCTCACAATGGAAGACTCTAGCAGTTCTTGGCCAAACACCAAATTAAGCAAGTCCATCAGCCTCCGTACTCACCTGACCTCACACCCTGTGCTTTTTCTTGTTTCCAGTACTAAAATTACCACAGAAAAGAAGAAGTTTTGATAACTTGGAGACCACTAAGCAAAATACGACACAGCAGCTTCACAGCATAATGAAAGAAGCATTTCAAAATTGTTTCCAGCAGTGGCAGGAACACTGGAGGAAGTGTGTTTTATCAAAAGGGAACTACTTTGAAGGAGATTGAGTGCAATAACTGTCAGTGTTATACTTCTTGTGTTATTGTACAAGTTTTGATACTTTTTGATTGCACCTTGTATTTTATAGACATATTGATTACTTGAGATAAGATTTGCCTGCCTGTTGTTTTCACACTTATTTTATTATTATTATTCCTCTGTAATTAATTTGCCTTATCTGATGGCTCAGTGTTTTTTATGACTTTTACTTATCTGTAATTTTATTCTGTTTTTTCCTTACTAAACTATTATCCCTCTAAAACTGTGTCCTCTCTGCCATCTCTTATGGCTCCATGTCATTCTTTGTTCCTTTTTCTGATCCTCCCTAACCACCTTCCCTCCCTCCACCAACCTAGTAACGTGCCTCTTTCTCACCTTCTCTCCACCTTCCCTATTTCCTCCCCCATCTTATCCTCCACCCTTTCCTCAGCTCTTGAGCTTCACCTTCTCCTTCCACTCATTCATTCCTCTCTAAAACAACTTCATCCTCTTTTCCACCGTGTTGTCTCCTCTCCCTCTCCCTCACACTCATCTTCTCCTTCTCCTTTTGTCTTCTGGTGACATTAACCCCAACCCTGGTCCCTCTTCACTTCTGTCTCTCACTACTATAGTAGCTCCTCTCTCCACCACCCTAATCTCATCCATATCCCTCTCCTCTCCTCTCCTCGCATTTCCCCCTCCTCTCTCCTCTTCTCATGTGCCTTATGGAATGCTCATTCCATTTCTAATAAACTTCCCTTTACCCATGATCTCTTTACCTCTCATGTTTTCAGTCTTCTTGCTCTTACTGAAACTTGGCTCCTCTCTGATGACACTGCTTCGGTTGCTGCCCTCTGTCACGGCAGCTACTAGTTCTCCCACTCTCCTCGTGTCAATGGCATACTTCCTCCTTCTTGCCAATTCAACACCTCTCTCTACCTCAGTTTCTCTCCTTTGACTTTGAATTCCATTCCATCCGTCTTTTTAATCCCCTACCTCTCCAGATCGCTGTCATCTATAGACCCCTTGACAAGTTCCCTTCTACCTTCCTCACTGATTTTTACTCTTGGCTCTCCTTATTCCTGGATTCTTCTTCCCCCTCCCTTATTCTTGGTGACTTTAATTTTCATTAAACCCCTCTGACTCCGAAATGCTTCTCCGAAATGCTTCCCGTTCCACGCGCAGGACCCAAAAGGCAGGCAGAGCTCCGGAGTCTCAATGCGTGGATGAGACAATGGTGCAGAGATGAGGGGTTTGGATTTGTTAGGAACTGGGGAACATTCTGGGGAAAGGAGGGGCTCTTCCGAAGGGATGGGCTTCACCTTAACCGGGATGGAACCAGGCTGCTGGCATTAACCTTTAAAAAGGAGATAGAGCAGCTTTTAAACTAGATAATAGGGGAAAGCCGACAGTCGCCCAAGAGCGCATGGTTCGGAAGAATGTATCCTTGAAGGATACTACAAAAAGCAGAGAGGTTCCAAAAAAGAGTAAAGTAGCTCAAATGCCCTCGAGTATGGAGCAGACAGAGCTTAAAGATCCCAAATTACCCATGTCTACCAATAGCCAAATTAATATGAATAAAATACAGTCTCTAAAATGCTTGTATGCAAATGCTAGAAGTCTACAAAACAAGATGGGAGAGTTAGAATATATAGCACTAAACGAGAGGTTAGATATGATTGGAATATCAGAGACATGGTGAAAGGAGGACAACCAGTGGGACACTGTGATACCTGGGTACAAACTATATCATAATGATAGAGCTGATCAAATTGGTGGAGGGGTTGCGCTCTATGTTAGAGAGGGCATTGAGTCAGAAAGGATTAAAGTTTTGCAAGAAACAAAATTTGCTGTAGAATCTCTATGGATTGAAATTCCATGTAAAAAGGGGAAGGCGATGGCAGTGGGGGTGTACTATCGTCCGCCTGGCCAGAATGAACAAATGGATGATGAAATGCTCAAAGAAATCAAGGAAGCTAGCAAAAGTTACAGTGCAGTAATAATAATGGGTGATTTCAATTACCCCGGCATCGACTGGTTCAGTGTCACAGCAGGGCATGCTAGGGAGATAAAGTTCCTAGATGAAATAAATGACTGCTTCTTGGAGCAGCTGGTTCATGAACCGACCAGAGGGGAAGCCATATTAGACCTAGTCCTTAGTGGAACACCAGATCTAGTGCAAGAGATAAGGGTGTTGGGGCCACTTGGCAATAGTGATCATAGCATGATCGCCTTTGATTTAATTAGTGGAGGAGAGATAGTAAGGAAATCCACAGTACTACCCTTTAACTTTCGAAAGGGAGACTATGATAAAATGAGGAAAACAGTTAAGAAAAAACTAAAAGGAGCAGTTGCAAAGGTTAAAGACGTACATCAAGCTTGGATGTTGTTGAAAAATACTATCTTGGAAGCCCAGACCAGCTGTATTCCACGCTTTAAGAAAAGTGGAAGGAAGTCCAAAAAACTGCCAGCATGGTTTAAAGGTGAGGTCAGAGAGGCTGTTGCCAAAAAAGCATCTTTCAGGAAATGGAAAAAAGAGCCAAATGACGAAACCTGGAAACAGCACAAGCACTGGCAAGTCAAATGCAAGGCATTGATAAGGCAGGCAAAGAGAGAATTTGAGAAGAAGCTTGCTGCGGAAGCAAAAACACACGAAATAAAGACCTTTTCAAGTACATTCGTAGCAAAAAACCTGTGAGAGAGTCAGTTGGTCCATTAGATGATAAAGGGGTTAAAGGAGCACTAAGAGGCGACAAGGCGATAGCGGAGAGACTGAATGAATTCTTTGCTTCAGTCTTTACTGAGGAAGATGTAGGGATGTTACCCATGACTGAAGTGGTATTTAAAGGTGCGGAAGAATTGAAGGAAATATCGATACATCGGGAAGATGTCTTACAACTATTAGATAAACTGAAGAGTAGCAAATCACCTGGGCCGGATGGTATACATCCAAGGGTGTTGAAAGAACTGAAATATGAGATTGCAGACCTGCTATTAGTAATCTGTGAACTATCATTAAAATCATCTCTAATACCTGAAGATTGGAGGATCGCCAGTGTAACACCAATTTTTAAAAAGGGTTCCAGAGGTGATCCGGGAAACTACAGACCGGTGAGCCTGACGTCAGTACCGGGAAAAATGGTAGAAACCATCATAAAGAATAAAATTACTCAGCATGTAGATAGTCACGACCTAATGGGAGACAGCCAACATGGCTTTAGACAAGGAAGATCTTGTCTTACTAATCTGTTATGTTTTTTTGAAGGAGTGAATAAACAGGTGGACAAAGGTGAGTCGGTTGATATTGTGTATCTGGACTTTCAGAAAGCCTTTGACAAGGTCCCTCATCAGAGACTTTTGGCAAAACTAAAGAGTCATGGGATAGGAGGCAGTGTACTATTGTGGATCAGGAATTGGTTAAAAGATAGAAAGCAGAGGGTAGGGCTAAATGGCCAATTTTCCCAATGGAGAAAGGTGAATAGTGGTGTACCCCAGGGATCTGTGCTGGGTCCGCTGCTTTTTGACATATTCATAAATGACCTGGAAAGTGGAATAACGAGTGAGGTTATCAAATTTGCAGATGACACAAAACTATTTAAAGTTGTTAAAACCCAAGAGGATTGTGAAAAATTGCAAGAGGATCTTGATAAATTGAAAGACTGGGCATCAAAATGGCAGATGAAATTTAATGTGGACAAGTGCAAGGTTATGCACCTAGGGAAGAACAACCCAAACTATGGTTACATGATGCAAGGTTCCACATTAGGAACCACCACCCAGGAAAAAGATGTAGGCGTCTTTGTGGATACCATGTTAAAACCCTCGGCCCAGTGTGCAGCGGCAGCCAAGTGAGCAAATAGAATGCTAGGTATGATAAGGAAAGGAATGGAAAATAAAACAAAAGATATTATAATGCCTCTATATCGTTCCATGGTGAGACCGCACCTTGAATATTGTGTGCAATTCTGGTCGCCGTATCTTAAAAAGGATATAGCGATTTTAGAAAAGGTTCAGAGAAGAGCCACCAAAATGGTAAAGGGGATGGAAGGATACTCCTATGAGGAAAGGCTAAAAAGGTTAGGGCTCTTTAACCTGGAAAAGAGACGGCTGAGGGGAGATATGATAGAAGTCTATAAATTAATGAACGGAGTGGAACGGGTAAACGTAGATCGATTGTTTACGTTATCAGAATATAGAAAGACTAGGGGACATGCAATGAAGCTACAGGGTAAACTATTTAAGACTAATAAAAGAAAATATTTTTTCACTCAACGTGTAATCAAACTCTGGAATTTGTTACCGGAGGATGTAGTAAAGGCTGTTAGTGTAGCTGGGTTTAAAAAAGGTTTTGACAAGTTCCTGGAGGAAAGGTCCATAAACCATTATTAAGAAGTGACCGAAGATATCAATGCTTGACCCAGTACAAGCATTGTGGAACTTGTGTCTCTTGGGGAAACTGCTAGGTACATATGACCTAGATTGGCCACTGTTGGAAACAGAATACTGGGCTTGATGGACCTTGGTCTGACCCAGTATGGCATATCTTATGTTCTTATGTTCTTATGACTCATATGTGCCCAAGATCCTTTCCCTTACCACCTCCTTCAACCTCTAGCTTTGCTCTTCTGCCCCAACTTATCAGCTTGGTCACTACCTTGACCTTGTTTTCTCTTCTAATTGTTTACCATCCAATTTGCGCACCTCAATTGTTCCATTATCTGACCATCACCTGTTAAGTTTCACCAGGGGCGGCTCTATATTGAGGCGATGGCCTCAGGCGGCAACTTTTTGGGGCGGCAAAAATTGCCCCCAAAAAGCCCGCCTCACTCGGCCTTCAAAAAAAAAAAAAAACCCCGATCAGAAGAGCCGCTGCCGCTGCCACCAAAGCAGCAGCTAAAGCAAATGCCCTGCGGCCGCCCCGACAAGTTCCTCTTCTCTCCCTCAGCCCATTTACCAGTTCTAACCCCCCCCATCAACCCACTTGAAGAAACTGGCATTCTGAAGCTGAAGCCTCTGCCACCGCGGCAGTGACAGAAGAAACTGCCCTGTGGCCACCCCGGCAGGTTCCTCTTCTCTCCTTCAGCGCCAGTGCCGGCTTTACAGAGCCGCGAAGGGAGAGTTTCCCTTTCTCGTGGCTCTGCTAAGCCCTCTGGCGCACCGGCGAGCTTAACAGAGCCGCAAGAAAGGGAAACTCTCCCTTCGTGGCTCTGTAAAACCAGCGGCAGCGCTGAGGGAGAGAAGAGGAACCTGCCGGGGCGGCCTTGGGGCACTTTTTTCTGACGCTGCTGTGGTGGCAGCAGCTTCAGCTTCAGAAGGCTAGTTTCTTCAAGTGGGTTGATGGTGGGGGGGGAGGGGTAAGAACTGGTAATGGGCTATGGGGGGGGGGGCTAGGACTGGAAATGGGCTGATGGGGGATTTAGGACTGGATGTGGGCTGATGGGAGGGGGTTAGGACTGGAAGTGGGCTGTTGGGGGGTAAGGACTGGAAATGGGCTGATGGGCTAGGACTGGAAATTGGCTGATGGTAGGGGGTTAGGACTGGTAATGGGCTATGGGGAGGCTAGGACTGGTAATGGGCTGATTGGTGGGGTTAGGCCTAGAAATGGGCTGATTAGGGGAGCTAGGACAGGAAATGGGCATATTTGGGGACGGACTGGAAATTGACTTATTGGGGTTGGGGTTAGGACTGGTAATGGGCTGATTGGGGGGCTAGGACTAGAGTGGGCTGATAAGGGGGATAGGACTGGAAATGGGCTGGGACTGGAAATGGGCTAATGGGGGAGGGGAGGAGAGTGCTGCTCGCTGTGGAAGAAAACTAGGGGCTAGGGCTACAAATGGGCTGATGTGGGAGGATGGTAGAATAGGACTGGAAGGGAGTGGATAATGAGAGGGTCTGCCAGGGGAAGGAGGGGGCAGGAAGGGAGCTGACACAGGGGAAGGAGGGGGCTGGAAAGGAGCTGACACCTGGGATGTACTGAAGGGGGACTGGAAGGGAGCTGACACTTGGAGATGGGAGTGGTAGGTGGTTGGGTAATGGGGAAGAGGCTGGAAGGGAGGTGACATGCAAATGGCACTGGAAGGGGGATGGACATAGGATAGGGTGACTGGTAGGGAGCTGACTGGGGGGGTGGCACTGAGAGTGGATGTAAGCTGATATCTGGGATGGTATTTGGACTAGAAGGGGCTGGACAGTGGAGAAAGAGGGGGACTGGAAGGGAATGGAGACCGGTGGCAGTCATGGGAATGGAAGGTGGTGGACAATGGAAGGTACTGGGAGGGGAGGACTGGAAAGGGGGGCTGATACTGGGGAGGGTTACTGGAACTGGAAATGGGCTAATGGAATGAAGTGAAGAAAACAAAAGAAGAGATAAGAAATGGCAGATGGACCATAGACCACAGAAAGAGAGCTAAGAGAAGACAGGAAAGCAGAAGCCTCAGATCCGGATCAGCATGATCAGAGAATAAAATGGTCAGACAACAAAGGTAGAAAAAATAATTTTATTTAATTTTAGTGATTGGACTTTGTGCTATTTTTATATTTTACACAGTATTGGGAAACTGCATCTCTTATTTATCTGATGTTGCACTGCATGTGGACTCTGGCTTCTTGGGGTTTCAATTAAAATTTTGTCTACATATTTTTTTTTTAACTTTATCTTTATCTTTATCTTTATTTGTCACTTGATATACCGCCCAAGCGTGTGTGTCAGAGCGGTTTACAATACAATCAATCAAATACAAACAGGAAGAGAGGAAAGGAACGCCATCAATTTGGACAGGACAGAGAGAGACAGGAAAGATAAGAGCAAGAGAAATAAGTTAAGAAAGGTACTGGTGGAGATACCGGTCTTAAGGGTTTGGGAGTTCAAAGGCCTGCTGAAATAGATGAGTCTTAAGTAAGCTTTTGAATTTTTGAAAGGATAACTCTGTGCGAATGGCAAACGGGAGTGAGTTCCAGAGGGCAGGGGCCAGGAAATAGAAAGCGGAGTGGCGTGTCGTTTCCAGGTGTGCAGAGGCTGGGGCAGGAAGGTAGAGGCGGTAGCCGTGTGCTGAACGGAGAAGACGGGGAGAAGGTTGAAGACGGATAGAATCTGCTAGATACTGAGGGGAGCCCGTGTGCAATGCTCTGTGAGTGACTGTGAGGATTTTGTATTGAAAACGGAAATTGATTGGGAGCCAGTGTAAACGAAGAAGGAGGGGGGTAATATGATCGCGGGGGAGGAGTAAGTGAGCAGACGTGCGGCCGTATTTTGGACTAGTTGAAGACGTCGAAGCTGATATTGTGGGAGACCTGCGAGAATGACGTTACAGTAATCTAACCTTGAAAGTACTAAGGAAATGACTTGCGAGGTGAGAGAGGAGGAAGGGATATAAGGGCGAACAGCGTGAATTTGGTGTAGGAAAAAAAAAGAACGACGGATAAGTAAGGAGATGTGATGGTGGAAAGAGAGAGAGGCATCTAAGGTGATGCCAAGATAGCGAAGAGAAGAGACTAGAGGTATAGGAGTTGAGAGAAAAAGAGGAGAGCAAGTAGGTGGGGGTGTGCTAAATGAGAACCAAAGTGCAGCTGATTTAGAGGGGTTAACATGGAGGAAGTTAGAGTTTTTCCACGTGGCGACTTGGGTGAGACAGAGGTTTAGAGTAGACAGGTCTGGTGAGAGAGAAATGGTGTGGTGAACAAGAAGGATGTCGTCGGCATAAAAATATCCAGAAATCCCTGACTGTTGGACAATGAGTGCTAAGGGGGCAAGAAAAATATTGAAAAGAAGGGGAGCAAGGACAGAACCCTGAGGAACACCACAGGGAAGGGGTGAAGGAAAAGAGGTGGAAGAGCTAGTCTTTACAGAGAAGGTGCATGAGGAAAGAAAAGAACGAAACCAAGCAAGAACAGACCCACGGATCCCAAGGTCAGTAAGCCGAGTTAGAAGAGTACGGTGATCCACAATATCAAAGGCATCAGAAAGGTCCAAGGTCACCACAAGAGAAAGATCACTCCGATCATGGGCCTGATGGATTTCACTCAAGAGGGAAGTAAGGATAGTCTCTGTGCTATGACCTGTGCGGAACCCGGATTGATGCGGGTGAAGAGAGAGAGTAGAGTCTAGATGAGCAGAAAGCTGAGAGAACACAAGTTTTTCCAGAATTTTAGAAAGAAAAGGCAGGTTCGAGACAGGACGCCAGTTAGCAGGTGCAGAGGGGTCAAGGGAAGGATTCTTTAGTAGTGGCCGGATTGTGATTTTGGTTGCTTCTTCTGTACTTGGTGAGGGTTGATGTTGTGAGTGTGTGACTGAGGTCAGATGTTCTGTAAACATGGAGTTTATACATAAAGATCTATACTGTACTGTAGTAATTTGACTCGTTCAGCTTTTCAAATAGGTGTATGGATGTTCCAGAGCCCACTGTAGTATTTACAGTGACACATTTTTTGGATGGGCTCCTTATGTGAGTTTTGGAAGTTTGTGCTGATATGGTATGGTATGGTAGGTTTGCTCTTTGTTGTGGGTTTTGTATTAGTTCATAATATGCCTGATACTGGAGAACAGTGGTGGTTGTTGTTGTTGTTAGTGAGATGATCAGAATCAGATTTTTTTTTTGTAAATATTGAGTCCTGTGGGTGAATATCCTGGTTCTGCTCTGCACCTACTGTGGATACAAAATATATGTTGAAAAAGAAAAAGCAAGAACTATAATGCAGTTTATAACAATAAAATAAAAATGAGTTATAATTTAGTTTTATAAACTGTGCTGTTGGTTCTTGCTGCCTTTTAGTTCCTTGATGTGCAAACAGGACCATACCTAGACCTGTGCAAGTGGTGCAGCCGCACAGGGCAGAAAGGCTTGGGGGGCACATTTCGGCTGTCTGCTGTTGCCCTGCTACCACTGGCAGGACAATAGCAGGCAGCTGAAATGCGCTACCCAAGCCTTTTCACAGCACTTTAAGCAGGTCTGGTCCCTCCCTCCTCTGACGCGATGTCAGGGTAGGGAGGGACAGATCTGCTTAAGTGCCGGTGCCTTTCAGATTGGGCGCATGCCCCCCTCCTCCTTCCCATACCTCCATTCAGCGCTGCCTGCTCTTTCCCTTCTGCCGGCACTGCCATGAAAAAAACAGAGGATGGCAGCAGCAGGGAAAGAGCAGGCAGCACAGGACAGACGTATGGGGGGAGGGGGAGGGGGCGTGTGCCCGAGCTGCAAGTTGCACAGGGTGCGATTGCAGCTTGATATGGCCCTGTGTGCAAACATCTTGCATTTCCTACATATAATCTAATCGGCTTTTTGGTTTGGTTCAGTCTCTGGATTTCTGAAAAAGCCCTGCCCCCCTCTAGGGTGTGTATGTGTGGCGGTGCCATTTCATACTTCGCCTCAGGCAGCAGATTGCCTTGAGCCGCTCCTGAGCATCACTCCCCCTCTCAATCTTGCTCTATCTCCTCCAATACGTTTAGGAATCTTCATGCTATTGACCCACTGACTCTATCCATTACTGTCTCATCTCTTCTTTCTTCCACTTTGCCCTCTAAGTCTGTTGATGAGATCCTAGCTTCTTTTATAGTGCTCTCTCCTCTACTCTGGATACTCTTGCTCTGCCCATAGCAGATTCTGTGAGGTGCACCTCTCCTCAGCCCTGATTGTCTTCAACTACCCGTTAACTACATTCCTCTGCCTGCTCAGCTGAGTGCACTTGGCTCAAATCCTGATCCTTCTCTGACTTTCTTCACTTTAAATTAATATTTACCTCTTTCATCCCTTTTATTCTTTCCAGTCCACCGTTGCTCTTGCTAAGCAAAAATATTTTATCCATCTGACTAACCGTCTTAATTCTAACCGCTGTTGTCTCTTTTCTACTCTCAATTCTCTGCTTAAGGCACTTCCGCCTCCAGTCCCTCCTCTCTCTGCCCAATCCCTAGCTGACTATTTCCATGACAAAGTGCATAAGATTATTCTTCAGTTCTCCACTAAATCTTCTTCACTCCCGCTTCTCCATCTCCAATACCAACTTTTCCCCTCAACCTCTACACCCTTTCATCCTTCTCTAAAATCTCTGGAGAGGAAACCTCTCTTCTTCTTTCCTCCTTCAAACTTACTACCTGCTCTTCTGATCCTATTCCCACCCATCTCCTCAACTCCATCTCACATATTCTCAACCTTTCTCTCTCCACTGCAACCTTCCCTACAGCCTTCAAACATGCTCTAACACTCCTCTCCTCAAAGAAATCTTCATTTGACCCTACTTGTCCTTCTAATTATCAACCCATCTCCCTTCTCCCATTCATTTCCAAACCTCTTGAACGTGCAGTTCTCTACCGCTGTCTCAAATTTCTCTCCTCTCAAGCCCTTCTCAACCCACTTCAGTTTGGTTTTCATCCCTTTCATTCTACTGAAACAGCTCTTGCCAAAGTCTCCAGTGACTTGTTCCTGGCTAAGTCCAAAGGTCTTTACTCGGTTCTCATTCTCAACCTTTCTGCTGCATTTGATACTGTTGACCACCTCTTTCTCCTCCTCTCTCAATTTTAGGGGCTCTGTGCTGTCTTGGATCTCTTCTTATCTCTCCAATTGCTCTTTCAGTATGTGCTCTAGGGGTTCCTCCTCTACTGCCATCCCTCTCTGTTTGTGTACCCCAAGGATTTGTTTTGGGCTCTCTCTCCTTTTCTCTCTCTATACCCTGTCCCTTGGTGCTCTTATCTCTTCCCTTGGTTTTCAATATCATTTTAATGCTGATGACTCTATCCACACCTGCCATTTCTCTTTCACTCCAACCTCTTATCTCTGCCTGCTTATCTGACATCACTGCCTGGATGTCTCGCCACCGTCTGAAGTTGAACATGGCTAAAACTGAACTTATTATCTTTCCCCCTAAACCTTCCACCTCACTTCCTCCTTTCTCTATCACTATTAACAACACTCTTCTTCTTCCTGTTTCCGCAGCCCACAATCTTGGGGTCATCTATGACTCCTCCCTTTCCTTCTCCACACATATTCAACAGATAGCTAAAACCTATTGTTTCTTCCTCTACAATAGGAATGTCCAACAGGTAGATCGCGATCTACCTGTAGATCGCGGAGGGGTCAGAGGTAGATCGCCAGCCCCACTTGGCTCCATCTCTCTAGCAGCTCGCCCTGTCGCTAGGAGAGAGCTCGTGCCGGCAGGTCATCTGCCGAGGGCTTGCCGCTGCAGCTGATCCTTTGCCTGTCTTTTTTCCCTGCCTGTGGGAATCTTGCCTGCGGGTGTCTTGGGGGCGCTTGTTGTTTTTGTGCCAATAGTTTGTGGGTACCCCAGGGGGCCGCTGCCCGCGCCCCGTGACAAGATGCCACAGGCCTGATGTCATACCTGGTCTCCTGCCTCTCAGAATCACCCATTCCTGCCCCCGCCCCAACACTCCTTAGAAGTGTGTTATATACTGGGTGATATCCATTCGCCCGGGCTTTACCTGAATACACTTACCGTATTAGCTGTGTCGTGTGCTGGTCATTGGTTGCTTTTTAATTCGCTTTCATTAAATGTTTTCGGGCAGACACAACAAAGTGTCAAGAATTTGGTGATTTTGGCGGGCTTTTCCAATTTTGTTCTAACTTGCCTTCGAATTCGTTCAAACCACTGTGCCTTTTGCTTGCCTCTGCAATTTTATTTTGCCTAGCCTTTGCGTTGATTCTACACTGTGTGCAGAATTTATTAAATCGCGTGTGGTGATATTTGAACTTGTTTGGCGGTATTTGATTTTATCTGGTTTGCTGGACAGGTGCTTGAGTTTTTTTGATGATTGTTTGGTGGTATTTGATTATTGGTGCCAGTATGATGAATTCTTATTTTTACTTTTAGAACTGCATGTGTGGTTTTGGCATTTCCAGTCCTTGTATTGCACATCATCCAGAGGTTTTCAGTTCCTGTTGATCTTTAATACTTTTGGACAGTGACAGTTTTGGACCAGATTCAGCCAGTGTTTATACTAACTTAGCAGATTTGGCCTTCTTACATCCAGCCACCCCAGTATAACAAAGATGAGTGTTCCAAAGAAGAGCAAAACCTGCCACTTTCATGATGAATGGGAAATGGACTACTTCTTCATCATGGTGAAAGACAAGTGGTGTTGTCTAATTTCTAACACCCCAGTATCCTTGCCCAAAAAGGGCAATCTGGAACCTCATTAGGCTCTGCATAGCAATAAGTTTGATGTTGATTTTCCACCCAAAAGTGAAATTCGTAAACTGAAGCTCAAAGAACTTAAATCAAAATTGGCTACTCAGCAACAGTTGATGGCGCAGCCAAAGTCACATTGGGTCAATGCAACCATAGCATCCTTCAAGGTCAGCAATCTGATCGCAAGAAATGCAAACCTTTCACTGAAGGGGTATTTGTAAAAGATTGTTTTCTTGAAGCTGCTGACAATCTTTTTGAAGGATTTAAAAATAAGAAAGAGACCATAGCTGCTATTCAAAATGTACAATTGTCAAGAAACACTGTCATGCGGCGAATAGAAAAGATGTGTGGAGACACAACTGAACAATTGTTGGAGGATGTTTCAAATTGTGTTACTTTCCCACTCCAACTGGATGAATCTACAGACATAAGAGACGTAGCCCAGTTACTAGTCTTTATCCGGATGGTTTTTGAAGACTTCAGTGTTAAAGAACTACTTGGAATGATTTCTTTAAAAGGGACAACTACCAGTCAGGAAATATTCAGTTATTTCCATTCTTTTGTGACAAAGTGTAATCTTCCATTGCATAGACTTGTTTCTATCACTACTGATGGAGCAAGAGCAATGACAGGTGAGGTTAATGGTTTCATAGCCCTCTGTAGACAGCATGACAACTTCCCAGATTTCCTTTCTTACCACTACATCATTTACCAGCAAGTTTTGGCAAGCAAGAGACTCAATACAAGACTGTCATGGACATCACTTTCAAAATTGTAAATTCAGTTCGTGGAAGATCACTTCAAAGACGGCTTTTCAATCTTACTCTTGATGAAGGGGCAACGGAAATCCTTTTGCACACAGATGTGAGGTGACTAAGTAGGCACAAATTTCTGCAAAGATTTCATGATTTGCTGAATGAAATAAGAAGTTTTTTGAAGAAGAGGGGAGATGACCAAGCAGCGTTGGAAGATGAGGAGTGGTTATGTGATCTGGCATTTCTCGCTGACTTTACAGGCGAACTAAGTGATATGAACCTTGAACTACAAGGTAAAAACAAATGCATTGGCAAGATGATGAGTACAGTTTCATCCTACAAGAGCAAATTTGAGCTAATGATGACTGACCTTGCAAACAACACTTATAATCATTTTCCTAATACACAATACCATCTGGGACAATATCAAAATTTTGATTTTCAGAATGAGAAGTATGTGACAGAAATCTGTTCTGTTATCCAGGAATTCGAAATAGATTCTGTGACTTCCAAAAAATTGGAACAGTTGTGGAGTACTTGTCATATCCATTCAAAGTAAATGTGGACATTAAAGAAACTGCAGCTGCTATCAGTAAAAATTACTCATTGAACAAGCCATCTCTTGAAAATGAAATATTAACCCTTAAAAATGACATTTTTCTCAAGACCTGTGCTGAGCAAGAATCGTTTTGGAAGCTAGAGCCTAGAGACAAATTTCCCAACTTGAGAAGATGTAGTGAAGCTGTACACTCCTGTTTCGGTTCAAGTTATTTTTGTGAATCTGCGTTTCCAATCTGAAAATGACAGAGTACACAACGTTCCAACATGACAGATGAACATCTCCAGGATTCCCTGAGACTGGCCCTCACGCAATATTCACCCAACTTCAAAAAGCTTGTGGATGAAATGCAGGCTCAGACGTCTCACTAATGAGCAAGAGCGAAATTATAAAGATTGTGCAAGATCAGCCTGGATCAATGCTCGACCTAAATTTAACACCGATTACTCAGACAGTTAAAGAAAGTTATTACTCAATAAAAAAAACTTTAAGAAAAAAATGTACTTTCCATTTCCCCTCGCAGTTCTTACTGGATCTTCGTCTCTCTGTTTTGTTTTTGCTTAATTTGCTTAACAGCTGATCACATCCAAGTAAATGACAGAAGGTTCATTAAAATGGGGGGGGGGGGAATCCTCCAACTTTATTGGGTTAAAATTTAATTTGAAACTAATTTGAAACTTAATTTTCATGGTGGTAGATCACTGGCACTTTTGGCCGGAAAACGTAGATCACGACCTGTTCGAAGTTGGATATGCCTGCTCTACAACATTAACAAAATTTGCCCCTTCCTCTCTTAACACACTACTAAAACTCTTATCCACTCTTTGATCACCTCCCATCTTGACTATTACAACCTCCTCCTTGCTGGTCTCCCTCAGTGTCATCTCTCTTACCTTCAATCTCTCCAGAACGCTGCTGAACGACTAATCTTCCTCCAGCCCCGATGCATTCATATAACCCCCTCTTCTGAAATCACTTCACTTCTAACATATAAATGCATTCACTCTACTGCCCCTCATTACCTTTCCTCTCTCCTCTCTCCCTACAGCCCTCCTCGTGAACTCTGCTCTTCCTCTGGCTTTTTTCTCTCTATGCCCTTTTCTTCTACTATCAACTCCAGACTTCGATCTTTTCATCTTGCTGCTCCTTATGCCTGGAACAAACTTCCTGTATCTTTATTTCAAGTCTCTTCTCTCCCTCTCTTTAAATCCGTCCTAAAAGCTTATCTCTGAGGCTGCTTTTGGATCCTGATCCCTTGTTCTTCTTGTGTCGCCTTCCCTATTTGAACCCTTTGTTTCTCTTGTTTTGAGCTCTCTGTCTTGATTAGATTGTAAGCTCTACAAGCAGGGACTGTCTTATATGTGTTTGTGCAGTGTTGCTTATGCCTTGTAGCGCTATATAAATGATTAATATTAGTAGTAGTAGATGACCTAATTGAGCGACTCGGTGGAGCACGCTATATATCAACCTTAGATCTGACCAACTGATACTGGCAGCTGCCCTTGACTCCAACTGTCGAGAAGAAAGAGAAATGTTACTTATTGATAATTTCCTTTCATGGAATCCTGTTAAACCAATCCAAACTAGTGGGTTTTGTTCCCCTGCCAGCAGATGGTGAGACAGATAAAAACTCCAGAAGCTTTGTGATATCACCCTTGGTATAAAAACCCTTCTCCGGGAACAAGCAGGAAGTCAGTCCTTGCATATGGGTGACATCAGTGCTGACAGAACCCTCATGGAAGCATCACCCTAGCTTTCAAAGGAAGCCTTTGGGAGATGCCACCATGCATGCATGGTGCCCTTCCCGCCCAAGGGTGCCATCTTGCTCAGTCTCTTTCCATGGAGCTCTTCAAACATCTGTCTAGTCTACCCCTGGAAGAAGTTGATATTTCTTGACCTGAGTTTCATACTCTCTCCAGTAGCGCACTGGTACTCTTCCCGCCACCCGAGCTTGCTGTGTCTGGCATCGAGTCTCTGGTTCCTACCTTTTTTTCCTTCTAGCGCCTTTGCACCCTCTTTTCCAACTAGCAGCACCAGAGGTCTTCGAACTCGCTGGGGTAATTTTTTCCCCCATAGCTACCAGAGGGTTCAAGAAGTATGATTAGTGTGCCAGAATCATGTCTCTTACCGACACACACGACTGCTGCCTATGCTGCCTAGGGCTAGACCATGGCATGCGGTCTGCATAAAAAGATGTCCACCAAGACCCTCAAGAGCTGCCAGCACTAGCACAAAGGACTACAAAAGCAATAAATTATTTCTAGAGACCTTTACAAAGAGGCCTTCTACATAAGGGGCAAGAGAGCTGTGAATTTTTTAAAATAGGTGTTAAAGCCAGGTGGCAGATCAAAGGACCATTTTGAAAGACTCCCTCTATCCAAGCACGGACTGTGTTAATCACCCAGGAAATTGGTCACAGCTTACCACAGAAGCACAGGCATAAACTGTTCAACCAGAGTTCTGTGATTCTCAGTCTTGAAGGACTACAAAAGGGGACTGCTACTTCTGGAGAGAGATCTGCAACTGTAAGTATTTACTTCTGGGAATTTTTCTAAATCTTGGGGAAAAAAGGAATTATTTAGATTAAAGCTGATTAATCTGTGAACCCAGTATATCTGTTAAATCAGTCGGGGCCTAGTAGCAGTAAAGACCTTTCAGTTTAAATTTAAAACACAGCAGAGAGTTTTCTGGTTAAATTTAGACCCCAAGACTCCCTCTATCAAAGCAAGGGCTGTGGGACTCTCCCTGGAAATTGGTCACAGATTACCTAGCAGCAAAGGACAGGGTATTGTGTAGCAGTCAGCTTTTAATAAGTCTTCTTTCCCTCCCTCCCTCCCTCCCCGACACCCACCCACCCCTGGGATAATCGTAGCTTTATAGATGCTTAAACCTCTTAAAGGAAAGGAGGTGCCATATTCACTCTCAGGTGCAGCTGTTTATCCTCATCAGGCATACATTAAGGACCTGAGATTAATTAAGCTTCAGGTGAACAAAGTACATTAAATGTATTAGGTATAGTTTTATTAGTATAAGTATTGCCAGCAGTCCTTAGTAAGTAAAGAACTTAAATATCTGAACACAACCTTAAAACTAAAATGCAGACAGCAGTCCAGCAGCAAGATGGGGGCTTTCTAGTCTTTTGCATTGAGTGTCACATGTATGATTTTCTCCCAGTTGGTAAGGGGTCTTAGGTGTGCACTAGGTGGAAAGAGCTCTTTGCTCTCAGGGAACGAGTCTGATCTCTGGAGGCTAGAGTAGCAGACTTGGAGGACATAAGGAAGACAGAGAGGTACATAGACTAGACCTACAGGGATATAGTCCTGAAGTCCCACCTCCAGTCTGGCAGCATTCCTGTTGCTGTGGAGGAGAGAGGTCATGTGACAGGAGAGCATCACCCTGGTGTGGCAGGAAGTGATCCTGTAGCTAGGACCTGTCCTCCAGGTGATGTAAAACCCTCTCGCACTGAGGAAGTTTCTCCAGGGCCATGTGCCCATGAGGGAAGGGTTAGGACAGCCGTTATAGTTGATGATTCGATCATTAGGCATGTAGATAGCTGGGTGGCTGATGGACATGAGGATTGCCTGGTAACATGCCTGCCTAGTGCGAAGGTAGAGGACCTCATGCGCCACCTAGACAAGGCCTTAGATAGTGCTGGGGAGGAGTCTGCTGTCTTGGTATATGTCGATACCAATGACAAAGTAAAATGTGGTAGGGAAGTTCTGGAGGCTAAATTTAGGATTTTAGGTAGGAAGTTGAAATTCAGAACTTTCAGGGTAGCGTTCTCCGAAATGCTTCCCATTCCACGCACAGGACCCAAAAATGCAGGTAGAGCTTCGGAATCTCAATGTGATGGTGCACGGATGAGGGTTTTGGATTTGTTAGGAACTGGGGAACATTCTGGGGAAAGGAGGGACTCTTCCGAAGGTATGGGCTTCACCTTAACCGGGATGGAACCAGGCTGCTGACATTAACCTTTAAAAAGGAGATAGAGCAACTTTTAAACTAGATAATAGGGGAGAGACGACAGTGCCCAAGAGCACATAGTTCAGAACAATGTATCTTTGAAGGATACTACCAAAAGAATGAAGCTAGGGCATATCAGCAGAGAGGTTCCAATAAAGACAAAAGCAGCCCAAATGCCCTTGAGTACGGAGCAGACCAAGCTTAAAGATTCCAAATTACTCCTGCCTATCAATAGCCAGATTAATATGAATAAAATATAGTCTATAAAATGCTTGTATGCAAATGCTAGAAATCTAAAAAATAAGACGGGAGAGTTAGAATATATAGCACTAAATGAGAGGTTAGATATGATTGGTATCTCAGAGACACAGTGGAAGGAGGACAACCAGCGGGACACTGTGATACCTGGGTACAAACTATATCGTAATGATAGAACAGATCAAATTGGTGGAGGGGTTGCACTCTATGTTAGAGGGGGCATTGAGTCACAAAGGACTAAAGTTTTGCAGGAAACAAAATTTGCTGTAGAATCTCTATGGAATGAAATTCCATGTAAAAAGGGGAAGGCAATGGCTGTGGGGGTGTACTTTCAACTGCCTGGCCAGAATGAACAAATGGATGATGAAATGCTCAAAGAAATCAGGGAAGCTAACAAAAGTTACAGCACAGTAATAATATTGGGTGATTTCAATTACCCTGGTATTGACTGGGTCAGTTTCACCGCAAGACATGCTAGGGAGATAATGTTTCTAGATGAAATAAATAGCTGCTTCTTTGAGCAGCTGGTTCATGAACCCATTAGAGGGGAACAACAGTCCAAAAGCAAAAACCACGCAAAACCAAGAGGAACCAGTCCGAAGCGTGATAGTGTGGAAAGACAAAAATCTTTATTAAGCCCTTGATAGCCTGACACAGGCCGTGTTTCATCACCCTTCGTCAGGGGCTAGCCAGGCATGAAAAACTAAAAACATAAATATAAAAACATGAAATTTGTAAAAGAACAGACAAAACAAAGCAATAAATAACTCAATTATGATGAATACGACTAAATGGTATCTTAAATAAAAACATAAATTATTCTATAAAAAGAATAATACCATAATATGAAACAAAATAAAACTAATGTGCTTGAAGCCAAAAAAACATGTAAATAAAAGTATATATATATATATATATATATATATATAAATACCTCTGTTGAAGGTCGTTAGGTAACACAGTCTTACGTCACGCTGGTATAAAAATACCTAGACAAACATGCACTAAAAATATATATACAGTCAAACCTCGGTTTTCATGATTAATCCGTTCAAAAAAGTCTGACTAAAACCGAAACGGACTAAAACCGAAGCAAGATTTCCCATAAGAAATAATGTAAATTCAATTAATCCATTCCAGACACCCAAAAATATTGACAAAAAATACATTTTATAGAGAATAACTATATTTTTACATACAGAAAACAATGAGAAATACATATAAATGACTAATGAAATGGATAAATGAGCATGTAACATCACTTTTACCTTTATTGAAGACTTTTGTTGGCATATGGGACGCACTCCAGCCAGCTCCAGCTGCTCTCCCCTCCGGGGATCGAGCAATCACCACCAGCACCGGAGGTGGGAACAGCCATCTTGGCCGGCTGCCCAATTGGGGCTCCAGCCTGCCTTGTAAAAGAGAAGCGCCAATAAATATGGAAGACAGTCAATCAGCAAGAAAATCAAAATAAAGAAAATCCCACTTCTGGCCACAAGATGGTGCTCCATTTTCAACTGTACGAAAACCGAGACAACGTACGAAAACCGGAACAAAATCTTGATGAAAAAAGTCAACGAAAACCGAATCGTACGAAAACCAGGGCATACGAAAACCGAGGTTTGACTGTACATTGTTAAATGGCAGACAAGTGTATGTAGAAATAACATATGACACAAAGCTATGAAAAATGAAAGTGGAGAGGAAGAGAGATGAGGAGGCAAAAAACTATGATGGAGTCCTAATGAAACAAAATCCTGTAAATATCTCCATAAGCAATGCAGGATCAGTCCTTATAGAGCCCTTTCATCAGCACAGCAGGAGTGAGTCCGTGGGTAAAAACCAAAAGGGGAAGTCCAGTGAACACGAAACAATGAAATCCCCATTAGAAGGTAGCAGAAGGGGCGCGGTAGAAACACACAACTATAAAGTACAGGGCTTTGCAAAAAGGGCACTTGAAACATTGTGAACCAACCAGATATAATAGCGTTGTCAAACATCCACATGTAAGTAAAAGAGCCGCGCAGGAGCCACGGATAATAAAACCGCTAAGAACAATCGGGGCTACACCAGGAAACCACACCACTTGTGAAGAAAACATAACAAACCAATTGCACAAAGTGAAGCAGTAAAAATTGTATAATTAAAAGGTTATAAAAACGTACAAGTTAAGCTAATACCTTCTCAAAACTGCCATCTACAAACAAGTGGGACTCGCAGTGAGCTGAAAAAATGCCGGCACATGCGCGTATAAATAAATTGAAAAGGAGGCAAAAACAGAATGAAAGGGGCGGAGTCACCCCGTATACCCAAAACATCAAGGAGACACGTAAAAAAGGAGGACCAGGGGAAAGCAGCCTAAATGTGTAAGATACGTATTTGACATTACATGGTAAATATGACTAATGAATACAAATGAACATTACAAGGAAGAAAAAGGAGAACCCGTCGAGGGAATGCTGCATCCGTAAAACTAAAATGAGGGCTTGAAAGAGATTCAAACGAGGGAACTTCCATCAATAACGAGACCCTCTAGGACATAAAAGGGAATATAAATAAGTAAAATAACATGTATATATAATAAATATATAAATAAAACGGTAAAACAGTAAGAACTACATAATTAAAAGGGAAAAGGGAAAAAATCAATAAATAAGGTTAAAAAACGGACCAATAAATAACTTAAAACCAATAGGCTTCCGCTAAAAAACCTTAACAGAGAAGGGGGAGATAAAAGAAATAAAACTAAGATAAAAATATAAATAAATAAATACTCATAAGAAATATAAAACTAGATACTACACGGGCAACCCAGATTAAAGAAAAACCGACAAGTCTCTGTCAAGGTTTAAACCTGTGGGAGCCAGCGTATCTAACTGGAAAATGAATCTCTGCTCAAGTCTCATGATAGTTCTGTTGATATCACCACCCCTCCAATTGGTCTTTACTCTTTTAATAACAAAAAACTTTAAATCCATGGTCTTGTGATGGGCTTCTATCCAGTGTTGAACAAGGGGTTTATCAACCAACCCACGGTTAATGCAGCTCTTGTGTTCCACTATTCTAGTCCTTATGCTGCGAGTGGTCTTCCCTACATACAGTTTTCTACACGGACACTGAATCACATAAATAACATTCTTGGCAAAATCATCAATGTGGAAAATCCGGTCAGTGAATGGATGAATAAAGGTATTGCGTACAGGAAGAGAGTTCAAACACACTGAACACTTGCCGCATTGAAATTGCCCTTTCAATTTTGACAATAACCTCCTTTCAGTGAAAGCTGAAGGAACCAACAGGTTGTGCAGGTTAACATTACGCTTATGAGCCACAGTCAAATTTTAAATTCTGAAACGCAGGAAGCGTTTGTAACAGGTGCCACTCCTTCTGTAAAATCTTAATAATATTCTTAGACTGTGTAGAGTATATAAGGGGGCAGACCATGCCTGTATTGTCCTGCCATGTTTTAACTTTAAGCAGATCATCTCGAGGAGTATCTCGAGCTCTATTATATGCTTTAAGATAACAGGCAGGGTACTGTCTAGCCAGAAACCTTACTTTCATTTCCTGGGCTTGTGTCTCAAAATCTTGAGTATTGGTGCAGATCCTTTTGGCTCTTAAGAATTGACTGACCGGTAGGTTATTTTTCAGTGATGGGTTATGAAAATTTTTGTAATGCAGGAAGGTATTCCTATCTGTAGGTTTCCTAAATAGAGTGGTGGAGAAAGCACCCTGTTCTTTCTTAATCAGTAAGTCTAAATAAGAGATCTGATTCGGATCATAGGTCATCTGAAAACGCAGATTAACATCTAATTGATTGATCCATACATGAAATTGAGTGAGTGTCTCTACAGATCCTTTCCACAGGATTAAAATATCGTCAATGTAACATATCCAGAGGGCAATATTGCACTTGAAGGGATGAATTTTGAGAAAACTTTCCTCAAAATGAAACATATAAAGGTTGGCTATATCAGGGGCCATTGAAGACCCCATGGCAACGCCCTTGACCTGCTTATAAAATAATTCTCTAAAACAGAAAAAATTCTCACAAAGAGCAAAATGTGCTAAAGTAATTAAAAAGGCGGTGGGCATGCGTCTATGTTCTGTTCTTTTGAGCAAAAAATGTTCAATAATGCATAGTGCTGCTGATTGGGGAATGTTGGTGTAGAGGGATTCCACATCTAGGGTGATCAGAATGATGTCCGAACTAAAAGAATCAAAAGTAGACAAAATCTGTATAACATGTGAAGAGTCTCTAACATAGGACCACATATCATGTATAAATGGACGTAACAATAAATCCAAAAATTTAGAAATCGGTTCCAATAAAGAGCCGATGGCCGATACTATAAGCCGACCGGGCGGAGCCTCTAAAGATTTGTGAATCTTTGGAATGATGTATATGGTAGGAATGATAGGATTATCAACTGTTAAAAATGCTTTCTCTTTTTCGGTTATATAGCTAATTTCCAAAGCTGAAATAACCAAATTGTCTATACTTTTCTTAAGATTCTGAGTGGGGTCACCATCTAGTCTCTGATAAAATGTGGTGTCACCTAATTGACAATTAATTTCTGTTATATAGTATTCTTTATCCATAACCACAACCGCCCCTCCTTTATCAGCAGGCTTAATTATGATATCATTGTTCTTCTGTAGTGACATAATAGCTTTCTTTACATTATATGTAATGTTATTAAAAGAAGGGTGATGTGCTTTTAACACATCAGTAACCTGTTGGGTTACCACTTTTTCAAAGGTTTCAATGACCGGATCCGTGCACTGGGGAGGGACCCAAGTAGACTTATTGCAAATGATGGATATGTCACTGGGATGATTGGTATCCCGATTTGTAAAAAAATGTTGAATACTTATCTTACGAAAAAATTTATAAAGGTCAACATGAATATCGAAGGGATCAAAATTTCTCTTGCGTACAAAGGAAAGCCCTTTGTTCAATAGGGATAGCTCGTCAGGCGTAAGAGTATATCTGGATATGTTAATGACATTATTAGAAGATTCTATTGTCAATACCATCTCTCTTCCGACCTTTCTACATTCCAAACCCCCCTCCCCCCCCTCGGCTGCGACCCCGCCCTCTGTATACATTGTGTGTTCTGTCGTCGTCTGGGTGATGTGCTTTGTCTAATTCTGTGGGGCGTGCCCACCCCCGAGAGGAATCGCGACCTCCCCCTTTCCAAAGCTGGTCCATACTGAAAAAAGATTCCTTTCTCTGACCAGGTGGAGGGTCTTTTCTCTTAGATTTCTCCTTCTGAGATGGAGCACGATCTGTATGATTAGAAAAAAGAGACGCAGAGGCGTCAAACTCCACTGACTCACTCCTACTGCGTTTCTTCTTTTGTTCTATAGGGGTAACATCATGCTGAATGTCTGTGATACTATCTTTGCGATCAAATATGGACCTCCTCTTCTTGAACCATAGGCGATCTTGCTCAATGTTTTTGTTCCAATGGTACACATAACCCGACCTATAGTCCTCCTCATCTCTCTTATACTTATCCACTTTCTTATTCTTAATTTCCTTTTTAAATTCTTGAATATTCCTATGATAATCAACTTGTACTGCTTCAACATTTTTATCGGCCTTCTTAAGGGTATCTAATTTTTCATCCAACTGTGCAGTAAGAATCTCCAATTGTTTATTAGTCGTCGTAATAAGTAAAATCATTAAGTCCAATGAACATTTATTTAATATGGCGTTCCAGCACTTGACAAAGCCATCTTCATTGGTATATAAACCTGGTGCTTTGTTGACTCGAAGACCTCTAGGAATAATTTTGGACTTGCAACATTCAAGAAGATAGGCAGAGTGCATCTGTTCTTTTACTAACTTCTTCGTTAATGACACCACATCCTCCCATTGGTTCCAACAATTATCAGTTTCTTCTTCAGATGAATCAAGGAGAGGTTCTAGTGGAACGTGTTTGTCTAAAGCATCATCCCCAAAACTTAAAACGTCTTCCCAGGGGGAAAACATGCTGACAGGTGGGCACAACAGTACAAAAGCAAAAACCACGCAAAACCAAGAGGAACCAGTCCAAAGCGTGATAGTGTGGAAAGACAAAAATCTTTATTAAGCCCTTGATAACCCGACACAGGCTGTGTTTCGTCACCCTTCGTCAGGGGCTAGCCAGGCATGGAAAACTAAAAACATAAATATAAAAACACGGCCTTCAACAGAGGTATACATATATATATATATATATATATAGTGATGATGAGAGCGGTGTTGAACAGATGGAAACAGAGGAAAATAGGGAATACCCCTTTAAGACAAGAGACAGGCAAGGTTTCCACAGGGTTCAAGCTTCAGATGAACTAAAGAAACACATACTAGCTGAGGCTGAGCCACGCCCAAGCCCTAACGTAGGTGCAGGTTTGAGCTCTAATCAGAGGCACATGTGCAGGCAGCAGGGAGTTGTAGCTGGAAAGCAGCTTTTTAAGCCGGCCTCAGTGGCAGCAGAAGGAGAAGGAGGAGAGAGAGCAGCCGAGAGGGCAGCAGGAAAGGCAGCAGAGAGGATGGCTGAGTGTCCCGCAGCTGTGAAGCCAGAGGGTTCAGGAGCAGTGAAGCCTGGTTCAAGGAAGCCAAGAGAAGGCAGAGGTGGAAAGCTTTAATCCACATGGGAAAAAGGTTTTAGCAACAAAAGAAGCAGTTCTAAGGTGAAAGGTACGCCTGCTTCAGAGTCCAGCAAATGGATAGCTGGAGACGTTGCTAATGAGCTGAGCCAGACTGCAGAGCAGAGTGTGCATAACCCGATTCCAGGAACCCAAGCTGAGAGAAGGTGGGTGCAAGCAGTTATAGACAGAGATAACCAAAACCCAGCCTCGAGCAGAGAGATAGACCTGAATACAGTTAAAGCATTAAAGAAACTGTTCCAAGACAGAAAAGCCTACTCTCAAGGTACAGCCAGTTCTTGTCAAGGAGAGCAGCTTTTAGAGGAACTCCAGAAGTTTCCACAAAACCATAAGTGTGAACGTGTTGTTGAAAACCCAGGGGAAGATAAGCAATGTATAGGCCAGGAGGACATGCAGATTGATCCTTGTGAGGAAGATTCTGGGTGTAAAGAAGCTCCGATGGATTGTTCTCTATGTAGAAGGGAAGTTTGATTATTGCTAAGAAAAAGGACTGAGACAGGAAGTCTTTGAAAAGCAATATTGCTCTTAGCTAGGAGAAAGCTAAGACCTTCTGTTAAGCTAAAGAACATTTTCTGAACCCTGAGTTTATTAACTAAAGCGACATTGGAGATAAAGGGAATGAATTTACCTAGTTTGGATGAAAAGAAGTAGCTGTGAATTAACATGCTGAAGAATTAGCTGGGAACAGCTGTGATGTGAAAAGGTGTTTTCATTTCTGAGGTTCCAGATGCAAATTTTTGTTCCTGTTATCTTTTTGGAGAATAATCCTATTTTTGCCTTGTGGTTTGAATTTGATGCGAAAGGGGAACCCAAAATAAATTTTCTTATTTTGCCTGAACAAACCCGAGTGGTCATACTACTTTGTCTTTAAGTAAGAACTACAACTCCCAAAATTCCCTGGGTGGAGAAAACCAGTGACTCTTTATTTAAGAACAAATAAGGCAGCCCTTTTTGCCCTAAGCCTCTGGCCTAGGCAAAGGGGGTACGACAATATATATATGTTTTTATTTACATGTTTTTATGGCTTCAAGCACATTAGTTTTATTTTGTTTCATATTATGGTATTATTCTTTTTATAGAATAATTTATGTTTTTATTTAAGATACCATTTAGCCTTATTCATCATAATTGAGTTATTTATTGCTTTGTTTGGTCTGTTCTTTTACAAATTTCATGTTTTTATATTTATGTTTTTAGTTTCTCATGCCTGGCTAGCCCCTGACGAAGGGTGACGAAACACGGCCTGTGTCGGGCTATCAAGGGCTTCATTAAAAATTTTTGTCTTTCCACACTATCACGCTTCGGACTGGTTCCCATCAGAGGGGAAGCCATTTTGGACTTAGTCCTTAGTGGAACATCAGATCTGGTGCAAGAGATAAGGGTGTTAGGGCCACTTGGCAATAGTGATTATAGCATGGTAGCATTTAATTAAATTAATGGAGGAGGGATGGTAAGGAAGTCCACAGTACTACCTTTTAACTTTCGAAAGGGAGACTATGATAAAATGAGGAAAATAGTTAAGAAAAAACTAAAAGGAACAGTTGCAAAGGTTAAAGACTTACATCAAGCTTGAGTGTTGTTTAAAAATACTATCTTGGAAGCCCAGAACAGCTGTATTCCACGCTTTAAGAAAAGTGGAAGGAAGTCCAAAAAACTGCCAGCATGGTTTAAAAGTGAGGTCAGAGAGGCTGTTGTTGCCAAAAAAAGCATCTTTCATGAAATGGAAAAAAGAGCCAAATGACGAAAACTGGAAACAGCACAAGCACAGGCAAGTTAAATGCATGGCACTGATAAGGCAGGCAAAGAGAAGATTTGAGAAGAAGCTTGCTGTGGAAGCAAAAATGCATAATAAAGATTTTTTTCAAGTACATTCATAGCAAAAAGCCCGTGAGACAGTCAGTTGGTCCATTAGATGATAGAGGGGTAAAAGGGGCACTAAGAGGGACAAGGCCATAGCAGAGAGACTGAATGAATTCTTTGCTTCAGTCTTTATTGAGGAAGATGTAGGGATGTTACCCATGACTGCAGAAGAATTGAAAGAAATATTGATACACCGGGAAGATATATTACAACTATTTGTTAAACTGAAGAGTAGCAAATCACCTGGACGGGATGGTATACATCCAAAGGTGTTGAAAGCACTGAAATATGAGATTGCATACCTGCTATTAATAATCTGTGAACTATCATTAAAATCATCTGTAATACCTGAAGATTGGAGGATGGCCAATGTAACGCCAATTTTTAAAAGGGTTCTAGGGATGATCCGAGAAACTGCAAACTATGAGCCTGACATCCAGTACCAGGAAAAATGATAGAAACCATCATAAAAAAACAAAATTACTGAACATGTAGATAGTCATGGCTTAATGGGAGACAGCCAACATAGCTTTAAACAAGGAAGATCTTGTCTTACTAATCTGTTATGTTTCTTTGAAGGTGTGAATAAACAGGCAGACAAAGGTAAGTCAGTTGATATAGTGTAACTGGACTTTCAGAAAGAATTTGACAAGGTCCACCATCAGAGACTTTTGGCAAAACTAAAAAGTCATGGGATAGGAGGCAGTGTACTGTTGTGGATCAGGAACTAGTTAAAAGAGAGAAAGCAGAGGGTAGGGCTAAATGGCCAATTTTCCCAATGGAGAAAGGTGAATAGTGGCGTACCCCAGAGATCTGTGCTGGGTCCGCTGTTTTTTAACATATTCATAAATGACCTGGAAATGGAAATAACGAGTGAGGTTATCAAATTTGCAGATGACGCAAAACTATTTAAAGTTGTTAAAACCCATGAGGATTGTGGAAAATTGCAAGAGGATCTTGATAAATTAGAAGAATGGGCATCCAAATGGCAGATGAAATTTAATGTGGACAAGTGCAAAGTTATGCACCTAGGAAAGAACAACCCAAACTATGGTTACACGATGCAGGGTTCCACATTAGGAACCACCACCCAGGAAAAAGATTTAGGCGTCATCATGGATAATACATTGAAACCCTCCACATAGTGTGCAGTGGGGGCCAAGAGAGCTAATAGAATGCTAGGTATCATAAGGAAAGGAATGGAAAATAAAACAAAGGATTTTATAATGCCTCTGTATTGTTCCATGTTGCCGCCACACCTTGAATATTGTGTGCAATTCTTTTTGCCGTATCTTAAAAAGGATATAGTGTTATTAGAAAAGGTACAGAGAAGAGACACCAAAATGGTAAAGGGGATGGAAGGATACCCCTATGAAGAGAGGCTAAAAAGGTTAGGGCTCTTCAACTTGGGAAAGAGATGGCTGAGGGGAGATATGATAGAGGTCTATAAATTAATGAATGGAATAGAATGGGTAAAGGTAGATTGATTGTTTACGTCATCAGTATATAGAAAGACTAGGGGACATGCAATAAAGCTACAGGGTAACCTATTTAAGACTAATAAGAGAAAATATTTGTTTCACTCAACGTGTAATCAAACTCTGGAATTTGTTACCGGAGGATGTAATAAAAGCTTTTAGTGTAGTTGGGTCTAAAAAAGGTTTGGAGAAGTTCCTGGACGAAAGATCCATAAACAATTACTAAAAGGGACTCAGACTATCACTGCTTGACCCAATACAAGCATTGTGGAACCTGTGTGTTTTGGGGAAACTGCTAAGTGCTTATGACCTAGTTTGCCCACCAGGCTTGATGGACCTTGGTCTGACCCAGTATGACATATCTTATGTTTATTTTATTTATTTATTTATTTAGTAAATACTTGTATACCGCTGCTTCCTACGATCAGCAGCGGTTTACTTTACAGAATCATAATGTATTGTACGGTACATTGAGATTTCAGTTTTACATTTTGATTAGTCAATGATTACGTAACACGGGACAAGCATTTGGATACGATACACATTTGATTAAAGCACACAGATCAAGGTATACATTTGATTTCAGTAGATTGGGGGGGGGGCCCCATATATACAATTTGTACAGAATTAGTTGCCAAGGTGTACAGGCTATACATGGTTATATACAATTTGTACGGAATTAGTTGCCAAGGTGTACAAGTTATACATGACTATATACTATTAGATTATATGCTGCTGAGTGCGGCAGAGGAGATCTGGTTGAGGTAGGGTATTGCAGTTAGATCAAGTTGTAGTGGGTTTGAAACAGATAGGTTTTCAGTTTTCGTCTAAATTCGTTCAGGTTGTTTGTGAGCCTTAATTCATGCGGTAGTTGGTTCCATTGGGTTGGCGCTGAGTATGTGAACGCCCTATTGCTTGTTTCGGCCTTGACAGATCTTATGCTGGTCGGGATACATAGGGTGTTGAGATTCATAGTTCTCCTGCTCCTGTTGCTAGGTTGAATAGTGATTAGGTTATTGAGGTAGGATGGTGCGATGCCATTGATGAGTTTAAATGTTGTGATGAGTAGTTTGTAGATGATGCGGGCGGCCACTGGGAACATGTTCTTATGTTCTGATAAATTCTTCCTGGAGTCACTGGTACCTCGGAAGGGCAAGGCCTCCACTGAAACTACGGAATCATGGATCGCTCTTATGGATCCCAATTGACGCCGTGGATCCTCAGAAAGGGGTCTCCCTGGAGGGAACAGAAGAAGAAGAAGAAAACCTTGAAGGAGGCATCCCTGGATGGCTCCGACAGATCAGGTAAACTCTGAGCCAGATCCCGCAGTCCTAGACACTCGTCTGAGGGATCAGAGAGGGAGTAGTCTACCAAGGACCCCTGGAAGGACTCAACTGCAAATCAGTCTCTGTTGATAGAACCTATCCTAGTTGAGGATCCTAGCTGGGCCAGAGTTCCTCGATGCCTGTGCCGATAGCTTCGGAGCCTTCTGGATTCAAAACCAGAACAGTGGCCCTGGAGCTCAGTCTGTCTGCCTTCATGGACTAGCAGCGTGCGCTATTGTCCGATACCACCGGTTCCTCCACCCAGACCACCGGGTCATCGACATCAAGGATGTCCCCAAAGGCCGATCTGATCCTCAAGACCATTTGGCCTCGAGTCTGTCCTCGGCCAAGGTCTCGATCCAGTTCCTGTTCCACAGGACAGAGGTGCTTCCTGGCTAGCGCACATGGCACCAGCCCTGAGGCCTCCAAGGGATGTGGTTCAAGTTCAGGGAGACTGAGGGTGAGTCGTCATTGGACAGCCGTCGCCACCACGACATCCCCTTGGACTCCCTTCGGAGCCCTGGCATCGGTCCCCACTCAACGACATAGCATTCCTCGGCTTTGTGAGCGACATGGCTAAGGCCCTAGCATTCCCGACGGAGTTGAAGGAGGACCCTCGGGCAGAAGAGCTAGAAATCCTCTAATACGAGGCCTCTTCGAGGGAATTGCTCCCAGTACCCATTCCACCGATCCTGGAACGGCTAATGCTCCGTATGTGGGAGACACCGGCATCGGTGCCTGTTATGAGCATGCGCTTCGACTCGATGTACCGGGTCTGCCGGAGCCCGGGATTCCAGATGGCACAGCTGCTGCATTTCCATGGTGGTGGAGTCAGCCATGCCTCTTCTGAAGAGCCAGAAGACATACTCCTTGATGCCCATAGGTAGAGAGGCCCACACTTTGGATGCCCTCGACAGAAAGTGCAACCAGGGCTCGATGCTCATCAGCCGGATCCAGGCCTACCAGCTATACATGAGCATGTACCTGATAGATCTGATGAAGGAGCTCGCCGGGTTCTCGACTGGCCTCTCTGAGGAACACCTGCAGCAGTTCAAGAACCTCGCCAAGGCCGTCCATGAGTTCTCCAAATTTATGTCTCAGGCAGCCTATGATTGCTTCGAGTCGGTGACTCAAGTAGCTGTGGTGGGCATCGGTGCCAGACACCAGGCTTGGCTACATTCATCCGACCTCGAGCAATGGGTTCAGGACAAATTGGTCAATGTCCCATGCCAAGGAGAGAACCTCTTTGACAAACCCATGACAGAAAAGGCTGCCAAGCTGGAAGAGTTGGACAAGGATCTGGCTCTCTAAAAAGACTGCTACCCCTCCTCGATGGAAGGGCTCGGGTACAGAGCTCTTCTACCCGAGGAAAGGAGCTGCTTTCAAAAACTACCCACATTTTCAGGCCTCCCCCAGCAGGGTCAACAGGCAAGAGACATGGGCAAGGCCCTCGTAAGCAGAAGGCTCACAAGCCCTGGCGTCAGCTCTGGCCCAGCCAGGGGGGAGCTTTTGACTCCTTGAGCATAGCCTCTGTACTCCAAGGAGGTCAACAGCCCACAGGGGGGACGTCTAATCCACTACGTCCAAAAGTGGCCAGCCATCACCACTGATTCCTGAGCACTCCCGTGGTCAAGTAGGGCTACATCCTCCATCTCACTCAAATACCTCCTCCTTTCTTCCCGGGAGAGCTCCCTACGTCTCCCTTTCACTGGGACCTCCTAATGAAGGAACTCACAGGTCTTCTCGAGGACAGAGCAGTAGAACCAGTACCCAAACATTTAGGGGCAAGGTGTGCTACTCCAGGTATTTTCTCATACCAAAAAGAACAGGGGGCCTAAAGCCCATCCTGGACCTGCGCAACCTGAACAGGTTCCTGGAGATGGAGAAGTTCAAGATGCTCTCCCTTGGGACATTGCTGCCCTACCTCCAGCAGGGAGATTGTTTATGCTCCTTGGATCTGAAGTATGCTTATACCCACATCCTCATCCACCCCAACCGCAGGCAGTACCTGCACTACATGGTGATGGGCGGCCACTACCAGTACAGGGTACTACCCTTTGGTCTAGCCTCCACCTCCAGGGTCTTCACCAAATGTCTGGCAGTAGTGGCCGCCTTCCTCCATCTCCAGGGAGTATTTGTCTTTCCCTACCTGGACGACTGGCTCATAAAAGGAGGCACGATGGCAGAGGTGCAGCAGGCCACCGCACGCACCATCCAGGTTCTGCAACATCTGGGATTTGTGATAAACGACCCCAAATCCCACCTTCTCCTGACACAATGTCTGGCGTTCATAGGAACAAAGTTAGACGCTCTCCAGGCAAAGGCCTTCTTCCCCATGGACCGAGCCGACCATCTCAGGTCACTGGCCATAGACGTACAACACTGTCCCTCATTGTCAGCTCAGTTTCTGCTGTGCCTGCTCGGGTACATGGTCTCCATGGTCCATGTCACCCCAGATGCCCATATGCACATGAGGGCTGCTCAGTGATGCCTTCAAGACCAGTCTCCAGACAGAGTCTCAGTGACTCACCAGCTGGCGGAATCTCTGACTTGGTGGCAAAACCTCCATCACCTCCAGGCAGGGATGCCCTTCTAAACACCCAGTCCTCTGAAGGTCCACACTATGGATGCCTCCCCGATAGGATGGAGAGCCCTCTGCGAAGAACTCCGCACTCAAGTCTGCTGGTCACAGGCCGACAGCAGCCAGCAGATCAACCTCCTAGAGCTCCGAGCGATATATCTAGTCCTTCGAGCATTGTGCCACTGCCTGAGGCACCAGCCAGTGCTAATCCAAACAGACAATTAGGTGGAAATGTTCTATGTGAACAAGCAGGGGGGCACGGGGTCTTGCACCCTCTGTCGCGAAGCAATGACACTCTGTTCTTATGCAGTTCAACAGGACATACTCCTCGGGCGGTATACTTACCAGGCCAGGACAACACCCTGACGGATAAACTGAGCAGGGTCCTCCAACCACATGAATGGCAGCTGGACCCCAGAGTAGCCAGCCGGACCCATGGGTGGACCTCTTTGCCAGCCCAGGCAATTACTAGTTGCTCCGCTTCTGCTCCCAAACAAATTTGGTACACTCAAAAATAACCAAAAGCAGTTATGAATACTTCCACTTATAAAACCGTTTCAGTTTGCTAAAAGTTTTTCTTACTAACACAAGGTCTCAGACTTACAAGCACCAAGCCAAATTGTCTAGCTCGGATGCTACGTTAGCATCAATGACCTTATAGTCCTTCAATTCATCTACGGCTCTCAAAATAGCTCCATTAAATGTGAAAATTTAAAAGATGAAATTTTTCTTATCTTAGTATCGTATTATTATCAAAGTGATCTTCCCCAACGCCAACATAGAGTACTGCCTCCGCGTTTCACTGTGCATTTCTTCAGGGGTTTGATGATCACAACACTAATCATGAAACATGCCGTCACATTCAGATGTATCTATTACAAAACAAAAGCAACACTACTAAATCACCATTATTCACTAGTCTAAACATACTGCCCCCCACACTTTTTCAAAAAGCTTCGACTATATCTCTGATTACTAACCGTCATAATTACCAGAACATGAACGAGAATTCTGCCCGCGCTCCCACTGCGAGGATCTGCCACATTCACTCCTATCTAAGGTTCAACTGACCAGAAACGCCGCGCATGCGGCTTGGGTCACTTTCCCTACTTTTAAATGTTCCCGGGGTCCCGTGCTCAGTATGGTAGCATAATTCTCCTTGACAACTTAGAAGGCACATGGAAGGGATCCCCCACCAATTCCAGTTACAAAAACGCCCCCTTATTAAAGAAGAGAGCTCCTCTCCCATAGGTAATCATCAGTATTGCTCCCTAAGCCCCCCCACTAAATCATCACTGCGGAAGTAGGTATTCAAGTTTGTTATATGGAAACAACATCAAGTGATGCATGCTTTCCAATCTATATAAATACGGTCAATATGCTCCAAGCAGATTACTGATAAATGGATAAGATTTATGTGCTTGAACTTTCACCAAAAGGAACTAGTAAAAATACTATTGTTAGGCACTAGGGTCTCAGTATAAAATATCGCAGTTAAATGTAAGGTCCAAAAATGAACACCTTTACCAGACTGCTTTTCACATCAACGACCCAACTCCATGTGCCCTTGATAGTATTTTACAATAATTTTTTTATATTTTTCTGCCACTAATTTTCTCTTAAAGAGGCGAACTTGCTCCTCGCTTGTTTTCTTCTTCCAAAAGCGCGGCGTTTTTTGCTTTTGGAAGAAGAAAACAAGCGAGGAGCAAGTTCGCCTCTTTAAGTTGATGACTGCAATATCTAAATGGAGGCGTCCCGAGTGTGGGTGAACATTCCCCTGATGAAACAGATTGTGTGAAACGCTTGGGCGCCTTAGATGAACGGCGTTGGGACTTTAGATAATTATTGCTTCTGGCGATAAGGACGTCAATAATAATCGTCAAGAGTGATAGTCTCCTCGTGGTACAGCAGAAAGAACATTCAACAACAGTAAATAAGATAAGTGTTTGTTTGAGATCAACAAGTGGTTGCAGTGATGCACTTTGGAGAAAGTATGTCTTGCTGGATAAATGTTTAATGTATCTCTACAACACTACGTTACCTTCGAGGAAGACTTGCAGCACCCCGTGAGGGACACGCGCATGGGATGTTATAAATTATTAAAAATTTTTTAGAGAAAATTAGTAGCAGAAAAATATAAAAAAATTCTTGTAAAATACTATCAAGGGCACATGGAGTTGGGTCGTTGATGTGAAAAGCAGTCTGGTAAAGGTGTTCATTTTTGGACCTTACATTTAACTGCGATATTTTATACTGAGACCCTAGTGCCTAACAATAGTATTTTTCCAATCTATATAGCCATTAAGGCCACCAGGCTCCACGGAATTTAGCTCAAAAATCCACCTCTGTTCTCTAACGGTGAGTCATTGATCAATAGACGTGCCCAACTCTCCCCTTTCCACTTCTTCTATACAAAAACATTGAAGATCTTCAAAAATATGCTGGAGAGTGAGACAATGTTGTACTATAGGAGCTTCTACAATCTGATGCTTTATCCTACTTTTATGCTCACCCATTCGGGTTTTAAATGCCCTATTTGTTTTCCCCACATAAAATAGATTACAGGGACACTGTATGATGTACATGACATGGGTGGATGCACAAGTCGTGAAATGCCTCAGATGATAAAGTTTTCCATGGTAATGGAACTCACTGACTTCCTTTGTAATGAAACAAATCTTACAGGTGCCACACTTGTAATGTCCCAGGCGCTCAACACTGGATGACACCATCATCGAGGACGTTCTCAGTGTCGAGGGACATAGATACTCTTTTAAGTTCTTCCCCCGTTGCCACACACATTGAATATTTCGGTTTTGAAGTGCTGGAATACTGGCTAACACATTGCTGTGCTTCCGAAGGATATTTTGAATGGACCTACTTAGCAGAGAATATTGGGTGATTAAATTAATGTGTACATCATCAAACTGACTGTGGGATTTCTTTCCACTCTGTAACAACAGGTCTTTATTATTATAAAGGGCTCTCTAATAAGCCCGCTTAACAACTTGAGGTGGATATCCTCGTTCTACAAAATTCGAAGCAAGTTGCTGGGAAACTTGTTTAAAATCCTGCCGATCCGAACAGTTCCTTCTGTACCGTAAAAACTGGGAAAAAGGTAACCCAGTTTTAAGGCGTGGCGGATGAGCACTTTTAAAATGCAGGAACGTGTTTCGATCAGTTTGTTTATGAAATATCATCGTGGCCCATGTCCCTTGACTTCTGGTGATTTTGACGTCTAAATACGTTATCTCTACTTTACTACAGATATGGGTGAATTTGATGTTCACATCACAACCATTGATCCACCCAAAAAAAGCTTCAAACTGCTCTGTAGAATTATGCTACCATACTGAGCACGGGGCCCCAGGAACATTTAAAAGTAGGGAAAGTGACCCAAGCCGCATGCGTGGCGTTTCCGGTCAGTTGAACCTTAGATAGGAGTGAATGTGGCAGATCCTCGCAGTGGGAGCGCGGGCAGCATTCTTGTTCATGTTCTGGTAATTATGACGGTTAGTAATCAGAGATATAGTCAAAGCTTTTTGAAAAGGTGTGGGGGGCAGTATGTTTAGACTAGTGAATAATGGTGATTTAGTAATGTTGCTTGTTTTGTAATAGATACATCTGAATGTGATGGAATGTTTCATGATTAGTGTTGTGATCATCAAACCCCTGAAGAAACGCACAGTGAAATGCGGAGGCAGTACTCTATGTTGGCGTTGGGGAAGATCACTTCGATAATAATATGATACTAAGATAAGAAAAATTTCATCTTTTAAATTTTCACATTTAATGGAGTTATTTTGAGAGCCGTAGATGAATTGAAGGACTATAAGGTCATTGATGCTAACGTAGCGTCCGAGCTAGACAATTTGGCTCGGTGCTTGTAAGTTGAGACCTTGTGTTAGTAAGAAAATTTTTTAGCAAACTGAAACGGTTTTATAAGTGGAAGTATTCATAACTGCTTTTGGTTATTTTTGAGTGTACCAAATTTGTTTGAGTTCATTTACACTCAGTAAGAAGACCCTGTGATAGTGTCTAAAGACCACTTCTGCTCCCAGCAGCCCCATCCCTCCAGGGTGGTGGCAGTTACGTTTCTTATTCTGGGGTCGGAAGGTCTCCTTTATGCCTTCCCACCTAAGCTGCTGATTGCCAAAACACTGTTAAAGGCTATCCATGACAAAGCCTCATTGATCATGGTGGTCCCTCAGTGGCTCAGGCAGCCCTGGTTCCCGCTGCTCCTCCAGCTGTCAGAGACTCTGATCCCACTGGGGAGCTCCCCAGGACTCCTGTCTCAGGAGGATGGCTCTCTTGCACCCCAATCTGGGGTCCCTATCACTGACAGCGTGGCTGCTGAAAGGGTGACCCTAGCCCCCTTTCATCCTCTCGGGGGAAGTGGAAGAGATCCTTCTGGCTTCCTGTAAGGAGAGCTTACGTCTTTAAATGGCATAGGTTCTCAGTCTGGTGTGCAGAGCAAGGGGTGAACCCGTCCTCCTGCCCAGTGCAGCTGATACTGTAATATCTTCTTCATCTCTCACAATCTAGGCTCAAATCAAACTCCGTCAGAGTGCACCTCAGCATCTTGGTGGCGCATCACCACCTGGTGGAAGGCAAGTCCCTCTCGGTCCAGCCTCTGGTGACTCGCTTCTTGAGAGGGCTTCTGCTGTCAAAACCCCCTGTCCGTCCTCCATCTTCCAAATGGGACTTCAGTGTAGTACTGGCGCAGCTCACTCACCCACCATTTGAGCCTCTGGCTACCTGCCACCTGAGATGCCTCTTATGGAAGGCCCTATTCCTGGTGGTGCACACATCTGCTCACAGGGTCTGTGAGCTCCAAGCCCTAGTGGCAGAGGCATCATATATCAGGTTTTACAAGAACAGGGTCATGCTTCACATGCACCCCAAATTCCTCTCAAAGGTGGTATCTTCCTTTCACCTCATCCAGGAGGTGGTACTACCCATCTTCTTCCCAAGGCCTCACTCCAGTAGGGCAGAGACTGTCCTTCACAACTTGGACTGTAAGAGGGCCCTGTCTTTCTATATTCAACATACCCAGGGCCCACCGCAAAGCTTCTCAGCTTTTTGTTTCCTATGACCTCAGTTGGCTGGGGGAAGCAGTGGCACCATCTAGGTGGCAGACTGCATTGCCTTCGCCTAAGGGCAAGCTGGGCTCTCTCTAGATGGCCGGGTCACAGCAAAAGTTGTCAGGACCATGGCGGCTTCCATGGCAAACCTGCACTCCGTCCTGATGTTGGACATCTGCTGAGTCGCCAATTGGTCTTCAGTCCATACCTTCACAGCTCATTACTACCTGGAGAGGGAGTCCCAACAAGACAGTGCCTTCGGCCAGGCCATGCTCCATAGTCTTTTTTGGGATCTAGGCAACTCCTACCCTCCGACCCTTCTGTGTTCAGGCTACCAGAGGTTTGGTTTCCATCAGACAAACGGGTCCTACTGAAGTCTGTATCCACGGATTCAATTTCTGCTGCTCATGGCTCCCCTTGAGGGTGACTGTGTTTTTCTCTATGGGCTTTCAGTAGCCTGTAGCTAGGGGGTCTCATATATGAAGACGGACTTCCTGCTTGTTCCCAGAGGAAGCGTAGTTACTGACCTGTAACAGGTGTTCTCCGGGGGCAGCAGGAATCAGTCTTCACATCCCTCCCCTTAGAGTTGCTTCTTTACCATCTTTTAATTTTTTGCCATCTTTTAGCTATGTCATCTGTCTAAGCAAGATGGCACCCATGGACAGGAAGGGCACCACACATGTGCGGTGGCATCTCCCAAAGGCTTTCTTTGAAAGCTGGGGGGATGCTTCCACGAAGGCTCCATCAGCCTCAACGTCACCCATATGTGAGGACTGATTACTGCTTTCCCATTAAACGTCTGTTACAGGTGAGTAACTACACTATCCCCCAAGGGGAGCTTCAGTATAACCATAACAAACAGCAGGAATTCAAATATCCAAAGAAGCACAAAACCAGAACAAAAATAAGTTAATAAACAAATAACTCTTATAACAACAAGCTTAATTGAACAATGTGAAGCAGGACCCGCAGGCCAGGGAAGTATGTACATGGTGAGGTAAAGCAATGTCACCGATACGTAAAAAGAGTCTTAGCTAGGCGACGGACTAAACAGTTTAGAGGGTTGGGTCTTGGACTGGTCTAGCAGGATTCCAGGAAAGGAAATTATCGGTAAATAAAATTTCTCCTTCCAAATACATCCTGCTAAACCACTCCAAGGCGAGAAGAAAAAGCTGCAGCCAAGACAGAGGCTCTGAAGCAAGCTGCTTCTCGAATTTGACCATCCAAGCAATAGATACATGCAAAAGTAGAGAGGGAGGACCAGGTGGCTGCCCTATAAATATCTAGCAGAGCTACTTGTGAGCATTCTGCCCAGGAGGTAGCTTGGGCCCATGTAGAATGTGCCTGAAGACCTACGGGCACAGGTTAGTTCAATAAAATATAAGCTGACTCAATAGTCTGCTTGATCCAGCACATATTGTCACTTTGGAAGTGGCTGCTCCTTTTAATGGACCAAAAGCCAAGACAAAAAGGTGATTAGAGAGATGAAACGTATTAGTGAGTTTGAGGTAGTGGCGTAACGCCTCACCAACATGCAACAGGTGAAGGACTTGGTTGTCACCCAAAGACTGCTCCTTAAAAAAGAAAGGAAGCACAACTGATTGCTTGACATGTAAATCCGAAAGGATCTTACGCAGAAAAGAGGGCATTGTTCGAATGGCAACCCCTTCCAGGGAAAAAACCCGAAAAAGATCCCAGCAAGAAAGTGCCTGGAGCTCCAAAAGGTGCCATGCCGAAGTGACTGCTATAAGAAAAACAATTTTGATAGTCAAATCTTTGAGAGATGCCCTACAGAGAGGCTCAAAACGGGGCACAGGTGAGCACACAAATCACTATGGAGAGATCCCAAGAAGGGATGATTGGACGAATGGGAGGCCTCAGGGAGCAAATGCCCCACAGAAAACAGGAAACATCTACATGAGAAGCAAGAGACTGCCCATGGAGAAGCCTCTGAAAGCATGTCAAGGCTGCAATATGCACCTTTAAAGAATTTACGGGCGAGACCTTTATCAAATCCATTCTAAAGGAAGGAAAGAATGTCTGGAATATCAACTCACCAAGGGGAGAGAGATCTCTTAGTAAACCAATAAGAAAAAAGACGCCAGATCCGAGCATAAGCACATAAGGTAGAAAACCATTGAGCCCATAGTAGAGTGGCCACTACTTGTGGTGAGTAACCTTTGCGATGCAAGCGATGCCAAGCCGTAAGCGAATAAGAAGTGGGGTCATCCATGAGAACTAGCCCCTGAAATAGGAGACCTCTCCAGACACCAAGGGGTAGTGGCGCCTCCTGCAGGAGTCGGAGGAGATTGGCATAGCATGGATGCCAAGGCCAATCCAGGGCCAGCAGCACTAACTGTCCAGAGTGTAACTATCCGACGGAGTACATAGCCAATTAGCAGCCAAGGAGAAAAGATGTAGAGAAGCTGGTTTGATGGCCAGGTCTGAACCAGAGCATCTAGGCTGTGAGAGTTCAGTTCCTTTTGACGACTGAAAAAGATTGATGGCATTGGAAGAAGTGGCCATTAGGTCTAGAGTGGGATGACCCCACAGACGCACAATGTTCGCAAACACCCACAGAGCTAGCTCCCACTTGCCGGGGTCCATTATATGACAACGCAGAAAATCCACTTCAGTGTTCTCCATTCCCATAATATGCTGCACAGAAAGAGCCTAGAGGTTGGATTCTGCCCAGAGAAATAGAAGACTCATTTCCAGGGTCACTCTAGAACATTTGGTCCCACCCTGTCTGTTGAGCTAAGTTACAGCGGTGGAATTGTCAGAAAGTACTCGGACTGCTCATCCCTGGAGGTGGGATTGAAAGAAGAGTAGAATCAGATGAACAGCCCGCCTTTGAGGCGATTGATGATCCAAGAGGCTTCTTGAATGGACCAAGATCCCTGTACTGCTTGTCCCTGGCAGTGTGCTCCCCAACCTGCAAGGTTGGCATCCATGGTGACCATCACCCAATGCAGGTTGGCATCCATGGTGACCATCACCCAATGCAGAATTTACAAGGGAATACCCTTCAACAATTGATGAGGGCAAAGCCACAAGTGAAGACTGCGGTGAGCCACTGAAGAAAGGGGTAGACAAATCTGTTAGTACTGGGTGGATGAGGACCAGCGCAACACGAGAGAGTACTGAAGCAGATGTAGGCGAGCATGGGCCCAGGGGACTACATCGAGAGCAGAAGCCATGGTGCCGAGGAGTTGTAGGTAATCCCAGGCAATGGGAGATGCCAGGCACCAGAAGGGCATGGACCTGAACACAGAGCTTCTTACATCTGTCATAAGAAAGGAAGACACTACTTACTCTCATGTCGAAGCGGGTGCCGAGGAATTCCAGAGGCTGAAATGGGCATAGATTGCTTTTGGCATAATTGACCACCCAGTTGAGATGGTCCAGAAAGGAGAGGACCTGAGAGACCGCAGAAGTAGCATCCTCAAAACTCGTTGCTCTGATCAGCCAATTGTCTAGATAAGGATGAACCCGAATACCTTGGCACCGGAGGAAAGCTGCCACTATTACCATCACCTTGAAGAAAGTGCGAGGAGCTGTGGCAGGGCCAAAGGGCAGGGCATGAAACTGATAATATTGTCGAGGACTCTGAAACATAAATGTTGCTGATGATCTTGGCAGATTGGAATGTGAAAATATCCTTCTACTAGGTCCGGGGATGCGAGAAATTCACCTGGCCACAGATTGAATGACTGTCCTGAGCGTTTCCATCTAGAACTGTGGCACCTGTAGACAGCGATTTGACTCCCTTGAGGTCCACGATAGGGTGGAAGGAGCCATCCTCCTTGGGAATGACAAAGTAAATGGAATAGTGACCAGAACCTCTTTCTGAGGGAGGAACTGAGCATATCATATTGAGCTGCAGAAGGCGGTGAAGAGTCAGGCGTACAGCCACTGCCTTGGCCGCAGAACTGCATGGAGAGATGAGGAAGACATTCGGCATAGGCTCGGTGAAGCTGAGAGCATAACCCTGTGTTACTATATTGAATACTCACTAGTCCGATGTTATCTGGGTCCATTTGCGGGAAAAATACCATAAGCATCCACCCACAGGAGGCACCACAGAATGGACCCAGAAACCATCAATGGGAAGTTTTAGCGGAACCGTAAAACCTATTGGACAAGGAGAAATTGTTCCGATTACGACGGGTACCCTGAAAGGACTGAGGCTTAGAACCAGCCCTATTTGAAGAAGAACCGGATTTGCCAGGCTGATAATGATGAATGTCTCTGAAGTGGACTCTATGAGGACGCAGATGACGATGTGGCAGGATGACAAAAACTGGATTTGGGCTTATCCTCTGGCAAACATTGAGGCTTGACTTCCCCCAAATCTTTCACAAGTTTTTCCAAATCCACCCAAAAAGAAGGCAGCCATTGAAAGGAAGTTTGGCGAGACAGGACTTGGAAGCAGCATCCGCATTGCAATGAAGGAGCCACAGCCAACATCGAGCCACTGTAGCAGCAGCCACAGACCGAACAGATAAGCACACCAGATTATAAAAGGCACCTGCAAGAAAAGCAGTGACTGACTCTAAATGAGGCAAAGTTGGATCATCTGGAAGAGACTGAAGCCATCGGAGCAGAGCATGAGCAGCAAGACCTCTACAAAGAAAGACCTGCAATGCCAAGATGATGAGAAAGTGTTTTTTAAGAGGCCCTCCATCTCGAAATCTGTTGGATCATGGAGGGCTGTGTTGCCCTCCACAGGAATGGTTATGCATTTAGTGACTGCAGTGACCAGGACATCTACTTTAGGGAAACATAACCACTTGTCAAGATCATCCACAGCCAAACATATACATGCCCCAAGCGAGGAGCAGAGTATAGAGACACATCAGGAAAATCCCACTCTAAGGAGACCATCTGTTGTAATTCCAGGGGAAAGGGAAAAGCCTTAGGTTTCCTGGTGCCCATGATGATGGGGTCTGCCTGAGGTTTAGAGGAATTCGAAGGCTGTTGCACTTCAGAATCTAAGAGGTGCAGAGCCACCGACTTTGAGCAATGAGACCGTCAGTCTTCCCCTGCAGGGCACCAGTCCCCTGGAGGAGAGGAGGTATCCTTGGCCAGATTTAAAGAAACTCCAGCCAATATTCGGTGGTCACTCTTTCTAGATGGAGGATCAGTGGCGGTCAGAGTAGCCAAAGTCCCTGAATGCCACATATCCCAGGCCTGACGGTAAAGCTGCATAAACTGGAGATCAGAACTGTCAGCTGATGTCTGCATAGGCTGAATAGAGAGTTGTTGCTCAGGCAACAAAACCGGAGGAAGGACATCTTTTCTAGCCATCACCCTGATGTAACCCAGAGGGAGCTAAAGAAAGAGACCTGGAAGGGCTATCGAAACCAGGAACCTGCAGATACAGAAGGACCCCCTTGATCAGAACCACATAGGGTTGCCAACTGGCTCCAGATGCGCCCGACAAGCTTGATCCAGTCCTGGGTCTACCCCATTGCATGCAGGGACATGTAGTCTTGTTTTTCTTATGGAGTGCAATGGAGAAATCAGAACTACATGTCCCTGCATGCAATGGGGTAAACCCAGGACTGGATCAAGCCTGTCGGGCGCATCTGGAGCCAGTTGGTAACCCTAGAACCACATGAGGACTACAAACTACCTGTCAAAGTCTTACATTTTTTCCCACAGCTCAAGCAGTGCTGTAGGAAGAAGGCATTTTCACAACAGGAAAAAAGAAAGTCACAGGAAGAGCCGGGTAGCCAAAAATCAACAGACTCTGAAGAAAGAATGGCAGCCGCAGCACAAAAATTATGGCAGGAAACAGCAAAACAGAGCTGGGAAGGAGCCACGACTGACTGCATGAAGAGAAGCAGGAAAAAGGTAACTGCAGAAAATGGAGCACATGCGGTCAGAAGAACAAGATACCGCCTAAAAACAGATGGGGGGCTCTGTCTTTTTTTTAAACAAACTTTAAGGAGTTAGAAAAATAACAAAAGGTAACTGCCAACTTAGCTGATAGAAGTCTTGCTTGCAGAACAGTCAGAATGGAAGCCTGCAACTGCTCCTTATGAGCAGGAGCACTTACCTTCAGGGGTGCTCTACTGGTCCTCTTGACCAGGAGCAGCTCTGGAAAATAAAGAAAGGAAAACTGTCAGCAAAGAAGAGGCACAACAGTGTGCACAACTGCCAAAGATAGCTACACTGACACCAAATCTCTTCTCAAAGAATGCCAGGAGCTAGGAGAAGTCCACCATCTGCTGAGACAGAGAAAATATGCCGAAGCTTTGTGACATCACCCTTGGTATAAAAAACCATCCCCTAAGGGGAGCTTTAGTATTTTTTCTGTCTCACAATCTGCTGGCAGGGAGACACAACCCACTAATCTGCACCGCAAAGCCTGTTCCAGTTTGAAGTACTGTCTTTTGGATTACACGGTACTCCTGCCACATTTCTATGCCTAATCGACTAACTACTGAGACCATACAAGGAGTTTGCAGCTACATACCTTGATGACATCGTTATCTACAGCAGACACTGGACCCATCTAACCCCAAGTACAAGCAAGGCCGGGTTGACGGCCAACCCCAAGAAACTTTTTCTGGGAGGTTAGGACATTCAGTACCTTGGATATTTAATCGGGAATAGGCAGATATGACCTCAACTATGGAAAGTGGATGCCATTGCCTAGGTCCCCACCTTGAAGTCAAAGAAAGAGGTTTGTGCCTTCCTTGGATTGGTTGGCTGTTACCCTAATTTATCTCTAATTTTAGAGGTGGTTGGGTCATTAACCAGTCTCCTCTGGAAGAGAGCTCCCAAACAGATTCAGTGGTCACTGGACCTGGACCTGGCCTTCCAGCACCTCACCAAAGGCATGTGCTCTGAACCCATTCTGATTTCTCTCTACCATTTATTGTGCAAACTGATGTCTCAGAGGTGAGCCTAGAAGCCATGGAAGTCAGGGGTGAAGAACATCCCATAGCATTCGTTAGCAGGAAGCTGCTTCCTTGAGAACAGCATTATGCGGTGGTCGGGAAGGAAGCCCTGACTGTCAAGTGGGTGCTTGAGGCCTTCAAATACTACCTGCTCGGCCGTTCATTTATGCTAGTAATGGACCACCAACCCCTCAAGTTGCTAGCTCAACATAAGGAGTCCAATGGCCATATTATGCGGTGGATTTTCCAACCTTACCAGTTTCAGGTCCACCATAGGGCTGGACGGACTCATCTGAATGCAGACTTCTTTTCCCAGGTGGGTATCTGTGTGAGGCAGGCGCTCAACGGGGCATGGTTGAGTGGAGAGGAAGGGTTTGCAATGGGGTCTATAGAATGTTACCTATCCCTCTCCAAAGGAATTATCAACAGTCCCCTTTAAGAGAGTCTGCAGCCCAGAGTTCAGGGCTGGGAGGGCATGGCTCACAGGGAGAGAGGCCTGCAGGAATGAGAGAGGCCTGTGGAGCCGGAAGTCCTTCCAAGGCAAGCCGTGCAGAGGAGGTAGGAACTTTAACTGGGGAAGGAGGAAGGATCGGGAGAACCAGCTTGTGGAGGTTTAACAAGCTGGGGAAGAAGTAAAGCTGATTTTGTTTTCCATGAACTGCTGCCTGGCCTGTGTTTTAAAGAAAACCCCTTCCCACTGTATGCCACACTACCACAAGAAATTTAGTATGGTTTTTCTAACTTAGCACTTTTCAACACTGATCATCATCATGATGCACCTTATTGTTTTGATTTTATGTCACTTCACATGTTCATTATTATGATCAATTCACATTGTATGACTTTATTTTTATAATTGCTTTATAATTGTCTTTGTATCAATGTCCATATATGATACTATTTTGTTATTTTTTATTCTATATGTATATAACTTTGTTAATGAAGCTTGATTTTTTTTTATTTTGATACTACACGGTTAGCTACTTATCAACAATCATGAACTATATATTACTTTTATTAGGTTTTTAATGATACTTTGATGATAAGCTTTTTAATCTTGTGACACATTATAAGGATTTTGAGTGCTGTTGCTACATCTGTAAGTAATCATTGTGCCCTAGTGCTCATCACTGTTTTCTTCAACAGTGTGGTGGGGGAAGGGGTGAATTATAGCCTTAAAATATCCATAACCCGTGTTTTGAAAGAATGTATTTAATATAAAATGACTGTTATTCCGTTTGATCCTTCAATAAGCTATACTTGTAGATGGTATTGCTTCGGCCTGCATACAATACAGAGTGTCTCCATGGCAATATGACGCCAATTCATGCAGTGTCTTTAAACCTCATTATGGTTATGGTTATATTTTATAGTGCTGAGGCTTTTTGTGATATACTATACCTGATATACTATACCTGTTTAATTGGGATTAATGATATACTATACCTGTTTAATTGGGATTAATGAGGCCACTACTTTTTAATTTTTGATCTTACAATAAAGATGCAAGTATGCATATAGTATCTACGTCTCCTTGACATTCAGCGAGGTGCAGTTTTTGCTGCTTGGTGGGACACAGTCTTTTTAATGATATCTTACTGAGCATTAGTGTCTTACTGAGCATTTCTTAAAATTGGATTGCGACTAATTCTGATAGTAAGTAAGCTGTTTTATTGCTGCTTTACTAAATTTTTAGCATGATGGTGAGTGTCTTCAGTGGAATGCTGCTTAAATGATTGTCCAGGATCTGTATAGTTCGCTTGATTACTTTGCTGAAGTAGCCCCCAATGAAGCAATGTTTGCGAAATGAAGCTCTTCGTGGGGCGTATAAAGTTGTGATTTCCAGAGAATCCTTAAAGATATGTAATAGACACGGGCAGTATTGCGTTGATTTAAGATTGTTTCTGGCTTTTTATATTCTTCATTTTACAGGTATATTGGAGTGACGCTGATCTCTCATAGTCAGCGGCTGGAGTGCAGTAAGTACTGTGACACTGTTCCTTTGCTACTGCTTCGGTGATAATTGTATGAAGCAAAGTTGATCTTTAGTCAGCAGCTGGAGAGGTGGAAGCTCTCTGATTTTTTTTTTCTTCTGTTAAATTACAGAGTCATACTTGTAATAGTTAAAAATGGTTACAAAATGAGTTTAAAAAATGATTATCAATTAAGATATTGTTAGATATAACTGAGTGTAGGGTGGGAAGAGTTTTTTAGATCCGTGATGGTGATATAAAGCGGTTCCCCTTCGGGAGGTGAATAACTGCCGGAGAGGGACAGTACTTTTTACTGAGGTATTTCCTCCTCCTTTTGGTTAATTATTGATTTTCTATTCACTGAAGATCTTCTTCAATTTAGTTTAGTAGGTTTTCTAATTAATTTGGAGTTGGTTGAGAGAGAATAGGTGTGCTGAGGTTTTGTGAGGGTGTTTTGTAGTATGCTCATCGAGGTATTATTTGATATAGTATTGCTACAATATCTGGATTGTGCCAGGGTAGCCCTGGAGTGGAGTTAGGGCAGAGCGCAAAAATGTTATCCTCAGTGCTATGCTGTTTGCTGTCTGGATAGCAGGCTTAAAATCGTCACTATGTGGATATCATCAGGCGGCCAGTGCTGAATCTGGATATTCAGTCCCAGTCACAATCCGGATATTGGTGCTGAATATATGGTTTCAATTTAAATGCTACCCTCGGAGGCAAAAGTTAAGTTCATTAAAGGCTGTCCTAACTTTCGCTGCTGAAACTAACCGGGCCAAGAAAAGACCCAAAATAGGGCAGGTAATCACAAATACATTTATAGTATTACTACCTCTCCCCCAGATGTTTGCACTGGAAAAACACAAAATACCATATAATAAATAATAAAGTTATCCTGAAACAAAAGAGAAGAGTCGTCAGAACGAGGCTGGCAATAACTTTTATGAGCCAACTAAATCAATCATTGGCTCATTTCTCTTCTGATTACACATATCCATTCCCCAAACAACACATGGCACAAACATAAATATAAACATTTCCTATAGAACAAGCTAGTGCATATTACACACAACAAGTCATCCACCACATACAATGTATAAAAGGCTTAAAAAGTATCAAAAGTATTAAGAACATAAGAAATGCTTTACTGGGTCAGACCAAGGCCATCAATATCCTTTTTCCAACAATGGTAAATTCACAAGTACCTGGCTGGTTCCCAAAGAGGCACACAGGTTCCACAGTGCTTGTCCTGGGTCAAGCAATGGATTTCCCGGATCCTCTTTAATAATGGTTTATGGACCTTTCTTCCAGGAACTTGTCCAAACCTTTTTTAAACCCAGCTGCACTAACAGCTTTTAATACATCCTCCGATAATGAATTCCAGAGTTTGATTACATGTTGAGTAAAAAAATATTTTTTCTTAATTAGTCTTAAATGGGTTGCATTGTAACTTCATTGTGTGCCCTCTATTCTTTCTACTTTTTGATGGTGTAAACAACTGATCTATGTTTTCCTTTCCACTCCATTCATTAACTTATAGACCTCTATCATATCCCCCCTCAGCTGTCTCTTCCAAGTTGAAGAGCCCCAACCTTTTAAGCCTTTCCTCATAAGGATATCCATCCATTCCCTTTACCATTTCTGTCGCTCTTCTTTGTACCTTTTCTAATTCAACTATATCCTTTTTAAGATATGGGGACCAGAATTGCACACAGTATTCACGGTGCAGACACACCATGGAATGATACAGAGGCATTATGATATCCTTTGTTTTATTCTCCCTTCCCTTCCTTATAATTCCTAGCATTCTATTTGCTTCCTTGGATTTTGCAAAATTTACCACTATTTAAAATACATTGGCCTCAGTGTTTGAGTAGTGGACATTAACACTGGAACATGCAATGACTTGTTCTTAAAAATAGTCCTGGGGAGTGTAGGCTCACTTGCCTGGGAGCCAGAGAAGGTTGCAGCGCCGCAGTGTGTGGATACCCTGGAAGCCATGACTGGAGTGTGGAGTCTGGCTTGGGGGTTTGGCTCCGCCTACACTGCTGTATCATCTGAGCACAGTTCCTCCATAAATGCCGGGGCTCTTCCGTGCAGCTGCGGATGTGTGGCCACAGATACGTGAATGAAGGAACACAGAACAAAGAGGCGTACTCCTTTGTTCCCCTTTCGTTGCCAGCTTGTTGCCCTTGGAAGGACGTTTGAAATATGCCCCCTAAGAAGAAGATTGTTTGTTTATTTATTTATTTAAAGGTTTTCTATACTGCTTTTTCAAAAAATCAAGGCAGTTTACATTATAACATTAGGAGAGGATACATAAAACATACATAAAACATAGTGTGAACTACTGAGAACATGTTAAGGAAGAAGACTAATAGTAACAGTCAGTTAATATTATATGGGAGATATAACTTATATACAAGTTATGTACAGCATGATTTGAGCATGAATAACAATATAGGATAGCAATGCTAACTACTGGCTTAGATTGGTAGTGTTCTTGGCATGTTAGTGTTTCCAAAATGTTCAATAAAAAGAAAGGTTTTAAGATCTTTCCTGAATGTGGACAGGTGTGAGGTTGCTCTTAGATTATCTGGAAGTTTATCCCATAATATTGGGGCAGAGAATGAAAAAGCTCTGCTACTGGTATTGCGGTTTCTTTTACGGAATTCTGGGGGCACTATCAACGTGTTATGTAAGCAACCTCTTCTGATTCTTTCATCTGGGGTGTTTTTTTATAAGGGAAGATAGGATGGAAGGAGCAATATGTTTGGTTAGTTTAAAGATTGTCATTAGTTGTTTGTATTTAATCCTGCTTTGTATTGGAAACCAATGGAGGTTGTATAGGTTGGGGTAATATGTTCGGAAATATGGGCTCGGAGGGTGATGCGTACAGCCATGATTTGTGCTAACTGTAAGCTATTTGGGTAGTCCATGTAAAATGCTATTACAATAGTCAAAGAGTGGAAGAATCATTGCCTGCAGTATCGTTCTAAAGTAATTTTCTGGTAGGAGAGGTCTTAATTGTTATGTTGCTTTCTATGATTGTGTCTGTGATATAAGAGATGTGAGTGATTAGCATAATTGTATTGAATTATAGGTATTTGTTATGATTGTAACTGAGATAAGGTGATCAGTTGGACTTGTGAAAAGAGGCAATACAGTAGCTCTAAACAATATATGAGGCTAGCATTCAGGGACTGCAGCAAGCTTGTCTGGTGTGAATAAAATGGTTGGTCTAATGGACAGGCATGTAGCCTCTGTGGAGCATTAACTATGGCAAGTACACCCAAAATATCATCTTCCTCTGAGTCTGGGGCTACTTTAAGTCCCATTGCTCGTACCCCGCCACCTCAGCTATTGACTGCTCTGGTACAGCTGGGAGAGGGTGAGCAGGCCCCGGGAATGGGGTGTTTCTGTTTTGGCTCCCTCTGTGGTCTCTTCCTTGGGGGACCCTTCTATTTTCATGCCAAAATTTTGCAGTTTGCTGTTCCTCAGCTCCTCAGCCCTTACTGGGGTTAGTTCCTGACTTTGTTCCCTTACTAGATATATGGAAAATGGTGGTTCAAATAAATATACACCTTAAATCTGTGATTGATCAGACAGCCTCCTTTTCTAAGGAGGTAGTAGTTAAGTTTAAACAACATGATTTGGTTTTATCCCATTTGGGAACCAGGGTGATTAAAGTAGAGCGTCAGGTCTCCAATCTTCAGACTGCTGGCGCAGTGGGTATACAGGATAGCCTGCTGCTGCATAGGCAGCTTGAACTTTTGGCAAACTCTGTATGTAGTAAGAATTTAAGGTTTCTTAATTTTCCAAAAACTCACTACTTCTCTCTCCTTTTCTATTGTTGAGGAAGTATTTTAAGGAAATTTTGAAAATGGAAAATGCAGATGTGATACAGCTTGTTAATGTTTATTATTTGCCAGAAAGGATGACATCAGGTAATCCTGTTGAGTCCCCCCAGGCCTCTACTGATTTGTCCCAGTTTCTGGAGTAATCAATGGATGAGATTTCTGGTAGGGCTTAGGGTTGCCAACCAGCCGGTTTTCAGCCGGTCTGGCCGGTTTTCCTGTGGTCGGGCCGGCTGCCGGCAGAGAACCGAAACCGGCCATTGAAAAGCCATTTTTTTGCTCTGGCTGCGAGATCGGAGCGGCCAGAGCAGAAAACCTGCTTTGCGCTTGCGATCGCGATTGCGATCACAGTCCTGGCCCCCCCTTGCAGCCGCTGCTGCTGCTTCTTACAGAGCAGCGGCTGCAATAAAGTTAATTTAAAAGTAAGGAATCCTGTGAGGGGCCTTCCGGCCCTATGAAACTCCTTCTGCAGTGCCCGCCCCTCTGATGTCACTTCCTTTTCAGCCAGGGACCCTGCAGAAGGAGTTTCATAGGAGCTGAGGGTTTCTTACAGGTTTCCTTACTTTTAAATTAACTTTATTGCAGCTGCTGCTCAGTAAGAAGCAGGAGCAGCAGCTGCACGGGAGGGGAGACTACAAATGAGTTATGTTGGGGGGGGGACATGTACTGGAAAAGGGCTATGGGGGGGGGACTTGGACTGGAAATGGGTTGTGATGGGGGAGGGGGGGACCTTGACTGGAAAAGGGCTATGGGGGGGGGAACTTGGACTGGAAATGGGCTATGGTGGAGGGAGGGGGAACTTGGACTGGAAATAGGCTGTGATTAGGGGGGCTAGGACTGCAAATGGGCTGTGATGGGGGACTTGGACTGTAAATGGGCTGTGATTGGGGGGCAGGGGCTAGGACTGGAAATGGCCTGTGATGTGAAGGCTAGCACTGGAAATGGGCTCATGAAGAGCTGCAATAGGACTGGAAATGGGCTGATGTGGGGCATGGGAGAATGGGACTAGAAGGAAGTGGATGCTGGGTGGGTCTAGAACTATAAGGGAACTGATTTTGGGGGAGGACTAGAATGGATGGGGAATGAGAATGGAGAGGGGAAAAAATATTTTGTGTGGAAGAAAAGTCTATGATGGGTCGGGTATTGGGAGAGTAAGAGGGGCTTGAGAATGGAAGGGTGAAATTTAAATGGATGATAAAGGATAAGGAAAGAATTGGGGGAAAGAGCAAAAGGGAAACAATCAATATGTTAAAGCAGATATAGAGAGAGAATGGAAAACATCTAAAAGAGAAGAAAGGACAAATGGATAGCTCGCAGAAGACACGAAGAAACCAGAAGAAAGTGACTGGAGCAATTGCAACTGAAAAATGAAATGCCCAAACAGAAGGTAGAAAAATGCTTTTTATTTTGAATTTATTAACTGGAATATGTCTGGTCTGGGAAGTGTGTATTGCTAACATCTTTGCGTTTTTGTTTAGTGCAAGAGGAAATTACTTTATAGTTTTATTTCTCCAGTGTTGTACATTTCATGTTTGGATTTTGGGGTTCCCAGTTTAATTTATTATCTGACCAAGGAAGTTAGCCTACACGTATCCTCGGTAATTTTTGTGGGTGGGGCAGGGGTGGGCCTAGGGGAGGAGAATGGGTGGAGCATGGCGAGCCAAAGGTGTCGGGTTTTTCTCGGTGAAAAAGTTGGCAACCCTAGTAGGGCTACTTTAGTGGCTTCATTTTTTACTGATACTCATAAGTCTCAGGTTATGAAATTATACTTTAGCTATAACGTAAGGCCATTTTGTGGGCAAAGGATACTGTTTTTTCCAGATGTTGCTAGGGCCATTCAATTGAGGCACAGAGGTTTCCTTCAGTTGAAACCCATGTGATTGCATTGGGAAATGCTTTCTTTTTCCTTGCAAATGCTTGATAGGGTTGCAGGGTGTCCATTATGTTTATACGGACTCCTGCAGCTTGAATTTGTGAAGGGTAGGGAGGGGTTGGGCCCCAGCAGTACTTGATTGGTAGTTTATTTGTTAAGTTTGTTTATGTTTGTTAGTTTTCTTGATATACTGCTCCTTCATAACACCAGGGTGCCTTTCTCCATTGGGAAAATTGGCCATTTAGCCCTATCCTCTGCTTTCTATCTTTTTAACCAATTCCTGATTCACAATAGTACACTGCCTCCTATCCCATGACTTTTTAATTTGGACAAGTCTCTCATGAGGGACCTTGTCAAAGGCTTTCTGAAAATCCAGATACACTATACTAGCCGGCTACCTTTGTCTACCTGGGCTAAAGCCATGTTAGAAGGTCGTGTCTTACTAATCTGTTATATTTTTTGTGAAGGTGTGAATAAACAGGTAGATGTTTTTTGATCAAAAGAGCCCTGGAATTACCATTCTCCCTAACCAGTCTCATGCTCAGTTCACTTTGTCTAGGCTCAGTTACACATACACACCCCCCCTCTCACTTTATTAATTTAATTCAGTATATTTTTCCTTGCAAAAAAAGATGCTGGTACTCATATGCAGGGCCCTTTAATACATGAAGACCATGGGCCAGTTTTAGCATACAATGAAAAAATGTACTCAATACCACCACGTACCTCCTCAAACAAAGACCTTGTTTAATTCATACCTTCTATTCTAATTTAAACTTAACCAATTCACATAATAACACAGAAACACCTAGTTAGAAAAATCCTTTTTCTCCGGGAACAAGCAGAAAGGCAGTCCTCACATATGGCTGATGTCGATGCTGACGGAGCCTGTGCGCAGCAAATCCCCAGCTTTCAAAGAAAGCCTTTGGGAACTGCTACCACGCATGCGTGGTCCCCTTTCCACCCAAGTGTGCCATCTTGCTCAGTCTCCTTTTTTCCACGAAGCCCATCAGACGTAGTCTGTATTTGTCTCAGGAAAAGTTGATTTTTTTTGTGCCTTTTGGCTTTCTCCGGTTTGCACCGGTATCCTTCCTGCCTCTGGTCTCGGTATCTTGGTATCGGGTCGGTTCCTGCAGGCATCGGGAGAATTGCACCAGGACCCTCGATGCCTGAGGAGCTCCATGAGTCTTCCTCGGAGGCCTCCGCTTGGGAGACTGAGGATGAGAAGTCCCCCAGACACTCATCGTCATCGAGATGTCCCATATGATTCCCCAGTATCTGAACCTCTGAGAAGGTCCCCACCAGAGGATATGGGTTTTCTGGACTTCATGCAGGATATGTCCAAGGCTTTGGCTTTCCTGACAGAGTCTGAGGAGGATCCTCGAGCCGACGAGCTCGAGATCCTCCAGTACGAGACTCCCCCTCGGGAAGCCCTCACGGTGCCCATTCCTCCTATCCTGGAACGACTTATGCTCCGCATGTGGGAAATGCTGGTGATGATGCCGGTAATCAGCAAGCAGCTCGACTCGATGTATTGAGTCTGCCGGAGCCCTGGGTTCCAAAAATCACAACAGCCGCACAACTCCATGGTTGTGGAGTCGGCCATGCATCAACTGAAGAGTCAGAAGACGCACTCCTCGGTGCCCCCCGGTAGGGAGGCCTGTACCTTGGATGCCCTCAGCAGGAAGTGTTACCAGGGCGCAATGCTGAATTGTCGGATCCAGGCATACCAGCTGTACATGGGCATGTACCTGAGAGTCCTGGTGAAGGAAATCGCCGGGTTCTCGGCTGGTCTCTCCGAGGAGACCTTTGCAGCACTTCAAGGGCCTGTCCAAAGCTGTCCATGAATGCTCCAAGTTCATGTCTCGGGTGGCCTATGACGGGTTTGAGTCGATGGCACGGGTAGCCCGTGGTGGGCATCAGTGCACGTCGCTAAGCTTGGCTGCAGTCATAGGACCTCGAACAATGGGTTCAGGACACGTTGGTTGATGTCCCATGCTGAGGGGAGAATCTCTTTGGCAAACCCATGACCGACAAGGCCGCTGAGCTGGAGACCAAGTTCATGGCGAGGACAAGGCTCTCTAAGAAGACCTCTGCCCCTTCCCGTAAGAAAGGCCCGGGTAAAAATCCCTTTTACCTGAGGAAGTCCACTGCTTACTGAAACAACCCCTCTTTCCAAGCCTTCCCAGCTCCCCAACAGGGACAGCAGGCCAAGGGACAGGGGCATGGCCCATGTAAGCAGAAGGCCCCCAAACCCCAGGCTCTGGCTCTGACCCATTGTGGAGGGGTTTTTTGACTCCTGCAGCATGGCCCCTCTCCCAACCGGAGCTGGACAGCCCACAGGAGGTTGGCTTGCCTTGTATACCTACAGGTGGGGAGCCATCACCACCGATTTATGGGCACTACAAGTGGTCAGGGAGGGATACCTACTCCATCTAGCCCAAGTGCCTCCACACTACTTCCCAGGAGAGCCTATCAGGTCTCCCCTTCACCGGGACCTTCTTCTGAAGGAGTTGGCAGGTCTTCTCAAGGACCATGCGGTGGAACCGGTGCCCCACCACCTCAAGGGCAAGGGGTTCTACTCCAGGTACTTCCTCGTGCCAAAGAGGACAGAGGGCCTAAGGCCCATCCTTGACTTGCACAACCTCAACAAATTCCTGGTGAGAGAGAAGTTCAAGATGCTCTCCCTTGGAATATTGCTGCCTTACCTCCGCCAGGGAGACTGGCTGTGCTCCTTGGACTTAAAGGATGCCTACACACACATCCTAATCCAACCAAGCCACAGGCAATACCTACGCTTTGTGGTAGGGGGAAATCATTACCAATACAGGGTGCTCCCCTTTGGCCTTGCCTCAGCCCCAGAGTATTCACAAAGTGCCTAGGGGTGGTCGCTGCCTTCCTCAGGCTTCAGGGGATCTTTGTCTTCCCCTATCTCAACAACTGGCTCATCAGGGCACTACAGCCGCCGAGGTGCAGCAGACCACAACTCACACCACCCAGGTCCTGCAGCACTTGGGGTTTGTTATCAACTACCCCAAGTCCAGCCTTTGCCTGGCACGAGAGCTGGAATTCATTGAGGCAAGGATCAACATCCTTCAGTCGAAAGCCTTCTTGCCTGCAGACAGGGCAAGCAGGCTCATGGTCCTAGTCATATATATAAAACACCATCCCTCAGTGCCAGCAAGGCATCTGCTGTGCCTCCTTGGGCACATGGCCTCCATGGTCGATGTCACTCCAGATGCCTGCCTCCACATGCAAACTAAGCACTGGTGCCTCAGGGACCAGTGGTCCCAGGCCATGGGACATCTCCAGGACAGGGTCAGAGTGACCAGGCGCCTGGTGCAGTCCTTGACCTAGTGGCTCTCGCCCCATCACAGATGCCTCCCTGCTGGGCTGGGGAGCCCATTGCCAGGGATACCACACACAGGGAGTTTGGTCCCCAGACGAGAGTGCCCAACAGATCAATCTGTTGGAATTGCGTGCAGTCTGTCTCGCCCTGAAGGCTTTCAGGCAGTGCCTGGGCCACAGGACTGTTCTGGTGCAAACGGACAACCAGGTTGCCATGTTCTATGTGAACAAACAGAGGGGCACGGGGTCCCGTGCCCTCTGTCAGGAAGCCCTAGATCTGTGCTCTTATGCAGTCTGGCAGGGCATTCTTCTCAAGGCAGTATACCTGCTGGGCCAGGACAACTGGCTGGCCGACAGACTCAGCAGGATGCTCCAGCCACACAAGTGGCAGCTAGACCGGGAAGTAACCAGTGGGCTTTTCCAGACCTGGGGGGAACTGGTGATGGACCTGTTTGCAAGCCCGGACAATCAGCAGTTGCACTGCTTTTGCTCAAGGCAGCCGCACCCCGCCAGAGTGGCAGCAGACGCCTTTCTAGTCTCATGGTCAGTGGGTCTTCTGTATGCTTTCCCCCCAACGCCTCTGGTTGCCAAGACTCTGTTCAAGATCCTTCACAACAACTCAGTCATCCTAATAGCCCCACAGTGGCCCAGGCAACTGTGGTTTCCGCTTCTCCTACAGCTAGCGGTGGAGACCCCCATTCCTTTGGGGTCAACTCCACGGCTCCTTTCCCAGGAGGGGGGCTCTCTTTTGCATCCCAACCTCAGCTCCCTTTCGCTGATGGCGTGGCTGCTGAGAGGGTGACTCTTGCCCCACTCCTCCTTCCGAAGGACATGGAGGAGGTGTTGCTGGCTTTGCGCAGGGCGTCTACCAGATGGGCGTATGCCTTTAAGTGGTGCAGATTTGTGCTTTGGTGCACTGAGCAAGGGGTAGACCCCTTCTCTTGTCTGGTGGTTGTGGTATTGCAATACCTTCTCCACTCTCCAGGACGGGGCTTAAGTCCAACTCCGTCAGAGTGTATCTCAGTGCCCTAACGGCAAATCACTATCATGTGGACGGAAATCCCCCCTCAGTTCATCCAGTGGTGTCCCGATTTCTAAAGGGCCTACTCCTGTGGAAGCCCCTGGTCTGCCCCCCCTGGTGACCAAATGGGATCTGTCAGACGGCTGCCTGGGTGAGAATCTTCACAGTCTTGGCAAGTGCATATATCTATATGATTTGCAAGGGATTGTGGGCAATGCAGTTCATTCACACCAGACACAGCTGCTCACAATAATTAGTTGTACTTTTGGGTAAAGCCAATAAGATATTTATTTATGGGGTTATTTCTCCCAACACAGATATGCTTGGTAGCACATAAATCAGGTTACTTGCAGTGTTAAACTTGGAAAAACAAAATAAGGAAAACAACATTTTAACTTATCAGGCAATCAAAAGCAAAAGAAATAAGACCTGGTTGATAACAAACTGGTCTTTTCTGTAGGCTTAGCTAATATCCTCTTAGCAAGTATCAAACAACAAACCAAAAGCCACAAAGAAAGAAAAAACTGTTCTTTTCAGGTTAACTTCTTATATCTTCCCACATAGATTCAGAAGTGATTCTCTCCTAGCTCACAAGCAATTAGGTAAGGCTCAATTGCTAGCAGTTATCCAGCTGAAACCCCTTAGCTGGCTTGCTTTCTACTGCGTGGGTCAAATCCTGCTTCAGGAGCTTTCCTGAGTAGATTAAAGAACAAGTTTGTATTTCTTTGTGATGGTTGCTGTACTTTATAACAGAAAGTTACCAAAGGAGTTTAGACAGAGAGCAGTCCATGTAAACAGAATCTTCATCTGCTATCATTTCCCCTTCTTCAACAAGCATGGGTTCAATATCATGGATTGGCACAGATGAATCTCTCAATGGAGCACTTTCAGGAGAATACTTGTTTCCCTGCTGTCTTTCAAGGTTATAGCTAGGGCATAGATCAGTGTTCATACCTGAGCTTCCATTGCTGTTAGAGTTCCTCTCTATATAGCCTGGCCAGTATGTAGTCCAGTTCTTATGTCCAGCCTTCCAATCCAGATCCCTGGACACTGGATCTCTCTTCACATACCTTCTGGCACGGGTCTTAGGGTCCCTTCCACATGTAGCCGTCTCTCTCACAGGTACCGTCTGGAGATTCCTAGCTCTGCAGCACCATTCCTCTGTCTTTCCCCAGTCCAATGGTGTATGCTGGCCCTTGGAATGCCTCCCAGTATACGTACTGTTCTGGACTCTTCTAGACCTCTTAAAGGCTTTTCTCCTCTTTCTTCCAAAGGGTTTCTTTCCCTCTCTGTCCGCCCGGTTTGGCTTCTGCTTCTGATGATGATGATCCTCAGGATATCCAAGGTGATCATGAAGATGATGATCTGTAGAATAAACTCTACCTTTATTCTGCTTAGATGAGTGCTCCTCCCTAATACAGCGCAGCTGTGCTGAATCAGGCCCTGCCCTTTGAGATGAGTGCTTAGGGATTACCTCATAGCCCTCCTGATTGAACACACGTTTCCCCACTTCAGCTCCTCTAATGGCTGTTGGAAACCTGGTGCATTCTGGGACTGGTAGTCTTTTATGGGAAAATTCTGTTTTCTTATTTCTACCAGAACTGACAGGTTGCTTGTTCAGAGTCACTTCACCTTTTCTATAGCTCCTTCCTGAGCTATGATAAGCTTCCTTATCACAGATCTCAGTGTAGTGTTGGGGCAGCTCACCCGGCCATCCTTCAAACTGTTGGCCACGTGCCACCTCCGTTATCTCTCCTGGAAGGTGGTTTTCTTGGTTGCACTCACTTCTGCCCAGAGGGTGAGTGAGCTCCAAGCCCTCATGGTGGAGAGGCCTTATATCAGGTTCTACAAGATTAGGGTGGTGCTTTGTATGCACCCCAAATTCTTTCTGAAGGTGGCTCCGTGTTCCACCTCAACCAGGAGGTGGTTCTTCCTACCTTCTTTCCCAGGCCACATGCCAGTCGGGCAGAGGCAGTCCTCCATACCCTGGACTGTAAGAGGGCTCTGTCCTTCTACATTCAACGTACTCAAGGTCACCGGAGAGCTTTTTGTTTCCTACGACCCCAGTAAGCTGGGGGAGGCAGTGGCCAAGCGTACGCTGTCCACATGGGTATTGGACTGTATTGCCCGGGCTTATGAGGATGTGAGGCTTCTGCTGGAAGGACGTATTATGGCTCATAGGGTCAGGACAATGGCGGCATCAGTGGCTCACTTGCGCTTTGTTCCTCTGGCAGACATCTGCCGGGCTGCCACCTGGTCTTTGGTTCATACCTTCGCAGGGATAGGGAGTCCTGATGGGACAGTGCCTTCGGCCAGGCTGTAACCTTTTCGGGGTCTAGGCAACTCCTACCCTCCGACCCTTCTGTGTTCAGGCTACCAGAGTGCTACTTTCCTAGGACGCAGATCCTGTTTCCCTGGTTAGGGTTTTCATTGCGGCTGCTTGCTGCTCTCGATGAGGGAGCCTTTTTTGGCTATAGGTTCATGGTAGCCTGTAGCTGGGAAGTCCCGTATGTGAGGACTGACTTCCTGCTTGTTCCCAGAAAAAGCGTAGTTACTCACCTGTAACAGGTGTTCTCTGGGGACAGCAGTAATCAGTCCTCACAACCCTTCCTCCTCCCTTTGGAGTTGCAGTCCTATTATTTTCATTTGTTTTGCTGTCTTTTTAGCTATGCCATTTGACTGAGCAAGATGGCACCCTTGGGCGGGAAGGGGACCACGCATGCGTGGTAGCAATTCCCAAAGGCTTTCTTTGAAAGCTGGGGATTTGCTCCACGCGGGCTCCATCGGCATTGAAGTCACCCATATGTGAGGACTGATTCCTGCTGTCCCCGGAGAACACCTGTTACAGGTGAGTAACGACGCTGTTTGGAATCTATAAAGGCTGTTGTTGTTAAGTGCCGTCGAGTCGGAGTCGACTCATGGCGACCCTCTGGATAGCTATCCTAAATTGTGTTCGGTCTTCAGTCAGGCGGCTCATTGACGACAGACTGGTACCCGTAGCTGCTGTTATTGTAGCGATCCATCTCATTGCTGGCCTTCCTCTTTTGCGTTGACCTTCTATCTTGCCAAGCATGATGTCTTTCTCTAATGATCTCTCTCTTCGCATGATGTGTCCGAAGTATGAAAGTCGAAGTCTTGTCATCTGAGCTTCTAAAGAAAGCTTAGGTTTGATCTCCTCTAGTACCGACTTGTTTGTTCTTCGGGCAGTCCATGGTATACACAGTATTCGCCGCCAGCACCATAATTCAAAGGCATCAATTTTCTTCCTGTCTGTCTTTTTCACTGTCCAGCTTTCACATCCATATGATGTTATTGAAAATACCATGGCTTGAACAAGTCGAATCTTTGTATGGAGAGACACATCTCTGCTCTTGAGAATCTTATCTAGGTCTTTCATAGCCATTCTGCCAAGAGCAATGCGTCGTCTGATTTCTTGACTGCTTGTTGCTTCTTTATTGATAGTTGATCCAAGTAGGTTAAAGTTGTTCACAATTTCAATTTCTTCTCCTTCAACGATGAACCTGTTGATTATGCCAGTTGTCATGATCTTTGTCTTCTTTACATTAAGGTGCAGGCCCATTTTGAGACTATGTTCTTTGATTGTGAGAAGCAAATGTTTCAGATCATCTTCGCTTTCAGCCAGTAATGTGGTATCATCAGCATAGCGAAGGTTGTTGATGAGTCTTCCACCAATCTTCACACCTCTGTTGTCTTCATACAGTCCTGCTTCTCTGATGATTTGTTCTGCATATAAATTAAACAGGTAGGGGGAAAGTATGCAGCCTTGTCTTATACCTTTGCTTATTTTAAACCATTCTGTTTCTCCTTGTTCCGTTCGAACTGTTGCTTCTTGATCAATGTACAGATTACGCAAGAGAACGATCAGGTGTTCTGGTATACCCATGCTTCTTAATGTGGCCCAGAGTTTCTCATGGTTTACACAGTCAAAAGCCTTGCTATAGTCGATAAAGCACAAATAGATATCCTTTTGGTATTCTTTAGTCTTTTCAAGGATCCATCTCACATCCGCAATGATGTCTCTCGTTCCTCGCCCTTTCCTGAACCCTGCTTGCACTTCAGGTAGTTCTTGTTCTAGGTATGGCTGTAGTCTCTTTTGAATAATCTTCAGTAGAATCTTGCTGGCATGTGGGATCAGAGCGATTGTGCGATAATTTCCACAGTCAGTTGGATCACCTTTCTTTAGTATTGGTATAAACACAGATCTTTTCCAGTCAGTTGGCCATGATGTTGTCTTCCATATTTCTTGGCAGAGCCTTGTAAGTACGGTAACAGCTGCATCAGATTGCTGCAATACTTCTATGGGAATGCTATCAATGCCTGGTGCTTTGTTCTTTGATAAGGCTTTCAATGCTGCTTCAACTTCTTCTTTCATCACCAATGGTTCCTGATCATAAGGTATAGGTTGAAACGGCTGTTGGTCCACTTGATCTTTATCATATAAAAACTCTGTATATTCCTTCCACCTTTTCTTGATCTTCTCAGCATCATTCAACATAGAACCTTGAGCATCTTGTAACATTCCAATTCGAGGCTGGAACTTTTTCTTTAACTCTCGCAGCTTTAGGAAAGCCGATCTTGTTCTTCCTCTAATAGTTTCTGCTTCTATTTCCTTGCAAGTGTCATTGTAGTACTTTTCCTTGTCCTGTCTTGCTGCACGTTGGAAATCTCTGTTGAGTTCTGCGATTGTCTTTCTTTCTCCTTTGGCTTTAGCTTCTCTGCGTTTCTGGGCAATTTTCAGAGTTTCTTCCGTCATCCATTTTGGCCGTTTTTGCTTTTTCACCTTTTGTAGAGACTTCTCGCTTTCTTCCAGCACAACCTTCTTGATGTCATTCCATAACTCTTCCGGAGCTCTGTCATTTGTATCTAAAGCAGCAAATCGATTTTGCAGGCAGTCTTTAAATTCCAGTGGTATATTCTCAAGGTCATATTTTGGTGCATTCATGAGTGGTTTGCTCTTTTTCAACTTTAGCTTGAGTTTGCATACTAGTAGTTGATGATCTGTACCACAGTGGGCTCCAGGTTTTGTCTTTGTTGATGTTACAGAGCTTTTCCATCGTTGACTTCCACAGATGTAGTCAATTTGATTTTTATACAATCCATTGGGTGAAGTCCATGTGTACAGTCGTCGCTTGTGTTGCTGGAAGAAGGTGTTTGAGATGATCATTGGTCTTGCAGAATTCTATCAATCTTTCTCCAGCTTCATTTCTGTTGCCAAGTCCATATTTTCCAACTACTTTGCCTTCTTCTTTGTTGCCAACTTTTGCGTTCCAGTCACCCATGACTATCAGGATATCCTGTTTGCATGTTCTGTCAATTTCAGCTTGTACTTGTTCATAGAACTCTTCAATTTCATTCTCTTCTGCAGCTGTTGTTGGGGCATATACTTGAATTATAGTTGTGTTGATAGGCAATCCTCGTAGACGAATAGAGATTAAGCGTTCGCTGACTGCATTGTATTTCATTACAGTTCTTGCAAGTTTCTTCTTTATTATAAATGCAACACCATTTCTTCTTTGTCTTTCATTTCCAGCATAGTAGACCATGTGATCATCTGATGCAAAGTGCCCGATGCCAGTCCATTTCAGTTCGCTGACACCCAACAGATCAAGTTGTACACGTTCCATTTCATTCTTGACCACCTCCAACTTCCCTTGGTTCATGCTTCGTACGTTCCATGTTCCAATGTGTAAGACATCTTTACAGCTTCTGACTCTCATTTCATGCGCAGCTACATCAGCAGTCAGACTTCCCGAGGGCTTTGATCCAACCACATCATAAATGCTGGCTTTACTCTGAAAAGTCTTCAGCTCTTCCCCAGTAGCTAGTTGAGTGCCTTCCGACCTGGGAGTCTCATCTTCCAGCACCATAGCACAATTTGTTTTGTTGTAACTATCCATTGGGTTTTCATGGCAAGATACAGAAGTAGATTGCCGGGCCTTCCTTCCGCGCAGTTTAAGTTTGGTGTTGTTGCCGTTGTCACAGAAATGTGATCCTCCGCCGTCAACACTATCCCATTCTGCTGCTGCCCAGATGGGTGGTTTGTCTTCGTCTGGCACCTCAGCTGAGACCTGTCCATCTTGGGAGACCCTGCCAGTAGTTAAACTACCGATAGTTTAGCTCTCAGCATCACTGATGCACGCAAGCCCTCACAGCACGACAAGCTGCAAACCAAGTGCGGGCTATAAAGGCTGATTATCTCAAATGTAACACGGACTTTGAGGTTTCTGAACTAAAAAGACCAAAGTATGAGCTGGCAGGGCTTCAGATAATCTTCCCTTTTCACCAGCCAAACTTTGTTTAATAAAATTCCATTAATCCTATAACTCTTTGAAATCTGTCTTAGAGAAAAAAATAGGACATTGTCAATTTTTACACTATTTCACAAATGAACAACATGAGACAAGACGGACTAATTCTCAAAAAAAGTATCCAAGTGAACTGTTTACTTTCTATAGCCTTTGTAAGGTGCACCAATTTATTAAGATCAAAAGGGTCCGAACTGCCTCTCTAGTCTATCTCAGGTGCAAGGGTCCTTTAAATAAAGTTTCCTTGGACTGCTGGTGGCTGTAATTTACCTCCATCCCTGTTAGTTTTTGATTTTGGTGTAAGGGTGCTATTTCTCTATGTAATTTCTTTATATACTTACAACTTTCCTGTCCGAACCCTTTACACATTTGTTTTATTGGGCTGTTCCTCAGCAGTCCTTACTTTGAGGTTACAATGGAACAATGGGCGCCCATCATACAACCCTCAGCACCTCTCTGAGCCTGATGGGGGTTCTACCTGGTCCTCTTGCCCCCTGAAGATCCTGATGGGACTTTTCTGGCCATCAGTACACCAGAGACAATCTTTATAACTAAATCACTGTCAAAACAACTAACTCACAAGTGAGACTTTTTACCTACCTATTTTCTGAAATGAAGTCTCTCAGGGATAAAATGCCTACTGGTTCAGAAGTGAGGCAGAGGGATGATAGAGGACAGGCAGGGCTGATACAAGGAGATGAGGCATCCTAGGCGAACCTCATCCCTTGCGCCTCCCCCCAATGTGCCTTCCCCCACCGTGGCACTTATTGCTACCACTACCAGCTCTCTCTGGGACCAACAGTAGTGGCAATAGCCGTAAACAACCCCGCGGCATTTGCCTTCAAGCTTTGACGCTGCAGGGTTGTTTGCTTCCGCCACTCTCAGATGACAGCTTTCTGTGCAAACAGGAATCTTGCATAGAGTTATTCACTATTCTGAAATGTTTGCTTCTGCTCCTCTCTGACTCTCGATGCTGACTTCCTGTTTGCCTGGTTAGCGACCCATGGGTAAAGTAAGGCCCGGCAAAGGCTGACCTAACTTTACCTGCTGCTCGGTTAGCTTCCGGGTTCTGCAGCAACCTGGATATTAAATGCCGGTAACCAAATATGGCTCCAATATTGAATATCTGGGGTTTGCTTTCAGCAGTGACAGCTGTGTAAGTAGTGCTAGCCGCTGCCACTGAATATCCCCCCCCCCCTATTCCTGCACGTAAATGTATTTTTAAGGTATGGAGTTTTAATATTTAGTCAAATGTTTATCAATACGAAGGAAAAATCTGTTTCACTTTTCAGTTATGTCTTTGTCTACTGCTCCTATAGAACAAGCTTTGTCATTTACACAGGAACTGGAGACATCAGTTGATGCCACCACTTAAGTACATTGAGGCCCAATATTCAGTGGTGGTGGCTAGCACCAGTACCTAGCCGTCGCCACTAAAGAGTTAAACCGGATATTCAATGCCGGGGGCCATATCTGGCCACCGGTATTTAATATCTGGGTTTGCCGCACAGCCATGCATGGCACAGAAGCTAACCGTGCAGTGGCGATATTCAACCATTGCCCAGTTAGCTTCAGTGTCAGACGTTAGGATGGTACCACGCCCAGAATGCCTTGCTGCTAAGCGGTTAGGATCGGTGCATATAGGGTCATTCAGTGCTGCTGAATATCCTATATAGGGGCATTTTACAGCTCTGTAAACTGTGTAAATGCCTTGCAATATTGGGCTCATTGGTGTTTAGCTGTGTTTTTGAACAAGACAGAATTTTTTAGCAATATTTCTAAAACTTTTATGGCCTATTGTGCCTATGTTACATTTATAAAATAGGTGCCTTTTTGGACTTTTCGTATAGGCAGTAACAAAAAAGAGGTAAGAAGTGGCTAAATTACAGCACTCCACAAAAACATCTCTATCAAAAATAATCAACAGATAGCTAACAGTTTATAACCCTTATTGTATCAGTTCCATATTTCTAAAGTGAAGAAAAAAACATTCAGTGACTTTGATTTTTGGTATACATTCACTCATATCAAAATCAAAAGAATTCTTTGGTTTTCTGGACAGTCTTTCACATAGGCACCATGTTATAAAATTAGCCCCTTCAAAAGTAATTTTATAACAGGGTACCCAGGTAAAGAAAGCACATAGGCACACATATAGGCGCAATATGTGCTTTTATAAAATAGCCTACCCCAAAGCTCCTGCTCTGAGGCAGGTGCAACATTGTGCTGCCACTACTTTAATAAAACCCAGATATTCAGCGCTGGAACTAATACAATGTCTGGCACTAAATATCTGGGTTTGGTGGTCAGCACGTTGCTATCTAGTCATTGTCAATATTCAGCCACTAACCGGATAGCAGTAAGCGGTTAAAGTTAGAACAGCCATTGAACTGTCTTACGTTTAATTGGGTAAGTCATTCGGTTAGTGAGTGAATATCGCTGCAAACCAGATAGTGACTGGCACTGCCCCCAATCTGCCCACAGACTACCCCGGTTTTAACCGGGTATTTTTTACATGGTCTGTGATATTCAGCGGTACTATTCAGACAGTGCCACTGAATATCAGGATCGGCACAAAGCTGGTTAGCAGGTCTGCTAATCAGCTAAAAGGCTTTGAATATGCCCCTCCTACATTCATAAGTACTTATCTTGCCCTCACACCATTCATTCATCACTTCCAAGATCACCCACACATACTACATAAAAATAGGTGCTATCTGCTCAATATTCAGCCCGCAGTGATCAGCATTTTTTTAAAAATGCTATTTGCCACTGGCATAATGAAACCCGATATGCTGTGGAAGTGCCCAGGCAGTGGCTTCACTGAATATCTGCTGCAGGCCATCCAGATAGCAGTGATATCCAGCCACTATCTGGATAGCAAAATCGCATAAAACTTAGGCCTGCTTTTTTTTTTTTTGGTCTAACTTTATGTGGTTTCCTGCCTAGTTAGTGGCCTGAAAATCGCTGCTGACTGGCTAACTTCTTGGACTGCCTTTATTGCGTTTACAGATCACTCCAGCACTTTACGGATAGTGCTGCTGAATATTGGGCTCAGCAGGATTTTTCCAGTTAGCAGGTCCTGCTAACCGAAAAACTCTTTTGCATATTAGGCCCTGTGTTTTCTGAACACCTACTTTTATTCATGCATGCAACGGGACGATTTTATAAATGTCTATTTCAGGCTGTAAATTGCTTTTCTACATAATCAAATCACTTATAAAATTACCTCTTAGTCATGTAACAGCATATGTTTCAAACTCAGGATTTTCAAGTACCCCTGATTGTTAACTGACAGAAAATTGATCTTTGACTTTCCTTTATATAACTGATGTCTTTCAATTGGAACCACTGAGATCTGATTTTCACAAAATTATTTTTAAGGCAAGAAGGTATTAAAAGGAAGGGGGAGTAGTGAATTTGTATGCCTATGATGAATATCATAGAAATAATAAAGTATTTTTGTTAAATTTAGTAAGACAGCTATGCTTTTGCAATACACCCATCTCTATTTTATTTCTAGTGGGGCTGTCTGCAGATACCACTTTACTATGACTAATCATGGACGTCGAACCTATCAGTTGTACTGGATGACCGAGGGTTTTCCTTCGTTTAGTAAGAGCAGTCAATCCTCTTTTGCTACCCCTGTCAAAACTAAGAACTCACCCTCTAATTTGGAGCCTTCCATCCCAGTCTTCAAGATGATTCCATATCGGATGGAGCTGATCCCAGGACAGAGCATGGATGTAGTAGTGGAAGGATCATCTGACATTGCAAAGGTAAAGATGGCTACAGTAAAACAACTGAAAAGAAAACAGCAAATTGATGATCATTTTTTTCCATCAGCAAGCAGGACTGAGTCAAGCACACAGGTTAGTGATATCATCACACATCGCTAGGATGTAACAGCTCCCCCAGAGCTCAGAACTTAATGTAAAGTTCTGAGCATGTGTGGCCCTTCTCACACACACAATGATTTCCTGAGCTTCACAGTTTTGTTTCTGATTCTCAACCGAATGGACGCTAAACAGAGCTCTCCTGCTAAATTTTGTCTACATATTAACTCATTTATTTTCTTTTGGTAGGTCATGACATCAGGGTTCAAACTTTGCCCATAGTGTGGAAAAACATCCAGAACTATCTGCTTAGGTGTAGATCAAAACCAGAGCAATTGCAAGTATTGTCCTCATGTATCTTAGAACCTGCAAGAATTGTCTCAGTCGCCTCCACAACCACTACAAAGCTGAGAAAATGCTGCTTCAGGTGCAGAAAGATCAAAACAGAATTTCCTTTGTACAGAAGCCTACGAGCTCTGTGCATACAAGTTTAAAATCTTCTTGGAACACACCTTCTACCTCCTGCTACAGTGGTTTCAAAAGTCTATTTGCCTGAGAGGACCACCAAATTACACTGAAATTGGTGCATTCCAAATCATTCTTCCAAGTCCAGATGCACAGGTTGTGCCTCCTGACTAGCAGGTGGAGACAGAGCAAAAGCAGTGCAGTATGTGACCTGCAAAGCTGCTCTTGCTCAGTCTTCACCTGCTGGTTGGGGGGCACAACCCTTGCATCTGGACTGGACGAGATGGATTCAAGGAAAAGCAATTAGCAGGTAAAGCCTAATTACACCTTATTCTTTGGAGTTTTCCAGGCCCACAGTGTAGACACCTTACACTTTTACATGCCTGACGAAAAGGTGGTACTCTTAACCTTTTCCAAGGCACTTGAAAATGGATTCACATCAGTGCTGTATCTCCTCAATTCAGGCACCAAAGAGTGGACTCTTCCTTTGCACAGTAATTCCACATCCAGCACAGAATTAGTAGATGTCCCAGGCACAGCAAAAGAGCTTTTTATCCCAGATAGTGATGTGCTAGTGCAGTTGCTCAGCATACGTTTGTGCAACAGCCTATATCAATAGCTTTGGTGCTGGTCACAGTAGCAGATGAATCCTTGCCATATGTTTCACTACTTCTTCCTGACCAGCCACATTCATTCCTACAAAAGATGCTTAATAAATTTGTGAAAGGGTATGTAAGGACTTGCCAAAGTGTGCAGTACCACCAAACTAGTGGAATTCTTTTTCATTTAACAGGCATTATTCCAGCACAGAAGAACACATATACTTCTCAAGACCCTATAGTATCATCATTTTTTCCAGAGACAAAAAGGGGGATGCAGGCACACTCCTAAGGTGAAGCTCTGACTGAGCTGAGTTGCCCCGGTCTCCCTTAGCTCAGAGAAGTCTTTGGATCTCTCTGAGCATGCATTAATGCTTCCTGCATGTTTGTCCCTGGAGACGTCAGTTTTTACTTTGAACACACTCAAATCGCCATGGTTCTCCCTTACTTGTCCAAAGACTCTAACAGCAGTTCATATGCTACTCACATTCTCTCTTCCTGGTCGGAACCGTAATCTTCCCCCCCCCCCCCCCCCCAACGCGTGATCGCTGCATCTTCAATCCAAAAGAAAAAAAAACTAAACTAAAACTTCAACGCCAGAGATAACACTGCGCTTGTGCCTGTGTCTGGTTGCCAGCATGTTCATTCTTCCATAGGCATGTCTGCTACGACTCCCTTTCGCTCTCCGTCCCTCCTCCCATTGGACTCAGTGTCTGCACGATTGGGTCCTTAGAGAGCAGTCACCCTGCTCCTCCACCGGCAACGGTGTTCCCTGCAGGGGGACATGGTCTGACGATATTGCCGTCCATCTCCACCCCTCCTCCTCCAGACATAACTTCACTGACACCTGCCTCTTTCCTCAGCCAAGCTAAAGGCAGTAAAACCAGGCATAAATTAAAAAGTAAGCTGAAGCACCAGAAATTTCTCCCTATCCCGGCTGGGGAGACTTTTTATTTATTTTATTTATTTATTTACAGTCTCTTCTATACCGCGCTATTCAGCATCAGCGCGGTTTACAATGAACAAAGATTACACATTTCCCGGGGTACTTTGTGTTTACAGTGAACAGGTGTTAAAAACTTGGATAACTGGGGTAACTATTTACATTTACAACATGTTAGGATTCACTTCCTTGGTCTTAGTCATGGATGTTTTGCGTGGTTTGTGAGGTTGGTGTCATAGCTGCGTTGTTTACAGGGTAATACTGGAGGAAGAGGTGATGCTTCAAGGCCTTTCTGAACTGGAGTAGGTCTGGTATTGTTCGGATGTCGTGGGGGAGGCTATTCCAGCATCTAGGCGCACAGAATTTGAAAGCCCTGCCCGCTGTTGAATGGGTGCATTGTGTAATTGATCTTGGAACTACGAGGGTATTGAGTGCTACAGACCATCTGGCTCTGTTGGAGGGTGGTCTGGATGAACTCTGTTAGTGATGAGGATGAGAGTCTGTTGATAGCCTTGAAGGTCAGCAGTAAGATTTTGTAAGTGAGTCTACCTTGTATCGGGAGCCAGTGGAGGTGTTTTAGGATGGGTGAGACATGGTCTCTCCTGGACGCTCCATGTAGGACTCTTGCTGCGGCATTCATTGCCAGTTGCAGTGGATGCAAGGTGGACTGAGGGAGACCATGCAAGACTGAGTTTGCGTAATCGAAGTGTGGTATGACCAGTGCCTGATTGATTGTCCTGAAATCGTCTGGCTCCAGCAGGGATTGTAGGTGTCTGAGGGATCGGATCTTATGGTAAACAGCCTTCACCATGTTTCCTATGTGCACCTTCATATCCAAGCGTTGGTCTAAGGTGATGCCAAGGTATCGGATGGTGGGTTTGGTCTGGAGGTCTGCTCCCTCTACTTTTAGGAAGGACGGTGTGGAGAAGTCTTGATTCCTTGTAATGAATAGCACCTCAGTTTTCTTGTGTTGTATCCTAAGGTTCTGGGTTTGCAGCCAATTGGATACTGCATTAATGCAGTTTGTTAGTGGGGAGAGGTCAGGGTTCTCTGTTGAAAAAGGCATGTAGAGCAGCACGTCATCTGCGTATATCAGGCAGTTGACACTGAAGGACCGGATGAGGTTGCAGATAGGTTGCATGTATAGACTTCTGCTGCTATAAGGCCCACCGGAGGCCTCTGCAGACCCCAGGGTATCCTTTAACTCTGGAACTCTCAAATCTCCTCCCCTGGTTGAATAGCACCCTCTCCAACCTCTTGACAATGGTGTGGAGTGCCTAAGTTCATATTCCCATTGCTGGGAACCTGCTGATTCCATTGCGGGAAAGGAGTCCCCCCTCCAGAACATGACCTGCCTGAGGAGCCCATGGAAGATCTCTCCTACCCCAAATTTCTTCAGAAGATCTCATGGGCTCTCAATTGCCAGTGAATAAAAGGGATTTCCAATCCATTCTCAAAGCCTGCAGCACTCCCAAGGAGGTCCTTGCCCTTCCAGTTACTCAGATCCTGCAAGATCTATAAGCCTCCATTTGGAAAACTCCCACTTCAGGTTGCGTCGCTTCCCAGTGACTTGAAGTACAAAGTTCTACCAGCCCCTGGGTTCAAACACCAACAGCTTCCTCATCAATCAGTAGTATCAGAAGCGGTCCTGAAAAAGACCAAAAGCCTGAAGCCTTTATCACAGATACTCCCAGGAAAGGAGCAATGCACTCTAGACATCATTGGACAGAAGACATACCAGAGCAGTAACTTAGCCACACAAACTCTGGCTCACCAACTACAGATGCTTTACTACCATCATGATCTTCTCTCCTTTGGCTGGATGACACTTCCACTAAAGATACAGTTCAGTTAGCGACAAATCTTAACAAATCCCTCTATCGCATCATACAGGCAACGTATGACATCTGTGACTTGGTATCACACGCTGTGGTTACAGCCATCTCTGCCAGACATACAGCCTGGCTCGGGGCCTCTGGACTCAGAGGACCTCCATGACCACTTGGCAGATGCCCCATGCCAAGGCGACATCCTCTTTGGATCCAAGGATCAATAAGCCGTCGCTGAGATAAAAGACCACGCCTCCACAGTTTGTGGGCTAGCCGCCCAGCCAGTGCACTCAATGCCACAACTTCGTAGGCTGCCGCTCCCTCAGTTCTGCCGGCCCTACCGTTACCATTACTTTAAGCAGTTCTTTCCATGCTGCCATTACCAACCTTAAACAACTGCCCCAGCAGCACTCATCCAGCCAACCCTTCAATCAACGGCTTCAACAACATGAGAAGAAGCCCCAGCAGCTTCGCCAGACTGCCATTCCTAAACACACCTCCAGTTTTTGACTACAGGCTGGTGGGAGGCAACATCTGTTTTTTCAGAGAGGCCTGGCAGTCCATCACCACAGACAGCTGGCTTGTCACCATCATTTAGGCAGGCTGCAAACTAAATTTCTCATCTCTTCCATCCCACCACCCAGCTCCCAACACCAGCCACCTTCCAGGGCATCATGTCCATCAGTTGGCTCGGGAAATACAGCAATTGCTCCTCAAGGATGCCTTTTAATCCTATCCCAGCCAATCTGATTGACTAGGGTTCTACTCCCATTTTTTTCCTGATCCCCAAAAACGTGGGGGGCCTGAGACCAATCCGTGTCCTCCATCATCTCAACGTCTTCATACAAAGAGAAATTCAAGATGCATTCCCTCAGCACTCTCCTGCCTGTGCTCAGCCGCAACAAATGGATGGCCTCTGTCAATCTACAGGACACCTATATCCACATCCCCATTCATCCTCAACATTGGTGGTACCTCTGCTTCAAGTTTCTCGACAAACATTACCAGTACAAGGTACTTCCCTTTGAGCTCTCTTCCATACCCCACGTCTTCACAAAGTGTCTTGCGGTGGTGGCTGCTCACCTAAGGCACCAAGATCATTGTATATACCCCTACCTAGATGATTAGCTCATCTCAGAAGCTTCCCAGCAAGCGGCAGTTCAGTCCATCCATGCAACTGCTACTGCCCTTCATGCCCTCGGTTTTATGCTCAATGTATAAAAGTCTGAATCAATTCCACAGCAACGGATGAACTTTATCAGAGCACACTAGACACCCTGTTGGCAAAAGCCTTCCTATTTTTATTTATTTATCTATTTCTTCTATACCGCCCCTTCCAGAGATCAGGGGCGGTTTACATGGAACAATTGCATACATTTGCATAACATTACATAGAACAAGAACTTCTTAACTTTTTACATATAACAGAACAGTAAATTGTCAGAACTATTTACAGGGTGTATACTTTTGTATACTGCTGAATTTACAGGGGAATGTTAGCGAGCTGACATTGTTATTTATAGAAATTATTTACAAGAATACATGATTCGCTATTCAGGTGTGTGTGTGTGTGTATGTATGTGTGAGTGTGTGTGTGTATAAGTGTGCGTGTGTTTGTGTGTGTATGTGAGTGGGCTTGTGTGTGATGGAATTTATTTCCATTTTTTCGTGGGTTGTTTGGGGTGTCTTTGGGGGCTGTTAGAAGAGGAGTTGTGTGTTTCTGTACCAGCTCTTTCATACCCTAGTCACACATTGCACAGCATCCACCTCATCCACTTGCTTACTCCTGCAACTCCTGGAGGATACGGCTACCTGCATGCACGTCATTCCATTGGCATGCCTGCACATGCGTCCACTCCAGTAGCACCTCAAACTTCATTGGAATCAATGTTACCAGTCTCTGAGCAGCAAAATACCCATGGGTGAAGGGGAAGAATCATGTGCCACTTCAGCAAAGCCTCCAGTGATGGAGCATACTGTCAGACCACTCTGAGGGCTGTCTGTTGCAGACACCGCCTCACCAGTTTACTCTGACGACCGATGCGCCCACATATGGTTGGGGAGCGCACTTTCTGGAACTCTCTACTCAAGGAATGTGGTCCCCTCACAAACATTCGCTTCACATCAATGTGTTAGAGCTTCAAGCTGTCTACTACCCACTCATTTTCTGGCACTGGGTCGAGCACAAGCTCATCCTGATGCAAACAAACATCTAAGTCTCCATGTTTTACATCAACAAACAAGGAAGCACAGGATCGCTTCAACTTTGCTCTTTGGAATTTTTCTCTTTCCATTGGTGCATTCCTAGGAACTACATACTTGCCTGGAGCACTCAATTAGCTGCACGAGTGGTTCCTTGAGCCGATGGCCCTACAGCCCATATTTAATGTCTGGGGCACGTCGAAGGTCAATCTCTTTGCATCCAATGAAAATGCTAAGTGTCCTATCTTCTGCTTTCTTCAGCCCAACCAGCAAAGGTGGACTCACAATGCCTTTGCAGTGGACTGCTTTCAAGGACTCCTGTATGCTTTTCCACTGTTTCCGCTCATCACCCATGTCCTACTCAAGATCAGGCATGACAAGTCATCTATCATAGCCTCACAATGATTCCATCAGGTCTGGTTTCCACATCTCCTGGCCCTACTTCAGGTGCCATAGATGCCTCTGGGAACTCATATGGCCCTCCTGACTCAATGCCAAGGGTTACTGTTGCACTCCAATCAGGAGTCTCTCCCTTATGGCTTGGAAGCTTCAGGGGACCTGATGTACATCTGCTCCCTGTCCGCAGAGGTATGAGCGGTCATCTTGGCATCTTGGAAATCCTCCACGCAACGCTTGGACCAATGCAAGTGGTCCCGGTTTTCGAATTGGGCATTATCCCATCATCAAGATCCCGTCTGCTATAGAGCAAGTGTTATCCTACCTCCTCCACTTGTCTAACTCTGGCCTTCAAACCAGCTCAGTCTGCTATCATCTTTCTGCAATAGCAGCCTCTCATGCTCCGTTGAGAGCAAGCCTGTTTCAGTCCATCCAGGGGTGATTTGTTTTATGAAAGTACTTCTGCACACTAAACCTCCAGTCCGTCTTACCATATCAGCTTGGGACCTGAATATTGTACTTTCTGTATTCAAGTGGGCATATTTCGAACCACTTGCATCCGCATCTCTCAAGTATATCACATGGAAGACAGCTTCCCTCATAGCTGTCATGTCCGCCAGAAGGATTGGGGGAACTCCAAGCTCTCGTTCACTACTCTCCCTATCTGCAATTTCTGCATGACAAGGTCATTCTCGGGACCCAACCCAAATTTCCTCTGAAAGTTCTAACAGATTTTCATTTCAATCAGTCTCTTTTTTCACCTGGTTTCTTTCCATCTACACTGAAAGGCTCCCAAGAGGAAGTGCTTTACTTCCTCAACTGTAAACAGACTCTCTTATATTACCTAGATCACATGAGCGAAAATTGCACGTCCTCTCGGCTATTTGTTACATTTAACCCCAGTAACCTGGGGCCAAGGAGACATTGGCCCTCACAGCCTCAGAGCCACTTCTGCAACTATCGCCAGTCTAGTGTTCATTTCCACTCGAGAAATCTGCAGAGCAGCCACTTGGACATCCATTCACACCTTCATGAAACATTTCAGTTTGGACCATTACTCTGCTTGAGACCTTGCTTTTGGGCAGGCAGTCCTCTGCAACCTCTTCGCTACTTAATCAGCCGCCTCTTTTCCACACATGTGGGGCTGCCTAAAAGGAAAAAAAACACAAAATGGAATAGAAAACCATGGAAGCAGCAACTTTAGGAGGTGGTCCTCAGCTCAGGACTCATAGGAATATGTCTGCATATCCCTGCTTGTTTCCAGAGAAATAGTAGTTGCTTACTTGTAATGGAGGCTCTCCGTAGACAGCAGGGGTATGCAGCCATACTCACCCTCCTGCCATCTCCTCGACAACAAAACAAATAACAAACAACAATCCCAACAGGGAGTCATGTAGATGAACTCTCCTAGTGGGAACAGCACACCTCCATACGGACACAGGCTGTCGTCTATTGCTATGTTATTGAACTGACATCTCCAGGGACAAACAGATGGGAAGCGGATACACATGCTCAGAGAGGTCCAAAGGCATTTCCAGGAACAAGCAGGAATGTAGTCTTCACATATGGGTAACGTCGGTACCGACAGGGAACACCCCCCAGCATCCAATAGGAAAGCTTATGGGAGTATCCCATTGTGCCTGTGTAGCTGCTTTCCAGCTCTCCCTCCTCAGTTCTTCGTTTTCCGCGGAGCCGACAAGAAGCAATTCCTGTCACCGCAGAAATTTGTCCTTTCTTATTGTTTGTGGTTGCATCTGCCTTCCCGTTGACGCTGGTACTGACCGCCGTCAGTGCTTTCTTTCTTTCTAACAAAAAAAAAAAAATCTGTGAGGGAAGGAATTATTTCTTCCTTCAGGCGCATCGGCGCCATCTTAGGTTTAGACCTCCCCTTTTGTCCACAGACAAAATGGAAAAAACATCCAGTGGTTTTAAAAAGTGTTCTAAATATGGCAGTACCATTTTGGCCACAGACACCCATGATTGGTGCCTAAAATGCTTAGGACTGGATCATCAACCGTCAGAATGTCCTCTTTTTAGGAAGATGACAAAGAGAGGCCTACAGAACCGAGTTGCAAAGCTAGGCACCCTCTATGCCTCTGATGCAGTATCTTTAGCATCGATGTCATTGAGCGCTTCATCTTCCTCCCAATGATCTCAGGTATCGAAACCTAGGTCTTCTTTGAAGACTGGCCAGCCCTCCAAGGGTAGATCTCCTTCTAAGCATCGAGATGCCTCGGGCGTTGCCCTGGAGGGGGACACACCGGCCAAACAACTCTGGCGGGAGCACCGTGCCTCCACAGCCTTAGTGGGGCCGCAGGATGCTCTTGAGGCCTCTGCTCCGGAGAACGCCTGGTGCCGTGCTCAGGGATTGTGGCCCGCAATTCCGGTACCAATACCCAAGCATTGGCAAGCTCTAAGGATCAATGTATCCTGGCTATTGAGCGTAGCTTAGCGGCCCTACTGGCGGCCTCCGTACTGGTAAAGCCTTTACAGTCGATCCCTCAGACATCGCTACCGGCTCGGGTACCGATACAGCCTGCATTGACTTTTTTGCCGCTTACCACGCTACTTGCCCATGCCGGCCCTCGAATTCCGGCACCGCCAGCTTCAGCTACCGGTTTTGATCGGTATCGAGTACGTACAGAGCGGGAACATCCTGCCCGTTGATACTTTGAGTCTTTGGACTCTGATTCATCGGACAATGAATCGGCTGATATCTGGGACAGGGAACTCTCCCAGAAGACCCATCTCCATCTCCACAACGCTGCATGTCCCCTCCGGAGGACATGTCTTTCCAAGATTTTATTCTTGATGTTGCTCAGGGTCTATCCATAAAAGTGACCTAGGAGAAAGAGCCTAGGGCTGAAGAACTTGAAATTCTTCAATACCCTACAGCCCCGAAGGAAGCTGCTACTCTCCCTATTCATCACATATTTCGATCTTATGCTTCATATGTGGGAGACATCCTTTACCATCTCTCCACATACCCAACGACTCGATACCATGTACCAGGTACCGGAGTGTCCCAGTTTTCAAAAGACGCAATTACCGCACCATTCCATGGTGGTGGAATCGGCAATGTGTTGAATAAAGAGTGCTAAGACACATTCCTTGAACCCTCCTGTTATTGGCCAAGATCTGTTCCTACATACTCTATATGGGTATGTTCCTTAGAGAGGTGACTAGGGATTTGGAGTTAATGGCTCCTCTTCTCCCTGATGACAAGAGAGCAGATTATCTCACCCTTGTAAATCATGCTCAAAATGTTTCAAAGTTTAACAGGGCAACATTTGACTGTTTTGAGTGCATCAGCAGAACTTCATCTATCTGCATCATTGCAAGCAGGATTGCTTGGCTCCAAGCACTGGATCTTGAAGAATGGGTTCAGGATAAACTGGGTAATATCCCTTGCACCTGTGAAAACCTTTTTGGCAAGGATTGCCAGGACAAGGCCTCTCATTTAGAATCCGAGAACACCACTCTTAATAGACTATCTAGATCTACTGCCAACCCAGCTAGGAAAAAAGCAGCAAAGAAAGCTTTTTTCATTAAGAAGAAGTACTATCCTTCTTACACCCCTGCTGTATAGTGTCATCAGCATGCTCCTCAGAATGGGCAGCAGCCATCAAAACAGCAAAAGAAGGCTCAGACCCCTAAGTCACAGCCACCTCAACAGACCCAGACTCCTCAGGTTCTTTGACTTCTTTCTGGAGAACATAGCTGCTCTGCTTCTGAAGGCTCATTCCCGGAAGATTTGTCACTTTGCCCACAGGTGGCATCTTATCACATCAAAGCAGTGGACACTGCTCATAGTACGGGAGGGGTACAAGCTTCATCTACAAAGTCTACCCCCCCCCCCCCGGCCTGCTCCAAGAGAGTTCCACTCTCAGCCCCCTCTCACTGCTTTGCTGTTACAAGAGGTCACCTCCTTTCTTTGTCAGGGTGCAATAGAGGAGGTTCCACCATCCCAGCAGGGAATGGGCTTTTATTCTCCATACTTCCTCATTCCAAAGAAAACAGGAGGATACTGGCCCATTCTGGACCTCAGAGAACTGAACAAGTACCTGCTATGGGAGAAATTCAAAATGATATCCCTAGGCACCCTTCTCCCCTATCTCCAGAGTCAGGACTGGCTCCGTTCTCTAGATCTAAATGAGGCATATACTCACATACTTATTCAGTCACAGCACAGAACATTTCTGCGCTTCATGTTTCAAGGGAGACATTACCAATACAGAGTCCTGCCTTTCGACCTTGCCTCTGCCCCAAGAGTTTTCACAAAGTGCATGGTGGTAGTAGCCGCATTCCTAAGGACTCTCGGGATATTTGTCTTCCCTTACTTAGACGACTGGCTCATTCGAGCAATCACCTCTCTAGAGGCCCTCTTTCCTTCTCACACACCATGCAAGTGCTGCAACACTTGTGATTTGTAATAAATCTTCCAAAGTCTCAACTCGTTCCCTCTCAAACCCTAGAGTTCATAGGGGCTCTCTTAGACACTCAGCAATCAAAGGCATTTCTGCCTCAACTCTGCTGTGCACGACTCAATCAGTTAGCATCTCAAGCAAGCCTCAAGATGTTTCTCACTGCTCGAGAACTGCTACAACTTCTGGGTCATATCGCTTCAACAGTGCATGCTGTCCCATATGCTCATCTACATATGTGCACAGCTCAATGGACACTGGCTTCCCAGTGGTCTCAGGCATCCGTTCATCTGGGAGACAAAATAATGGTCTCTACCCACCTAGTCTCTCCAGCGGTAGCAATCCCCAGAAAACCTCCTGGTAGGGTCACCTTTTCAGATGCCAGCACATCAATGCACCCTGACGATGGATGCGTCCAAATTGGGCTGGAGAGCTCATCTGGACAATCTCTCCACTCAGGGGCTTTGGTCTCATCAGGAGTCACAACTCCACATAAATCTGCTGGAACTCACAGCCATTCACAATGCTCTCAAAGTCTTCCAGGACCATCTTCGATTCCGCACAGTTCTAGTCCAGATGGACAATCAAGTAGCTGTGTTCTACTTGAACAAGCAGGGCAGAACAGTCTCTTGGACCCTCTGCACCGAGGCCCTGCATCTGTGGTCTTTTGTCATACAGCATCACATTCATCTACTTGTGGTGTATCTTCCAGGAAAACACAATGGGGTATGTTTACTAAACTGCGGTAACGTAGCAGCGGCTACGTTAACGCATGTTAGGTAACGTTGACACGCGCTATCTAACGTTAACGCACGTTAATGTAACCTAACGCGCTTTAGCGTTCCTGGCCACGGTAGACACCGCAGAGGGTGGAGAGAGGGCGGAGAGAAGGGGTCAATGGGTCGGAAGTGGGTGGGGAGAGGCTCCCACGACACCAATGCGGGGAACTGAAGGGCTGGAAACTATCGCGAGTGAAAACCTGGCGTTAGATGCACATTTTCAGGAGAGAGAAACCATTTCAGTGTCAGCAATGTACAGCCTAGGCAGGGAGCCTGAGAAAGGTGATAGTAGTGCTCCATCTGCAGCAACAGTATAGTGGCCAAGTATGAAAGGACACTATGGTGATTGTGCAAATGGGGCATAGGGGGACTGCAGGTGGGACATGCAGTGGGGACAGATGGGACACAGGGTGAACTTGGCTGTTGCCCAGGTGGCACATAGGAACATAGAAACTGGAAATCAGCAGGACAGCAGCTGACCAGCGCCAAACATGCCCAGTAGTCCGTGTTCCACAGTGTCCCATCCAGGGACATTACCCAGCAAGTACCCCAAAAGTCACACAGGTACCACTATGCCTGTAATAGGGCAAGCAGTGCACATCTGGGGATCACACTAACAAGGGTCCATAGACCACACCCAGGATGGGTCCCAAACTGTTCGTAGACCCAGCTAACTGAACACACCTTACGGCAGCCCCTAGTAAGGCATGCCCATACGTTGTCAGAAACATATATACACCCATTAGGCCAAACTGGGTACACCGTACCTGAGGTGCATACCTTAGCCTGTCCACAGTCGGCAGTAACAACACACTCCACCTACATCTACCCGGTTCACCCTAGCCAATAGATGCTAGAGCATCAGCCTGACATCCCCCCAGCCATCACTCCCCCATGTGGAAGGGACATAACTTTGGTAGGCAGTGATGGGGGGGGGGGATGTGTGGATGTCCATGTATGCCTCTCCACCCCAGACCCCGCACCCTAGGCACCCGCCTATCTACACAGTGGATGGCCTGGGACCGCGCACGACCAGCACCGACAGCATATTGTCATGTCGGCATGGCAGGGGGTGTGTGTTTGTGCTGGAGGGAGCAGTGCCACCCACCTGCAGTGGACCTAGGCCATGCCCCGTACCTGTACGTGGTGTACAGTGCAACAGAAAAGGTCTGCCTGAGGAAAGTTAAGGGTAGCCCCAGGGACCACTACTCCTCTGTGGCAATAGTGTGGTGCAGTACACACAGCCAGTGTGTCCAGAAGCAGAGGGTCACAGGTTCAGGTCCCAGCTGTGGATCCTGCAGAGTATGTCCTTATATGTTACCCTACAATGCAGATACAACATCAACATGTGCAAACCCCAAAGCTGTGTCGAACAGGGGCCAAAACACCCACTCACACAGGCTCCACTATCCAAAGCTTCATGGAGAGTCAGGCTGTTGACCCCAGCATGGAGCTGCAGTTATCAGCAGAGCACTACTACTACCCCTGCACAGTTTAGCAATGTCGGCACTGTGATCAGGACCAGTGTGGCAAGCAGGATTGCCAACCACCCCTATCATTGCGCAATGCTGCAATAGGGGTGTGTGTGTGTGTATGTCTATCAATTGTTTTGTGGCTGCCTACACCACTCTGGGCCCACAATGTCCCACTGTTACCAGCATTAGCCTGCAAATGTGCATAATGAGGAGCAAGGTACTGTGGGTATGGCCCAGACAGGGCGGAATGGCAGGATGCATCTGCACAGGGTGTAGGGCAATGGCTGGGACACTGTAGTGCCCAACCACCACCTGCATGGACAGGGTGGCCACAGCATGGCATGCTGTGGGGTCACTCTCACCCTGACCGAGCAGTGACCATGGCATGTCTATGCTCCCACATAGTGCTCAACACTGTTTGTCTGTGTCTGTGCTGTGCATCCCATCTCTGGGTGCACAGGGTTCCCCTGTGAGCGTGTACTATGGACTGACTAGTGGACTGTCTGCAGTTAGTCTGTGCATGGTTGGAACACATTGTAGGGTGCTGAAGTTGCAGTTTGACTGTGCCTTCTGCTGGCAGACCGTGGTGTGGGGCAGTTGAGGTTTTCCCCGGCTTATCCCAAGCATTACAGCTGATCTGCCACAGTCAGAGGTATGGCTCTGGCCCCCCAGCCCTGGAGGGCTGTCCTCTGTCAGCAGGACTGTGGTTGCTTGTCCTTCAGCCAGGGCTCAGGCACCTGTCCCTTCACTCCCTCACCTACAAAATGGGTAATCGTGGGTCCTTTGGGGTATATAGTGTATACCACTTTGACCCATAGAGAGAGTGCTACATCCACCTCATCCGGGTCTAGACACCCCTCTGCCTGATAACAGGTGCCCATGGCAGCCAGACCCTAACACTGGGTATGCACTAATCTGGGTGGTGTCTGGCCCCACAGGGCACATGTGACTGCGAAACACAGATGGAGACAGAAGTACATTTGGCTGCACTGCTAGGAACACCTGGCACACACTGGCAGTGCTGGGGATGTGCAGCAGGACCTATCTCTAGCACCACATGTATTGCAGGCCTAGTGCTGGGCACCCATCTTAACCCTTAGGGTGAACACAGAACCTGCACAATGGCATGGTCTGTAACTAGTCTATGCCAGTATCACACACTGTCAGTCTGTCTTACCACGCTGCAGTACCGGAGAGGTGCAGACCCCATCTGGTGATCAGCTGTAGACCGCTGTTCTGTATGTGCATTGCATCATGGGTGCTGGTGGGGTTACCCTATCCTGGCACACAGAGCAGACAGTTTGTGCGGTGACCTGCAGTCCTTCTGTACCCAGCCATTGCTGTGCAACAAGCCATAGAGATATAGCCTACTGGTTAGTACAGTGACATTCTAAACAGTGGTCATGGGTTTGATTCCTCGTTGTTCCCTCTTTGCATGCCTGTAACAATCATATCTTTGCAGATCCGTGCTGCCAGCCCATATTACCCTCACCACTGTTGCCAACAATCCTTTGGTCCATTTTTCCTCCTGAGAGTCCTGTCTTCCTGTGCATGCTGCCACCCCATGTCCTGCGCTGGTACCCTTTCCTGCATTGCACCTCTTCATGCTTGCCTCACCTGTGCCTGATCTGCATGGCACCACCACTCCTCTGACCAACCATCATTATAACTATCCTGCCACCTACTCCTCCACTGGGGGACATGTATTCCCATCGTCTGCCACCAACTGTCTTACCAGTACTTTACATTGCCAACACCCTGTGCTGTGGTCCAATTGCCCCCACCATGTTTATCAACAGTACTGGCAGCCACATGGGATGCCCGCAGATATGGCAGGTCCAGCTGCTCCCAGCTCTCCCTCCTTCACTCACCTGTTCATTGCCTTTCCTCAGTGCTCTATCTAGTATTAGGGCTACATCTGTCTCTGTGCCTCACAGGTCATGCATGTCACCCTGAAGCACCTTGCAGCCCTTAGGGCACACTAACCTAGGGCACCATAACCTTGTTAGGCCACCTTAACTTATGGTTCCATAGCCCAGGGTGCTTTCTACAGCGCCTAATATGGCGCTTAGCCTAAGGAGCCCTATAGGGCACCTTACAAGGCACCTTATGAGGCATCTAACAAGGCACCTTATGAGGCATCTAACAAGGCACCTAACAAGGCACCTTATGAAGCACCTTACAAGACACCTTATAGGGCACCTAACAAGGCACCTTATAAGGCACCTTACTATAAGGTACCTTACAAGGCTCCATGTAAGGTGTCTTATAAGGTGCCTTGTAATGCGCATTAGTCTAAGGCTCCTTGTAATGTGTGTTAGCTGAAATGGCTTGCTGTTACGATGCACCGCCCATGCCTTTATATGGGCATCTGTACCTTTACCGTGGAACCTAATGCGGGCGACATTACCGCAGTTTAGTAAACATACCCCAATGCCTTGGTGGACAAACTCAGTCGAGTCCTTCTACCCCACGAGTGGTTTCTCCATGCAGACAAGGTCGCTCACATCTTTCAGATCTGGGGAACCCCAAAGATAGACCTATTCACAAGTCCTCAGAATGCCAAGCTTCCTCGCTTCTGCTCCAAGACTTCTGCACTGGATAGCCAGCAGGTGAATGCTTTTCACCTCCACTGGGGTCAGGGCTTCCTATATGCCATCCCTCCCATTCCCAAGACACTTTTCAAACTCCAGAGAGACAAGGGCTACATGATACTCATAGCCCCACACTGGCCATGACAACCGTGGTATCCTCTCTTTCTACGTCTGTCTTGAGCTCAACCCGTAGATCTGGGATCTACCCCAGATCTCTCTCAGGAGGAGGGGACGCTGCTCCATCCCAGTCCACAGTCTCAACAGGTTAAGGATATCCTTTTAGCTTCCAGAAAACCTTCCTCCAGGTACTCCTATGCCTTCAAGTGATGTAGATTTTCTCTCTGGTGTTCGCAGAGGGCGCTTAAACCTTTCTCAGCCCTCGGTGGATGCATTACTTGACTATCTTCTCCACCTGTCTTCTTCTGGACTTAAAACCAATTTGGTAAGAGTACACCTAAGTGCAATTGTGGCCTCTCACTTAGATGGTCGACCCATCTCGTCTCAGCCGCTTGTGCTACATGAGGGGTCTTCTATTAACCAAACCTCCCATTAAGCCCCTCCAGTGGCATGGGATCTCAATGTTGTTCTAGGACAGCTTCTCAATCTGCCCTTTGAACCTCTAGCCACTACCTCTCTTGTTTCTCACGTGGAAGGTCACCTTTCTTAATGCTCTCACTTCAGCGAGACGCATTAGTGAGCTCCAAGCTTTGGTGGCTGACCCTCCTTATACACGATTCCACCACGATAAGGTGGTCCTTAGAACTCATCCTCACATTATGCCAAAGGTGTTCTTGCCCTTTCATTTAAACCAGCCAGTCTACCTTCCTGTCTTTTTCCCTAGACCTCATTCCTCTAGGGCAGAGGCAACCCTTCACACTCTGGATTGCAAATGTGCCTTGGCTTTTTATCTCCAGAGAACTCGAGAGCACAGAAAAGCTTCCCAACTTTTCATTACCTTTGACTTGAGTCACCTGGGCGTGCCAGTATCTAAGCAAACTTTCACCAGGTGGATAGCAGATTACATCTCCTTTGCTTATGAAAATGCAAGACTCTCTCTTAAGGGTCACGTCACTGCACATAATGTTTGAGCCATGGCTGCCTCCATGGCAAATCTATGCTCTGTAGCGATTGATGAGATATGCGAAGCAGCAACTTGGTTTTCTGTCTACACTTTTGTTGTTCACTATTGCCTGGACAAGGACTCCCGCTGGGATGCCTTGTTTTGCCAAGCTGTTCTCTAGAATCTCTTTCAGACTTAGATCAACTCATACCCTCTGACCCAGGTTTCTGTACCAGACATCCTTGGGGGATACATGACCTACTTAGTTATGCCTGTGATCCACAGCTCACCCTGAGGTCATCTCTCTGGCATCTTAAAGCTAAGTAGTCCCATATGTGAAGACTACATTCCTGCTTGTTCCTGGAGATAGTGTAGTTACTCACCTGTAACAGGTGATCTACGGGAACAGCAGGCATTTAGTCTTCACAACCCACCATCCTCCCCTAGGAGTTGTACGTCTTCTTCTTCTTCTTCTCCTCCTCTCCTTTCATCTCAGCTACAAAATCAACTGAGGAGGGAGAGCTGGAAAGCCGGGAAGGCAGCTACGCAAGTGCAGTGGGATTCTCTGAAAAGCTTTCCTTTTGGACACTGGAGAGCGTTCCCACGTGGGCTCCGTCGATACAGACGTTGCCCATATGTGAAGACTAAATTCTTGCTGTTCCCGGAGATCACCTGATCTCCAGGAACAAGCAGGAATGAGTCTTCACATATGGGTACGTCGGTACCGACGGAGCCTGCACGGGAACGCTGCCCAGCTTCCAATCAGAAAGCTTTTGGCAGCATCCCTCGCGCCTGCGCGCTGACTTCCCGCCTTCTCCAGAGCCTCTCTTCAGTTTTCGTTTTTCCGCGGAGCCGGCAGGACGTCCTCCTGTCACCGCAGAAACTTTTCTTGTTAATTTCTTTAATTACTTTAGTTTTTTGTTTTCTTGTGGTCGCGGCTGTATTTCCCGCTGCCACCGGTATCGCCGGTGGATTTTTGACTAAATTCTGAGAAACTTTTTCTTCAGTTTTTTGCCTTAACTTGTTGGGCCTACCAGGCCTCTTCATTATGGAGCCTTCTTTTCCTAAGAAGTGCATTCGATGTAGAAACACCTGTTTCTTTTTAGACACCAATAGTTGGTGTCTCAACTGTGTGGGTCCTGACCCTTTTTCCCCTGATTTGTCAGGGGATAATTTTGTGAGGAAACCTTCATTCTTTAGAGTTTCCCTCGATACCGTTTTTTCCTCGGCAGTGAGGGTACCCGGTTTCTCTACTTCACAGGATCAGGTAACCCACAAACAGTCTGTTAAGACTAGTCAATGCTTGAGTGGTATGTCCCATGCCCAGCATGGTGACGACTCCGGTCTTACCCTCAAGAATCCATTGGCATTACCCCTGCGGGAGTCTTCGGGCTCCAAAGCGTTAAAGGGGTTTCAGGTTGTTCCTGGGGTTCACCCCTCACAGAACATTTATTTATTTTATTTATTTATTTAACATCTCTTATATACCGCGCTATTAAAATCAGTGCGGTGTACATTGAACAAAATATACTGCAATGTGTACAGGTAACATTGAGTTTACAGAGAACAAGGGAATATATAACATGGAATAACAGGGATAACTATGTACAATCAACATTATACTATGAATATGCTTTTATTATATACCATATTTAAACTCGAGTGGATATTGTACGTGTATTCATGGGTGGCATGGGTCAATAGTAGTAAAGTGAAATATCGTGGGAACTAACCATTTTCTGGTTGGATAAAGGTGCTAAGGTGTTTGGTGTGAGTGGGAGGCCTGTTGGCTGTGTGAGTGTCCATGGTCACTTCTGGGTAGTATTTTGTGAATAAGTGATGCTTTACGGCTTTGCGGAATTGTAATAGGCTTTTGATGCCGCGGATTTCATGGGGAAGTATATTCCAGTTCCTGGGTGCGAATAATGAAAAAGCTCTGTTTGATGTAGCTTTAGTACATGATGTCATCATCTTGGGAACTATTAAGGTGTTCATAGTTGTAGTCCTTCTGTTTCTATTTTCAGGGGTGTTATGGATTAGTTTTCTGATTGGTGTTGGTGGGTAGATATTCATGGCTTTGAAGGTCAAGACTAGTGACTTATATGAGAGTCTGGCTTGTAGAGGTAGCCAGTGTAGGTCTTTCATGATAGGCGTTATATGAGCAGACCTTGGTGATCCAGAGAGGACTCTTGCAGCTGTATTCATAGCCAGACGAAGTGGATTTAAGGTTGATTGAGAGAGCCCGTGGAGGATGATGTTTGCAAAATCTAGATGTGGGAGGACTAGTGCCTGGAAGGTTGATCGGTAATCAGTATAGTCCAGTAGTGGACGGAGGTGGCGTAGTGTTCTGATCTTCTGATATATATTCTTTGTCACATTCTTCACATGCATTGTCATATCCAGGTGTTGATCTAATGTTATGCCGAGGTATCGGATCGTGGGTTTGGACGTCAGTTCTATGTTGTTGACCAGCAGCGACGGAGGAGGTACGAACTTAAGATTCCTTGTGACAAATAGGACATCAGTTTTGCTATGATATATTCTTAGGTTTTGAGTCAGCAGCCATTCAGCTACTGCTCCGAAGCAGTTGATTATTGGAGTAAACACTGGTTGGTCAATTTTGAACGGCATGTATATGAGGATGTCATCAGCGTATGCCAGGCATTGTACGTTGAAGGATCTGATCAATTCGCATATCGGCTGCATATAAATATTGAACATTAACGCCGATAGTGAAGATCCTTGTGGTACACCTTGAGACTGTAGGAATGGTTCTGAGGATTCCTGGCCTGTTTTAACTTGTTGCCACCTATTGGAAAGGTAGGATCTACACCATTCCAGTGCTGTGCTTCGAATCCCCTTCTCTCTCAGACGTTGCAGTAGTATATCGTGGTTCACAGAATCGAATGCAGCGGAAATGTCTAAAAAGATGAGAATAAATCCTTGTTTGATGTTGTTTATTCCTGTGATCAGATCGTTGAATAGGGTTGTAAGGATTGTGTCGACTCCATGTGCTTCTCTGAATCCATGCTGTGATTTGTCTAGTGGTGCTTCTGTGTCAATGTGATGCTGGAGTTGTTGTTGGGCAGCTTTCTCGATGATTTTTGCAAGCTGGGGGATGCTTGAGATTGGCCTAAATGATTCAGCTTTGGATGAATCAAGCTTACTGTTTTTTAGTAGAGGCTTGATAGAGGTGTGTTTAAGACTCTGGGGGAATGAGCCTGTTAGAAAGGACTGGTTCAGTATTTTGCATAGGATTTGGCTTAGATCATGTCGCAGATCTTTGATCCAGTTGGCTGGGCAAGGGTCGTTAGGTGCCGTGCTAGGATTGATGGAGGCGACAATTTTCTCAATTTCATTAGATGATATAGTATTGAAATTGCAAAATGGAGTTATTTGAGATGCCTTAGGTGATATAATGGGGTTGATGGTATTTATGCTTGTGCTGGTCTTAATCATTTTTGATTGCAGGTAGTTTGCGTAGTCCTGTGGCCGAGGCATTGCAGGTTGGGCTGAAACTGGCTCTCTTGTTATGGATTTTACTAAGTTGAATAGAGCATGAGGTTTATTGATGGAGCGTTTCAGTAGGTTTGTGTGGTATAGCTTCTTACTCAGTGTTACCTTCTCACGGTGGGTAGCTAGGTGTGAATTATATGTTTCAAGGGCTTCTGGTGAGTGGGTTTGGCGCCATTGTCTTTCAAGTTTGCGTAGGTGGATGAGAGATGTACGAAGGTCAGTAGAGAACCATGGTGCGTGTTCTCGTTTTCTTATTTTCTTATCCTTGTGCACTGGACATGAGGCGGCTCTGAGGTTCTCGTCCCATTTGGATACCAGGTCATCTAAGTTGAGGGAGGTGTCGGTCAAGAGTGGTTGGAGGTTATCTAGGACCTTGTCACGGTTGAGAGGTTGAAAACGGACTGCGTGGGTTCCGGGTGAGTTAGATGGTATTTGACTCACGTGAGTGTTATAGGTGGGTATATTGAATTGGATAAGGTTGTGATCAGACCATGGTACTGGTATAACCGATAGTTCAAGGGCTTGGTGTGTTAAGGTGTTGGAATGGGGTGCGAAGATGAGGTCTAGTTTACCTCCTTTAGTGTGGGTGGGAGAATCGACATATTGTTTGTAGCCTAGATCCCCTAGTGCGTCTAGAAATGCTTCAGAGTGGCTGTCATGGAGAGATGGGAGGTTGAAATCACCAACTACCCAATTTGGAGAGCGTGAGGTGGATGTTGCGCATGCAAGCTCGATTATTGTTGGAAGGTCATCCTGTAGCAGCAGATAAGCATGCAATAAATAAATCCAGGAGTCTTTTCAAGGATCCAAGCCAGTTTAATGTGCACATGGCTCAAGCAATAAGCAATTTCAAAATGGCTGAGCAATGGCTTCTAGTAAAACAACAACTTTTATAGCTTTCTTGTCCATTCTAAGCATAGGCAAACTTTTCATTGGTCCCAGTACCCCTCTCACCCATCTATTGGTCCCGGTACTGATATGGCTACCCAATCGGGACTCTGGTCTGGGCTCAGCACCTGGTTGCCCCCCTTCTAGTCCCAATTACAATGGTCAGTGTCTCTAACTTGTTACATCTCTCCTCCAAGGTCGCTTAGCTTGTTAAAACATATGGGAAGCAGGGCACTGTAACCTTGCTTTTTGCAGAGTTAATTAATTCCATAGAAGCATAGCACACCTTATCAGTACCAATTAAACTTGTTTTTCTATATTTTCTAAGTTTCGTTTCTGCTTAGCTATGTTCAGTTAAACTGAGTTAAGTTTCAATTCTATGGTGTCATCATTCAGGGGGGTTTTCATTCCTCTGGGCCTAACTACAGGCTTCAGTTACAGGTCAAGCTGCTCAGGCCTGTCTGCTTAGTTCAATTAGCATGGATCATAGGCCGTCGCCTACCACATTCCCCCCTTTGATTATTCTCACCCGCATGTTAATAAGGTGTGAGAATCAAATCACATAATACTAGGTAAAGGTATCACTCTGTGGTATAGGGTAGTAAGTTCACATAGCTAGCATCTTTGTAGCTGTCTTACGCTCTACAGTGTTATTAATAACTGAAGTTATCATTTGCAAGCAAAATGGCAAGAAACAAGGGAGCAACAGGCAGATAGTCAAAGTCCATAGTTTGGCAAGAGTGGGAAAAAGAACTAAAGGATTAGAAGGTTCAGTTGCATCTTTTGTTGTGCTGTCGTAAAGCTTCTGATTTAGACAGACCAGCTGTCCATCCTTCGTAGTAGATTGTGGTCCAGTCCGAACAAAACACAAACTGTCAACAATGGGGTGGGCCAATACCCACTCACTAGTAGTATTATGTAAATCAGTCTGATTGTATAGGATAGAATAGTTCAGTTCTTGCGTCTCCCAGGGCCACTGATCTCCCATCTTAGTTCCTCCACAATAGAAACAGTCAGAAGTGTGGAGACTAGATGCTATTGCTCCAGCAAGTTCAAGAAACAAGTTCTGGTGGTGGTATGAGGAATTGCAACGGTGGCTTGCATAGCCTTGTAGAAAGTCAAGATCTAGAACAACTTTTGGATTGGAGAGTATACCAATGCAAGTATAGGGAGAATGATAAATCAAGGTCTGAGTGACCTTCAGTCCAGTTCATGTTGTACTTATACAGGCTGCCCAGGGAGATAAGGCAAAAGTCATTTCAAAGCACTCCAAGGCTGCTGCCAAAATAAAGCAATAATAATAATTCATAATGGGCATAGTCTCTGGAAAATTGGTGGAACTGTCGACTTCCACAACAGATAACAGATGTAGGGTTGATTGTAGATCCTCAAGCTTCTGCCGTACGTAGACCTACCAGCTTTTTGGCAGGAGTAGGGCTGTAGATTCCAAAGTATCACTGTCCTCTGGGATGTCTCAATTTCTTAAAATATCATAGCATAGTCTCTTAGGCTATTATTGCTTCCTTAGAGCAGTTCACTCTTTAGGAGATCAAAACAGTCTTTTCAGAGTATTTAAACACAGTCTCTTAGAAGATTCAATTTCTTAACACAACACAGTCTCTTTCTGATGATTGCAGGTTGTTTTTTTTTTTTCCAGATGTGAGGCTTACCTTCAGATAAACAAACAGTCTTGAAACAGTGCAGTTTCTGAGGGACCAATAAGTCTTAGGTCCGTGGTTGTTGTCGTAGGGTGAGGTGCAATGGAGTCTCAGGATGCTGTACAGTAGTCCAGTGATCAGGTTCAAGAGCAGCTGCTGGCTTCACTTGATTATGATGGGTCCAAGGTTCAAATTCTGCGACTTTTACTGCAGTTGGAGTTGACAGGATGACGACATAGGGTCCTCTCCAATGCAGGGCTAACAGTATCTTTCTCCACTCTTTGATCCACACCGAGACTCCAGGCTTGAAAGGATGCAGGGGTGCAGGCAAATTGATGAGTAATCGATTTTGTACTCAGGTATGAAGACTCCTGCAAAACAGAACTTAAAACCAATAGTTCATGTCTAATAATTTCAGATCCTATCTGTCTCATATCTCCTTTTATTTCCTATACAATAGGCAGGGGTTGCCCATACAGAATCTCAAAAAGGGAAATTCCTAAAGACTTAGCAGGGGCTAAGTATATCCTAAGAAGGGCTATGGGAAGAACCTGGGGCCACTTCAGGTAAACCTCTTGGCAAAGTTTAGACAACTGAGATTTCAGGGTTCTATTCATACATTCTACTTTTCCTAAATTCTGAGATCTATAGGCAGTATGTATCTATTAATATCAATATCTTGGGGCTATACTTAATGGACTTGCTTCCTAAGGTTATCCACCCTCATTCTTTGTACAGGGCCCCATATGCATGCAAGGTTGTAAGGGTATACTTGAAATCTGGGTACACATTTAGACAGGGCTCTTTTCCTATTGTTAGTGCTCTAGTGAGGACTATCAGTTCAGCTTTCTGTGGTGAAGTTTCTGGGGCCAGGGCTGAGGACTCAACTACCAAATCAGGGGTCATCACTGCATATCTAGCACAACAATGTCCATTGATGATGAAACTGCCTTCAGCCACAAAGAAAGTCTGTTCAGGGTTCTCCAGAGGGACATCAGTCAAATCCAGGTGGCTTGAGAATACAGTGTCCATAATTTCTAAACAGTCATGATCAGGGGATCAAGACTAACTGATAACATAGCAGGATTGAAAGCTTGACTGACCCTTCAGTTGTATCTGGGGTTTTCACACAACATACTCTAATATTTCAACATTCATAGATTTGTTAGCTAGTAATTTCCTTTGTGTTTCATAATGGTTAGAACAGAGTGTGGTACAGTAACTTGAAGATTCTATCTCAAAGTGATTTTTCTTTTAGTTTTTGCTTACTAGGAAGGCTGTAGCTGTAACAGCTTCTCAAATAAGGTCCAAGAGATTGAGTCAACACTCCCAGAACATTTCCTTGCGACTCATGAACATAGAGACTGCAAGGTTTTCTGGACATCGGGTAGACCCAGAACTGGTGATGACATCAGAGCGGTTTTCAAAGATCAAAAGACTGCATTCCTATTCAAGTCCCCATTCCAATGGAGACTTTTTCATTCCTTTGGTAGCTTGATACAATGTGATACAATGGTTTTGCTAGCAGCGCAAAATTGGGGATCCATATACAACAGTACCCTGTGGCACCCAAGAAGGCTCTCACTTGCCTCCTGGTGGTTGGAGTAGGAATACTGCATACAGCTGCTTTGCGTTCTGGTAAGGGTTCCAGGCGTCGAATTCCGCTGGACAACTGGAATCCTAGGTATTTAACTTGTTTGACATAATTATGCTTTGGCTCTTGAGACTTTGTATCCAGCCTCATTAAAAAGGTGCAAGAGTTCACTGGTGGCTGGTGGACATTCACTTTCTGAGTTGGTGGTTATGAGCAAGTTGTCCACATATTGAAGTAGAATTTTTTTTTTTTTTTTTTTTTTTTTGGAGTTTCTGGATAACTTGTCAAATTTTTTGCTGAGTGAGCGAGTTCTTGAATTCTTGAGGTAATCTTGTCCAGATGAGTTGGCCCCGCCTCCTTGTAGTGGGGTCTTGGGCTAAGCGTATACAGAAAAAGGCATCTTTTTAAGTCCAGAATGATGAAATGTATAGCTTCAGCAGAGATCAGTTCCAAGAGAATATAAGGATTTTGGTACCACTGGCTGTATAGTTTCAGCTGCATCATTCATTCTTCTTAGATCCTGCACTGGGCGGTAATCACCTGTCCCAGGCTTCTTGACTGGCTTGAGGGTGACAATGGCAGGGGCTATGTTCTTCGCTAGGCCAGGTGGATTATCTTCTGCCCATCCTCCAGGTGGGGCTATGAGGTTGGTAAGTGTACAGCTTGTTGCTTTGGATGCAGGTGAATAGAACCGCCATTCTTCTTCTTGGGGACAGTTTGAGTTTCATTTTTTTCTTCCTTCAACAGAGGATATCTGTGCTTGAAGCTTTGCAAGCAGATCTCGGCTCCAAAAATGGAATAGGGCATTCAGGCATATACAGGAACTGGTACATTATTATTATTTTTTTTTTCTAGTTCACACATGTGGTTCTGCAGAAAAGGCTTTGCGAGAAAAACACAGGGGCTACTGGCTTTAGTATTCTGCTCCTGTATCCCCCATAAAAGTCCATATATTGGTCCCCTATTTTTCAGACTGACTCCTGGGGACCCAGGGAAACTGGAGAGTCCGGTCTGGCCTAGTCTTCATCCATGCTGTAGCCCTCTTCGGCTGCCACTCACGCTATAGCTGCTTCACTCTCGTGCTGAAACATTGTGCTTGGTTTATTGTTTTATGACTTTGCAATCAAGTACTCCCTCGGGAGTCAAGATACGGGCATTCACTTCTCTAATGTCCTTCTTTTTCTATAATGGGCGCACTCACACCCAGTTTTCACATCCGCTGCTCCTTCGATTAGGAAAACCTCCACATCATCCAACTAAAATATCTGTTCTCTTTTTTCCATCTTACAATTTTTTACATTCTCTGTCCTTCTTCAACAATCCACATACTTTCTGATAAACTTTCATTTAACCATTATGCCCGCAAATTCATCCAGTTCTCTGCAATTTCCGTTCATTAGTTCAATCAAGTCCTAAAACTTCTCAGTGCAGTTTTTTTTTTCAGTTCTAAACAAGTCTGGTCAGCTGACTTTCACTTCTAGTCCGGAGGGGGTGGACATTCCCCTGTTGCAGAGGTGGCTAGCAAACTACTTGGGAATCTGTAGTCCCCCCCCCCTCTCCTGGATTCTGTTTCTCCTAGCAATGCTCTATCCAGGAGGTTGATTTTTTTTTTTTTTTTTAAAGGATCCACTTCTCTGCTGTGGGCACATTAGTTCACGCCCACCGGGGGGGGGGGGGTTGACATCATCGGTGGACTGGGCTCCATCCCCCCCTTAAGCACTCTGAACAGAACTACTTACAGAGAGAGAGAGAGAGACGAGACAGGATATCTAGAAATTCTGGGGCAAAATCCTGATTGGGACAGAGACATTTCATAATCTTCAGTAAATCCCTTACTGAAATTCTTGATCATACTTGAAAAGACACTTATTATTTCTGTAAACATAGGGCAGGCAGGAAACACTTAGATTGAGCACATACATCCATTATGCTTCTTATAGAGAGAACTATAGCTATCTGTCAGCATGTCTCTGCAAAAGAAATTATTTTTTTTAGTTCAGGAAGCAAATATTTAAAAGACATTCCGGATATTTTTCATAAAATACAGTACACCTTTCCTTTTTTTTTTTTTAAATACAGAAAAACAAATTAATTTATCTTAAAAGCCAATATTGTAAAGGTCAGTGTAGCTAACTGATTTGTTCATTAGTAACCAGCACAGAGGGGAAGCATGCATTCAAATGACTTATACTCATTCATAAAAAGATAAACTTTGTTTTTAAAACTTTTGGTTAAACAGAGCTAGTGAAACCAGAGAAAAAAACTAATTATAAATTCATCACGCTTCGATTAAATGAAGAGACTTTTCAAATCGGGAGTCCCTTTTCATTCCTAGGAGAAATCTCCTGCAGTCTCCAGCAGTCTCTTCAGAACTTTTTTTTTTTTTTTTTGCAGGCTATGTGGAAGCCACACCCCTCTGCTCGCGGGGAAACAATTGAACTGTGCTCATAAAAAGAGACTTCTCATTCACATGGACAGAGAGATGCCAGAAAAAAACAATTTAAATCAATGTTAAGTCGTGATCTAATTACTTTGTAGATCAAAGGAAAAACAAAAACAGTTCTTTATCATTTCCTATTTAAACTGTTTCAGTGCTTACTGAAAATTTGAACATACAGCCGACAGAAATTCCTCTCACTTGGTCCGCAACCCATAAGGGATTAATACAAACTTAATCCTTTTCAGGCTAAACCCAAAAACTATCGGGACCCACAATCCTGACTAAACATTCTTATTAAATGATAAATAAATGATATATATTACATAACCACAGCAGAAGGAACAAAAACATATTAAATAAAACAGGTACAATTTGCCTGAAATAAGCACAAACTTACAGCATTGAGGTTTAAGCCTGCACAGGATTAGAAAGACGACACTATACATTCTTTCCTTCAGACACGCCCCCTGTCAGTTTTTCACACTGCAGTAGAAAAACTAACTGGGTCAGACCAGCTTTTTGATTTCTAAAAATGACTGTAGGTGTTTTGGGTCTTCATTCTGCTCTATTAATACAATTTCTTAATCAGTGAACTGTCACAAATTACTCAACAGAATAATCTCACATTTATAACAGAAGGGAAACTCGCAGTTTCAACAGATAGCAAAAATCAAATACACAGGACGGACAATACACCAAACGCTTCATCCGTTTCGCGACCTAGACGCAGTCACCCGACTAGGAACTGCGCTAGTCCAGAGTCCACTCTCGCTTGGTCCGTGCTGCCAGACCTCTCATTCACACTTCATTCACACAATCATGCTAGCAACGTATCTCAGAATGCATTCCTTTCTATCTATTCTGACTAGTCTTTTTCCCAATTACAAAAAGGATGAGGGTTTCACCCGGCGAATTCCCATGCGGGGTTACTCGGCCCTTCCTTGAGAGCTCTCTTATCAATTCCCAATATCTCGAGATTACAAATTCCAAGTTCCACTGGCAGTACTGCTCTTTCTATTTCTGTCTAGACATACCAAAAACCCAGTCCTGTCTGCTCTGACCAGGCTGAATCATGATTCTCTATAACAGCTGTACCTAGCGAATACTCATGCAAGGATTTTCAAACAAAGACTTAAGTCTTACCAAAGTTTTCAAACTGCAGTTCTAACTCATCTGTCTAGACAGGTTTTCAAAACTATACTTACCAGATCTGGTTCCCAAGCTTCTGAGTTGGATCCTGGACTCCCCCGGGTCGGAAGTGTTGGCCAGCTGGACTCAGTGCCTGCCGAGGCCAGGCAGAACTCCCTCCGATACAAGAGGATCGGTGGGCCCAGGGAAATTCCCCTGCGTCGGATTGGCATGGTTCCAACTGGACCAAACCTCAAGGCGAATTACGTGGATTTATTCACTTGAACACTATCCACCACTCGCACTTCCAGGCCAACGCACCAAGAATGTAGCAGCAGATAAGCATGCAATAAATAAATCCAGGAGTCTTTTCAAGGATCCCAGCCAGTTTAATGTGCACATGGCTCAAGCAATAAGCAATTTCAAAATGGCTGAGTAATGGCTTCTAGTAAAACAACAACTTTTATAGCTTTCTTGTCCATTCTAAGCATAGGCAAACTTTTCATTGGTCCCAGTACCCCTCTCACCCATCTATTGGTCCCGGTACTGATATGGCTACCCAATCGGGACTCTGGTCTGGGCTCAGCACCTGGTTGCCCCCCTTCTAGTCCCAATTACAATGGTCAGTGTCTCTAACTTGTTACATCTCTCCTCCAAGGTCGCTTAGCTTGTTAAAACATATGGGAAGCAGGGCACTGTAACCTTGCTTTTTGCAGAGTTAATTAATTCCATAGAAGCATAGCACACCTTATCAGTACCAATTAAACTTGTTTTTCTATATTTTCTAAGTTTCGTTTCTGCTTAGCTATGTTCAGTTAAACTGAGTTAAGTTTCAATTCTATGGTGTCATCATTCAGGGGGGTTTTCATTCCTCTGGGCCTAACTACAGGCTTCAGTTACAGGTCAAGCTGCTCAGGCCTGTCTGCTTAGTTCAATTAGCATGGATCATAGGCCGTCGCCTACCACAATCCGGTGATGGGGAGGGTGCTCGATAAAGCAGGTTGATTGAGCAGAGTTCATTAGATATAGTGAGGGAGTCAAGGTGGGTTGAGCTGAAGGAGTTGCATAGCTTGAAATTAAGATCTGTTTTGGCGAGGATGAGCGTTCCGCCTCCTTTTTGAGTGGATCTGTGGCATGTGTAGAGGTCAAATCCAGGAGGCAGCATCTGATTCAGGAGGATGTTGTCGCAATCAGATAGCCATGATTCCGTGACCATCAGGATGTCGAGCTTGTATTGAGGAATCAAGTCCATGACTGCAGGCCATTTTGATCGTATGGATCTGGCATTTATCAATGCACATTTTAGGAGGCGTTGTCGATGGAGTTTCTCAGATTGTGCTTTGTTGATGACTTGAAGGGGAATGCTAAGTAGATGGGAGTGGGATGTGTGGTTGCGTTTTGCAGTCGTGTGGTGGGGGAATTCAAACCATCTCCTTCCATATGTATGTAGTATTGGTATGTAGCTAGTATCGTGGTTGAGGGCGTTTATGATGCAGGGGAGCCTAAAGGTAAGGAGGGTAGTGAGTGATAACAGGACCTTATACATTTTAGATTAAATAGAAATAGTGCAATGACTAGCAGCAGTGCAGTGACCCGCAATTGCTATCAACAGTACAATGACTAATTGTTATTGGCAACAGTTAAAGGACTATAGACAGTGGTAGTACAATGTGCTAATTTAGTATTGGCAATAGTATAAAGGTTATTGAGTTGCAAATAACAGTATAATAGCTTTGGAGAGGCTAATTAGTACTGACAACAGTATTGTACTGGCTGGTGATAAGTTCTTACTGAGAACAGTATTGTACTGGCTGGTGATAAGTTCTTACTGACAACAGTATTGTAATGGCTGGTGATAAGTTCTTACCTGAGCCATGCGCGGGGGTGGTATCCGCTTCGAGCGGTACCGAGCCTCCGGCATCGGCACCGGTGTCGAGTGTTCCACTCTTCACCAGGGATCGTCATCGGGCATCCTCGGTACCTTCGGGACCGATCGATACGCACCGCATTGACGTCTCTCAATCTCAGCCTTGCTCCGGGACGGTACCGGCATCAATCGGTTCTGATACCCTGGCATCGGCATCGAGGTGGACCGCCTTACCCTTGGCAAGGGGGGGTTATTGGGTATCCTCGGTACCGTCGATACTGATCGATGTAACTCAGGCTGCCTTAGTGGTATCGGCATCGCCGATGCCGCCACCGGCGTTGGAACCCTCGCAACATGCATCGATAGTCTCGCTTTCTTCGATGCCGAGTCTTGAATCGATATCTAGTCTCGAGAACTGGGTACCGACGCATCCCGGAACCGACTCCTGTCGTTTCCATATGGGCAGTTCCAAAGATCCTAGCCATAACTCTCTCATGATCTCGGTACCACTGCAGCAGTCCCCGATGGCAACTTCAACTGCTAATCCTCCATCAGTATCGATGTCTATGCCTGTTCTTGCACCGATGCCTAGTTTGGAACCGATACCTGGCATTGATGCAGTACCCACTGCCTCTAAGTTAACATGCCAGTATCCCTGTCCATCTACTAGGTCTCTTTCTTTAGCCTTACCAGGGATAGTTCCCATAGGAGATCAGTCTTTTCAGGCTTTTCTCCGGGATATGGCAACCTTTCTTAATATATCTATCCCTGGTTGTGATGCTACTCATGGCTCACCGGCACAAATGGAAAATATGATGCTTCCTTTACATCCTGCTCTGCAGGATCTCCTTCTGAGGCTCTGGAAATCGCCCTTACGACTTCCTCTAGTTTCTACAGCCATTGAGGTTCGGTACTGGGTGCCACCCTCTCCAGGGTTTCAAAAGCCTCAACTTTCTCATCGTTCCCTTGTAGTGGAATCAGCACTGAGGAAAGTTAAGAGCAAGAAGAAGCATTCTTCTTATCCGCCAGGTCGTTCTTCCAGAACACTCGATGCTTTTGGTCGTCAGGCCTTCCAAACCTCTATGCTGGCCTCCAGAATTCTTTCATATATTTTTCACATGAGTCTAACACTCCAGGAAGTCACAGAGCAATTGTCTCTTTTGACCCCTTTTTTACCAGAGCCCAAGGCTACTGATTATTCCTTGCTCATCAATCACAGCCGGAATATATCCTGGTTCCTGTCTCGTGCTTCTATAGACTCTTTTGAGTCCGTTAGCAGATCCTCTGCTATTGCTATTGCAGCACGTCGCAGAGCCTGGCTTGAAGCTTCAGACTTGAGCAGATGGGCACAAACTATACTGGCTCATTCTCCTTGTACAGGAGAAGGTCTCTTCAATAAGGAGGCTTTACGTCAGGTTGCTCAATGCTCCACTGACTCTCCTTCCACTAAAGACCATTCTAAGCCACCTCCTTCTTCAAGGGGTAGGAAATGTCCTACCAAACCTTCTTTCCCTAAGAAAAGAAAGTTTCATTCATCTCCTGCCCATCTTTCGGCTGTACCTAAACAAGGGACGCCTCAGCCTGGTCTGAAGTCCTCCAGCTCTGGCCAGTCTCAGCATTCCCAGCAACCATAAGGGCCGGGAATTGTAACCTACAGTTCACTTCTATCCATTAGAAGTTTATTCCCTGTGCTTTTCTTTTTCAGTGTACTAACCTGTCGAAAATTTTTTGTTCAGGGACTACAAACTCTCCAGAAGAGCAATTGCAACTATCCCCTGATAGTTCTGTCCCAACTGAACATTTTTTCCTTCAGTTGACTTACCCTATGGGTACGTCACCCTCAAATTACTACCCTCTCAACTGGGTTTTTTCCCTGACTGAGGAGTACCATACTGAAAGCTTCTCTAGCAAGCTCGTTCCTCAGACAAGGAGAAGGGATATCTCCTCTCTTTTCCTGTCTGTTTTTCTTTATTGGGCACAGGACAATCTCTCTGCTGTTTCCGTCAGCAGCTGTGCCTGCAGGAGTTACAGTAATAGTATTACTGGTAATTTTTCCAAATTCCAGTCCCTTGTTCAAAATTTTCTCTAGCCTCAGTAGTGATTCCAAGCTATTCGTCATCTATCTTGGATCCTCCTACTCGTTTAGGCTTTCTCACATTATTCTAACCATCTCCTCTCCTAGGATATGGCAACACACCTGACTTCAGTCAGTTTGTCTCATATCTCTCCTGCACAATGCTCTCTGCAGTCTTCAGAGAAGCTTTCTACTATGAGGGCCTTGCTATAGAGCATTGACCTTGTCTCTGAAGCTTCTCTATTATTAGGGAAAAGCTTATAAACCCTTCCCATGCCTGTGAGGGTTCTCCACACCCTCTAGCCTGGGGTGTTAACACGAGATATCAGTTCTTCTGCGTGAAAATCCAAGGCTGATGTTTACGCATGCTACCTCTGGGTCCCTCCAGTAGGTCCCTCTGGTATCTTCTTCTGCGTTTCCGCACATCTGCCATGTCAGTGTTCTGTGGAACTCCCGCCTTGTTCCTTACAGATTCATATGATCATCTGTTTTCACGCGAACATCACAGTTATCTTGTTGGATTGCCTTCCTGCATCCCTCAATCCACGGAAATAGATTCTCTATACATATCCCAAGTGGGTTCACCCTCTTGTAGAGCGCAGAATCTTTTTCTTTTATATTCCCCATGTACAATTATGGGGCTGGGTGGTAGACATGTATCTTCAACCTGTTGTCTTGTATGTAGCATCTCCATATATGTCTACATACCTATATCATTACTCTGGTGGTGCAAAACCATGCCCCACAAATGTATCTATATTTGGGTATATTATATCTATCTATATCTATATATTTTGATACATTTCTCCACCCATATTCTAATATACACATCTGGATATATGTATATATATATATATATTCCATCCACATATCTATATCTATATCTATATATATGTGTCTGTTGAGGGGCTTCTTAAGGGTTGATATGTCTTACACACTATCACCCTTACTGTCTATACTAAATGTTTTACTTCCTAGAGGTTTTAGACAATCTATCGCCCTACTTCGCATACCATATTACGATGCAGAAATTGTTAGGCACCAATAACCACTGTGGTGCTAACATCTTCCATTTTTTCTTTAAGTCCTTGAAGCATCAAGCTTCAATATTTTTCCTATCTCTCGCCAGCTAGGAAAAACAGTGTACATCTTTATCTTTGAGTACACAGCTGTTCTCCTTGGGAATAGGGGTTTTTCCAGTTCCCCTCTTCCCGCCAGGACTGGGCTAGTTCTCCAACTCCGTCAGTCTTCTTCCTTTAGTCCTCAATGTTAATGACCTTATGCCTAAAGGAGTTTTCAGCTTTTTTCCATAAAGCTTTCCATTGAAGACCTGACGTCTAATCCTACCCAGTTGACACCTGGATCGTCTACTACCTCCAGGTCTGGACCTTCATCCTCACTACTGGGAGGTCACCTTGAAGATTCCGCCACTGCTTATCCAGTAGACTCCATCCTGCTTCCTACTTCCTACAATACAGTAGGTAAGCTGCATATTTTAAGTGTACATTAAATGTGTTTAATGCTACTCATCATATATACCAAGGACTCCTGTAGTCTGTAGGACCCTCTAGTCCTTGGCTATGCTGTTTCTTTCCTCACAGCTCCTTTATTGTCAACTCCTACCCTCCATCCCACATTGGATGCCGGGGATTCCTGGAGACAAAATGCACCCCTGATCCAGGCTCTTGCATTTTTATGGGATCTCCCCCTGGCATCTCCATCTAGGGAGTCCCCATATGTGAAGACTCATTCCTGCTTGTTCCTGGAGATAGCACAGTTACTTACCTGTAACAGGTGATCTCTGGGAACAGCAGGAATTAGTCTTCACAACCCTCCCACCTCCCCTAGGAGTTGCATCTCTTTATCTTCTTCTTCCTTTTCTCTCTCGCCTTTGTCTCAGCTTTGAAACTCAACTGAAGAGAGGCTCTGGAGAAGGCGGGAAGTCAGCGCGCAGGCGCAAGGGATGCTGCCAAAAGCTTTCTGATTGGAAGCTGGGCAGCGTTCCCGTGCAGGCTCCGTCGGTACCGACGTACCCATATGTGAAGACTAATTCCTGCTGTTCCCAGAGATCACCTGTTACAGGTAAGTAACTGTGCTTTTCAGGTGAGTAACTATGCTTTCTCTGAGCTAAGAGAGATCTGGGCAATTTGGTTCAGTCAGAGCTTCACCTTAGGAGCATGGCTGCATACCTATGTAGTCTACAGAGAACCCCCATTACAGTAAGCAACTATGCTATCTGCTTCGGAGTGAGAGCCAGAGTGAGCACATTGATTGCTTTCCTGCTTACCTCCCCCATTCAGAAATGAATTTCCTTATGAAGATATTTATTAGCTTAGATCGTGCAGCAGATGGCAAGAGAAACCTTTTCCATGGGCAGATGTTTTTGGCCTCCTAAAATACAAAATGGCACCAAATGTTATAATGGCATTCCTTATTCATGGCCTGCTAAAGGTCAGCAATTTTGTACACAGCAAAATTAATTTACTATGCAACCTGTTTCCAAAAAATGGACGTGAAATATAAGGTCAAAATGACTCTAGATTTCAATAAAATTCATCTTTCACACTCCTCGGTTGTGTCCATGAGTAAGGCCAAGAAGTGTAGTGAGTTTTCCAGTATTCTTCTGGTACAGATCCATCGTTATTAACCACTTTGGCAAGGAAGTATTTGAAGAGGCCATGCTTTCTGCCTGTTTAGTTTCTCATCAGCTTTATATGATCCAGTACATGTATACGTAAAGGTAGTGCCAGATCCAGAAGTGCTTGTACTACCCTTTTTACATAGTAACATAGTATATGGCAGCAGATAAAGACCAGCATGGTCCATCTAATCTGCCCAGCAAGGCAGCAAGAGTAGGTGCACTTGCCATTCCATGCAGATCACCTCTCCCCATGCCTTTATTTTGGGGTAGATCCACTGCTCTGTGTAGGTCACCCCTATTTGTTGAGATATAAGAGATAGTTATGCTTATTTTGATTTTATCCTGTTGCTATAAAGGGATCCACTATGTCTGTCCCATTCCATTTTGAATTCTGTCACTATGTTTGCCCCCACCACTTCCATTGGAAGGACATTCCAAGCATCCACCACCCTTTCAGCGAAAATGTATTTCCTGACCTTGGTTTTCAGTTTACCCCCTTGCAGCTTCATGTTATGCCGTCTAGCAGGGCTATACCAATCGTGAAATGTGCCCTGTGCGACTTGCATATCGGGCCCCCCCCCCCCCCCCCCCGCACCTCCATCCAGCCACCTTCTTAGCGTGCTGCGAGAAGGCTTAAGGGACACATTTTGGCTGTCTGCCGTTGCCTGCCGCCGCTGAGAGAAGAAAAAGTGATGATGGCAGGCAACGGCAGACAGCCAAAATGTGCCCCTTAAGCCTTTGCGCCCTGTGTGGCCACACAGCTCACAAAGGGCTAGGTACGGTCCTGCCCTCTAGTTTTACAGCTTCCCCGTCTTTGGAAGAGGTTTGTTTGTCCATTAATACTCTAAATATTTAAAGGTCTGAATCATATCTCCCCTGTCCCTCCTCTCCTCCAGAGTGTACACATTTAAGTCTTCAAGTCTCTTCGCATAAGTCTTCTGAAGCAGGCTCCAAATCATTTTGTCGCCTTCCTCTGAACCTCTTCCAGCCTTTTTATATCTTTTGTGAGATACAGTCTTCAAAACTGAACACAATATTCCAAGTGAGGCCTCACCAGCGACTTGTACAGTGACATTAGTACCTCTTCCTTTCTGCTGGTAATTCCTCTCTGTATGCAACCCAGCATCCTTCTGGCTTTTGCCACCGCCTTGTCACACTGTTTTGCCACCTTGGAATCAACAGAAACAATCACACCGAGGTCTTTCACCTGGTCCATGCACATCAATCTCTCACCCCCTATTGCATACAATTCCCTTGGATTTCTGCTTCCCAAGTGCATTATACTGCACTTCTTCACATTAAATCTTAACTGCCAAGCATTAGACCATTCTTCCAGCTTTTGTAGATCTTTCCTCATGTTCCTCACTCCCTGAGGGGAGTCCACTCTGTTGCAAATGTTGGTGTCATCTGCAAAAAGACAGAATTTTCCATTCAGCCCTTCAGCAATATCACTCATGAATATATTGAACAGTACCGATCCCAAGACCGAACCTTGGGGCATACTGCTAATCACCTTTTGCAGTATCCAACTTATCTTCCCTCCCTCTCAATCAAAATCTGTACTGGATCCTAGCAATTCTTTCCTGGCATTCTTTCACACATATGGTCTTCCTTCACCCCTGTTAAAGCAGAAGGCATTCAGCTCATTTACTCAGTTTGTAGAACCACTTGTTGTTCAGATCCTATTTCTTCCTCTTGGTTAGCAGAACCCTCAAGAGGGCTGGCCCCATTATCCAGACTATTCTGAATATTAATCTCAGCCTAGGATCGGTTCGGACACCCTGGAAAAAAAACATTAATTTGCTCCATTTTAAAGAGCCCATTTCTAGACCCATTGGACACCAATAATTATCGTCCATCTCTAATTTGCCGTTCATTTCCAAACTCACTGATCGGGCTGTACTATCCCAATTATCAGATCATATGGAACACATAATGTCTTAAACCCACATCAGTCTGGCTATAGAGCATGCCATAGTGCCAAAACCATAATAACGGAAAACAACACAAGCACTAGCAAATTAGATGCAAAACATTGATAAGGCAGGCAAAGAGAGCATTTGAAAAAAAGCTTGCTGTAGAAGCAAAAACACATAATAAAACTTTTTTCAAAAACATTCATAGCAAAAACTCTGTAAAAGAGTCTGCTGGACCACTGGATGATGGAGGGATGAGAGGGGCGCTAAGGAAGGACAAGGCCATAGCAGAGAGACTGAATGAATTCTTTGCTTCGGTCTTTACTGAAAAAGATGTAGGGAAGTTACCCATGCCTGAAATGGTATTTAAAGGTGATATATCAGAAGAATTGAAAGAAATATTGCTAAACCTGGAAGATATAGTACAAGTATTTGATAAACTATAGAGTAGTAAATGATCTGGGCTGGATGGTATACATCCAAGGCTGTTGAAAGAACTGAAATATGAGATTGTAGACCTACTATTAGTAATCTGTGAACTATCATTAAAATCATCTTTAGTACCTGAAGATTGGAGAATGGCAATGTAATGCCAATTTTTAAAAAGGGTTCCAGGGGTGAACACTGGAAACTACAGACTGGTAAGCCTGACGTTAGTACCAGACAAAATGGTTAAACCATTATAAAGAGTAAAATTACTGAACATGTAGATAGCCATGGTTTAATGGGAGAAAGCCAATATCGATTAAGCCAAAGAAAGTCTTGTCTTACTGTTGGGGGTTTTCGCCCTCTTGTTAATTGTCATGGCTGCAGGGTTCACCCCAACATAAGTGTAAAGCACAGGACCCTCTTTCAAATAAAGTATCGTGCCACTGAAGTAAAGTAGAAATTTTATTGTCAGGTATGTAATATCACAAGATTCATAAGTTTAAAGTCAATGCTCTAATCTTTATATTACAAATCAGCATGAAACAGGAAAATGAATATAAAATTGTCTTTATGCTCAATGCACCTGAGGTCTCCTATGAAGGGTTCTGGGGACAGAATAACATTGCTCTCTAAGGAGGGTGTGCCAGTCTGTCCATCTTCCAGAGTTTCTCTCCTATATTTATATACATTTTTAGACTTGTAAAGCAGAACTGCTGGCAGGCAAGTTTCCTCTCCTCCTTCTTGTTCCTTTTTTTCAAGCATGTCTTTTCCTTAACCTTTTGCCCTCTTGCCTTCTGCTTTCCCCTTGTGACATTTATTTATTTATTTAACAGGTTTTTTTATACCGCCTTTCTTACAATCAAAGCGGTTACAAGACTACATCAGGTTAAGAATAACTTACAAACATACAATCATCAGCCTATACAGACCAAACAATAAATCCATTTTATACCACCTTATCAAAATATCAAAGTGATAAGCAATGGATCCATAGATGACAGGGAAGGACTACATCATGTTAACATATAATACAGACATACCTCTAAACGAAGGAACAGCGTAAGGGAGAGACAGAAAGAGGACATTGTACAGAGAATACTTTTTGCCATGGGCCAACGCCTAAGGGCCCTCTGGCGAGGCCCTCAGGCGCGGGCCCGCCTGTCGGCGGCTGCTTTAATAGAGAGCTGCTTCTCCCCTCCCACAGCCCCGTTTGGGCCGGAGGCAGTTCGTTGGTCTCGCGCCTCTTAGGGACCGGCTCAGCTGCTGTTCCCGCCGTCGGCGGCTACTTTAATAGAGAGCTGCTTCTCCCCTCCCACAGCCCCGTTTGGGTCGGAGGCAGTTCGTTGGTCTCGCGCCTCTTAGGGACCGGCTCAGCTGCTGTTCCCGCCGTCAGCGGCTGCTTTAATAGAGAGCTGCTTCTCCCCTCCCACAGCCCCGTTTGGGCCGGAGGCAGTTCGTTGGTCTCGCGCCTCTTAGGGACCGGCTCAGCTGCTGTTCCCGCCGTCGGCGGCTGCTTTAATAGAGAGCTGCTTCTCCCCTCCCACAGCCCCGTTTGGGCCGGAGGCAGTTCGTTGGTCTCGCGCCTCTTAGGGCATCCTGTCTTCTCACCCTCCTGGCAGTTCCTTTACCTTTTGCTGATCCTGCTTCCTGCACATTGGCTCCAGATGTTGATGTTTGTCAACTACATCATGTCACCTAGTTCTTCTTTTTGTTCCCTTTGTCTAACCAAGGGGCCCAGGTGGCAGTTTCAGTAAACTTATAGCTTCCAGAGATGTTAAGGTCAGCATCTCTCATTGTGTCAGCTCTATGATTTCAGGATGTTAGCACATTCCATAGTTCAAAATGCTAATTCTGCAGTTCCAGGGTGAAAGGATCAGCAGGCTGTTTCTTACTTAGACCTGGAGCTGAAGACATTAGCACAAGATGGAAGACAGTAGTCCAACTTGAGACAAGGGTACCTGAAGGGGGATTCATTTTCCCCTCATTACTAATCTGTTATATTTTTTGAAGATGTGAATAAATGGGTAGACCAAGATGAGTTGGTTGATATAGTTTATCTCGATTTTCAGTAAGCCTTTAACAAGGTCCCTCACGAGAAGCTCTTGGCCAAATTAAAAAGTCATGGGATTAGAGGCAGTGTACTATTGTGGATCAGAAACTGGTTAAAAGATAGAAAGCAGAGAGTAGGGCTAAATGGTAATTTTCTCAATGGAGGAAGGTGAATAGTGGAGTACCCCAGGGTTCTGTGCTGGGTCCACTGCTTTTTAAAATATTCATAAATGACAAGGAAATGGGAATAACAAGTGAGGTTATCAAATTTGTAGATGATATAAAATTATTCAAAGTTGTTAAAATGCAAGACAATTGTGAAAAATTGCATGAGAACCTTGATAAATTGGAAGACTGGATGTCCAAAGGGAGATGAAATTTAACGTAGGCAAGTGCAAAATTATGCACCTAGTAAAGAACGACCCAAACTATGGTTACATGATGCAAAGTACCACTTTAGAATCCACCACCCAGAAAAAAGATTTAGGTGTAACCGTGGATAATACATTGAAACCCTCCGCCTAGTGTGCAGTGGCAGCCAAGAAAGCAAATAGAAAGCGTAATTACTCATCTGCAACAGGTGTTCTCTGGGGGCAACAGGAAACAGTCCTCACAAATGGGTGACATTGGTGCTGACAGTGCCACATTAGGAACCTCCACCAGGAAAAAGAGTTAGGTGTCATTGTGGATGCTGTGTTGAAACCCTCTTCCCAATGTGCAGCGGTGGCCAAAAAGCAAATAGAATACTAGGAATCATAAGGAAAGAAATGGAGAATAAAGGAAGGATATTATAATGCCTCTGTATCATTCCATAGTGCGACCGCACCTTGAATATTGTGTTGAATTCTGGTCGCTGTATCTTAAAAAGGATATAGCGTTATTAGAAAAGGTACAGAGAAGAACCATCAAAATGGTAAAGGGGATGGAAGGATACCCTTATCAAGAGAGGCAAAAAAGGTTAGGGCTCTTCAACCTGGAAAAGAGATGGCTGAGGGGAGATATGATAGAGGTCTATAAATTAATGAATGAAGTGGAACGGGTAAATGTAGATCGATTGTTTACGCCATCAAAATATAGAAGGACTTGGGGACATGTAGTGAAACTACTGGGTAACCTATTTATGACTAATAAGAGAAAATATTTTTTCACTCTACGTGTAATGAAACTCTGGAATTCGTTACCGGAAGATGTAATAAAAGTTGGTAGTTTAGCTGGGTTTAAATATTTTTTCTAGCATTTGCATACAAGCATTTTAGAGGCTGTATTTTATTCATATTAATCTGGCTATTGGTAGGCAGGGGTAATTTGCAATCTTTAAACTCTGTCTGCTCTGTACGCAAGGGCATTTGGGTAACTTTTGTCTTTATTGGAACCTGTCAGACGGCTGCCTGGGTGAGAATATTCACAGTCTTGGCAAGTGCATATATCAATATGATTTGCAAGGGATTGTGGGAAATGCAGTCCATTCACACCAGACACAGCTGCTCACAATAATTAGTTGTGCTTGAGTGTAAAGCCAATAAGATATTTATTTATGGGGTTATTTCTCCCAACACAGATATGCTTGGTAGCACATAAAACAGGATACTTGCTTTCATTGTTAAACTTAGAAAAACAAAATCAGGAAAACAACAGTTGAACTTGTCAGGCAATCAAATGAAAAGAATAAAGACCTGGTTGGTAACAAACTGGTCTTTTCTGTAGGCTTTAGCTAATATTTTCTTAGCAGTGTATCAAACAACAAGCAAAACCCACAAAGAAGGGAAAAACTGTTCTTTTCAGGTTAACTTCTTATGTCTTCACATATAGACTCAGAAGTGATTCCCTCAGAGCTCACAAGCAATTAGGTAAGGCTCAATTGCTAGCAGTTATCCAGCTGAAACCCCTTAGCTGGCTTGCTTTCTACTGCGTGGCCCAAATCCTACTCAGGAGCTTTTCTGAGTAGATTAAAGAACAAGTTTGTATTTCTTTGTGATGGTTGCTGTACTTTGTAACAGAAAATTACCAAAGGAGTTTAGACAGAGAGCAATCCATATATTCACAGCCTGTATCTAAGACCGCTCCCCCTTCTTCAACAATCATGGGTTCAATATCATGGATTGGCACAGAGGAATTTCTCAATGTAGCACTCTCAGGAGAATACTTGTTTCCCTGCTGTCTTTCAAGGTTATAGCTAGGGCATAGATCAGTGTTCATACCTGAGCTTCCATTGCTGCTAGAGTTCTTCTCTAAATAGCCTGGCCAGTATGTAGTCCAGTTCTTATGTCCAGCCTTCCAATCCAGATCCCTGGACACTGGATCTCTCTTCACATACCTTCTGGCACGGGTCCTAGGGTCCCTTCCAAGTGCAGCCGTCTCCCTCACAGGTACCCTCTGGAGATTCCTAGCTCTGCAGCACCATTCCTCTGGCTTTCCCTAGTCCAATGGTGTATGCTGGCCCTTGGAATACCTTCCAGTATACGTACTGCTCTGGACTCCTTTAGACCTCCCAAATGCTTTTCTCTTCTTTCTTCCAAAGGGTTTCTTGCCCTCTCTGTCCGTCCGGTCTGGCTTCTGTTCCTGATGATCCTCCAGATGATGAAGCTGTCCAAGATGAGGATCTCCAAGATGAAACTGAGGATGAGGATCTCCCAGCTGAAACTGAGGATGAGGATAATTCTCTGTAGAATAAACTCTACCTTTATTCTGCTTTGAGTGCTCCACCCTAGCACAGTGCAGCTGTGCTGAATCAGGCCCTGCCCTTTGAGATGAGTGCTTGGGGATTACCTCATAGCCCTCTTGATTGAACACATGTTTCCCCACTTCAGCTCCTCTAATGGCTGTTGGAAACCTGGTGCATTCTGGGACTGGTAGTCTTTTATGGGAAAATTCTGTTTTCTTATTTCTACCAGAACTGACAGGTTGCTTGTTCAGAGTCACTTCACCTTTTCTATAGCTCCTTCCTGAGCTATGATAAGCTTCCTTATCACAAACCTCTCTGTCGATATGCCCTATCTTCAGTCTTTTGCTAGTATCCTTTAAGTATACATTGTTCCGAACAATGCACTTTTGGGTGACTGTCAGCTTTCCCCTATTATCTAGTTTAAAAGCTGCTCAATCTCCTTTTTAAAGGTTAATGCCAGCAACCTGGTCCCATCTCGGTTAAGTTGGAGTCCATCCCTTTGGAAAGGCCCTTCCTTTCCCCAGAATGTTCCCCAGTTCCTAACAAATCCAAAACCCTCTTCCTTGCACCATTGTCTCATCTACGCATTGAGACTCTGGAGCTCTGTCTGCTTTTGGCTCGTGCACGTGGAATGGGAAGCATTTTGGAGAATTCTACCCTGGAAGTTCTGGATTTCAACTTCCTAACTAAAAGCCTAAATTTAGCCTCCAGAACCTCCCTACCACACTTTTCTATGTCATTGGTACCGACATATACCAAGACAGCAGACTCCTCCCCAGCACTATCTGAGACCTTGTCTAGGGGGCACGTGAGATCAGCTATCTTCCCACCAGGCAGGCATGTTACCAGGCGATCCTCACGTCGACCTGCCACCCAGCTATCTAAATGCCTAATGATCGAATCACCAACTATAACAGCTGTCCTAACCCTTCTCTTGTGGGCACATGACCCTAGAGAAACCTCCTCGGTGCGAGAGGGTTTTACATCACCTGGAGGACAGGTCCTAGCTGCAGGATCACTTCCTGCCACACCAGAGTGATGCGCTCCTGTCACGTGACCTCTCTCCTCCATTGCAACAGGGATACTGCCAGACTGGAGGTGGGACTTCAGTACTTCATCCCTGTAGGTCTAGTCTATGTACCTCTCTGTTTTCCTTATGTCCTCCAAATCTGCTACTCTAGCCTCCAGAGATCAAACTCATTCCCTGAGAGCAAAGAGCTCCTTGCACCTACTGTACATGTAAGACCCCTCACCAACTGGGAGAAAATCATACATGTCATACTCAATGCAAAAGACTGGAAAACCCCCATCTTACTGCTGGACTGCTGTTTGCATCTTAGTTTTATGGTTGTGTTTAGGTATTCAAGTTGTTTACTTACTAAGGTTTGCTGGGGATACTTATACTAATAAAACTATACCTAATATATTTAATGGACTTTGTTCACGTCAAGCTTAATTAATCTCAGGTCCTTAATATATACCCGATGAGGATAAACAGCTGCACCTGAGAGTGGATATGGCACCTCCTTTCCTTTAAGAGGTTTAAGCACCTATAAAGCTATGATTATCCCAGGGATGAGTGGGAGTCAGGGAGGGAGGGAGAGAAGACTTATTAAAAGCTGGCTGCTGCACAGTACCCTGTCCTGTGCTTCTAAGGTAATCTATGACCAATTTCCTGGGTGAATCACACAGCCTTGCTTTGATAGAGGGACTATTTCAAAATACCTCTTTGATCTGTCACTTTTCTTTAACACCTTTTTAAAACAATTTCACTGGTCTCTTGCCCCCTATCTAAAAGCCTCTTTATGAAGGTCTCTAGAAACAATTTATTGCTCAAAGAATACTGACCCTGTTTTTTATTTTATGCTAAGTTATACTCTTATTTGATTTAAATTAAAATTCTTTGCTGATACTAGGCCCTGCCTGAATATTAAATTTAAACTAGAAGCTCTCTGCTGGGTTGGAACTTTGTCATAACCAATTGAAGCCAAATATGGCTATTTATATTCTCAGCGTTCAGAAACACATGTTCTGCAGCCTCACGCTTGTCCCTAGATCAGCAATCTTGCAGACTATCTTTGAGGAGTAGGGGACCCTTCAGGTCAACATCAGCAGCAATAAACCGTAGTTACTCACCTGTAACAGGTGATCTCCGAGAACAGCAGGAATTGAGTCTTCACATATGGGTATCATCAGCACCGACAGAGCCCGCGCGGGAACGGTCTCCAGCGTCCTATAGGAAAGCTTTTGGGAGCATCCCACTGCACCTGCACTGCTGCCTTCCCGCCTTTCCAACTCTCCCTTTTCAGTTGGGTGTGTAGCTGAAAAAAAAGGAGAGAAGGAAAGAAGAGAGAGAGAGAGATACAGTTCCTAGGGGAGGTGGGTGGGTTGTGAAGACTCAATTCCTTCTGTTCCCGGAGATCATCTGTTACAGGTAACTACACTATCTCCAGAACAAGCAGGAATGTGATCTTCACATATGGGGACTCCCAAGCTTAGAGATGCCAGGGAGATGACCCCATAGAGCAGCTAAACCCAGGCTGATGTGGGTCATGCTTCCTCCCAAGGATCTCTGGTATTGAAACCCGGGACTGGGGGTTGGAGTTGTTTTAAGTCTGAAAGAGATGCTGGAGAACAGTCTGGCCAAACAAGGCATCCTGACAGGAGTCCTTGTCTAAACAGTAATGGGCCGCAAAGGTGTGGACCGAGGACCAAGTAGCTGCTTTGCAGATGTCATTGATGGACACTGAGCGAAGGTTGGCCATAGAGGCAGCCATTGCTCTAACGTTGTGAGCTGTGACTTGACCTTCGAGAGAAAGTCCTTTACTCTCATAGGTAAAGGATATGCAGTCTGCAATCCACCTGGAGAGTGTTCTCTTGGAGACTGGTAAGCCCAGGTGGCTGGAATCAAAGGCAACAAAAAGCTGTGAAGCCTTTCTATGCTGCCTAGTTCTGTGAAGGTAAAAGGCTAAAGCTCTTTTACAGTCTAGAGTGTGAAAATTCCTTTCACTAGAGGTATGAGGCCTAGGGAAGAAGACAGGAAGATAAACCGACTGGTTTAAATGAAAAGGCGAAACCACCTTTGGCATAAAGTGATAATGAGTCCTAAGGACTACTTTATCATGGTGGAACCTTATTTAAGGAGGATCAGCCACTAAAGCTTGTAGCTCACTGATGCGTCTTGCAGAAGTGAGGGCAATTAAGAAGATTACCTTCCAAGAAAGAAGCTTCAGGGATGTAGTGACTAAGGACTCGAAGGGCGGCTTCATGAGCTGTCCGAGGTCAAGATTTAAGTCCCATGCCACTAATGGTGACTTAATGGGTGGCTTAGTTAAGAGTAGACCTCTCATAAACCGCACTACAGGCAGCTGAGAGGAGTCAGGTTGTCCATCAAAGGGCTTGTGGAAAGCCGCAGTGGCACTAAGGTGGACTCTTACTGAATTAGTCTTGAGATCCGAAGATGAAAGATGGAGGAGATACTCCAGTAACACCTCTACGGGAGCTGAAAAAGGATTAAGTTCCTTCTTTGAACACCAGATAGAAAACCTTTTCCACCAAAGGCATAAGCCTGCCTTGTGGAAGGTTTTCCTTGAGGCCAAAAGGATATCCTTAACCTGTTGTGAGAGGTTGATATCCTAGAATTCTAAGCTCTCAGTAACCATGTCATCAGGTGTAAAGACTGAGGATTCGGGTGAAAGAGCATCCTGTTCTCCTGGGATAGAAGATCTGGAGCACATCCCAAGTCCAGAGGCTTGGCTTGAGAGACACATAGAAGCAGTGGATACCACGTCTTTCGTGGCCAGCGTGGGACTATGAGGATCATATGGCCCGTGTCTTTCTGGAGTTTGAACAGAGTCTTGGGAATGAGGGGAATGGGTGGGAAGGCATACAGGAAGTCCTGACCCCAGTGGAGGTGGAAAGCTTCCCTTGCCTGACTGTTTAGAGCCGGAATATTCAGATTCTGTTCACTGTTCCTAGCACCATTCTATCAGGATCTGCGATTCTTTTCTTAGTTGGTTCTCCTTCTATTTGTTGGACTGTTCTTTCCTGCTTTCTTCTTATTCTAGACTGTCCACTTCTTTTCCTCTTCTTTCCAGTGTCCCTAAGAGGTCTCTTTTTGCTACCATTCTGTTTAATATTGTTATGGACCTTCTCCCCATCCTGATTCAGTCTCTTGGCTGCACACCCTTGCTTTGCACAGACAATATTCAGATTCTGTTCACTGTTCCTACCTCTTCTTGGACATCTCTCCAAACATGTTTCACAGCAGTAAACCAATGGCTCCGCAACAACCACCTTATCCTCAATACTAATAAATGTGATGCCTCCTTACTGCTCCAGTTTCGTGATTCTGTTAAAACCTTAGGTGTCATCCTTGACTCTGCACTTTCTTTCAAACCCCATTTGGACTCCTTATCCAAATCCTGCTTTTTTGCTCTTCATCGCCTTTGTTCAGCCTGATTCGCTTTCACTCAGACTCAGTTCACTCAGCTAGTTCTGGCTCCTGTTATTCCAAATCTAGACTACTGCAAGTCCCTGTTCTTTGGTCTTCCCAGTATTCTCTTCATCGTTTACAACTGATACAGTCTACTGCTGCCAGACTTATTCATTCACTTTGCATCCTTCTTACCTGGCCATTCTTATTTCCCCTTACCGCCAGGTTGCTCCCTTCATTTGTCCAATGCCATTCTCCTTTCCCTCCACCTTCCTTCTGCTCTGCACCTTTAGTTGTTTCTTGGAACTCTTATTTCACCTATGTGGGCCCTTCCATATGGAACTCTCTCCCTTTCTCTCTTCTGTCTTTTTTTCCCCATTTTCAAGAACCACCTTAAGATCTGGCTATTTCAACAAGCTTTCCCCTAGGCCAGTGCCTCCTGACTACCTTTTTTCAGCCAGTAACTTCCTTACTTTATTCCCCTTCCCTCCCCCATCCCTGCTTTGTAACGCCCTACTCTCTTTCCTTTTCTTCTTTCTTTTTGTTTGTTTTTCCCCTTTTTATATCTCCTTTCTAAACCGATGTGGTGGTGGTGGTGGTGGGGGGGGGGGGGGTTGGCAGTATATCAAGCACCTGAAATAAATAAATAAATACATACATACATAGATAAGCATCACTAACCCTTATAGCGTTAAAACTGAGCAGTGGTGGAGTAGCCTAATGGTTAGAGCACTGGCTTTGGAACCAAGAGACCAGGCTTCAATTCCCACTAGCACTCATTGTAGCCTTGGGCAAGTTGCTTAACCCTCCATTGACTCAGAAGAAAGGCCTGGCAATCTACTTTCAGTCACATTGCCAAGAAAACCCAGGAGCTGCTGGGTTGGCAGGAGTCAGCATTGATGCATTCCATTTAAAGTTGTTGCTCCCATTAGAGCTTCTGCCTCTGTCCAGACAGATAGCCCAATCCCAGTATAGGGACAAATTCCATGGGCATGATGCCTGCAAACTGAAAACCTCATGAAACAAGTTCAAAGAAGAGGTGGCAAGGGTAAGAAGCATCAGTGATGGTGAAAAATACATTGATGATGGTTCTTGAGGCATCCATGCTTTCTGCCAAAAGTGTTGATGGTATGCTATAGAATGAAGAGAGTTGGACAAGTCACCAGAAGCTGCAGAAATTACAATCCAACTCCTCCATCCCTTGAACTGAAGAACCAGAGTGTAGTCCTTGATGTGGAATAGTTGAAAACATTCCAGGAATGGAAAGAACTAGAGCTCAAGCAACCCAGCATTGCAGAATCATTGACTACAAGGAATAAAAAGGTAATGGTGGTTGGTGACTCTCTTCTGAGGGGTACTGAGGCATTCATGTGCCAGCCAGACTTGATATCCAGGGAGGTGTGCTGTCTGCCAGGTGACAAAATCCGAGATGTTGCCAAGAGTTTGCTGATACTCATCAAGCCTAGTGACTACTATCCAATGATGCTCATCCATGTCGGCACAAATGATACTGCTAGGTATCCCTCTGAATGTATCAAGCATGACTTCATGGCTCTGGGAGAGAGGGTGAAGTAGATAGGTGCACAGGTGGTGTTCTCTTCAAACCTCCCTGTTGAGGATAAAGTCTGAGGCAGAGCAGCTAGCATCCTAAAGATGAATGTTTGGAAAATGTGTTTGAAAGCGTTTTGTTTTTTTGGTCCTTGGGATGATTTTCCAAGGGCTTCTGAGCAGAGATGGTATTCACCTATCCAAGAAGGGTCAAAGTGTCTTTCACAGCAGACTGACTATCCTACTGAAGAGGACTTTAAACTAGATTTGTTGGGGATGAGTGAAGAAAATCCACATGTAAGTAGAAGCCCTCAGGTAAGTGAAACGTTTAATGCTTCTGTAGAAATGGGTAAAAGGAGCAATGTCTGGAAAGCTGTTTGCATTAATGCCTGTAGTATGGGAAATTAGATCCCAGATGTTGAGGCTTTAATGGAAGAGGCTGACTTGGATTTAGTTGTGGTTTCAGAGACATGGTTCACGGACAACCATGACTGGGATGTAATTATACTGGGCTATACTTTATTCAGGAAGGACAGGATAGGAAGAGGGGAGGAGGAGTGGCACTATATGTAAAAAAAAATAATATTAAAAGCTACAGAATTACAGGGCTTACTAAGGAAGGAGGAGGCACTTTGGGTTAAACTAGAAAGATGGAATGGGGAATCCATTTGCATTAGTGCGATATACAGATCTTCACAGGCAGAAGTGAATAGAGATTTAATTGAAGACATTCACAGTATTGCCATGAAAGGAGAAGTGCTACTGATAGGTGATTTCAATATGCCGGATGTTGATTGGTGCAGCCCTGCTGTGGTATCTTCTGAAAGTAAGGAGAATCCTGGATTCTTTACAGGAAGAATTATTCCAGCAACTGGTAACCGAACCCACACATGAAGGGGCCATGCTGGACCGGGTTCTTATGAATGAGGAAAGTATTTCTGATGTTATAGTAGGAGATCATCTCGCATCCAGTGATCCCAGATGGTATGGTTCAGTATTAGGACTAAGGCTGATAAAATCCATTCAAATGTGAGGGTCCTAGACTTTAGGAAAACTAACTTTGCCAAGATGGGACAATACTTCAAGGAGGCATTAGCAGGATGGGAACAGCTGAGGGATGTAGAAAAGCAATGGGAAGAACTGAAAGGGAAATTTTAAGGGCAACAAACCTTTTTGTTAGTAAAATAAATAAATGTAAAAGGAAGAGGAGGCTGCAATGGTTCTCGAAGGTAGTAGCTGAAAAGGTGAAGAAAAAGTGGGTGACCTTCATAAAATACAAGAGATCACAGAAAGAAAGAAAGCATCAGTATTTGGAATAACTTAGAGAAGCTAGGAAAGCAGTCAGGAAAGCAAAGATGCAAATAAAATAAAAAATAGCCAATGCAGTAAAAGAGGGGGACAAGACATTTTTCAGATATGTTTGTGAGAGGAGGAAGTGTAAAAGTGGTATTCTCAGACTCAAAGGTGAAGGGGAGGAATATGTAGAAGCTGAGGATAAAGCAAAAATGCTTAACAAATATTCTTGTTCTGTATTCATAGATGAAGGGACAGGAGCAAGACCTCAGAAAAAATCCAGAAATAGGAACAGTACTGAAGGGATCTTGAACAATTTTCAGAAGACTGTGTTCATGAGGATCTAGCTAAATTAAATGTAGACAAAGTAATGGTGCCGGATGGGATACATCCCATATATTGAAGGAAACTGGGAAAGTTCTAGTGGCTCCACTGTCTGACTTTTTCAATGCTCATTGGTAGTGGACCCAGAGGACTGGAGAAAGGTGCATGTTGTCCCTTTACACAAAAGTGGAAGGAAGGATGATGTTGAAAACTACAGACTGGTTAGTCTGATCTTTGTGGTGAGTAAATTAATGGAAACACTGCTAAAACAGAGGATAGTGAGGTTTATAGAGTCCAATGGATTGCAGAATCTGAGGCAGTATGGTTTTACTAGGGGCAGGTATTGTCATATAAATCTTATTAATTTCTTTGAGTGACTAGAGAGTTGGACTGAGCGAGAGCCCAAGATGTGGTGTACTTAGATTTCAATAAAGTCCTTGACATCTTGAGCATCTTAGAAATAGACCTTAAAGTGACTGACTGGGTTAGAAATTGGTTGAGTGTGAGGCGATAAAGGGTGCAGGTAAATATAGCTTACTCAAGAGGAAAAGGATGTAGCCAGTGGTGTGCTTCAGGGATCTGTCCTTGGTCCAATTATTTTTAACATTTTTGTTAGTGATATTGCAGAAGAGCTGTTGGGTAAGGTTTGCCTCTTTGCAGATGATACCAAAATCTTCAATAGTGTAGACACCCAGGAAAGAGTAGATAGCATGAGGAGGCATCTTGCTAAGCTTGAAGAATGGTCAAGAATTTGGCAACTGAGATTTAATGCTAAAAAATGTAATGTCATACATTTGGGCTGCAAAAATCCAAGGGAGTGGTACAGTATAGAGGGTGAAATACTTCTGCTCATGAAAGAAGAGCGGGACTTGGGGGTGATTTGTTTCTGATGATCTTAAGGTGGTTAAACAGGTAGAAAAGGTGAGGGCAAAAGCCACAAGGATGCTTGGTTGCACAGGGAGAGAAGTAGCCAGCAGGAAGAAGTAGGTGATAGTACCTCTGTATAAGTCTTTGGTGAAACCTCATTGTAGTATTGTGTGCATTTCTGGAGACCACATCTTCAAAAGGATATAACCAGGATGGAGTCTCTGCAGAATGTGGCTACCAAAATGGTCAGTGGACTTCATCTTAAACAATTTGGGAATAGACTTAAAGATCTCAGTATGTATACTTTAGAGGAAAGGTGGGAGAGAGGAGATATGATAGGAGAGCCTGTTTTAATTGGAAGAAAGCTCTGTAATGAGGGGGCATAGAATGAAGGTAAAAGGGGGATAGACTCAGGAGTAATATGTGGAAATATTTCTTTACAGAAAGAGTAGTAGATGCATGGAATAGTCTCCCAGTGGAGGTAGTAGAAATCAGGACAGAAGCTGAATTCGAGAAAGCATGAGACCAAGAAGATCTCTAAAGGAAAAAAAGGGACTATAATAGTTAGTATGGAAAGGTAGACTCGATAGGTCATATGGCCTTTTTCTGCCATCGTGTTTCTATGTTTAGTCTCTAGGTTTTCTAACATCTTCCCGCGACATACTAATACTGTAGCTGCAAGGAAACTCTGCTAGGTATACCAACAGTTTCAAGTGGGATAAATTTTCCATCTGGTGCTACATGAGTGGTCATAACCCTGGTATTGTCTGCTAACCACCATATTTCATTTGTCACCTTGGACTGAAAATGTCCTCTGTCAGGGTACATCTCAGTGCTTTCTCCACCTGCCATTCTTAGATTGATAGTCTTCCGGTTTCACATTGCCCCTTCATTTCATGCTGCATGAAAGAGCTTCTCCATTTCAAGCTGCCATTTCAGAAGCCCCCTGTACCATGGGACTCTAATATTCTAAAATCTCTTATGAATTTGCTGCTTGAAACACTAGACTTGTCTTACTGAGATATCTTACATCAGGTAGAAAAATAAATGGATTCCAAGGAATAGTAACCTACAAACTGTTAATACAGTTTCATTATAAAGTAGTTCTTCAAACTTATCCCACATTTTTGCACATTGTAGTAATACCTTTCCTTATTAATGAGGATATAGCGCTTCCTACATTTTGTCCAAGGAATCATAATAATACTCTGGATTACAAACAGGCCCTCACATACTACCTCAAAAGATCCAAGTCAATCTAGAAATCTCTGCAGATTTTTTTTCTTTTGAGCCCAACAGAATTGGCATAATGGTCACCAAAAGAACCTAGCAAACTGGCAGTTCTGTTATAAACAAATGGATGCTTCTATGAATACTGAAGTCTCACCAAATCAGAAGCACTACTGCTACTGTAGCTCTCTTCGTGCCTGCTTAACTGGATACAATTTGTAAAGCAGTGACATCATGGTCCTCACGTCATACCTTTACTTAATACAATTGATTGGCTGAAGCTACAGTAAAGGATAACAGATTTGATTAAGTTGTACTGGCCAATCTGTCTGTGTGATATGGCAACTCTTGCACTGTTTTTTTCTGTGTGGGCTGCTCTTAAATATGGAAAGATAAGTAAAGCCCTAAGCTTGGAAGTCACCCCTTGTGTGCCTAACTGCAACCTTCTGGTCATTAGAAAAAGCATTGTTGCTCACCTATAACAGTTGTTTTCCATAACAAGCAGGATTTATTGGCACACAATCCCTCCCACATACCTGATAGTTGCTTTAATTCTTCAGGAATCAAGTAGGAAGTAAGTTCTCACATATGGGTGACATCAGCATCAACAGAGCCCATGCAGTAATCACCATCCAGATTTCAAAGAAAGCCTTTGAAAGATGGCCAAAGGTGCCATTTTACCTCAGTCTTCTTTTTTCTGTGGAGCCCTGAAGATGTCCTGTCTGTTTTACCTGATAAGAGCTGATTTTTTTTCTACCCTTACTCTTAGCATTTTTTTGCTGTTCTTTTTGCCATTCTGTTCCTGATCCACCCCCAGCACCATCAATACCTCCACTTCATTATTGGAGGGTGTTACTACCAGTACAGTGTGCCCCCTTCGGCCTCTCTTCAGTCCCCAGGGTGTTCACCAAGTGCCTGGTGGTGGTCGCTGCTCACCTCCGCTTGCTGGGAGTCTTCATCTTCCCTTATCTGGACAACTGGCTCCTTAAGGGCAGTTCACTGGAGGAGGTCCATCACGCAGCCCACCACACCATCGGGGTGCTGCAGCATCTGGGGTTCATTATTAACTTCCCTAAGTCTCATCTGCCACCAACCCAGCACCTGGAGTTCATTGGAGGCCTTCTGGACTTGACCCAAGCCAAGGCCTTCCTCCCTCTGGACCAAGCTCAGCGTCTGGCGACCCTAGTGAAAGAGGTGCAGGGTTGCTCAATGGTATACATCCATCTCCTGCTGCACCTATTGGGGCACATGCCCTCAACAGTTCATGTAACCCCGGAGGCCCACCTAATCATGCGACAGGCCCAGTGGACCCTCAGCTCTCAGTGGACTTAGGCCATGGGCCAACTGGAGGACTGGGTCCGGGTCACCCCACCCTTCCAAGCCTTGATGTTCCAATGCGTTCTTACCTTTGATGCCTCCATACTCGGCTGGGAAGCCCACTGCGATAGTCTTCAGTCGTAGGGCACCTGGACTCAGGAGGGAAGTGCCCTCCAGATCAACCTCCTGGAATTCCAAGCTGTGGCACATTCCCTTCGGCATGCCATGTGAACCAGGTAGTCCTTGTTCAAATGGACAACCAAATAGCAGCGTTTTACATCAACAAGCAGGGTAGAACGGGCTCATAACTTCTCTGTTTGGAGGCAGTCCGCTACTGTACCTTCACCATGGAGAAGGGCATGAACCTCCGGATGGTTCACCTACTGGGCCAGTACAATCTGCTGGCAGACAGACTCAGAAGAGTCCTTCAGCCCCATGAGTGGCATCTCAAACTGGCAGTAGCTATCTCCATCTTTCGATGTTGGGGGACCCTGACATTGGACCTCGTCACCAGCCCCAAGAATGCACTTCTGCTCCAGGAGGCTTATCCCCAACTGGGTGGTGGCCAACACCTTTCTCCTGTCTTGGTCTGGGAGCCTACTGTATGCATACCTGCCTACTCCCCTGGTCCCAAACCCTTACTCAAAGTGCAGTCAAATTGGGCCTCAGTGATTCTCATTGCTCCTCAGTGGGCCCAGCAGCTGTGGTTCCCTCTAGTCCTGCAGCTATCACAGGCGGCCCCAATACCCCTGGGCCATGCTCCGGACTTGCTCTCACAGGAGGATGGGACACTTCTCCATCCGAACCTTCAGTCCCTCACCCTGACAGCATGGCTGCTGAACGGTTAGCCCTGACATACTTCCATCTCTCTCGGGATGTGGAGGATATCCTACTGGCATCGTGCAAGGATTCAGCAGGGTGCACATATGCCTTTAAATGGAATATATTTTTGGTCTGGTGCACAGAATAGAATCTCAACCCTTTCTCTCGCTCAGTGCGAGACATCCTGCTGTATCTGCTGCACCTCTCATGGGCTGGTCTAAAATCCATTTCCATCAGGGTGCACCTCAGCACTCTGACTGCACATCATCACCTTGTCAACGGCCAGCCCATCTCTATGCACTCCCTTGTAGGCTGTTTTATGAGGGGGCTTCTCCTCTCGTGGCCCCCCGTCAACCCACCGCTGGTGGCATGGGACCTGAACATCGTCCCTGTGAAGCTCAGAGCTCCCCCATTTGAGCCTATGCTTCATGCTATCTCAAGTTCCTGTCATGGAAAGTAGTGTTCCTGATAGCGCTCACTTTGGCCAGACAGGTCAGCGAGCTGCAGGCATTGGTGGCCCACGCCCCCTACACCAGGTTCCACAAAAACAGGGTTGTTCTCCAGACTCATGCCAAAGTCCTGATTAAGGTGGTGTCTGCCTTTCATATTAACAACACTAGGCCTGACCGGAGTTTAACAATGATACTTCATAAAGACAAAAAACAACTCCACAAATTAACCAACTGTAGCACTGGAACCTCTGCACTACAAAAACTATTAGCGCCGTGACAACGGGGAGCACAGACCTCAGAACTATCCTCAGATAAGCTTCAAAGCCAAGAAACCTGGCTTCAGTAATCCAATATGAGGAAATTTACATCAACGGTCTGCATCCAACCCCTCCGTCCGTCACCAGCACCTTAAATTCAAAAACCTGATGGGAGTCCAAACTAAAAGTTGCTTTAACAGATAACCACTATCGTAATCAATGATTATAGTAATCTGTTAAAGCAACTTTTAGTTTGGACTCCCATCAGTTTTTTGAATTTAAGGTGCTGGTGACGGACGGAGGGGTTGGATGCAGACCGTTGATGTAAATTTCCTCATATTGGATTACTGAAGCCAGGTTTCTTGGCTTTGAAGCATTCAATGAATATCTGAGGATAGTTCTGAGGTCTGTGCTCCCCGTTGTCACGGCGCTAATAGTTTTTGTAGTGCAGAGGTTCCAGTGCTACAGTTGGTTAATTTGTGGAGTTGTTTTTTGTCTTTATGAAGTGCCTTTCATATTAATCAAGAGGTGGTCCTGCCCACCCTCTTTCCCAGGCCTCATGCATCCAGGGCAGAGGCCTCGCTTCACACCTTGAATTGCAAAAGGGCACTGACCTTCTACCTTGAGAGGAGAAAAGGCCCATCGCCTCTCGTCACAACTGTTTGTCTGCTATGACATCAACAGGCTTGGGGTTATGGTCTCTAAGTTTACCCTGTCTACCTGGTGGCAGACTGCATCTCCTTTGCCTCCGAGGAGGCTGGACTCTCTGATGCATCATGTCACTGTGCATAATGTGTGTGCTATGACAGCCTCGGTGGCTCATATGCGCTCTGTTCCCCTGCAGTACATCTGCCGGGCCACCACCTGGTCTTCGGTTTATACCTTTGCAGCGCACTACTGCTAGTAGGAGAACTCACAACATGATAGCACCTTTGGCCAAGCAGTACTTCATCATCTCTTTGGGGAATAGTGCAACTCCTTCCCTCTGGCCCTTTATGTCCATGCTACCTGAGAGGGGATTCCATGTCAATGTTGGGGCTGCATTACTGGACTTAAAGACATTCAGTGCTCCTCGCTGCCCTTCACTGTTTGCCTTTTGGGTCGCTTGCGACTCCTATAGGTTTTTTCAATACCCTGTAACTTGGGAGTCCCATAAGTGAGGACTTGCTTCTTGCTTGTTCCCAGAGAAAACCTAGCTACTCACCTGTAGCAGATGTTCTCTGGGAACAGCAAGAATAAGTCCTCACAACCCTCCCACCTCCCCATGGAATTGTTTTCTTTTATGCTTGATTAAGCTATGTCATTATACTGAGGTAAGATGGCATCTTTGGGCGGGAAGGTGACCGCGCATGTGTGACCTAACTCCCAAAGGCTTTGAAAGCTGGGGAGTGATTACTGCGCGGGCTCCGTCGATGCCAACACCACTCATGTGTGAGGACTTAATTCCTGATGTTCCCAGAGAAAACCTGCTACAGGTGAGTAACTACGCTTTCTTGAGCTTTGAAATTAACTGATTTGCTAAGGAGACTGCTGAGCATGGGAAGGGCCACACATGCTCAGAATCTTAGACTAAGTTCTGAGCTCAGGGAGAGCTATTCCATTCTGGCAACATGCAGAGACATTAGCCACTTGTGATCTTGGTAAGTCCTGCTATCTATAGAAAACTTTTATTACAGGTGAGCAGCAATGCTTTTTGTTTTGCATTCTCAGTATTTTTGCCAAGATCTGGTGAAAACTTTCTCTTACATTTACTATTAAATAAAGATAGCTTTCTTTCTGTCTATCGCAAGTTGCCACTATTTGCTCTTCCTTGGATACCCTGTTGTGCTAGAACTTTGCTCATTTCTACAACTGTCAAAAGTTTGCTCTAAGATTAGTAGCTTATATTAGGACATGAAAGATCTGTTATTATGGGTTCAATTATTTCCAGAGGGCAGCATTCATAGCCAGGGATGCTGAAAGTGAAGGTTGTATATGTGTTTACGTATTTCATTCTCTCTCCTATGAGGCCTTATGTGCCTACCCACAAAAATGGTTTATTTCTCTTATGAAGTCAACATTTGAAGCATGGGACTCTGTCTAACTAAAGCATCTTACATGGGCGGGGCTCTTCCTAGTAGCTGTTACATTAGCTGGGAGAATAAGTATTCTCCAGGACCAAGCAGGAAGTCAGTCCTCACATATGGGTGTCATCGGCGCCGATGAAGCCCCAGCGGAGCATTTCCCCAACTTTCTATGAAAGCCTTTGGGAATGCAGGCACGCATGCGCGGTTCCCTTCCCGCCTAAAGGTGCCATCTTACCTCAGTCTCTTTTTTTCCATGAAGCCCACCGGACGTGTGTCCAGTTTTTCCCGGTTAAAATTAGATTTTTCAGCGATTTTTGCTCTTTTTTCTACCGGTTCGACGCCGGTTCCCCTCCCGCCGGGTTCGGTACACCGGTATCGAGCTCGCTTCTTCTTTTTCGGTTTTTGCCCTTCGTGACTGGCATTCGCGCCCTTTATTCTCCTTTTCCCTGGAAGGCCGGTCCTTTGACTTCGCGGGGACTCTTTTTTCCCCGATGGCTTCCAGCGATTTTAAAAAGTGTGATCGGTGTAAGAAACTAATGTCTCTCACCGACACACACGACTGCTGCCTTCGGTGCCTCGGACCCGACCACGATCCTAAGTCGTGCGGGGCCTGTGGGAAAATGTCTTCCAAGGCACTACGAAGTCGCCAGCAGCAAAAGGAAAGGCTTTTCTCGGACTCAGCCTCCGGCCGGGCCCGGACCTCATCTGAGGCCTCGACATCTCGGGATTCCTATCCCGAGCGCCATCGAAGCTCCTCGGACAGGGAGTCCCCCGACCGGGAATGCAAGAGGAAGAAATGGCTCGCGAGGGCGGCGGCGTCGGAGGTCCCTGGCTTCTTGAGGGCCAGGTCTAAGACCCCCGACTGTCACCCCGGGCCTGTGGAACCAGAGAAGCCTGCCAAAGTTCCTCATGTGGAGCTGGAGTCTGCTGGACATGTAAGCCCCGTAGTCCTCATAGACTATCCTCCCAGGGAGCCGACATCGGGCCCGGCGCCGCCGGGGCCCGAGTCAGTGGCTGCTGCATCTCCCGAGCTGAGTCTCAGGATGACAGCCTTGGAGAGCAGAATGTCTGCCTTCATGGAGCAGCAGCGGGCACTGATGGCCAGCCTGTCTGGTGCATCAGCCCCGACCACCGGGACATCAACGTCGAAGTTGACCCCGGAGACCGAGCCGATACTCGAGTCCATCGTGGCTCGGAGTCGACCTCGGTCGCGGTCTCCCTCAACCTCTCGTTCGGGACCGAGGGCGTTGACGCCAGTGCTTCCGGCGTCGGGGCGGGTGCTCCAGGGCCCCGTGGGGTCGGACCCCGACTCTTCCTCGGACGAGTCGGCTTGGGAGACGGAGGACGAGGAGTCTCCTGATACCTTTAAGACTCGGTGCCTCCCTTCGGACTCACCGCAGTCTGAGCCCCGGAGTAGGTCCCCTCCGGAGGACACCCGGTTCTCGGAGTTCGTCCGGGATATGGCCACTGCCTTGGCTATTCCGGCGGACCCCGAGGAAGAGCCTCGAGCTGAAGAGCTTGAGGCGCTGCAGTATGACTCTCCTCCGAAGGAGGCCTTTACTGTCCCGGTTCCTCCAATGCTGGAACGGCTCCTCTTCCGTATGTGGGAGGCACCGGCCTCGGCGCCAGTTCTTAGCAAGCGAGTCGATTCGATCTATCGGCTCCGGAAGAGCCCTGGCTTTCAGAAGGCACAGCTACCACACCATTCCATGGTTGTGGAATTGGCCATGCATCGTCTGAAGAACCAGAAGATGCACTCCGCGGTGCCTCCTGGCAGGGAGGCCCGAAACCTCAATGGCGTTGGTAGAAAGTGCTTTCAGGGCTCGATGCTTGCTTGCCGTGTCCAGTCTTACCAGCTGTACATGGGCATGTACTTGCGGGATCTGGCCAAGGAGTTGGTCGGATTTTCTGCTGGTCTCTCCGGGGAACCCTTGCAGAGATTTAAGTCCTTGTCCTCGGGGATTCGGGACTGCTCGAAGTTCATGTCCCGCGCCGCCTACGATGGCTTCGAGGCAGCCGGCATCACGGCTCGACGCCAGGCATGGCTGCAGTCATCGGACCTTGAGCCATGGGTTCAGGACAAGTTGGTCGATGTCCCTTGCCGAGGTGAAAACCTTTTTGGCAAGCCCATGACCGAGAAGGCCTCTCAGCTCGAGACCGAGCACCTCACTCGGACAAGGCTGTCGAGGAAGACCTCTGCCCCTTCTCATAGAAAGAAGGGCTCGGGTAAAAAGCCCTTTTACCCGAGGAAGGGCACTGCCTACAAACAGTACCCACAATATCAGGCTGCCCCAGCTGCCCCCCAGGGTCAGCAAGCCAAGGGCCAGGGTAATGGGCCCCGTAGGCAGAGGACCCCCAAGCCTCAGGCGCCTGCTACCACTCATCAGGGTGGGGGTTTTTGACTCCTTGAGCATAGCCTCTCCTCCACTGCTCTCCCAACCCTGCACAGGAGGTCATCTCGCCCTCTTTGCCTACCAGTGGCCCCTTATCACCAACTGCCACCCCCATACTTTCCAGGAGAGCCTCCAAGGCCTCCTCTGCACACAGACCTTCTCCGTCAGCAGCTTCAGGGTCTGTTGGTGGACAGGGCGGTGGAGCCTGTGCCTCCCCACTTACAAGGTCACGAATTCTACTCCAGGTATTTCCTGGTGCCCAAAAGGACCGCTGGCCTTCATCCCATTCTGGACCTCAGGAACCTCAACAAGTTCCTAGTGAAAGAAAAGTTCAAGATGCTTACTCTTGGAACCCTTCTGCCCTACCTCCAGCAGGGAGATTGTCTATGCTCCTTAGATCTAAAGGATGCGTACACTCACATCCTCATTCATCCAGACCACAGAAAGTACCTCAGGTTCATTGTGGGAGGAAACCATTATCAGTACAGAGTGCTGCCTTTCGGCCTCACCTCCGTCCCCAGAGTCTTCACAAAGTGCCTAGCAGTGGTGGCGGCCTACCTGAGAAATGAGGGAATCTTTGTCTTCCCCTATCTGGACGACTGGCTCATCAGGGGTCAGACAGGTCAGGAGGCCAACCAAGCCACCCTCAGGACAATTGCTCTTCTACAATGCCTGGGGTTTGTCATAAACTTTGCAAAGTCCACTTTGCTCCCTTCCCAGAACTTGGAGTTCGTAGGGGCAAGGTTGGACTCTCTCCTGGCAAAGGCATTCTTGCCAGAAAACAGAGCCCAAAGGTTGATGGCCTTGGCAAATCAGTTTCTCAGCAGGTCCCTGGTCTCCGCCAGGCTCTGCCTGAGACTTCTAGGCCACATGGCTTTGACAGTACATGTGACCCCCAATGCCAGGCTCCACATGAGGCCTGCACAATGGTGTCTTCGGACTCAGTGGTCACAGGCCACAGGCAGCCTCAGAGACAGGATAAGGGTGTCCAGACAATTTCTGCACTCCCTCAACTGGTGGCTACACCCACCCAATCTGCTGAAAGGGGTGCCCTTTCAGATTCCAGGTTACACAGTGGTGCTAACCACAGATGCCTCCCTGCAAGGCTGGGGAGCGTATTGTCTGGACAAGTGCACCCAGGGCCTCTGGTCTCCCTGGGAAGCTGCACAGCAGATCAATCTCCTCGAACTCAGAGCTATTCGCTTAGCAATCAAAGCTTTCACTCCTACCCTGACTCACCAGTCTGTCCTGATCCAGACAGACAACCAAGTTGCCATGTTTTATGTGAACAAACAGGGCAGAACCGGGTCCAGGATCCTTTGTCGGGAGGCCCAGGACCTATGTTCTTTTGCCCTCAAGCACAACATGCTCCTCAAGGCTGTGTACCTTCCAGGCCAGGACAACTACCTGGCAGACAGGTTAAGCAGGATTCTGCAGCCCCATGAGTGGCAGCTGCATCCTTCGGTAGTTCAGAAGATCTTTCTCAAATGGGGTCTTCCTTTGATGGATCTTTTTGCCAGCCCACTGAACAAGCAACTGCCAAAGTTCTGCTCCAGGCAACCACATCCTCTGCGGATAGCAGCGGATGCTTTTCTGATATCTTGGTCTCAGGGCCTCCTCTATGCGTTTCCTCCCACACCCTTGGTGGCCCGAACCCTGTTCAAGATTCTTCAGGACAAAGCCTCGGTCCTGCTGGTAGCTCCCAGGTGGCCGAGACAGCCTTGGTTTCCTCTTCTGCTTCAACTGGCGGTGGATCCTCCACTACATCTGGGTTTGCAATCCGACCTTCTCACACAAGACCAGGGTTCCCTTCTGCACCCCAATCTCAAGTCTCTCAATTTGATGGCTTGGAGGCTGCAAAGGTAGTTTTGGCTCCCTGGGGCCTACCTCAGGAAGTTGAGGAGGTTGTCCTAGCCTCTAGGAAACAGTCCACGAGGAAAACCTATGCTATCAAGTGGAAGAGCTTTTCTGTGTGGTGTCACCTACGTACAGAGGATCCTTTCTCCTGTATTGTGCCAGTGGTGCTTCAGTACTTACTGCACTTATCCAATCAGGGACTTAAGTCCAATTCTGTTCGGGTCCACCTCTCAGCTCTAGAAGCTCACCACTCATTGGTAGAGGGGCAGTCTCTATCTGGTCACCCCTAGGTGTCCCGCTTTCTCAGGGGCTTGCTTTTGCTCAAGCCTCCCATCCGTCGTCCTGCCCCTGAGTGGGAGCTGAATGTGGTCTTGCAGCAGCTGACTCGCCCACCTTTTGAGCCGATGGCTACTTGTCCACTACGCTTCCTCTCCTGGAAGACACTCTTCCTAGTAGCCCTTACCTCGGCTAGGCGAGTTAGTGAGCTTCAGGCCCTGGTCTGTGACAGGCCTTACACCAGGATTTACAGGAACAGTGTAGTCCTCAGGACTCATCCGAAGTTCCTCCCTAAGGTTGTTTCCTCTTTCCACCTCAATCAGGAGGTGGTTCTTCCAACATTCTTCCCTAGGCCTCATGCTAGCCAGGCTGAAGCAGTCCTGCATACCCTGGACTGTAGGAGGGCCTTATCCTTCTACCTTGACCGTACGCAGGGGCATAGAAGGGCTACTCAGCTCTTCGTATCCTTTGACCCCAATAAGTTGGGGTTGGCTGTGTCCAAGCATACCTTGTCCATCTGGGTGGCTGACTGTATCACCTGGGCTTACAAGGCGGCTGACCTTCCTTTGCAGGGTAGGGTCACGGCCCTCATCTCTGCTCTGTGCCCTTGATAGACATCTGCAGGGCTGCAACTTGGTCTTCAAGCCAGACTTTTGCAGCCCATTACTGCCTGGAGAGGGAGTCCCATAGGGACAGTGCTTTTGGCCAGGCAGTACTCCGGAATCTCTTTGAGGTTTAGGCAACTCCTGCCCTCCTGCCCTCTGTTGGGCTACCGGTGGAGGTTGTGTCCTTGAAAAGCCTTTCTTTACTGCTGGGACTAGAGGGAGTACTCTTGTTCAGCCTGGGTTCCTCGGTAGCCCAGAGCTAGGGAATCACCCATATGTGAGGACTGACTTCCTGCTTGGTCCTGGAGAAAGAGTAGTTACTCACCTGTAACAGGTGTTCTCCAGGAGCAGCAGGAATCAGTCCTCACAACCCTCCCTCCTCCCCTTGGAGTTGCAGTTGTACATAGTTCATTTTTTCATTTTTGTGTGCTGTTCTTAGCTATGTCATTTGACTGAGGTAAGATGGCACCTTTAGGCGGGAAGGGAACCACGCATGCGTGCCTGCATTCCCAAAGGCTTTCATAGAAAGCTGGGGAAATGCTCCGCTGGGGCTTCATCGGCGCCGATGACACCCATATGTGAGGACTGATTCCTGCTGCTCCTGGACAACACCTGTTACAGGTGAGTAACTACTCTAACTTCAAGCACTAGTAGCCTATGAACCATGCATATAATTTTGTTTTAACAAAGTGGTTCTTAAAACTCATCCCGAATGAGTACCTATTTTTGCAAAATTCAGCTACAGAATGTAAATGAGCTCCCATTGGTAGATAACCTTTGCTAGTAACTGTTTGTCACAGCAACCTGGAACTTTGTGCCTACTCAGCTGTGGCAGTATGTGAAAACTCTTTTAAGAAGGCCAGTTTCTCAGATGACGATGGTATGATTTTACAGGTCCTCAGACTTCCTCCCGGAGAGGCTTTCAATCCTTGATGGGCCTAGCAGTCCTTGCAACCCCTCTCCCCAGCATCAATGCAGATCTTATAATGACTTAAAATGATCCTCTGAACTCTCCTCCTGAGCAGAATTCATCGACCTGGTAGTTTAGATTCAGCTCCCCCACCCTATCCCAGTATTGGGCATAAATGAAGATGCTCCCCAAAGCCCTACCCATTTTAGGACTGTTCCTTAAAACCACTAAATGTTTGGGCTTTTTCCACCCCCTACCCTATACCTACACCCCCTGGGACCCCAAATCACCCCATAGTCTAGATGACATTAGGGGCATTGAGTAATCCTAATTTGCTTCTAAAATGATGTGACCTGACCCCAACAGTCTGATCCTTAATGCTGGTATCACTATAGCATGACTAGGGTTAAGGCTGCACCATTTTAGAAAAGCATGGCTCATGTAATTCTTTTCAATCCCTTTGTGTATGTGCATGTATGTAGCTGTGTTGTCTCTTTCATTTAGAGGAGATAGGGGAGGGGATCATGGGGAATAATTTTAGGGTGTAAGGGAAATTGTGGGAGGATAGTTGATAGTTAATGTGGATGGAAGAATAGGGAGCAGTAGGTGAGGAATGATTGTGTGGGGGTAATGGGTGGGATCAGAGAGAAGGTTTATTTATTTATGTTTGATAGTTACAACAAATTGTGCTATAGTGCTGGAAAATGTGACCCCCAGGTCGGAAGGCACTCAACTAGCTACTGGGGAAGAGCTGAAGACTTTTCAGAGTAAAGCCAGCATTTATGATGTGGTTGGATCAAAGCCCTCGGGACGTCTGACTGTTGATGTAGCTGCGCATGAAATGAGCATTAGAAGCTGTAAAGATGTTTTACGCATTGGAACATGGAAGGTACGAAGCATGAACCAAGGGAAGTTGGAGGTGGTCAAGAATGAAATGGAACGAGTTCAACTTGATCTGTTGGGTGTCACTGAACTGAAATGGACTGACATTGGGCACTTTGCATCAGATGATCACATGGTCTACTATGCTGGAAATGAAAGACAAAGAAGAAATGGCGTTGCATTTATAATAAAAAAGAAACTTGCAAGAACTGTAATGAAATACAATGCAGTCAGCGAACGCTTAATCTCTGTTCATCTACGAGGAATGCCTATCAACACCACTATAATTCAAGTATATGCCCCAACAACAGCTGCAGAAGAGAATGAAATTGAAGAGTTCTATGAACAAGTTCAAGCTGAAATTGACAGAACATGCAAACAGGATATCCCGATAGTCATGGGTGACTGGAACGCAAAAGTTGGCAACAAAGAAGAAGGCAAAGTAGATGGAAAATATGGACTTGGCAACAGAAATGAAGCTGGAGAAAGACTGATAGAATTCTGCAAGACCAACAATCTATTCATCTCAAACACCTTCTTCCATCAACACAAGTGGCAACTGTACACATGGACTTCACCCAATGGATTGTATAAAAATCAGATTGACTACATCTGTGGAAGTCAACGATGGAAGAGTTCTATAACATCAACAAAGACAAAACCTGGAATTGACTGTGGTACAGATCATCAACTACTAGTATGCAAACTCAAGCTAAAGTTGAAAAAGAGCAAACCACTCATGAATGCAGCAAAATATGACCTTGAGAATATACCACTGGACTTTAAAGACTGCCTGCAAAATCGATTTGCTGCTTTAGATACAAATGACAGAGCTCCAGAAGAGTTATGGAATGACATCAAGAAGGTTGTGTTGGAAGAAAGTGAGAAGTCTCTACTGTCACCACGCCCTTTACCCTAGGTGGTTGCCTAGGTGCTGGGGATGGTGATAGTCTTTATTTATTTTAAAACATGCCTATAGTTGTAGTTGTGCAGTTGAAATAACTTCAGCCAAGGGGGAAAATAGACACGCAGGATTTTTATTATTTCTTTAGGCCAGAGGAACTTCTTAAACAGTTCCAAATATCAACATAAGGTATGGAAACTTCCAGAGAAAAACAACAAGGTAAAAGGCTTTGTATTCAGCTTATCAGCAAACTTAAACAAAGTATTTCTTCATACCAAAATCATAGCAACAGAACTTTGGTGCAAAAACCTTCTTTTCCAGAATGTGACTTTTAAAACATGTACAGCTTCAAGTAATCCCACAAAGTAAAACTTCAACTGCACACTGTTTTCTCTCTTCTCACATACAATGGTTTCTTCACCTGCTATCTGCCAGGCTCTATACTTTGTACAAGCAGTCTTTCAAAGAAAGGGTTAAGCTTACAGAATCACAGCTCTCCTAATTAGCATATTCTTCTCAGCTCTGCGTCTTTGAAACGGCTGCTAGCCTTGTAACAGACTCTAGCTTTCAGCTACTTCCTAGAGACTAAAGAACATTCCATTTCTTCAACAGGGTCGGGTTCTTGTATCATAGAAGATTCAAATTCCATGCTCTCAACATCTGAGTCTGCTAGAGAAGCATTATTCATGAATTCAGAATTGTCTTGCTTTAAACCTTTTAAGATTTGTAAAACCTTATTTAAAGCAGATTCTCCTCTCCTCTGAGAGATGTCTTTACTTTTAGGTAATTCCTTAACTTTCACAAGTTTGTTAGAGGGTTTAACACTGCTCACTTTAGTCTGAGGAAATAAGGATTTAGCCGGCTTTACAGCTAACTGCTCTGTTTCCATATAAACTTTTGGAGCATGTTTCAAGTTACTCACATGGCTTGGAAATTCCCCTGGATAAGCTTTAAAACCTCTGGCTGGTTTTGTCTTTCTCCACGGAGCTTTGGGTGAAGCTTCCTTCACTCTCTGCAAGCCTCGCTTGGGTAATTCTGCTGAGCTTCTAGAGCCTCTTTCCCTTCTAGGACTCTCAGACCCATTCACCTCAGCATTGGACTCAGAACTGGAACTCCTTCTTCTTCTCTCTCTCTCAGAAGAAGATTCTCCTTCACTGGAAGTCAGGCTCCCAAAGCACCTTCCTCTAAGGCTGCTTTCTCCTGCAGTGTACCTCACACCTGCACTCTGAGCACGTCCTGCACTTCCCGGACTCCTCGAGTTCTCTGCACTTCCTGCACATCCTGCTTGTCCTTCCTCTGCTGCTCTTGCTGCTCTTTGTCCGTTCCCCCCCCCCCTCTCTCTCTCTCTCTCCAGATTCCTGGTGTTTATATCTGTATTTCCCCTTCCTACTTACTAGCTCCTCCCCTAGCTGTCCCTCGTGAGCAGGGCTGGTAACTAGGGAGCTAGGGCATGTCCCTTGACAACAAGTATTCTGTGAGGAGTTTTTTTCTAAACCAGGAGTTTTAACCCCTGAACTTCTGGTTTTGTTTCTCTTCTCTGGGAAAAATACCTGATTTCTCCCTTCTTTTTTAGGCTCTTTCTCTTCTGCGCCACCACACTACAAAAGGTGAAAAAGGAAAAACGGCCAAAATGAATGATGGAAGAAACTCTGAAAATTGCCCAGAAACGCAGAGAAGCTAAAGCCAGAGGAGAAAGAAAGACAATAACAGAACTCAACAGAGATTTCCAATGTGCAGCAAGACAGGACAAGGAAAAGTACTACAACGACGCATGCAAGGAAATGGAAGCAGAAACTATTAGAGGAAGAACAAGATCATCTTTCCTAAAGCTACGAGAGTTAAAGAAAAAGTTCCAGCCTCGAATTGGAATGTTACAAGATGCTCAAGGTTCTATGTTGAATGATGCTGAGAAGATCAAGAAAAGGTGGAAGGAATATACAGAGTTTTCATTTGATAAAGATCAAGTGGACCAACAGCCGTTTCAACCTGTACCTTATGATCGAGAACCATTGGTGATGAAAGAAGAAGTAAAAGCAGCATTGAAAGCCTTATCAAAGAACAAATACAAAGTAACCCCTTAGGTCCGGACACTGCAATCACACAAAAAATCCAAACCTAAAAAACATGCGACCCACCTTAATAAACTTTTTTTGTCGGAGCTACACCGTAGGAAGGTCGAAATGGAAAACGACCTCCTCCAAGCGGGCAACTACTTTTTCTCAAGTAAGGTTCTTCACCAAAAACTTTAATTTTTCAAAACCTAATTAATGATAAAATCCACTTATCTCAGTTCATCACGTTCAATCAAATGCTGGTATATACAGTCCAAATGCACGACGCACACGTTTCGGGCTCCTATGCCCTGTATCAAGTGCAAATCCCAGAGAACATATACAGCAACCAAAAAACGCCGTCAGAGCAGCTGTGGTCTAAATTCCTAATGGCCGATCACCATTTTAAAGGAAGAACCCTCCAATACAATAGAGAAAACCCCACATGACGGGGAATCCCTGCCATGATTGGATAACAGAGCTTTGACGACATCTCATTCACAAAAGACTTTGCCAGTCAATCTCCCGATTCATACCTCCTGGTTCAACAGTATCTAGGAGGAAAATCCATCGTTGTTCAAGACGTTGTAAACGATCTTCCCTGTGTCCCCCTCTAGGATCTAGAGGAACATGGTCTATTACAGACCAGCGAAGCTGATTAAATTGATGAGACACAGCCAAACAATGAGATACCATGGGAGCAGATTCAACACCACAGCGATGTTCCATAAGACGTCGTTTAAAAGGTCTAGTAGTGCGACCTATATATAGCAAAGGGCAAGGGCATACAATCATATATACTACAAAAGTAGAATTACAGGTTGTGTCCCATCACCGATGAAATACCTGACTAGTTATAGGATGACACCATTCAATACCTTCAATTGTAGATTCACAATAACTACATGCATGACAAGCCATATGACCAGATGTAGGTAGCTGATAGATGAAACGATCCTTTTGTAGAGACGTTTGAACCAAACGATCACCTAAACTTCGACCTCTAGAAAAAGCGATCCGTAGAGGTCCTTGAAAACAATCATGAAGCTGCAAAATCCCCCAATGAGATTTTAAAATATGTAGAACTTGAGAGCTACGATCTGTATAAGGTAATACACCAGTGATCACTTTATCATCAATTGACTTTGTAGAGTAAGCAGGATCCAATAGCCACTCTCTATGCGTATAACGGGCTCGTTTATATGCACGAGATATGATTGATAAAGGATAACCCCGGGATAACAGCCGATTACGAAGATCCATAGCATGTTCTTTAAATGTTGCCAAAGTTTGACATAAACGGTGCAAACGCAAGAATTGCCCATAAGGTAAACCACGTTTTAAAGGGCCAGGATGGAAGCTTTGGAAGTGTAAAAGGCTATTTCTTTGTACTGATTTACGATAGAGAGATGTAGACAAATCACCATTAATAATTGAAATCTGGAGATCCAGAAATTCAATAGTAGATGTTTCGATATGCTCAGTAAACTTAATATTAGCTTTTAGCCCATTAAGCCAAATTATGAATGACCGAAGGGACTCAATATCCGAGGTCCAGATGAAAAAAATGTCATCCAAAAACCGCTTCCAAAACATCACATGCTGATAATCAATTGATCGTTCTATAGAAAACTTCTCCATAGCAGCTAAATATAGAGTGGCAAGTGACGGTGCCATAGTAGCCCCCATGGCAACTCCAGTAAGCTGTTGATAAAAATTACCCTCCGATAGAAAATAATTTCTGGTCAGAACTAACTCTGTCAGCTGAAGTAGAAATTCCCGTGGAATACGTTCAGGGGCATAGCTGAATTTATCTTGTAACAAAACCATAGCTTCCGATTGATCAATATTGGTGTACAAAGAAACCACATCAAGTGTAACCAAATATGCGCCCTGGGGAATTTGCAAAGTAGATATTAATTGTAAAAAATGAGTTGAATCTCTAAGAAATGACCCAACTTGACATGCTTCCTGTTTCAAAAATGTATCACAAAAATCGAAAGTGGTTCAAGCACCGAGCCACGGCATGACACAATAGGCCTACCTGGAGGAGCAAGTATTGATTTATGAACCTTCGGAAGCATATAAAGAACTGGTCTTCTTGGATGCATATTTAATAAATAATTATATTCACGATGTGTAATCCAACTATTTTGTAAAGCATCTCCTAAAATTGATTTTATCTCTTGAATAAGAGTACTAGTAGGGTCATCTGGTAACTTGCGATAGGTGCTAATATCATTTATATGGGCACGCAAAGTTATCTGATAGGCAGAAAGATCTTGTAATACTAACGCACCCCCCTTGTCAGCCCGTCGAACTATCGCAGTCGGATCTTCCATTATATCTTTTAAAGCTGTAAACTTATCATGCTGAAGGTTACAAATAATCTATGGGGTGGTTGTTCCATACATAAAAGATCACGAAAAACCAAAGATTGATAAGTAGCCAATACCGAATCAACTGGTATTTCAGGAGGCAGCCAACGTGAAGCAGGGAATACTACCGAACCGTCCCGTATTTGTGGTCGATTATGAAAGAATTGAATGATCCGTAACTTACGAAAAAAACGATGCAAACTAATATGCATCGAAAATGAATCATATCTATTTGTTGGAACATATGAAAGCCCATAATTTAATACCTGTAACTGCATAGAAGTTAACACCTTTTTAGATAAATTAATCACTAATGAGGAGTTTGTTTGTATCTCTGTCGAGTGACCGGAAGATCCCAGTCGTCGGTCACAGGAGGTTGCCGGGAACGACGGCCTCGCCGAAAAACCGGACGGCCCCTAGCAGTTTTTCGATCTTCCGAGCCCGAAGTACTACTCTCAGTGTCATCCGATGTATGATCAAAAGTGACAGTTTTTCGGGGAGCATCAGATTCTTCAATCGATTCATACATCCAATAGTATACCCGTTTTTCTTCAGAGTTGGATCGTCAAATACATAGTTTTTCTGAATATATTAAGTCATTAAAATCTAAGAAATTTAAGCGAGACAAGACGGATTACGAAGAAAAACGGGTATACTATTGGATGTATGAATCGATTGAAGAATCTGATGCTCGTCAAAGCTCTGTTATCCAATCATGGCAGGGATTCCCCGTCATGTGGGGTTTTCTCTGCTATTGTATTGGAGGGTTCTTCCTTTAAAATGGTGATCGGCCATTAGGAATTTAGACCACAGCTGCTCTGACGGCGTTTTTTGGTTGCTGTATATGTTCTCTGGGATTTGCAATTGATACAGGGCATAGGAGCCCGAAACGTGCGCGTCGTGCATTTGGACTGTATATACCAGCATTTGATTGAACGTGATGAACTGAGATAAGTGGATTTTATCATTAATTAGGTTTTGAAAAATTAAAGTTTTTGGTGAAGAACCTTACTTGAGAAAAAGTAGTTGCCCGCTTGGAGGAGGTCGTTTTCCATTTCGACCTTCCTACGGTGTAGCTCCGACAAAAAAAGTTTATTAAGGTGGGTCGCATGTTTTTTAGGTTTGGTTTTTTTGTGTGGTTATCAAAGAACAAAGCACCAGGCATTGATAGCATTCCCATAGAAGTATTACAGCAATCAGATGCAGCTGTTGCCGTACTTACAAGGCTCTGCCAAGAAATATGGAAGACAACATCATGGCCAACTGACTGGAAAAGATCTGTGTTTATACCAATACTAAAGAAAGGTGATCCAACTGACTATGGAAATTATCGCACAATTGCTCTGATCCCACATGCCAGCAAGATTCTACTGAAGATTATTCAAAAGAGACTACAACCATACCTGGAACAAGAACTACCTGAAGTGCAAGCAGGGTTCAGGAAAGGGCAAGGAACGAGAAACATCATTGCGGATGTGAGATGGATCCTTGAAAAGACTAAAGAATACCAAAAGGATATCTATTTGTGCTTTATCAACTATAGCAAGGCTTTTGACTTTGTAAACCATGAGAAACTCTGGGCCACATTAAGAAGCATGGGTATACCAGAACACCTGATCGTTCTCTTGCGCAATCTGTACATTGATCAAGAAGCAACAGTTCGAACGGAACAAGGAGAAACAGAATGGTTTAAAATAAGCAAAGGTGTAAGACAAGGCTGCATACTTTCCCCCTACCTGTTTAATTTATATGCAGAACAAATCATCAGAGAAGCAGGATTGTATGAAGACAACAGAGGTGTGAAGATTGATGGAAGACTCATCAACAACCTTCGCTATGCTGATGAAACCACATTACTGGCTGAAAGTGAAGATGATCTGAAACATTTGCTTCTCACAATCAAAGAACATAGTCTCAAAATGGGCCTGCACCTTAATGTAAAGAAGACAAAGATCATGACAACTGGCATAATCAACAGGTTCATCTTGAAGGAGAAGAAATTGAAATTGTGAACAACTTTAACCTACTTGGATCAACTATCAATAAAGAAGCAACAAGCAGTCAAGAAATCAGACAACGCATTGTTCTTGGCAGAATGGCTATCAAAGACGTAGATAAGATTCTCAAGAGCAGAGATGTCTCTCTCCATACAAAGATTCGACTTGTTCAAGCCATGGTATTTTCAATAACATCATCTGGATGTGAAAGCTGGACAGTGAAAAATATAGACAGGATGAAAATTGATGCCTTTGAATTATGGTGCTGGCGGCGAATACTGTGTATACCATGGACTGCCCGAAGAACAAACCAGTCAGTACTAGAGGAGATCAAACCTAAGCTTTCTTTAGAAGCTCAGATGACAAGACTTCGACTTTCATACTTTGGACACATCATGCGAAGAGAGAGCTCATTACAGAAAGACGACATGCTTGGCAAGATAGAAGGTAAACGCAAAAGAGGAAGGTCAGCAATGAGATGGATCGATACAATAACAGCAGCTATGGGTACCAGTCTGTCAACAATGAGCAGCCTGACTCAAGACCGAACACAATTTAGGATAGCTATCCAGAGGGTCGCCATGAGTTGACTCCGACTCGACAGCACTTAACAACAACATGTTTATTAAAATTTTGAAATGTTCTTCGTGGTGGCAGCAGAGCAGTTTACATTGTAAAATTAATTAAGAAAATGAAAGGAACTCCATTAGTATAGATAGGACAGTAGTACACACTCACTGATGGGGAGGGTGGAGGAATTTTAGGAGGAGGTCAATGGGAAGGATATGTTAAACAGCAGGAGTCAATTGGGGGGATATTGAAGGCTTTTTGAAATAAGTAGGTTATGAGTTGGGATTTGCATTTGGTAAATGAGGATTCCATTTGGAGGCCTAGGCTGGGGCCTAGGCAGGAGAATGCAAAGTGACAGGTGGATTCAAGATGAACTTGGGAGGCGATAGGGAGGTGGAGGCGATTTGTATGGATGGAGCAAAGAGTGCGATGTGGTGTGTGAATAATAAGTGAGGAAAGATACTGTGGTGTGCCGGAGTAGAGGATTTTATGAACCAGCGTGAGAACTTTGTATTGAACACAATATTGGATTGGGAGCTAGTGGAGACAGATTAATAGAGAGGTAACATTGTTAAGGCGAGAGGCATAAAATAAGAGTTTAGCAGCGGTATTCTAAATGATTTTCAGGCATTTATGGTTTAGGCACTTGATATACCGCCCTTACCCTGTGTATCAGAATGGTTTTACAGATATATGCTAACAGGCATTTTTTATTCCCTAGTCCCCGAAGGGCTCACAATCTAAGCATTCAAACATGCGGAGGCCAGCGAAGACAGTATTACAATAGTCGAAGAGTGACAGAACAAGAGAGTACTTAATGCGGGGGGGTGGGAAGGAATGAGTGGACTGCCCTGATTCTCTGGAGACAGAGAGAAAGCAACACTTGACAATGGAGCTGATGTGATGATGAAAGGTCAGGGCAGAGTCTAAAATTATTTTATTTATTTATTTATTTACAGTCTCTTATATACCGCACTATTCATCATCAGCGCGGTTCACATGGAACAAAATGCTCAGTACATTTAACACGTATGAGTTTACAGGTAACAGGGTTTAAATAACTTGGATAACCGGGGTAACTATTTACAAAACATACTACATGGAATCATATACACAGAAGTTACATAGAAAAACCAGCCCACTATAGGAATGAATATCACACTTGGTGAGTTGTTGATATACCCTAGATTTATCTGGGACTGGTATCAGTGGGTGTTATTGGGCTCTAGGTGATGCCATTGGGTTCTATAAGGTATTTGTTGAAGAGGTGGCATTTGAGGGCTTTCCTAAACTGTGTCAGGCTCCTAATAGCCCGGATATCAGGGGGTAGTGCATTCCAGCATATTGGGGCACTGAGACTGAAGGCTCTGTTGGCTGTCGATTTAGTGCAAATAGTAAGTTCCTTCGGGATTTTGAGGGAGTTTATAGCCATGGATCTCCTTGCTCTATTTGGAGATGTGCTATGGATGAGTGAGGATAAGGATGCCGATGTGAGATTATTGACAGCTTTAAAAGTGATTATCAAGGTCTTGAAAACTATTCTAGCTTGAATAGGAAGCCAATGCAACTGTATCAGCAGGGGCGTAACGTGGTCGTACCTGGAGGCTCCATGGATGACTCTTGCTGCCGCGTTCATGGCTAGCTGAAGCGGGTTTAATGTAGATTGGGGAAGACCTTGTAATATGACGTTGGCATAGTCAAAATGGGGTATAACCAACGCCTGGAAGATTGTCCGGAAATCAGTTGGATCAAGCATGGAATGTAGGTGTCTAAGTGAGCGGATCTTGTAGTAAACTGATCTGACTATGTTTCCTATGTGGGCTTTCATGTCTAGGCGTTGATCTAGTGTGACTCCCAAATATCGTATTGAGGATTTAGATTGCAACTCCGCTTCTTTTACTTTAAGATATTGTGGGGGGGGGGGGGTAAAATTGGGATTCCTTGTTATGAAGAGTACTTCAGTTTTCTTATGTTGTATTCTGAGGTTTTGAGACAGGAGCCAGTCAGATATTGCATTGAAGCAACTCGTCAGTGGGGAGAGGTCCAGATGCTCGGTAGAGAAGGGAATGTAAAGCAGGACATCGTCTGCATATAACATGCAGTCAACCTTGAAAGACCGGATGATATTACAAATTGGCTGCATGTAAATATTGAAAAGGAGCGCAGAAAGGGAGGATCCTTTGAGGGACTCCTTGGCTTTGGTGGAAAGGTTCAGACTTTATCCCTCCAGAACGAACATGCTGCCATCTTTCGGACAGGTAGGATCTGCACCCTGAGATATTTGAAAGAGGATATTAAAGGAATCTGAGTCCCATTGAGTAGGGGTGAGAGAGAGGGTGAACTGGTAGGGCTTTTCAGCCAAGTTGTTGCTGTTTTCTTGGGGTTAAGTTTGAAATGAGTCATATGCAACCATGAGGTGATACAAGTCAGACAGTTATTCAGCGAGTTGAGATCAGGAGACAAGGAATCAGTGTGAAGAATCCGTAGTATATTGTCAGCATAGTAATAGGCTGAAATGCCAAATTGCTGTACCAAGAGAGCAAGTGGTGCAAGGAAGATATTGAAAAGAAGAGAGGCAAGAACTGAACCCTGGGAACCCCACAGTTGAGAGGGTATGATAGTGGGGAAAGGGTGTCCGAGGTGACTAAGAAGGAGTAGTTGGAGTGAAAGGAGTGAAACCATTGAAGAACTGTGCCATGTATCCCAGCTTCATGTAGACGATAAAGTATGATGTTTCCAGGTGAAGGGGAAGATGCCTGAGATCAGGCTAGCATTGATAAGTGAGAGGGCATAGGGGAGAAGAGCCAGGGAAGTTGCTGGAAGCCAAGAAGAGGGAATGGGATCTAATGAGCAGGTGGTTTTACGTGAAGCAGAGATAAGTTTAGCAGCTGAGATTTAATGCCAAAAACTGTAGGGTCGTGCATTTGGGCTGCAACAATCCAAGGGAGCAGTACAGTATGAAGGATGACATATTTCTGTCCATGAAAGAAGAATGGGACCTAGGCGTGATTGAGATCATCAGACATAAAGTAGCTCAACAAGCATAAAAAGCGATGGCGAAAGCTAGAAGGTCCTTGGGCGCATAGGGAGAGGAATGGCCAACAGAAGAAAAAGGTGATAATGCCTCTATATAAGTCTTTAATGCAACCTCACAGGGAGTATTGTGTGCAATTCTGGAGAACACACCTTCAAAAGGATATAAACAGGTTGGAGTTGGTGCAAAGAGTGGCTACTAAAATGGTTAGTAGTCTTTGTTATAAAGCATATGAGGACAGACTTAAGGACCTTAGAGGAAAGGTGGGACAGAGGTGATATGATTGAGACTTTTAAATACCTCCGAGCATAAATGCACAGGAGGAGCGCCTCCTTTGATTGAAAACAAGCTCTGCTACGAGAGGACATAGGATGATGGTGAAAGGGGATAGACTCAGGAGTAATATGCGGAAATATTTCTTTATGGAAAGAGTGGTAGGTGCGTGGAATAGTCTCCCAGTGTAGGTGGTAGATATGAGGACAGTATCTAAATTCAAAAAGCATGGGACAAAAGGAAAAAAGGGGACTGTTGTAGTGGTTGATATGGAAGGGCAGACTAGAAAAGGCCATGTGGTCTTTTTCTGCCGTCATGTTTCTATGTTTCTAAGTTTCTTCTCCGGGAACAAGCATGTAGTCAGTCCTCACATATGGATGACATCAGCCCCGATTGAATCCCCTATGGAAGCATATCTCCAGCTTTCAAAGAAAGCCTTTGAGAGATGCACCACGCATGTGTGGTCCCCTTCCCAACCAAGGGTGTCATCTTGCCTCAGTCTCCTGTTTTCCGCTGAGCCCTCCAGACATTTGTCCAGTTTCCCCCAGAAAAAGTGTGTTTTTTCTGATTCATTTCTGTCCGGTTTGTGTACTGGTTTCTTTCCCACTCCCAGGTCAGCTCACCTCAGCGTCGCTCCTCGGATTCATTCCTTTGTTTTTGTTTTTTGCTTCAAGGTATCCCTCAACCAGCGTTTGCACCTTTTTTTAGCTGAAGGGCTCGGGTTCCTGCTGGGTGGCAGGCAACCCTTTTTTACTGATGGCCTCCAGCGGCTTCAAGAAGTGCGATCAGTGTAGCAAGATGATGCCCCTCACCGATCCACATGACTGCTGCCTCCGGTGTCTTGGCCTAGAACAATGTCTCAGACTGCAAACTCTGCAGGACCATGACCTCAAAAGCCCTTAAGAGCCGTCAGCAGCAGCAGGAAAAATTTTTCCAGAAGTCCGAATCTGTGCCGGACTCTCTAGCAATACCCCATTCCAGGACCCACTCTGGTACCTTAGTGCCTCGCGAAGCACGGCCACCTCTGAGTCCCGTGGCTGCGGTTCTTCTGAGAGGAAATCCCCAGACGTGGAATGCAAGACGTCAAGGTCCTCGGAGACAGGGTCCAGGAAGTCAGGAAAATCCCACTCCAGGCCCTGCAGCCCCCAGCATGTCAGATGAGTCGGAGCAGGAGTGGCTTCACGTGTTACCCCAAAAGGAGTCATCGATACCCACCGACTGGCCTCGGACACTCGAGGCCATCATGGACTAGGACTCCCCTTCGACGGAACCGACACCAGACCCGAAATCCTCAGTGTCCACATCGAAGGCTGTGGAACCAACTGGCATGGAGACCAGGATGGCGGCCTTAGAGAGTAGTATCTCTGCTCTCATGGCCTAGCAGCGGGTGTTCATGTCTGGTTCATCTGGTTCATCCACCCCAGCAATGGGATCTTCAACATCGAGGGCCTCCCCAGATGTCAAGAAGATCCTCGAGTGCCACCAGTCTCGAGAGCTTCATTGGAATTGGATGGGGTCTCAGTCCCATTCCTCAGGTCCTTTCCAGCAAGAGCACACAGCTCGGACTATAGGTCCTCTGGAGGCCCCAGGCCCCTTGGCTTGGACCTCAACTGCGGTGACTGCGAAGCCTCAGAATCGACTTCTGACTTCCAGTCCGATTGGGAGACCGAGGAGTCCCTGGATTCTTGGCACCACCGAGACATATCTTCGGACTCATTCCCCACCCCCCCCTGGCATCCTGATGAGTTCCCTGCCAGAGGATGTTGCCTTCCTTGACTTTGTGTGGGACATGGTTAGGATGCTCTCCATTGAGACTGAGGCAGAGGAGGACTTGCATATGGAGGAACTGGAGATCCTCCAGTATGAGGCCCCTACAAAGGAGGCCCTCATGGTACCTGTTCCACTCATCCTACAATGCCTCCTCCTCTGCATGTGGGAGACACCAACATCAGTTCCCATTGTCAGCAGGCAACTCATGTATCGAGTCTGCTGAGGCCCTGGGTTCCAGAAAACCCAACTTTCCCACAACTCAATAGTTGTTGAGTCCACCATGGGCAGACTCAAAAGCCAAAAGTTCCATTCCTCGATGCCTCCTAGCAGGGAGGCCCGGACCCTCGATGCCCTCTGCTGGAAGGCCTTTCAGGGCTCCATGCTGACATGCTGGGTCCAGTCCTACCAGCTTTACATTGGCATGTACCTCAAAGAGATGTCGAAGGAGCTCAGTGGGTTGTTGGCAGACCTCGCAGGGAACCCCTCCAGAGGTTCAAGTCACTGGCCTTGGTGGTCAAAGAGTACTCAAAGTTCCTGTCTCAAGCAGCTTATGACTGCTTCGAATTGTCAGCCAGGATGGCCGCAGCCAGCATCGGGACCTGATGCCAGGCATGGCTGCAATCGTCTGACCTCAAACAATGGGTTCTGGACAAACTTATTGATGTCCCCTGCATTAGAGAGAACCTCTTTGGGAAACCTATGGCAGACAAAGCAGCAGAGGTCAAGACTGAGTTCCTCATGAGGACCAAACTCTCAAATAAGACCTCTGTGCAGCCCTGCAAGAAGGCCCCGGGAAAGACGCCCTTCTTCCCAAGGAAAAAGGGCAGCTTTGCCAGCGCCTCACAGTTCCAAGCCTTCTCGGCCCCACAGAACAGCCAACAGCACAAGGGACAGGAGCACGGCCCCCAATAAGCAAAAGACCGCCCTGTCCCAGGCACTGTCCCTGGCTCAGCCTGGGCTGAGCTTTTGACTCCGTGTGCATGTCCCCCTTTCCCCCAGGAGATCCCCTACAACCCACAGGGGGGCGGCTAGCCCTGTTTGCCCACAGGTGGTCTATCATCACCACCAATACCTGGGTCCTACAAGTGGTCATGGAGGGTTACCCCCTTCAGCTACAGCATACTTTCTTCATACTTTCCAAGAGAGCCCGTAACACTCTCCTCCACCAGATCTTGCTCCTCACCAAGCTCACAGATCTCCTCGAGGACAAGGAGGTGGAGCCAGTGCCAAAATATCTCTGGGGCACCGGCTTCTACTCCAGGTACTTCCTCATCCCCAAGAGAACAGGGGCCTCAGGCCTATCCTGGATCTGCGGGATCTGAACAAATTCCTGATAAGGGAAAAATTCAAAATGCTCTCCCTTGGAACATTGATGCCAATCCTCCAGCAGGAAGATTGACTATGCTCCTTTGACCTAAAGGATGCCTACACACACATCATAATCCATCCCAGCCACAGAAAATACCTCTGGTTTGTGGTGGGAGGAGAGCACTACCAATACAGGGTGCTGCTCTTTGGGCTGGCTTCATCACCAGGGATCTTCACCAAGTGCCTTGCGGTGGTCGCAGCCCACCTCTGTCTGCAAGGGACCTTTGTCTTTCCCTAACCGGATGACTTGCTCATAAGGGGAGGCACAGCTGCAGAGGCGCAATGTGCCACAGGGCTCACCATCAATGCCCTGCAGCTTCTGGGGTTTGTTATCAGCTACCCCAAGTCCCACCTCTTTCTGGCCCAATGCCTGTAGTTTATAGGGGCTCAGTTAGACACCTTCCAGGCCAAGACCTTTCTCCCTCAGGAGAGGTCAGACTGCCTCAGGGAGCTAGTCACAGAGGTACAGTGATGCTGGATGCTACCCGCCCGGCTTCTCTTCCGCCTGCTGGGCCACATAGCCTCAAAGGTTCACATGACCCCTTACACCTGACTGCATATGAGAGCGGCCAAGTGGTGCCTCCACTCTCAGTGGACACAAGCCACAAGCAGGCTCTGGGACAGAGTGAGAGTGACCTGCCAGCTGGCAGATTTCCTCAGATGGTGGCAGATCCCTCGTCACCTTCAGGCCGGGATGCCTTTCCAGGCATCCAACCCCCAGAGGGTCCTAACCACAGACGCCACCTTACTGGGCTGGGGAGCACATTGCAAGGGCCTCCAGATGCAAGGCAGCTGGTCCCAGATGGAATCCTAGATGCAAATCAATCTGCTGGAGCTCTGGGCAATATTTCTGGCTTTCCGAGTCTTCCGCCACCAGCTGCAGCACCAGTTGGTGCTGATCCAAACCAACAACCAAGTTGCAATGTTCTACATGAACAAACAAGGAGGCACATATGGTTGTACTCCCTCTGCCTGGAGGCGGGAGCTCTCTGCTTCTATGCGACATGCAGAGGGATGCTCCTAAGAGCGGTCTACCTACTGTACCAACAAAATGCCCTGGCGGACAAACTGAGCAGAGTCCTCCAGCCACATGAGTAGCGCCTGGAACCCAAAGTGGCCTCCCAACTATTTTGACTGGGGTATCCCCCTTGTGGACCTGTTCACCAGCCCGGATGCCACACTTCTGCTTCCGCCAGCCACACCCATCCTGGGTCAATAATCAAAAGAATACCCAAACCCCAACCGCAATCACCATATGCTATATACTTTTTTGTCGGGCATAAACCGCAAGGTGAAGAGGACTCCCTCGACACCTCACGCAGTACATACCCCTTTTGTTCTTTTATTATTTATTTCATTAATTCTGATTTCGCAAATCTTAAAAGCAGGGAAAGGCTTCACACTTATCTGCACAAGCACGACGTGCACGTTTCGAAGCGACCAGTTTCTGTGTCAAGTGTTCCCAAGGCCAAGCAGTGTGTCCAATCCTTCCAAAATCCAGAAATCGCCAAAACTTTGGGTGGCAGCAGACGCATTCCTTATTCCATGGACGGAAGGCATCCTTTGCCTTCTCACTGACACCACTGGTCGCCAAGACCCTCTTCAAGGTCCAGTGCAACAGGGCATCACTAATACTGATAGCTCCCTGGTAGCACAGGCAACCCTGGTTCCCGCTGCTCCTCTCCCTGTCAGCGGCGTCTCCGATTCCCCTGGGTCGAGCCCCAGGACTACTCTCACAGGAGCGGGACTCTCTCCTATACCCCAACCTGGGGTCCCTGTCACTCATGGCTTGACTGCTGAAAGGGTAGCTCCCTTTAACCTCCCAAGGGATATGGAAAAGGTTCTGTCCTCTTGTAAGGCTTCCACAAGAAGGGCATACACCTTCAAGTGGCACAGATTCTAGGTGTGGTGCACTGAAAGACAGGCAAACCCATTCTCCTGCTCGGTACAACTAGTACTCCAGTACCTGCTCCATCTGTCACAGGTGGGACTAAAGTCCAACTTGGTCAGAGTGCACATGAGTGCTATCGCAGCACACCACCATTCCTTTAAGGGCAAGCCCCTCTTGGCTCAGCCCCTTGTATCTTGATTCTTGCGGGGCATCATACTATCCAAACCCCCCATCCACCTTCCAGCGGCAGAGTGGGATCTCAGTGTGGTGCTCTCACAGCTCACTAAGATGCCATTTGAGCCCTTTACTATCTGCTACTTGAGGTACCTCTCCTGGAAGGTCGTCTTCCTTGTGGTACTCACATCTTTATCTTTATCTTTATTGAGTCTCTTGATTAACCGCCCAGGCCGAAGCATCAGGGCGGTGTACAATAACAAAATGGCAACTGCAGAAAATAAAGTTAGAAAAGAACTCCAGAACTTATAGGACAGAGAAAGAATAGCAAGATAAGACAGAAAACAAAAGAACCAGGGGGAGGGAGAAGGAAAATAGGAAATGGACGAGGTGATTCAAGGTGGTTGGAGGGCAGAACTGGGGGATGAGGTGCCATCAGAGGAAGAAGGAAGGTCAAAGGCCTGACAGAAAAGGTGGGTTTTTAGAAGGGTTTTAAAGCGGGGATAGGAGGGTTCAATGCGGAGTGGAAGAGGGAGGGAGTTCCAGAGGGCAGGGCCCAGAAAGAAGAAAGCAGAGTGACGAGTTGATTCTAGGCGGGCATGAGAGGGAGAAGGAAGGAACAAACGACCACCAGAGGATGAGCGGAGGAGACGGGGAGAGGGCTGGAAACGGATAGTGTTAGCTAAATACTGAGGGGTATCGGTGTGGAGAACCCGGTGAGTGATAATGAGAATCTTGTAGATGAAACGAAACTTGATCGGGAGCCAGTGTAAGGCCAGGAGGCAGGGGGAGACGTGGGAGCGCGCAGAAGTGAAGGTAACCAGACGGGCGGCAGCGTTTTGAGCGATCTGAAGGCGGCGAAGTTGAGAAGAAGGGAGACCAGCATAAATAATATTACAATAATATTACATCAGCTCGCAGAGTCAGCAAGCTCCAGGCTCTGATGGCAGAGCCCCCCTACACGAGTTTCCACAAGAACAAGATGGTGCTCCAAATACACCCCAAGTTTCTGCCAAAGGTGGTGTCCCCATTCCACCTCAATCAGGAGGTGGTACTCCCCACCTTCTTTCCAAGGCCTCACGCCAGCAGGGTGGAGATTGTTCTCCATACTTTGGATTGTAAAAGGTCCCTGTCCTTCTATCTGCAATGGACTTGGGGCCATTGCAAAGCACCTCAACTTTTCGTATCCTATGACACCAGTCGTCTGGGGCTCCCAAAGACTAAATGAACTTTGTCCACTTGGGTGTCAGACTGCATTACCCTCACCTATGAGCAGGCGGGGATCTAATTGGACTAGAGGGTCACAGCGCACCACATCAGGGCCATGGCTACCTCCGTGGCAAATCTGTGTTCCGTCCCCATAATGGAAATTTGCCGGGCTGCCACCTGGTCTTCGGTCCATACCTTTACAGTTCACTACTGCCTGGAGAAAGAGTCCTGATGGGACAGCACCTTTGGCCAGATCGTACTCCGTAATCTTTTCTGGGTGTAGGCGACTCCTGCCCTCTTACCCTTCTGTGTTTAGGCTACTGGAGTGCTGGTTCCCCGCCGGACACTTGGATATTGCAAGAGTCTCTCAGTAGGGACTCAACTGCTGCTGCTCACTGCTCACCGTTTGCAGGTCACCATGGTGTTTTTACAGGCTCTCGGTAGCCTGTAGCTGTTGAAGGCTGTGAGGATTGACTTCCTGCTTGTTCCCGGAGAAGGCATATTACTCACCTGTAATGGATGTTCTCCAGAGACAGCAGGAATCAGTCCTCACAACCCTCCCTTCTCCCCTTGGAGTTGCTTCTTTACAGTATTTAAATTTTTGCTGTCTTAGCTATGGCATTAAACTGAGGCAAGATGGTACCCTTGGGTGGGAAGGGGACCATACATGCTTGGTGCATCTCCCAAAGGCTTTCTTTGAAAATGGGAAATCCTTCCACGGGTGCTCCATTGGCGCCGTCATCACCCATTTATTTAGCTAGGCTTATATACCGCTTTTTACTAGGTCATAGCGGTTTACATTGAACAAAACATTAATTACATGGAACAGATAACATCTTAGTACATTAGAACAGGATAAACATCTTAGTTAACAGATAACAGGGTTTCCATAACAATTAACTCATTAATTATATGTGTCACCCAGATGTGAGGACTGATTCCCACTGTCCCCGGAGAGCACCTGTTACAGGTGAGTAACTATGCTAAAAGGGCTGCAGGAGTGACTGTATTGAAAGAATCCATGGGGTGTGCCAGGGACTGGGAAGAGGGGAGTAGAGTAGTGGAACTTGGGATGGGGGGTGAGGTAGGGAATTCAAGCTGGAGTGAAGCAATTTTCTCATGGAAAAACAAGGCCAGCTGGTTGGGGGAGGGCCAATCGTCAGAAGTGATTGGGACAGGTGGGGGCCAGGGTAGGTGAGAAAGAATAGAGAACAACGTTTTAGAATGAGAGATGGAAGCAGTGATAAGGAAAGAATAGTAATATTTTTTGACAGAGAAGATCATAGCATGGTAGTTATAATAGCAGTGGTGGAACAGGCATAGGGCTTCAGGCAGGGCATGCCCGTCCACTAGGTGGACTATGCCGCAGACCTGGTGAGCAGCCTGACTCTTTTGAAAGTGGCGGTGGTGGCACCGAATCTGTCTCATCTTTCATTGGTGGCATCAGCAGCGGTGGCCAGTGCCACCCCCACAGCAAAATGAGAAGATGGATTTGTGGGACAATGGCAACAGCAACAGTGGTGACAAGGGGATGGTGGTGGCCGGGGGGAGAGGGGAAGAGAGGAGGCAGGAGCAGCAGCAGGGAGGATGGTGTGGCGGGGGCTTCTGCCTGGGACGGCAGAAACCCTTGAGCCACCCTTGGCTTCAGTTGTCTACTGTTTCCTCCAGTGTCTTTCAGCTCGGCGCAGATGAGTTCATAGGAGACACAGACTAGGTTGGTACCATGGATGCTGATGTCTGTATGGTGGGTGTGTTGGGCAGAGGGGAATGACACAATCAAGGGCAGAAGCAAGAAGAGAATGCCATAACTGGACTTGATCATCAACAGGAAGAGTATGAAAGTTATCTGGGAAGATTGTGCTGGATGAAGGAAAAGCAGTAAGGGTCTCTGGAGTAATCCTGCAAACTTGTTTGTGTGTGTGGGTGTGAATGCTAGTTGACATGGGAGGTGGAGAAGAATTAGGGAATGAGAAAAAGTGTTTGGACCAGGGGAGAGGAGATGCAGAGAGAGAAGTTGTGGAGAAGAGTAAGTTGGTAGAGGAGATGATTAGGTCAAGCTAATGACCTGCTGCATGTGTGGGGAAGTAGACATGTTGGGTGAGTGAGAAGTTAGAGAGATGTGTGAAAAACAGTGTGTCATGGGGTTTATGTGGGTGATCAACATGGATGTTGAAGTCACCTAAGATAAGGAGATTAGGGTAGTAGAGAGATGTTTCTGAGAGAGTGAGAAGAGAGTCCCAGAGAGTGAGAGATAATATTGAGGGAGGGTAGATTAGAAGGAAGTAGGTTGCTGGATAAGAAAAGAGTTGGAGTAGTAGGGACTGAGCAATGAAGGATGTAGGAGTGGATTTCAGAGAGAATGATAGATGATTGATGTAGGATTGCAACTCCGTTACCAGTTCGAGTGACATGAGGGGTAGAGAAGGCAGTAAAGCCTGCCAGTAAATAGAGGGTAAGGATGGGTTCCTCACTCTTCTTAAGCCACGATTCGGTGAGAAAAACAAGGTTGAGGGATTGTTGCAGGACTAAATTGAAGATCAGGGCAGTTTTTGCCCTGAGTGACCTGCAGTTTAAGAGCCCACAGTGATAGAAGGCGAGGGGGGGGGGGGGGGTCTTAGCCAGCGATGACTGTTGTGAAGAGCAGGTAATAGGGGATGGGTGGCAGTAGACCAGATTACTTATTATTACTTATGTTTCGAGAGGTGCAGTGAGCTGTACAGCATAGGGTCCAGTGGACAGGAATGGTGTTCATGGTGAATAGAGAAAGAAGCAAAATCAGGCAGATCTGTGTAGAGCATGGAGTAGAATTGAGCCAATGCCAGGGTTTCTGTGGAGGAATCCGTTGAGGCTGATCTTTAATATAGCACTGGAGCCACGGCAAGGAGCACGTCCTGCTCCTCGGGCGCATTCTAGCGTGGAACGCTGCAGTGGTGTTGCTTAAGTAGGCATTCGGGGGTTCACCTGATGTCACCAGTCACCTGAACGAAGTCGATGTTAGTGGGAGGAGGGGAGAGCAGAACTGAGCATCTAGCAATGATCTTCTGGAGTGTCTGCAGAGGAGAGTGACAGGGTAAGGCACAGTATTCACACAATACCAGAAGTACAGAAAGGAAAACAGTGAACACCATAATGATGTTGCTTAAGTAGGTGTTTGGGGGTTCACCCGATGCCTCCAATCATGTTATCTGGGCTGGTGCCAGCTGGGGGGTGGAGATGAGTGTCTAGCAATGGGCTTCTAGATTGTCTGCAGAAGAGAGCGGCAGGATTAAGGCACAGTATTCAGACAATACCAGCAGTACAGAAAGGAAAGCATTTAGCTTGCACCTTTCCAGGAGAAGATCAAGGCAAGTTACATTCTGGTACAGTATGTATTTCCCTGTCTTCAAAGGGCTCACAATCTAAGCTTTTACCTGAGGCAGTGGAAGGTTAAGTGGCTTGCCTAAGGCCACAAGACATGTTAGTGGGATTTGAGCTCTGGTCTTTCAGGCTCTAGGTTGCTGCCCTAACCATTAGGCCACACCCAGTTATGGGAGGATGAGCATTGTTGGGGGCTGGGGGTGGGTTTTGGAGGTGGAGGTAAGTGGATGTTAGTTATGAAGATAGTTTGATGGGGACGTAGATATGGAGGATATTTTTGGGGGGTGGAAATGGGGTAGAGCTGGGTTGGCCTTAGCAATTGCAGGGACCAATTTGGATCCATTTGGTAGGGCTTTCTGGACTTAAGATTGATATTGTGTTTGTTTTATTTTTAATACAATTTATCTATATTTATTAGATAAACATGTTAAAACAAAATTATGCTTATAAAGAAATCTATCTTGATTTTTATTCTGCAAATTCTTTCAAAATACAGTAGCTCTCTCAACTTTAGTGTGTGCCCCCCTCTAGCTGTGGGGACACTTTGGGTCAAATAAGTTCTGTTAGCCTAAGGTCGACCCTGGAGGAGAGGGTAAGGATAGGGGCAGTATGACGGTAAATCTGGGGTGTAGAGGGAGGTGGTACATTGGTGTAGGAATAATTTTGGAGGTAGAGTGGTTGAGGTGTTGATATTTAGTTGTGGTAGACAGTTTGGGAGTAGGTGTAGTTGGGGTGTTGAAGGGTAAGTTTGGAATGGGGGCGTAGTGGAGAGTAGTTCTGGGTTTGGGGCTAGTTGGGGACTGGAGGGATAATTGTGGGGGGTAGTTGGGGTACTTTTAAAGATGGGCATCATTGTGGGGGTTGGAAGGTAGTTGAGGGGGCTAGTTTTGGAGGGTGGGAGTCCTGTGTTTCACCATATATGACTTTCTGTTGTGCAGAAGCTTGAACTGCTGTTCCATAGAAATGCATTGGTCAATTTCGGGCGGGGGGGGGGGCGGGGGGACTTACTTTCTGCACCTTTCCCTCCCTCCTGTGGTCCCTCTCCCCCACCCTTTAACTATGTCCTGCTCTGTCTTTCCCTCACTCCTTTCCTATCATTTTAATGGCGTTCTTTTTCTTTTCTAATACGATTTTATTGTTATTGTACACCACTCTGCTTTTGAAGGGCGGTATAGAAAACCTTTTAATAAACCATAAACCATTCTCTAGAACCCCCAGTCCAATCCATCCCATTTTCACACTCAAATATGTCTTTTCACCTGTTTTCTACCATGCCAAATTTTATTCCGTTTCATTACATTTTCAAAGATTTATTTTGCTCCTAGACATTTTCAACCTCATTATATGTATACCACTTTACAACTTGCATCGGTTTGGAAAGAATAAAATGTGATCACCACCACTGCTGACTATTGACCAGAATGTTTTTCTAGAAAAGAGTTCATTAACTGATTCCAAATATTTGTAGCATGACGATCTCTGTTTTCACAGATTTTCATGCTCTCAAAATTAATAAAAAAATTGTTTCTATTCATGCTTTCTTGCAGGTAGTGAAGGAAGCATTGCTTTGCCATGCTATCATAGGAAAAAGCTCTACAAAGGAGCTGATAATGAAGGTGGATGTGACCTGTGAGTTTATTGCACCCTTTCTGTACTTCTCAGCCAAGGAGCTCAATTTCTCTGTGCAGAAGGTCAGTGAATGAACAGAATTATGACAGGGATTTTTCCTATATATCTATGGATATAGACAATTAAGTTCTGCTGTGGTTATAAATTTAACCAAGCCTTTGCCCAGTGAAGGGCTTGTTATCCAGGGATACACATTGCAGTAATCAGCAGCTTTCTAAAACTAGCCATGTTCCTTCTTTCTTTCCTTCTTCAGTTAACTCCTTTAAGTATTGTTGGTTCCTATTCTTTGTCTACTGCTGTTTCTGCTTTTCTTCTCTGTTCCTCTTCCTCATCCTCCTTTCAGATTTTCATTTCATTATATAAAAAGATAAGAGAAAAAAAAAAATTCTAAATCATTTAATCTCCAGGAACAAGCAGGAATGTAGTCTTCACATATGGGTATCATCGGTACCGACGGAGCCTGCGCGGGAACGCTCCCCAGCGTCCAGTTAGAAAGCTTTTGGAAGCATCCCACAGTGCCTGCGTGCTGCCTTCCCTCCTTTCCCAACTGCCTCTCTCCAGTTCTTTGTTTTCCGCGGAGCCAGCAGGTCGTTGTTCCTGTCACCGCAGAAAATTTTCCTTATTGCCCTTTTTTGTGGTCGTGTCTGCCTTCCTCGACACTTTACCGGTATCGCCGGTTCTTCTTTCTTTCTTTATTTTCTTTAAAAAAAAAAATACTTAGTACTTTTTTTCCCATTTTTTCCAGGTGCACGCGCCATTTTGGACCTTAGGCCCAAAATTTTTTCCACAATGGAAAAACCCACTTCGGGTTTCAAAAAGTGCACCAAGTGTGGCGGTACCATCTCCGTCACTGACACCCATAAGTGGTGTCTCAAATGTTTAGGTCCTGACCACTCCATCATGGAATGTATGGCCTGTGCCATGATGTCCAAGAGAGGTCGACAGAACCGAGCTGCCAAGCTCAGTACCCTGTTTCCCTCTGATGCAGCCTCGGTGGCATCGACGTCTTCCAGGGCTTCGTCTTTCCCCCGTGGATCTCAGGTAACTAAACATAAGTCTAGCCGGTCCTCAAAGGGTAGATCTTTTTCTAAGCATCAGATGCCTCTGTGGTTGCCCTTGAGGATTCTGCACCGGAAAAATTGCCCCGGCGGGAGGCTTCGGCTTCCAAAGCATTATCGGGGCTCCAGGATGTTCTCGAGGCCTCGACCTCGGCAGAACTACTGGTGCCATGCTCTGGGGTACCGGCTGTTTTCTCAGGTACCGACATCCAGGCGTCGATAGACCAGAGGTTCCTGGCTATTGAACGCAGTCTGGTGGCTCTCCTTGCGGCATCGACACCCTCGGAATCGCGTCAGACAGTTCAACCAGTACCGGCACCGATACCGGAACCGGTACTGACAGCATTGGCATCGACATCGGTGTCTGCATTGCCGGCACCCAGTCATGCGATGCCTTCCGGTACCGATACACCGGTACCGATTCCCCCCGGTACCGACTTTGGTCGGTACGGGTATCGGGCTCTTCAAGAGCATCCGGACAGAAAGTACTTCGAGTCCTCAGAGGAATCTGAGGATTCTGACAGTTCTGTCGGTACGGGAATACTTCTCCCAGAGGAGCCTTCCTCCCCTAAACACAGGATGTCTCCTCCAGAGGATATTTCCTTTCAGGACTTCATCAGAGAGGTGGCTCGAGGTCTGTCTATTACTGTGGCTCCTGAAACAGAGCCCAGAGCAAAGGAGTTGGAAATTTTACAATATCCCAAAGCTCCTAAGGAGGCAGCTACTTTGCCTATCCATGAGATCTTGTATGATCTCATGCTAAGAATTTGGGAGACGCCTCTTACCACCTCTCCTCACTCTCGTAGACTGGATATTATGTATCGAGTCCCTCCTTGTCCTGGTTTCAAAAAGACTCAGCTTCCTCACCACTCTATTGTAGTGGAATCAGCTATGAGAAGGATCAGGAGTGCAAAGAGGCATGCCTCTAATCCTCCAGGACGTGAGAGCAGAACTTTGGATGCTTTTGGACGTCGTACTTTCCAAGCTTCCATGCTTTCTGCCAGGATCAGTTCATGTATTTTATATATGGGAATGTTCCTGAAGGAAGTCACAGGAGATTTAGAGGTTTTGAGTCCTCTTCTTCCTGAGGATAGAAGACAGGATTTTCTCACATTGGTCAAAATGTCCAGGATGTTTCTAAATTTGTCAACCGTGCAGCTTTTGACTGTTTTGAGTGCATAAGCAGAACCTCTGCCATTGCCATAGGTGCACATAGAATTGCCTGGCTCCAGGCATCTGATTTAGAGCTCTGGGTATAAGACAAACTGGGCAATATTCCTTGTACTGGTGAGAACCTGTTTGGCAAAGATTGGCAAGAAAAAGCCAATGAGTTGGATACCGACAACTCCACCTTGGATAGATTATCCAAGGCCACAGCTGATCCTGCAAGAAAGAAATCTTTCAAAAAACCATTCTTTTCCAAAAAGAAAAGGTTTTATCCTGCTTATTCCCAGCAGGGATGCTCTTCAGGTCAATCTGTCCGGAAAGGTCAGCAACCACCCAAACAAAGGAAAGCAAAGACTGCTAAGCCTCAACCATCTCAGCAGTCTCAGCCTCCACAAGGCCTTTGACTTCCATCTAGAGAACTTAGCCTTCCTGGCTCTCAATGGACCAGAGCCTTCCACCATTCCAGGAAGGTTGTGTCACTTTGCCCCCAGATGGGGGCAGATAACAGCAGAGCATTGGACACTCTCCATCATAAAAGAGGGGTACAAGCTTCATTTTTTGAGCATACCCCCTCCCACAATGGTAAGACAGTTCAATTCTCAGACCTCTCTCATCAACCTGTTAGATCAAGAGGTCACCATGCTTCTTGCCCAAGGGGCAATAGAAGAAGTACCCATTCCTCAACAGGGTACAGGGTTTTACTCCCCCTATTTCCATATCCCAAAGAAAACAGGAGGACACAGACCTATTTTAGACCTCAGAGAATTGAACAAATTCCTGTTCAAGGAGAAATTCAAGATGGTTTCTCTAGGAACTCTGCTGCCATACCTTCAGAGTCAGGATTGGCTATGTTCTCTAGATCTCAAGGATGCGTACACTCATGTTCTCATCCATCCATCCCACAGAAAGTTCCTTCGGTTCCTTTTTCAAGGGAGGCACTACCAATACAGGGTGCTTCCGTTTGGCCTGGCCGCAGCACCAAGGGTGTTCACGAAATGCATGGCTGTGGTAGCAGCATTTCTCTGCACTCTAGGAATATTCATCTTCCCCTACTTAGACGACTGGCTCATTCGAGCCCCATCAGAGTCAGAGACCAGGATTTCTCTATCTTGCACAATGCGTATCCTTCAGTATTTGGGTCTGGTCATCAACATCCCAAAATCCAGCCTAACTCCCACTCAGTCTCTAGAGTTCCTAGGAGCTTTGTTGGATACCAGAAACGCAAGGGCCTATCTTCCTCAAAACCTTTGCCTCCGCATGGTGCAGTTAGCTTCTCAAGCAGTGCTAAAGTCCCAACTCACTGCTCGAGAAATGTTACAACTACTAGGCCACATGGCATCCACCGTGCATGTGGTTCCTTATGCTCGCCTCCATATGAGAGCAGCCCAGTGGACTTTATCCACCCAATGGACTCAGGCATCAGGGTGCCTGTCAGACAAAATAGCGAACACAAATCGCCTTATTTTGTCCCTTCAATGGTGGCAGTCCACTCAAAACTTGTTGCTGGGGTCCCCGTTTCAACAACCTTTATCCCATGCAACTCTCAACAGATGCTTCTCCAATGGGTTGGGGAGCTCATTTGCAAGACCTCTCCACCCAAGGCACTTGGACTCCACAGGAGACTCATCTACATATCAATCTCTTAGAGCTCAGAGCAATCTTTCTTGCTCTTCGAGTGTTCCACACCCTACTCAGCTGCAAGACAGTCCTTATTCACACGGATAACCAAGTAGCCATGTTCTATGTGAGCAAGCAGGTAGGAACAGGCTCTCTGTTGCTTTGCAACGAAGCTTTGCGACTATGGGCCCTCGCCAGAGAGCATCAGATTCATCTCCTGGCAGTGTATCTTCCAGGCATATAAAACTCTTGGGCAGACAGATTCAGTCGAGTTCTGCTTCCACACGAATGGTCTCTACATGTAGACCAGGTGGCCAAGATTTTTCAAATTTGGGGAACCCCAGACATAGACCTCTTTGCAAGTCCATTGAATGCCAAACTTCCCCGGTTCTGTTCCAGAATCCCGGCTCAGGGCTCTCAGGCCAAGGATGCATTCCTCCTTCACTGGGGCCAAGACTTCCTTTATGCCTTTCCACCCATTCCCCTAATTCCCAAGACCCTATTGAAGCTTCAGAGAGACAGAGGCCATATGATTCTCATAGCTCCACATTGGCCACGGCAAGTGTGGTACCCTCTGCTTCTACATCTCTCTCAAGCTCCCTCCCTGGAGTTAGGGTCTGCTCCAGATCTCCTATATCAGGAGGACGGAATGTTATGGCATCCCAATCCCCAGTCTCTGCATCTCAGGGCTTGGTTGCTGAAGGGCTAGATCTCCATGACCTTAACCTCCCTCAGCAAGTAAAGGATATCCTTTATGCTTCCAGGAAGCCTTCCGCAAGACTCTCTTATGCTTTCAAGTGGAAAAGGTTTACCGTATGGTGTTCGCAGAAGGGTCTTAACCCCCTTGCGATACCTCTGGAATCATTACTGGAGTATCTCCTTCATTTATCCAATGCAGGACTTAAGACTAACTCAGTAAGAGTCCATTTGAGTGTTATTGCAGCTTCTTTCAAGCCTCTGAATGGACAACCTATCTCCTCTCATCCTCTTATAGCAAGATTTATGAGAGGCCTTCTTCTAGCTAAGCCTCCCATTAGGCCACCACTGGTGGCATGGGATTTAAACCTGGTTCTTGGTCAGCTCATGAAGCCACTTTTCTTACCCTTAGCTACTACCTCATTGAAATTCCTTTCTTGGAAGGTTATCTTCCTCATTGCAATCACATCAGCACGTCATATCAGTGAGTTGCAGGCACTAGTGGCTGAACCACCTTATACAAGGTTCCATCATGACAAGGTAGTCCTTAGGACTCATCCACACTTTATGCCGTGGTCTCGCCTTTTCATCTAAACCAAGCGGTCTACCTGCCTGTGTTTTTTCCAAGGCCTCATGCATCAAATGCAGAAAGGAATCTTCATACTTTGGACTGTAAAAGAGCTTTAGCTTTTTACTTGCAAAGAACACAACAACATAGAAAGTCCTCTCAACTCTTTTTTCTTTTTGATCCTTCTCATTTGGGACTTCCAGTCTCCAAGAGAACACTCTCCAACTGGATTGCTCAGTGTATTTCCTTTGCCTATCAGAGTAAGAATCTTCCTCTGGAGGTCCATGCCACTGCTCACAATGTGAGAGCCATGGCAGCTTCAATGGCTCATCTCCACTCTGTGTCTATCGGCGACATCTGCCGAGCAGCCACGTGGGCCTCGGTTCATACCTTCACAACCCATTACTGCTTGGACAAGGACTCCCACCGGGATGCCTTGTTTGGTCAGGCTGTTCTCCAACACCTGTTCCATACTTAATCAACTCCTACCCACCATCCCTGGTAGGATGCCAGAGATCCATGGGGGGAAGTGGAGCCCTTTCACAGGGACACACAACTTCTGGGGTCTCTCCCTGGCATCTAAAGCTAGGGAGTCCCCATATGTGAAGACTACATTCCTGCTTGTTCCTGGAGATAGCATAGTTACTCACCTGTAACAGATGATCTCCGGGAACAGCAGGAATTTAGTCTTCACAACCCACCCACCTCCCCTAGGAGTTGTATCTCTCTATCTATCCCTTTCCCTTTCCCTCTCTCTCTCTTTGTCTCAGCTTTAAAACTCAACTGGAGAGAGACAGTTGGGAAAGGCGGGAAGGCAGTACGCAGGCACTGTGGGATGCTCCCAAAAGCTTTCTAATTGGACGCTGGGGAGCGTTCCCGCGCAGGCTCCGTCGGTACCGATGATACCCATATGTGAAGACTAAATTCCTGCTGTTCCCGGAGATAACCTGTTACAGGTGAGTAACTATGCTTTCAGTTCATATCAAAGGAGATTTTCAAAGGATACTTATACAATGAAATGGCAATTTATCTGGATAAATCAATTATCTGAAAATTGCCTACTGTTCCTGTAGTAAACAGATATATATTTTCTACTTAAAATCAGTGGATGTGTTCCTGGGGGTGGGTTAATGGGAGAATCCTATAACATATTTACAGTAGTTTTGTTATTTTGAAAAATATGCAAATTGTTAGAGAAAACGTATCTACAGAAATACAGATACAAATCTGTGCAGATACACTTATTTCCCTAGGCAGTTCTCAGAGGAAAAATACATGAGGTGGAGCTGCCATAAGGACATCTGGATAATTTTACAGGTTCATCGCTATCCCATCTCTATTCCACAGAGGGTTGTTTTTGCTACTTAAGGTAAAAATGCATTGCGTGCCTTTGAGTCAGTGCTGATGGCATATAAAGACCATACAGCCTATCCTGCCTGCCCTTCCATTCCAACTACTATTATTTATTTATTTAGCAATGCTTCTATACTGCTTTTCACCAGGTCAAAGCAATTTACAATCAGGTACAAGATATATTTCCCTTGTCCTTGAGAGGCTCACAATCTACTGTTGTACTAAGCTCTACAATCCATTCATTTTCCTTAGAGATCCTTTGTGTTTGATTTCAGATAGTCCTTCTCTACTACCTGCACTGGGAGGCTATTCCATGCATCTATCACTCTTTCTGTAAATAAATCTTTCCTCAGATTACTCCTATCTATCCCCTTTTCCCTTCACCCTAAGCCCCCTCATTGCAGAGCTTTCTTTCAGTTGAAAGAGGTAGGCCGCCTGTGCATTTATGCTATTGAGGAATTTAAATGTCTCTATCATATCTCCCCTTTCTTCCAAAGTATACATATCGAGATATTTAAGTCTGTTCCGATATGCCTTATGATGACTACTGACCATTTTAGTAGTCATTCTCTGCACCACCTGTATTGTTTATATCCGTTTAAGGTGTGGGCTCCAGAATTGCAAACATAAATGAGGTCACACTAAAGACTTATATATATAGAGGCACTATCATCTCCTCTTTCCTACTGGCCATTCCTATGCATTCAAGCATCCTTTTGACTTTTGCCATTGCCTTTTCTACCTGTTAAGTCATTTTAAGATGATCAAAAACGGTTACTATGGGGTCCTGCTTTTCTTTTGTGGATAGAAGTACTTCACCCCTATACTGCATTGCTTTCTTAGATTTTTGCAACCAAGTGCATGAGCCTATGTTTTTAGCATTAAATCTCAGCTGCCAAATTCTCAACCATTCTTCAAGCATCACCAGGTTCCACCACATATTATCGAAACCTTCCTGGGCGTTTACTTTATTGCAGATTTTGGTATCATCCAGAAAGAGGCAAACCTTATTCAACAACTCTTCCGCAATATCACTTAAAAATGTTTAAAAGATTTGGGCTATAGAGAGAAAGCTGTGGCACACCAGTAGAAACTGCCTTTTCCTGAGAGTGAACTCCATTTCCTGTAACCTTTCTTGCCTCTCACTCAATAGGTTTCTAACCCAGTCAGTCACTTTAGGATCCATCCCTACGTTGGGAAACAGTGTCAAAAGCTTAAGTGAAATCAAGTTATACCACATTTAGTGCTCTTCTTTGGACCAGCTCTCTGGTCACTCAGTCAACAAAATTAATCAGATTTGTCTGACAAGTCCTGCATCTTGTAAAACCATGCTGCCTCGGATTCTGCAATCCACTATCCTCTGTTATAGCAGTGTTTTCATTAATTTACTGACCACAGAGGTCAGACTAACTACCCTGTAGTTCCCAGCCATGCTTTACTTCCACTTTTCTGTATTGGGACCATATGCACTTTTCTCCATTTTTCTGGGACCACTCCTGATTCTAAAGAAGTACTGAAAAGGTCAGACAATGGAGCCACCAGAACTTCCCTAAGTTCCTTCAATACTCTCATGTGTATCCCATAAATCCCCATTGCTTTGTCTGCTTTTATTTTAGCTAGATCCTGAAGATGAACACAGGCTTCTGAAAAGCCAAATCCACCTCACTTCTGTTCCTATCTGTATGTGTTTTCTGAGGTCCTACTCATGTCTGAGGTTTTCTGAGGTCCAGGTCCTTCATCTGTGAGCACAGAACATAAATATTGTTAAACAATTCCGCCTTATCTGCTTTATCCTCATTAGCTTCTACATATTCCTCCCCTTTACTCTTGAGTCTGACAATACCTCTTTTGCACTTCCTCCTGTCACTGACATCTTATTGCACGGTCTATTTTTGTTTCAATTTGTACCTTTGCCTTCTCCATGGACAGGCATGAAAATAGTCCTCACATATGGATGATGTCATCCGTTGGAGCCCTACATGGGAGCATTCCCACCTCTTTCTAGAAGCTTTTGGAAAGCTTGACCATGCATGTGTGTGTCTTCCCTCCCTGCTGCCATGGTGCCATTTTGCTCTCAGTCCTTTTCTTGCCGGATGTGAATCTGTCGTATCTTCAGCATGTAAGTTCTTTTGTGGGGGGGGTTTCACCCTCTCTTTGTGATTTTCCTATTTGCCATCACGTTTCTACTCCTCTCCTATATATTTTTCCTTAGAGAGGTTTTTAGACCTGTTAAGATTTTTTTGTTGTTTTTTTTTCTTATCTGCAGCGCCTCAGCCCCCTTAGGCACTGGATGCTTAGACTGGATTATTTTTGTCAAAATCGTGCCATTTTATTTTGCTGCAGCTATTTATCCAGTTGATATGTCACAAAACATTGCCAATGGATTTAAAAAGTGCACCAAGTGCTTGTGACCATATCCGTTATGGATACCCACAAATGGTGCCTTCAGTGCTTGGGACCTGACCATTAGCCATCTTCTTGTAATTTACATTTACAGATAACCACATGGGAGCTTAAGGGGTGAAAAAAGCAGCATAAAAAGATTTTTGGTGCTTCTAAGTCCTATCCATTGGCATCAGCAGCATCATTCTCAATGACTTCAAAGGCTGCAATGAATACTGATGGTAGATCAGCGTTGAGAAGTTCTCAAACTCACTCAGAACTGAGCACCTGTAGATCTCCTGAGCATCAGTAATTCATCGATGTTCCCCCAAGCATGAGGAAAGATTCAACTATGTCTTGGCCAACATAGAACAGCAAGAACATCAAGCAGAGGCCCAGTTCTCTAGAGCGAGATGCCAAGAGCATGGAGGATTGTAGGTGTGCCCCTCCAAGCTGCCCTGAAGAAAGGAAGGCTCATCCTTGAGACATACTGACAGGCAGTGACACCTACCAATAACCAAGACCAGCCAGCTGACAGATTACATGAACATCGGCTGATTTTGCTGCACCCCTTGTATCTTTGGAAATGGCAGGGTTGGAGAATTGCTTTGAAGGCTGTGAGGAAAGAATCATGATGCTCTTCACCATGCCAAAGCTCAAGGCTTCATTGACTCCTAGCATAGTGCACTGAGACATCAAGCCTGTCCTTGACAGACACATTCTGCCTGCGGTAGAGGCATTAACACCGATACCTGACTAGTGGATATCACTCTCTAGCACATCAGGAATTGATGCATCCTTGAAGTCCAGAAAGTTATCGGTCTATCAGTACTCCTAAAGGAGCTCCACATCCCCAGAGGGAAAGATGGTCATCCAGGCAGAGGCTCAGAGGTCTTTTGATGACTTCTCTGAGTCAGACTCAGAAGGTTAAGTCATTGGAGTGGAGGAGTGGACTAGTCCTTAGGGCAGCAGCCTAGAGCCAGAAATCCCACTAGCACTAGCACTCTATCTGGCCTTGAGCAAGCCACTTAACCCTACATGGCCTCAGGTACAAATTTAGATTGTGAGCCTTTGAAGGACTACCAAAAGTGACTGCTATTGCCAGAAAGAAACCCGCACTTGTAAGTATTTACTTCTGGGAAATTCTCTAAATCTTGGGGAAAAGGGATAAATCTATATATTTTAGAATCCAGTGTATTTGTTAAGAATCAGGGCTAGTAGCGCCAGAGTCTGTCAGTAGCAGTAGGGAGCTTTTAATCTAAATCAAATTAGAATATAGCTTAGCATAGAAGGAAGAATAGGATTATTCTTTGAGTAGAAAGAAATTGTTTCTAAAGACCTTTACAAAGAGGCCTTCCAGTTAGGGGGCAAAAGACCATGAAATTATTTTAAATAGGTGTTAAAGCCAAGCGACACCTCAAAGGGGCAATTTGAAAAGCTCCCTCTATCAAACCAAGGGCTGTGTAAATTACCCAGGAAATTAAGAGATTACCTTACAAGTACAGATCTGGGCACTGTAGCAAGCCAGCATTTACTAAGGATACTAGCAAAAAGAGGGAAGTTAGGCCATCCAACAGAGAGGTTCCAATAAAACCCAGATGCCTTTAAGTACAGAACTAAAGGATTCCAAATTAACCCATCAATTGATAGCCATATTAATATGAAAAAAATACAACCTCTATAATGCCTGTTTGAAAATGCTAGAAATCTAAAAAATAAGATGGGAGAGCTAGAATATATGAAAGGTTAGATATGATTGGCATCTCAGAGACCTGGTTGAAGGAGGACAACCAATGTGACACTCTGATACCTGGGTATAAAGTATATCACAGTGATGTTGTTAAGTGCCCTTGAGTCGGTGTTGACTCATAGTGACAGTCTGGATAGTTGTCCTAAACTGCATTTAGTCTTCAGTCATGTGGTTCATTGTTGACAGAATGGCACGCATAGCTGCTGTTGTTGTATTGATCCATCTCCTTGCTGGCCTTCCACTTTTGTGTTGACCTTTGCAATGATAGGGTAGATCAAATTGGTGGAGGGGATGTGCGTTATGTTAGAGAGGGTATTGAGTTACATAGAATTAAAGTTTTGCATAAAACAAAATACACTGTAGAATCTCGATGGATAGAAATCCCATGTAAAAAGGGGAAGGCGATGGCAGTGGGGGTGTACTACTGACCACCTGGTCAGAATGAACAGATAGATGATGAAGTGCTAAGAGAAAGCAATGAAGCTAACAAAAGTTAAATCACAGCAATAATGGGTGCCTTCAATTATCCCGGTATCGAATGGGTCATTGTCACAGCAGGACATGCTAGGGAGATAAAGTTTCTAGATGGAATAAATGACTGCTTCTTGGAACAGCTGGTTCATGAACCAACAAGAGGGGAAGTTATTTTTGACCTAGTCCTTAGTGGAACACAGGATTTGGTGAAAGAGATAAGGGTGTTGGGGCCACTTGGCAATTGATTTAAAAAATGGAAGCAGGACAACAAGGACATCTATAGCACTACCTTTTAACTTTCAAAAAGTAAACTATGATAAACTGAGGAAAATAGTTAAGAAAAAACTAAAAGGAGCAGCTGAAAAAGTTAAAGATTTATATCAAGCATGGGCATTGTTTAAAAATACTATCTTGGAAGCGCAGACCAGATATATTCCATGCTTTAAGAAAAGTGGAAGGAAGGCCAAAAAATGTCAGCATGGTTTAAAGGCGAGGTCAGAGAGACTGTTGCAGCCAAAAAAAGTATCTTTCAGGAAATGGAAAAAGGAGCCAAATGCTGAAAATAGGAAACAGCATAAGCACTGGCAAGTTAGATGCAAAGCATTCATAAAGCAGGCAAAGAGAAAATTTGATAAAAAGCTTCCATGGAAGTAAAAACGTATAATAAAAATGTTTTCAAGTACATTCATAGCAAAAAAAACCCTGTGAGAGTCAGTTGGATCATTGGATGATAGGGGGTAAAAGGAGCCCTAAGGGAGGACAAGGCCATGGTAAAAAGACTGAATAAATTATTTGCTTCAGTTTTTACTGAAGAAGATGTAGGGAAGTTACACATGCCTGAAATAGTATTTAAAGGTTGTATATCGGAAGAATTGAAAGAAATATTGATAAAAGAGGAAGATGTATTACAAGTATTTGATAAACTGAAGAGTAATAAATCACCTGGACTGGATGGTATACATCAGAGGGTGTTGAAAGAACTGAAATATGAGATTGCAGATCTACTATTAGTAATCTATGAGCTATCATTAAAATCATCTCTGGTACCTGAAGATTGGTGAATGGCCAATGTAACTCCAATTTTTAAAAAGGGTTCCAGGGGGTGAACCGAGAAACTACAGATCGGTGAAGTTGACGTTAGTACCATGCAAAATGTAACAACTATTATAAAGAATAAAATTATTGAACATGTAGATAGTCATGATTTAATGGGAGAAAGCCAACATCAATTTAGCCAAAGAAAGTATTGTCTTCCTAATTGTTAAATTATTTTTGAAGTTGTGAATAAAAAGGCAGACCAAGGTGAGCCAGGTGATACAGTGTATCTGGAATTTCAGAAAGCCTTTGACAAGATCCCTCATGAGAGACTCTTGGCCAAATTAAAAAGTTCTGGGATTGAGGCATTTTGCTATTTTTATTTTATTTATTTATTTAGCAGGTTTTCTATACCGCCCTATCATCCATTCATGGTGGTTTACATTACAACTTCAGCAATAACTTTACAGAAAACAGGGAACTAAACTTGGATAATCATATAAGAACTTAGATGAACTATTATTATACAGTAGAGAGAGCCGGACACCAGCACTGGGCCCGATCAGCGTCATGGAGTCAAGCGGGGGATCGCTCCTCCCTAATCGGCCCCCCAAGGCTAATCAGGTCCAGTGCTCTACATTTTAAATCTTCAGTGCTCCTTGGCGTGCCCGCGCCTGAGGACCTCACCAGAGGGCCCTTTGGCGTGGCCCTTAGGCGGGGTCCGGAGGTCAGCAAGGAAGCAGCTGCGGATCTAAATCCCTCAGGAAGCAATACCCAATCTGGACGGCGACCAAACCAAAAAGAAAATACTGCAAACAAGTCGGCATCCAGCAAGAAGGCTGACACACCGTCCTCCATACCAGCAGCCAGATCAGCATGAGGGAGTTGAGCAGGAAGGATCACTCCTCCCCAATCAGCTCAGCAAAGCTAATCAAGCTGCTGCAACAGTTCTAGAAGTTTGCCAGCTCAGAGGTGTGCCCGTGTGGGGAACAGAGGCACCAGGAAACCAACCAACCCTCCAAACTACTGTCACGGTGAAGTAAACCACCCGCAAATTTACTCAATGTAAACCTGCACCAAATATCTAACGAACAATCTAAACCATAGCAGAGCACACTTCTCCACAGCACACTATCCATCCTCTTGACCTACGACCACCATGGCCGGACACCATGCACTACTACTCCTCCTCCTCTGGATAGCACAACTTATAACATGGCACAATCATTACAACAACTCCAAGGCCTGATCCCCACAGTGAGAACCCTGGGGCATAGAAGTTCCGATAATCCCCCTCATAGCAGACCACCCTTTGCAGCAAACCATCGCCGATTGATTCACATAAACTGCCTGCCCCCAGAAAAACGTAAGAGACGCAAGACTCCATCCCAGGTAAACCTCAGCAGCATGCTAATTAATGCTCGTTCCATCCGTACCAAATAGCTTGCCCTCACCGATTATATTAATCACCGTAATCTAGACCTACTCCTCGTCACTGAAACATGGTTAACAGACACAGATACAGTGATCACCAACCAGATAAAACATCCTGGGTATGACCTCTTCAGCTGCCCCAGAATGAACCGGTGTGGAGGCGGGGTCCTAATAATAGCCAGAAGCAACCTCCATTTCCATTGCACCTTAACACAAAGCTCTACCAACTTAGACAGCATCCAAATCTCCAACAAGACCTTAACAATCTGTCTCCTATACTGCCCACCCTCTTCAAGTACTGACGAATTGGCCACAATCCTTGATCAAGCATGCAACAACAATATCCAACAGAAACAACTTTGGATCCTTGGTGACTTTAATCTTCCCTCTCTCCCTGTCAAACACACCACAGCATTCCTGGACACAATGACCACAATAGGCTACCACCAAATCGTTCACACTTCTACCCACACTGGAGGCAACACCTTGGATCTCATTTTTGCTCCGCGACCTCACAACACCTTATGCAATCAGTACTCTCCACAGCTACTCCCAGTGCCATGGTCTGACCACAAGGCCATCCTCTTTGACATACCACACAATAGTAAAGAACAGCAATCTACCGCACCAAGCGCTCCTGCTCACCGTCGATTCAAGCACTTCGACAAGGAAGCATTCATCAGCAACACATTACATCACTTCAACTCCGACACTAATGACCTGGATACTCTACTAGACAACTGCAACAACCATCTTTCCGGAGCTGCACTCCTCCCACCATCCACAAAGCCTGCCCACAAAAAACACACAACAGTATGGTTCACCGCTGACCTGCATGAATCACTAGTGCAACTCAGGAAGCTTGAACACCGCTGGCAATGCTCCAAACTGACTAGTGACAAAGATGCCTACCTGAACAAACTACAACATCATCGAACAATGACCAACAACAAGAGAAAGGAATACCACACCAACACCCTCATGCGCTCTCTTAACAAACCTTGTGAACTCTTCAACCTAGTCAAATCACTCACAAAGCATCCATCTACAAAACAACCAATAAACTCTCCGAGCCCAGATGACTTTGCCACATACTTTCAAAGCAAAACTACTTCACCTACAACCAACCCAGCTAATCATGAACTACCCAAGCACCCTTACAACTCTGCCAGCACTCCCCCACTAACTCTAGAATCCTTCTATCCATACCTTCCTGATCAAATAGAAAGAATCATCAGTGGGATCAACACCATGACCTCCCCAGTGGAACCCTGTCTACCATTCTGGATCAAACAAACACAAATCAATCTCAGCCCAATCATAGCTAGAATCACCAACATATCCCTATCTGACGGCATCCTTCCTCCACCTTTGAAAACTGCCTCGATCAGACCTCTGATCAAGAATAAGAAACTTGACCCATCGGATATCAAATCCTACAGACCTATCTCTAGCGTCCCCTTCCTAACCAAAATCATAGAAAAGATAGTCTACCAACAGACCCCGGGCCACATTGACTCCTACGCACCTCTAGACCAGCAACAGCATGGATTTCGTCAACAGCATGGTGTTGAAACCCTTCTCACGACTCTCCTTGACAGACTCCATGCACGCCTTGATAAGAAAAAACAAGGCTTCACCCTCATATTTATGGACATCGCCTCAGCGTTCGATACTGTCAACCACAACCTCTTGCTTACCCAACTGCATGAAAAAGGCATAAGAAACCTAGACTTAAACTTGTTCAAATCCTACCTATCCAACTGACAACAACAAGTCCACATAGATTACCATGCATCCAAGCCTTTCCAATAAACACAAGGGGTCCCCTAAGGATCTTCCCTCTCATCCCTACTCTTTAATACATACATGCAGCCAATCTGCTCCATCATTCATTCATTCAACATACTCTACCACATCTACGGCGATGATATGTTACTATACACTCCATTCCTCATTGACAAGCCGGACTACTCGTCCATAGTTGAATGCTTCAGCACAGTCTCAGATTGGCTCATGACATACAACCTGATGGTCAACACCAATAAGACTAAGGTCTTATTCATATCCAAAGACCCCACATTTACCCAACCGCCCTCCCTGAAAGCGAAAGACTTTGACCTCATAACCAAACAAGAAGTCCGCCATCTGGGAATAACAATCGACCAACGCATGTGCTGGGAGACCCACATTCAAAATATCTCCAAAACAGTCTACTATAAACTGAGAACCCTCCGGTGCCTACATCCTCTCCTCGAGTCCTCAGACTTCCGCTCTGTTGCTCAAGCTCTCCCTCATCTGGACTATTCCAACATCATCTTTCATGGTATGTCGAAGCACACTCTCCAGCCACTACAACTCGCCATGAACACAGCTGCCCGCACAATCCTATCTGCATCCAGATATGACCACATCACTCCTCTCCTGATTCAGCTTCATTGGCTCCCCATAGCAAGTCGCCTGACCTACAAAGCACTGCTACTCACTTTTAAAGCCCTGCATAGAATGTCTGCAACCTCGCTCTCAGACCTTATACAACGAATACCGGAGACTAGGACCAGGAGAACTTGCATGATAAACTCTCTCATGACCCTTTCAACAGTAAGAACCTGTACGCAATCAACTAAGAACCGTGCTTTTTCTCTATTTGCGCCAACCCAATGGAATGCCCTACCTCCTATGATACGTGCCATCCCGGATCTTACATCTTAGGAAGGCATTGAAGACTTAACTCTTCCAACTAGCCTATAACCACCCACCCTAGATCAGCCACACACTTGTGCCAACCTCATACAAATAAACTCCTAACGATGCCAACTTAATCCTGTTTTAATATAAATGTGCTCCAGCAATGTAAATATGTTTGTAGTTATAATTCCTGTAATGTAAATATGTTCATAATTATACCAACTTGTTGCAAATTGTCATATGTAACCTGTTCAATATCATCTAGTTATCATGTTATATGGAAACCATGTAATCTAGTTATTATGTTATATGTAAACCTTGCTCAAATGTTATTTGTAAAACACGATCATATGTTTCATGTAAACTGCACTGATCTGTAATAGCGCAGTATATATAAATAAATAAATAATACAGTGGATTATGGACCAGGAACTGGCTAAAAGATAAAAAGCAGAGAGTAGGGCTAAATGGCCAATTTTCTCAATGGAGAAAGATGAATAGTGGAGTACCCCAGGAATCTGTGCTGGGCCCGCTGCTTTTTTAACATATTCATAAATGACCTGGAAATGGGAATAACGAGTGAGGTGAACAAATTTGCAGATGACACAAAATTATTCAAAGCTATTAAAATGCAAGAGGATTGTGAAAAATTGCAAGAGGACCTTGATAAGTTGGAAGACTGGACATCCAAATGGCAGATGAAATTTAATGTGGAAAAGTGAAAAATTATGCACCTAGTAAAGAACAACCCAAACTATGGTTACAGGATGCAAGGTTCCATATCAGGAACTACCACCCAGGAAAAAGATTTAGGTGTCGTCATGGATAATACATTGAAACCCTCTGCCCAAGGTGCAGTAGCAGCCAAGAAAGCACATAGAATGCTAGGAATCATAAAGAAAGGAATGGAGAATCAAACAAAGGATATTATAATGCCCCTGTATCATCCAAATGATGAGACCTCACCTTGAATATTGTGCGCAATTCTGGTCCCAATATCTTAAAAAGGATACAGCAGAATTAGAAAAGGTACAGAGAAGAACCACCAAAATGGTAAAGGGGATGGAAGGATGCACCAATGAGGAAAGGCTTAAAAGGTTAGGGCTTTTCATTTGGAAAAGAGACGACTGAGGGGAGATATCATAGAGATCTATAAATTAATGAATGGAATGAAATGGAATGGTTAAACATAGATTGGTTGTTTATACAGTACCATCAAAAATAGAAAGACTAGGGGACATGCAATGAAGCTAGAATGCAACCCATTTAAGACTAATAAGAGAAACTATTTTTTCACTCACTGCATAATCAAATTCTGGAATTCATTACTGGAGGATGTAGTGAAGGCTGTTAATGTAGCTGGGTTTAGAAAAGGCTCGGGCAAGTTCCTGGAGGAAAGGTCCATAAACCATTATTAAAAAAGACCTGGGAAATTCACTGCTTGCTCCAAGATAAGCATTGTGGAACCTTTAGGCCTCTTCAAAATCTTCCACCACCACTCAGCTGATGCACTCCAAGACACAATAACCAGAGAAGTCAGCAGCAGGTCCAGAAGAACCAATAACAGCAACAGGATCAACACACCCGCAGGCTATCACAAAACCAAGCAGGCAACTTCTAGCAGGGCCCCCTCTCTACTGGCGCCTACACTATGGAACTCCCTCCCTATGCACATAAGAACCCTAAATGACATCTTTAATCTTTAATCACACTTGATAAACCGCTTTGTTGAAACATTAAGCGGTGTACAATAAAATAAAAAGGACGCACTGCAAATTATAAGAAAGGAACGCCATAAAAAAATAGGAAAGAGTGAGCAGGACAGAGCACATATAATAAATACTAAAGTACAATAAAATATTAAAAATAATAAAAATATTATAATAAGAAAATACCCTCCAGCCAACTGAAGGTCCAAATAAAACTCAACACAAAAACAGGGGCAAAGACAAACAGGGGGAAGGGCAAGACAAACCTAGACTGGCAGCGGAACAAATGTAGTAACTTTAAGGGGGGGCATCGGGAGAAAGATCAAAGGCTTGCTGAAACAAGTGTGTCTTAAGCAGTGACTTGAATTGAGCATATGAAGGTTCTAACCGAAGAGTTGGGGGTAATGCATTCCATAAAACAGGGGCGAGAAAAAAGAAAGCTGAATTGCGGGTCTGCTCGAGATGAGCTTGTGATGGAGCAGGTAAAGATAGACGATTAACATAGAAAGAACGGGACTGGTGATAGGGGGTATGAAAAGAGATATGATCTGCAAGATAGAGAAGATTATTAGTGTAGATGGCACGATGAGCTAAGATAAGAAATTTATATTTGAAACGATAGCGGAGAGGCAACCAATGTAACTGGAGGAGAATGGGAGTAACATGATCAAACCGTGAGGAAAATGTAATTAGACGAGCCGCAGTATTTTGGATAAGCTGCAAACGTTGTAATTGAAAGCCAGGAAGATTAGCCAGAAAGACATTACAGTAATCTAACCTACTAATGACTAAAGCTAACACAAGAGTGACTAGAGAACTGGAGGGAAGCAAGGAACGAACGTCTCTGATTTGCCGTAAGGCAGCAAATGAACGGCGTATGATAGAAGAAATATGACAGTGAAAAGAGAGCGAAGAGTCCAAGATGACTCCCAAATAATGAAAGGAAGTAGTCAGCGGGATGGAGGTTGAACCGATCATGGGAGCAACCGTGGGACAGGGGCCACTTAGAGAGATCCACATGGCTGAAGACTTAGATGGGTTTAGGTGTAGAAAGTTCTGAGAGAGCCAGGAAGCAATGTGAGAAAGACACTGATTAAACTGGGAAATATCCGGAGTTAACGGCGAAGTATGAAAGAGGAGAATGATGTCATCGGCGTAGAAGTACGTAGAAACTGGGTATTGCTGAATCAACAGAGGTAATGGTGAAAGAAAAATATTAAACAGCAAAGGAGAAAGCATCGAGCCCTGGGGAACACCACAAGTGAGGGGGAAAGCAGTGGATGACTGACCATTAGAGAACACAGAGAAAGAGCGAGCCATGAGAAAAGAATAAAACCACTGTAAAACTGTGCCGCGCAGCCCAATATCCGACAGACGGGATAGTAAAGTGGGATGGTCAATCAGATCAAACGCTGCGGAGAGATCAAGGGAAACTACAAGAGTAACATCACCGCGATCATGGGCAATATGTAATTCGTTCAGAAGGGCCAGGAGAACCGTTTCAGTGCTGTGACCGTGCCAGAAACCGGCTTGGCGAGGATGAAGAGCATTTATGGATTCTGCATGGAAATTTAGTTGGTCATCAAAGACTTCCGCAAGGCACTCAAGACTCTTCTCTTTATTGAGACCTATGACCAGCCACCTTGAAGAAAAGCTGTGATCTGGCCACAATACTACTGCTCTTTCGGTCTCTGGTCCCTCAAGCAGTGAGAAATAAGCAGAGAGTAACACAGAACACAATCACACACAAAGTGCTACTTTGAGTTCAGAGGGAAAGCAACAGAAGGTCCATGGACACAGCACGGTTCCACCTCTGTTGGATTCAAAGTCTTCCTCCCTTGAAGCCCTTTTTATTAAAGAAAAAGGGAAGTAACACAGTCATTAATCATAAACATGAAATAACACAAGGTGTCGCTAGAATTCTTTTACAGAGTAAGAGCTGATTACAATGTATTAGATGAAATTTACTTGATTATGACAGAATTATTTATAATTGTAGAGTTGCAGAAATTATGCTGTGCCAGCAGTGACCTATAGTTGACTGTACAATGAACTATGGTTGCACAGTTCATAGCCTATGTTTACCCTTTATGCTTGCATTAACAATGTTCTCAACTGTTTTAAAGACAGTTACACAGAACTCATGATCATGATATCCTATTCTATTTAAGAGGAAGTAGGTGAAAGGACAAACCCGTGAGTGATGGCCACCGCCAGCAAAGTTCCTCCAACAGCACATCCCAGAGATCTGCATCAAGAAATTCATCCATCTTTAATTACATATTGGGGATTCTGGTATCCCTTTTACCTGTCCATTCCTACACACCTTATGTTGCCACCCACTAAAATACCACCCAACTGTCCTAATAGTGACACACGCCACATGACCCCAACTACCCTCGTCCAGTTGGGCCACCAGGCGCTCAGTATCTATGTATGTGAGTTGTACTGCCTCTTGTTAAATGTTCCCCTCCAAATTGTCTAGTAACCACTTTGATTGAAGGATAAGGTGGTATACAAATCTGTATAAATAAATAAACCTGTCAGGTACTTGTGACCTGAATTGGCCACTGTTGGAAACAGGATACTGGGCTTGATGGACCTTCGTCTGACCCAGTATGACATTTATGTTTTTATGTAGGGAAATGCTTACTGTATCTGAATGTAACGTGCCTGGAAAGGCATGAGCTAAATACTAAAAATAAATAAATAAAAATAAAATTGATGAGAAGCCTGACTTCCTATCGGATGGGTCTCTAGAGCTCCCTTCAGATTTCTTGCTGCCTCACAAGAAATAATAGTCTTCTTCTGAGGAACTAATCTTCTCACAAATTGTCTGAAAAGGCTACAGACTTTGCCTATTCAAACTCCTGCAAATTGGACAAAAGGAGGTGAGACGGTGCAAGATGGCCACTTGATCTTTTTCCTCCCTGGAATCCTGTAAGGAATCCTGCCCTTCCGTGAAGATATACTTTATTTGGAGTACTTGAGTGTGTGAGAGTGCAAGCATGACATCCAGTAAACCCGCCAGGCTAGATTTTAATTCGCCCGCGAACGCGGGAACTAAGCGATTAAAACCCGATCCCCCCTCACCTCAGAAGGCCGCTGGTGCAAAGGAGAGTCTGTAAGGCCTACACGAGCTTTTGGCTGAAATCAGGGCCATACGGGAGTTGGTCACCGTGAAGGGGGAAACCTTGAGTGGAGTGAAAGCCGACGTGGCAGAGCTAAAAGAACTGAAGGCACAGCTCAACACGTTATCTGAAAAGATGGAAGGGCTCTCTAAGAGGGTAGAGGCTCATGAGGAGCGCTTGAAGGTGGTGGCTGCTTATTCCAAGCGCATTTCTATCCTGGAACGCAATCTCGAAGACCTTAATAATAGGGCGCGTCGGAATAACATCAGGTTAGTTGGGATACCTGAAGGGGCAGAAGGAAGGGACTTGATAGACTTTTTATGTAAGAATATCCCAGCGATGCTGCAGCTCATTTTCGATCATCCCTTTGAAATTGAGAGGGCGCACAGAGTCCCTTCGCAACAGGGCCCTCACTCATCTCGGCCGTGCCCTATCATCATAAGGCTGTTGAGGCATCAACAAGTAGTGCAAATCATGATGGCGGCCAGAGCCTTGGCACCGTTGAAGTTTGAGGGATCGAATATAGCCTTTTTTCCAGACTTTAATAAACCTACTGTGGAACGGCGAAAGCAGATGCTGGCGTTAAGACCTCGCCTACAAAACCTTCAAGCCCGCTACGGGCTGTTCTCCCCTGCCAGGCTCAGAGTCACTTTACACAAGCAGACACGGACTTTTGAAGACCCTCAACTTCTTCTTGCCTTTATTGAGGAGCATGAAGCTGCTGTGATGCGCTAAGGATCGTCTTTGGAAGCAGTGTTGGGGAAGACTTGGACTAAGGCCTCTTGAGCAATGATGCAGGAATAAGCTCTGGCCTTTGTTATGCTGATGTTGTGTGTGTGGTTTTTGGTAAATAGTGTTTTCTCGTTTAATCCTGAGATTTGCTTGGAGGGGAGTTCTGCGGACAGGGGGCATTGATTTCGTTATATGTGGAGCTGGGGTAGTCATGGGGCCTGTGAATCAAGGTCGAGCTTGTACTGTACTGTACTGTGTTGACGTGTGGGGGAGGGCAAGGCAAGGGGTTGGGGATAGGGGAGAACAACAGAGGTTTCCTGGGATGGGGTTGGGTGAGAGGGAATCATAGTGTGGGGGTGGAGATTGAGGGGTAATTTTGCGTAATCGATGGTTCACCAGGGTTGTGGGTTTGGTTTTGGGGAATGCTGTCTGCAATGATAGTTACTGGGAGTAAAAAACAGAGCTGGGGGTTTGTGACTTATGCTGGGTGCCCTAGAATAGCTTTAGTCCTCTATGCCAGGAATTATGGGGTCCCTTAAGTTTCTTTCTCTGAACGTTAAGGGGATTAATAATCCAATTAAATGAAAGAAAATCTTATTGTACTTTACTAAACAAGGGGCCGATGTAGTTCTACTCCAGGAGACCCATCTGAATTCTGAGGAAGCAAAGAAATTGGGAAAAGGGCACTATGTGTTAGTGGTGCATGCTGCAGCAGTTAAAAAGAAAAACGGTGTAATAACACTGGTGCGGAAAACTCTTCAGCCACAATTTGAGTTTGCATGTTCGGATCCGGAAGGGAGGTGGGCAAAAGTCCTAATGCATATTAACGGTGAGAAATTGGCCGTATTGAATGTATATGGACCAAATTGTGATAATGCTTCCTTCTACCAGAGGATTGCTGAGGAAGCTTATGAGTTGAGATCCCACGCTATTATCCTGGGTGGGGATTTTAACTTGGTTCTGGACCCATTGCTGGACCGGCAGCCGTATAGATCTCATAAACCTGGAAGGGCAGTTTCCGTCCTTTTATCCTTAATCCAGGAGCTGGGCTTTTCTGACATCTGGCGGACCTTACACCCTATGGATAGGGAGTTTACTTTTCACTCTCTCCCACATTATTCGCACTCCCGAATTGATTTCTTGTTAATCTCCAGATCTCTAGTGGATTCTGTAGGGGATGCTGGTATCTGTGCCACCATGGTATCAGACCATGCCGCTGTATTCTTAACTCTAGCAAGGGGGATGGAGCCTTTATGGAGAGCGAGTTGGTATTTTCAGACAGATTTGTTGGAGGATCCGGCTTTTCGAGACTATATAAGGATCGAGATTAAGGAATATTTTACCAAGAACCTTCCATCAGATACCGCAGGTTGGGCCTGGTGGGAGGCCTTTAAGGCCTCCATCTGAGCCCAGATAACTAGCTACTCTATCCGTGTGGCTAAGCAGAGGAAGGCTGCACTCGCTGAGCTCGAATTGCAAATCTCAGCTGGGGAAAGGTTATTGAGAGCAAATATGGAGCCCTGTGATTTGCTCCATCTGCAAAAATTAAGATATCAATATAATAATCTTTTAAGTACGGAAGCTAGAAGGGTACTATACGTGCAAAATACGAGATATTATGTTGAGCAAAACAAAGTCGGGGGTCTATTGGCCTCTTTGCTTAGCCCGCCTCGGGAGAAATCTAGTATTGTGGCATTAATGTCTGATGATCAGGGGTTGCTTACGAAGAATAGTGAGATAGGGGAGTGCTTCAGGTCTTTTTATCTAGACTTGTACTCTTCTGCAGGAGAGCGTAATGAAACAGCTTATCAAAATTTCCTGGGAGATTTGCCTCACCCCGTTCTTAATACCCAACAGGCAAATGAGTTGGATCTGCCATTTACGGAGGGAGAAATCCGGGCTGTTCTTAAGGATGCAAAGAGGGGTAAAGCGGTGGGTCCTGATGGTATCCCTGCTGAATTTTATCAAGTGTTTCAGGAAGATTTAGTCCCTCAGATGACCCGATTCTTTCAACTTCTTGTAGAGCAATCTCCACAGTTAGGGGGCTTTAACGCGGCGACCATTGTTGTGTTGGCTAAGGAGGGCAGAGACCCCCTCAAGGTGGGTAACTATAGACCGATTTCCCTTTTAAACACAGATTATAAGATTATTACTGGAGTCTTAGCTAGAAGGCTATCAACTGTGGTCTCAGAGCTAATCCACCCAGATCAATGTGGTTTTTGCCAGGGAGATCGACTGCGGATAATGCTCGTCTTCTTATAGATCTCCTTTTCCTAACGAACCTGCAAGATTGCCCTATGGTCGGGCTCTCCTTGGATGCGGAAAAGGCTTTTGACAGGCTAGAGTGGGCCTTCATGTACCGTGTGCTGCGGTGGTTTGGCTTTGGGGAGTCGTTCATTAAGCTGATCAGGATGTTATATTCCAATCCCCAGGCCAGTATACTGGTTAATGGAATTTTATCCATCCCCTTTTCTTTAAGTCGCGGAACCAGGCAAGGCTGTCCTCTTTCCCCTGCATTGTTTAATCTTGCTTTAGAGCCCTTAGCTTTAGCCATTCGGCATTCTGAGAAGATTCGGGGTATCCAGATCGGGGATTTGCAGATAAAATTGTCAGCTTATGCTGATGATTTGCTGCTTTTTGTTCAGCCTAATCAGGTGAATGAAGTTTTAAGAATTATGGGCGCCTACTCGGAAATTTAGGGTTATAAGATAAATTGGGGGAGGTCCGTGGCTTTCCCCATGAATAGAGTGACTTTCTCTTCCGCACTAGAAGATTTTCCTTTTGTATGGGAAGCCAAGGCCATTAAATATTTGGGAGTTAATTATTGCTTTTCAATAGAGGAGACAGTACATACAAACTGCAAGAATATTGAGGATCTGCTTCGAGCCTTCTCGGAAAAGTGGTCTCCTCTACATCTGACGTGATGGGGCAGGATGGAGGCAATCAAGATGGTTCTGACTCCAAAGATAAACTATGTTTTGGAAATGTTGCCGGTGGTATTACCTGTCAGGGTATACAAAGATTGGGAGCGTCAATTAACAAGGTTTCTATGGTTAGGAAAGCCTCCTAGAATCGCGGCAAACAAACTTAAAGCGAGTAAGGAGCATGGGGGAGTAAATTTTCCTGATTTCAAGGCTTACCACCATGCTTTCCTACTTAAGCAGGGAGCGCTTTGGTGTATGGAGGTAGTCAAGGGGCTAAACCCGATTTGGATAGAGGTGGAGAGGAAGGTGGTTTCACACCTCCCTCTCCAGTTGCTGTTATCCATGAAATTCCCTTATGCCTCTACGGCCTCTCACGCTATCTTAGCTACTCTGGGAGCCTCTCTCTGCCTCACAGAGGTAATGGGTGATGAAAATCCATTGTCTCGGGAACTCCCTATATGGTATAATCCCAGGTTTAGGATTGGGGATAAAATGATCTTTTGGAAGCACTGGCAAGATAGGGGCATTTGGACCTTGAGCCAATTAGCCCATCTCCAGCGTTGGAAATCCTGGGAAGAGCTTACCGGGGAATTTGATTTACCCGATAGATGTCAGTTTCAATGGGTCCAGTTGAGAAGCTGTTTAGCAATGGCAAAGATTGATGTTGCTAAAGAATGGGGTATACAGAAGTTATTGCTTGCTTGTACTGAGGGTAAGGGGGCAGTTTCAAAACTGTATGTGGTTCTAAGGGACGGGTGGTCTACTTCTTCAATGGGTCCAAAAAAGAGGTGGGAGGTCGAGGTAAACTCAACTATCTCTCCTCAGCAATGGTCTACTCTTTGGTCTAAGGTGAACAGAGTTTCCAGTGCTGCAGCAATAACCCAGACATTATATTTTATTTCTCACCAGACATACCTAACGCCCAGCCGGCGTTCTCGTTGGGCTCCTGGAGTGGAGGGCAGATGCTGGACGTGTTCGGCACATCTAGGCACTTTGAAGCACATGTTGTTTGATTGCCCTAACATTCAGAGTTTTTGGGGAATAATATGGGGAAAAATTCAGAAGATACTCTCCTTTCAGGCACCTCTGTCGTGGGACCTAGTTTTTTTACGCTCAACTTCTTTGACCTTGCCTTTAAAGAAAGAGAAGCACTTCCTGTTTAATTTTTTGATTGCTATAGCTTTGAAGTTAATCTTGATTTGTTGGTAAGATTCCGGCAAGCTAGAGGGCAATCATTGGTGGAATTTGGTATGTCTCTATGCTAGTTACGAAAAGGCATGGAGTTGTAAGCGAAGACAGAGGTGCCTGAAACGGTGGCTTGCTCCTCGACAGGTTTTCGGGATGAATGGGAAGGCAGATTTAAGTCTGGTTGAGGACAAGTGGAAGTGGCTAGATGACTATGCTGCGTCTGCCGGTGTGTATACTAATTCGGCAGACCTTATTTAGGGCACTGTTGTAGCATGAATTGTTGTATTTTATTAATCTGGCATCAATGTCATGTGTGAGTTGTCAATGCTCTGAATAAAATTATGCTGCTGATGGTTCATTGGAGACAGAATGGGTGGGGAGGAATGGGGAGTGTTATGGTTTTTGTTATTTGGTGTATGTGGTTGTATTGTTTGAAAATTTATAAATAAATAAAATAAAAAAAACAAAACCTCCTGCAAATTGTCTTCTAAGGATTCAGTTGCTCTGCCATCAGCACCAGGAGCTGCTTCTTCAGGCTATCACTGCCCTTCAGACCTCAAATGTGATCGAGCCCATTCCATCAGGACAGAAAGGGCGTGGGTTTACTTGAGATACTTCGTGGTGCCCAAAAAACCAAGGGGGATTTTGTCCCATTCTAGACGTAAGAGATCTCTCTTACCAAATATTTGTTCAGAAGTTCAGAATGCTTTCTCTAGAGACCTACTGGCCTATCTTTAAAAGTGAGATTGGCTATGCTTTCTAGAGCTCAAAGATGCATACACCCACATCCAGATACATTTCACTTACAGGAAGTATCTGAGATTCACGGTAGGAAAGTAGCACTTCCAGAACTCGTACTGCCCTTTAATCTCATGTCAGCACCTCGAGTTTTCACCAAATACCTTGCAGTGGTTCTATTCAGGCTTGGAGTGCAGATCTTTCTCTACTTGGATGATTGGCTGCTCAAGAGCACCATTCCGGAGGGCACTCTGGAACTGGTACCAGTTGGCAGTATGTCATCTTGGTTCAGTACTCTATGGGTGTTTTTCAGGGGTCCACTATTCTGTTCAATATTTATATAATTCTGCTTTGTAAATTCTTAGCTGGATTAGATCTTCATTAGATATTATATGCCGATGATATTCAGTTTGCCATTCCGGTCTCGCCTTCAATTCCAGATACATTTGAGTGTATGGCTGCCTGTGTTGATATGGTTAAAAAATGGATGCAATCCACAATCTGTAAATGGGCCCAAATGCGTAGCGATCCAAGTAGCCAAAAGAAAATTACTGCTACAAAATCCACACGTCACAAATTGAACTATTTAGTTATTTTTAAAATTTTTTACAAAAACTTTAAAAGGGGAGGAAAAAGACCTCAGTATGGATAATGAGCTTCACATTGTGAGCTTACTATATGCCTGCTCATACATGCTCAATCTATAACATAAGAAACCTCTCAAGTACAATATGCAAAACAACTACCTTAAAGATCACTCAGACTTTGTAATGTCATTACCATACAATCAATGCTTCAAAACTTGTTCACTCCTCTTGATCACCCCAACCCTGTCAGCATTTTGTTAGACGCTGCTTCAGGGAGTGGTCAAAGGAATTTTCATTTTCGTATTTAAGAACCAGATACACTTCCATGAGCCCTACTGTGCATTACTAAACACTCTGGGGGTTATTCTGAGACATGAATAGCGGGGATGAACGTCCCAATGGCAGCCCCCGACTAACTTCCCCGCCGGTTGTGCAGGAACGTTACTTGGGGATGGGGAAGAGGCAGCCCCGGGGTGGAGACGGGGGGGGGGGGGGAGCACTGGGTGATTGTTGGCCCTGGACGTACAGGGCCGATTCTAATGTCAGTCCTGTACGTCCAGGGCCGGCGAAATGGCCTGGGAAGTTATTCCACCTCTGATGTCATAACTTCCTTGGACATTGTGTTTTTTAAAAGTCGGGGTGCGGAAGGGGCTGGGAGGGTCAGAGTTTCTTCGCTGCAGCCCGACCCTGGCCTTAGGAAGCCAGATCGGGGGTTGGGCTGCGGGGGAAAAAAACCTTAATTGCTGGCAGCTGGCATCGCGGCATTTAAATGGAGCTGCGGTGCCATGGCAACAGGACGCCATGGTGACGTGGTTCCATTTAAATGCCTGACTCAGCTGTCCAGTCAGTGCCTGTACGTGCAGGCCGGGACTGAATCACACGTACAGACCTGATCGCGATTCTGATCCCGCAGAGCTAGACATGCCCCACAGGATCAGAATAGCGTTCCCCTTTGTACGTCCAGCTCAGACCGGATGTACAAAGGGGATAGACATGCAGGACGGAATCAGGCCCTCTGCATTCAAATCATTCATACAGTTAATCATAATAGATTGGCTTTGAATATCCCCAAAACGGAGATTATCTATATGAATAGGGCCTTGCCTACTTCTCTATCTCTTGATTTGAAAATTGATGATTGGGTACTTCTGATTTGTCCAAGATTAGAAATTTGGGCATAATTTTTGATTTGAGATTGGATTTGCAGTGTCAGGTTCATGCTGTTATTAAAGTTGCTTTTTATAAGCTAAATATGATTAGGAAATTGAAACCTTACATTTTCCAGGACCAAGCAGGAAGTCAGTCCTCACATATGGGTGTCATCGACGCCGATGAAGCCCCAGCGGAGCATTTCCCCAGCTTTCTATGAAAGCCTTTGGGAATGCAGGCACGCATGCGCGGTTCCCTTCCCGCCTAAATGTGCCATCTTACCTCAGTCTCTTTTTTTTCCGTGAAGCCCACCGGACATGTGTCCTGTCCTCCTGGTTAAAAGTAGATTTTTTTCGGCGATTATCGCTATTTTTTCTTCCGGTTCCCCTCCCGCCGGGTTCGGTACGCCGGTATCGAGCCCGATTCTTCCTTTTCGGTTTTTGCCTTTCGTGGCTGGCGTTCGCGCCCTTTTTTCACTTTTTCCCTGGAAGGCTGGTCTTTTGACCTCGCGGGGACTCTTTTTTCCCCGATGGCTTCCAGTGGTTTTAAAAAGTGTGATCGGTGTAAGAAATTAATGTCTCTCACCAACACACAACGACTGCTGCCTTGGGTGCCTCGGCCTGGATCACGACCCTAAGTCATGCGGGCCCTGTGGGAAGATGTCTTCCAAGGCACTCTGAAGTCGACAGCAACAAAAAGAAAGGCTTTTCTCGGACTCAGCCTCCGGCCGGGCCCGGACTTCGTCTGAGGCCTCGACATCTTGGGATTCCGATCCCGAGCACCGTCGAAGCTTCTCGGACAGGGGGTCCCCCGACCGGGAACGCAAGAGGAAGAAGCGGCTCGCGAGGGTGTCGTCAGAGGAGGTCCCTGGCTCCTCGAGGGCCAGGTCTAAGACCCCCAACTGTCGCCCTGGGCCCGTGGAACACGAGAAGCCTGCAAAAGTTCCTCGCGTGGAACCGGAGTCTGCTGGACACGTAAGCCCCGTAGTCCTCGAGGACTCTCCTCCCAGGGAACCGACGTCGGGCCCGGCACTGCCGGGGCCCGAGTCGGTGGCTGCTGCGTCTCCTGAGCTGAGTCTCAGGATGACAGCCTTGGAGAGCAGACTGTCTGCCTTCATGGAGCAGCAGCGGGCACTGATGGCCAGCCTGTCTGGCGCATCTGCCCCGACCACCGGGACATCGACTTCGAAGTCGACCCCGGAGACCAAGCCGATACTCGAGTCCATCGTGGCTTGGAGTCGACCTCAGTCGCGGTCTCCCTTGACCTCCCGTTCGGGACCGAGGGCGTCGACGCCGGTGCCGAGGGCGTCGACGCCGGTGCCTCCGGCGTCGGGGCGGGTGCTCCAGGGCCCTGCGGGGTCGGACCCTGACTCCTCCTCGGACGAGTCAGCTTGGGAGACGGAGGACGAGGAGTCTCCTGATACCTTCAAGCCTCGGTGCATCCCGTCGGACTCACCGCAGTCTGATCCCCGGAATAGATCCCCCCCGGAGGAGACTCAGTTCTCGGAGTTCGTCCGGGATATGGCCACTGCCTTGGCTATTCTGGCGGATCCCGAGGAGGAGCCTCGAGCTGAAGAGCTCGAGGCTCTACAGTATGACTCTCCTCCGAAGGAGGCCTTTACTGTCCTGGTTCCTCCGATGCTGGAACGGCTCCTCTTCTGTATGTGGGAGGCACCCGCCTCGGCGCCAGTTCTCAGCAAGCGAGTCGACTCGATCTATCGACTCAGAAAGAGCCCTGGCTTTCAAAAGGCACAGCTACCACACCATTCTATGGTTGTGGAATCGGCCATGCATCGTCTGAAGAGCCAGAAGATGCACTGCGCGGTGCCCCCTTGCAGGGAGGCCCCAATCCTCGATGGCGTCGGTAGAAAGTGCTTCCAGGGCTCGATGCTTGCTTGCCGTGTCCAGTCGTACCAGCTGTACATGGGCATGTACTTGCGGGATCTGGGCAAGGAGTTGGCCGGGTTCTCTGCTGGACTCTCCGGGGAACCCTTGCAGAGATTTAAGTCCTTGTCCTCGGGGATTTGGGACTGCTCGAAGTTCATGTCCCGCGCTGCCTATGATGGCTTTGAGGCTTCGGCCCGAGTTGCGGCAGCCGGCATCGCGGCTCGACGCCAGGCATGGCTGCAGTCATCGGACCTCGAGCCATGGGTTTAGGACAAGTTGGTCGATGTCCCTTGCCGAGGTGAAAACTTTTTTGGCAAGGCCATGACCGAGAAGGCCGCTCAGCTCGAAACTGAGCACCTCACACGGACAAGGCTGTCTAGGAAGACCTCTGCCCCTTCTCATAAAAAGAAGGGCTCGGGTAAAAAGCCCTTTTACCCGAGGAAGGGCACTGCATACAAACAGTACCCGCAATATCAGGCTGCCCAAGCTGCCCCCCAGGGTCAGCAAGCCAAGGGGCAGGGTAATGGGCCCCCTAGGCAGAGGACCCCCAAGCCTCCGGCCCCTGCTACCACTCCGCAGGGTGGGGTTTTTTGACTCCTTGAGCATAGCCTCTCCTCCACTGCTCTCCCAACCCTGCACGGGAGGTCGCCTCGCCCTCTTTGCCCACCAGTGGCCCCTTATCACCAGGGACAGTTGGGTATTGGACATAGTCCACAAGGGCTATGCCCTGCATTTTCACCAACTGCCTCCACCATATTTTCCAGGGGAGCCTCCAAGGCCTCCCCTGCACACAGACCTTCTCCTGCAAGAGCTTCACGGTCTGTTGGTGGACAGGGCGGTGGAGCCTGTGCCTCACCACTTACAAGGTCACGGTTTCTACTCCAGGTATTTCCTGGTGCCCAAAAGAACCGGTGGCCTTCGACCCATTCTGGACCTCCGGAACCTCAACAAGTTCCTAGTGAAGGAGAAGTTCAAGATGCTTACTCTTGGGACACTTCTGCCCTACCTCCAGCAGGGAGATTGGCTATGCTCTTTAGATCTAAAGGATGCGTACACTCACATCCTCATTCATACAGACCACAGAAAGTACCTCAGGTTCGTTGTGGGAGGAAACCATTATCAATACAGAGTGCTGCCTTTCGGCCTCACCTCCGCCCCCAGAGTCTTCACAAAGTGCCTACCAGTGGTGGCGGCCTACCTGAGAAATCAGGGAATCTTTGTCTTCCCCTATCTGGACGACTGGCTCATCAGGGGTCAGACGTGCCAGGAGGCCAGACAAGCCACCCTCAGAACTATTGCTCTTCTTCAAAGGCTGGGGTTTGTCATAAACTTCGCAAAGTCCACTTTGCTCCCCTCCCAGAACTTGGAGTTCATAGGAGCAAGGTTGGACTCTCTGCTTGCAAAGGCTTTCTTGCCAGCAGACAGGGCCCAAAGGTTGATGGCCTTTGCAGCTCCATTTCTCAGCAGGTCACTGGTCTCTGCCAGGCTCTGCCTAAGACTTCTTGGCCACATGGCTTCGACAGTACATGTGACTCCCAATGCCAAGCTCCATATGAGGCCTGCACAGTGGTGCCTTCGGACTCTGTGGTCACAGGCCACAGGCAGCCTCAGAGTCAAAGTAAGGGTGTCCAGACATTTTCTGACCTCCCTCAACTGGTGGCTACATCCACCCAACTTGATGAAGGGAGTGCCCTTTCAGACCCCTGGGCACACTGTGGTCCTGACCACCGACGCCTCCCTGCAGGGCTAGGGAGCTCATTGTCTAGACAAGTGCACCCAGGGCCTATGGTCTCCTTGGGAGGCAGCACAGCAGATCAATCTCCTGGAACTCAGGGCTATTCGCCTAGCTCTCAAAGCTTTCTCTCCTGCCTTGGCTCATCATTGTGTCCTGGTTCAGACAGACAACCAGGTGACCATGTTTTATGTGAACAAACAGGGCGGGACTGGGTCCAGGCTCCTTTGTCGGGAAGCCCAAGACCTCTGTTCCTTTGCCCTAAAGCACAATATGCTCCTCCAGGCTGTCTATCTTCCAGGCCAGGACAATTACCTGGCCGACAGATTGAGCAGGATTCTGCAGCCCCACGAGTGGCAGCTCCAGTCAGTTGCTCTTCAGCTGTCGTAGGGAGAGGACCTATTCTGGAGAGCTCCTGCTTGGGGGGTGGAGTCTTGCTTACAGACTGAGCCTGGATGTTGGGTCCTGGGCCGCCTCCGGCGGGAGAGGCCCAGGCCCAGGGGCCTACCAGGCCTGATCGGACTCCTTCGCTGCAGGAAGATGTGGAATCTGGAACATGTTTACAGCCGGTGCCCCGGGAGGGGTCTCCCCAGGTAGGACTGCACATGGCCAGCGAGGAGGGACCCACATGCCCGGGGGATTGGGCCAGCTACCCCTTGGAGGCAGCTCGCTTCTCCATCCTGGGCAGGGTGTGGAGGCCGGGTGGAGGCAGGGAGAGGCCCTGGGGAAGCCCTGGAGTATTGTGCCGAGCTCCCACACCAGTGCAGGGGGCGGCGGGGTCCACCCTCCACCTTGGGTCCTGGAGGAGGCCTCTACCTCCTCCAGTGAGGATGAGGACGGAGGGTCAGGCCTGCCGTCCTTCCAGGAGCCGGCTAGGGCCCCGGAAGAGATTATAGCGGCGGTACGGAAGCTCTAGGGTCTCCAGGAGGAGGCGGCCGTGCTGCAAGCCCGGCTCTCCCACCTGGAAAGCCTGCAGGCCACCGACCCTGGTGAGGAGTGGGTGGCCTATAAAAGCTATGTGAAGGAGATGAAGCGGGCCTTGAAGGCCACATACCGGTGGATTGAGTACTTGAAGAACCAGGGTTGTGGGTCCCTCACTGAGGTGTATCAAAATCGCGACCGATGGGCCGCCATTGTGACTGCAGTCCAGGGGGGCCCCCGGGGGCGGGTAGGCCGGTTGGACAACAACGGTCCCGCTATCTGCCCTTGCAATTCCAGGCTGCAGTGAGGGGAGAAGCGCGATCTCTGAAACTACCATCTACTGCACTGTCTTGGTCAGGAGACCCTTACCTGAAGATGGCTGGAGATGGTGGGAGTGTGGATGTCGAGTCCCAGGGTGTTGGGGATGCAGTGCCTGGTCTGCTGGACCCTGTGGTGAAAGATGGCGCTTGGGTGTTCGAGGGAGGGGTCTCAGCCCACCAGGGTTTGCTGGAAACTGGAATGGCATCTGATCTTTCCACCCGTGTGCAGATGTCGGTTCCGTACAGCACAGACCAGGGAACGGAGAGGGGGCTCAGCGGAGTCGATCCTTTCCATTAACGGGCACTTTCAGCTTTTTTTCCTGCCCTCCCGAAATCATCGAGCGATGCTGGGATTTCACAAGATGGCCGCCGGAGAGTTGGCAGTGACGTCAGTCTGCCGCACGTCAGTGTAGCTGCCGGGGTTGCCCCGCTGGAGGGGGTGTCTGCAGGGCTTTCCCCAGCCTGATTGCCTGCACAAGATGGCTGCCAGAGGCTGTGTGAAGTCACTTCCGGGTCCGCCCGGAAGTGCAGAGGTGGCAGCGATCTTGCTTTTGCCCGGCCGCAGGAAGAGAGACAGAGGTCTGCAGCGGCTCTGCTTCAACTTCCTTGCACTTCTTCAGTCGCAGGTTTCCCTCGGATTCCGGATTCTTTACAGGAGGTACTGAAGCAGCGTCGGGGATCGGCGGATTCCGTGCCGGCTGTCCGCTGTGTTCCTGGTATCCCCTTTGCCGCATCCTGAGAAGGAGCTCCGGTTGGGACTTGGAGTGGGGGGGATGCTGCGGGGGGCACCCCTGTCTTGGCTGCTCTTCCGGCTCCTAGACAGCTGCAGGATGGCCGTCCGATGTTTCCAGAGGTGGCTGTCTGGCGTCGGAGGGGCACCAGGAAGGGGAAGGACCAGGGTCGGAACTGCCTTCCGTTGGCTGCGGCCTCGTGGGGGGGTCGGCAGATTGCTACACAACGGTCTTTTGGGGTTGTGGCACCAGAGCGGGATGCACGGGCTCCTGTGGATGTTTTGTCTCTCCAGAAGCCCCTGCAGTTGGGGCAACCTGCTTCCACTGCAGGTGGAGAAGGGGGGGTTGAGGGGGGCCTGGCTCGCGGGGGGCAGCACCTCCCCTCTGCTGGAGTCCTGGCTGATGGCCTGCATATCCCTGGCTTCTGTGCTGCTTCTGGCACCGGCAATAAGGTAGGAACTGGGATTGGCGGGGGGCAGCCGGGAGGGGGACCAGGGGGCCCTGCCTTGTCATCCGCAGGCCCTGTCATGTTGTTACAGGGCCCTGTTGTGTTGGAGGGAGGCCCTGCCTTGTTGCTGGGAGCCCTGCAGGAGGGAGCGGTTGGTGGGATGATTGAGGATTCTGCACATGAGGTGTTCACTGTACAGGAGCAGGGGACCACCGTGGTTGTAGGGGAGAGGGAGGGGGAGTGGAAGGCTTGCTCTCCAGTGGTAGGGGGGGCAGTGGCCATCTCGGATGGGGAAAGGGGGTCGTCGTCAGCGGGGATGGGGGATAGGATAGCACCCGAGAGCCCAAGGCAAGGTAGCAGATACTCAGGAAGGGGTGGAGGGTGTGGGAATGCAGAGCAGGGGTATAGGGGGGTTCCCTGGTATACCTGGCATCACAGAGGAGCAATTACATGATGCTCTTCTGTTAGCCCTGGAGACCCCGGAGGGCCCTAAAGGGGCCTTTGCGGCACTTCGGGGGGGACAGGTTGTGGAGGTAACATCGGATAGGATGGAGGGAGGGGAAACGGAGTTGACAGGGGGCACCTCGGAAGGAGGCAGGGGGAGTATCCCCGATTCTCTATTGGCGGAGATGGTACTCCCCAGTCCCACTGCCGCTCCATTGGTGGTGGCTGGGGATCCTAAGCCGCAGCAGCGGCCTCTCTCGCAGGTTGTCGAGGGGGAGGGGAGAGGAGCTGAGGGGCTGGAGGCAGGGGGTCGGTTCCGCCCCGTACTTTTGCAGAGGCCCTGAGGGGGTCTGGTACTGTTACAGGGACCTCTGGTGGGACTGGGGGGAGAGGGGTTCCCCAAGGGAGGGGTCCTGTGGGTGGGGGAGGAAGTGGAGGGGGCTCCGAGGGGTAGGGGGTGAGGTCCGACGGCGCAACTTGGCGCAGATCCGGTGGGCCGGGGAGGGGCCCCCTCCAGCCAGGGAAAATGTCTTGAGGATGGTCCTTGGGCTGGGGTTTCTCCCAGGAGATCTGTATGCCTTCATCCACATGAACAACACCATTGAGTATGATGTATGTTTCATGCTGAGACGGGGGCTGGAGATCTTCTGGGACCGATACCAGCAGCAGAAGGGGCAAGGTGGGTGGGCCAACTTTCGTGTTGTGCCTGTCTCTCGCCAAGGGGCGGTACCTGTGACCATCCTCGTAAGGAATGAGTCGCTCCCAGGACAGGACATCCAGTTTTGGTTGTCGCGTCACGCGGTGCTTCTCGCACCCCTGGTTAAGGGCACCGGGCCCCTAGGGGTGTGGGATGGGTCGTGGAAGGGTAAGATCCGTCTGCGTGAGGTGGGAAATGTTGTGCAGCACGTGCCCTCGGCCAGTTTCCTCGGTCGGGATCGCATCTTGTGCTACTACCCTGGGCAACCCTGCGAGTGTCACCGCTGTGGCTCATTCCGGCATCTGAGCATGACCTGTCCCGAGCAGGTCTGCACCTGTTGTGGTGGACGGGGTCACGCCTCAGCCGGGTGTTTGCTCATCCGGTGCAACCTTTGCGGGGAGTTGGGCCACCCCTTTGCCCGCTGCCCCTCCGCGTCACACAATGGACCGGGGGGGGGGGATGTTGTCACCCCACCTTGGGCTCCTGTGCGGGAGGAGGTTGTGGAGGACCCTCTCCCTCAGGAGGAGTCCGGGGACCCTAGGGTGGAGGAGGTCATTGAGCTGAGGGAGCCACCCAGGGGAGGGGATACGGGTAGGATGGAGGAGAGGGTTAATGTGGTGGAGGTAGATGTTTCACGGCAGGATAGTGGGTTGCAGGTGGTGCCGCCTCAGGAGTGGACTACTGTCCCTCCTAGGGGCGGCAAGGCCAAGAGGAAGAAACCGGTGACATCCCCATTGTTGGATGCAGGGCCCGTGTTGGACTTCAACCGTTTCGTCTTCTTGGCTGACGATGCGGCTGAGGCTGATGAGGGCTTGCCGTTGGAGGCAGGGCCCCCTGTGCGGTGCTCGGTGCAGTTTGCGGCGGAGCCGGCCCCTCTTCCTCAGCGGCGGCCTCCAGTACAGAAGGCGTGTCGCAGTCAGGGTCCTCCAAAAAGCGTGGCTCTTGGCGCCCGGCTCCCAGTGGTAGCCCTAGAGCAGCTGCTGGGACGGGTGAGGGAGGACGGGCTGTTGCCTCCGCAGTTGGGTGCTGGGCCTCTGCAGGAGCCCCCTGCTGACCCGGCCGTCCTGGCCTCCCCCGAGGGGGTGGGCACTGTTGTGTTGTCTAAGTCTGTGTCCGGGGAGGGGGGGGGCACCGGTGGTGGACCCCACAGAGGAGATCATTCCTCCGACCCCTGACCTGTTTGTGCCCCCTCGCCCCGTGGGGGCTGGGTTAGCCCTTGCGACAGCTTTGCCTGGTGGTCCCGGGGGCACCAGCACCCCCTGGGGTGACAGGGTCGAGCAGGTGGAGGAGGAGATCCTCGAGGTGGTCAACGTGGACCCCGAGGAGTTGCTCCAGCTTGCGGGCTTGTCCTGCAAGTGGGATTCTGGGGATCCAGGGGTCGGCGAGAAGAGGAGGAAGGGGAAACTACACACGAAGTAGGCATGGCGTGCACTCCTGCGTTCTCGTGCGCCACCATCAACGTGGCCAGCATTTTGAAGGACCAGGCGCGGGCTACGGCCTATGATTTTCTTTCCACGAGTGGGCTGGATGTCATCTTTTTGCAGGAGACCAGGCTCACCTCGCTCGCTAGCCTTCATCGGGCGAAGCGGGAGTGGAGGTGGGGTCCTTCGTACTGGTCACTTGCGGCCCAGCCCTACGCAGGAGTGCGGTTTTGTTCACGTCCCACCTATTCCAGGTGCAGTATGTGTGGGAACTGGAGCAGGGCCGGTGTTTGCTCTTAGACGGCTGCTGCGGGCCCCATCAGTTTCGTTTCGTGGTGGTCTACAGCCCCCAGTCTAAGTTGGCACGGTAGACCCTGTTTCGGGTCATCCGCCCCTACTTACACACCTCCCGTTTGGTGGTCCTGGCAGGGGATTTTAACACCACCACCCTGTTTCAGGACCGAGGGGGGGAGCGTCGCTCACCCAGTTACGAGGGCCTCTTTTTGGCCGAGATGACCCGGACAGCTGACCTAGTGGACGTATACCACCGGGCCTTTCCACGGTCGCCGGGATTCACCTACTACTATGGGACCTGCAGGAGTCGTATCAATCGGATATATGTGAGTGCCCGGGTGGAGTGTTCCCCACCGCAGTTGCAGGCGGTTGGCTTTTCGGACCACTGCGTCCTCTCCGTGTCCTTCTTGGCTAACCACGAGGAGCTCAGCAGGGGTCCTGGTCTGTGGCGACTGAATGTGCAGTTGTTGGCGACATCAGAAGTGGTCCAGGATTTCTTGGCCTTTCTCGCAGACCAGGAGACCCTGTTGGGCATTTTTCCTTCCCGTGGCGCTTGGTGGGATGAGGTGAAGACGCGTGCCCGCAAACTCTTCCGTTCCCGGGGTGCCTCCATTGCTCGGTCCCGCTACCTTACCTATACTGTCCTCCGGAGGTCGCTGGACCGTTTGGTATCCCGAGGGGCAGCACGGGAGGAGGTGGAAGAGGTGCGAGTCCAGCTTCGTGGCCTGCTTTATGATCGCCACGCCTCCCTTTGCTTCGAGGGTGCGGCTGGTAGGGTCGCCACCCCAGATCCTTTCCTGACTTGCAGGGAGAGGGTTCGGCGTCAGGAGGTGATGGCCCTGCGGGGCGAGGACGGTACCCTTCATACCTCTCAGGAGGACCTTTTGCGGATGGTGGGGGAATACCTCTCGGACCTGTTTGGGGATCGTCCTGTGGACCTCACCCATATCCGAGAGTACCTGGGCCTTCCCCCGGTGTATTCGGCTGTGGTTCCGGCGCAGGTTGATGCACTCGCTGCTCCGATTCAGCAGGTGGAGGTGGAGAGGGCGATTCGTGCCATGCCGTTGGGGAAGGTGCCTGGGCATGATGGGCTCCCGGTGGAGTTCTATCGCACTTTCATCGCCCAGCTGGCCCCCTTCCTGACCTCCCTATTTCAGGAGATCATGGACACGGGGTTTCCCCCGCGGTCATTTCGCGAGTCTGTCCTGCTGCTGCTCTCCAAGGGAAAGGATGATAGCTCCTTGGACTTTTGGCAGCCGCTCTCTCTTCTGAACATGGACCGGAAGATCCTGGCCAAGTGTTTGGCCAACCGACTGGTGGAGGTGTCGGACGTTTTGCTGTCACCTTCCCAGTATTGTTCCGTTCGGGGGAGAGGGGTTCTGGACGCTGCCGCCACGGTCCGGGAGATGGTGGAGAGAGGCCGGTCGATCCAACGGGACCACTGGTTGGTCTCCTTGGACCAGTCCAAGGCTTTTGATCGAGTTGGTCACCGGTACCTGTTGGTGGTGCTCCAGCATTTCGGCCTCCCCGCAGGTTTCCTCTTCGTCTTGCAGGTGCTGTACCGAGGGGGGGGTGAGCTTCCCATTTGTTAACGGGTGGCTCGGATGGCCTTTTCGTGTCGCCTCGGGGGTGCGGCAGGGGTGCCCTTTGAGCCCCCTGCTGTATGTTTTCTCCCTCGACCCCTTCCTCCGGAGATTGTCCTCGGGTGAGTTACGGGGCCTGGAGGCGCCTGGTGCGCCCCCGGTGACTGTCGTTGCCTACGCTGACGACATCTCAGTTTACGTGGACGGCACTGAAGGGGTGGAGGCCCTGCGGGAGGCCGTGGAGGAGTACTCGGAGGTGGCCCATTCTGTTGTCAACCACAGCAAGTGCCAGACGCTGTGATTGGGGCCCTCGGAGGCCTCCCCGCCTTCCTGCGCCCCCTTTCCTCCTCCCGTGGGGGAGGTCCGTGTTTTTGGCCTCGTCTTCGGCTCGGAGGACTGTGCGGTGTCTAATTGGGATCGTTGTTTTGAGACTGCACGGTGTCGGGTGCTGCGGTGGAGGGGGTGGAGGTGTACGTTCGAGGAGAAGATCAAACTCCTCGGGACGTTTTTGCTTCCCCTCTTTCTGCACGTGGCCACGGTCTTCGTTCTTCCGTCGTCCTGTCAGGCGTCTGTTAGTGCTGTCTTTTTCTGTTTTCTGTGGGGTAACCGCCTGAACCCTGTCCAGCGCAACATCGTTTGCCTGGATCGGGCACAGGGCGGTTTGGGTATGTTGCACCCCCTTGTCTTCCTGTCAGTATTGTCTATGGCGTTTCACTTGGGCAGGATGCGGGAGGGGAGTGGAGTTTGGTGGGTGGCCTCCTATCGGGGGTGGTTCTCCCGCTTCTGGGAGCAGTGGGAGGGGGCGTCCTCGGTCCCATGTGTACGTTGGAGTGGGGAACAGGCCCCATCGTACGTTTTTGCGATGGTGGGGCTCATTCGGCGGTGGGGGGTGACCGACCTGCTCGCCCAGTCCTTGGGGTGGAAGGGATTGTACCGGATGGTACTCACCTCCCACTTTCAACCACAGTGGGCCCTGCGGGACTGTCCGGCGGATGTGATGCAGCGGGGCCTTCGGCAGCTGAACTCCGTTCGGCTGCCGAGGAAGGTTCGGGATGTGGCCTGGTTGTCTTTCCACGGGCGTTTGTACGTGAGGGACAACCTCAAGTACAAGTCACAGGCTGAGCGGGGCTGTCCGAGGGCAGGGTGTGAAGAGCAGACGGAGACCATGGACCATTTCCTCCGGCAGTGCCCCTTTAATGTGGCGGCCTGCCGGTTGGTGTCCGCTGCTCTTCATCTGCGTGATCTTTCCCTCCTTACGTATGCGGAGTGGGTGTACGGGGCCTGGTCCTTTCCCCCAAGGCAGGACTCCGGGACCCTCTACCTCGTCACGGCTGTAGTGCGCTACCACCTGTGGCAAGCGCGCTGTCATGTCTCTGCCCGGGGGTTGATCCTGCCCCTTGACGAGGTTGTGCGGGACATTCTGGAGGAAGTGGCCAGCATGGCGCAACGCGAACGGGGGGTGGTAGCGGCCCATCGTTGGGAGCGTCTGTGGCGTCACCCCACCTTCCGCCCCCCGTGAAGTCGGGGAGAGGGTTGACCTGGGGATTTAGTTAGGGATTTGGGGGTTTCTCCCTATGGCCAGGGAGGGGGGGGAACTGGTGATGAAGATTTAGAAGGAGGTTTGGCCACTCTTTCTCTCTCCCTCTCTCCTTTTGGGCTGCTGTGGTCAGTTCTGGTCTGCAGTCTGGGGATGGGGTTTTTCTCACTCTGTCTCTCATTCCAGGAGTGCTGAATTTTCATCGTCTTTTTGTGCATCCCGCTCCGTTGTCTTGCATTGCAGGGCATCGCTGTGGTTTGTTCGGTTTGGTTTTGTATTGTTTCTGTGGTTTCTTTTGGTGGGACTTTGTTGGGGAAGGACCAGATGTTGCCTTTATTTTAGTTTGTGGGGGTGGTTGGTTTTCGTCTTGGTAAGGGGATGTGGGGTTTTCGCTGTTTTTCTTTGTGGGGTGGTTGGGGATGGTGTAGGGGTTGGGGTGGGGGGGTGTGGGATCTGCTGTTCCTTAGTGGGGGGTGGGGGTGGGGATGGAGGACTATGTATATTAGGATGTACTTGTAGTGCGGGATTGTTGGGTGTGGTCGGGGGGTTGTCATGTGGGGTTGGCAGTCTCAAACAGCTGGGTACCATGGACATGGACATGGACTTGGACATTGCTTGAACTGTTCTGAGCTGTTGTCGGGGGGGGGGGGGGGGTTGGGCACGAGGGATGTTTGCTGTGTATGGTGGTGGGTTGGGGTGGGTTACGGGTGGGGGGTCGGGTTGCTTGTTTTTGCTTTGTCGGGGTGGGTGGGGGTTTGGGGGGTGTGGGTCTTGTTTGGGTTTGCTGTTTTGCTTTCTGTGTGTATTTTGTTGCTTGTTTCTAATAAATCAAAATTTCCATCCTATGGTAGTTCAGAAGATTTTCCTGAAATGGGGACTTCCAACCATAGATCTCTTTGCCAGTCCACTGAACAAACAGCTGCCCAGATTCTGTTCCAGACAACCACATCCTCTGTGACTAGCAGCAGATGCTTTTCTGATTCCCTGGTCTCCGGGCCTCCTGTATGCGTTTCCTCCCACGCCTTTGGTGGCCCGAACTCTCTTCAAGATTCTTCAGGACAAGGCCTCGGTCCTGCTGGTGGCTCCCAGGTGGCCGAGACAGCCTTGGTTTCCACTTCTGCTTCAACTGGCGGTGGATACCCCACTGCCTCTGGGTTCGCAACCCGACCTTCTCTCACAGGAGCAGGGTTCCCTTCTGCACCCCAATCTCAAAGCTCTCAGTTTGATGGCCTGGAGACTGCAAGGGTAGTTTTGGCTCCCTGGGGCCTACCTCAGGAAGTTGAGGAGGTTGTCCTAGCCTCTAGGAAACAGTCCACTAGGAAAACCTATGTTCTCAAATGGAAAAGGTTTTCTGTGTGGTGTCAGCTACGTACAGAGGATCCTTTCTCCTGTACTGTACCAGTAGTGCTTCAGTATTTACTCCACTTGTCCAATCAAGGACTCAAGTCCAATTCTGTTCGGGTCCACCTCTCAGCTCTAGCAGCTCACCACTCACTGGTGGAGGGACATTCTCTGTCAGGTCACCCCTTGGTGTCCCGCTTTCTCAGGGGCTTGCTTTTGCTCAAGCCTCCTATTTGTCCTCCTGCCCCTGAGTGGGAGTTGAATGTGGTCTTGCAGCAACTTACTCGCCCACCTTTTGAGCCGATGGCTACTTGTCCACTACGGTTCCTCTCCTGGAAGACACTCTTCCTGATAGCCCTTATCTCGGCTAGGCGAGTGAGTGAGCTTCAGGCCCTGGTCTGTGATAGGCCTTACACCAGGATTTATAGGAACAGGGTAGTCCTCAGGACTCATCCAAAGTTCCTCCCAAAGGTTGTCTCCTCTTTCCACCTCAATCAGGAGGTGGTTCTTCCAACATTCTTCGCTAGGCCTCATGCAAGCCAGGCTGAAGCAGTCCTGCATACCCTGGACTGTAGGAGGGCCTTATCCTTCTACCTTGACCGTACGCAGGGGCATCGAAGGGCTACTCAGCTCTTCGTATCCTTTGACCCCAATAAGTTGTGGTTGGCTGTGTCCAAGCGTACCTTGTCCATCTGGATGGCTGACTGTATCACCTGGGCTTACAAGGCGGCTGACCTTCCTTTGCAGGGTAGGGTCACGGCCCATCGTGTCAGGACTATGGCTGCCTCAGTGGCTCATCTCCGCTCTGTGCCCTTGGTAGAGATCTGCAGGGCTGCAACTTGGTCTTCAAGCCAGACTTTTGCGGCCCATTACTGTCTGGAGAGGGAGTCCTGTAGGGACAGTGCTTTTGGCCAAGCAGTACTCCGGAATCTCTTTGAGGTTTAGGCAACTCCTGCCCTCCTGCCCTCTGTTGGGCTACCGGCGGAGGTTGTGTCCTTGAAAAGCCTTTCTTTGCTCCTGAGACTAGAGGGAGTTCTCTTGTTCAGCCTGGGTTCCTCGGTAGCCCAGAGCTAGGGAGTCACCCATATGTGAGGACTGACTTCCTGCTTGGTCCTGGAGAAAGAGTAGTTACTCACCTGTAACAGGTGTTCTCCAGGAGCAGCAGGAATCAGTCCTCACAACCCTCCCTCCTCCCCTTGGAGTTGCAGTTCTATATAGTTTATTTTTTCATTTTGTGTGCTGTTCTTAGCTATGTCATTTGACTGAGGTAAGATGGCACTTTTAGGTGGGAAGGGAACCGCGCATGCGTGCCTGCATTCCCAAAGGCTTTCATAGAAAGCTGGGGAAATGCTCCGCTGGGGCTTCATCGGCGTCGATGACACCCATATGTGAGGACTGATTCCTGCTGCTCCTGGAGAACACCTGTTACAGGTGAGTAACTACTCTTTTCCGAAGATAACTTAAGGGTTGTGGTTCAAGCATTGGTTATTAATGTAAGGTTTCAATTTCCTAATCATATTTTACAGAAAACATACGGGTGCTGAGGGATATAAGGAGCATTCTGTGGTGAGATGGAACCTCCAGTAAGCACGCAGACTGAGAACGTAACATTTGAGATGGCCTATAAGGCTTCAACACAGAAGTAACAATATTTGGAATTGTATGATGCAAAGCCTTATGCACCAACAAAAGTATTTTATAAATAACATGCCATTTAACCTGAAGCCTAACTAACATATCGCTAACATCTTTGTTAGTGATATTGAGGAAGGGATGTCGGGTAAGGTTTGCCTCTTTACGGATGATACCAAAATCTGCAACAGAGTAGACACTCAGGAATGTGTAGATAACATGAGGCGGGATCTAGCTAAGCTTGAAGAATGGTCTAGGATTTGGCAGCTTAAATTGAATGCTAAAAAATGTAGGGTCATGCATTTGGGCTGCAACAATCCAAGGGAGCGGTACAGTATAGGGGGTGACGTACTTATGTCCACAAAAATCTGAACGAGACCTAGGCATGATTGTGTCTGAAGATCTCAAAGTAGCTAAACAGGTAGAAAAGGCAACAGCGAAAGCTATTGGAATGCTTGGGTGCATAGGGAGAGGAATGGCCAGCAGAAGAAAGGAGGTGATAGTGCCTCTGTATAAGTCTTTGGTGCGACCTCATTTGGGGTATTGTGTGCAATTCTGGAGATCGCACTTTCAAAAGGATATAAACAGGTTGGAGTTGGTGCAGAAGGTGGCTACTAAAATGGTTAATGGTCCTCATTATAAAGCATAACAGAACAGACTTAAGGACCTTAATAAATATACTTTTGAGGAAAAGTGGGACAGAGGTGGTATGTATTTATTTATTCATTTATTTATTTATTTAGATGTCTTTTATACCACCTTATCATGTAATCAGGGTCTTTAACCTTATAAAAAACAGTAATACATTATAACATGGTGAACCAATACAAGTAACACATATGAAAGAATTAAATCACTGATATATACATGATTAGGTTATTTTATTTATTTTATTTTTTATTTACATTCTCTTATATACCGCGCTATTCTGCATCAGTGCGGTTTACATTGAACAAACTGAAATTACATTGAACAGGGCATTATAACTTGGAGATAACTATTTTACAGGGAACATAATCATTTATAATCATTTTATAATCATTTATAATCAGGTTATAATCATTTTGGTATAACTTATTTACAAGGCAACGTAATAGATTCTAAATATATACATATTTAGCTAATTTCTTATTTTAGAGTTGACATTTTTACTTTTTGTTTGAGATATTTTACAGGTTGGATGTATAGTGATTATTTTGTGCATTTCAATCCTTTGACTGAGAAGTTTAAATTCTTCCATGGGAGGAAGTGACGTCACCTGGGTGATGGCGGCCTGAACCGGGAGCTCCCGACGGGACGCAGCTTTTAAGGCGAAATAGAGTGGCCAGCCTTTCCCCCCAACCCCATCATTTGTGGTAGCGGGTTCGGGAGTTGCCAGGGATGTCTATTAGCAAAAGACTGGCTAAGTTCCAGTCCTCATATGCACAGCAAGCCGATCGAGCGAGTCGGGAGGGTGCTGAGCACGTGGCCTCGGGAGATGACATGGAGGAGGTACCTGATCGAGCCGACGAGGCCTGCACCCGTGGAGATATATGGAGTTGGATGCACTCCCTGAAAAGGGATATCGGCGGATTGCGAGTTGAATTGAAGGAGACCCTGGGTAATATCAAAGCCGACATCCAGGAGTTGGGCGACAGAGTTGAAGCCCTGGAGGACCAAGCGGATAAGACTGCGGAGAAGGAGTCAGCACTGGAAGCCCTCCTGCAGCAGCACCAATTGGAGCACGGCCTCCTAAAAGACAAATTGGAGGACTTAGAGAATCGATCGAGGCGCAATAATGTTCGTGTGAGGGGCCTGCCAGAGACCGTGGAGTTTGCAGATGCTACAGCGGTGGTGCAAAAAGTGTGCAGCTACCTTTTGCAGCGGGGAGAGGCGACGGATGTGAGTGTGGTGGCAGTTGAGCGAGCGCACAGGGCCCTGGGGCCAGCACGGAAGGGGCTGCCGCGAGACATTGTGGCTTGCCTTGGGTCTTACCCATACAGGAGCAGGTGATGAGGGTGGCAGCGGCTCGGCGACGTTTTCTGTGGGAAGGACAGAATGTAGAGGTGTTCCATGACCTCTCCGCTGCTACCCTGCAGAGACGGCGTGAAATGAAGCCTGTCACCGCCTATTTGCAATCCGCGCAAAAGCGTTACAGATGGCTGTTTCCCTTTGCTCTGATGCTGGACGTCAATGGCCGGAGTTTTAGGGCACGCACAGTGGCGGAGGCCTGGGACATTTTGCGGAGAGAGGGTGCCACTGGACTTCCCGAGCAGAGCGTACCTACAGATCAGCAGGCCCCGGGGAAGGAGCGATGCTCAGTCTGGGAACGTGTTCCCGTGAGAGGCCAGCGATTGAGGCATCGATCGGGGGCTTCCGGGCCGCCCGACCAGCTAGAGGAACAGACAAGCAGCGCCGCCATTGGCACCGGCTGATGGTTGGGGGAGCCATGTTTGGACTTGCTCTGTTACCCTAGGCCCTGGTTGCCCTTTCGGGCCCTTCCTTGCTTATTATTGAGGGGGAGAGGGCTGTTGTTGAAGTGGGAAGGGGTTGGGCGGGAGGGGTTGTTGGGGTTGAGTATTTGTATGCTGTGTGTAAAAATGTTTTTTCTTTTTTCTTTTTAGTGGTTAAGTCCTTGGTTATGACACTGTTTGCATTTATGTGGGGGATTTTATTTTCCTGGCGTGCTGAGTCTTGGGGGGGGGGGGGGGGGAGGCGGGGAGGACCACTGTGCAGCTTTGTCCGGGGGAACCCCACAACCACACGGTAGGGCGGATTTGTGATCCGTACGGGGGGGGGAAGGGGGGGTGGGGAGGGAGGGGGGGAGAGGGGGCGGGGGGGTGTGGAGGGAGGGGGGAGGGGGGGGAGAGGGGGCGGGGCGGGTGGGGAGGGTGGGGGAGGGAGGGGGGAGAGGGGGTGGGGGGGAGGGGGGCAGGGAGGGGGGAGGGTGCAGAGGGGGGAGAGGGGTTGGGAGCGGGGGAAGGGGGAAGGGGTGAGCAACGGGTTGCGAGGGGGGTGGGCATTACACTGGCCATGGCAGCGGGATTGACTGTGGGAAGTCTTAATGTGCGGGGCTTGAACACCCCGCAAAAGCGGCGTTTGCTGTGGAAGGAGCTACGGTCCCGGAAATGGGGGGTGGCCTTTCTACAGGAAACGCACCTGCGTCAAGTGGATGAGCGTTTGCTGAGCTCAGGGGCTTATCAGGGTTATTTTGCTGCGGAGGGGGGGTGGGTAAGAGGAAGGGTGGGGTTGCCATTTTGGTGGGACAGGGAGTTCCGCTCCAGGTGGATCAAATTCATAGGAAAGAGGATGGGCGGGCGGTGGTGGTGGTGGGGGAATTGGGGGGGGGAAAGGGTGACCCTAATTTCCATCTATGGCCCGAATATGGGTCGGCGGGATTTTTGGAGGGAGCTAGGGGCGTGGTTGGGGGGGCGGATAACGGGTCGCGTGTTGCTTGGGGGGGGATTGTAATATTGAATTGGATGAGAGGAGGGGGGGGGTGGGTGGAGATAGCCACTTTTTGCGGCAATGGATGAAGGGATTGGGGGTGGAAGATCTTTGGAGGATTGCCAATCCTTCCACTAAGGATTTTACTTTCTTTTCGGCCGTTCATGGCTCCTATAGTCGCATTGACTATGTGATGGGGGACAGTTATTGGTGGGAATGGATTGATAGAGCACAGATTGGCCCGGTTACTTGGTCCGACCATGCCCCCGTGCAGGTTTCGTTTGGCGGATTTGGAGATAGTGGACGCCGCTCCTTTTGGAGATTGAATGAATATTTGCTGCGGGATAAGGGTGTGGATGTGCAACTCAAAAAAGTGATAGCGGATTATTTGGATCTTAATGATAATGGGGAAGTGTCCACGGGCATTCTTTGGGACGGGCTCAAGGCGGTGCTGCGGGGCCATTTGGTCCAGATGGGGGCTAGGCGAAAGAGGCGCCGGGTGGAGGAGGAACGTCGCCTTTTGGGCCAACTGGCTGACCTGGAGCGGGCGCATAAGGACAGGGGGGGACGGCGGTTGCGGAACCAAGTGGAGGAGGTGCATAAACAGCTCAATGCACTTCAGTTGGAGCAGATCTCTGGACAACTGGATAGGGTGGGGCAACGGTACTATGAATTTGACAATAAATCGGGTCGGCTGTTGGCTGGGAAGCTTCGGTCCCAGAGGCAGCGGCGCACCGTCGTTAAGATCAAAGGCCCGGGCGATAAGTTGCTCTATCGGGCAGGGGATATTAGAGATTGCTTTAGGGATTACTATCAGAGGTTGTACACTGCTGATCCTCCAGGGGCGGAAGGGGACCTTCGGGGTTAGCTTTATAATGATGGCCGGGGGAGTGCTCGCCTGGGGGATCGGGAAGGAGAGGAATTGGACACAGATATCACCATAGATGAGGTGCAGAGGGCGATTAGGGCCCTGGTTCCGGGGAAGGCACCGGGCTTAGATGGATTTTCCGGGGCGTTCTACAAAATGTTGATGGGGACCTTAGCTCCTATTCTGACCCGCGTGTTCAATGCTGTGTTGAATGGGGAGACCTTGCCTCCCTCCATGAACCAAGCGGCTATTACGGTGATTCCTAAACCGGGTCGCGACCCCGCGGTGTGTGGGTCCTACCGCCCAATATCTCTACTGAATATTGATGTTAAACTTCTCGCCAAAGCCTTGGCCCTTCGCTTGGGCCCTCACATGCCCGCCTTGATCCATCCCGATCAATCGGGCTTTATTATGGGACGGCAGCCTGCTGATGGGATCCGGAGGGTTCTGCAACTTGGTTGGTTGGCACGGCAGGATAACCAGCATGCTATGTTTCTCTCCATCGATGTGGAAAAGGCCTTTGATAGGGTGAGTTTTTCCTTCTTGCATGAGGTCTTGGCCTATGTGGGATTGGGCCCCCGTTTTCATTCTTGGATTCGGGCCTTATACGCGGCTCCGGTTGCCGCGGTGACTGTGAATGGGGGCTATTCCGACTTTTTTCCTTTGGGCAGGGGAACCAGACAGGGATGCCCGCTCTCCCCCCTACTGTTCGCCTTGGTTATGGAGCCGTTGGCCGCCAGGATTCGGGCGAATGTAGACATCCAGGGGATCGCGGTGGGGTCTACGCAACATAAGATGGCTCTCTTTGCAGATGATGTGCTTTTTGCTTTGACTAACCCCGTAATCTCTGTACCGATGGTGATGGGCGAGCTTCAGCAATACGGGGCGTTCTCCGGGTTCAAGGTGAATTGGGACAAAACGGAGGCGATGGCTCTTACGTTGGAGGCGCGTGTCCTTGAGAGCTTGCGGCAATCATTTCCCTTTAAGTGGGCGGTGGGGTCGCTCAAATACTTGGGGGTGCGGGTGACGGCTCAGTCGCAGGACCTTTACTGTGCTAATTATCCTGCGATCTTTGCTCAGCTCCGGAATGACCTTGCCCGATGGAAGGGGCTTGAGATCTCCTGGTTGGGCAGAATAGCTGCCCTGAAGATGAATCTCCTTCCCCGGTTGCTATATTTGTTCCAAACCCTTCCGGTGGGGATCCCCACACGGGAGTTGAGGGCCCTCCAAAATTTACTCTTTGCTTTTGTTTGGGGGGGCCGTAAACCCCGGGTGAGTCGGCGTGTACTCTGTGCGGACCGGGAGGCCGGGGGGCTGGGGGTACCTGAATTGGCCCGATATTACCGAGCCGCCCAAATGCGACAGGTATTTGAGTGGCGGGATCAGGGTGGACGGGACAAGCGATTTCGAGAGATAGAGCAATATTGGGCGTGGGACGTTGAGTTGAAAGATCTGCCCTGGGTGTTTGGGAAATGGCCTTCAGGGCGCTGGAGGGTTAATCCCTTTATCTGGCACCTGGCGACGTTGTGGCGAAGAGCGGGTGGGCGGGGAGGGACCAGGGGGGGATTTACGGTGCTGTCCCCGGTGGGAGCCACAGAAGCCTTTCTACCGGGTAGGGAGTGGGTTTTCCGCAGATGGGCACGAAGGGGATTGCGCACCTTTGGGAAATTTCTTCAGGGGGGGCAGGTGATTTCCTTTTCTGACCTTCGGCTGCGATATCAGTTGCAGGGGAGCGATTTTTTTCCCTATCTTCAGGTGAAACATTTTCTGTCCCAACGGGATATTTGGGAGGAGTGGGAGGCGGACCCGGGGGCTGGGGTGGTGCTCTGGCAAAGTTGGGAGGGTTCTAGGGGGTTGATCTCTCGCCTCTATCGGGAATTGGGGCTGGGTGGAGCTGAGGGGCGGTTTCCCCATCAAGAGCTATGGGAAAAGGATCTGGGCAGGGATCTGGAGCCCTTGGAGTGGCGGAGGATTCACATGAATATTGGGCGCCAGGCCATTTCGGTGGCTATACGGGAAACGTCCTATAAATTGCTCTATCGGTGGTACTATACCCCGGTTCGGCTGCATCGGATGTCTCCTAGCTTCCCCGATCATTGCTGGCGAGGTTGTGGGGAGCGGGGAACCTTCGCGCATATGTGGTGGTTGTGCCCGAAAGTCCGAGATTATTGGGCTATGGTGGGGGAGGTGTTACATTCTGCTCTGGGGCTGCCGAGAGCACTAGACATGGGGTATGGGCTGTTGGGGATCCGGCCTGACGATGTACCTGGGGGCCTGGATCGCCCGGCTCGAGCTTGTCTCCAAGCGGCTAGGAGTGAGATAGCTCGCGCTTGGAAACAACCTCACCTTCCGGGTCTTGCGGCGTGGCAGACCCGGCTCCGACGAATTGCATTGATGGAGCACTTGACTGCAGTTCGGCGACAGTCGGTGGAGACGTTTCAGACCCAGTGGCAAGCCCTATTAAATTACCTGAAGGGTTGAGAATTCCTTGGGAGTGTAATTATTTGCGGGGATGGGGGGGGAGGGGGGTTGGGCTGGGGAGGAGGGTGGGGAAGTGGGAGGGGATAAGGGATGGGGAGGGGATGTAGTCGGGAATGGGTTCTAGGAGATTGTTTACGGGCTCGGTCCACTTGTTTTTACTGTTAGTGGTTGTGTTTTTACGGTGCGCTTGTCGCGTACCCCTTGGGGTCTGTTTGTGTATGTGCTCTGGATGCTGTGTTAATCTTTCTTGGACTGTTCATTGTTGTATTTATATTGAAAAACTTTAATAAATAGAAATTTAAAAAATAAAAAATAAATACTTCCATGGCGTAAATGAACAGGAGGAGAGCCTCTTTCGTTTGAAAGCAAGCTCTGCTATGAGTGGACATACGTTGAGGGTGAAAGTGGATAGACTCAGGAGTAATATGCGGAACTATTTCTTTACAGAAAGAGTGGTAGATGTGTGGAATAGTCTCCAAGTGGAGGTGGCAGAGATGGGATGGTATCTAAATTCAAAAACGCATGGGACAAACACAGAGGCTCTCTAAAGGAAAAAAGGGGACTCCTGTAGTGGGTGATATGGAAGGGCAGACTAGATAGGCCATGTGGTCTTTTTCTTCCACTATGTTTCTAAGCCAGTGAAGTTCACACAAACTGGCATTATGTGTTCATATCTCCCCATTCCCTTAATCACTCTAGCTGCCACATTCTGTATAGTTTGTTGTGTTTGAACAACATAAACAGGCAATCCACAATACAGACAGTTACAATAATCAATAAAACGTTTTCACAGCAACTAGTTGATCTACTTCCATCTTCATATGAGACAATCTCAATGGATTCTTAGTACTCAATGGACTCAAGCCATAGGAATGCTCAGAAATGTACTCTCCGTAATTTGTCCATTGCAGGAATTCCTCATCTGGTGTTCTTATCATAGTAATTTCTTCAGGAGTCGTCCCTTCCAAATTCTTCCCTGTCAAAAACTTCATGGCAGATGTATCCTAACTGGTTTAGGGAGCTTTCATCGATGAGTTTCACACTCAGGGAAATTGGCCCATACAAGGAAGTCTCCATCAGATCAACTTCTTGGAAATGAGAGCAATAGCAAACACTCTAAGGGCTTTCAGAGATTAGTTAGCAAACCAAATTATTCCAATTCAAACCAACAATCAAGTAGCTATGTTTTTTAGGTACAAGCAGAGAGGAATGGGTTTGTACCTCCTGTGCTGGGAAACAGATTGTGGAACTTTACCACCTCCCATGGGATAGAGTCGAGAGACATCTATCCACCCAATGAGCAAAATACTCTGGCAAACAGGATGAACTGACTTCTTCAACCCCAAAATGGACCCTGGACAAGGAGACAGCTCTACGTATTTTTTGGGAGTGGCGCACCCCTTTGATAGATCTCTTCACCACCCCCCAAAATGACCAGGTGCCTGAAGTCTGTTCCAGAGTAGGATCACACAACAAACTAGCTTCTGATGCTTTCCTCCTACACCCAGGTCACAAACAAGTATATGCCTATGGTGGTTATTTTAGAAGCCTTAAATGCCTTTTCTACCTGGAAATGCCAGCATTTACACATGTATATCACATGCATGTGTAATTGGTGATTTTGGAAAGGTGTAATTTAAATGTAGAAATCCACAACACATAGAACTTACAAGGAGACGTAGTTTGGGTGTGGCCTTGGTGAGCCAAAGATTTACCAGTGTTTCCCCATTTTATAAAGAGTATCCACAGATATGTCAACAGATTTCTATGTTGTGGAACACATCTGCCCTGAAGCACAAATAGATATAAAAAAAAGTTTTTCTTTCAGCCAGGGCTTTACATGAAAGATTAAGGGAGATTTCCCCTTTAATCCCACATTATTTATTTCCTCTTCCGAAATAAAATTGTAAAGAAATTGTGATCCCCGATATTTTATTGGTAGCACTTACAGGCTTGCAAAATGGCCTGGCTACACATGGAAGCTTTCATGTTCGTGACATTGTTTTCTCATATTTAGATTTGTAAAATGGCTCCTCCAACTGTATGTGGCAGCAAATCCATGTGCTCTCTTGCACATCCTTTTATGTATTTTATAAAAACTCCATATTCAGCAGAACCCTTTGTAAAATACTGCCAGAATTGAGCATGTCTTAATCTCTATGTCTCAATTCTAGTCTCAATGTGGTATGTAAAATCTATGCAGAACCAACCTTTATTTATCATAGCATGCACTTGTACTGGGGGGGCGGGAATAATTTTATAAGAGGCTTTTTATGCATGTATAAAAACATATATACATGAGTAAAACTTTATAAAGAGTAATTTTCAGCCCAGTGAAGGTCCATGCAAGCTCGCAGGCACTTCGGTGCCCACAGTTTCCCTTTAAAAATCAACTGATCTATCAGTGCTGCAGGGATCTCTTACCCTTCATACTTTGCAGGCGTGCCAGCCCATCCTCCCCAGCACCACCTTTTCTCCATGTAGGAAAATTACCTATGCTGGGTAGGACATTTTTCAAAGGGCCCTTGTTCGCAGGAAAATACTTGCTTACCCACTGAAAATTCCTTTCAGAATTACCCACAAAATATACTGAAGAAAGGAAATAAAAGCTATTGTTTTAATAGGTTATGCTGCTATACTGGTATTCTATTTATGTGAACATTATAATATTTGTGTGATGTTTAGATTTTAGTAAGGCTGTTTTGGTGAAATTTGGGAATATCTGTGTCAAAACATCTGAAATTCAGTGGGGCGCAGCAGCGAAGGTGGATACATGTACATGTTATCTAATCAGCCCATCTCCACCCTAAAATATGCTACTACTACTACTACTACTACTACTGCTACTGATCATTTATTTCCCTGTGAACAAGCAGGAAATAAGTCCTCATATATGGGTGACATTGACAGAGCCCCATATGGAACGCTCCCCAGCTTCCAAAGGAAGGTTTTGGGAGGCACAGCCACATGTGTGCCTGTCTTCCCACCTGCTGTGACGCCATACTCTCCAGTTGTCTTTTTTCCATGGAGCCCCTAGGACATGTTCCTGCGGTTCAGAAAAAAGGTTTCCATCTGACCCTCATAGCTGGGATTTTTTTACTTTAATTCTTTTCTTCCTGTCGTCTGTTAGCTTTTTTTTTTATCCCTTTTAGGGGTTTTTTTGCGGTCTTTTTCAACACTTTTGTGTGGTATTTCCCCCTTGGGGTTGGTTTCCTGCCCACGGAACTTCTTCAGTTTGATTTTGCCAAGGTGGTATTTTTCGGCATGTCTAAGCTAGCTAGTGGCTTTAAGAAAGGCACCAAGTTTTGCAAAATCATTTCTGCCACAGAGTGTCATAAATTGTGCTTGCAATGCTTTGGGCTTGACCACAATTCAGCGTCCTGTGAGCTCTGCTTGCAGATGATGCGCCAAGGGCTGAAAGGTTGCGAAAAGCAGAAGTCCCTCTTCGGCTCATCTGATTCAGCATCCTTAGCCCCGACCCCCTTGTCTATACCTACGAAAGATCCTGAGGCAGCCAAAGGGAAAGAGCAGCGTGCTCAGTTGGAGCTGAAATGCCTGAGTGATGAGGGGAGGCTCCCTGCAGAGATCCCGTCAACCTCGAACCATCAAATTCCAGGTGCAGCACCCTTGCAGCCCTACTCAACGAGATGTGGAGAGCGAAGTCTGGGAGCAACCTGCCAAGCTTCCCCGGTGGGAGGACCGGAATGGCGGAACTCACTCCCAGTGCCCAGGAAGGCAGCTGGATGTCTCCCGATGCACCTATCATCATGAAATCCCCACCGCCCCACGGCTCCTTCGCAGGTGGTGGTTCTGAAGGAACACCTTCAAGCCTTAGAAGCTCACCTGGCAGTGGAAGCCTTGCAGAATGAAGGCTTCGCAGCGCAGAACATGTCATCACTGCACTCCTTCCAGCATATTCTGGAGACCCTTGTCTTGCTTTCTGAGTTTGGGATATCGGGTGGGAGATCAGTATTGACCCCAGTTGCCGGAGCCATCTCCCTCTCCAGTGTGTTGGATACCAAGGCCCAGGGACACTGCCATCGGCACACCAGAGGGCGCAAGAGCCACCAGTGTCCTTACTCCCCCAAGCCATGGAACTGGCAGGAGGAGGAGACTCGGTACTATTTTGCCTTCCTCTCCGAATCCAAATCAGAATGGGAAACAGGCAGAATTGATTGCTTCAGACCTTCGGTCCCCGGACCTCCCATCTGACCCATTGCCTCCATCTGAGTAGTGTAAGCCACCCCCGGAGGACATGTCCTTCCAGGCCTAACTTAGGGACATGGCCAAGGCCGCCTCCTTCTCGCTGGAATTGAAGGAAGAACAGAGGGTTGAGGAACTGGAACTCCTCCAGTACCCCTTAGACCCTGGGAAGTGGTGACGGTTCTTGTCCTCCATGTCCTGCAGTGGCTGCTGCTGTGGCTGTGGCTGGCGCCACTCACGCTCCCGGTCATCAGCCACCGGCTCGATTCCCTATACTTGGTCCAGAAGGCCCTGGGGTTTGAGAAGCCTCAGTTGCCTCACAATTCCATTGTATTGGAGTCAGCCTTAAAGCACATGAAGAGTGCTAAAATGCACTTCTCTGTCCCACTGAGCCGCAAGGCTCAGACCCTGGATTCCTTCGGGAGGAAGTGCTTCCAGGGTTCCATGCTGATCACCAGGATTCTGGCTTATCAGACTTACATGTTCCTCAAGGATGTCATGTTGGGCCTGGAGGACTTTGCCGCCCTGGTTCCCGAGGACTATTGCTAGCCCTTTCGGGGTTTCATGGCACACAGCTAGGATTGCTTGAAGTTCATGGTGCGAGGCACCTATGACACTTTTGAATTCAGTGGCAGTGGCAGCTGTGGGCATCACCACCCACCAAATGGCATGACTATAGTCTTCGGACGTACAGCAGTGGGTCCAGGATAAGATAGCCAATGTCCCCTGCTGGCTCATTCCCGAAATTCAAGACACTTTTAAAAACCCACCTTTTAACTACTGCATTTGACCGCTCTCCCTCTGCCACTTAGCAGGCTACCCTTAGTCCTTCCTCCCCTCCCAGTCCGAAACTTCTCACAGTTGCTGCCTTGGCTGCTTTTTGACTTCTCCTATCCTCCTGCTCTTTCTCCTCCTTGCTTTCCTTTCACACTTTGGGGTTGCCTTCCTAGTCTTCTCCTGCAGCCATTGTGCTTTTATTGTAAAATGCTCTGAAGCCATAGCCGCCTGGGGCGGTATTTCAAGTGCAAATAAAGATAAAGATAAGTTGACCCTTAAGAGGGGAGGTGGTGGACCTGGTCTTCTGGGAATGGGGCAGCCCAATGGTGGATCTTTTCGCCATGGAATAAAATGCCCAGGTAGCTTGATTTTGCTCCTGGAAGCCAGTCAGCGGTCTCATGGCCTCGGATTCCTTTCTTCTCCACTGGGGGGAAGGGTCTGCTGTATGCTTACCCCCCCCCCTCCCCCACTCCCCTGATACTGCTTGTGGCGAAAACTCTCCTGAAGCTCTAGGCCGACAAGGGCTCCATGATTCTCATCACCCCATACTGGCCTCGGCAGTCGTGGTGCCCTCTGCTGCTGCACCTCTCTCTGAGGGAGCCTCTCCACCTGGCCTCTGACCAGGAGGGCAGCTCCCTGCTGCACCCCAGTATCCACTACCTAGTGCTCATGGCGGAGCTTTATCTCCCTGAGAGTGTTACCAACATCCTGCTGGCATCCCGCAAGGACCTGATATGCAAGGCCTATGCACTCAAGTGGCGATGGGTTGCCATCTGGTGCATGGATAGGGCACTGAACCCTTTCTCTTGCCCCATGGACTGACTGCTGGAGTACTTCTTGCACCTCTCCTACTCTGGGCTGAAGTCTAACTCTGTGTGAGTGCATCTCAGCATGATTGGAGCTTGCCATTGTGGCTGTGGGGGGAAGCCTGTTTCAGCCCTGCCTCTGGTGTCCTGGTTCATGAGGGGCCTTGTCCTCTCAAAGCCTCTTCTCAGGTCCCCTAAAGTCACTTGGGACCGTGATGTGGTCCTCAGCCAGCTGATGTGGGCTCATTTTGGGCCCCTGGACTCATGCTTGCTGAAGCTTTTGACCTTGAAGGTCTTCTTCCTAGTGGCCCTCACGTTAGCACGACATGTCAGTGAGCTCCAAGCTCTGGTTGCTCACCCTCCGTATACCAGGTTTCACCAGAACCTGGTTGGTGCTCTGTACACATCCATGCTTTCTGCCAAAGGTGGTCGCAGCATTCCACCTCAACCAATCCATTGTCCTTCCAGCGTTCTTTCTAATTGCTTACAGTTACCCTTCACTTTTATTTTGACCTTTGACCTCCCCCCTTTGGCGCGAATCAAGCTCAGCATTTTCAAAGTGCACTGGCACATTCCTATGGCTCTTTGCCTTTACAAAATAGTGAGTCAATGCTGCTGTCTGCCAGTTAAGGTTTTTATTTTGCTTGTTATATTTGTAACCGTGCAGGTAGCATTAGATTTTTTATGATTTACTCCTGTATTTCAGTGGTTTTATCGCTTTGATCCATGGAGTTTTTCCTACTTTTGGTTTACAAGCGGTACACAATACAGGTATTTACTGGTCTTTCTCCACCCCTCGTGTTGGTTTTATGTTAAGGATGGCTTTATTATTTATTATTTTTTAGTTATGCTGGGTCCTCCTCATCTCTTTTCCTAGTGGCATTAATTATTGTCAACACAGTGTGTTTGTCCTCTGTATGACTTTTACCTTTATTAGTATGCTATATGGTAACTTTTCAGAGTGCAGCACTCTACATTTGGTTTTTCAGCATCACCCTCACCTTTTTTAGTCTTTTGGATATTTTTAAATATTTAATATTAACATCTTGTTTTTTATTTAACTTGTTATTTATTTTATTTTTAGTACATATATACTCAAGGTTTACAATATGTTCTCTTATTTTATTTATTTACATTCTCTTATATACCGCGCTATTCTGCATCAGTGCGGTTTACATTGAACAAGCTGAAATTACATTGAACAGGGCATTATAACTTGGAGATAACTATTTTACAGGAAACATGGGCTATGGAGGGTTAAGTGGCTTGCCCAAGACCACAAGAAGCACCTGTGGGACTAGAAACCCCAGTCCTTCCGGCCCAAGGTTGCTGTCCTCTAGTGGGATTTGAACCCCCGACCTTCCGGCCTGAAGTACCTTGCCCCAACCACTAGGCTACTCCTCCACTCTTCTTATAGTTGTATATGTATGTTTGTTAATTTATGTAACTGTTTCTCTTTATTTATTTAATTATTTATTAATGGTTCTATTTCATTATTTATTAATGTTTTTATTGTACTTTTTGAGGTTTGTTTCTCCCTGAAGAAGGCCCTAGTGGCCAAAATGCGTTGGGGCATAATAAAGATTTGTTTAACCACCAGTGCGTGTACCAGCTCCTTTGTTCCCTGGCAGACAGCAAGGCAGGAATGCATGTGCGGTGTATCTCCCAAAAGCTTCCTTTGAAAGCTGGGGAACTTTCCATGCGGGGCTCTGTCTGTGGCATCACCCATACTTGAGGACTTTTTCCTGCTGTTCACGGAGAACACCTGCTATAGGTAAGTAGCTATGCTCTAGCGCTACAAGGCGTATGCAGCGCTGCACAGATACATAAACATCTCCATCAGATAGAAAAGATGTGGGGATGTGCAGAACTATAACCCAGACCCGTGCAGTTTCGAGGCACTTACTGGCAATCAAGCAACTCATGAATGTAGCACAATATGAAACGAATTTAAAGACTACCTGCAAAAACTGATTTATTTCTTTGGATACAAATAAAAGAGCACCAGAAGAGTTATGGGATTACATCAAGAAAGTGTGCACGAAGAAAGTAAAAAGTCTCTGCAAAAGGTGAAAAAGCAAAAACCGCTAAAATGGGTGACTGAAGAAATTCTGTTTTGCTCAGAAATGCAGTGAAGCTAAAGCTAGAAGAAAAGATGTAATCATGGAACTTAACGGAGATTTCCAACATGCAGCAAGACAAGACAAACAAAAGTACCACAATGACATATGCATGGAAATAGAATCAGAAACTAACAGAGGAAGAACAAGATTGGCTTTCCTAAAACTACAAGAGTTAAAGAGAAAATTCTAACCTTGAATTGGATTGCTAAAAGATGTTCAATGATCCATTTTGAATGATGCTGTGAAGATCAAGCAAAGGTGGAAAGAATATGCAGTCATTAACAGTCATTTCACAGTTTATTGTATGATGAAAGAAGTCAAAGCAGCATTGAAAGCATAATCAAAGAATAAAGCATCAGGCAGTGATGGCATTTTTACTAAAGTATTACAGCAATCACATGTAGCTGTTGCAATACGTAGAAGGTTCTGCCAGAAAATTTGGAAGACAACATGATGTCCAACTGATTGGAAAAGATCTGTGTTCATACCAATACCGAAGACTCTGGAAATTATTGCACAATTGCTTTGATCCCACATGCCAGCAAGATTCTACTCAAGGCCATTCAGAGGAGACTACAACCATACGTGGAGCAAGAACTGCCTGAAATGCAAGCAGAGTTCAGGAAAGGATGATGAACAAGAGACCATTGCTGATGAGATGGATCCTTCAAAAGACAAATGACTACCAAAAGAATAGCTGTGTGTATTTTATTGATTACAGAAAGGTTTTTGACTGTATAAACCATGAAGTACTCTGGACCATATTAAGAAACATGGGTGTACCAGAACACTCGATAGTTCTAATGCACAACCTTTATATTGATTGAGAAGTAGAAGTTCTAAGACAATGAGGAGAAACAGGATGATTTAAAATCAGCAAAAGGCTGCATACTTTTCCTATACCTGTTTAATTTATATGCAGAACAAATCATCAGAGAAGCAGGACTGTATGAAGAAAACAAAGGTGTGAAGATTGCTGAAAGACTCAAACAACCTTCGCTATGCTGATGATACCATGACTGGCTGAAAGTAAAGATGATCTGAAACATCTGTTTATCAAGAGCAAGGAAGATAGGGGTATGTTTACTAAACCGTCTTAAGTTACCGGCACTAGTTGCAGCGTTAATGTGAAGAATGCCATATAAGGTAGTGGGCGGTCCGGCGGCAAGGTAACAAGAATCTGTATCACGCAATAGTGGGCGCCGTGGCACGTTAATGCACGTTAACCCTAAGTTCATGCCAGCGCAGTGTTAGAAACTATAAAGATGTAGCCCACTGGTTACTGCAATGACTGTGGAGGCAGAAGTCATGGGTTCGATCCCGCAGTGGTGGTATGTAAGAAGGCTATCTGAGGCATTTCTTTTTTTAAATTAATCAGTGCTGCCAGAAAAAACACCCTCGCAGTGCCGTAACCTAAGGTGCCGCATTAGGTGCCGGAGTGGAGGAGTAGCCTAGTAGTTGGGGCAAGGTACTTCAGGCCGGAAGGTCGGGGGTTCAAATCCCACTAGAGGACAGCAATCTTGGGCTGGAAGGACTGGGGTTTCTAGTCCCACAGGTGATCCTTGTGGTCTTGGGCAAGCCACTTAACCCTCCATAGCCCATGTTCCCTGTAAATAGTTATCTCCAAGTTATAATACCCTGTTCAATGTAATTTCAGTTTGTTCAATGTAAACCGCACTGATGCAGAATACCGCGGTATATAAGAGAATGTAAATAAATAAATAAATTAGGTGCCGTATAAGGCACTCCATAGGGCACATTATAAAGTGCACTGTCCGCCAAGGCACCTTTTAATGTGCGCTATAGGGCGCCTTATAGGGCACTTTATAGGGCGCCCTATAGGGCACCTTATGAGGCACCATAGGCTATGGCACTGTGAGGGTGTTTTTGCTGGCAGCACTGATTTAAATTAAAAGGAAATGCCTCAGACAGCCTTATTAAATAACACCACTGTGGGATCAAACCCATAACCTCTGCCTCCACAGTCATTGAAGTAACCAGTGGGCTACATCTTTATAGCATCTAACACACTGTTGGCTGGCTACAGAAAGACTGCAGGTCACCACACAAATTGTCTGCTGTGGTTACCAGGATAGGGTAAACCCACCCGTACAAATGATGCACTGCACATGCAGATCAGCAGCCTACATCTGATCACAAGATGGGGTATGCACCTCTTTAGCATCCCGGCCTGGTAGGGGGAACTGACCATGTGTGCTACTGGAACAGAGTAGCTACAGACCGTGACATTGTGCGGTTCCTGTGCTCACCCTGAGGGTGAGGTGGGGCGCCCAGCAACAGGTACGCAGCACCTGGCTTGGCTGAGGTAGGCTGTGCTGCAGGTCCCCATAAGTGCCAGTGTGTGATAGGTAGTCCTTGCAGACACACTTAGGATACACCTGTGTCCATCTGTATTTCCCAGTCACGTCTAGCGCTTGTGGACTATGATTTATTTATTTATTTACATTCTCTTATATACTGCGCTATTCTGCATCAGCACGGTTTACATTGAACAAACTGAAATTACATTGAACAGGGCATTATAACTTGGAGATAACTATTTTAGAGGGAACATGGGCTATGGAGGGTTAAGTGGCTTGCCCAAGACCACAAGGAGCACCTGTGGGACTAGAAACCCCAGTCCTTCCGGCCCAAGGTTGCTGTCCTCTAGTGGGATTTGAACCCCCGACCTTCCGGCCTGAAGTACCTTGCCCCAACCACTAGGCCACTCCTCCACTCCACTCCTCCACCCAGACTAGTGCATATCCTGTGTAGTTGCCATGGTCACATGTTATAAGAGAAGGGTGGTGTTTGGACTCAAAAGCAGATTATGTAGCACCACCCATCTCGCCCTCTGTGGGTCAGGGTGGGGGACAGGACCTCCCACCAACAGATCCACATTCTACATCTCTGCAATGGTGGCAGTAGAGAGGACCATCAACCCCAGTCCTGCTGGAGAATAGGCACCCTACAGGGCAGTCAATGTAGATCTGTACGCATCACATAGGGCACTGGCAGACAGGCAGGAGGCCTGGGAAAACTCAGCAGCCCACCACCACTATCTGACATTCACCAGCAGAGGGCACAGTTAGTCTCCACCCGCTACATCCTGGCAAGGTGTTTCAGCCATACACATTCTAACTGCAGACAGTCTGCTAGCTAGTACATGTTGCATGTTCCTGGAGGAACTGTATGCACCCAAAAAAATGGGATGTAAACACACACACCAAGCAGGAATGTCAGTGATTGGGTCCCAGAAAAGGGAACTCATAGATATCACTTGAGAGAAATGCTGTATAGCACTATGGGGGAACCTAGCCATGCCATGGTCACTGCACAGTCAGGGTGAGAGTGACCCCCCAGCATGACATGCTGTGGTCACCCTGTCCATGCAGGTGGTGGTCGGGCACTACAGTGTCCCAGCCATTGCCCTATGCCCTGTGCAGATGCATCCTGCCCAGGCCGCCCTGTCCGGGCCATAACCACAGTACCTTGCTCCTCATTATGCACATTGGCAGACTAACACTGGAGACACTGCAAGCATTGTGGGCTCAGTAAGGTGTAGGCAGCCACAACACACTGGATAGACATACACACATTCCCACACCTATTTCAGCATTGTGCAAATATAGAGGTGGTTGGCAGCCCTGGCCGCCACATCAGTCCTGGGCACAGTGCAGGCATTGCTATGGTACTCAATACTGTTAGGATCACTCCCTGGGGTGGTAAACACAGTCAGAAACAAAAACTGAAACACACTCCACAGATATCAAAAAAGGTTGCTATGATGAATCTCTGTCAACAAATTGTGTTTAACTTAGGATTTGTTATGTGACATTAATCATAGCAACCTTTTGATATATGTGGAACATGTGTCCAAGTTTAAGACGGCATTGCTTAGGTATGCAGGTGCTAGTATTGGTAGATGCTGCTCCACGAAGGGCCCAACAGCCTGACTCTCCATGAAGCATTGGATAGTGGAGCCTGTGGGTGTTTGTGCCCCAGTTGGCCGCTGCTCTAGGGCAGAGGTTCCCAACTCCTGTCCTGGTGGGCCAAACACGGTTCAGGTTTTCATGCTGTCCCTAATGAATATGCATGGATACATTTGCATACAATGGAGGTGGTGCATACAAATGCATCACAGGCATATTTATTAGGGACAGCAGGAAACCTGAATGGTGTTTGACCCTCCAGGACTGCAGTTGGGAAACTCTGCTCTAGGGATTGCACATGTTTATGGTGTCTGTGCTCTGTAGGGTAAGATATAGGCGTTTATGGCATGCTTATTTTATCTGCAATAAAGGTTCTGTCTTTATTACCACGGTTTAGTACTGGGTAAAATATAGGGACATGGTCTGTAGGAGCCACAGCTGGGACTTGAACCTGTGACCTACTGCACCAAACTGTTGTCACAGAGGCAGATCATTCCCTGGGGATACCATGACTGTTCGTCAGACAGACCTTGTCTGTTGCAGTGCACGGCACCCACTTAAACAGGGCTTGGCCTTGGTCTGCTGTGGGCAGAAGCCACTGCCCCCTCCACCACCAGCACCCCTCCGCCACCATGCTTACATGCCCTTGTGCCAGTGGTGCTGGTAGTACACAGTCCCAGGCCATCCAGTGTGCTGGTAGGCGACTGCCTATGGTGCGTGATATGGGGTAGAGGTGCCTGCATAGACATCCACGTTTCCCCCCGGCACCGCCTGCCAGTGTTATGTGCCCTTTGGGGTACTTGCTGGGTACTGTCCCCTGGGACACTGTGGGACACATAGTCGTGGGCATGTTTGCCCTTGGTCAGTTCCTGGCTTGCTGGTTTTCCATTTCTACATTCCTATGTGCCACCTAGGCATCTGCCTAGTCCACCCTGTGCCCCAGCTGGCCCACTGCATGTGCCGCCTGCAGCCCCCTGTACCCCATTTACACCATCACCATAGTGCCCTTTCCTACGTGGCCACTCTGCTGTTGCTGCATATGTGAAAGCCACATAAGCAAGCTGCCCAATATACACCACAGCAAATCCTCATCAACACTATCAATGTTGGAACATTCACTTTTTGGGGGGAATCAGAATTGACCCTTCCGAAAGTGACATCTTCCTTTTTATTCTTTATGGGAAGTGTTGATTACCGTTTATCAATGTGTTTTCTATTGGCCAGCTCTGTGTTTTGTATTTCTATTTTGGTTCTGGTCATTATCTGTCTGGTTTTTCCATGTTTTGTTACTGCAAATGTATCACAACTATCACTTATCTGGGTCTCCCTGCCTTTGCTGTACATTGCTGACTGAACTGGTTTCTCTCTCCTGCAAAAATGTGCCTCTAACGCAAGGTTTTCAGTGGCGTTAATTTTCAGACCCTGATTTCACAGCTTAATTGTGCCTGGGACCTCTCCGCACCCACTCTCCACCCATTGACCCCTTATCTCCGCCCTCGGGGGAGCCTTACTCCACCCTCTGCGCACCTTAATGCCGCCGGAGACGTTATCGCGCGATACGTGATGTTATCACATGGTAATGCACCATTATCGTGCGATAACATCGCCGCTGCGACGTTAGCGCTGTTTAGTAAACATACCCCATTGTCTTAAAATGGTTCTGCACCTTAACATGAAGAAGATAAAGATCCTGACCACTAGTAAAATCAATCATTTTATCCATGATGGAGAAGAAATAGAAATAGTGGGCAAAGTTAAGCTGCTTGGATCAATAATCAATAAAGAAATGACAAACAGTCAAGAAATTTGATAGCAAATTGCTCTTGGCAGAATGGCAACGAAGGACCTAGACAAGATTCTCAAATGCAGTGATATGTTTTGGCATACAAAGATTTGATTTGTCCAAGCTATGGTATTTTCAATAATATCATATGGATGAAAAAATTGAACAGTGAAGAAGCAAGACTGGAAGAAAACTGATGCCTTTGAATTATGGTGCTGGTAAAGAATACTGTGTATACCCTGGACTGCCTGAAGAACAGATCAGTCAGTACTAGAGGAAATCAAACCTAAGCTTTATTTAGAAGCTCAAATGAAAAGACTTCAACTTTCATACTTTGGACACATCATGCAGAGAAAAAGATCTTTAGAGAAAAACATGTTTGGCAAAGTTGAAGGTCAGCACAAAAGAGGAAGGTCAGTAATGTGATAGATCAATACAATAATGCAGCTACAGATACCACTCTATCAATAAAGCCACCTGACTGAAGAGTGAACACAATTTAGGACAACTATTCAGAAGGTTGCCATGACTCAACATTGACTCAACGGCACTAAATAACAATTTACTGGAATGCTTTTTTTTTATGGAGCAAAAATTATTGGGAGAGGACATTCTCGTATCTATTCAGTTGTTAGGTTGCCAAAGCAAGCACTTTTCAGATTGCTGTTTGTTCTTAGGAGCAGATATAGACATGGACATGTCCACTGGCAGTTTTAGATATGCGGCACCATTCTCAAATCAGGGCACATTTTTTTTTTTAAATAGCCTGGACGCGTCCACGCCATGCCCTCATGTGACATAAACATGATTGCGCCCGACACATGTGATGTGGGTGTGATTGAGACATCTGAATGGCCGTTTTCAAATGTGCTAACCATGAATAGAGCTTCTAAAATGACTCCCTTAGTCTACAGGTTTTATTGTAATCTATCAAGGACTTTGAATTGCAAATTATAAGTGCTTTAAATAAATAAACGAGTAGGTAAAGAATTAAACACCAGTAATAAGTATAAATAGACCCTATGATGCTTCATATACCTCTGTATTTTCATATATGTTTTCTTCTCTTTCTGTATATTGCACTCTTGATACTTACTCTTCTTTGTCCTAACAGATTTCTGATAATGTACTGACAATACAGTACAAGCCTCTGATTATAAAAAACATTTCTGCACTGCCTCTCAGCATTTTGTTGTCCTTGGAGGAGCCTTTTTGCATTTGTGACAAGGAGCAGAGAGTACTGCCACTAGACGTTCAGGTATAGTCTGAGTTGATCATTTATCTGTTGTTAAATAACCTTTCAGTTGTACACGAAACAAAAATTCTTTTTTTCTTCGACCCTATATCTATTTTTTTTAGTGACTTGCACATGCTTCTTTCCTCTGTATAGACAAATGGTGAACCTTTTAATACAGACCCTGAACAGTTTCCTTAATCTAGACTGCACACAAGACTATAAACCTCACACCATGAATAAATCCATAGCAAGAAGAGGTTTGTAAACTAGTCCTAGTTCATATTGTAGGCTTTATTATTGAGTGACATTCCCTAACGGCAGAAAATAATTCTCAGTTTTCTAGTTTTACTGTCTCATCCCATACCCAATCAATACAAATGCACCCAAAATACATGCAAAAAAAGGGCATATATAATCCTCAGGAAAAACTTTTTTGTCAGACTTTTTTGCCACCATTAGCTCTATATCAGCTAGATGACTTTATAAGTCTATTTTAATATATTTATTAAAATGCTGATAAGCTAAGACAGAAATGTAGGAGGCTAAGGATGTTTGCCATATAACATCTTCATATGGCTGACTTGGACAGATAAGTATTTGCTAAATGATTTTTCCAGAAGTAGAACTCTAAGATTATATGCTGAAGTTTGAAATGCAACATTGTGTCAGGGTTTGAATATCATGGTGATTTGAATATGACATTTAAGAATAATTTTTCCATGGATATTTTACTAGTTTAATAAATATTTTAAAATGGATTTATAAAGTCACCTAGCTGACACTGAGTTAATGGTGGCAATACGGTCTGACAAAAAAACAGTTTTTCCTGAAGATAATGTAGGTCTTTTTTTGGATGTCATCCCAGACCCTGTCTGGCTATCGTAGGTTTCATTTATTCTGGCCACCCATTTCATGCTGCATATCATGCTGTGGAACAGAATGATAGCAGAGGAGACACATTACAGGAGCATGTATATTTCTAATCAACTTCTCTTTGTTGTTTGTGAGTACATACTTCTGGCTTGTTTCGTTTATTGTGGAATCAGAGGGAGTAGAGTTGCTTGGCAACATAGGGATCAGTTTACCCAGTCTAGCAATGGAAAGGAGCTTGCAATTAGGGTTGTACCAAGGACTGTGCGAGTGGGCAAGTACAGAAGGGGCGCTATTATCATCACTGGGCTTCCAGTCAGCTCAAAAAAAGTGAGTTACTGGACATGGCTGGGAGGAGAGGGGAGCGCCAGATTTGTTAGTCACACAGGGTACATTTATAGCTTGGTATGGTCCTGAGTACATAGCTATTTGCGAAGATTGAATGAAAATATTATTAAATGCTACAGCAGAGACTGCGCAGAAGATTGTATATCAATGAACTGGATAATGACAAACGCTAAATGTGTTTATTTAGATTTATCTCCTGGCCTTTTCATTGGTAGCTTTATAGGGTACATAGTTAGCCTTATTGCATTGTGAATAAACCTGATTGTCCTTTGTAGACAATGTAAGTTGCTTAGGTGATGTCACTTCCCTGGGAAAAAAAAAGATATAGAAACTGCACTGTGTATATGCTGGCAATGATGTCATCACATATTATGGTAAAGAGGTAAATAAGGCTGCTCAGATTTCAATCTTTTTGAGAATACTCGATAACTCCCACTCAGTCTTTATCCCACCCAACTGCTTTCACATCCCTGCTATTGCTCAGTTGCACAACTAGCTTTCTTTCCATCTTATTCAAGGATTCTGCTAGTATCAAAAAAAAAAAAAAGAGGAAGCTAAGAATAACCCTCCAGAACAGTCTGAGCTGACAGAATCCATCTTCATGTTGGCGGGATTCAAATACTGCTCCTGCGGGCAGAAAATTGCTGTTAGTTCACACAGAAAGTATTATAGTTGCCTCAGTCCTTTACATGGTGTGGCATGTTACTTGCACAGCTGCAGAAATATAGCGCCCTCAAAACTAAGGAACCTAGGACATCCTTTTCCTAAATGGTGGTGACCTCTGCTGGCAGAGTGGGTGAACTGAATACATTGGTTTGTTTGTTTATATGTATTAAAACTTTCTATTTTTCCTTTAATTATTTATTTATTTAGCTGTGTTTACAGTACATACCACTTTTCACTGGGTCAAAGCGGTCTACAATATACAAAATGGGATACATCAAAACAGGTCGTAACATATTTACAGGAAGGGGAGGGGGTATCCATCACCAAGAGGGGTTTAACATACATTCCTGATTTGGTGTGCATCAGGGTTTCCAGCAATTCTTTTCTCAGACTCAGTTCTCTTTCTGTCTCTCAGTCTCGGCTTTTTGGCGCTCATTGTGAAAATGAATTTCAGAGGGTGTTGCTCTGATCCAATCCTAGGTGTTCTTTGAATAAGAGTGTTTTAGTTGTTTTCTAAATGAGGAGAGGTCCTTGTTATTCCGAATTGTGGTTGGAAGAGAGTTCTATAATGATGGTGCGTATAGATCAAACGCACAATTACAGGTTTATTCATTGAACCTTGTTCTTTCATATGCTTGTGGCCTGTCGTGTCGGCCTTCCTGAGTTCGGTCTTGTTAGCAGGGTATGAAAATGTGCTGTTTGTTGCTGGTGAAGTGCTCTGTGGATCAGTACTAAGGTTTTGCATTTGATCCGAGCTTCTAGTGGGAGGATGTGTAGATCTTTCAGAACTGGGGTGATGTGGTCATATTTCTTCACTCTTTGGATGATCCTGGCTGTTGTGTTGAGGGCTATCTGTAGAGTGTTGAGTGTGGTGGTTGGGAGTCCCTGGTATATTTCATTACAATAATCCAGGTGGGGTAGTGTCATTACTTACATGACTGATCTGACGTCCTGTGAGTCTAAATTGGTCTAAGGTGCTTTATCACCTTGGCTTTGAAAAGTATTGCAGTTTTTGCAATCTGTTGCTTGAATGACAGTGTTTGATCTAGGATGATAACCAGGTATTTTATGTGCGGTTGGACTCTTATTTGGATTGTTCCCAGGGTGAGGTGTGTTGGTGGGGTGAAGGACTGATCCTTTGAAACAAATAAGGCTTCTGTCTTTCTGAGGTTTATTGTGAGATTATTTTCTTGGAGCCATCTGGAGACTTTGTTGAAGCAGCTTATTAACTGTGGATTTACTGGATTTGTGGTGGTTATGGGTCCGTAGATCATAATGTCATCTGCATATATGTGGAAGTTGACGTTGTGGGTCCGTATTATGGAGCAGAGTGGTCGTAGGTAGATGTTAAAGAGCATAGCTGACAGTGCAGAGCCTTGTGGTACTCCCTGAGTTTGTTGGTATGGGGAGGAAGTGGTGGTGCTGGTTTGGATTTGTTGATACCTGTCTGTTAGGTAGTACTGGAACCATTGCAGAACTATGTACTTGTACGCCAGTTTCCTGCAGTCTGTGTAGGAGAATGCTGTGGGAGACTGTGTTGAATGCTGCAGATATATCCAGAAAGATCAGTGTATAACTGGTATGTTTGGTCTGTATTCCTTTTGTTAGGGTGTTTATTAATGAAATCATGAGGGTTTCGACGCCATGAGATGGTCAGAATCCATGTTGCTGTAGGTCAAGTGTGTTATTTCTGTCCAGGTGGTCCTGTAGTTGCTGTTGTACTATCTTCTCGATGATTTTTGTGGTGAATGGGAGGCTTGCTACTGGTCTGAATGAAGTAGGATCCAGTGGGTCAAGTTCCAGTTTCTTGAGGGTCGGCACATGATGGATATTTTTAGGCTATTGGGACCTTGTTTGAGAGATTCATTTACAATGCGGGTGAGTGCTGGGCTTAGCTCCTGTTTTGTCTTTTTAATCCAATTGACCGGGCAGGGATCAAGAGGGGAGGTGGTGGTCTTGAGTCCTGATAATATATAACAAATTGATTTACAATACAAAAAACCCCTAAAAATCCATCTAACACAAATCACATTTCCTTATCGGCCTTCCAGTCCAGTCCCGACCTCTGGGTAGTCAACCCCCACCAGGAACTTGGAGACCGAGCATGTCATCTTTTTGATGACATCAGAGTACGCTGGCAACTGGCACCTCCTATCCTCTCCAGTAAGCTCAGTCTCCAAGCAGCTTGAGCGAGTGATCCCAGAGTCTGGACTCACTTTAGGACAACTTAGAGGCCTATCTCTTTTTTGTTTTGGCTTTCTTTAAATTTTTGCTTGCAGCTCAGTTAGAGTACTTCCAGGGGGTATCTGGAGGTTCTAAGCTGCCGACATTTTTGAACAGCAAAAAAAAAGAAAAAAAAAGACAGGCAAGTCTCTGACAACGAGATACAGGGGCCCACTCTCGGGGAAGAAACAGGCTCTCGATCGGCTTAAAATGTCGCCAGTGCTCCCGAACCCTGCAACAAATGAGGGGCAGCAAGGGGAAACTAGCTTGGATGACGTGCGGCTTTCCATCGGGCTCTCGCCTTCATGCCGAAGCCTTTCAGGTAGGCTGAGCAGGAAGCAGGCGCGGAATGAAATTTAGAAGGTAACGGGGCCATGGGGAGCCAAGTTCAGCGGTGGTCATTGAACGGAGCGTTCTCACTCCTGTCTGTGGCGGCTTGCCTGCCCAGCCATGAACCGCGCATTCAGCACCATTTTAGGCAGTAGCAGAGCGGGAAGCACGCCATCTTGGGAGTAGTCTGGCTAGATACATTTAGCTTGAGGGGGGGAAGCTAGCCCGGATGCAGGATCAACTCCTTCGGGATGTTTTGTTTTGGCTGTCTTTTTTCCTCAGTAGTTTACTTTTTGGTTTTCCTTTCTTTGCTTTCTTTGCCTCATTTACTCGGCAGAGTCAGGGAGAACAGGTCAGCTATCTTTTATTGGTCTCAGAAGGGCTTAAGGGTTCTCCTAGGGTTCCTCCTCTGCAGGGGGACTTAGCGGGCTAGACGATCCTCCCTATAGCCTGGTCATGCTAGCAAGGCTCATCTGTCTCGCCTGTGGGGCCTGCCGTGGCACAGTCTTGACCTCTGGCACCTGTAGAGGGTGTGAAATAGATGCACGCTCGACAAAAGAGACCATTAAGATAGCAAGGTACAGTTTCAGCTGCTGGGGCCCTCAGGGGTCTCGGAAGGTGTAGAGTGAGCCACAGTGGGGCAGTCCTCGCTTTCCGCAGGGGCAATGACTGTAGATCAATTGGAGGGGGACATTACAACATTGTGTGGTGGACTGCTCCCCTCCTAGTCCTCCGTTTCACAAGAGCAATCTGAGGTGGGGACTCAAGGGGATTTTTCCCCTGAGTTTGTACTTCTGTTGCATAAGATATTCTGCCTGAAGCAGGGGAGTAAGGGTGTCCCGTTGGCTGCATCCGAACGTGCAAAGAAGTGAGCATCTGTGGCCGAATGGGGGCAGGAGAATGAGCCGCAGGCCAGTAGGTGCCGCATGGAGGAGATTCTTGGAGAAGATACTGGCTTCCTGCATTCTGAGGATCAGGAAGATGCGGGAGAATCAGAGGAGTTGAAAGAAGGTGAACTCCCATAAGAAGAAGAGGCAAGAATCGTTCAGGTCTTCCACTGTGAAGAGTTGGCGACACTGATAAATCAGTCACTTAAGATGCTTAATATTCCTACCAGGGAAGGCCTGGAGGAGGACGTCTTGGAGAACTCACTTTTTCTGGCCATCAGAAAGTCACAAAAGGTATTTCCGATGCATCATGTGATTAAACAGATGATTCAGGAGGAGTGGGAGCTCCTGGAGGCCAGGCTGCGGGGAACAAGGATCATGGCTCATCTCTACTCCCTGCCAAGAGCACAAGAGAGAGCTCCTCCACTCCCCTAAAGTAGATGCCGCAGTGTCGGCTGTGACCAAGAAGACAACTATTCTGGTGGAGGGCAGCTCAGCCCTCGAGGATGTTCAAGACTGAAAATTGGATACGTTGCTGAAGCAGGCTTTTGATATCCATGCCCTGTCACTGCAAGCCTCTGTTTGTGGAGCTGTGGTGGCCAGAGCCTGTCTTAGGTGGGTGCAGGGCATGTTGGAGCCGACGGAAGAAGGGCCGGGGCAGGAGGCAGCGGTGGCAAAGCTGGAGTTGGGAGCGACCTACTTGGCAGATGCTTTTTATGATCTTATATGAGGCCTCTCAAAAACATGGCCTCGGTGGTAACAGCGGATGTCTCCTCAAAGACCTGATTGAGAAAGTTGCTTTTAAGGGTAGGCTTGTTTTCGGGGAAGCCTTGGATAAGCTGGTGAAGGACTTGGGGGAGTCCAAAGGGGGATGCCTGCCTGAGGACAAGCAGAAACGGTCGCATCCTGCTGCCAGTGCAGGGTCAAGTGAGGGATTTTGCTCCGTACCAGAAGGGTCAGTTTCCCTTGTAAGGACAGACCTACCGGGGTTTCGAGGGACAGGGTGTGGATACTATTCTGCCTCCTCTTCCTCTGCCCCGAAAAAGTCACAATGAAGCGAGGAGGACCCAGGCAGTGGTGGTGTCCATGGGGGTCGCTTAACAGATTTTTATCATGCCTGGGTCCAGATAAAGTTGGATCAGTGGGTTCCTTGAGGTGGTTCGGGAGGGGTATGCACTGGAGTTCGCAAGACCTCTCATTCCCGCCTTCGTTCGGTTCCTGTGCAAAGTCAGGGGCAAGGCAAAGGCTGTACAAGGCTCTCTCGAGTGCTTGCTGCTTTTGGGGACGGTCGTTCCCGTCCCCCATGATCAGTGCGGCAGCAGTCAATATTCCACATATTTCATCGTTCCGAAAAACGAGGGCATCCTCGACCTCAAGCACATAAATAGGTGCCTTCGTGTGCCCCATTTTCACATGGAGACACTCTGATCGGTGATTGCAGCCATTCAAGCGGGGGAGTTTCTGACCTCTCTCGACCTGACAGAGGCCTACTTGCACATCCCAATCCGTCTGGAGCACCATCAGTACTTATGCTTTGCAGTACCCGGAGGACACTTTCAGTTCAGGCCGTTGCCTTTTGGCCTGGCGACAGCCCCACGCACCTTCACCAAGATCATGGTAGTAGTGGCTGTGGCTCTTCGCCAAGAAGGAATACTGGTTCATCCCTACCTCGACGATTGGCTCATTCGGGTAAAGACCAGAGAGGAGAGTGAATGTGTGACAGTGCAGGCTGTAGAGTTTCTGCAAAGCCTCGGCTGTGTCGTGAACTTTACAAAGAGTCACTTAAGCCCATCTCAGAACCTTGAGTACCTTGGAGTGCGCTTTGACATGCGCAGAGACTGAGTATTCCTACCAGAATAGAGGGCAACATCACTCCACTGGTTGGTGCAGCAGTTCCTTGGGATGAAGTTACCTTCCACGTGGCATTACCTTCAGGTTCTGGGGACCATCGTGGCTACGATCAACTTAGTGCTTTGGGCACGCGCCCACATGTGCCCTTTGCAACGGGAGCTGCCTCGGCGCTGGTCCCCACAATGTCATCCGTTGAGTCAGCCCTTACCCTGCGGGGGGGGCAATCCAGAAAGCCTTAAAATGGTGGCTGCGGCTAGCGGCTGGAATGCTCCTGTAGTCTCCACACTGGCTGGCCCTCACGACGGATGCCTGTCTCCTCGGATGGGAAGTGCATTCCAAGGGCCGAGTGGCCCAGGGCCACTGGATGCCAGAAGAGAGGAGCTGGCTGATCAACCGGCTCAAGCTGAGGGTGGTATTCCTTGCATTACAGGAGTTCCTCTCCTTCCTACAGAGCAAGCCATTCCAAGTTTTCTTGGACAGTGCCACAACAGTAGCCTACATCAATTGTCAAGGGGGCACATGAAGTGTTCATCTGGAAAGTGAGGCCAGCATGCTGTTGGATTGGGAGGAAACTCATCTGCAAGCCCTTTCAGCGGCCCATATCACGGGCACAGAAAATGTGACAGCAGACTACCTGAGCCGTGTGCACCTGGATCCAGGGGAGTGGATGCTCAATGACACGGTCTTTTCTCAGATAATTCAGAATTGGAGCATGCCCATCATGGATCTGATGGCAACCTTTGCAACGGCCAAGGCAAACAGGTTCTTTAGCAGACGTCGGGAGCGAATGTTGGAAGGCCTCGATGCTCTAGTACAGTGCTAGCTCATGGGGAGTCTGCCCTATGTCTTTTCTCCCTGGGCACTCATCGGCCACGTCGTGCAGAGAATAGAGACGTATCGAGGGCAAGTGATCGTCATCACCCTCAACTGGCCCAGGAGGCAGTGGTATGAGGATCTCATCAGAATAACAATAGATCGGCAATGGCGCCTGCCGATCCGCACCGACCTCCTGCTTCAAGGGCTAGTTCAGATGCCTCAAGTGGATCGATTTTTGCTTACGGCATGACTCTTGAGGGGGTTCGGTTGAGTAAGAGAGGCTACTCGGCTCCGGTGATTTCCACCCTTCTGAAGGTGAGGAAACGGTTAACATCATTGTCATATATCCGGGTCTGGCGTGTCTTTGAGGCCAGGTGTGAGGAGTGGCAGTGCCATCCTCTTTCAGCATCGGTACCCGAGGTGTTGGCCTTCCTTCATGCGGGCCTGGACAAAAGTTTGACCTGTGGTTCTTTGTGGATGCAGGTGGCGGAAATAACTTGCTACCGCAGTAGGATCCAGGGAGTGTTCTTAGGGATGCATCCTGATGTGGTATGGTTTCTCAGGGCGGCCAAGCAGCTCTGTCCCCCGAAATGTGTGGTGGTGCCTTCCTGGGACCTTAACTTAGTATTGTCAGGGATGGTGGAGGAGCCATTTGTGCCGTTGGGCTCCTGCACTCTGAAGGATTTGACACTTAAAATGATGTTTTTGGTGGCCATTTGTTCCGCCCAGAGGGTATCTGAGCTCTAAGTGTTGTGCTGTCGGGAACCGTTTCTCGTCATCACCAAGGAAAATGTGGTGTTGTGACCAGTCCCATCATGTTTACTTAAGGTCCTCTCGGTTTTTCATGTTAACCAACCAGTCACACTGCCAGTGTTCATGAGGGGGGGGGGCACAGAGGGGGCCACGGATCCCCCCAGCTGCACTGGTAGGACATGCGCTGGGCCTTGAAGTGCTATTTGCAGTGGACAGAGCCTTTCCAAAGGTTGAACTGGTTGCTTGTCCTGTTTGGCGGCCCCCAAAAGGGGGAAGCTGCCTCAAAGGCTTCCATTTCTCGGTGGCTAAAGGAAGCAGGGCAGGGCAGTACTGCAAGGTTTGCATGCCCATTCCACCAGGGCTCAGGCTACATCTTGGGCCGAGGTGTGTTTAGTTTTGCCAGCGAATATTTGTGGAGCGGCTACTCTGTCATCGCTGCATATCTTTGTGAAACATTATCACCTGGATGTGCAGGCAAGGGAAGACACAAGATTCGGGGTGGCAGTCATTCAGGCTGGGCTCGCAGGTCCCTCCCAAGGGTAGAACTGCTATGGTACATCCCTGAGGTCGGGACTGGACTGGAGGGCCCATAAGGAAGGTAAAATTAGGCTTTATCTGCTAATTGGCTTTCCTTGGGAACTCTAGTCCAGTCCCGGATCCTTTCCTAGGTCAAAAGTGGTGATCAAGAGTGGTCCCAGGCCAGGAGAATAAGAAGAGTCCACCTCATAAGAGTGGTCTGTGGGTCACTCATGCTTTCCAGTAGGAATCTGCGGTGCTCAGGGGGCTGGGTAGCCTTTCGGAAGGCACCGCACATTGTCTAAGGGAAGAAGTATGTCTCGCTTCGCGTCAGGTGAGCATTCAGAAGCATGACTGGTAAGCCTTTTGTTTCTTCCTTACTGTTGGAGGGTCCCTGGAAGGATGCAGGGATTGATGTTTCCAGTTTTTACAGTTAGAAACAGTTTAATATACTTCCATTTGAATTTTTCTACTGATTTGTTGCTCTTGTGAGTCTGCTTTCAATAGGTTACTGGAGAGGATAGGCGGTGACAGTTGCCTAAGTACTCTGATGTCATCAAAAAGATGACATGCTCAGTCTCCAAGCTGCTGGTGGGGGTTGACTATCCAGAGGTCTGGACTGGAGTTCCTCAAAGAAAGCCAATTAGCAGGTAAGGCCTAATTTTACCTATGTTAATAATTAAGTAAAAAATAACAAACCAAGCATAACATGGATAAAACAAGACAATATGGAAAAGTCTAAGCCCTCCAAGAGGCAAAATATGAACTAAGCCCTCAAAAGCTTGCTGTTAAAAAAAATACATTTTCAATCCAGATCTAAACTTCATTAGGGAAGATTCTTCTCTTAGTCTTGAAGGACTAGAAAAGGGGACTGTTACTTCTGGAGAGAGATCTGCAATTGTGAGTATATACTTCTGGAAATTTTCTGAAAGGAATTCTTTGTATTAAAGCTAATTAATCTGTGAACCCACTGTTTTTTGTTAAATCAGTCAGGGCCTAGTAGCAGCAGTTTAAGTTTAAATTTAAAACACAAGAGAACTTTCTGGTTACATTTCATACCCAGAAGAGAGCTTGTAGTTTAAATTTAATAGTCACTCAGGGCCTAGTATCAGCAAAGTACTTTTAGTTTAAATTTAAAACACAGAAGTGCTTCAATTGGGTTGAGAAGGTCGTGGGATACTAATAATATAATTACTATGCATGTTCACTATGGGGGGTTGGTTGCTGAAGGGGGAGGCTGAGGGGTGGGAGGGAGGTTGGTGGGGGAAGGTGGGGAGGGGGAGAGGGGAATATTGTAAATTTTTAAAAAGAATTTTAATTTTTTTTTTTTTTTTAATTTTTTAATTTTTTTTTTTGCTGTATTTGTATGATTGATTTGCTGAGGAATCCTGGGCTGAGAGATCACCAGGAATGCCTTTTTTAAAATATTGTTTTGCATATTATTTGGTTTTCAATAAACAGAGTTTACACAAAAAAACCACAGAAGAGAGCTTTCTGGTTAAATTTGGAACCCAGCAGAGAGCTTGTAGTTTAAATTTTATAATAAGTTAGAGCCTAGCAGCAGCAGAAAAGAGCTATTAATTAAATCAGAATATAGCTTACCTCAGCAGCACAGGACAGGGTACTGTGTAGCAGCCCTCTTTTAATAAGTGTTAATCTCCAGGAACAAGCAGGAATAAGTCCTCACATATGGGTACGTCGGTACCGACGGAGCCCGTGCGGGAAAGCTCCCCAGCTTCTTAGAATAGAAGCTTTTGGGACCTCCCACTGCACATGCGCACTGCCTTCCCGCCTTCCTGAACAGCTCTCCTCAGTTTCTCTTTTTCCGCGGAGCCAGCAGGTCGTGTTCCTGTCACCGCTGAAGAAATTGTTATTTTATTTGTTTCTTTAGACCGCGTACCTGCCTTCCCCATACCGATACCGGTATCGCCGGTCTTTTCTTTCTTTCTTTAAAAAATTATAATTCTTTTTTCTTATTTTTTAGCTTTTTGGTCACTTCAGAGAGGCCTCTCGGCCTACTCAATTTCTCCTCATGGAGAAGCCAGCCCCTGGATTTAAGAAGTGTACCAAATGTAATGCTGTTATTTCAGTCACAGACACCCATGAATGGTGTCTGAAATGTTTGGGGCCTGACCATTCCATACCGGACTGCCCATCTTGCTCCCACATGTCTAAACGTGGGCTGCAGAACCGGGCCAACAAATTCCATGTGCTGTTTGCTTCAGAGAATACAGCATCACAGTCATCCAGGTCTTCTTCTCCGGATGGATCTCAGGTAACCAAACCTTCTGTGGGCAAGTCCTCAAAGAGCAAATCTCCTTCAAAGCATCGAGAGGCTCTTAGCTTAGAACTTGAGGACCCTGCCCCAGCCAAACAACCCCGGCGGGAAGTCCAACTTCCAAAAACGCCAATTCAGGGGTCTCAGGTTGATATCGATGCTACGGCCTCGACAGATCACCTGTTAGCCTGCTCTGGGGTACCGGGTCACTCCGGTACCGACATCCAGGCAGCTATGGCGTCCATGGGCGATACTGTACAGTCCATGCAGCAGGCCGTCATGGCTTTCATTAAAGCTGCAACGCCATCGGTTCCGCTTTCAGCGGTTCCGGGCCCGATACCGGTATCGTCCGCCATGCCGGTATCGAGGCCGTCCACCTCTAAACGCAAGTCGGTACCGTATGGGCTTTCGCTCCATACCGGTTCCATACCCGATACGCCCGATATCGATACCGATCGGTACGCGTATCGTGCGTTAGAGGAAAGCACCGATTCCTCTGAGGATTTTCACTCCTCTGATGATTCTGCTGAGTTTTCACTCAACTTACCTGAGGAGCCCTCTTCTCCTAAAAGGAGAATGTCCCCTCCAGAGGATTTGTCCTTCCAGGACTTTGTTTTAGATATGGCTATAGCCCTTTCTATTACCACATCCTCTGAAAAGGAACCCAGATCCAAAAAACTGGATATTTTGGGATACTCAAAGGCCCCTAAGGAGGCAGTTACCCTGCCTATCCATGAAATCCTTCAAGAACAACTGATGGATTTCTGGGAACATCCTTTGACTTTGTCTCCTTATTCCCGTAGGTTGGACACCATGTATAGGGTCCCTCCTTCTCCTGGTTTCCAAAAGACTCAATTGCCCCACCACTCTATTGTGGTGAAGTCTGCAATGAAGAAGATTAGGAGTACCAAAAGGCACTCTTCCACCCCTCCAGGACGGGAATGTAAGACTTTGGACTCTTTTGGTAGGAAAATTTTCCAGGCTAGTATGCTTATAGCCAGGATTAATTCCTACAGTCTCTATATGGGCATGTTCCTGGAGGAACTTGCCAAAAAGGTGCGGCATTTTGCCCCCTTTATCCCTGAGGATAAAAAGCAGGGATTCCTTTCCCTAGTGAAACAACTCTTAGAGGTTTCTAAGTTCTCTAATAGGGCAGCATATGATTCCTTTGAGGGAGCCAGTAGGGCTTCGGGCATTGCTATTGCAGCCCGACGTCTTGCTTGGCTCCAGGCCTCTGATCTGGAACCTTGGGTTCTAGATGGCTTACGGAATCTGCCCTGTACAGGTGAGAACTTATTTGGGGAAGAGTGGCAAATCAAAGCCACCCAGATGGATGCTGAAAATGCCACCTTGGAAAGACTTTCAAAGTCCACTTCAATTCCTACTAAGAAAAAGTCTTTTAAAAGGCCTTACTATAAGAAGGCCAGAGTTGCTTCAAATACTGGCCAGCAGTCTTCTCAACCTCGCTATACTGCTAAGCGTCAGCAATCCAAACAAGCACGAGCTAAGCCTGCAGCAGCTACTGTAGCTCAGCAGGCTCCAACCCCTCAGGGGTTTTGACTTGCTCCTAGGGAACTTGCCACTTCTGGTTCTAACACAACCAGAACCTCTCACCATACCCGGAAGGTTGGTTCACTTTGCTCCCAGATGGGAACAAATCACAACAGAACAATGGACCCTCTCTATCATTCGAGAGGGTTACAAACTTCATTTCTCCAGCCTTCCTCCCCATCATATGGTGAGACCATTCAATTCTCCCCCATCTCTCCTAACCCTGTTGGGTCAAGAGGTTTCCTCTCTTCTTGCCCAAGGGGCCATAGAAGAGGTTCCTCTTCCTCAACAAGGGTCCGGTTTCTACTCCCCTTATTTTCTCATTCCAAAGAAGACAGGGGGATTCAGACCAATCCTAGATCTGAGAGAATTGAACAAATTTCTCTTCAAGGAGAAATTCAAAATGCTGTCTCTCGGCATTCTCCTTCCTTACCTCCAGGGTCAGGACTGGCTTTGTTCTCTAGACCTACAGGATGCGTATACACATATACTCATCCATCCATCCCACAGAAAGTATCTTCGCTTTCTGTTTCAGGGAAAACATTTCCAATACAGAGTACTCCCCTTCGGTCTAGCCTCTGCTCCAAGAGTATTCACAAAATGCATGGCAGTCGTAGCCGCATTTCTAAGAGGCATGGGAATCTTTGTCTTCCCATATCTGGACGACTGGCTCATCCGAGCTCCAACTCAGTCACAGGCCCAGATTTCCCTGGACCACACAAGGAGCCTTTTGCAGTATCTGGGACTGGTAGTAAACCTTCCCAAGTCCCAACTCATCCCTACTCAATCTCTAGAATTCATAGGGGCCCAGTTGGACACCATCACTGCAAGGGCCTACCTTCCACATGTTCGAGGCCAGCGCCTCCTGAGTTTGGCCTCCCAAGCTCAGTCCAGCACTCACTTGACAGCCAGGGAAATGCTACGCCTACTGGGTCATATGGCCTCCACAGTGCATGTGGTGCCCTATGCTCGTCTTCATATGAGAGCAGCTCAATGGACCCTGGCCACTCAGTGGACTCAGGCGTCAGGAGCGCTCTCAGACCAAATACAAACCTCCGATCGTCTGTTTTGGTCCCTCCACTGGTGGACTTCCACCAAGAATCTGTTGTTGGGGGCTCCATTTCAACCATTGCTACCCCAAGCAACCCTCACAACAGATGCCTCCCAAACAGGGTGGGGAGCCCATCTGCAAACTCTCTCCACTCAGGGCACTTGGTCTCTACAGGAGACCACCCTTCATATCAATCTTCTGGAACTGCGAGCAATTTACCTTGCCCTCAAGGTCTTCCACTCCCTCCTAGCCAACCTCACTGTCCTAGTTCAGACGGACAATCAGGTGGCCATGTTTTACATAAACAAACAAGGAGGGACGGGCTCTCTGTCGCTTTGCAACGAAGCTCTAAGACTATGGGCCTTCGCCAGAGAGCATCAGATTCACCTGCTAGCAGTGTATCTCCCAGGAGTTCAAAACTCTCGGGCAGACAGGCTCAGTCGAGTTCTGCTGCCACACGAATGGTCCCTACATTTGGACCAAATAAACTGAATCTTTCAGGAATGGGGGACCCCGGACATAGACCTCTTTGCAAGTCCGTGGAATGCCAAACTTCCCCGGTTCTGTTCCAGAACTCCGTGTCAGGGAGCTCAGGCTACGGACGCCTTTCTCCTGAATTGGAGTCAGGCATTCCTATATGCCTTTCCACCCATTCCTTTGATTCCCAAGACTCTGTTCAAACTCCAGAGGGATCATGGAACTATGATCCTCATAGCTCCACGCTGGCCACGCCAAGTGTGGTTCCCTCTACTTCTACAGCTCTCCCAGGGATCCTACTTGGATCTGGGAGCTGCGCCAGACCTCCTGTCTCAGGAGGAGGGGACTTTGTGGCACCCAAACCCCAAATCCCTTCACCTCAGTGCTTGGTTACTGAAGGCTTAAGCCTTCAAGACTTTCATCTTTCCCAACCAGTGAAAGATATCCTTTCTGCCTCTAGGAAACCCTCTACCAGGCGTTCCTATGCTTTCAAATGGAAACGTTTTTCCATTTGGTGTGCTCAGCAGGGTCTTGACCCTCTGGCACTTCCTTTGAATTCTCTTCTTGATTATCTCCTGCATCTATCCAATGCAGGCCTCAAGACGAATTCGGTAAGAGTCCATTTAAGTGCTATTGCAGCATCCTTGCAACATATAAATGGACAACCTATCTCCTCTCATCCTCTTGTTGCAAGATTCATGAGAGGCCTGACTCTCACTAAACCTCCCATCAGACCACCCCCGGTCGCATGGGATTTGAATCTAGTGCTCGGTCAACTTATGAAGCCACCTTTTGAGCCAATGTTTTCCACCTCCTTGAAATTTCTTTCCTGGAAGGTCATCTTCCTCATTGCAGTCACTTCGGCTCGCCGCATCAGTGAGCTGCAGGCTTTAGTGGCTAATCCACCTTACACAAGATTTCATCATGATAAGGTGGTCCTTAGGACGAATCCCCACTTTATGCCTAAAGTGGTCTCGCCTTTTCATCTTAATCAAGAGGTATATCTACCTGTCTTTTTTCCAGCTCCTCATGCATCCAATGCAGAGAGGAACCTTCATACTCTGGATTGTAAAAGAGCTCTCGCTTTTTACCTTAATAGGACTCAGCCACATCGAAAGTCTTCTCAACTTTTTGTGGCCTTTGATCCTTCCCATTTGGGACTTCCAGTCTCCAAGCGTACACTTTCCAATTGGATTGCTCAGTGTATTTCTTTTGCTTACCAGAGCAAAAACATTTCTCTGGAAGGCCATGTCACTGCTCACAATGTGAGGGCCATGGCAACTTCTATGGCTCATCTGCACTCTGTTTCCATAGATCAGATCTGTCGAGCCGCTACCTGGGCCTCGGTTCATACCTTCACAGCCCATTACTGTTTGGACAAGGACTCCCGCCGGGATGCCTTGTTTGGCCAGGCTGTCCTCAAGCACCTGTTCCATTCCTAAACAACTCCTGCCCACCTTCCCAGAATGGATGCCTGAGATCCATACGAAGATGGCGAACCTTTACAGGGGATCCCATGCATCTAAGCTAGGGAGTCCCCATATGTGAGGACTTATTCCTGCTTGTTCCTGGAGATAGCACAGTTACTTACCTGTAACAGGTGATCTCTGGGAACAGCAGGAATTAGTCCTCACAACCCACCCACCTCCCCTAGGAGTTGTATCTTTTATCTATCTATCTTCCTGTCCTCTCTCTGTTGACTCAGCTATAAACTCGAAACTGAGGAGAGCTGTTCAGGAAGGCGGGAAGGCAGTGCGCATGTGCAGTGGGAGGTCCCAAAAGCTTCTATTCTAAGAAGCTGGGGAGCTTTCCCGCACGGGCTCCGTCGGTACCGACGTACCCATATGTGAGGACTAATTCCTGCTGTTCCCAGAGATCACCTGTTACAGGTAAGTAACTGTGCTTTTCCCTCCCTCCCTCCCCAACACCCATCCACCCCTGGGATAATCGTAGCTTTATAGGTACTTACACATCTTAAAAGACAGGAGGTGCTCTCAGGTGAAGCTCGTTACCCAAATCAGTCATACACTAAGGACCTGAGATTAATTAAGCTTCAGGTGAATAAGGTATATTAAACGTATTAGGTACAGTTTTATTAGTATAAATATCCATAGCAACCCTTAGTAAGTAAAGAACTTAAAAGATCTAAACACAAGCTTAAAACTAAGATGCAGACAGCATTCCAGCAGTGAGATGGGGGCTTTCCAGTCTTTTGCATTGAGTGTCACGTGTATGATTTTTTCCCAGTTGGTGAGAGGTCTTACGTGTGCACTAGGTGCAAGGAGCTCTTTGCTCTCAGGGAATGAGTCCGTTCTCTAGAGGCTAGAGTAGCAGACTTGGAAAACATAAGGAAGACAGAGAGGTACATAGACGAGACCTACAGGGATATAGTCCTGAAGTTCCAACTCCAGTCTGGCAGCATCCTTGTTGCCATGGAGGAGAGAGGTCACGTGACAGGAGAGCATCACCCTGGTGTGGCAGGAAGTGATCCTGTAACTAGGACCTGTCCTCCAGGTGATGTAAAACTCTCTCGCACCGAGGAAGTTTCTCCAGAGCCATGTGCCCATGAGGGAAGGGTTAGGACAGCCATTATAGTTGGTGATTCGATCATTAGGCATGTAGATAGCTGGGTGGGTGGCTGGTGGACATGAGGATCGCCTGGTAACATGCCTGCCTGGTGCGAAGGTAGCGGATCTCACGCGCCACTTAGATAAGGTCTTAGATAGTGCTGGGGAGGAGTGTGCTGTCTTGGTACATGTTGGTACCAAGGACATAGGAAAATGTGGTAGGGGAAGTTCTGGAGGCTAAATTTAGGCTTTTAGGTAGGAAGTTGAAATCCAGAACATCCAGGGTAGCGTTCTCCGAAATGCTTCCCGTTCCACGCGCAGGACCCAAAAGGCAGGCAGAGCTACGGAGTCTCAATGTGTGGATGAGACAGTGGTGCAGAGATGAGGGTTTTGGATTTGTTAGGAAGTGGGGAACATTCTGGGGCAAGGAGGAGCTCTTCCGAAGAGATGGGCTTCACCTTAACCGGGATGGAACCAGGCTGCTGGCATTAACCTTTAAAAAGGAGATAGAGTGGGGGGCGGAGCCTGCGCGAAGACAAGATGGCAGCTTGAGAGCTTAGCTCCCTGGACCCCGGCATGAATCCTGTGAGAAACTTTGAGATTTCGGAGCCAAGTTGGTATTACAATTGTTTCGGCGAATATAGAGTGTGATGGCCAATATTAAGCCCGCGAAGTTGGACTTTGCGGCCGGCGGCAATTCGGGATCTAAGAGGGCAAAGTCTGATCCCCTATCCCCACACAAGATGGCCGCTACACAGGAGTCGGAGGAGCTGATGAGAGAGCTGTTGGGGGAGATGTGATCGGTGAAGGAGTTGGTGCTGGCGAATGGTGAGGCGTTGGGGAAAGTGCAAGGTGAAATGCAGGATATGAGAGAGCAAATGGAGAGGCTTACGAACAGGCTGGATAATATTGATTCGACAGTTGCAGCACACGAGGAAAAACTTGCACGTGTGGGCAAGCTTGAGAAAAAGATGGAGAGAATGGAATTAAGTTTGGAAAATGTTGCTAACAGAAATCGAAGGAACAATGTTCGCATGTTAGGTGTCCTGGAGGGCGCTGAGGGGTCCGACATGATCTCTTTTTTAGTAAAAATCCTGCCCTTGATGCTGCACTTGAAGACCACCGGCCCGTTGGACATTGAAAGGGCGCATAGGATTCCTGTGCAGCCCAACTTGCATGCTCGGGGTCCGAGACCAATCATTTTTTGCATGCTGCGATATCAACAAGCAGTGCAGATTTTGGAAGCATCAAAGGCTCTGCGGGCAGTTGCCCTCAAGGGGCACAAGATTTCATTCTTCCCCGATTTCTGCAGGGCAACGGTAGAAAAACGAAAGCAGTTTCTCGCCCTTCGACCCCGTCTTCAACAACTGCAGGCCCGGTACGGGCTGTTTTACCCCGCTCGACTTAAAGTTACCTTAAACAACCAGACGAAATCATTCGACGTTCCGGCGGTGGCGGCACGGTATATTGAGGAGCAAGAGGCTTTGCAAATGCGGTAGCCATCTATGCCAAGATGTAAGACTCAATTGACTCCGGAGTAGAAGACTTTGTGCGATAGTGCCTCTCTTCCCAAGCTTCTCAGGACATATGGGTGCTTATTAACAGTATGATGGGCTAACCCTTGTTTGGGGCCAAATGCAATATGTTATTGGCGTTATCCATTTGTATGCTGCATAACACTGGGGACTTAGGGAAGTTTTTTGGTCTGTGTGGGAGGGAGGGCAGTTTTTCTTTGATGTCTCTGCTCTGGAATAAGGTGGCTTTGGAAGGCCAGTGGAGCAGTGAAGGGGAGGGGTTTGGTTTTGGTTTATTCCTGTGCATATGTAACCCCCTATCACCAGTATACCGGGGAAGTGGCTGAGTTTATGAGTTGGATGGGGGTTTTAAAGGGCAATGATACTAAGGGGACATCATTCATAACAGAGGATGATATATTTGTGACATAGATAGCTAGTAGCTGTTGTTTAAGAAGGCAGTGTTTCTCGGGCGAAGCATGTTTTTTTTTATTATATAGCCGTGGGGGTGGCTGGGGTCTTTGAGGGCCATCTTGTTGCTGTGTATGTTCACCCATTATGTATTTCTCCTTGGAGACACAGATGATGCCTTGCAAGCCTAGGTGTGGTTCTCACTGCTTGGTTGTCCTAGATATTTCTGGAAAGGGGGTGCAGGCCAGAAGGGTGCGGGGTAAGGTTCTTTGCTGACAAGAATGGGCTTGGTTAAATGCCTATCCCTAAATGTCAAGGGGATAAATCACCCTATCAAGCGTAAGAAAATATTATTATATTGTCAGAAACAAGAAACACATCTGTCTTCCAAAGAGACACAAAAGCTTGCACTAGGCAAATTCAGTCTAGTAGCTCATGCCCCTGCGTGTATGAAAAAGAATGGAGTGGCAGTTCTGATTAGGAAGTCGCTTAAGTTCCAAGTTCTGTCATCTCGGGCTGACACGGAAGGCAGATGGGTTGGGGTGCATCTTCTTCTGGAGGGTCAACAGTTGTGTATTTTCAATGTGTATGCTCCTAATAATGACAATCCTTCCTTCTTCCAGTTGTTGGCAGCTGCTATCCAGGAGTATGCCAGTTATCCAGTAATCATCGGGGGAGATTTTAATCTGGCTCTTGATCCCCTAATTGATCGGAAGCCTAGTAGGCTGCGCAAAAGAGAGAGAGCCTTGGAAGTGCTGCATTCGATTATGGAGACTTTTGGAATGGTGGATATTTGGAGGCTGCATCACCCAACAGAAGCTGATTTTACATTTTTCTCACATCCGCATGGCTCTCACTCGAGAATTGACTTCTTTTTAGTGTCCCAAGCATTGGTTCAAAGGGTGAGTGAATCTGCAATCCTCAGTACCAATATCTCGGATCATGCTGCTATAGTGATTGCTTTAGACCTTAAGGTTGAATCCTGTAAAAAGGAGTCATGGTTCTTCCCAAGACATCTACTAGCAGATGAACCATTTAAGATATACCTTCGGGGAGCTCTGCACGAGTATTTCTAGAAAAATCAGGTCAGTGATACCCCTGTATGGGCCTGGTGGGAAGCGTTTAAGGCCTCAATGAGAGCACAGATAACTAGTTATGTGATTGCCCAGCGTAGGGCTGTTCGGGCTGAGTTGAAGGCCCTTGACCAACAGATACGGGCTGGAGAGAGAATTCTACAGCGGCAATTCAGTAACAGGGTCTTGACTCAGCTGCAAAAGTTAAGATTTGCATATAATTCAGCTCTCAGCACAGAGGTTGAACGAGCTGCCTTTCCCATGCAAGTGCGATATCACGTGGAGGCAAACAAAGCGGGGAAAGTTTTGGAATCACAACTTAAGCCTTGCGAAGATAAAACTCGAATTGTGGCAATAGAGGATGAGCAAGCAGGCCCTCTTTACAAGGATCAGGAAATCTCAGATGCTTTCTCTGAGTTTTATCGCCAGCTTTACGCGTCTGAGGGAGTCAGTGAGACGGCTGAGGCGCGGTGTTTCCTGGATCAGATTGAACATCCGTGTCTGGAACCGGACCAGAAAGCTGCACTGTGCGAACCGATTTGGTTGGAAGAGCTTAAGATGGCACTATCAACGATGGAGAGTGGGAAAGTAGCGGTACCAGACGGAATCCCAGTAGAGTTTTATAAGATGTTGGTGCCGGACCTAGGCCCGCAGTTGTTGTTTTTTTACCGCCAGCTTCAAGAACAAGAGTGCCTTTCTGGGGCCTTTGCTGAAGCTACCATAGTTGTACTGCCGAAGCCAGGGAGAGACCCGAACCAAGTGGGTAACTACAGACCCATCTCACTCCTAAATGCTGACTACAAGTTGTATTCTTCTATTCTTGCTACATGCCTTAAGAGGGTCATGGCATCCCTGATTCATCCAGATCAGTGTGGCTTTGTTGCTGGGAGGTCCACTATGGACAATGCTAGGTTGCTCTGTAACATCCTGGAGATTACCAATGGCTTGGACTCCCCTTACATTGGTCTCTCATTGGATGCTGAGAAGGCCTTCGACAGGGTGGAGTGGCTTTTTCTATTCCTAGTTTTGGAATGGTTTGAATTCCCTCCTTCATTTATTCGGATGGTGAAGCTGTTATACACCAACCCGGGAGCTCGGATCCTGGCCAATGGCGTGCTGTCTCAACCTATTTCCCTGCATAGAGGAACACGGCAAGGCTGTCCTATGTCTCCTCTGCTCTTTAATTTGGCGTTGGAGCCACTGCTGCTAAAGTTACGGCAGTCAAATGAGATTAGAGGAGTAGCTATTGCGGATCTTCAAGTGAAGGCCTCTGCGTATGCTGACGATCTGTTGCTGTTCCTCACTCCGGATTCTATTTCTCCGGCGTTACATCATATAGGAAGATACTCTGTTTTTTCTGGCTATAAAGTCAACTGGACAAAGTCTGTAGCATTTCCTCTCAATAAATATGGGAACCGGTCGATGGTACAACAGTTCGGGTTTCAGTGGGAGTTATCGACAGTCAAGTATCTGGGAGTACAATTTGGTAGTCCGGTTGAAGAAATTCTTAGAATAAATGGAGAACTAATGAAGGAAACAGCGCATCTTTTTACAGTAAAATGGTCCCCTCTACACCTCACTTGGTGGGGTAGGCTGGACTCTCTCAAGATGGTGTTGGTGCCGAAGATAAATTACATCCTGGGAATGGTCCCAATATTCTTCAATGAGTCTCTGTACAAGGAGCTTGAGAGGATTTTGTGTCGCTTCCTGTGGAATGGGAAGACACCAAGGATTGCGCTGAAGAAACTGAAAGCCTCCAAGGAACTCGGGGGAGTGCAATTCCCGGATTTCTTTCTGTATCATCAGGCGGCAATCTTAAGTCAGGGGGTCTTCTGGGCAGTGGAAGCCGGAGACATCCAGAGACCTATGTGGATGGAAGTAGAAGAGCGTTTGGTCTCTCCGCGTCCATTGAATTTGATTATGGGGATGACAATGTCGGAGACCTCTAAGTTGGGGCGCGTTATTCTATCTACGCAAAGGGCTTATCATGGCTTGTCACTCCGTCTGGGTGCTGACAATTCCATATCTAGAAGAATGTCCATTTGGAATAATCCTGATTTTAAAATAAATAAGCGGATGGTAGCTTGGAAAACCTGGCAACAATGTGGAATCTGGCGACTGGGACAGTTATTCAGGAAGGACCAGTGGAAAACCTTCCAAGTGCTATATGAGGAATATAATCTGCCGACCTCGTGTTTCTTTCAATGGCTACAGCTAAAGCATTGTGTGGGACAGAAGATAAAAAATCCTGGTCTGGTGAAGGACAAGTGGGGTCTGGAGGAGTTTGTCGGAGAGCTTGCCTTGCGGAAAGGCCGTGCATCGAGCATATATGGATTCTTTCGGAGTAAGATGCCAACCCAGACTCTTGGGTTACGGAGAGTATGGGAAGAAGATCTGGATGTCTGCCTACCTCAGGATCAATGCTTTTCTCAATGGGGACCGTTAGTGCGGCCCTCTCGATCAGCCTCCCTCACTCAATCCATGTTTTTCTTTGCGTACAGGGCGTTCCTCACGCCAGTCAGAGTGGCCAAGTGGAGCAAAGGCGAGTCCCAATATTGCTGGACCTGTCACAAGGAGCTTGGAATGCTGCGACATATGATATTGGATTGTTCAAGCCTTCAGGGGTACTGGGGGGCCGTTTGGAAGAGGATTCAACAGGTGTTGCACTTTACGTACCCACTGTCCTGGAAGATTGTGGTGCTGAGGGCTACAGCAGGAATTCCCAATGTTGAGAAGGAAAACTTTTTTGTGTTGAATTTTATGCTGGCGATTGCAATAAAAGTAATTCTCATGAGATGGAAAGATCCTGTGAAGTTAAGCTGGCTACACTGTTGGAACTTAGTATGTCTCTACAGCCGCTATGAAAAGGCTTATGACCATATTTATGCCTCCAGGGATATGATGGGGGATGGAAGCAAGTGGTCTGCACTAGATAGATATTCGAATGTAGAAGGATGCTGAGCAGTGGGGGTGGTCTGAGCTTGCAAGGTGTCGGGGGGGGGGGGGAGAGGGGGAAGGTACTTCTGCAGGGGTGCCACTGTTATGGCACTTTCTGATTGTAAGTGTATTATGGGTATCTCCAGGAACAAGCAGGAATGAGTCTTCACATATGGGTATCGTCGGTACCGACGGAGCCTGTGCGGGAACGCTCCCCAGCGTCCTTAAAGAAAGCTTTTGGGAGCATCCCACAGCGCCTGCACGCTGCCTCTCTCCAGTTCTTCTTTTCCGCGGAGCCAGCAGGTCGTGTTTCCTGTCACCGCTGAAGAATTTCTTATTTTCTTTTCTTTTTCTTTAGTTGCGTGTCTGCCTTCTCGATTCTGCACCGGTACTACCGGTTCTTTTTCTTTCTTTTAAAAAAAAAAAAAAAACCTTCTACTTTTTCAGTGCATTTTTCTTCTGGGGCCTTAGGCCTACAGTCATATTTTTCCCTCATGGAAAAACCCGCCTCCGGGTTTAAAAAATGCACAAAGTGCAGTAGCACTATTTCTGTCACTGACACCCATGACTGGTGTCTAAAATGTTTAGGTCCTGACCACTCCATTGCGGATTGTGAGTCCTGTTCTATGATGTCCAAAAGAGGGTTACAGAATCAGGCAGCTAAGCTCAGTACCCTGTTTCCCTCCGATGCAGCTTCCGTGGCATCGACGTCTTCCAGGGCTTCTTCTTCATCCCATGGATCTCAGGTAACCAAACTTAAATCTGACTGGTCCTCAAAGAGTTCATCTCCCTCTAAGTATCGAGATGCCCCCGGGCTTACTCTTGAGGATACCACACTGGCAAAGTTATCCTGGCGGGAGGCTCCGGCTTCCAAAGCACTACCTATGGGGTCACAGGTTGACATCGATGGCTCGGCCTCGACCGATCACCTGTTACAATGATCTGGGGTACCGGCAGTTTCTACCGGTACCGATATCCAGACATTGGTGGCGTCGATGGATCAGAATATTCTGACCATGCAGTGTGCCATCACGGCATTCATTCAAGCTGCAACGCCTACGGTACCGCAACAAACCCCGTTGTCGGTACCCGTACTGATTCCGGTACAGGATCCGATTCCAGTTCCGATACCAGTATCGCTTGCATCGACATCAGCATCGACGGCAGCGGTACGCTATCCAGTGATGCCTATCAGTACCGGCCCGGTACCGATTACTCCCGATGTCGATACCTCCCGGTACGCGTATCGGGCTCTACGAGAGCATCCAGACAGTCGATACTTCGATTCTTCTGAAGACTCTCTCTTCAGAGGCCTCAATTGAAGCATCGGGGATCCTTCCTCAGGAACCCTCTTCTCCTCAGGACTTTATTAGGGAAGTGGCCAAAGGCCTGTCCATCTCAGTGACCTCTGAGACTGAACCTAGAGCCAAAAAATTAGATATCCTACAATATCCTAAGGCTCCTAAAGAGGCAGCCACCTTACCAATACATGAGGTTCTTTATGAACACATGTTGAGCATATGGGAGACTCCTCTTTCCACCTCCCCTCATTCCAGAAGGTTGGACACCATGTATCGTGTTCCTCCTTGTCCTGGATTTCATAAGACTCAGCTTCCTCACCACTCCATTGTGGTGGAGTCTGCCATGAAAAAGATCAAGAGTACAAAAAGGCACTCCTCTGCTCCTCCAGGAAGAGAATGCAGAACTCTAGATGCCTTTGGCAGGAAAATCTTCCAGGCCAGTATGCTTGTAGCCAGAATCAACTCCAATAGTCTCTATATGGGGATGTTTCTAAAAGAAGTTACAGATCATCTGCAAACCTTATCTCCTTTTATGTCAGAAGATAAGAGAGAAGAATATATCACCTGGCTTAAACATGCACAGGATGTATCCAAGTTTTCCAACCGTGCAGCCTTTGACTCTTTTGAAGGGGTCAGTAGAGCCTCGGCTATAGCCATAGGTGCACGCAGAGTTGCTTGGTTGCAAGCCTCTGATTTGGAATCCTGGGTACAGGATGGTCTAGGTAACCTTCCCTGTACAGGCGAAAACCTGTTTGGCAAAGATTGGCAAGCAAAGGCCAACGAGATGGATGCTGAAAATTCTGCTTTAGATAGACTTTCAAAGTCTGCTACTGCTCCTTTCAAAAAGAGGTTGTTCAAAAAGGGATCTTTCCCAAAGAAAGGGAAATTTTCTTCTTATGGTCAGGCCTCTTCTCAAGGTCGTTTTTCTACAAAGAGGCAGCAACAACCAAAACAGGCCAAAACCCAGGCTGCGAGGGCTGCTACGGCCCAACAGCCTCAGCCTCCTCAGGGCCTTTGACTTTCCACTAGAGAACTTAGCCTTACATCCAGAGCCCCTCACCATCCCAGGAATGTTAGCTCACTTTGCTCCCAGATGGGAACAAATCACAGCAGAGCAGTGGACCCTCTCCATCATAAGGGAAGGGTACAAACTTCATTTCTTAAACCTTCCTCCTCACACCATGGTGAAACAGTTCAATTCTCCAACATCTCTCCTCAACCTTCTAGGTCAGGAGATTGCTACCCTTCTTGCCCAAGGGGCAATAGAAGAAGTACCCCTTCTTCAACAGGGTTCAGGGTTCTACTCCCCCTATTTTCTCATCCCAAAGAAAACAAGTTTCTATGCAAGGAGAAATTCAAGATGACTTCTCTCGGAACTCTCCTTCCATACCTCCAGAGTCAGGACTGGCTTTGTTCTCTAGATCTCAAGGATGCGTACACCCATGTTCTCATCCATCCAACACACAGAAGATTCTTTTGCTTCCTGTACCAAGGAAAGCACTACCAATACAAAGTGCTTCCTTTCGGTCTGGCCTCTGCTCCAAGAGTGTTTACAAAATGCATGGCAGTTGTAGCTGCATTCCTACGCACTCTAGGAATATTCATATTCCCATGTCTGGATGACTGGCTCATCCGAGCTCCATCCCAGTCAGAGGCCCAGACTTCTCTAGCCTGCACAAGGCGTGTTCTTCAGTATCTGGGACTGGTAATCAACATTCCAAAATCCCATCTTACCCCTACTCAGTCTCTAGAGTTCATAGGGGCCTTACTGGATACCACAACTGCAAGGGCCTATCTTCCCCAGGCCCGTTGCCTATGCTTGGTGCAGTTAGCCTCCCAGATTCAGTTAAAATCCCATTTAACTGCTCGAGAGATGTTGCAACTTTTAGGCCACATGGCATCCACGGTGCATGTGGTTCCCTATGCTCGCCTTCACATGAGAGCAGCTCAGTGGACCCTATCCACCCAATGGACCCAGGCATCAGGTTGCCTGTCAGACAAAATAGCAACCTCCAGTCGCCTATTTTTGTCCCTCCACTGGTGGAAGTCCACTCAGAATCTGTTGCTGGGGTCCTCCTTTCAACAGGTGTTACCCCAAGCAACCCTTACAACAGATGCCTCTCCAAAGGGTTGGGGGCTCATCTACAAGATCTCTCGACCCAGGGCATCTGGTCTCCACAGGAGACATATCTTCATATCAACCTCTTAGAGCTCAGAGCAATCTTTCTGGCTCTCAGAGTCTTCCACACCCTGCTCAGCTACAAGACAGTCCTCATCCACACGGACAACCAGGTAGCTATGTTCTACGTGAACAAGCAGGGGGGAACTGGCTCTCTGTCGCTTTGCAATGAAGCTCTGAGATTGTGGGCCTTCGCCAAAGAGCATCAAATCCATCTCATGGCAGTATATCTTCCAGGAGTTCAAAACTCTTGGGCAGACAGACTCAGTCGAGTTCTGCTTCCGCACAAATGGTCCCTCCATGGGGACCAGATAGCCAGAATTTTTCGGATTTGGGGTACCCCAGACATAGACCTGTTTGCAAGTCCATGGAATGCCAAACTTCCCTGGTTCTGTTCCAGGATTCCATGTCAGGGAGGTCAGGCCAGGGATGCCTTCCTCCTTCATTGGGGGCAAGACTTCCTTTATGCCTTTCCACCTATTCCCCTAATCCCCAAGACTCTGTTCAAGCTTCAGAGAGACAAAGGGACTATGATCCTCATAGCACCACTTTGGCCACGCCAAGTGTGGTACTCTCTACTTCTGCATCTCTCTCAAGCTCCCTCCCTAGACCTGGGGTCTGCTCCAGATCTCCTCTCCCAGGAGGAGGGAACTTTGTGGCACCCAAATCCTCAGTCTCTTCATCTCAGGGCCTGGTTGCTGAAGGCCTAGACCTTCAAGATTTACAACTTTCTCAGCAAGTGAAGGATATCCTTCATGCTTCCAGAAAGCCTTCCACCAGACGTTCATATGCTTTTAAATGGAAAAGGTTTTCCATTTGGTGTGCAGAGAAGGGTCTCAACCCTCTTGCAATACCTTTGCATTCTTTACTAGACTATTTGCTGCATTTATCCCATGCAGGCCTTAAAACAAATTCAATCAGAGTCCATTTGAGTGCTATTGCAGCATCCCTTAAGCCTCTCAATGGACAAACTATTTCCTCTCATCCTCTTATAGCAAGATTCATGAGAGGCCTTCTTTTGACTAAACCTCCCATTAGACCACCTCCAGTGGCCTGGGACTTGAATCTGGTTCTTGGCCAGCTTATGAAGCCACACTTTGAACCCTTAGCCACTACCTCCTTAAAATTCCTTTCTTGGAAGGTAATTTTTCTCATTGCAGTCACCTCAGCTCGCCGTATCAGTGAGCTGCAAGCTTTAGTGGCTAATCCTCCTTATACAAGGTTCCATCATGTCAAGGTAGTCCTCAGAACTAATCCACACTTTTTTGCCTAAAGTGGTCTCACCTTTTCATCTGAACCAGGAGGTCTTTTTACCTGTCTTTTTTCCAGGACCTCATGCATCAAGTGCAGAGAGGAATCTTCATACCCTGGATTGTAAAAGAGCACTTGCTTTCTACTTACACAGGACACAGCAACATAGAAAGTCCTCTCAACTTTTTGTTGCTTTTGATCCTTCTCATTTAGGACTTCCAGTCTCTAAGAGAACTCTGTCCAATTGGATTGCTCACTGTATTTCCTTCGCCTACCAGAGTAAGAACCTTTCTCTGGAGGGCCATGTCACAGCTCACAATGTGAGGGCCATGGCAACCTCTATGGCTCATCTAAACTCTGTGTCCATCGACCAAATCTGTCGAGCGGCCACCTGGGCATCGGTTCATACCTTCACAGCCCATTACTGCTTGGACAAGGACTCCCGCCGGGATGCCTTGTTTGGTCAGGCTGTTCTCAAACACCTGTTCCATACCTAATCAACTCCTACCCTCCATCCCTGAACTGGATGCCTGAGATTCATGGGTAGAGGTAGAGCCCTTCCCAGGGACTCACAATCTGGGTGATCTCCCAGGCATCTCTAGCTGGGGAGTCCCCATATGTGAAGACTCATTCCTGCTTGTTCCTGGAGATAGCACAGTTACTTACCTGTAGCAGGTGATCTCTGGGAACAGCAGGAATAAGTCTTCACAACCCACCCACCTCCCCTAGGAGTTGTATCTCTCTATCTATCTTTCCTTTCCTCTCTCTCTCTCTTTGTCTTAGCTTTAAAACTCGAACTGGAGAGAGGCAGTTAGGAAAGGCGGGAAGGCAGCGCGCAGGCGCTGTGGGATGCTCCCAAAAGCTTTCTTTAAGGACGCTGGGGAGCGTTCCCTCACAGGCTCCGTCGGTACCGACGATACCCATATGTGAAGACTTATTCCTGCTGTTCCCAGAGATCACCTGTTACAGGTAAGTAACTGTGCTTTATGTTCTGTTGTGTTTTGTTGTGATGGAAAATGTAAATATACTGAATAAAAAAAAAAAAAAGGAGATAGCGCAGCTTTTAAACTAGATAATAGGGGAAAGCTGACAGTCGCCCAAGAGCGGATGGTTCGGAAGAATGTATCCTTGAAGGATACTACCAAAAACAGAGAGGTTCCAAAAAAGAGTAAAGTAGCCCAAATGCCCTCGAGTATGGAGCAGACAGAGTTTAAAGATCCCAAATTACCCATGTCTACCAATAGCCAAATTAATATGAATAAAATACAGTCTCTAAAATGCTTGTATGCAAATGCTAGAAGTCTAAAAAATAAGATGGGAGAGTTAGAATATATAGCACTAAATGAGAGGTTAGATATGATTGGAATATCAGAGACATGATGGAAGAAGGACAACCAGTGGGACGCTGTGATACCTGGGTACAAACTATATCGTAATGATAGAGCTGATGAAATTGGTGGAGGGGTTGCGCTCTATGTTAGAGAGGGCATTGAGTCAGAAGGGATTAAAGTTTTGCAGGAGACAAAATTTGCTGTAGAATCTCTATGGATTGAAATTCCATGTAAAAAGCGGAAGGCGATGGCAGTGGAGGTGTACTATCGACCGCCTGGCCAGAATGAACAAATGGATGATGAAATGCTCAAAGAAATCAAGGAAGCTAACGAACGTTACAGCGCAGTAATAATAATGGGTGATTTCAATTACCCCAGTATCGACTGGGTCAGTGTCACGGCAGGACATCGTAGGGAGATAAAGTTCCTAGATGAATTAAGTGACTGTTTCTTGGAGCAGCTGATTCATGAACCGACCAGAGGAGAAGTCATATTAGACCTAGTCCTTAATGGAACACCAGATCTAGTGCAAGAGATAAGGGTGTTGGGGCCACTTGGCAATAGTGATTATAGCATGATCACATTTGATTTAATTAGTGGAGGAGGGATAGTAAGGAAATCCACAGTACTACCTTTTAACGTTTGAAAGGGAGACTATGATAAAATGAGGAAAATAGTTAAGAAAAAACTAAAAGGAGCAGTTGCAAAGGTTAAAGACTTACATCAAGCTTGGGGGGTGTTGAAAAATACTATCTTGGAAGCCCAGACCAGCTGTATTCCACGCTTTAAGAAAAGTGGAAGGAAGTCCAAAAAACTGCCAGCATGGTTTAAAGTTGAGGTCAGAGAGGCTGGTGTTGCCAAAAAAGCATCTTTCAGGAAATGGAAAAAAGAGCCAAACGACAAAACCTGGAAACAACACAAACACTGGCAAGTCAAATGCAAGGCATTGATAAGGCAGGCAAAGGGAGAATTTGAGAAGAAGCTTGCTGCGGAAGCAAAAACACGAAATAAAGACTTTTTCAAGTACATTCGTAGCAAAAAACCTGTGAGAGAGTCAGTTGGTCCATTAGATGATAGAGGGGTTAAAGGGGCACCAAGAGGTGACAAGGCGATAGCGGAGAGACTGAATGAATTCTTTGCTTTGGTCTTTACTGAGGAAGATGTAGGGATGTTACCCATGACTGAAGTGGTATTTAAAGGTGCGGAAGAATTGAAGGAAATATCGATACATCAGGAAGATGTATTACAACTATTAGATAAACTAAAGAGTAACAAATCACCTGGGCTTGATGGTATACATCCAAGGGTGTTGAAAGAACTGAAATATGAGATTGCAGACCTGCTACTAGTAATCTGTGAACTATCATTAAAATCACTCTAACACCTGAAGATTGGAGGATCGCCAATGTAACACCAATTTTTAAAAAGGGTTCCAGGGGTGATCCGGGAAACTACAGACCGGTGAGCCTGACGTCAGTACCGGGAAAAATGGTAGAAACCATCATAAAGAATAAAATTACTCAGCATTTAGATAGTCATGGCCTAATGGGAGACAGCCAACATGGCTTTAGACAAGAACGATTTTGTCTTACTAATCTGTTATGTTTTTTTGAAGGTGTGACTAAACAGGTGGACAAAGGTGAGTCGGTTGATATAGTGTATCTGGACTTTCAGAAAGCCTTTGACAAGGTCCCTCATCAGAGACTTTTGGCAAAACTAAAGAGTCATGGGATAGGAGGCAGTGTACTATTGTGGATCAGGAACTTGTTAAAATTTAGAAAGCAGAGGGTAGGGCTAAATGGCCAATTTTCCCAATGGAGAAAGGTGAATAGTGGTGTACCCCAGGGATCTTTGCTGGGTCCGCTGCTTTTTGACATATTCATAAGTGACCTGGAAAGTGGAATAACGAGTGAGGTTATCAAATTTGCAGATGACACAAAACTATTTAAAGTTGTTAAAACCCAAGAGGATTGTGGAAAATTGCAAGAGGATCTTGATAAATTGGAAGACTGGGCATCAAAATGGCAGATGAAATTTAATGTGGACAAGTGAAAGGTTATGCACCTAGGGAAGAACAACCCAAACTACGGTTACACGATGCAAGGTTCCACATTAGGAACCACCACCCAGGAAAAAGATTTAGGCGTCATTGTGGATAACATGTTAAAACCCTCGGCCCAGTGTGCAGCGGCGGCCAAAGGAGCAAATAGAATGCTAGGTATCATAAGGAAAGGAATGGAAAATAAAACAAAAGATATTATAATGCCTCTATATCGTTCCATGGTGAGACCGCACCTTGAATATTGTGTGCAATTCTGGTCGCTGTATCTTAAAAAGGATATAGCGTTATTAGAAAAGGTTCATAGAAGAGCCACCAAAATGGTAAAGGAGATGGAAGGGTACTCCTATGAAGAAAGGCTAAAAAGGTTAGGGCTCTTTAACCTGGAAAAGAGACGGCTGAGGGGAAATATGATAGAAGTCTATAAATTAATGAACGGGGTGGAACGGGTAAACGTAAATCGATTGTTTACATTATCAGAATATAGAAAGACTAGGGGACATGCAATGAAGCTACAGGGTAAACTATTTAAGACTAATAAAAGAAAATATTTTTTCATTCAACGTGTAATCAAACTCTGGGATTTGTTACCGGAGGATGTAGTAAAGGCTGTTAGTGTAGCTGGGTTTAAAAAAGGTTTGGACAAATTCCTGGAGGAAAGGTCCATAAACCATTATTAAGAAGGGACTCAGGATATCAATGCTTGACCCAGTACAAGCATTGTCGAACCTTTGTCTTTTGGGGAAACTGCTCTAGGTACATATGACCTAGATTGGCCACTGTTGGAAACAGGATACTGGGCTTGATGGACCTTGGTATGACCCAGTATGGCATATCTTATGTTCTTATGTTCTTAAGATGCTGCAGTAGAGCATTCCAGAGTTCTGGAGTTAAATTATTGCTAGGGTTCACTATCACCATTTTGGAGGATAGCCACATGCAGGGTTGGAATGAGCGGGTGTCATTCCTGCTCCCACTGGACACCAATGACTCCGGTAAGTCTGAAGATATCAGTCAGGTAATGGGGGTCTCAGACACTTGGGGGGGGATCTTTTGGGGGGAGGCACTCTTTTACTTTTTGGTTGGTGGGGCTTTTAGGGGAGGGAGGATTGGACCGCTGCTTTGGGGGGGGGGGGAATCAGCAGAGTGCATGAGGAGGGTTTTCTTACTGGGCTGTGAAGTCCGGGGGAGTTGTTCCTGGGGTCTGGGGTACAGATGGAAGGCCCCCCCAACATTGGTCTTCGTGCTTGGGGGCAGGTGTAAATTGTGATGCCTAAATTATTTTGTTCTAGACATGGATTCCCCTTATAAAATGGGGAATCCACATCTGCATTGTAGGCTCTGCCCACACCACCCCCATTCTCTGCCCTCACTAATTCTCCCTGGTTGAATGGATGTGGTGATTATGCCCACATATACAAAAACCAAGTTCTGAAATGATGTCGAGACATGTATTTCCTTTTATACATCTCAATACTTCTAAAATACCCCCTATCATGTTTTTAGACTTTCAGAACGTGTTTGACAAAGTCTCACATTAGAGAATCCTGAGGAAATTAAAAATTAATGGCATAGGAGGCAATGTCCTATTGCGGATTGGAAACCTGATGAGAGATAGAAAATAGAGTATAGGGATAAATGGTTATTTTTTTTCAGTGGAGGAAGGTGAATAGTGGATTATCCTAGGGGTCTGTATTGGGATCAGCACTTTTTAACATATTTAGAAATGATCTGGAATTGGGAACAAGCTAGGTGATTAAATTTGCAGATGACACTAAAATATTCAGAGTTGTTAAATCACTTGTTTTATTATTACATGTGAATTGTGAGAAACTGAAGGAGGACCTTGTGAGATGGGGCATCTAAATGGCAGATGAAATTTAATGTGGGCAAGTACAAAGTGATGCATGTAAGGAAGAATAATTTAAACTATAGATACAAAAGTTATAATGCTCTGTTCAATGTAATTTCAGTTTGTTCAATGTAAACTGCCTTGATAAAAGGCGGTATATAAGAAATGTTAAATAAATAAAATAAATAAATAAAAATGCTAGGTTCCATATTAGGAGTTGCCACCCAAGAAGAGAATCTGGGTGTTAGAAATCATTAGAAAATAAAATAAAGTATAGTAATATCTCTGTATCGTTCCATGGTGTGACCACATATTTTGTGCAATTCTGGACTTTTGTAATGCCTCTATCTTTTTTGATATGCAAAGGTACAAAGAAGGGTGACCAAAACGATAAAGGGGATGGAATGACTCTCCTCTGATTAAAGAGGTTAGAACTCTTCAGTCTGGAGAAGAGATGGCTGAGGGGAGATATGATAGAGGTCTATAAAATCCTGAGTGGTGTGGAACGGGTAGACGTGAATAGATTGTTTACTCTTTCCAAATATAAAAAGAGTAGGGGACATGCCATGAAGCTACAAAACAGTATATTTAAAACAGATAGGGGAAAATATTCTTTTCTCCGGGAACAAGCAGGAAGTTAGTCCTCACATATGGGAGATGTTGACACTGATGGAGCCCATGCAGTAGCTTCTCCCCAGCTTTCAAAGAAAGCCTTTGGGAGATGCACCACACATGCATGGTTCCCTTCCTGTCCAAGGGTGGCATCTTGCCTCGATCGTCTTTCTTCCGTGGAGCCCACGTTTGTTTTCCCTGGAAAAAGTGTTAAGTTTTTCTCTTGAATTTTTTCTTCTCCGGTTACGTACCAGTTCCCTTTCCCACCCCCAAGCTTGCTTGCCTCAGCATCACGTCTCTGGGCCATTTCTTTTTTCACCTTTTTCTTTGAGAGCTTCTCGACCGGCTTCATGCCATTTTTCCCTGGTTAGGCCTGAGGCTTTCAACATTGCGGGGGTGATCTGCCCCTCCATGGCCTCGGCCAGTGGCTTTGAGAACTGTGACCAATGCACCCACACCATGTCATGCACTGACCCACACAACTGCTGCCTCCAATGCCTCGGGCCGGACCATGACCTCTTGGACTGTGATCTCTGCAAGTAGATTATCTCCAAGGCCATCAGGTGCTATCAGCAGCAGCAGGGTTCCTTCTTCCATAAGATAGACTCTGCACTGGAGTCCCCAGTGACACCGAGCTCCACGGTCCCTTCCAGAACCCCAGGGAGACTGTGCTGCCTCAGAACCCCGAGGCCGCGGGTCCTCCAGCTGAACCCTAGAGGAAGCACCCAAGAAGAGCCAGAAACCCTTGAAGATCACATTGGTGGGCGAGCCTGGGAATGTGGGCAAGTCCCAGGGGCCCTGGGCCTGCAGTCCTCATAGTGAGTCCAAGGGAAAGGTACGAGAGCAGCCGGCCAAAATACCCTGATGGGAATCATCAGCATCAGGTGACCAGCCTTAGACTCCAAAGTCATCCTGGTCGAAGACTCCTCTCAACGGAGCGGGGTACAACTGTTGTACAGTGATATTGTGGAAGGGCTGTCGAGTAAGGTTTACCTCTTTGCACATGATACTAAAATCTGCAATACAGAAGAAACCTAGGAAGGTGTAGATAACATGAGGAGGGAGCTAGCTAAGCTTGAAGAATGATTTGAGAGTTTGGCAGCTGAGATTTAATGCTAAAAACATGCAAGGTCATGCATTTGGGCTGCAGCATTCCAAAGGAGCGGTACAGTATAGGAGGTGAAGTACTTCTGTCCACAAAAGAAGAGTGGGATCTGGGCATGATTGTTTCTGATGATCTTAAAGTGGCTAAACAGGTGGAAAAGGCAATAGCAAAAGCCAGAAGGATGCATAGGGAGATGAATGGCCAGCAGAAAAAGGAGGTAATAGTTCCTCTGTGTAAGTCTTTGGTGAGACCTCATTTGGAGTATTGGGTGCAATTCTGGAGACCACATCTTCAAAAGGATATATACTGGTTGGAGTCAGTGCAGAGGGGGGCTACTAAAATGTTCCGTAGTTTTCGTTAGAAATCTTATGGGGACAGACTCAAAGGAAATGGAAAAAGGAGCCTAATGACGAAAACTGTAAATAACATAAACACTGGCAAGTTAGATGCAAGGCATTGTTAAAGCAGGCAAATTGAGAAGAAGCTTGCTGTGGAAGCAAAACACATAATATAGACTTTTTCAAGTACATTCGTAGCAAAAAAACGGTGTACTGTGTGAGAGTCAATTGGACCATTAAATGATAGAGGGGTAAAAGGGGCACTAAGAGGAGATAAAGCCATCATGGAGAGACTGAATGAATTCTTTGCTTTGGTCTTTACTGAAGATGATGTAGGGAAGTTACCCATGACTGAAATGGTATTTAAAGGAATGCAACAGAAGAATTGAAAGAAATATTGATAAACCGGGAAGATATATTACAACTATTTGATAAACTAAACAGTAGCAAATCATCTGGATTGGATGGTATACACCCGAGGGTGTTGAAAGAACTGTAATATGAGATTGCAGACCTACTATTTTTTTAAATGTCTTTATTTATATTTTCCAACAAAATACAAACAAAAGAGAAAACCAAATTGCAGTAAATCAAAATACACAATTCTTCTCTTTAACATGAAAAAAGAAAAGGTTAAACATAGCCCACCCCACCCTGTCCCTCCCATCATCATGCGATCATCAGGGGCTATATAAAGAAACACAAAAACATCTGCAAGCCTGCTAGGCCTATAAGGGCAATATAAGAGCAACCACTCCATTACAAAGGAAATGAGATTTGTCTAATAACCCTTTACAATATCTCATACCGTAATTTAGAGATGTAATTCTGTAGGGGTTTCCGCTTAAGAAAAAAGAAGGATGCAAGGGAGCTACCACACCGTGGTATTTGTACTTATATGTATCATAAGCACAGTTGTTCCACCATTCGTGTCAACCAAGCTCTGCCGTATGTTTTCCAGTTAGAAATACTGAAAAAAGGGCCACTTCCAACATGAAGTTAATTAAAACGGACAATCCCGCTGTTACGGCAAGAAGCCAATTTTTGATTGAAAAATGACCCCAGACCAGGAGAGATTGGCCCAAAATCCCAACACCTCTTTAATATGGTTCCATGTTGAAACCCAATAAGACTGAACGTTAGGGCAATCACACACCACTTGTGTCAAAGTGCCAACATCTCCTCGATGAGACTAACACTCATTCCCAGCTGTCTGATCCCATTTAGCTACCTTTCAACAGGCAATCCTCCTTAGGAGTTGCATTTATGATTTTGAAAGGCCTTCTAAGTATCCGATATACCTTATGAGACTTCAACCTCCCAACAGACACCATGCCAGGAAGAAGGTTCTAGAGCAGTGGTTCTCAACCTGTGGGTCGCGACCCCCACGGGGGTCGCCTCGGGATTTACCGGAGGTTGTGGCAGCAGCGGCAGCGGCAATGACTCTGAGAGATCTTCAGTTGAAAAAAACCAAGCCGGAGCAGAGCCTTCCGTCTCTGTGAAGGAGCCTGTGCACATGCGTCCTGCCCCCAAAGGAAGTTACATTAACTTCCTTTAGGGGCGGGACACATCTGCATTGGCTCCTCAGAAGCGGGAAGGCTCTGCATCCGCTTGGCTTTTATAACTGAAGATCACTCCGACACCCGATAGTGGAACGAGGTGTCGATCGGGCCCGGACTGCAGAGATATCAGGAGCGGTGGATGATAAGTGGAGGCAGGCAGAACAGGACGGGAGCTCCGGTGCACGCTGGAGTGAGTAGAAAAGGAGGCAGGAGCACAAAACGCCGGACAACAGAGGTAGCCCGCCGAAGTGACCTGAGCAAGGGCCGTGCAGGTCCAGGACATGCAGCCACGTGGCAGAGGCTCTTGAACGCGACAGAGGTGCAGGAGGCAGAAGGAGACTGTAAGTAAAGGGAAAGTGTTCCTCAGTGGAATAAAACATAGCTTAAAGTGCAAGGTCCCCCAGCCAGGCTCATATTGATAGAAATACTTACTATATTTTCCTTCTGCATTTGTATTATTTTTATTCAGCAGCCTGTGTAAAGCTCTGGTTTCCGTTTTCATTGTGTTGAATATTATACTTTGGTAGAGTACTGTAATTGTGTGGGTATGCTGGACGGTCTTGTGTATTTCCTTTTGATATTATAGTTACCTTCCTATATTAGGTCGGAGTATTTCCTATAATATTATAGTTTATTATAGGAAATACACAAGACCGTCCTATAATATTACAGGAAATACTCCGACCTAATATAGGAAGGTAACTATAATATCAAAAGGAAATACACAAGACCGTCCAGCATACCAACACAATTACAGTACTCTGGCTGTTTATTGTCATTGGTACAAGTTGGCCTAATTAACAGAGACTTACTACTACTTCTGAGCATTTGTATAGCGCTACAAGACGTATGCAGCACTGCACAGACATGTAAGAGACAGTCCCTGCTCATCAGAGCTTACAGTTAGTTTTTATGGAGGTCTCTTGGTATGGATAGTTCTGTTGGTCTTTGCTGGATGCCCTCAATCAGTGGTGCTCCTGGATTGCCCCGCTGTTTGGCCTGTGCCTAAGTGCCACACCAAAGGGCCCTCTAGTGAGGCTTTCAGGCACAGATCCACCTTCTGGCACTGCTTTTTATGTTGCTGGGGTGCAGTGGGCCGGATCGGGCCTTGTGGAGGTGATCGGGGAGTGGCTGCATGGCCTCCTATTAAAAACATGCTGGGTTTTTCGGTGGGAACTTCTACTGGGGAGGGCATTTCTGTCTGTTTATATGACTGTATGCAAGACAGGCCGGTGTGCGACTACATACGTTTACTAGAGTGGCTGTGCATGCATCCTTGTGTTTCTGGTGGCTTGGTTTTGGGAGTGGGGAAGCACAACAGTCAATGGAGAATTGGTTGGTTTGGTGTGCTTTGGGTCCTATCCAGGGGTCATGAATAATAAAAATGCTAATGGTCACAGGAAGGGTGGGCTGATTTTCTGCACAGAGTCTGGGAGAAAGTCAGTGGAATAAGTGAGTTTCTTGGTAGGGGTGAATAGGGTTGCTGAGAAAGGGTAGAAATGTAAGAAGAATGGGGTAAGTGTGAGGAGGCTATTGCAGGCTGAGAAAAACAACTGGTAGCAAAAGCAAGAACTGGAGGCATTGAAGTAGAAGAGTTCAAAAGCAGCACAGCACATTATGCATTTCATATTATATATATATATTTTTAAAAGATATATTTATGTTTTTTCTATATAACTGAAACGCGTAAGTTAGCACCTGTGACCTCATCTGCCTTCGCCTTGTGTGTAATATTATATAACATCAGCGACTCCATTGAAAATGAATGACAGAGAGAAGAATACCAAGAAAAGAAAATATTGCGATGACTTTTTAAGGTATGGTTTCACCTCCATATTTTCAGCAGGGATTGAGAAACCACAATGCGTTATTTGTAACGAAGTTCTATCAACAGAATCCATGAAGCCAAACAAACTGAAACGGCATTTTGACAGTAAGCATCCCACCTTTGTAGGCAAGGATATTCAGTATTTTAAGAACAAAGCTGATGGAATCAAGAAAAGCAGACTTGATATTGGCGGAAAGCTCCACCAGCAAAACATAGCCGCTGTTGAAAGCCAAGCCAAAGCCAAGAAAGCTCACACCATTGTCGAGGAATTGCTGTTACCAGCAACAAAAGATATTGTTCGAATCATGCTTGGAGATGAATTTGTACGGAAATTGAGTCCAATTTCCTTGTCTAACAACACCATCGGTAGACGAATAGAAGATATGTCTGCTGATATCCTTGACCAAGTAATCCAGGAAATTAAATCAGCTCCACTTGGACTATTTAGCATTCAGCTTGATGAATCCACAGATGTTTCAAACTATTCTCAGTTACTGGTTTACGTGAGATATATTAATAATGGCGAGTTTAAAGATGAGTTCCTTTTTTGCAAGCCATTTGAAACGACAACAACTGCTCGTCATGTGTTTGAAATATTTTGTTCATTTCTGCAAAAACACAATATCCCCATCGACAAGGTTTGTGGTGTTTGCACAGATGGAGCTCCAGCTATGCTAGGATGTCGGTCGGGATTTCAACGTTTGGTGTTCAATGAGTCACCGAAAGCCATCAGAACTCACTGTATGATTCATAGACAAGTTTTAGCAACGAAGACGCTGCCACAAGAGCTGCAAGAAGCTATGATAAATGTAGTAAGTGCCGTTAATTTCATGAAAGCGAGTGCTTTAAACACGCGACTGTTTACGAAACTTTGTAATGATTTAGATGCATCCAATAATGTTTACTACACACTGAGATGAGATGGTTATCAAAAGGAAAGGTTTTAAAGCGTGTATTTGATCTTCGCGATGAACTAAAAACGTTTTTTAAGCAAAAAGCAAAACCACAATTTGAAGCACTTTTCAGTGACAAAAAGCAGCTGCTGAAAATTGCTTACTTGGTTGACATATTTGCAATATTGAACAAATTAAATTTATCACTGCAAGGACCAAATGCAACAGGCCTAGATTTGTCCGAAAAGATCCAAGCATTTCAAATGAAACTTCAGCTTTGGCAGAAAAAGTTAGCTGAAAATAGAATATACATGTTGCTGAACTTATCCATTTTCTTTGAAGAAAACGAGATTGAACTTGACACAAGAAATGGAATTATAATTTCTGTCAAACAGCACTTAGAAATGGTGGAAGAAGAAATTTCAGCGTATTTTCCAAATTTACATGGCACACCATTTGCACTTGCCAGAAGTCCATTCACAGTTAAAGTTGAGGATGTTCCTGAGATTGCACAAGAAGAGTTCATTGAACTCATTACCAGTGATGCAGCGAAAAATGATTTTTCTTCAATGTCAGTAATTAAATTCTGGATCAAGTATTTTCAATTGTATCCTGGACTGTCTGAGATTGTGTTGCGTCTACTTCTTCCGTTTCCAACAACATATCTGTGTGAAACCGGCTTCTCAAGCTTGTTGCTTATCAAGAGTAAATACCGCAATAGACTTGCTGCAGAAGATGATCTTCGTTGTGCTCTCGCAAAGACTGAGCCGTGAAGTTCACATCTGGCGAGAAGGAAGCAAGCACAACCTTCGCACTGATAGCCTATGCCTACTTTTTAGGTTTGACAATGCTAACATTTTTGTCCTTCGTCAGTCTTTTTGAATAAAGCATACTAAAACTGTTGACTACAAAATCATAATAATTTTGAGATCAAATATTGTTATTTGTTGTTGTGATTAATTATTGTGGTTTAAATAAGTAAATTTTATAAATAAAAACATATTGCAAAGGCCTATAATATATTAATAATTCAACAAATGATTACAGTGACAATGCGGTAACGGTAAAGGAAGAGAGACTCATTTGATTTTATCATTGGGGGTCACCACAAGTTGACCAATGGTAAAAGGGGTCACGGTACAAAAAAGGTTGAGAACCACTGTTCTAGAGGAAGGGATTACTTAACCTCTCTTCTAGTTCAAGCCATATTGAGCGCAAAACCTACGGCCCCCTCCACCCATCAGGAACCTTGTTTTAGTAAAAAAAATCACAGTACTAGGCCTGAAAATCTGAGAAAATCCCCCCTTCCTCTTTTTAAGATTTAAGTTACCTGAGAGCAATTCTGGGCGGTTATTTTCCCATAGAAACTGGACTAGAATCCTTTCAATTTGACAATAGACTCTCCCTTTAAGGAGAACCGATAACATTCCAACTATACAATTCACTTTAGGAGTGATAGTCATATTTATAGCTTTAAGACGACCCCACCAGTAAAACAGACCGGCGACCATATTGCTATTATATTGCTGAAAGCTCGTTGAGTCAAATAGGGTAAATGAGATTACAGAGTGAACAGAAATGTGAGCCACATGAATAGTAGACTCACTAGTTCTAGAACAAAGTCCCTTGGTAACTAGGGAAAACCAATACGTGATATTTGAAAATCCATAAGGGATAGAATTTTCCTCATTAAGATGGCTACCCCATTGTTCTTATGATAGGCAGCTGAGAAGCCCCTAGAGCATGCCTTTCTATCTAGTCTCAACAAATCCTCTCCATTCAAGTGTGTCTCCTACAGCAGTGAGATGTCAGCATTTTCTTTCCTACCATACTGAAGAAAATGTTTCCTCTTAATGGGATTATTAATGCCCTTATCATTCAGTTAAATGATCTTAGAGGAAAGCACACTAACAAAATTGCTCTGATTAACAAACTAATGTTGCAGAAACATACCAAACTGTAGCATTTAGTTTTACATTTTAGAACAACTTCTCAAGCACTCTCAAAGTGTTGGCTGCCCCTATAGCCCAAAGAAGAAAACCCAACAAAAAAAAGGCACTATTTAGCCCCAGCCCCATCATATGATCACTCATAATAAGAACACCTAATTCTGGAAAAACATCTCCCTAAAACCACCTAAACCCAGGGGGGCTATGCAACACACAAAAACTTAGCGGGTGAGTCCACCAGGACAAGACAGACACGGAGGGCAAAACACCTAATACTTCTGCTCTTCTATGTCACTCACAATATCGCACTTTGTAAAAGAAAAGAAAGAGAGAAAACAATGAAACATCTCAGCCATGATAATACCCTGGAGCGCCTTTACACAATACAGAATGGATGTCCCAGTATATAACAATGTTACATAATAAAATGTCGTTCCTGCATGGATAAGTCACCTTTACACAACCTCAGACCAGTCAAACGTCCACAACAGCAAGCGCCACGGAACTGTAGCAAATAAAAGTTGCAGAATGACTTTTACTGCATCATCGCCGACTCCTTATCTTCCATAAATGCATATAACTCCCCGGGATCATCAAAAGTCTTGGTCTGGTTATGCAGCGTGACTCTCATGCGGGCAGGATATAGCAGTCCAAAACGGGCCTGTGGTTGCACCAAGCATGGACGCAGCGCCAGAAAATGTTTTCTCCGATCCATCGTCGCCTTTGCAACGTCCGGGAAGAACAGGAGTTTATGTCCCTGTTATTCCAAAGATGAAAGTGCTCTGGCTGCTCCCATTGTTTGCAATACTTGCTGAAAACGTAAAACTTTTCAAGATGATTGGACGTGGACGCTTGCCATGACCACGGACTTAGTAGGCACTCTATGGACGTGCTCGATCTCTAATGGCATTGCAAACTGCAACTTTAACACACCTGGAATCATGGCCTGCAAAAAAGGACACCAAATCAGGACCCTCTGCTCCCTCAGGAACTCCTAGTATTCTTATGTTATTCCTCCAAGAGCGATTATTACCATCTTCCACCTCTCTTTGTAGTGAACGTATCAACTTGGCCTGCTTCTCAACGGCCTCGAGCCTTTCTCCATGTGAAGCCACCACATTCTCCACATTCTCCAAACGAGACATATTTGACTCCAAAGAGGATTGCAAAGCATTGATATTTTCCTGTATTGCACATAGCGATTCGCTATTAGCTTTGACCAAGTCTTTGACCATCCGAATCTCAGCCAGGATCTCCTGTGAGGTCTCAGGACAATCTCGGATGACCGCCATCTTGTGAGGTGAGAGAAGTACTGTCTTGGTTCTCTTTGTACTAGCATTTTGGGATACTTGGTAATCCAGCCGAGTCTGTTTGGAGCCAGACATATCCGGGATCGAATGGTATCAACGTAGGTAGGAACTATTTGATTAAAGATTGCCGAAGTCAGGATTCTTGTCTATTGCCCTCCGGAGCACAGCTCTTACACATCCATCTTAACCAGAAACCAGGCTCCGCCCCCGCAGACCTACTATTAGTAATCTGTGAACTATCATTAAAATCATCTGTAGTACTGAAGATTGGCGAATGGCCGATGTAAGCCAATTTTTTTAAAAAAGGGTTCCAGGGGTGATCTGGGAAACTACAGGTCGGTGAGCCTGACATCAGTACTGGGCAAAATGGTAGAAACCATTATAAAGAACAAAATTACTGAACTTGTAAATAGTCATGGTTTAATGGGAGACAGCCAACATGGATTTAGCCAAGGAAGGTCTTATCTTACTAATCTGAGTTATTTTTTTGAAGGTGTGAATTTTTTTGAAGGTGTAAAGGTAGACAAAAGTGAGCCGGTCGTTATAGTGTATCTGGATTTTCAGAAAGCCTTTGACAAGGTCCCTCATGAGCAATGTTCCCTCTAATTTTCTGTAGGCTCTGTGCGCATAAAATATCAGCTGTGCAGCTTTTGAAGGAAGGTTAAATTTTTGTGCGCCACATAACGACACTCGGAGTTATATACTTTAAAATTTGACTACACGTCAGAATACTGTATGTACACCACATTGATTGCACTAGAAAATATTGTAGAACTTGTGAAAACCATAAATACACAACAACTTTTAAATTTTAAGACGTCTGTGTTGTTTTCTATCAGAATCAGAACTGTAATTTTTGTGCGCTCTGTTATAAAGTATGTGCGCTCGCTCGGTGAGGTGTGTGCGCGCGCACACGCGCACAGCTTAGAGGGAACAGTGCTCATGAGAGACTCTTGGCGAAGTTAAAAAGTCATGGGATAGGAGGCAGTGTCCTATCTTCTTTAACCAGTTCTGGTTCCTGAATGGCCAATTTTCCCATTGGAGAAAGGTAAATAGTGGCAGCTGAGATTTAATGTTAAAAATGCAAGGTAATGCATTTGGGCTGCAGCAATCCAAGGGAGCGATATAGTATAGGGGGTGAAGTACTTCTGTTCACAAAAGAAGACCGGGATCTAGGCGTGATTATGTCTGATGATCTTAAAGTGGCTAAACCGGTAGAAACGTCTATGGCAAAAGCTAGAAGGATTCTTATGTGCATACGGAGAGGAATGGCCAACAGAAGAAAGGAGGTGATAGTGTCTCTGCATAAGTCTTTGGTGCGACCTCATTTGAAGTATTGTGTGCAATTCTGGAGACCGCAACTTCAAAAGGATATAAACAGCTTGGAGTTGGTACAGAGGGTGGCTATTAAAATGGTTACTAGTCTTCATTATAAAGCATATGAGGACAGACTTAAGGATCTTAATATGTATACTTTAGAGGAAAGACAGAATAGAAGTGATATGATTGAGACGTTTAAATACCTCCATGGCATAAATGCACACAAGGAGAGCCTCTTTAGATTGAAAGCAAGCTTTGCTATGAAGGGACATAGGATGAGTGTGAAAGGGAATAGACTCAGGAGTAATATGAGGAAATATTTCATTATGGAAAGAGTGGTAGATGCGTGGAATAGTCTCCCAGTGGAGGTGGTAGAGATGAGGACAATATCTGAATTAAGAAATGCAGGCTCTCTAAAGGAAAAAAGGGGACTGTTGTAGTGGTTGATATGGAAGGGCAGACTAGATAGGCCATGTGAACCTTTTCTGCTGTCATGTTTCTATGTTTCTATCCCAGTGATCTGTGCTGGGTCCATTGCTTTTTACCATATTCGTAAATGACCTGGAAATGGGAATAACGAGTGAGGTAGTCAAATTTGTAGATGACTCAAAATTATTCAAACTTGTTAAAACCTAAGAGGATTGTGAAAAATTACAAGAAGACCTTGGTAAATTGCAGGACTTGGACACTCAAATGGCAGATGAAATTTAATGTGGAAAAGTGCAAAGTTATGCAACTAGGAAAGAAAACCCAAGCTATGGCTACATGATGCAAGGTTCCACATTAGGAACTACCACCCAGGAAAAAGATTTAGGCGCCATCGTGGAAACACGTTGAAACCCTCTGCCCAATGTGCAGCAGCAACCAAGAAGGCAAATAGAATGCTAGGAATCATAAGGAAAGGAATGGAGAATAAAACAAAGGATATTATAATGCCTCTGTATTGTTCCATGATGCGACCGCACCTTGAATATTGTGTGCAATTCTGGTCGCCGTATCTTAAAATGGATATAGTGGAATAAGAAAAGGTACATAGAAGAGCCACCAAAATTGTATGGGGTGGGAGTATACCCCTATGAGGAAAGGCTTAACAGGTTAGGGCTCTTCAACCTGGAAAAGAGACAGCGGAGGGAAAATATGATAGAGGTCTATAAATTAATAAATAGGGTGGAACAGGTAAACATAGATTCTTTATGCCATCAAAAAGTAGAAAGATTAGGGGGCAGGCAATGAAGCTACAGTGTAACCCATTTTTAAGAGAAAATATTTTTTCACTCGACGCATAATCAAACTCTGGAATTCGTTACTGGAGGATGTAGTAAAAGTTGTTAGTGTAGCTGGGTTTAAAAAAGGTTTGGACAAGTACCTGGAAGAAAGGTCCATAGACTATTATTAAAGAGGAGCCAAGTAATCCACTGCTTGCTCAAATACAAGCATTATGAAAACTGTGTCTTTTAGGGAAACTGCTAGGTACTGTGACCTGGATTGGCTACTGTTGGAAACAGGATACTGGGCTTGATGGACCTTGGTCTGACCCAGTGTGGCATTTCTTATGTTCTTATCTCAATATGTATATTTTAGAGGAAAGGCAGGATAGAGGAGATATGATAGAGATATTAAAAAAAACTGGGGCATAAATGCACAGGAGGAGAGCCTCTTTCAATTGAAAATATGATCTCTAACAAGAGGACATATGTTGAGAGTGAAAGGGAATAGATTCTTGAGTAATATGTGGAAATATTTATTTGCAGAAAGAATGGTAGATGCGTGCAATAGTCTCCCAGTGGAGGTAGTAGAGACGAGGATAGTATCTGAATTCAAGAAAGTAAGGGGCAAACAGAGAAGATCCCTAAAGGAATAAAAGGACCTGTAGTATTTGATATGGAAGGGCAGACTAGATAGGCCATATATTCTTTTTCTGCCGTCATGTTTCTATGTTTCTATAAGGACATTGACTGAGACTGCTGAGGCTCCAGATCTTCACTTATGGCATCTCTTGGAGTGCTTTGCTAAGAGAATGGAGGAGAAGCTCCTGATGACGCTTTCTTTGCAAGTGCTGTCAACTTCAGTGGTTTAGAAGCTGCAGCATCAGTCCCCAAAACATCGGAGACCATTGGTGTGCCGACACTTCTGGAGGAGATCAGACTCTCCTTCAGAGCAGAAGTCAACCCATTCAGAGACTCCGATGTCCTTGGATTACCTCTCTGAGTCTGAGCGCTCCTGGGTAATTGACTGACTATGAATACTTAGATGAGAGCTCTCCAGAGTTCCTGTGGGACACCTCTCTCCATCATGAATGATGTGTCTCCTCCTGAGGATATGTCCTTCTATGAGTTTGTCCGGGAAATGGCTTGTGCCATTCCATTTGAATTGGACACAGAGGAGGATCCCAGAACTGAGGAATTGGAGATTCTCCAGTATCCAGACCCGTCCTTGAAATTGGTGACAATGGCTGTGCACCACATCCTTCAGAGGCTACAGATGAGAATTTGAAATATCCCCCTCCCCCCTCTCGCGCCTCCTATGGGCAAGAAGGTTCACTTCATATATATAGTCCAAAAGGCTCCCAGATTTGAGAAGCCACTCTGTGGTTGTCATAAAAAGAGCCAGAAGCGCAAAGTCACACTCTTCGGCAGCCCTAGGAAGGGACGCTAGAACCCTGGGCTCTTTTAGGAAAAGGTTTTACCAAAATGCCAGCTCTTGGTCCCCGTGGTGTCCTACCTACAATTTGTGGACATGCACTTGCATAATACTGTGTGCAGCCTAGAGGAGTTTGTGGATTTTCTGCTACCAGAGAAGGTCTCACAATTCTGGTTCCTAGTGGGACAAGGGAAGTAGTGCGGAAAATACATGGTCCAAGTGACCCTTGATATTTTCCATATAGCATCAAGAGTCTCCACAATGAGTTTTGATGTCTGGAGGCTTTCATGGCTCTGGACTTTAGACTTACAGTCCAGGGTGTAGCAGCAACTTGCTGATGTACCATGCCGTGGGGGGAATCATTTTGGCAACAAGATTCAAAAAGCCACTACCATGATCAAGCAGTAAAGTGATATCTTCCAAACGGGGCCGGCCCAACCTAGGCAAACTAGGTAGTCACCTAGGTCAGCATCTGTGAGACTGCAAAGAGCAGGGTATTCAAAGCTAAACAATTGATTTTGACAGCCAGGGGTGAGGGGGAGGGGGGTGTTAAGGCTTAAGGTTTGCCTAGGGCGCCAACACCCTTATACCAACTCTGGGGCCTGCCCTGCTTGTTTAATCCTCTCCAGGTCCACTACCAACCTGGCCTTCTCTTCCAGGAGGTTCCAGAGCGGAGATCATAGTACTCGCACAGGTGTAGATATCCTTCACACTCTTCCCAGTCTTCCAGTCCAAGCAGACCTCTAACTCCCATTCCAGGCAGCAAAGGCCTCAAAAGGCCCATTAGCTCCTAAGTCCACATCAGGGACAGGGTTTTGATTGGCTCCTTGGGTACATAACCAATCTACTAATACCAGAGCTAGACAACCTACTCGTAGGAGGGAGGCTCGCCATCTTTGCATACCACTGGCTCCAACTGCTGGTGTCTAACGACAGTCCACTTTGGATAAAGATTATAAGTGGCATTTTAGAAAGGCCATCTAGAAACACGTAGGACCTCCTGGGCCAAACATTCAAAATACCAGAGATGCGGTGATAGTGAAGGCAGACACAAATAAATGCCTTCTGAAATTGCTTCCTCTCGTCCCCAAAAGAGACATGTATCTTTTACCATTTTGAAAGATGGGTCCATGCATATGGCAAAGTGGATACATGCACAATTGTAGCTAATTTTAGAAAGGTGTACGTGCCCAAAGTGCATGGCCGCAGAGATACAGAGATGTACCCACGGAGGTATTTCAGGACGGGGCATCTATTCGATACTATATGCATGTTCCAGCCTGCCATTTTAGAAGTGCAGATGTGTGGTGGCAGGGAAACAAAATGGCAGATCTGATTATTTGCATGCATGTTCTTTGATCTGGCAAAAATTACTGTAGAAGTGAGAGCATATTTACCTCTTCTCCCTACAAATGTTTTCATAAAACGAGCACTTTTCTGCTACCTATTCATGATCAGGAACAGGTATAGGCCATGGATGTGTCTTTCTGAAATTGGGCCTTTCTGAAATTGCGCAGCAACATGAATCTTCATAAGACTGATTCCAGGAATGTGCATATCCCCAGCTTTCTAAAACAGCTTCAGGGCGACTTTGTGATTTGCCTTTCTGAATGGCCATTTTCAGATGTGCAAATCACGAATAGAGCTTCTAAATGACCCACAATGTTTATTCAAACTCCCTTGAGATTCTTCCCTGAGACATTATTTGCTTGTCTCCCAGCACCAGAAACTACTTCTACAGGAAATCTTGCCCTTCGGATGGCAAACATTATCAAGCTTGTGCCACCGGAGCAGGAAGGACAGAGGTTTTATTCCAGGTACTTCTGGTACCCAAGAAAACAGGAGGATTCTATTCTATCCTAGATCTGAGAGATCTGAACACTATTCGCTTTTGGGAAAAATTCAGAATGCTTTCGCTCAGCACTCTGCTCCCCTTTCTACATAAAGGAAATTGGCTATGTTCTCTGGACCTAAAGAATGCCTGTCTCCACATTTGGATACATCCCAGTTACAGGAAGTATCTCAGTTTCGTCGTAGAGAAACACCATTTCCAGGAGCTCATTCTGCTCTTTAGTCTTTTATCTGCTGCTCCCGTTTTTAACAAATACCTAATCACCAGCGTAGTGTATCTATACAGACTGGGGGTGCACTTGTTTTCCTACTTGGATGATTAGCTTGTCAAGAGCTTCACTCAGGAAAGAGTTCGTGTGAATCATTATCCATGTGCTTGATCTACTAGGGCTACTACTACATTATCCATGTGCTTGAACTACTACTGGCCCAAATCGAAGTTAACACTGTCCCACCAATTGGAGTTCACTGAAACCCTGCTAGATATGACTCTTGTGAAAACCTTAATTCCGCAAGACGGCCTCATCCACTTGGTGTAGCAAGTGGAAAGCGTACAAACAAGTAGATCTTAGAAAGAACCATGTTGAAGATGTTGGGCCACATAGCTTTGACTGTTCACATCACTCCCATGGCACGTTTCCATTTCAGATGAGCCCAGTGGATGCAGTCCATTTACAGACTCAACATCATCATCTCTGTCACCAGTCTTCATTCATTCCATTTTGCTGCTCTATCTGCCTGAAAGAAACTACCTAAGTCCATATGTTGGACTTCTTCTCTAGTCCTATTCAAATCCAGGCTAAAAAATATCTCTTTGAGGCTGCTTTTGGATCCTGATGCTGCTCACTTTCTTGTTCGCTACTTATGTGTATCTTACCATAATCTAGTCCACAGTTTTGTGATGTTCTTCATCTTGATTAGATTGTAAGCTCTGATGAGCAGGGACTGTGTCTTCTATATATACAGTGCTGTGTATATCTTGTAATGCTATCCAAATGATTATTAATAGTAGAGTAGTCTCTGTCCTGGTGGATGCTTTCCTCCTATAAGAACATAAGATATGCAATACTGGGTCAGACCAAGGTCCATCAAGCCCAGCATCCTGTTTCCAACAGTGGCCAATCTAGGTCATAAGTACCTAGCAGTTTACCAAAAAGACACAGGTTCCACAATGCTTGTATTGGGTCAAGCAGTGATATCCTGGGTCCCTTTTAATAATGGTTTATGGACCTTTCCTCCAGGAATTTGTCCAAACCTTTTTTAAACCTAGCTACACTAACAGCTTTTACTACATCCTCCGGTAACAAATTCCAGAGTTTGATTACACATTGAGTGAAAAAAATATTTTCTCTTATTAGTCTTAAATAGGTTACCCTGTAGCTTCATTACATGTCCCCTCATCTTTCTATATTATGATGACATAAACAGTCGATCTGCGTTTAACCATTCCACTCCATTCTCTTTTCCAGGTTGAAGAGCCTTACCTTTTCAGTCTCTCTTCATAGGAGTATCCTTCCATCCCCTTTATCATTTTGGTGTCTCTTCTGTGTACCTTTTCTAATAACACTATATCCTTTTTAAGAAATGGCTACCAGAACTGCACACAGTATTCAAGGTGCGATCGCACCATGGAACAATACAGAGGCATTATCATATCCTTTGTTTTATTTTCCATTCTTTTCCTTATGATACCTAGCATTCTATTTGCTCTCTTGGCCGCCGCTGCACACTGGGTGGAAGGTTTTAACATGTTATCCACGATGATGCCTAAATCTTTTTCCTGGGTGGTAGTTCCTAATGTGGAACCTTGCAACTTGTTGCCATAGTTTGGGTTGTTCTTTCCTAGGTGCATAACTTTGCACTTGTCCACATTACATTTATTTTATTTTTTTATTTATTTTATTTAGCTGCATTTATATCCCGCTTTTCACCGGGTCAAAGCGGTTGGGGGATACATTTAACACGAGGGGATATGAGACACATACACTAATACTTACAGGGAACATGGGCAATGGAGGGTTAAGTGGCTTGCCCAAGACCACAAGGAGCACCTGCGGGACTAGAAACCCCAGTCCTTCCGGCCCAAGGTTGCTGTCCTCTAGTGGGATTTGAACCACCGACCTTCCGGCCTGTAGTACCTTGCCCCAACCACTAGGCCACTCCTCCCTCTAACTGCCATTTGGATGCCCAGTCTTACAATTTATCAAGATCCTCTTGCAATTTTCCACAATCTGACCAAGGGGTCACCCCTTAAGAGCCACCTTACCAAATTGTGCTCGGGAGCTCATCTTAATAGATTTCACACCTAAGGGTTATGGTCTGTCCAGAAAGTTTCCTTCAGATCAATTTCCTGGAAATTAGAGCAATTTTGAATGCTCTAAGTGCTTTCAGAAATTGGTTGACCACCCAAACTGCAATGAATTAGCAGACAATCAAGTTGCTATGTCCTACATCAACATGCAGGGAGAAATGGGCTTGTATCTCTTGTGTTGGGAGTCCAACAGATGGTGGAACTTTGCCATCTCTCATGGGATTATAAGATCACCTGGGGAATAGATAACTATCACCTATAATAAGATAATCCCCTGCATTTACCCCCCACACACATTCATTCATACCAATACCACTTATTTTTTGTCATACAGTTTGCCTTGAGGGTTACCTCTCTCTTGTAGCAAACCTTTCCTTTTATTTGTTTTAATGAGTGTTACTCACTTTCACCACTAATAGTGAAAAGCAGAGAACTCACAAACTATGAATCCTCTATAAAACTTGAACATGCCCACTTAACTTATAAAGCACTTCTTCAACTTAGATTTCCAATCCACTATTCCGGAACCAAAAGTCGCTTGTTTCGTAGCATCAAATTGCCCACAGCGACTATTCTGTTCTTGTTCAATGTATCAGTGCCATCGGTTAATTTTCCCACCTCAACGGCTAACTGGCTGGCAAAGTTTTCAAACCAAAACCACGTAAAAGCAACTACTTAGTGCCATGTTTCAGGTCTCATTACTTCTCCACCCTTCATCAGGCTATATCCAAGGCTGAATGTCGCCTGTTCACCCTCGTTAACATTTATGGAGGAAATTTTTCTGATGTCATTACTAACATCACCAATCAAAATGTCTTAATATGAATCACAACAGGCTCCACCAATCCAGTTCGAGTTTCAAACCTTGAGGGAATAGTTTTTAATCGAAAGATCTATTTGTGCTCTAGATGTTGTTATTGTTGGGTCCTATTACCGCCCAGAAATGATAGTGGAACATGATTTATCACACGCCAAACATAGTCTTGAAAAGAATGTCCTTTACATATACTGTGTGATAACTATTGGAGCAGTCAAAGTCTGAGTCCGATGTTGGGAACGGTGTTCTTGTTCAGCCTTGGATATAGCCTGACGAAGGGTGGAGAAGTAATGAGACCTGAAACATGGCGCTATGTAGCTGCTTTTACGTGGTTTTGGTTTGAAAACTTTGCCAGCCAGTTAGCCGTTGAGGTGGTAAAATTAACCGATGGCATTGATACATTGAACAAGAACAGAATAGTTGCCGTGGGCAATTTGATGCTACGAAACAAGCGACTTTTGGTTCCGGAATAGTGAATTGGACATCTAACTTGAAGAAGTGCTTTATAGCTAAGTGGGCATGTTCAAGTTTTATAGAGGATTCATAGTTTGTGAGTTCTCTGCTTTTCACTATTAGTGGTGAAAGTGAGTATCTCTAATGGGATGACAGTTAGGGCCTCATATCTGACAGGAGACAACAAGACTCTGGCAGACAGACTGAGTCAAGTCCTTCGACTGCATGAATGGACAGGAAGGTAGCATTGAGTATCTTTCAAGAGTGAGACGCTTTCTCTTTGCTACTCCCCAGAACAGACAAGTCCCTCCATTCTGCTTCAGAGTAGGGGTTAAAAGGCATATGAGCCTCAAATGTGTTCTTCCTCTGTTGAAGGGGTTAGACCTTCTGTTTGCATATCTTCATATTCCTCTAATAGCAAGAACTCTACTGAAACTCCAACACAACAAAGGCACCATGATTCTCATTGCCCCTTCTTGGGCCAGGCAACCTTGATTTTCTCTTCTCCAGGACTTTCCATCTGGAAACTCATGTGTCTGGACGACTCAAACCTTGATTTCTGAGGACCAGGAAGACTTCTGCATTCTAATGTCAAGTCCCTAGCCCTCACAGCTTGGATGTTGAAAGGCTAGAACTCAACTCTTTGAACCTGCTAGTTGGAGTGGCTGCTGTCCACTTGACTTCCAGGAGAGATTCCACTAGGAAGTCTTATGGATTCAAATGGCAGAGGTTTGTCTAGTGTGAGGGACAGGTCCTAGATCCCATCTTGTGTCCCACACAAAGACTGCTTTAATATCTTCAGCACCTCTCACAATGTGGTCTCAAAACAAGCTCAGTAAAAGCCCACCTTTGTGCACCATGTAGAAGAGAAATCTGTTTCTCTTCAGCCTTTAGTTGCTTGCTTCATATGAGGCTTGCTTCTGTTGAAGCCTTCCCTAAAGCCGCCTGCAGTGTCTTCGGATCTCACTGTGGTTTTAACTCAGCTGATGAAAACTCCTTGCAAGCTGCTAAATACCCATGGACTGAAGTTTCTATCCTGGAAGGCCTATTTTTTTGGTGGTTTCTTCAGCATGCAGAATTAGCAAACTCCAAGCTTTAGTAGCAGATCCACTTTCCACAGAGTTTTTCATAATAGGTTGATTTTACGAACTCATCCTAAATGCCTTCCAAAAGTGGTGTTGGACTTCCACCTTAACCAGTCAATCGTCTCGCCAACATATTTTCCCAGAACCTATTCCACAAAGAGGAAAGTGTGCTGCACAAGTTGGACTGCAAGAGATCCCATAGAAAGTCCACCCAGCTTTTTGTTTCTTTTGACCCCAGTAGAATGAGGGATGCCATGAACAAAGAAACCCTTTCAATTTGGCTAGAGGATTACATCACTTTCACTTACTGTATGCTCAGGCAGATCCAACCCTTCAGAGTCATAAAATATGCTATTAATATAATAATAATAATAATAATAATGTCCAAGCCATGGCTGTATCAGTGGCCCACTTGAGGTCATCCTCCATGGAAGAGATTTGCAAAACTGTGACTTGGACCTCTGCCCATACATTTGCATCTCACTGTTTGGAGAAGGATTCTCGACGTGATAGCAGTTTTATTCAATCCAGCCTGTAGAATCTGTTTGAGGTTTAGAATCCAAATCTGTTGCCTTCTAGGCAGTTTTCTTTAGTGTTTGGCAGCCCACACAAAAACATAAATAATGATATGTTCTCTAGTTGCCATTTCGTGCCAGCCCTGGTATAGCACCCTTTTTACTCTCTGTTCTTGTGCAACCCTTAGCTAAGGATTCCCATACGTGAGGACTTTTCCTGCATGTCCATGGAGAAAATGAAGCCACTCAACCTGTAGCAAGTGTTCTCTGTGGACAGCAGGATAAGTCCTCACAATCCACCCACCTTCCTTTGGAATTGTTCACTAAAACCTTTTCATGTGACTGAGGTACTAAGGCATGGCAGTGGCAGATGGGAACACACTCACGTATGGTGGGCTTCCTGAAAGCTTCTACAAGGAGCTGAGGAACTTCCTATGCAGACTCTGTCAAAACTGTCACCCATAGATGAGAACTTGTCCTGCTGTCCATGAGAACACCTGCTACAAGTGAGGAATTTTGTTTTTTGCTTTTAAGCGGAAATCTGCCTTCTATGTATTTTTCATATTCAGTGTTTCTTTCTGTCTTTCCATCGTGTGCACATGTATGGATTTATTTATTTAAACTTATTTTTATACCACCTTTCTACCATTCAAAGTGGTTTACAGATAACCAACATATGTAACAGGACTTTCGGGAGCACTGTTTTACAGGGAACTAACTAAATAGTAAAAACAAATAGTATAACATTAAAATACATTAACCCTCTGAACTATATACAGTGAAAATGTAGGGTGCGGGTAATAAAGAGTTCAACATTTGTATAGTACAGTGTCCTGTTATCAAGGTAAAAAAAGGATTATTTTGTTAGTATGTGGTTAGGGTGGTTTAGTTTCCGGTTCCAAGGTTATGTTGTATTCCTATTGAAAGAGATGCATTTTAAATTTCTTTCAGAATTCGGTCAAGTCTGAACATCCTCTTAAGGTTGGGGATAAAGAGTTTCATAATGTGGGGGCATATAATGTAAATGCTCGATTGCAAGTAGATTGCTTGCTCTTAGATTTCTGGGTCGGAATCACAAATAGATTGAGGGTACTATTTCTTTGTCGCCTTTCAATCTGGGGGATGGATATCGGGGTCTGAATACAAGTGACAGATTCCTTATGTAAGATCTTGAATATTGTGGTGAGGGCTTTGTATCTGGTTCTAGCAGAGATGGGAAGCCAATGCAGTTGCATTAGTATGGGGGTGATGTGTGCTCGGCGGGGGGCTCCAACTATTATTCGCGCTGCAGTATTCTGAGCCAACTGAAGTGGATGAAGGGTATGCTTGGGTAGGCCTTGATAAATAACATTACAGTACTTCGGGATAGGTGTACATGTAGCCTGGCAGATGGTTTGGAATAATTCTGGAGTTAGTAGGGGTCGAAGATGTTTCAGAGTTCTTAACTTATTATAGACTGAGGTAGTCGTTCTCTTTGTATATGATTGGAAGGTCAGCTCTTGATCTATTGTTATGTCCAGGTGAAATAGCCCAAATGCAGCTAATAAAAGCTCTCTCACACCCACAGAAGGAAGACAAGTCAGACAGACTAGAATACAAACAGAATCTTTTATTGTGTGCACACAGCCTCAGAGACACAGAGCCGGCCACCCTGAACAAAAGATCTGAGTCCCCTCTCCACGTCATACATTGTCTTATATACAGTATATTTTCAAGCTCATTCTACTTTCTAATTCGCCTCAGGTATCTTTTGTCCACCAATCAGTAGTCCCTGGGGGGGTAAGGTGGGCTATCATAAAGCATTCTCAGTGACCTGTCCAAACTGGTATTCTCTGGTCTGCTGTTATCTAGGGGAGAGGGTATTGTGCTTAGGTTCATTTCACTGTAGCAGCTTTGGCTTGGGAGAGGTGCCTGCTGAGATCTCTGTGTTCCCATTTAACAAGCTGATCCTTATGTAAAAGCTGCATGGCTGGGGGGGGGGGGCAGCTACCTTCCCGGCTGCCTCACTCCCCCCTCTTTTAGGTGTGACCTCAATCTACCGGTTGAGGGCACCATCACGGGTGGCAAACTGCAGAGGAGTGCATTGGGATAGGGCCATGACAGTGGCAGCCATTTTGCGCTCTACTAGGGTGTCGAGGGCGGTGGTTATGAAACGGTGCAGAATGGGGATACAACATGGTAAGAGGGCACATACCAGGAGAAGGAGGATAACTCCGAAAACTAGGGTTTTAAGGCCTCCTAACCAACCAAACCATTTGACGAACCAACCCGTTCCCAATCCGAAGGACGGGTCTGAGATGTGTTTCGCCAGGTCACGTAGGTCTTGAATAGAGCGTTCAATGGACACGCTCTCATCAGTGAGGTTAAAACAACACATACCTTCAAAGTCCTCACACCCATGGTTGAGGCGTAAAAGTAAGAAGTCTATGGTCATTCTATTCTGTAGGATTGCTGTATGTAGGCTGGACAGCTCGTGATTCATGGTAGCTAATACCGTCGAGGTCAGATTAAGGGATTTGGCTAGAGAACAAGCAAGTCGGCTTATCTCCAAAGAGTTGTGTAGGGCTAAACCAGGTGTTCCAAGCATTGATAATGACAGCCCAAGGGCTGTCTCATCACTGTAGGGCTCTACATTTAAGTTGCAGGTCGAGGGCATAGGGATAGAGCGGGGATTTCTGGGGGGGTGGACCCTAGTGGTACGGGGTGTATGAAGGAAGGCTGCAGTTGTGAGTCTACCAAATGTACATGGACCTCCGGTGGCATTGTCGGGGACATAAGTATACGCTATCTCACCACAAACTAAAAATCAACCTAAGGGAAGATACATTTCTGAATATGCATAGGATACCTTAGTTACAGAGTTGCATGATAACACAGTATTCGAGACATTGACCCCCCCTTTCTTGGCATTTACAAAAAAGAAGCAATCAGTAGCATTCAGGGTGGAAACTACCTGTAAGGAAAAAGGCACCTGGTTAAAACGTGCAGAAATAGGTCGGGTAACCCCAATAAGATAGAAGAATGTGGAGTAATCTATTCCAGGTTGTCTACAGTCCAGATTAGCAAGTATAGTAAGGTTCTGCATTTCACATAAACTAGATGGTACAGCAATGAGACAGGTTGACAGAAAAATCCCAGTTTTTGGAGAATTACGTATGCAAAAGTCTGTCATGTTCAGAGCAGTTTGAGCAAGTAATACTGCTGTGTTAGTAGTCTCTGCAGCTGTTAGAAAGTGGGTCCATATCAGGGGTAGGAATAAGGCTAAGGCACATTTTCTCATTCTCTCTGGTTGTCCGGAGTTCATTGGCAGTCTGTTAGAACCCCTCACTGGATGGTGGTATTCTTTTTCAATTTCAAATGCAGGGGTTGATCTGGGATCGGGACTGAGGTCCAGGCTGTAACAACTTCCGGTGCAGCAGCCTTGACGCGAGAATGATGGATCCACGAAGCAACTTCAGCCACCTTGACAGCCGTGGGGGTGCTCAGCAGAACGGTATATGGACCTCGCCACTGGGGGTTCAATGGATCCTTCTTCCACTCCTTGACCCACACTCGGGAACCAGGCTGGTATGTATGGAGTGCTTCAGTCAGGTTGATGGGGAGCCGCTCCTGGATCCACTGGTGCAATTTCTGCAAAACAGAACTGAGAGCCAACAGTTCCTGTCGGGTTATTTCTGAACCTATCTGTATTAAATCTCCATGGATGCACTGTATGAGGGGTGCAGGGCGACCATATACAACTTCAAAAGGGGAGATACCAATACCTTTTTGTGGGGCAGATCGTATGCGGAGCAAATTAATAGGGAGTAATTGGGGCCACTTTAACGAGGTTTCCTGACACAGTTTTGCTAGTTGGCTCTTTATATTACGGTTCATGCGTTCTACTTTCCCCGAGCTCTGCGGATGGTAAGCTGTGTGCAGCTTCCAGTCGATCTGCAAGGCCGTAGCTACTTGTTGCACTACCTGGGCCACGAAGGCAGGTCCATTATCTGATCCCACTACTACTGGGAGTCCAAAGCGGGGAATGATTTCATGCAGCAACACCTTAGTCACTTCTCTGGCTTTTTCTGTGCGGACTGGGAAGGCCTCCACCCACCCCGTGAAAGTACAGACTAACACTAGCAGATACCGGTACCCATTTGCTCGGGACATTTCTGAAAAGTCAACCTGGATGTTTCCCATAGGGGTGACCCCATAAGATTGGACCCCCGGGGGTTGGCATGGACCTTGACCGGCGTTATTTTTAGCGCATGTTGTGCATTGTCTGACAACAGCGGCCACTAAAGAGGACAGGCAGGAGATGAAGAAATATGGGCGCAGGGTAGTTTCCATTGCTGTCTTACCCATATGAGTGGCTTGATGGAAGGAGGATAGGAATGCTGGGGAAAGGCTGTCTGGGATGACTATCACTGGAGCTGTCCCTGTTCTGGGTAACTTTATCCAGCCATCCGTGTGTAATACCCCTCCCTCCTCCTGGCAGAAGAAATCTAGTTCTCGTATTTCTTAGACCATTGGCTTAGTGGGACTGGAAACAGTGGGGCTTGTAGGTCCTGGGTGCCCTCGGGGAAGGACTGGGACAAGGATATGGTTGCGACCCGCCGGGCCTCTGCATCGGCCCGTCTATTCCCCTTAGCTATTTCACTGTCCCCTCTCTGGTAGCCTCGGCAGTGCATAACGGCTACTGCCTTAGGACGCCAGACTGCTTCTAAAAGGGCCAATACTTGGGGGCCGTTCTTTATTTCTGAGCCAGCTGTAGTAACTAACCCTCTTTCCTTGTATAGGGCCCCATGGGCATGGAGAGTGGCAAAGGCATACCGGGAGTCTGTGTATATATTCACATGAAGGCTAGTCCCCAAGATTAAGGCACGGGTCAGGGCAATAAGTTCCGCCTTCTGTGCAGGGGGACAAAGGCTGAGCCTCAACGGTCACCTCCATCGTCACCACCGCGTACCCTGCACACCTGCGGCCCTCCAACACCAGACTGCTTCCATCTACGAAGTAGGTCTCATCGGATTGCTTAGTGTCTGTTAGATCAGGACGACTGGAGAAGATTGTATCCATCACTTCTAGGCAGTCATGGTCAGGTGGTCCCGGGCTGACAGGTAGGAAGGTAGCAGGGTTTAAGGCTTGGCTGGTGGTTATCTGCACTCTGGGATTTCCCCATAGCATACTCTGGTATTTCAACATCCGGGAACTGGTGAACCAGTGACTTCCTTTATGCTCCAGTAATGTTTGGACCGCATGTGGGACGGTGACTAAAAGGTTTTGGCCCATGGATAGTTTATCAGATTCCTCCACTAACAAGGCTGTTGCTGCTATTGCTCTCAGGCAAGGCGGCCATCCCTTGGCCACTGGATCCAGCTGTTTAGACAGGTAGGCGACTGACCGCGGCCAAGATCCCAGTTCTTGGGTCAAGACCCCCAAAGCTGTTCCCGCTGCTTCGTGCACATGGAGAGTGAAAGGCTTGGTGACATCCGGAAGGCCTAGGGCTGGAGAAGACAGTAATTCCCTCTTCAGATGTTCGAAGGCCCCCTGCTAGTCTCGACCCCACTCAAGGGGGCTCTTCTCTGGACCTTTCGTAACCTCATAGAGGGGCTTTGCAATCTTTGCAAAGTTGGGAATCCAGATACGACAGTACCCTGCAGCCCCGAGAAAAGTGCGCACTTGTTTGCGGGTTGTTGGCACAGGGATTCGACACACTGCTTCCTTCCTTTCACTTCCCAACCGTTGACTTCCTTTCAACAGATGGAATCCCAGATACTTCACTTCCGACTGGCATAACTGGGCATTTTTCCTTGAGGCTCGGTAACCTGCATTGTACAGGAGTTGGAGAAGCTCTGTGGTTGCCAGTATACATTCGGCTTCAGAGTCGGCAGCAATTAGTAGGTCATCGACGTACTGTAGAAGTACTCGTCTGCTAGGCTCCCCTGGGGGAAAACTGGCAAGATCTTGGGCCAGTGCTGTGTTGAAAATGGTCGGGGAGTTCTTGAATCCCTGTGGTAAGCGAGTCCAGGTGACTTGGGACTTCCTGCCAATAGCAGGATCCTCTTTCTCAAAGGCAAACAAATGCTGGCTTGTGGTAGCCAGGCATATACAGAAGAAGGCATCCTTTAGATCCAGTACTGAGAAGTGAGAAGCAGCAGCCGGGATGAGGCCCAACAGCGTATAAGGGTTTGATACTACTGGATGCAGGGTCACAGTGGCTTCATTGACACGACGGAGGTCCTGAACAGGTCGGTAGTCGGTGGTTCCAGGTTTACGGACAGGTAGCAAAAGCGTGTTCCATGCCGATTGGCAGGGCCGCAGGATACCATACTGTAGTAGCCACATCAAATGATGATGAATCCCTTCCACAGCTACCCGCAGCTACATGTACAGGGGAGGCTCCTGGCTTCATTTCAATGCTTACAGGAGGAATATTGATGGCCATTCCAGGGAGGTTTCCTTCAGCCCAAACTCCAGGGGGCACTGCATCCCACTTATCCAGGGCGGCCACATCAGATCTAGGCCTGTCCTCATATAACCGCCATTCTTCTTCTCGGGGGACGGACAGTACCAAAACCGCTGGGTCCAGGCTGGGTATTTCGAGCTCAGCCTGGCCCTCAGGCCTGAATGAGATTTGGGCTTGAGGTTTTGCCAGAACATCCCGACCCAGCAAGGGTATCAGACATTCAGGCATATACAGGAACTGGTGGGTGATCGTCTGTCCCCCCAACTGGCATGTGCGGTTTTGCAGGAAAGGTCTCGGCCCTCTCTCCCGTGGCTCCCACAATTGTGACCGATTTGGTGGAGATCGGGGCCACTTGTTGGGTGACCACTGAGTGTGTTGCTCCGGTATCGACCATGAATTGCATTTCTCGGTCCCCTAAATTCATTTTGACCATAGGCTCCTGGGGACCCAACAGAAACTTGGAGCCCGGTCTGGCCTAGTAGTCGTCTGAGTCATAATGTTCCATAGCCGCAAGGCCTTCAATGGCTGGTGTCGGTTGAGGCGGGAAATCATCATACTGGTCTTGCTCCCATGTAGTACGTACAGGTGCTCTAGCACCCTTCATGGATGGATATCCTCCCCGTCTTGAGTTACGATTTGGACATTCATTTTTCCAATGTCCCTCCTCTTTGCAGTAAGCGCATTGATTGGGGCCCAGGGGAACCATCGGCCCTCCGCGTCCACGGCCTCGTCCCCTGCTCCCTCCTCTGGCCCAGGCTGGAACTGGTGGTCGCTGGTGGTCGGCTAGGGCGGCTGCTAGGAAGTCCGCCTTCTTCTTCATCCGACTCTCTGATTCGCGCTTCTGCTCCTTGTCACGATTTACATATATCTTCTGTGCTACTTCCATCAGTTGTGTTGCATTCATGCCCGCAAACCCTTCCATTTTCTGCAGCTTCCGCCGTATATCACCTTGTGCCAGTGCCACAAAGGCAGTATTCACCATACGAAGATTCTCTGGAGCCGCTGGATCGTAGGGGGTGTATAATCGGTATGCTTCAGACAGACGCTCATAAAATGCCACCGGACTCTCATCAGGAAGCTGGAGAACTTCCGCGATATTACTGATATTCATAGCTCATTGTCCCCCCTTCTTAAGGCCCTCAAGGAGCGCAGTCCGGAAACGAGTGAGAGCCAGTGCTCCAGCAGAATTATTTGGGTCCCAGTGGGGGTCTTCATTCAAGAAATCTACCGTTGCCTGCTGGATTTATAACTCCCTCATGGGCAGGATGCGCCTCCAGCCACTCGAGGGTGGCCCGCACAATGCGCGCCCGTTCTTCTGTACTGAATAAAGTGGAAAGCAATTGTCTAGTGTCCGACCAGGTAGGCTGGTGTGTTTGCATAATACTGGTCATAAGATCTGTCAGTTCTTGGGGCTTTTCAGTATAGGAGGCATAGTGGGTTTTCCAGTTCAACAGGTCCGTGGTGGAGAAAGGGACATAAATCAGGCTGGATGGCCCCACTGCTACTTGCCCAGCGGCATCAAGGTACAGAAGCCCCTGTACTTGGCGTAGTGGCATTTGGAGATCATGCGACCGCAGGCGGTGGGCCAGTGGGGTGGATGTTTCAGGCTCAGCCAATGTGCTACCAGGGGATGCTACGGTGGTACTGGAGGTATCTGGAGTGGGAGGGGTCAAGGATGTCAGAGGGGTCTGAAGGGGTGTATCCCTATGTGGGGAGGAATCAAGAAAGGAAGAATCTTCCTCAGACCTGGTGCCACCCACCCCTGGAGGAGATTCTTCAACTACGGGCAGATCCTGTCGCGGTGCGGACGGGACAAGGGGGCGCAACAGAGGAAGGGGGAGTGGAGGGATATCCAGGGAATCCCGCCCCTGATAGATGGGGGTGGGCGTTCGTCCCTTCCGGCGACCAACGGCTGCTACCATTATCCTACACTGATCCTCGTGGCAGTGCTGGAGCCATTTTGGCCTGTGCTGGCATATAGCCAGCCATGAATCAATATAAGAGAACTGGTCTGGGTGCTCTTTCACTACAACTTGATGAACTAAAAACACGGTGGGCAGATCAGTTGACCCTCCGGGAGGCCACAGCTTAACTAAAGCTGGCCACTCCCACTCACAAAGAACAGACAGGCGAGAGGCAGAGAGGGGTACCCCATAATCTTCCCCAAACCCAGCCTTAAAATTACGAAGCATACACTGCAGGGGCGTTTGCACTTTGGATTCCCCTGTCCCCATGCTCCAATCCCAGTACAATAAATAAGTAAAATATGTAGTATAAACGCTCTAATCTCACTGCAAGGAATGCAATGTGCAGTGTAAATTCGGAGAACAGACAGAGACCAATTGCACAGCACACACACACAGGACTACAAAAGGGGAGAGAAAAACAAAACAACAAGGGGAACAGAGACGTCTCAGCAACTCGTACACTCCCTCTCTCTCTAGTAATCTTCAGCACACTCTCACTTTCTCTCTAGCAGCAGCTGTTACAAATACACATGCTCTCTCTCTCTCGCTCTAGCTGCAGCACAACTCCCCCCCCCCCTTTTCCCCCTCTCCCTCTTACCTAGCACAGACTGAACGGGCAGCGGTTTCAGGTTTCAGCAGAGATCCCAGAGCCCTTACTCGGGCTGCCCGTGCGGGTGATCAGACCGCAACAGATTACAGAGTTCCAGAGTTACAGTTTCCGAATATCCCCAAAGCAATAATGTAGAGTACTCACCAGACCTCCGATCAGAGAAGTTTGGATGCCAGTCTATCCAGCCGGATTTCAATCGGAATAATCAGCCTGCCGGGACCAACCAACCAGACAAGTCAAGGTATCCTTCCGGACAAAAGGGCCGGGTGGCGCCAGGACCGTTAACGTCACCTGGGGAGCCGGTCCCTGACTGGCCGAGGCCCGATGCTGCAAGAGCAGACCACCTCCCACCGTGGGTGCAAGGGGAGAGGCTGATATTTTAACAATTTCATCCCATCTGGGTCGCCAAATGAAATAGCCCAAATGCAGCTAATAAAAGCTCTCTCTCACACCCACTGAAGGAAGACAAGTCAGACAGACTAGAATGCAAACAGAATCTTTTATTGTGTGCACACAGCCTCAGAGACACAGAGCCGGCCACCCTGAACAAAAGATCTGAGTCCCCTCTCCACGTCATACATTGTCTTATATACAGTATATTTTCAAGCTCATTCTACTTTCTGATTCGCCTCAGGTATCTTTTGTCCACCAATCAGTAGTCCCTGGGGGGGTAAGGTGGGCTGTCATAAAGCATTCTCAGTGACCTGTCCAAACTGGTATTCTCTGGTCTGCTGTTATCTAGGGGAGAGGGTATTGTGCTTAGGTTCATTTCACTGTAGCAGCTTTGGCTTGGGGGAGGTGCCTGCTGAGATCTCTGTGTTCCCGTTTAACAAGCTGATCCTTATGTAAAAGCTGCATGGCTGGGGGGGGGCAGCTACCTTCCCGGCTGCCTCACAGGTATTTTACTTCTTATTTGACTTTTATTTTTTATTTATTTATTTATTTACATTCTCTTATATACCGCACTATTCTGCATCAGTGCGGTTTACATTGAACAAACTGAAATTACATTGAACAGGGCATTATAACTTGGAGATAACTATTTTACAGGGAACATGGGCTATGGAGGGTTAAGTGGCTTGCCCAAGACCACAAGGAGCACCTGTGGGACTAGAAACCCCAGTCCTTCCGGCCCAAGGTTGCTGTCCTCTAGTGGGATTTGAACCCCTGACTTTCCGGCCTGAAGTACCTTGCCCCAACCACTAGGCCACTCCTCCACTCCTTTTATGGTAACATCGTCTAATTTCAGAGTTGTAGGTGGAGAGAAGGTTGGGTCGGTGGTTATGTATAGAGCTTCCATCTTTTCCTGGTTTATGAACAGACTATGTTTACTAAATCATTTTCTTACTTCAGCGAAGCACTTTTGCAGGCTTGTGGTGTCATTTGATAGGAAGTTAATGGACGTGAAGAACATTATCATCCGCACAGATCTGGTATAGAATCTGTTGTGATTTGAATATTTGTCATAATAGTTGAATGAAGATATTGAAAAGGAGAGCCGAAAGGTTTGAACCTTGTCGTACTCCCATTTGCTGAGTGAACAGATTTGATGTCATCTGCCTGATTATTACCTGTTGCTTTCTAGAATCTAGGTAGGAACTGAACCAGCTAAGGATGGAGTGCAGTCTTGGATAGCCTTTGTAGAAGTTGATGGTGTGAAAGGGAGTTGAAAGCGGAAGTGATGTCTAGGAATATTAGTAAGAATGCTTTGTTGCTGTTTTGCACGCAAGATGTAAGTGTGTTTAGTAGGGAAGTGCTGAGGGTTTTGACCCCATAGTATTGTCTGAACCCATGTTGGTATGGGTCTAGAAATGCCTGCTCATTGAGATGGTCCTGGAGTTGTGACAGGACAATTTTCTGTATTTATCTTAGTGACGAACGGGATGCTGGATATTGGTCGGTAGGATTTAGGGGAGATTGAATCAAGTTTTATGTTTTTCAGGAGAGGTCGAATGGAAGTCTGTTTGAGCAAGGTGGGCATAAGGCCTAGGGACAAGGATGCATATACTATGCGCATTACAAATGGGCTGAGGTGCAATCGAATAAGCTTTACCCATGGCACAGGGCAGGGGTCTAGAGTGGAGATGGTTGTGTTGAGATTCTGAATCATATCTTCAATGTTTTTAAGTGATGGGAGTTTGAATTGTATCTATATCTTGTGGATTATCATTTTAGTTTAAATCATTTTTATTAGTAGTATTATTGACTCTGAACATGTGGTAGACAACCAAATACAGTAAACATATTCCATAACTCTATACAACTTTGTGCTTTCTCCCCTACAACCTTCTTTACACCCATCAATGCCGAGGCTTACAAGGAAATCATCCAACAAAATATTCAGCACACAAAAACTTTCCAGACTCTCTTACTGCTAACGTTATCTCCTTTTACATCCTCCCGCTTCAGGTCCGTGTTATCCCCTGCCCCTTCCTTCCCCACCCCTCCCCTCTAACCCACCCCATTTCCCATGTCCCCACCAGAGCTCCTTTCCCCCTTATCCTGTCAGACCTATCCTCCTTTCAGTGTTCTCCCCCCCCCCCCCACCCGTGCTCCGCCGGCCCTCTTCTTCTGAAAGCCCCTTAACTCTTAAAATACATTTACTCTTAAATGATACTGAACTAATACCTAAGCTAGGCGAGAGTCTCGGTCCTCAAACGTCTCCCACACTTGTGCAAACCATTCCTGTTTCTTTTCTCCTAACAATTGGGCTGTTTTCCACTCCATAATCTTTAGTTCTGACATTGTGCATTTCCACCCTTGAATCTCTGGGGGGGTCTCCGACAACCATTTTCTCAGTATACAAAGCTTCGCCAATATAAACGCCCTCTGACAGAGCTGCTAAAATGGCTTCCCGAAACTTTTCCCAATCCCCAACAGTCCAAACAGGCACCACTCAGGTGGCGGAACCCTGTATTGCTGGCTCTGGCCGCTAACCTCTTTCCAGACTTCCCCCCAGAATCTTTATATCTTTGCACACGCCCAGAATTTATGTGTAAACGTACCTGATTCTAATCCACAAAACTTACACACATCTGTCGAGGTTATGCCTGCTCGAGCCGCCCACACATCATGAACATATGCCTGCCATAAGAACCTGTACTGTATTTCCTGTAATTTGACCGACTCAGACAGATCTTTTATTACGCTAAAAGCCTGTTGCAATATCTCCACTGTGATGTGAACCATCCAATCCTGCTGCCAGTGCACTGCTAGTTTCCACAGTGGTCCTAAATCACTATCTGGACAGATCTCCCTCCTCAATTGTGTCACTGTTATTTTGCTTTCTAGTGTGTTTAACAGGTCTAACATTCCCCCCTACTTTAAGTACTGGGCCATGGGTCAATTGCTGCTGCCGAACATAGTGCCTGACCTGCAAGTAAAAATAAAATTGTCTTGGTTTGAGGTTATATCTCTGCTGCAACTCTAAGAAGGAGTCCATTTCTGACCCTCCCTTCATCCGCAGATGCCCCACGCACACCACTCCCCGCCTTGCCCATTCTTTCCCCACTCTACGTTGGGATCCCGGAGTAAATTCCTCATTGCCCACTAAAGGTAAACAGTCCGTGCCTCTCCAACTACTCTTTTTGTACTGGCACAAAACCCTCCATGCCTGGTGTAATGTTTGTAAATATACTGAGGCTTTCCAGGCCAGACTCACCTCCCCCCTCCGCCTATGTAGCATACATGTCCTGTGACCGGGTCCCGACATCTCGTCCACTAAACCAAGTGGTATACTGTTTTCCATACCTAATATAAGATCTCGTAGAGGTCTAACCAGGTACATCAGATTATAGAATCTCAATGGCATTAATCCCAACCCACCGTCCTCCTTAGGTCGCATCAAAACTGAGAGGGCTATACGGGGTTTCCGCCCTTTCCACAAAAATTTGTTGATGTGCTTCTGCAACACCAAAACATCTTTCTTTAAGATCCAGAGAGGGACGTGCCGTAGTAAGTAGACCCACCTGGGTAGTTCCACCATTTTAAATAGCACTACTCTACCCATCAGAGAAATAGACAGATTTTGCCACTTTGTCAATCTCGCTATTGTTTTATCTAACATTGGCTGGACATTTATATTGTACAACTGCAACATCTTTTCAGGTATCTGAATCCCCAAATACCGAATTTGCCCCTCTGCCCACATTAACGGGAATTCACCTTGCCACGTTTCCTTAACTACTCTTCCCACATCTAGCACCAGCGATTTGGTTTTGTTTATCTTCAATCCTGAAAGGAGCCAAACCACTCAATCTGCTGCAAAGCTAAGGCGAACGATTCCTGCAAGTCTCTTAAGCAAAGTAGCATGTCATCGGCGAATTCACTTATTTTTATGTCCCCCCCTTTCTCACTCCATTCCCCTTATCTTTTCTAACCTATTTAAGGTCAGCAGTAAAGGTTCTAATTGCAATACAAACAAAAGGGGGGGAGAGAGGGCAGCCCTGCCGCGTCCCTTTCCGCAGCTCAAACGGCTGCGAGTATTCTCCTCCAATCTGAATGCTAGCTAGCAGTTCCTTGTAGAGGGCCCTGACCCACTCCAAGTATGCTCCACCAAAACCGAACCGCTTCATCACCTCGAACATATATGGCCAAGAGACCCTATCGAACGCCTTCTCTGCATCTAGGCTCACTAATATTAATGGTATCTCTTGGAAGAGGCAAAAATCCATACTCAACAAGATCTTACTGATATTCAAAAAAGCCTCTCTGCCCTTAACAAAACCCAACTGGTGGGGTCCAATTAACCTCGGCAAGATTCCCTGCAGTCTCGTTGCCAGTACCGACGCTAGCAGCTTCATATCACAATTTATTAACGAAATCGGCCTATATGATGATGGATCTTGCTTAGGTATTAACGTGATAGATGCCGTCCTCATCTCTCTCAGAAAATTCCCTGACTCCAACACCTCCGCATAAAGCGCTGCTAGAGTGGGCATCACATTATGCTCCAACATTTTGTAAAATTCTATCCCAAACCCATCTGGCCCAGGGGCTTTATGGGGCGCCCCTGCTTTGATGACTCGCTGTAGTTCCCGTCCTGATATCGGCTTGTTCAGCTCCTCTAATTCCTGTTCCGTTAGTTTCGGTAATGTCACAGCATCCAAGAAAATCCTCTCCTGCTCCCTATCTTCTATATCGGGGGTGTACAGGTCTAGATAGAACTGCCTAAAGATCTGCATAATTTGCTGCATGTCTTTATGCCTTACCCCTGCTCTATCCTGAATTACAGCTATGACTTTATTACAAGTCCCCTCATGCACTAGGCGTGCCAGCAGACTACCTGTACGATCTCCATATCGAAAAAATTGATGCCTATAGTACTGCATAGAGTACACTGCTCTTTCCTGAAGTATTTGATTTAAACATTTCTGCCGTTCCAGGTAGGCTGCTAGGTTTTTTGGGTCTCTTCTCAACAAGGCTATCCGCTTAAGGTCTTGAAGTTCTTGTGCTAAGCACAATACCTTCTCATTAACCTTTTTCCTTTCTCTTGCTACAAATGCAATAATGTGCCCCCTAATCACTGCTTTCCCTGCCTCCCATATAACAGCAACTTTACTTGCTGGGGTATCATTGAATCGCAAGTACTCCTCCCAGTGTTTCACTAAATATATCTGAAATTCTTTGTTTTCCATAGCTGTCTCGGAAAGGACCACTTACTCCTCCCGCCTCTCCATCCTCTCCAATCTATCTTTAACTATCGCATGGTCAGAAACAGCAATAGGTGTAATCTCAATTTTTGTGACTTTCCCAAAATGTTCTCTGGAAATCAGCATATAATCTATCCGGGACCACGACTGATGGGCTCTCGACAGATGCGTGTAATCTCTCTCTCCTTCGTGCAGCACTCTCCATGTGTCTATTAACCCTCCCACTCTACAAATGTAGCTTACTCCTTTCCTCTTCCATCCTCCTCCCCCCTTTGATTGCGACTTATCTAATTCGGGGTCATGTGGGCAGTTGAAGTCACCTGTCAGTATTGCTGGCACTTTCGGGGCAGCCACTACCTTCCTTGCAATATTCTGAAAAAACTGGTGGTTATATATATTTGGAGCATATATATTACCCAAGAATAACTCCTCTCCTTGTATCCGGATGTGTAAAAAGATGTATCTCCCCACTGCATCTGCCTCCTCCTTGATCAGGTCTACCGATATCCCTTTTTTATCAGGATCGCTACACCTCCCTTTCGCCCCCCTGGGGTAGCTGCATATATCTGCCACACCCAATCTCTCTTCAATTTCTGATGTTCAATCGCACTCAAATGCGTTTCTTGCAAGAGCGCTACGTGAACTCCCTCTCTTTTTAACGTCTGCAAAATCTTAGTGCGGTTTACTGGTGAGTTCACTCCCCCACATTCCACGTGACTATGCGCATGTCATGTCTCATCGCCCTCCTCTCTCCTGGATGCACCAGTAGGTCTCTGTTCCACTTTCCACTTTGCCTGGAGTTGCCCAGCCTCAACTCCAAGCACTCCCCCCTTCTCCTTTCTACTACAGTCTGCACCCCTAAGTACCCTATCCTCTTTGTCCCTACAGCACTTATTCCCTCCTTTCCCCCCTTTCCCCCCATCCAGCCACTCAGCTCCACTTCCCTCGCCCCCTCCCCCTCCCTTCCCCCCTCTGCCCCATTAAAATAAATCATCACCACCCTCAGCTAAGGCTTGCTGAGGTCCGAACCCGTGTGGTACGCCACAGGGCTGCCTCGAGTTATCGACTGTATCCTTCCCTTATTCATCAGTAGTCATTCCCAGATTCAGGGCCACACAACCCCACCCTTTCTGACTAAACAATATATGTTGATATATTATTGTGTTACTTTTACACACCAACATTAACATTAACCTTTGCTCTCTCCATCCCCTACCGCAGAACATTTTTACCCAGCAAATTAGCCAATTAGCTACCCCTATCAAAGTCCACAATTACTCCCTTGAGTCCTCTTTATTGTTGTTGTTCCCACCATCTCTTTTCCAGCACTGCACCGTAGGCCCTTCACTCCGATGCTAGATCCAGTTCTCCAGTCGCTTTCCTCACCATATCTGACACAAAACGCTTAGCTTCACTGATTTTGGTAAACATGTAGTTTTTCCCCTGGTCGGTAATCCGTAGCGTGACGGGAATGCCAACGTAAAACGTAATTTCTTTTTAAACAGTTCTGAGCAGATAGGGGAAAATTCTTTTCTTCTTGCTGCAACCTCTGCCGAATAGTCCTGGAAAATCAAGATTTTTTGGTTTTCTAACACCAGCTCTCCTTTCTTCCGAAATACCTGGAGCACTTGCATTTTGTGTTGAAAATTCAGAATCTTTGCGATGACTACCCGCGGCCTCTGCCGCGGCTCCACTCTTGTTCCAAGCCTGTGCGCCCGCTCTACTTTTAACTCCCCCACCAGTTCGCTGAGGCCCAGCTCTTTCGGAAGCCATTTTTCAATTAGAGGCACTAACATGCGATCTGTCGTTGCTTCTGAAAGTCCCACCAATCTCAGTTGTTTCTCCTCGATCTGTTTTCCAGATCGTCAGCCTTAGCCATGAGCATTTCAATCCGCACCTGTTGTGCTGTGCTCTCTCGCGCCAATCGTCCCTCTTTGTCCTCGGCTGCTGACACGCGGTACTCCAATTCCTCTACCCTGTGACCCATCTCTGTCATCACCTCTCCCACGGTTTCCAACTTCTTCAGAATCTGGTCAAACTTGGGATCGAGGAGCTTTACCACCTCTCTCTCGCCACCTCTTCAGTCGCCGATTCCACGCACTCCACCCCAGGGGACGCCAGTTGCAGGCCTGCAGATGAGGAGGCCCCCTGTTTGTTGGATTTCTCCTGGTCTTTTCTCACCGGTGGAGGCATCTTTTCTTCAAATTTCCACTCCAATAATATCCGCTTTCCTTCACCCTTGATATTATACTCTTTTCTGCTCTCCTGCGTTAATATAGCATTTAATATTGCAGGTTAATTCTCGAGGCAGCCCCAGAGCGAGCAGGAGACCTCCTTACTCACTCGTGTGTCACGTGATCTCCCGGATTATCATTTTAGCACCTGGTGTCGCTGGAATGTCGTCTGATTGGGGGGCATGCATCTGTTTGGAGAGCAAATAGGAGGCTATTTTCTGAGGGCATATTTTATCTTGTAAAATACCTCTAATGGTTGCTTTATGAGTGTTTTAGCTATGGAGAATAATTATTTTGGTTTACTTGTAGCGCCAGTGATGAGGTTGCTGTAGTATTCTTTTCTACATTTTAGTGTTTCTTTGTTATATAGTTTAAGCTGCTCTAAATATGAGGTTTGGATAAGGGGGTTTCTTGAGGCTTTCCATTTCTGTCCGTCTGTGTAAATAGCTTTTCTGTTTCTGTAGGGAGGCTGAGAACCATGGGACTCTTTTGAGATGTTTTGTTGAAATTTTCCTGGGAGGTGTGACGGCTGTGGTGGCCAGGGTGTCGTTCCATCCTTGGATCATTTTGTTGATGTCTACTTCTTCAACTTTGATAGATTCTAGCTGTGGGATGACCATTTTAAGGAATTGTTTGTTACTGAATTCTTCAAATCTCCAGGTTGTAAGTGGTGTGGAGGTCTGCATTGTTTGCTGTGGGGCGAGAGGGATGAGGAACAGAATGGTCGCATGGTCTGACCAGGGTACTGGTAAAATGGTATGAGGTGCATGATGGGGATTGGGGAGGAGGTCTGATTGCATGAATATGAGGTCAAGGATGTTTCCTTTCACATGGGTTGGTTTGGAGATAATCTGGATGTATTCAAGGGTTCCCATGGCATCAAAAGCACTTGATTGAGAGATGGGGGCAGAGGCCAGATTAAGGTCTCCAAGTATTACCAGGGGCTGTGTCTGTTTGGAGTGAAACAGGCAGTTTCTAAGAGCATAGTGAGTTCAATGGCGTTGCTATGAGGGGCTCTGCAAGTTAGGCAGAACGAGAAGGTATTTGATATGTTTAGGGTGTTGATTTCTGTGGTAGTGCTAGTCAGTGATGTTGAGCTTCAGATACTCTTTGAAAATTATACAGACACCTGTACCTCTACTGTTTGCTCTGTTCAAACTGAATATTGTGTATGATGGAGGACATAATTGGTTTAGGAATACAGAGTCTGTGTCACTGAACCAAGTTTCAATAATGCATAAGGGGCCCGATTTTGAGCTGGGCAGTGCTATGCACCACATTAGTGCATAGCTCACCCCTCTCTCGTCTAACCTGGATTTTCCAGGCCGGTGTCATATGTGGCTTCGCTATCAAAAATCCGGGTGTTGCCGCACAGCCAGGAAGCCGCAGGAGCTACCTGTGTAGTACCGATTTTCGATGCTACATGGTTAGCCCCAGTGCCTTAAAGATAGGTGAGGTTTTCCCATGCCTATCTTTAAGGCACAGATTGCTAACCATGTAGCATCAAAAATCGGTGCTACACAGGTAGCACCATGGTCTGCCTTTGTTCTGCCCCGGAACACCCCCCAACATGCCCCGATGCTGAACGAATAGCATCTGGGCATGTAAGGGACATATCCAGGATTTTTGAAGGGCACTACCCATGTAGGTGCCCTTCGAAAATCCTGGATAAGGCATTTACATGGGTAACTAGGGAAGTTGCCTGTGTAAATGCCTTCGAAAATTGAGCCCAAGATGTCTAGAGTATGTTCTTGGATGAAGTCAGTTAGGGTCTGAAGCTTATTTCAAGCAGAGCATGCATTTATGAGAGCATAGGGAGGATATATCCATGGATTTTGGGGGGTTTGTCTTTATTAATTGAGTGAGTAATCCCTACTAACAAGCAGTGTCTTTTTTAGATACTGGGAATGGATCTGCTATGTTAGAGCACCCTCTAGTGGGTATCTGTAATTATGGATTATGGGGATCCGATGATTGTGACCTAAAGTGGCTGCCTCTGTGAGGAGGGTAGTTATCAGCAGTAGTAGAAAGAAGTGCAAGGTATAGATAATATACCTTTGTCCTCTGTCTTCCATGCTATGTCCAAATAGTGTGTTGTGGTAGGTGTTCTTTGTGGAGGCGCATCCAGTATGAAAGAGTGGGGAGTTGGTGATATGATGTAAAGGATTATCTTCTTTCTGCTGTCTGCACGGTATGGCTTCTCTAGTCAATTGGCTACTCTAAGAGCTACGCATAAGGGCCCTTTGGCAAGGCCCTTAGGTGTGGGTGCTCTGGAGGGTGCTTCTTTTTAAAAAGCGATCAAGGTTGCTGATTGGTTCAGCTGGGGGAGCGGGGAGGAGCTCACCTCCCACTCACTGCGAGTGCTGCTAGCTGGGCTCCCTCTCCGGTGTTGGCATTGCACCAGAGAGCGCTTCTTTTTTAAAAGAGATCAAGACTGCTGGTTGATTCTGCTGGAAGAGTGGGGAGGAACGCACCTCCCAGGAGGGAGGAGTGGCTCAGTAGGCTCAGTGGTTGGGATAGATTACCTTAGGCCAGAGGGCCAGGGGTTCAAGTCCCACATAGGAACAAGTAACCTCAGGCTAGAAGGACTGGGGTCTCTAGTCCCATGGCTACTCCCTGTGGCATTGGGCAAGCCACTTAATCCTCTGTTACCGCAGGAACACTTAGATTGTGAGCCCTTCAGAGACAATGAAATAAAAAGTGCCTGTTAGAATATATCTGTAAACCACTCTGATACATGCAGTATATCAAGTGCCTAAACCATAAACCATTCTTTTTTAAAAGAGATCAAGGCTGCTGATTGGTTCATCTGGGGGAGTGGGGAGGAGCTTACCTCTCGCTCACTACTGGTGTCACTGGCTGCACAACCTCACTGATGTTTGGATCACACCAGAGGCGCTTCTTTTTTTTTTTTTAAAGAGATCACCTCCCACTTGCTGCTGGTACTGCTGACTGGACTTCCTCGCCAGTGTTCTCTATCGTTTGCGCATGTGCTATGTGTTTTTATTTCTCAAAGAATAAGCAGCATAGCATCCAAATAAAAGAATGATGACATCAGATGGAGTTAGAAGTCAGAGAATTGTTTCCAAAGCTGTATAGCATTCTAGACTGCTATATCATGGATGCGTGGGTGTTCCTGCATCTGAGGAGTCATACAGGGCAACTTCAGTTCCATGTTTTTCTTATGTCCACGGAAGGGTTAATCTTTTATGCCTTAAAATCACTTTTCACACCAGACTGACATTTATTTTTGACAAATTATTCTCCTTAGTACTTTTCTAGTATATTTGTTTTATCTCCAGGAACAAGCAGGAATACGTCATCACATATGGGTACGTCGGTACCGACGGAGCCCGCGCGGGAAAGCTCCCCAGCTTTTCAGATTAAAAGCTTTTGGGGCCTCCCACTGCACATGCGCGCTGCCTTCCCGCCTTCCTGAGCAGCTCTCGTCAGTTTCTTTTTTTCCGCGGAGCCAGCAGGTCGTGTTCCTGTCACCGCTGAAGAAATTGTTAATTTTATTGTTTTCTTTAGACCGCGTACCTGCCTTCCCCATTCTGAAACCGGTACTGCCGGTCTCTCTTTCTTTCTTTAAAAAAAAAAATAAAATTTTTCTTTTCTTCAGCACAGCTTGGTACTTTGTTAGGCCTTCAGGCCTACACAATTTCTCCTCATGGAGAAGCCAGTTCCTGGTTTTAAAAAGTGTACCAAGTGCAGTGCTGTCATTCCTCTTACAGACACCCATGAATGGTGTCTTAAATGTTTAGGACCTGACCATTCCATACCGGACTGCCCATCCTGCTCCCAGATGTCGAAACGTGGATTGCAGAACCGGGCCAACAAGTTCCATGTGCTGTTTCCTTCAGAAGCATCACAGTCACAAACTCCATTTTTCCGACCTTCCTCCTTATACTATGGTGAGGCAGTTCAATTCTCCCCCATCTCTCCTGGCCCTCTTGGGTCAGGAAGTCTCCTCCCTCCTTGCCCAGGGGGCAATAGAGGAGGTCCCTCTTCTTCAACAGGGGATGGGATTCTACTCCCCTTATTTTCTAATACCAAAGAAGACAGAGGGCTTCAGACCAATTCTGGATCTGAGAGAATTGAACAAATTTCTTTTCAAGGAGAAATTCAAAATGCTTTCTCTGGGCATTCTCCTTCCATACCTTCAGAGTCAGGATTGGCTTTGTTCTCTAGATCTAAAGGATGCGTATACACACATACTCATCCACCCATCCCACAGAAAATACCTTCGATTTCTGTTTCAGGGAAAACATTTCCAGTACAGAGTACTCCCCTTCGGTCTAGCCTCTGCTCCAAGAGTGTTCACCAAATGCATGGCAGTCGTAGCTGCCTTTCTAAGAGGCCTGGGAATTTTCATATTCCCATACCTGGACGACTGGCTCATCCGAGCTCCCTCTCAGTCCCAGGCCCAAATTTCCCTGGACCGCACAAGGCGTCTTCTGCAGTATCTAGGACTGGTAGTAAACCTTCCCAAGTCTCAACTAATCCCTACTCAGTCTCTCGAGTTCATAGGGGCCCAGTTAGACACCATCACTGCAAGGGCCTACCTGCCTCAGGTCAGGGCCCAACGCCTGCTGAGTTTGGCCTTCCAAGCTCAGTCCAGCAGTCATTTGACAGCCCGGGAAATGCTGCGACTTCTGGGCCACATGGCCTCCACGGTACATGTGGTGCCCTACGCTCGTCTGCATATGAGAGCAGCTCAATGGACCTTGGCCACCCAGTGGACTCAAGCATCTGGAGCGCTCTCCGACCAAATACTCACCTCAAGCCGTCTATTTTGGTCCCTCCAATGGTGGACATCCACCAAGAATCTGTTGTTGGGGGCCCCCTTCCAACCTTTGTTGTCCCAAGCAACCCTCACAACAGATGCCTCCCAGACAGGGTGGGGAGCTCATCTTCAGAACCTCTCCACTCAGGGCACTTGGTCTCCACAGGAGGCCACCCTTCATATCAACCTCCTGGAACTGCGAGCAATTTACCTTGCCCTCAAGGTCTTCTATACCCTCCTTGTCAACCTGACTGTCCTAGTTCAGACAGACAATCAGGTAGCCATGTTCTATATAAACAAACAAGGAGGGACAGGCTCTCTGTCGCTTTGCAACGAAGCTCTCAGAATATGGGCCTTCGCCAGAGAGCATCAAATTCACCTTCTTGCAGTGTATCTTCCAGGAGTTCAAAACTCTCGTGCAGACAGACTCAGTCGAGTTCTGCTTCCACACGAATGGTCCCTACATATGGACCAGATACGCAGAATCTTTCAGGAATGGGGGACCCCGGACATAGACCTCTTTGCAAGTCCGTGGAATGCCAAACTTCCCCGGTTCTGTTCCAGAACTCAGTGTCAGGGAGCTCAGGCCCACGATGCCTTCCTCCTGCATTGGGGTCAGGAATTCCTCTATGCCTTTCCACCCATTCCTCTAATATCCAAGACTCTGTTCAAGCTCCAGAGGGATCACGGGACTATGATCCTCATAGCTCCCCGCTGGCCACGCCAGGTGTGGTTCCCTCTACTTCTGCATCTCTCCCAGGGATCCTCCCTGGACCTGGGAGCTGCGCCAGACCTTCTGTCTCAGGAGGAGGGGACTTTGTGGCACCCAAACCCCAAATCCCTACATCTCAGAGCTTGGTTACTGAAGGCCTAAGTCTTCAAGACTTTAATCTTTCTCAACCTGTGACAGATATCCTTCATGCCTCTAGGAAACCTTCCACGAGGCGTTCTTATGCTTTCAAATGGAAACGTTTTTCCATTTGGTGTGCTCAGCAGGGTCTTGACCCTCTAGCACTTCCTTTGAATTCCCTCTTGGACTATCTCCTGCATCTTTCAAATGCAGGCCTTAAGACGAATTCAGTAAGGGTCCATTTGAGTGCTATTGCAGCATCCTTAAAACCTATAAATGGACAACCTGTCTCCTCTCATCCTCTTGTTTCACGTTTCATGAGAGGCCTGACTCTAACTAAACCTCCCATCCGACCTCCTCCGGTAGCATGGGATTTGAACCTAGTTCTAGGTCAGCTTATGAAGCCACCTTTTGAGCCTTTGGACTCTACCTCCTTCAAATTTCTTTCCTGGAAGGTTGTTTTCCTTATTGCAGTCACTTCGGCTCGCCGCATCAGTGAACTGCAGGCTTTAGTGGCTCATCCACCTTATACTAGGTTTCATCATGATAAGGTGGTCCTTAGGACGAATCCCCACTTTATGCCCAAAGTGGTCTCGCCCTTTCATCTTAATCAAGAGGTATATCTACCTGTCTTTTTCCCGGCTCCTCATGCATCCAGTGCAGAGAGGAACCTTCATACTCTGGATTGTAAAAGAGCTCTTGCCTTTTACCTCAACAGGACTCAACCACATCGAAAGTCTTCCCAACTTTTCGTGGCTTTTGATCCTTCTCATTTGGGACTTCCAGTCACCAAGCGTACACTTTCCAATTGGATCGCTCAGTGTATTTCTTTTGCTTACCAGAGTAAGAACATTCCTATGGAGGGCCATGTCACAGCTCACAATGTGAGGGCCATGGCCACTTCTATGGCTCATCTTCACTCTGTGTCCATAGATCAGATCTGTCGAGCAGCCACTTGGGCCTCGGTTCATACCTTCACAGCCCATTACTGCTTGGACAAGGACTCCCGCCGGGATGCCTTGTTTGGTCAGGCTGTCCTCAAACACCTGTTCCATACTTAAACAACTCCTGCCCACCTTCCCTGGATGGATGCCTGAGATCCATGCGAAGATGGTTTACCCTTGGAGGGGGATCTCCCAGGCATCTTAGCTAGGGAGTCCCCATATGTGATGACGTATTCCTGCTTGTTCCTGGAGATAGCACAGTTACTTACCTGTAACAGGTGATCTCTGGGAACAGCAGGAATTAGTCATCACAACCCACCCACCTCCCCTAGGAGTTGTATCTCTATCTATCTTCCTGTCCTCTCTCTCTATTGTCTCAGCTTTAAACTCGAACTGACGAGAGCTGCTCAGGAAGGCGGGAAGGCAGCGCGCATGTGCAGTGGGAGGCCCCAAAAGCTTTTAATCTGAAAAGCTGGGGAGCTTTCCCGCGCGGGCTCCGTCGGTACCGACGTACCCATATGTGATGACTAATTCCTGCTGTTCCCAGAGATCACCTGTTACAGGTAAGTAACTGTGCTTTACTGACCTCTTAAGTTTCCCTCATTTTTTGCCCACCCACATATTGATTCTTTATTTCAATAGGGCTTTTTTCACCTAAAGTACAGAGAGTGAATACATCCAGTAGCTTCAAGAAGGGCATACTGTGTGACAGCACCATGTCAGACATTGACACCCATAATGTGTATCTTCTATGCCTGGGACATAAGTTTGATAGCCCTAGCTGTTCCACTAGCCAATAGATGTCAGTTTGGGGTCTTCTAGACCATCACAAGTATATGGAGAGACTCTTTGGCTTTTTCAGTCCATGGGCATTTATGGTATTGACCTCTAAGAGGCCCTAACTTTGCATCAGATGCTGGTGATGCATTATTACTGAGCACTGTTCCACCTCAGCATCCAGTTACTGGTAGAGACCATTGACATGGCATCTTCTAAGTCTCACCTGATGCATGCAAATGATTCTGCTGCATTGGCACTGAAAACAATGCAGCACTGCCATTTGTCCTCATCAATGTGTGTTCCTGAGAGCATGAGATCAGTCTGCCCTTTTATTTTCTCTTCCAGCATCACTTTGGCATGCTTCTGCTTTGTCTCTTGGAGCACTGAGAGGTGGAAGAGTAGATTCCATTGAGGGAGAGGCAGAACTTGCAGCCCTCTCTCCACTCCATGCAGAGGCACTGCTGAGCCATTGTCACTCTTTGCTCTCTAGAGAAAAGGAGAAGCTAAAAATTTTAAAATACATATTTTTCATGTTTTAGAATTTGTGTTTTGTATGTGTTGATAAATAGATTTAGCGCTCTGTGAATATAATTAATGGGTTTGAGTGCTGAAGTGCAAATGCACATGAACAGTGTAGATCCCAGTAGCATGGTTATATGAGAGTGAATGTAAGGAGCAAGGACATATTAATACTGGGGCAGGGGAAGAAGAAACATGTTTGGTTAGTGAGTATATTGTGATAACATAAGAACATAAGATATGCCATACTGGGTCAGACCAAGGTCCATCAAGCCCAGTATTCTGTTTCCAACAGTGGCCAATCTAGGTCATATGTACCTAGCAGTTTCCCCAAGAGACACAAGTTCCACAATGCTTGTACTGGGTCAAGCATTGATATCTTCGGTCACTTCTTAATAATGGTTTATGGACCTTTCCTCCAGGAACTTGTCCAAACCTTTTTTAAACCCAGCTACACTAACAGCCTTTACTACATCCTCCGGTAACAAATTCCAGAGTTTGATTACACGTTGAGTGAAAAAATATTTTCTTTTATTAGTCTTAAATAGTTTACCCTGTAGCTTCATTGCATGTCCCCTAGTCTTTCTATATTCTGATAACGTAAACAATCGATCTACGTTTACCCGTTCCACTCCGTTCATTAATTTATGTCACATAAGAACTGTCAAAGCAACTATTCAAGAAAAGTGTGATCATAGTCATTTTTTTAAAAGAACAAGAAAGCACTCCAAAATGGGGCATTTTTCAGACTATTTAGAAAAAACATTTTTCCATTTCACTGGCATCATATAGACCCCTGTTACTAAGGTACAGTAAGATTTTGTAGTTGAAGAGGAGGAGAGTGGAATGAATCTCGCTATCTGCTTTCCCAGAATCCTCTCTGAAAAACTCCATTTTGAAATGAATGCCTAAAAAACAGTCTGTGTGTGTGTACTGTGAACCTTCAAAATGCTGACAAGACTAATTGCAGACAGAATGTTTTACCCATGAGTATACATAAACAAGGGAAAGACAGGAATTGGGGGAGGTTAAGGGAGATGGGATATAGCAATAAGAATCCTGCAAAAGACCATAAAACAAGAGAACAATGAAGGAAAATGTTTCCAAGGTTGTTGTAAGGAATAACCATATAAGGGAAAAGGGACAAATGGGTTAAAGAGAAAAAAATGTGAAGTGAATGTATAAAATAGTGCTTTGTAAGATGTACCTTAGGCAAATAGTGTCTGCAGCCCTCTATTGAGTGATGTCATTTTCTGCCTCACAAGATAACAACACGGTGTTATATTTGCTGCAGACCTGTGTATTTTAGTTCAATAAATTAGATTGGTTTTTACTTATACAAAATTATGCACAAATTATAAGGAGTGGGCGGGGTCCGATACTGAGGTGCCAACGCAGCACTATGGCACAAATTTAAAAAGCCTCAATATAGTTAACGTGCATTAATGAAGTTAGTGCACATTAACCTCTAGTAAAAGGGCCCCATAGTAACTTCAAAATCACAGTGGTTAACTGCTAGGAGTGTTCCAAGTATTTTTAGGAGGGCTGCCATGCTGTGAACACAAAAAATGGATCTACTGTGCATTAACTACATGATAAATAATGTGTGATGTAGTTAACTACACCTCTTGGTGGCATTAATCGTTTTGCATTGTTGTCCATGTTAACAGTTAATGTGCAGTAAATACCTCTGCATTAACTGTAAGGTACAGTCCCCACTTCAAAATGGGATTTTCTGCATTAGTTGTTTAATGCAGAAATTACTGCATGCTCTGTTAACTGACTGGTGCTGTTAGTGAGTGGCAATTCCCATGTTAAACAGCTAAGGGAGCTTAAGATCATGTTTAAAGGTTAACACGTGCTAATTAAAGTTAACACGTGTTAAATGCTGCAACAACACATAGACATGAATAGGCAGTGGCAGGACTTAACGCACACTAACATTTAGTAAACATACCCCTTAGTAAATGGGACAATAGACTGAAAGTAAAGAGGGTGGCATAATAAATAATTGGAGCTATACAGGCAAAAGGAAGGTCGCTTGGACTTACTGCTGCTACTCTGTTCTGAAATCTGTTAAGGTAGAGATTGCGGAAAGTAGGCTGAGCACTTAATTTGGGGGAGGGTCATTTCATTAACGATTGATTTTATTTATATAAGAGAAAATAAATGTCAAAACCATAAATATCCAAAAGAAGAAACAAAATGAAATAAAGGTCCCCTTTTTTACTGATTAAAACAAACAAAAGTTTAGCAATATAAAAAATTAAAGTCCCCTGGGTCTTTCCTGTTCCTTGAGCCCCTCAGTTGTACTGTACTCCATCCATGGGTCTCCAGAAGTGCATATGGGACAGGAGTGATTCCCAGCTGCTCCTGCCCCTCCACTGCCATTTTTCAAAATAGTACTGGTCAAGCTGAGACTGGTACTACTCCACTATACATTCGTGGGTGAATAACTAGAGACAGGACTGGAGGTGGTGTACAGCCTTCAACAATTCACTATCCAAACACTTAACTTTTGGCTGTATAAACTGCTACATAATCAAAAGTTAAACATCTATTTTGGGACAAACCAGGGCAGAGGTAAAAGTTATGAGGAGAGTGGCAAAATCCATCCATTGCCCATAATGTGTGTTCTGCTCTGAAAGCATAAATAACATGTCTAACTTACATACACAATATTGAATCTGTGTGCCATGCTCAGTTGCTTCATTTCACCATTATAGTGTCTCTCAAAGTTTAAAAGGTACAGGGGATAGTCTTCTAATAGTAATAGTAGTTGATGCTGGTGATCCCTGTTATGTACTTCTTTGCTTATGACGCATATCTAATTTTCATGTAAAAAAATGTTAACCTTTTCTGTAATCTCCAGGAACAAGCAGGAATGTAGTCATCACATATGGGTATCATCGGTACCAACGGAGCCTGCGCGGGAATGCTCCCAGGGTCCATTCAGAAAGCTTTTGGGAGCATCCCACAGCACCTGCGTGCTGCCTTCCCGCCTTTCCCAACTGCCTCTCTCCGGTTCTTCTTTTTCCGTGGAGCCAGCAGGTCGTGTTCCTATCACCGCAGAAGAATTTCTTTATTTCTTTTTGTGGTCGCATCTGCCTTCTCCGATGCTCTACCGGTACCGCCGGTCTTTCTTTTCTATTTTAAAACATATATATATATATATATATTTGTTTTTTTTCCTTTCTTCAGGTGCACCCGCCTTTTTGGGCCTTAGGCCCAAAAACTTCCTTAACATGGAAAAACCTGCCTCAGGTTTTAAAAAGTGCACAAAATGTGGCGGTACCATTTCCGTCACCGACACCCATGAATGGTGTTTAAAATGTTTAGGTCCTGACCACTCCATCACAGATTGTGTGTCCTGTGCTATGATGTCTAAAAGAGGTCGACAGAACCGAGCTGCTAAACTCAGTACCCTGTTTCCCTCTGATGCCGCTTTGGTGGCATCGACGTCTTTCAGGGCTTCCTCTTCTTCCCATGGATCTCAGGTAACTAAATATAAATCCAGCCGGTCCTCGAAGGGTAGATCTCCTTCTAAGCATCGAGATGCCTCTGGCGTTGCCCTCGAGGATTCTGCACCGGCAAAATTACCACGGCAGGAGGCTTCGGCTTCCAAAGCATCATCATCGGGGTTCCAGGATGTTCTCGATGGCTCGGCCTCGACAGATCTCCTGGTGCCATGCTCTGGGGTACCAGTGGTTGCCACCGGTACCGACTTCCAAGCATTGGCAGCGTCTATGGACCAGAGAATTCTGTCCATAGAACGCAGTCTAGCGGCTTTCCTTATGGCATCGACGCCCTTGGTACCGCGACAGACAACTCCACCGGTACCGGCACTGGTACCAGTACCGATAGCATCGACATCGACATCGGTGTCTGCTATGCCGGTACCCTGTCCTCCGATGCCCTCTGGTACCGATTCCCCAGTTCCGGTTATTCCCGATACCGATCTTGCTCGGTACGGGTATCGGGCACTGCAGGAGCATCCGGACAGACGATACTTCGATTCCTCAGAAGAATCAGAGGATTCTGAAAGTTCTGTCGATGCAGCGATGCTTCTTCCACAGGAGTCCTCCTCCCCTAAACGCAGGATGTCTCCTCCAGAGGACATGTCTTTCCAAGACTTCATCAGAGAGGTGGCTCGGGGCCTGTCCATCACTGTGGCCCCTGAGACAGAGCCAAGGGCCAAGGAGTTGGATATTTTACAATATCCCAAAACTCCTAAGGAGGCAGCTACCCTACCCATTCATGAGATTCTATATGATCTCATGTTAAGGATGTGGGAAACACCTTTTACCACATCTCCTCATTCTCGTAGGTTAGATACTATGTATTGTATCCCTCCTTGTCCTGGTTTCCATAAAACTCAGCTTCCTCACCACTCTATTGTGGTGGAGTCTGCTATGAGAAGGATTAGGAGTGCGAAAAGACATGCCTCTAATCCTCCAGGACGTGAATGCAAAACTCTGGATGCTTTTGGACGTAGAGTCTTTCAAGCTTCCATGCTTGCTGCAAGAATCAGTTCCTATAGTCTCTACATGGGAATGTTCCTAAAGGAGGTCACTGATCATCTACAGACTTTAAATCCTTTCATCTCTGAGGATAAAATACAGGAGTTTCTCACTTGGCTCAAACATGCCCAAGATGTCTCTAAATTCTTTAACCGTGCAGCCTTCGACTGCTTTGAATGTATAAGCAGAACTTCGGCTATTGCCATAGTTGCACGTAGGATTGCTTGGCTCCAAGCATCTGATTTAGAGCTCTGGGTACAAGATAAATTTGGAAATATCCCTTGTACTGGTGAGAACCTATTTGGTAAAGATTGGCAAGAAAAAGCCAATGAAATGGATGCTGAAAATTCCACTTTGGATAGACTATCCAAGTCTACTACTGATCCTGTTAGGAAAAAGTTGTTCAAGAAAACACCTTTTTCTAAAAAGAAAAGATTTTATCCTGCTTATGCTCAGCAGGCATCTTCTGCAGGTCAGTTTTCAACCAAACGTCAGCAACCACCCAAACAGAAGAAAGCAAAGGCTGCTAGGCCTCAACCGGCCCAGCAGCCTCAGCCTCCTCAGGGCCTTTGACTTTCAGCTAGAGAACTTAGCCTTTCTGGCTCTGGAAGGACCAGAACCGTCCACCATTCCAGGAAGGTTATGTCATTTTGCTCCCAGATGGGGGCAAATAACAGCAGAGCATTGGACACTCTCCATCATAAAAGAGGGATACAAACTCCATTTTTCAAGCATGCCCCCTCCCACAATAGTGAAGCAGTTCAATTCTCCGAACCCTCTCATCGACCTGTTAGGTCAAGAGGTTACCATCCTTCTTGCCCAAGGGGCAATAGAAGAAGTGCCTCTTCATCAACAGGGCACAGGGTTCTATTCCCCTTATTTTCTTATTCCAAAGAAAACAGGGGGATACAGACCTATCTTAGATCTCAGAGAATTAAACAAATTCCTTGTCAAGGAGAAATTCAAAATGATTTCTCTCGGAGCTCTGCTTCCATACCTTCAGAGTCAGGATTGGCTTTGTTCTCTAGATCTCAAGGATGCGTACACCCATGTTCTCATCCATTCCAACCCACAGAAGGTTCCTTCGGTTCCTGTTTCAAGGAAAGCACTACCAATACAGGGTGCTTCCTTTTGGTCTGGCCTCTGCACCAAGGATGTTCACGAAATGCATTTGCTGTGGTAGCAGCATTTCTACGCACTCTGGGAATATTCGTCTTCCCTTACTTGGACGACTGGCTCATTCGAGCTCCAACACATTCAGAGGCCAGGACTTCTCTATCCTGCACAGTGCATATCCTTCAGTATTTAGGGCTGGTAATAAACATCCCAAAATCCAGTCTAACTCCTACTCAGTCTCTAGAGTTCATAGGAGCCTTGCTGGATACCACAAGGGCAAGGGCCTATCTTCCCCAGGCCCGTTGCCTTCGCTTGGTGCAGTTAGCTTCTCAAGCAGTGCTAAAGCCCCTTTTAACTGCTCGAGAAATGTTACAGTTACTAGGCCACATGGCATCCACCGTGCATGTGGTACCATATGCTCTCCTTCACATGAGGACAGCTCAGTGGACTTTATCCACCCAATGGACTCAGGCATCAGGCTGCCTGTCAGACAAAATAGCAAACACAAGTCGTCTCATTTTGTCTCTCCAGTGGTGGAAGTCCACTCAAAACCTATTGCTGGGGTCCCCCTTTCAGCAACCCCTGCCCCAAGCAACTCTTACAACAGATGCTTCTCCAATGGGTTGGGGAGCTCATCTGCAAGACCTCTCCACCCAAGGCATCTGGTCTCCACAGGAGAGTTGTCTACATATCAATCTCTTGGAGCTCAGAGCAATCTTCCTTGCTCTGCGAGTGTTCCACATCCTGCTCAGCTACAAGACAGTCCTTATTCATACGGACAATCAAGTAGCCATGTTCTACATGAGCAAGCAGGGGGGAACAGGCTCTCTGTCGCTTTGCAACGAAGCTTTGCGACTGTGGGCCCTCGCCAGAGAGCATCAGATTCATCTTCTGGCAGTGTATCTTCGAGGCGTTCAAAACTCTTGGGCAGACAGACTCAGTTCTGCTTCCACACGAGTGGTCTCTGCATGCAGATCAGGTGGCCAGTAGTTTTCAACTTTGGAGAACCCCGGACATAGACCTCTTTGCAAGTCCGTGGAATGCCAAACTTCCCCGGTTCTGTTCCAGAACTCTGGCTCAGGGAGCTCAGGCAAAGGATGCTTTCCTCCTTCACTGGGGTCAAGACTTCCTGTATGCCTTTCCACCCATTCCCCTAATTCCCAAAACCCTTTTCAAGCTTCAGAGAGACAGAGGCCACATGATTCTCATAGCACCACATTGGCCAAGGCAAGTGTGGTACCCTCTGCTTCTACATCTCTCTCAAGCTCCCTCCCTGGAGTTAGGGTCTGCTCCAGATCTCCTATCTCAGGAGAAAGGAATGTCATGGCATCCCAATCCCCAGTCTCTGCATCTCAGGGCTTGGTTGCTGAAGGCCTAGATCTCCAAGATCTTCATCTTTCTCAGCAAGTGAAAGATGTTCTTTATGCTTCCAGAAAACCTTCCACTAGACGTTCTTATGCTTTCAAGTGGAAGAGGTTTACTATTTGGTGTTCTGAAAACCCCCTTGCGATACCTCTGGAATCTTTGCTGGAGTATCTCCTCCATTTGTCTAATGCAGGCCTTAAAACAAATTCAGTAAGAGTCCATTTGAGTGCTATTGCAGCTTCCCTTAAGCCTCTAAATGGACAACCTACTTCCTCTCATCCTCTTATAGCAAGATTTATGAGAGGCCTCCTTCTAACTAAGCCTCCCATTAGACCGCCTCCGGTGACAGGGGACTTGAACCTAGTTCTTGGTCAGCTCATGAAGCCACCCTTTGAAGCTTTGGCTACCACGTCCTTGAAATTTCTTTCTTGGAAGGTTATCTTTCTCATTGCAATCACATCAGCACGCCGCATTAGTGAATTGCAAGCACTAGTAGCTAATCCACCTTATACAAGGTTCCATCATGACAAGGTAGTCCTTAGGACTCATCCACACTTTATGCCTAAAGTGGTCTCGCCTTTTCACCTCAACCAAGAGGTATACCTACCTGTCTTTTTTCCAGGACCTCATGCATCAAATGCAGAGAGAAATCTTCATACCTTGGACTGTAAAAGAGCTCTAGCTTTTTACTTACAAAGAACACAGCAACATAGAAAGTCCTCTCAACTCTTTGTTGCTTTTGATCCTTCTCATTTGGGACTTCCAGTTTCCAAGAGAACACTATCTAACTGGATTGCTCAGTGTATTTATTTTGCCTATCAGAGTAAGAACCTTTCTCTGGAGGGCCATGTCACAGCTCACAATGTGAGAGCCATGGCAGCCTCAATGGCTCATCTAAACTCTGTGTCTATTGACGACATCTGTCGAGCAGCCACTTGGGCCTCGGTTCATACCTTCACAGCCCATTACTGCTTGGACAAGGACTCTCGCCGGGATGCCTTGTTTGGTCAGGCTGTTCTCAAACACCTGTTCCATACCTAATCAACTCCTACCCACCATCCCTGGTTGGATGCCAGAGATCCATAGGGGGAAGTGGAGCCCTTTTCAGGGGACACACAACTTCTGGGGTCTCTCCCTGCACCTAAAGCTAGGGAGTCCCCATATGTGATGACTACATTCCTGCTTGTTCCTGGAGATAGCATAGTTACTCACCTGTAACAGGTGATCTCCGGCAACAGCAGAAATTTAGTCCTCACAACCCACCCACCTCCCCTAGGAGTTGTATCTCTCTATCTATCTTTTTCCTTTCCCTCTTTCTCTCTTTGTCTCAGCTTTAAAACTCAACTGGAGAGAGGCAGTTGGGAAAGGCGGGAAGGCAGCACGCAGGCGCTGTGGGATGCTCCCAAAAGCTTTCTGATTGGATGCTGAGGAGCATTCCCGCGCAGGCTCCGTCGGTACCGACGATACCCATATGTGAGGACTAAATTCCTGCTGTTCCCGGAGATCACCTGTTACAGGTGAGCAACTATGCTTTATTGTTTAAATGTGTGTCTATAATAAAACTGTAAAATTTGTTGCAAGATTCAAAGTGATTTGACCCTTATTGCCTAAACATCACTGTGAATAGAATTAGAAATGTATTATGGACACTTCTTTAGTCTTTAAACAGCATAATTTTATATATTAATTGTAATACTGAAGGGAATGGTTTCAGACATGTTGATGAATTAGCTTTCTTTTATCTTTCTTTAGCCTATTAAACTGCACGCTGGTGAGGAAATAGAACTGTCCATCCGTTTCAATCCAACTTACTCAAGTGATATGAACAGTCGGATAACAGAGGACATGCTGATCATCCAGTATGTAGAGCACTCACAGAAGGAATTTGTGGCCCTATATGGAGAAGTGCATTTCCCCAACTTGAACTTCCAGAGCACCAAGGTGGACTTTGGTTGTATTCTGAATGACACAGAGGTGATGCAATATGTACAGATGACCAACTGCAGCCCACTTCCTGTTAAGTACCACTGGTCCTTTCTGATTGATGACTGGGAAAATCAAATCAGGTACACGGTGAAATCTGTTTTACATTCTTCTTTTATTATTTTCTTCTAAGTTTTACAATATCTCTTAGCTAAAAAAACCTATGCCGTTGGAAGTATACAGTAGTGTTATAAAGTATCACCTAATTATAACACTTAGGAGGATCTGAAAGCCTCAATTGAATGTGGAATGTGGAATGTTGAATGTGGAATTCTGCTTTGGTTAATATTAAACCCCACAGTATTTAAATTATTCATGGATCATCAGCAGCGCTATATACATATGATTGATGAGCAATATATATAGTAGCGATATTTAGTGAAACCTTCTTGCTGGCATAAACTAAACTTCTTATCTATACAGATAGCCACTGAATATCACAAACTATCTGCATAGTTAGGCAGAAAGTCCATGCTCAGACCTTGCTTCTCCCAGGGCTGGTTCTAGATATGTGTGGGCATGTTATCTGCATATGGCCCCACTCTGCTAATGTATAAGCCCCACATTGCCTGCCCAACAGAAAAAATCTTGACCCACCACTGTCGCTCCATTTACTCAGCCACAGCAGCGACGCTGTGGTGGCAGTCAGGCAATGACATTGGCACACAGTGTGGGGCCTAGCTCTGGGGCAGCAGCTCTTTCTGCCATCAGCAGCTGATGAGAAATGTGCTTATAAGATAAGCATATTTTGTGTAATGTTGGAGTGGATTTTGAGTAATTTACCAAAGCAGAAATTCTTCAAACTTCATAATTAATAGGAAAAAGTCCTGAACGTGATTGGTCGTTGATGCGAAAGGGCACATAACTCATGAATGAAATACTGTGAGTCGTGCCGTGTTAAGTCTGAGACCAACGTTCTAACTAATTATTCCTCAATAATTGAGTAAAGCTTTTCATAAGCATGTTATGATAATCTGCAGAGTAATCAATTAAATCACGACTTCTATAGAATTAGAGGGACATAATTGTTGTTAGTGGCAGTATTACCAAAAGCAGCTGCTTTTTGCCACCATTTTCTTCCCTGCAGCAGGCCATGTCCTTCAGCACACATGGCTTACTGCTTCTGATCTTCCTCCAACAGTAAGTTGCATTGGAAGAGGATCAGAAGCAGTAGGTCATGTGTGCTGAAGGACATGGCATGCCACAGGCAAGAAAGCTGCTGCTTTGTGAAATACTGCCATTGCCGTTGCCCGCCTCCCCCTCCCGAGACGGAATCAGTGGCAGCTGGGGGGACGACAACAAGGCCAGGATTTCTGTCTAGGGTGGCAGAAACCCTTGGGCCTGCCCTGGTTACAGGAGAGATGCAGGACCATATGGCAGGGAAAGAGAAAAGACAGGACACAGGGGAGGGGGAACTCTGGACTCTACTACCTCATCCTACTCACCCCACTCTCGACAGACCAACCCGTCAGACCACCAGCAACATTCTCACTATCCCCCACGAACGAACTAAGTTCAGTCAGCAAACCTGCAATAGAGCATTCGAACTGTACGCACCCTCCCTCTGGAACTCCCTCCCGAACCAGCTCCGAAGCACCAAAGACCTCTCCACATTCCAGAAACAGCTAAAAAACATCCAGTTTCATAAATATCTTGGACCTGAAACAGACATCTCTCAATAACTGTTCACCCGAACCCTCTGACCTACCCCCCCCCCCCCCCCAGCAACCATCTACCGAAAAACGTCTGCTGTCTAGTACTGTTACTTTCTGTGAAGATCAACTATGTTATCCCCCTGGTGACGGCCCCCTCCCTCTTTCTGTCAATTTGATTATTGTCCCCCCCCCCCCACACACACACACTTTTATGTTAAACCGCTTTGACCCGGTGAAAAGCAGGATATAAATGCAGTTAAATAAATAAACATTTATTAAGCGCTACTAGGCATACATAGTGCTGTACAAATAAAGATAGAGACAGTCTCTACTCATCAAAGCTTACAATCAGACTAACAAGACAAAAGTGAGAAAGAAGATAGAATAGGGAAGGGTAAGGAGACATAAGAAACAAAGGATCAAGATCCAAAGGTAGCCTTAAAAAGATGAGCCTTTAGCTCACATTTGAAAAGGAGCAGGGATGAAGCCTGATGCACAGACTCAGAAAGTTTATTCCAAGCATAAGGAGCAGCGAGGTGAAAAGACCAAAGTCTGGATTTAGCAGAGGTAGAAAAGGGCAAAGAAAGAAGCAAGTCAGTAGAAGAACAAGTTTGCAAGAAGAGGTGTAGAGGGAAAGGAGAGATAGGAAGGGGATATTTGACACAGGGTATAAGGGGAGATCATAGGGAGAGGGGAGGAGATGGAGAAGAAATGCTGGACATGGGGAGTTATAAGGAAAAGAGACTGATGCTGGACATGAGAGAGGTTGGAATAGGGAGATGGAGAAGAGATGATGGACATGGGAAGGGGTAAGGGGAGGAGAGAAGCTGGAATGGGGTATACAAAGATGGAAGGGGAGATGCAGGACTCGGGGATAGTGCCACAGAGGGAAGAAACTGGACTTGACAGGATATAGAGAGATACAGTGAAGATGCTAGACATGGGCGGAAATACTGTAGGGAGAAGGACAGGAATGCTGGACACAGGGAGAAAGAGAGGAGGTATTTTGGATATGGTGTAGGAATATGGACTGAAAGAGAGATGTAGATGCTGGACTGGGATAGAGACGGGGTACGTATTAGATGGAGAGATGCTGGACAGTGGCATTAGAGGGAAGAGAGATTCTGGATAATGGGGAAAGTGGGAGGGGAGAGATGCTGGACTCAGCAGGGAAGAGAGAAAAGGTGGAATTAGTGATAGACTAGGGAATAAGGCTGGGGAAAGATAGAGATGGGGAATGGGAGGATTGTGATTAAGGTTGAAAAATAGTAGATTGATGACAGGGTGATAAGAAGGAGGAGAGAAATCTGGATCCATAGAGAGATTTAAAAAAACACGTGGAAGAAAGCTGAAAAGAAAATGATCAGTGTGAGAGATGAATGTAGAAGAGAGTTCTCCGGGAACAAGCAAGAAGTTAGTCCTTGCATATGGGTGATGTCGGCGCCGATGGAGCCAACACATAAACATCTCCCCAGCTTTCAAAGAAAACCTTGAGGAGATGCACCACGCATGTGTGAACCACTTCCCGCCCAAGGGTGCCATCTTGCCTTGGGCTCTGCGGAAAAAAGGAGACTATCAGATGTTGTCCAGTTTTTCCAGGAAAAAGTCTGATTTTTATTAAGTTTTGTCTGGTTTGCATACCGGTTCTTTCCCGCCCCTGAGCCAGCTCGCTATTCGTTTTCTCATTTTTTCATCAAGGTGTTCCTCGACCAGCGTTCACGCCCTTCTATAGCTGAAGGCCTCGGACACCTGCAGGAAGGCGGGGACCTCCTTTTTCTGTTAGCCTCCAGTGACTTCAAAAAGTGTGACTGGTGTGGCAAAATGTCACTCACCGACCCACACGACTGCTGCCCCGATGTCTCGGCCCGGAGCACGACAACTCAGACTGTGAGTTCTGCAGAACCATGACCTCAAAAGCCTTAAAGAGCCACCCTCAGCAGCAGGAAAAAAATTTTCAGAAGGCCGAATCCGCACCACAGTCCCTGGTGACACCACACTTCAGGCTCCCCTCCAACACCTCGGTGCCCCGCGAAGCCATAGTCTCCTTGGAGGCCCACGGCCATGGTTTCTCCAAGCACAAATCCCCAGAGATGGAGCACAAGAAGAAAGAGCTTGGTGGATTCTCGTCAGGCCTCGATGGGGAACCCCTACAGAGGTTCAAGACAGAGGTAAAAGAATGCTCAAAGTTTTTGTCCCAGACAGCCTAAGATGGCTTTGAGTCATTGGCCAGGGTGGCTGCCGCAGGCATCAGGGTATGACGCCAGGCATGGCTGCAGTCATCTGATCTGGAACAATGGGAGCAAGACAAACTGACTGATGTCCCCTTCATTGGAGAAAACCTATTTGGGAAACCCATGGCAGATAAGGCAGTGGAGATAAAGACCAAGTACATCACGAGAACCAGGCTCTCAACAAAGGCTTTGGTGCAATCATGGAAGGCTTCGGTGCAACCCCGGAAGAAAGTCCCAGGGAAAAAGCCCTTCTTCCTTTAGCAGAACATCACGCTTCCAGGCCTTCTCAGCCCCTCAACATGGCCAGCATCAAAAAGGCCAGGGACATGGTCCTAGAAAACAAAAGGCCCTGAAGTCCCAGATGCTGGCTCCAGCCCAACCTGGGGGGAGCTTTTGACTGCCTGGGCATGACCTCCCTACCCCCAGGGGAATGCCTAGCACTGTTTGCCCACAGGTGGACAGCCATCATCACCAATACCTGAGTGCTACAAGTGGTCAAAGAGGGCTACCTCCTCCATTTACAACAGACGCCACCCTTGTACTTCCCAGGAGAACCCACCAAGCCTCTCCTTCACCAGACCCTGATCCTCACCGAGCTAGCAGGCCTAATCATCGACAAAGCAGTGGAGCCAGTGCTTCTACTCTCGGTATTACCTCATCCCCAAGAGGACTGGGGGGCCTCAGGCCCATCCTGGACCTGCGAGAGCTCAACAGGTTTCTGGTCAGGGAGAGGTTCAAGATGCTTTCCCTTGGGACACTACTGCCATTCCTCCAGCAGGGAGATTGGCTATGCTCCTTAGATCTAAAGGATGCCTACACTCACATCCTAATTCATCTCAGCCACAGAAAATTCCTCCGGTTTGTGGTTGGGGGACAGTACTACCAATACAGGGTGCTGCCCTTTGGTCTGGCCTCATCACCAAGGGTCTTCACAAAGTGCCCCACAGTGGTCACAGCCCTCCTCTGGCTCCAAGGGGCCTTCGTCTTCCCTTATCTGGATGATTGGCTCATAAAGGGGGACACGGCTGCAGAGGCACAATGCGTCACCGGGCTCACTATCAACACCCTGCAGCACCTGGGGTTCGTCATAAACTACCCCAAATCCCACCTCACTCCGGCCCAGCACCTAGAGTTCATAGGGGTGCAACTAGATACCCTCCAGGCAAAAGCCTTCCTCCCTTGGGAGAGGTCAGAACACCTCAGGGAGCTGCAAAGGTACACCGACACCGGATGCTACTTGCTCGGCTCCTTCTCCTCCTATTGAGACACATGGCCTCACAATCCACGTGACCTCATATGTCCATCTGCACATGAGGGCAGCCCAGTGGTGCTTCTGCTCTTAGTGGACAGAAGCCACAGGCAGGCTCAGAGACAGAGTGAAAGTGACCCATCAACTGGCCGACTCCCTCAGATGATGGCAGAAGGTCCTCACCATGGATGCTTCTCTAATGGGCTGCAGAGAATATTGCAGGAGCCTCTAGGTGCAAGGCTGCTGGTCCCAGAGGGAATCCTGGATGAAAATCAACCTGCTAGAGCTCTGGGCAATATACCTAGCTCTCCAAGACTTCCGCCACCAGCTCCAACACCACTCAGTGCTGATCCAGACAGACAATCAGGTTGAAATGTTCTACGTGAACACAGGGGAGGACATGGTCATACCCCTTTGCCAGGAGGCCATAGCCCTTTGCTCCTATACTGCACGATGAGGGATGCTCCTAAGGGTGGTGTACTTCCCGGGCCAGGACAATAAGCAGGGTCCTCTGACCCGCACTAGATGTAATTTCTTGATATACTGCTCAGGCTGAAGGGCATCAGAGCGGTTTATAATGACTACAAACAGGTACTGGATACATTCCCTGATCCCAAAAGGGCTCACAATCTATATGTACCTGAAGCAAAGGAGGGTTAAGTGGTGCCTAGATCCAGTAGTCGCCTCATGGCTGTTTCGTCTCTGGGGCATCCCCTCGATGGACCTGTTCGCCAGTCCAGACACCACGCAGTTGCCTCAATTCTGCTCCCACCAGCCACACCAGTCCCAGGTGGCAGCAGATGTATTCCTCAACCCGTGGACAGAAGGCCTCATTTATGCCTAGCACTGCTGGTAGCCAGGACACTATTCAAGGTCTAGCACGACAGACCATCGCTAATGTTGATAGCCCCTCGGTGGCCCAGGCAGTCCTGGTTTCCACTGCTCCTCTCTCTATCAGCGGCATTGTTGATTCCCCTGGGCCAAGCTCCAGGGCTACTGCCACAGGAGCAAGGCTCTGTCCTACACCCCAACCTGGGGACCCTCTCACTCACTGCTGAAAGGGTAGCGTTAGCCCCTTCAACCTCCCATGGTACGTGGAAGAGATTCTTCTGGCCCTCTTGTAAGGCCTCCACAAGAAGGGCGTACACCTTCAAGTGGCGCCGATTCTTGGTGTGGGGTGCAGAAAGTTGAGCAAACCCATTCTCCTACTCAGTACAAGTGGTACTCCAGTACCTGCTTCACCTATCGCAGGTGGAACTGAAGTCCAATTCGATCAGAATACACCTGAGCGCCATCGCAATGCATCAGCATTCTGTTGCGGGCAAACCTCTCTCGGCTCAGCCCCTTGTGTCCCAATTCCTGCGGAGCCTCATGTTATCCAAACCCCTCATCCGCCCTCCAGCGGTGGAGTGGGATCTCATTGTGGTGCTCTCGCAGCTCACTAAGCCTCCATTAGAGCCTCTGGCTACCTGACACCTTTGGTGCCTGTCCAGGAAGGTCACCTTCCTGGTAGCATTCACATCAGCATGCAGAGTCAGCCTACTCCAGGCTCTGATGGTGGAACCACCCTACAGGAGGTTCTACAAGAACAGGTTGGTACTCCGCATACACCCCAAATTTCTGCCGAAGGTAGTGTCCCCATTCTAATTCAATCAAGAGGAGGTACTCTCCACCTTCTTTCTGAGGCCTCACGCCAGTAGAGTGGAGACCGTTCTCCACAGTCTGGATTGTAAGAGAGCCCTGTCCTTTTACCTGCAACCGGATTCAGGGCCACCGCAAAGCACCACAGCTTTTCGTATCCTATGACCCTAGCCGCCTGTGGCTCCCAGTTGTCTAAGCGAACTCTGTCCACTTGGGGTTGCGGACTGCATTACTCTTGCCTACGAGCAAGCAGGGCTTTCACTGGACCAGAGGGTCACAGCGCAACACATCAGGGCCATAGCTACTTCCGTGGCAGATCTGCATTCAGTCCCCATGACATAAATCTGTCACCTAGTCTCCGGCCCATACCTTCGTAGGGAGTTCCAACGGCACAGCACCTTCAGTCAGGCCATACTCCGTAATCTCTTCAGGGTATAGGCAATTCCTGCCCTCCAACCCTTCTGTGTGCAGGCTACCGGAGTGCTGGTTCTCTGCCAGACACTTGGGTCTTGTGAGAGTGTCTCAGTAGGAACTCAACTGCTGATGTTCATGGCTCACCCTTTGCAGGTCACCGTGGTGTTTTTTACAGGTTTCCAGTAGCCTGTAGCTGGGGAGTCCCATATGTGAGGACTGACTTCCTGCTTGTTCCCGGAGAAAGCGTAGTTACTCATCTGTAACAGGTATTCTCCAGAGACAGCAGGAATCAGTCCTCACAACCCTCCCTCCTCCCCTTGGAGTTGCTTCTTTATTGTATTGTATTTTTTCCTTTGCAGTCTTAGCTATGTCATTAGACTGAGGCAAGATGGCACCCCTGGGTGGGAAGTGGACCCTGGATGCGTGGTGCATCTCACAAAGGCTTTCTTTAAAATCTAGGAAGATGCTTCCACGCGGGCTCCACCGGCACCAGTGTCACCCATATGTGAGGACTGATTCCTGCTGTCCCTTGAGAACACCTGTTACAGCTAAGTAACTATGCTAAGTGGCAATTGGACTTGAGACCCTGGAAAGAGTTAAGGTGCAGGAAAGCAGAAATCAGAGACTGGAACCAACAAGATTAAAAAATGAAATGGCCAGACAGAAAAGGTAGAAAAAAGTACTTTATTTTCAATTTAGTGATTGGAATATGTCAGTTTTTGTAATTTACATGTTCTTTATATGCATCTTTCTATTTCTCTGGTGTTGCACTGTATGCAGAGAGTGGCGTCTTTGGGTTTCCGCTTAAACTTTGTCAACATATCTCAGTTTGTAGTTTTTGGTCACTTATTCAGTTCTTGTGTGTGCTGACCACCTGACCTGCTTGCCTGCATGCGCTGGTGCTATTTTTCTCTGTATTTGATGCTGGGGAGGCACATTGGAAAAACTGAGCAGTTTAGCAGAGTAGTTGTGTTAGCACTGCCCCCTAATAGCAATGTCATCGAGAAGTACAAGAACTCTGTTTTAAAAGCTCTGCATCTCAGGCAGATTCTGCTTCATGGATCCTGGCTAAGGGGCATGGCCAATGGGTGTGCCACTTGGTACACCATTTGTAATACCATTCGAGCACTTTGGAGTATTAAAGTTTTTGAGTGGGCTGTTAGGGTGGGGTGGGGGGTAAAATGTGCCTGCAAAGATGGAGGTGGAGCAAGTGGCTGATATTTTTGTTAATAAAGTGGAGAAGTTGCGAGTTGTTCAGGGGATTCAACAGTAGTTGTGTGGAGGTAAGGCATAGGAGAAGCAGGGGATTAAAGTAGTGGAGGGAGTGAGGGGGGGATGCTTGGGCGAGCTGTACACCAATAACCCAAGACAAACTGCACGAGTTGTTCAAGCACATCCACATCACTTGGATGCATTGGACCCAGTACATGGGCGTCTCTTGTAGCAATGCCCAGAGGAGATGTTAACATGGATGGTGGAGTTAATTAATGCATCCTCTGTGCCAGAAGGTCTACCCTGACTTACTGAAGGAAGCCATGGTAACACTGGCACCCAAGTGGGGGGGGGGGGGGGAGTGATATGTCTTGTGAGAATCTTAGACCTATTTAATCTCTAGCTACATTTGTGAAAGTCATGGGACGGGAATTGGTAAAGCAATTGGATACAGGGGCAGCGAAAGGCCTTTTTTGTTTGTGAGGGGCCCCAAGCTCCGCCCTAACTCCTTCCTAAGCTCCGCCCATAGGCAGAAACCCTTCCCATTATGTTTATGTTTATGTTTTATTGCACTTGATATACCGCTATTACATTTAGAACATAGCGGTGTACAGCAAAGCAGAACCTTATACAGAGGGACCAATAGGTCGGAGAAAAGGAAAAAGAAATGAAGTTACAATGTAAGACAAGAAAGCACCCAAGACATTTAAATAGACAAGACTACAGGTGAGGAAGGAAAGGGAGGGCAGGGAGGGAAAGAGGCTTGTTACGTAGGAGGCAGGGGGAGGTCAAAAGCAACAGAAAAGAAGTGCGTTTTTAAGTCTTTTTTGAATGTGGGATAATGTTGTTCTAGCCTGAGGGAAAGGGGTAGTGAATTCCAGTAGGCTGGACCAATAAAAAAAAAGGCAGAAGAACGTGTGGACTGTAAGTGAGCAAGGGATGGAGAGGGGAGGTGAAGGCGATTTATGTGGACGAAGCGGAGGGAGCGGGTGGGGATGTGAAAATGGAGTAAATCTGCTAGGTATTGGGGGGTATGGGTATATAAAACTTGGTGAACCAGTATAAGGATTTTGTAACGAATACGGAATTGTAGAGGCAGCCAGTGTAAATGAGAGAGAAATGGAGTAACATGATCGCGGGGGGAGGAATGGAAAATAAGACGTGCAGCAGTATTCTGGATGCGTTGAAGCCGATGAAGTTGTGAAAGGGGGAGTCCAGCGAAGAGGGAATTACAAAAATCGAGGCGTGATATCACCAAAGAAAGAAGGAGAGTGGTGAGGGCCTCAGGAGTGAGAAATGGACGGATAGAACGTATTTGGCGGAGGAAAAAGAAAGAGGTTTTTGTGAGATGGGAAATGTGATTACGGAAGGAAAGGTCAGAATCAAAGATTACACCAAGGTAGCGAAAGTCAGTGACTAGTGGGACTGAAGAAGTCGAGAAGGAAGGAGCAATTGAGGGGGGAGGACTGCCATGGGTGAACCAGATTGCGAGGGTCTTTGTCAGATCTGATCTCCCACAGGCAGAACAGAAGGATCTTTGCCATGTTCATGGCCAGCAGGCTGCCCATGGAGATTCCATCCCCCATAGGCAGAAGAAGAAGAGAAGCTGCGATTGTGGCAAAGACCCTTCCTGTTCTGCCCGCAGGCATCTGACCTCCTGCAGGCAGACAGGAATGGTCTTTGCCGTGTTCATGGCTTCTCTACTTCTGCCCACAGGGGATGGGATCCCCAGGGGCAACCTGCTGCCTGCCATGCCATGCTGTGATTTTTGGTAGGGCCAAGGCCCATGTGGCCCACCCCTTTCTGACATCTATGATTGGATGAGTTTTTGGAAGAGGTGGATGGGCTAGATTGAGGGTAGGTGGGGTTTCAGAGGATATCTGAAACAGAATCTCTCCTGATAGCAGTGACAAACATAATCTGTCAAGCACGGTATAGAGATGAAGTGGTTTTGGTCATAGCACTGGATTTTGGCTGTGGTATTTGATTTGGTGGAGAGGGATATATTAGTTCAAAGATGTGGTCATTTGGGCATAGCTGGTGCAGTTTTAGCGTGGATTGACTTTTCTGCGAGGGTGGAGATTTATAATGTGGTAGGGGAGCAATATCATTGTTATGGCATTTGTCCTGCGAGGTGACACAGGGGTCTGCATACTCACCATTGTTGTTCAATATGTTTGTGCAGCTCCTGGAAAGTATTATCCAGAGTTTTGGTGCTTCTTACTGTATATGTGGATGACATTTCATATTATGGTTCCATTAGGGTATGATAGAGGGAAGGCCATTAAGAAGGTGAATGATTGGAGAGGGTGGTGGAGTGGTTAGAAGCGAGTTGTATGGTGCTGAATGCTCAGAAGTCCGAGGTTTTGATTTGTGGGGACTTGGACCCAGAGCTATTGACAGATTGGTTAGTTATTTGGGGCGAGAAGTTGGGTTGGAAGAAGATGCGGGATTTGGGAGTACTGCTGGATGGTGAGCTGTCCATGCAGGCTCAAATTACCAAAGTGGTGGGTACAGCTTATGAACAGCTGAGACTGGTGCGCCAACTTTACCATTTTTTAAATAAATAAATAAAAATAAATAAATACTTGGTGAGGGTATTGTGATGCAGCGGGGGCTGATGAGAGCCCTGATGAGAGAAATGAAACTGTTTTACACAGAGAAAAAGATGTGCACAGAGTGCAACGTTCACAGGGACCAGCTAGAGGGAGCAGGAGTGCAGTCAGAACTACTGGAGTGCCACGCCCAGCTGGTCAGGAGCACATGACAAACAATTCACATGCCTCAAGGAGAGGAGTTCTTTATAAGGAAGAACTGCCTCAAGCTAAACAGGGAGGATGACCAGGTCGGATCCAGAGAGGACCAGTTCTGGTCCAGGAGAGAGGACCGGGTCAAGCTGGAAGAGAATCGTCTCAAGCCAGAGAAGGACCTAACAGAGAATCTCCAGGAACTAACAGGAAGCCACAAGGAGCCAAGGAAGGACTGGCTCAGGTTGGTGAGAAAGCTGTTGGCTGGCAGAGGAGAAAGTCTTACATTGATTGCAAGCAAGAAGCAAGTGGGAATCAGCTGGGAAGGAAAAGCCAGGCTGAGCATGGAAGCCAGGATTTGGGCTGTTGCAGGAGCAGGCATTTACCAGGAGAGCTGTCCCCATGGTTGAAAGCTAAAGCAAACTTTCAGAGAAAGGATTGGCACGAAGCTTCTGAGTGGAGGAAGCAAGCCAAGGGAGAGAACCTTTCATCACCAGGCTGCTGCAATAAAAGGTATGGAAAATATATGCCTAAGAAGAATGCTGTGAAGGATAAAGGTTTATATAATGCTGATATAAAACCTCCAAGAAGAAGGGATACTTGTAAGATCAATATAGCACAGGTCCGACGACATAGGTTAGGCCCAGAACATTGGGACTTGCTAGAGCAAATATATAAAACCCCTGAATATGGTTTGCATGAAACCAGGGACCCTGAATCAGAGGTATCGGATTGTGAGCAAATGCAAGTGGATCCCATAGAAGATGTATCTGACCATGACATGGATTGTACATTGTGTATTTCAGGAAGTCTAGAAGCTCTGCCCGGCTTGTGATCTGTTTAAAGCACCAACAGAGCATTCTTGATTTGTTTAAGCACCACCATTCCTGTAATGTATGATAGTTTTGTTTGAAAAACCTAAGTTTGTTATTCTACCTGAAGTAAGGACTTTTGCTTTCACGTTGTAACCCAATATTTTTGAACCTCAGCAAAGACGGGAAATAAAAGCCTTATTTTTCCCACCACTCTGCTTAAGTATTTCATTAAAGATTTGGAGCTCAAGGATACTACAAAGACCAAGAGCCATTTGGGTCTTGTAAAAGACTCTCAAATCTTAACTTTATATTTTGTGTCACACCTGCCCTGGCATCCACTGGCCACCAGGGAAGTGTTGTTGACAGTATATCTACAATCTCCAGGAACAAGAAGGAATATAGTCTTCACATATGGGTGACATCGGTACCGACCCCCAACATCCAATAGGAAAGCTTTTGGGAGCATCCCACTGTGCCTGCGCTGCTGCCTTCCTGTCTTTGTGACTCTCCCTCCTCAGTTCTTCTTTTTCCGCAGAGCCAGCAAGAAGCAAATCCTGTCACTACAGAAAATGTCTTCTTTATTATTTTTTTTGTGGTTGCGTCTGCCTTCCCATCAACGCCGGAACCAATCTCTTTGATTCTATTTCTTTCTTTCTAAAAAAAAAAAAGAACTTGTTTCAGGTGCATCAGCACCAGCTTAGGCCTAGGCCTTCCATCCAGTCTACTGACATGATGGAAAAACCAACCAGTGGTTTTAAGAAATGTTCCAAGCATGGTAGCACTATCTCTGCTAATGATACCCATGACTAGTGTCTTAAATGCCTCAGCCCAGATCACCAACCATCTGAATGTCCCCTATTCAAGAAGATGACAGAGAGGCCTACAGAATCGGGCCGCGAAACTCTGCCCTTTTTGCCTCAGATGCGGTTTCACTCGCTTCGACAGCATCGAGGGTATCGTCTTCCTCACATGGATCTAGGGTATTTGAAACACAAGACAGGCCATCCTCCAAGGGAGGATCTCTCTCTAAACATACAGATGGTTCGAGCTTTGCTCTGGAGTTGCCCGGCGGGAGGACCTCCCCTCCAAAGCTGCAAAAGGGGTCCAGGATGCTTCCGAGGCCTCCACCTCAGGAGAACTCCTGGTGCCATGCTCTGGAACAATAGCCCATGATTCTGGTACTGATACCCCGGCATCAGCAAGTTCTATGGATCACATATGCTGGCCATTGAGTGGAGTCTAGCGGCTCTGTTAGCGGCGTCTGTACCGGTCAGGACATTACTGGCAGTATCGTTGTTACCATCAACAATGCCCATGCAGTCTGCATCGGGCTTCATGCCGCTCAGCACACTCCTGCCCATACTGGTCCTCAAGTATGTTACCGATCTTGATCCCATCGATACTTTGATTCTACCGATTCCGATTCTTCGGACGATGAATCGATTGGTACCTGAGAGATGCAAAGTCTTCCCTGGAACCCTCAACCATTGCCACAACGGCACATGTCCCCTCCCGAAGATATGTCTTTCCAAGAGTATATCAAGGATATGTCAAGGGGTCTATCCATTACTCCTACATCGGAGAAAGAACCCAGAGCAGAGGAGTTGGACATTCTACAATACCCTATAGCTCCTAAAGAGGCGACTACTTTGCCTATTCACCATATACTCCAGGATATGCTCCAGATGTGGGAAACACCCCTCACCATTGCTCCCCATACTCAACTGGAAAGCCCTGGATGCCAGAAAACGCAGCTTTCACACCACTCAATGGTAGTGAAATTGGCTATGCATCAAATTAAAGTTCTAAGGCACATTACTCCAATCCCCAGGGAAGGAAATCGAGAACCCCCGATGCCTTTGGGCATCAATGTTTTCAAGCATCCATGCTTTCAGCCTGGATAAGTCCATACATACTCTACATAAGTATATTTCTTAGGAAGGTAACTAGGGATCTGGAATCGATGTTTCCTCTTCCCCTGGATGATAAGAGGGCAGACTATCTTACATTAGTCAAACATGCCCAAAATATTTCCAAATTTGTCAACAGGGCAACATTTGACTGTTTTGAATGCGCTAGCAGAGAAACTTCTATCTGTATAGGTGCATGTAGGATTGCTTGGTTCCAGCATCAGATCTTGAACAGAGCATTCAAGATAAGCTGGATAATATCCCCTGTACTTGTGAGAACCTGTTTGGAAAGGATTGGCAAGATAAGGCCTCTCAGTTAGAGTCTGAGAATGCTACTCTCAGTAGGCTTTCCAAAGCTACTGCCAACCCTGCCAAGAAGAAAGCCACTGCAAAGAACCCGGTCTATGGTAAGAAGAAATTTTACCCTTTCTACCCCCCAGCTTCTCAATACCAATCTCAGGGTACATAGAGGAAGCAACAGCCTCCTAAACAACAGAAGAAGCCACAGGCTCCTAAACCCCAACCAGCTGCGCAGACCCAACCTGCGCCTGGTTTTTGACTTCTTCCTAGAGAACATAGCCACCCTGCCTCTGGAGGACCTCCACCCCCTCCACATAGCAGGCATACTTTGCCATTATGCCCACAGGTGGCATCTTATTACCTCAGAGCAGTGGACACTAACTATAGTGTGAAAAGGGTACAAGCTTCATCTACAAAGCACCCCCCTCCACTCTAGTGCGACAATATCATTCTCAGCCCCCACTCACTGCTCTCCTGCAGCAAGAGATCACCTCTCTTCTGTCAAAGTGTGCCATAGAAGAGGTTCCAACATCCCCACAGGAGATGGGGTTCTATTCTCCTTACTTTCTTATACCAAAGAAAAACGGAGGGTACAGACCCATCTTAGACCTCAGGAACCTAAACAAGTTTCTAGTTGGAGAGAAATTCAAAATGGTCTCACTAGGAACCCTTCTACCTTATCTTCAGAGTCGGGACTGGCTCTGTTCTTTAGATCTAAAAGAAGCATAAACTCATATCCTTATTCATCCAGAACACAGGAGGTATCTATGCTTCATCTACCAGGGAAATCACTATCAATACAGAGTCCTTCCCTTCGGACTCGCCTCTACCCCAAGAGTCTTCATAAAGTGTATGGTGGTCGTAGCCGCATATCTAAGGACTCTCGGAATATTAATCTTCCTTCACTTAGATGACTGGCTAATAAGAGTAGCCACTTCACAGGAGGTTCATCTATCCCTCCTTAGTACAATGCAGGTACTGCAGAATCTGGGATTTGTGATAAATCTTCCAAAATTCCATCTAATTCCCATTCAAACACTAGAATTCATAAGAGCTCTTCTAGACACTTGACGGTCAAGGGAATTTCTACCCCAGGACCGTAGTACTCGACTAGTGCAGCTAGCATCTCAAGGAAGGCTCAAAGACAATCTCTCGCCAGGGAGATGCTGCAACTTCTAGGCCATATGGCCTCCACAGTGCATGTAGTTCCATATGCCTGTCTGCACATGCAGACAGCTCAATGGACTCTTACCTCCCTGCGGACGTAGGTCTCCGGGACCCTCGGGGACCAGATCCAAGTCACAGACAGTCTCATTGACACCCTTCTGTGGTGGTCTACCCCAGGAAATCTTCTCATACGGTCACCTTTTCAGATGCCTCCCACATCAATGCATCCTGACAACGGATGCCTCCAAACTGGCCTGGGGTGCCCACTTTTACTCTCTCTCCCCACTCAGGGTCACTGGATGGAACAAGACTGGCAGCTCCAAATAAATTTACTGGAATTTTGTACTATCTTCAGTGCCCTCAAAGTGTTTCAACAACAACTACAAAGCCACAGAGTTCTCATCCAGACGAAAAAATCAGGTAGCTATGTTCTACCTGAACAAGCAGGAAGAAACAGGCTCTTGGGCCCTTTGCGAGGAAATGATCCATCTTTGGTCCTTTGCCATTGCTCATCGAATACACCTCCAAGCAATGTATCTGCCAGGACAGCAAAATGTCTTATCAGACAGGTTGAGTCGGATCCTTCTTCCTCACAAATGGCCCCTCCATCAGGAGAAAATCTCCTACATTTTTCAGCCCTGGGAAAGTCCGGAGATAGACCTTTTTGCCACTCCGCAAAATACCAACTATCTAATTTTTGCACCAGAACCTCGATGTCCAGCTTTCCACCTTCACTGGGATCAGGATTTCCTGTATGCCTTTCCTCCCATACCACTGATTCCCAAAACGCTTTTCAAGCTTCAAGCAGACAGGGGCCACATGATCCTCATAACCCCACACTGGCCACGTCAACCGTGGTTTCCTCTCCTACTACATCTGTCCCAGACTCGCCCCCTGAGTCTTGGGTCAGCTCCCGATCTCCTCTCACAGGAGGAAGAGACGCTACTCCATCCCAATCCGCAGTCTCTCCATCTCATGGCTTGGCTGCTGAGAGCATAGTGTTGCAAGATCTTAACCTTCCTCAAGAAGTAAAGCAGATCTTGCTAGCCTCAAGGAAATCGTCCACCAGACATTCTATGACTTCAGGTAGCATAGGTTCTCCACTTGGTGTTCCCAGAAGGATCTTACTCCTTTCTCAGCTCCTGTGGAAACTTTCCTTCGGTATCTCTTTCATTTTTCATCCTCTGGTCTCAAGACGAACTCGGTGAGGGTTCACCTCAGTGCAATTGCTGCTTCTCACCATCCCTTGGATGGGCAGCCTGTCTCCTCACAACCGCTTGTGACACGTTTCATGAAAGGGCTCTTATTGACCAAGCCTCCCATCAGGCCACCACCGGAGGCATAGGATCTTATATCGTCTTAGGACAGCTCCTTAAACTGCCTTTTGAACCTTTAACCACAACCTCACTAAAGTTTCTCTCTTGGAAGGTTATCTTCTTTGTTGCACTCACTTCAGCTAGACGCATCAGTGAACTTCAGGCGTTGGTGGCAGACCCACCTTATTCCCAGTTCCACTATGATAAGATGGTCCTTAGGACTCACCCCCATTTCATGCCAAAGATGGTATCTCCTTTCCGTCTCAATCAATCAGTTTACCTTCCTGTCTTTTTCCCTAGACCGCATGCCTCTAGAGCAGAGGCAGCCCTCCATATCCTTGACTGTTAAGGGCTTTAGCATTCTATCTTCAAAGGACAGCTGAGCACCATAAAGGCTCTCAGTTATTCATCTGCTTTGATCCACATCACTTGGGGTTGCCAGTATCCAAACATACCCTTTCTAAATGGATAGTGGATTGCATTTCATTTGCTTATGATAAGGCAGGACTATCCCTTGAAGGCCATGTCACTGCCCATAATGTTCGTGTCATGACTGCCTCCATGGCAAACCTGCATTCTGTTGCCATTGACGAAATTTGCAAAGCAGCCACATGGTCTTTGGTACATACCTTTGCTGCTCATTACTGTCTTGACAGGGACTCCCGCCAGGATGCCATGTTTGGTCTGCAGCTCTTTCAGACTTAGGGCAACTCCTACCCTCCGTCCTGGAATTTTTCAATTCCAGACATCCATGAAGGATCCATGCCCTCTTGAGGCCTGCTCGGAGGCAAATCTACCAATTCTGCATTTCTCTGGCATCTGGGAGATAGGGAGTCCCATATGTGAAGACTACATTCCTGCTTGTTCCTGGAGATAGCATAGTTACTTACCTGTAAAAGGTGATCTTTGGGAACAGCAGGAATGTAGTCTTCACAATCCACCCTCCTGCCCTAGGAATTGTAGGGTTTCTCTCTCTCTCTCTATTCTCTCCTTTTATCTCAGTTACAGACTCAACTGAGGAAGGAGAGTCACAAAGGCGGGAAGGCAGCAGCACAGGTGCAGTGGGAGGCTCTCGTAAGCTTTCCTATTGGATGTCGGGCAGCGTTCCCGCACGGGTTCCGTCGATACCAGCATCACCCATATGTGAAGACTAAGTGTGTGACTGAGGCCAGTATTCTATGGAGTTTGTGTAGGAATCTGACTTCTTCAGTTTTCCCAGGAGATATATGAATGTTGTAAGTTCCACTGCAGTATTTAAGGTGCCGTCCTTTTCTGTGTATGCTCCTTTTTGTGTGAGTTTTGGAAGTTAGTGTTATTGAAGGTAGATTTGCTCTTTGGGTCCTGTACTTTGGGTTCTTGATATGTAGTCAACTGTAGGGTGTTTGTTGTGGAGTAGGGGAATATAGATTTTCTTTGAGATTTGTTGTTTTGTATTCTTGATGCTGTCAGTCTGAAATTTAAAATATTTTGTCAGTTCAGATTCAAGGAAATTTCAAATTTTAAGGGAGCATCTCAGTTTAATTTTGTTTGGTAGACTGATAGCTTCACCACCGCTGATTTCTGGGCTTTACCAGCTCTAGCACAGTACAATTCAGCCTGGGCACTATGATCTTGAATTTATAGCTACTAGTATTAGTTTTTCTCATTTAATGTCTTCCCTCCTCATCAAAGCTGGTCATAGCAAAATAAATCTGGTTTGCAAACATTTGTTTTGTTGGTGTGTGAAAGTGGTTTTAAGGTAAATTTGATCAATGATTGTTATGTTTATTTTATTGTAACATCTGTTTTAATAAATTGTGTATGTATGTTTGTTCTCCAGGACCAAGCAGGAAGTCAGTCCTCACATATGGGTGACGTCGGCGCCGACGGAGCCCTCGCAGAGCAATTTTCCCCAGCTTTCAAAGAAAGCCTTTGGGAATTGCAGCGCGCATGCGCGGTCCTCTTCCCGCCCAAGGGTGCCATCTTGCTCAGTCTTCTTTTTTCCGCGGAGCCCTACAGACGTTGTTTGTAATTCCCCGCTAGAAAAGTTGATTTTATTTGTTTTTTCTCGGTTCGACGCCGGTTCTTTTCCCGCCCGGACCCGCGACGCCGGTTGCGAGTCCGTTCTTTATTTTTCGTTTTTTTGTCCTTCGTGACAGACTTCACGCCTTTTTCTTTTTCACTGGCAGCCCTGTCTTTTGACCTCGCAGGGGCCCTTTTTCCCCCGATGGCTGCCAGCGGGTTTAAGAAGTGTGATCGGTGTAAGAAGCTCATGTCTCTTACTGACACACACGACTGCTGCCTCCGCTGCCTCGGACCCGATCATGACCCGATGATCTGTGGTCTGTGTGGCAAGATGTCCTCAAAAGTGTTGAGGAGTTGGCAGCATCAGCGGGAGCGTATCTTCTCTGACTCCGGCCGGGCTCGGACCTCGTCAGAGGCTTTGACGTCTCGGGACTCTGGTCCTGAGCATCGTCGAAGTTCCTCTGAGCGGGGGTCTCCTACCCGGGAACATCATCGGAAGAAGAAACCCGCGGGGGCGGCGTCGGTGGACGCTCCTGGTTCCTCGAGGGCCAGGTCGCATAGCCCCGATAGCCGTCCCGGGTCCTCGGAGATGGAGAGGCCTTCCAAACATCCTCGTCTCGAGATGGACTCACCTGCTCACGTAAGTGCTGTTGTCCTCGTGGACTCGCCTCCGAAGGAACCGACGTTGGGCCCGATGCCGTCGGGGCCTGAGTTGGGGGCTGCTGGGTCTTCTGAGCTCGGACTCAGGTTGACGGCCTTGGAGAGCAGTCTGACTGCCTTCATGGACCAGCAGCGGGCATTGATCGCTGGCCTCGCCGGTGCTTCTGCCCTGACCACCGGGACGTCGACGTCCAAGTCGACCCCAGAGACCGAGCCGATCCTCGAGTCCATGAGGGCTCGAGTCGATCCTCGGTCACGGTCTCCTTCGGCCTCCCGTTTGGGACCGAGGTCGTCGACGCCGACTCCCTCGGCGTCGGGGCAGACGGCATCGATGCCCGCCCGACCGGAGCCGCTCGACTCCTCCTCCGAGGGGTCAGCCTGGGAATCAGAGGACGAAGAGTCACCTGGTTCTTTTCGGACTCGGTGTGTCCCATCGGACTCCCCTGAGTCCGAACCTCGGAGACGGTCCCCCCCAGAGGATACCCGGTTCTCGGACTTCATGCGGGATATGGCCAAGGCCTTGGCCTTTCCCGCGGATCCCGAGGAGGAGCCTCGAGCCAAAGAGCTCGCTGCCCTCCAGTATGACTCTCCCCCAAAGGAGGCCTTTACTGTACCGGTTCCTCCGATGCTGGAACGACTTCTCTTCCGCATGTGGGAGAGCCCGGCATCGTCGCCGGTGTTAAGCAAGCGGGTCGATTCCATTTATCGAGTCCGCAAGAGCCCCGGGTTCCAAAAGGCACAACTACCGCATCATTCCATGGTGGTGGAATCGGCCATGCATAGACTTAAGAGTCAGAAGATGCACTCCTCGGTGCCTCCCGGTCGGGAGGCTCGAAGCCTGGATGCCCTCGGTAGGAAGTGTTTCCAGGGCTCTATGCTTGCTTGTCGAGTCCAGACCTACCAGCTCTATATGGGCATGTATCTCCGAAACCTGGCTAAAGAAATAGCCGGGTTCTCTGCTGGTCTCTCCGAAGAACCTTTGCAGAGGTTCCAAGCCTTGTCAACTGGTATTCGGGAGTGCTCAAAGTTTATCTCTCGAGCAGCCTACGATGGCTTTGAAGCATCGGCTCGAGTAGCCGCAGCCGGCATCGGTGCCCGCCGACAGGCTTGGCTTCAGTCATCCGACCTCGAGCCATGGGTGCAGGACAAGTTGGTTGATGTCCCCTGCAGAGGTGAAAACCTCTTTGGCAAACCCATAGATGAGAAGGCTGCACAGATCGAGACCGAGACTCACCAGGACTCGGCTCTCAAGGAAGACCTCTGCCCCTTCTCAGAAGAAGAAGGGCTCGGGGAAAGTCCTTTTACCTGAGGAAGGCGGCTGCCTATAAACACTACCCTCATTATCAGGCCTCAGCAGCTCCCCAACAGGGTCAGCAGGCCAAGGGACGGGGTAATGGGTCCCGTAGGCAGCAAGCCCCCAAGCCTGCACCACCGGCCCCTGCTCAGCAGGGTGGGGGTTTTTGACTTCATCAGCATAGCCTCTCCCCCTCAGCTGGTTTCTCTCAGCACAGGAGGCCGGCTGGTCCACTTTGCCCACAGGTGGTCCAACATCACTACAGATACCTGGGTGCTTCACATAGTCCAAGAGGGCTATCTTCTGCACTTCCACCAGGTACCTCCCTCCTACTTTCCAGGGGAGCCTCTCAGACTCCCTCTGCACAGGGACTTACTCCTTCAGGAGTTAGCAAGTCTTCTTCAGGAACAGGCTGTGGAACCGGTGCCCCACCACCTGAGAGGTCAAGGCTTTTACTCCAGGTACTTTCTGGTACCAAAACGAACAGGAGGCCTCAGACCTATCCTGGACTTGCGGAACCTCAACAAGTTCCTCGCAAAGGAAAAGTTCAAGATGCTTACCCTTGGAATCCTGCTGCCCTACCTCCAGCAGGGAGACTGGCTATGCTCCTTAGATCTAAAGGATGCCTACACTCACATCCTCATCCACCCCAGCCACAGACAATATCTCAGGTTTGTTGTGGGGGGCAATCATTACCAGTACAGAGTACTACCCTTTGGCCTATCCTCCGCACCAAGGGTGTTCACCAAATATCTAGCAGTGGTGGCGGCTTATCTAAGGCTTCAAAGCCTCTTTGTATTTCCATACCTCGACAACTGGCTCATCAGAGCACAGTCTTCCCAAGAGGCCACTCACGCCACGCACCGCACTGTGGCTCTGCTTCAGCACTTGGGCTTTGTCATAAACTTTGCAAAGTCCACTTTGCTCCCCTCTCAGGATCTCGAGTTCATCGGCGCAAGATTAAACACACTTCAGGCGCGAGCCTTTCTGCCTCTCGACAGAGCAAACAACCTCATGGATCTTGCCAGCCACTTTCACAGCAATTCCCTGGTCTCTGCCAGGCAATTTCTGAGACTGCTCGGCCATATGGCTTCCACAGTCCATGTGACCCCCAATGCCCGCCTGAACATGCGGCCTGCTCAATGGTGCCTTTGCACACAATGGCATCAGGCCACTGGGAGCCTAGCGGACTCCGTACAGATCTCCGACCCGCTGGTCTCTTCTCTGCAATGGTGGCTTCATCTGCCAAACCTAGTGCTAGGAATGGCTTTTCAGTCTCCTCCGCCTTCTCAGGTCCTGACGACCGATGCTTCTCTCCTGGGTTGGGGAGCACATTGCCAAGGGACATGTACTCAAGGCCTCTGGACTCCTTGGGAATCTGCCCAGCAGATCAACTTCCTGGAGCTCAGAGCTATCCGCCTGGCTCTGAGGGCTTTCTCCCACCTCACTTCTCACCAGTCTGTGCTGGTCCAGACGGACAATCAGGTTGCGATGTTCTACGTGAACAAACAAGGGGGCACAAGCTTCTTCCTTCTCTGTCGGGAAGCACAAAAGCTGTGCTCTTGGGCCGTCAACCGCGGCATCCTCCTCAAAGCTGTTTATCTCACGGGTCAAGAAAATTGCCTGGCAGACAAACTGAGCAGAATCCTCCAACCACACGAGTGGAGATTGGATCCGTTAGTGCTTCAGCAGATCTTTCTCAAATGGGGCCTCCCCACCATGGATCTGTTTGCCAGTCCTCAGAACCGGCAACTTCCCAGATTCTGCTCTCGACAACCGCATCCTCTCAGAGTAGCGGCGGATGCTTTTCTGATTCCATGGTCCACAGGCCTCTTGTATGCCTTTCCTCCCATGCCACTAGTGTCTCGGATGCTCTTCAAGGTTCTCAGAGACAGAGCCTCGATGATCCTGGTGGCTCCCCGGTGGCCGAGACAGCCCTGGTTCCCGCTTCTGATGCAGCTGGCGGTGGACACTCCTCTCCCTCTGGGGTTTCAGCCCGATCTCCTGACCCAGGATCACGGGACTCTCCTACACCCCAACCTCCGGTCCCTTCATCTGATGGCCTGGCTGCTGAAAGGGTAGTCCTTGCTCCCCTCCTGCTGCCTCCAGATGTGGAGGAAGTCGTCTTGGCCTCCAGGCGACCCTCCACCCGGAAGTCCTACGCTCTTAAGTGGCGTCGGTTCTCCATCTGGTGTGCTCAGCAGTCTCAAGATCCCTTCTCCTGTTCGGCATCAGTGGTCTTGCAGTACTTGCTTTACCTCTCCAATCTTGGACTTAAGTCCAACTTGGTCAGGGTCCACCTCAGTGCTCTTTCTGCGCATCACATGCTGGTGGATGGCAGACCTCTTTCCAGCCACCCTCTAGTGGCTCGTTTTCTCAGAGGCCTCCTTCTCCTTAAACCACCTTTGCGCCCACCAGCCCCTGACTGGGATCTGAATGTGGTTTTACAGCGGATTACCTGTCCGCCTTTTGAACCTATGGCTACCTGTCATCTTCGTTTTCTTTCTTGGAAAACCTTATTCTTGGTAGCCCTCACTTCTGCTAGACGCGTTAGTGAGCTACAGGCCCTAGTATCTGATCCTCCTTACACTAGGTTCTACAAGAATAGGGTAGTCCTACGGACTCACCCTAAGTTTCTTCCTAAAGTGGTTTCCCCTTTTCACGTCAACCAGGAGGTGGTACTTCCGACCTTCTTTCCCAGGCCACACTCCAGCCGAGCTGAAATGGTCCTGCATACCCTGGACTGTAGGAGGGCATTAACCTTCTACCTTGACCGTACGCGGGAGCACCGAAGGGCTGTTCAGCTCTTCGTGTCTTATGACCCCAATAAGTTGGGGCTCCCTGTCTCCAAGCGTACTCTGTCCATCTGGATTGCTGACTGTATCGCTTGGGCTTATGGGGCAGCCGGCCTCTCGTTGGAAAGTCGAGTCACGGCTCATTGTGTTAGGGCGAAGGCTGCGTCAGTGGCTTACCTCCGCTCTGTTCCATTGGCAGACATCTGCCAGGCCGCTACTTGGTCTTCAAGCCAGACTTTTGCAGCCCATTACTGCCTGGAGGGGGAGTCCCGCAGGGACAGTGCTTTCGGACAGGCAGTCCTCCGTAATCTCTTTGAGGTATAGGCAACTCCTGCCCTCCGTCCCGGATGTTGGGCTACCGGTTGGAGGCGTACTCAGAGAAGATTCCTTCCTTCTGTGCTACTGAGCTTGAGGGAGCTCCTTTTTTGTGCTTAGGGTCTCCGGTAGCCTTAAGCTTGGGAGTCCCATATGTGAGGACTGACTTCCTGCTTGGTCCTGGAGAAAGAGTAGTTACTCACCTGTAACAGGTGTTCTCCAGGAGCAGCAGGAATCAGTCCTCACAACCCTCCCTCCTCCCCTTGGAGTTGCAGTTCTATGATTTCATTTTTTGCTAATTTTTTGCTGTCTTTTAGCTATGTCATCAGACTGAGCAAGATGGCACCCTTGGGCGGGAAGAAGACCGTGCATGCGCGCTGCAATTCCCAAAGGCTTTCTTTGAAAGCTGGGGAAAATTGCTCCGCGAGGGCTCCGTCGGCGCCGACGTCACCCATATGTGAGGACTGATTCCTGCTGCTCCTGGAGAACACCTGTTACAGGTGAGTAACTACTCTGAAGCCACCTAGTATTTTAGATGGGGGTCATATACATGTTAAAATAAAGCAAATTAAATTTTTGCAAATAAGGCCCCACAATGTGTCTCCGCATATTGTCCCACTTCACCCTCAGGCTACCCCTGGCTCCATCCTGGCACTATCCAGGTGGAGGCTGATTTCAAACTGTGCACACCGGGGTTGTGTGCATGCCTAAATCTTGGCTGAGGGCAAGTTGGACCCAGTTTCATAACCATGGGATCTATACGCCCCCGCAATTGCAGAACTGGACAGATAGACGGTCTGGTGTGTACAGCATTCCCAGGAGGGAGACATCTAGGCTGCCCGTCCCCAGCACACAACTCAGTGGCTGGTGTGCCGGTGCAGTGGCATCCCATCACCATGGCACAGGCACGTCCAGCTGTCGACTCTGAATCCCATGTCTGACACTGGTCCCTGCACAATGCTGTCTGGCTGTCAGCGGGGGCCCATAAGGGCATGGTGTGCCAGAAGGCTCCATCCGGAGCTATTGAGATGGTGTGCGGAGGCAGGCAACCTGCCAACAGGGCTGCGGCCTGAACCTATTCCACCATCAGCTGCAACTTGCCATCCAAGTTGCAGCCGAGGTACATACAGAGGGCCTTTCCTGAATAGCCTTTGTACATCCTGGCACCTGGCCACACTCCCGCTCCGCCCCCTCTCACCCACGTACAGCATTCCCTGCACAAACGCCATGTACTTGCGGGGAATACTGCTGACAGAATAGGGCTGGGGAGCTAGGTGCAGGCCTGGACGTCCAGCCTGCACGTTCAACGTCACTATTTGCAGATCAGAATTTATTTATTTTATTTATTTAGACAGTTTTGTATACCACCTTATCCTTCAATCAAAATGGTCACAACACAATTGGGGGATACATTTAACACAGGGGATATGAGACACATACGCTAATACTTACAGGGAACATGGGCAATGGAGGGTTAAGTGGCTTGCCCAAGACCACAAGGAGCACCTGTGTGACTGGAAACCCAAGTCCCTGTAAGTATTAGCGTGTGTGTCTCATATCCCCTCGTGTTAAATGTATCCCCCAATTGTGTTGTGACCACTTTGATTGAAGGATAAGGTGGTATACAATGCCCCTCATAGTGTTTTGACTGGCATTTCTATAGTTCACTGCTAAACAAATTTTCTTTGTTACCAGATTTGTAAGGATAATTATCTATATGGATGGTAACAATGCCAAAATAAAGAATCTTGCTAATATTCAAAGAAAATCATGGGATCAATATAGCCCTTATCTGGATAGCCCAAAGGGGGGCTATTTGGATAAGGGCACTGAAAGAGATTCATAGTAACATAGTAAATGATGGCAGATAAAGACTAGCATGGTCCATCTAGTCTGCCCAGTAATGTGCCAGAGTTATACATTCCACTCCAGAAGAGTTACCCATCTCTATTTAGAAATTATTTACGTTTGTTTTGATGTCATGCTGTTGATATGTAGTGATCCTGTTTGTCTGTCCCAAGCCTTTTTTAATTCCAGCACTGTTTTGGGGGGAAAATAGCATTGATCATTTCAGAAGACCTATTCTCAGTCTTTGACCTTGTAGATCACCACCTACTCTTTTCCCTTCTGTACAGTCAGTCTTTTCAAGCTTCTTGTCCCTTTTTCATATCCTCTCAGTCATCAACATCCAGCTCACACCCCCTGGTGTGTGAGGTCACTGAAGGCTCAGCCCTATCCCCCATCTTAGAAACCCTTTTTCTGATCCATCTAGAGTCCCTAGTGCAATCACCAAGCATCGATGCCTATTATTTTGCTGATAACCATTGTTTAACAGAAATTGCCAGCAGGTTCCATTCACACTGCCCATATCTCAAAGTAGCAAAACAAACGTTATGTGGATTATGAACAGTTCAAGGGAATCTGCCATTGCTCCTATAATAGCAGGTCAACCCAGTAGATTGGTTCCATCACTGGTAATACTTAGTTGCCACTTGGACTCCCGACTTCCTTTCAAAAAGTAAGTCTCAGCTGTGGTAAAGTCCTGATTTTGGATCCTCAGGCACATATACACAATAAGGCCCTAGCTTCAAAAATCTGCACTTGCTATGTTAGACCTAATCCTATTCATGAGCCACCTCGATTACTGTAATGCCATCTCATATTTATGCTCATATTCCTGGACATAAGCACAGCCTTTGACTCAGTCTCACATCATATCATGCTAAACCGGCTCAGAAACATAGGTTTAACAGACGACACCCTAAAATGGTTCACTTCCTACCTGTCAGACAGAACCATACAGGTAAAGGTTGGCACCACTAACTCAAAACCCTTTAAGTTAACACAAGGTACCCCTCAAGGTTCAGCCGTCTCAGGATTATTATTCAGTCTATACATACAACCAATCTGTGATCACCTAAGAAAGCTGAACGTGTTCTATCATCTATACACAGATGACATTATGTTCTACATGCCATTCAACACTACCAACCCAGATTTCACAATTATAGCTGACATATTCAATGCAGTGACAAACTTCCTTGCTGAAATAAACCTCACAGTAAATAAAAGCAAGACAGAAGCTCTACTTATATTCAGAGATCCAGAATACAAGCCACCAGAGAAGATAATAACACAAGATGCGGAAATAGCAATAAAAAAAGAGATTAAATATCTAGGCATAACTATTGATACCAACCTCAATTTGTCTGCACACATCAAAAACGCTACCAAATTAGCATACTGGAAACTAACTCATCAAACCCTTACGACACTTGCTACAGGAGACTGATTTCAGAACCATACTGCAAGCAATCATCACACCACACCTTGACTATGGAAACATCATTTACCAAGGACTCCCAAAGAATGCTCTGTACCCACTTCAACTAGTTCAAAATACTGCTGCCAGAGTCCTTATCTCCATTGCAACCCGGCAGCATATAACACCGGTCCTAAGAAGCCTACATTGGCTCCCAATAACACAGCGGATAAAATACAAATCCATAACCACCACCTTTAAAATCTTGCACAATTTCTCGGCGCCCTGCCTCTCAGAACTAATCACCTCAACACACACAGCAAGACCAAGAAGATCTAATAATCGGAACCTACTGAATATTCACCCACTCAAGGGCAAAACAACACAACAAACCAGTAACAGAGCATTCTCCCTTTACGCCCCATCATTATGGAATTTATGGAATTCACTACCAGAAATCATAAGAGCAGCAAAATCTATTACGGACCAAAAAAGTCACTCAAAACACACCTGTTCATTGAATACTATGGACTCAATGACATTACGTAACCTCAGTTAGCGCATCCTACCCCTCCTGACCTCTCATATCACCCCCACTCTTTTCCCTTTCTGTATATGATAACTTTGCTTTGCTATGTGCATAGTTTATCTTTCCGTCAAACAATCCCATATTTAATCTCCAAGTTGCCTTCCCATGTTTAATGTAAAAACAATACTTATGTAATTGTAATGTTGTTCTTTGTAAACCGCTTTGGACAAAGGCGGTATAGAAAAATTGTTAAATAAAAATAAATAAATAAATAAATACATCTACAGTGGTCTAAAAGTATCTATAATACAGCATCTACAAAACACAGCAGTGGAACTCATCATCTATTCCCATAAATACACTCACTGGAATATCACTGGCTGACAATCACATATAGAACTAAATACAAAATATTAATCATGACACACAGAACTCTTCATTCTGGCCAACTCTCCTATCTTGACTTTCTTATTCCTTAGTGCTTCGCTTGCACAATGAAAACTTGCTGACAGTTCCACCTCCTTCACCATTCAGCTTTCTTTTACCTAGTACTGCCCCTCTGGAATTCTATATCCCGCTTCCTCTGCACAGAAATATGGTTTGTAAAGTTAAGACAGGACTAAAGACTTAAGATTCGGTATTCAACAGTGGCAATGGTCAGCGCATTTAAAGCAGCTGGCTGTCACTCCTTTAAGTATAACTTGGATATTTAATGTTAGGGTCTTATCTGGCCACTGGTATTGAATATCTGGGTTTGGCTGCTGGCCAGATAGCTAAACCAGTTAAAGTTTGGCCATCTTTTTTTTGGCCTACCTTTAGCCAGTTTAAGTTTACCTGCCAGTGGCTAAATATCGCAGCTGACTGGCTAACTTCAGTGCCACTCCGGAATACCCTGACACTAGCCGGCTAGCATTGTGGCATACAAGCCAGGTAGCAGGGGATATTCAGTGGCACCAAACAGTTTAGTAGCATTGACTATCTCACTGACCAGAATACAGCGGCAATAAACTTTGAATATATCTTCCCTTACTTCTTTTCCTTAGCATATCCTGACTGAGAGAGTATGTTTGAGGCGTGGAGTCCCATGGAACTGTGCTCTAACTTTCCCTTACTCCTCCCCATTTGCTATTTCTGCAACTTTGCTCTTTTTATGTAGCTTGTAATTGTAAACCACTTTGATTCTATCGTGAAAAGCCATATATAAGCCTCGAAGAAACGAACTGGGAACTCTGCCCAAGCTCCATCCATGGACCACCCTGGCACCATCTGGATAGTGCTGAGGTGGCCAGAAGAAATATTCTGCATCTTTAACTGGTTAGCAGGTGTTGCTAACAAAATAAGTGATTTTGAATATCAGTCCTAATGTGTGTCAATTATATTTTCAGGTCTCTACAGATGATTATCTGGAGAATGCCATTGAATATGTCCATAGACCACCCTGGCATTGTCTGGTTAATGCAGGGGTGGTCAATGGGCAGATCTAGGGCAGTACTGCCGCTACCCATATAAGTGCTGACCTCATCTGGATAGCTTAGGCCAAGACTCGACAAAGCCCAGGCACCAGAACACCATGGTGTCCAGAAATTTATACCTGGCACCTGGGATTTGTACCCTCCCACCCCCCACCCCCGATCATGAGCAGAAAAACCCTTTTGCCTGCCCACGGAGATTGGATCTCTGCAGGCAGAATAGGAAGGATATTTGCCACAATTGGGGCTTAGATACAGCAGATCCCAGTGAGATGTCTGCTGTATCTCAGCCTTGATCATGGCAAGGATCGCTCTTGTTCTGTCTGTGGGAGATCAGATCAGATCCCCCACAGGCAGCACAGGAGCGATCCTTGTTGCAAATGGGGCTTAGAGGCAGAAAACAGCCCGTGGGAATCTGTCTACTGCATCTAAGCCCCATTCACAACAAAGATCCCTCCTGTTCTGCCCATGGCAGATCAGATCCCCGTGGGTAGAACAGGGGAGGAACCTCAAAGCAGCAGAGAGCCGCAGGGATCCAGAGTTTTCAGAAAAAAAAGGAAGACTAGGAGAGAGGTAGCAAAATTTTAAAGGGGCAGTACCTTTAAAAAAAAAAAAAAAAAGATGGAGGAATGGAGCACAGGGAGTGTGAGTGCTGGGGGGGGGGGGGAGGGAGAAGGGGAGAGAGTCCGGGAGGGGAACAGAGAGGGGGAGGGGTTGAAATGGGGAGGGAAGAGTGCAAAATGGAGGTTAAAGGGATGAATGCATGGGGGCAAAAATGACAATCTCTATATGCCAGAACATAAATGCACAAACCTCACCCCTGCACTATACACACACACACGCACCTTACCCTCAAACTACACACATACATGCGCCTCACCTTCGCATGACAGACATAGATCAGATATACATACACAGGCAATCCACCTCTGTGCCACACAAAGAGGCTCCCCAGCTCTGCAGCACACACACACAAAGGCACCCACCACCACATCACACACACAGACAGGCAGGGCCGGCCCGTCCATTGAGCAAGAATGTTTTTTGCACAGGGCCCCGCGTTTCAGGGGGCCCCGCGCAAAAAACATCTTGCATCCCAGATTCCCAGCTAAGTTTAAAAAAAAAAAACCCAGAAACCGGCTGCTGCTGCTGCTGCCGCCGTGGCAGCGGCAGAATGGAGAATCCCGCGGGGCCCCCCCTGTCCTGAAGTCTTCTATGAGGCCTCCGTCGGCTGTCAGAGCTGCGCGAAGAGAGAGAGCTTCTCCTCTCGCAGCTCTGTTAATCACGCCGCGGGGCTGATGGGATTAACAGAGCCGCGAGAAAGGGAAACTCTCCCTTCGCGCGGCTCTGAAAAGCCCGCGCTGAGGCCGCTTAGAAGACTGCTGGACAGGGGGGCCCCGCGGGATTCTCCATTCTGCCGCTGCCACAGCGGCAGCAGCAGCCGGTTTCTGTTTTTTTTTTTTTAAAACTTAGCTGGGCTGATGGGGAGGGGGGGGAGGGGTAAGGACGGTAAATGGGCTGATGGGGGGGTAAGGACTGTAAATGGGCTGATGGGGAGGGAGGGGGGGTAAGGATTGTAAATGGGCTGATGGGGAGGGATGGAGGGAGGGAGGGAGGGGGGTAAGGACTGTAAATGGGCTGATGGGGAGGGAGGGGGGGTAAGGACTGTAAATGGGCTGATAGGGAGGGGGGTACGGACTGAAAATGGGCTGATGGGGAGGGAGGGAGGGAGGGAGGGGGGGTAAGGACTGTAATGGGGCTGAGGGGGAGGGAGGGGGGTAAGGACTGTAAATGGGCTGATGGGGAGGGAGGGAGGGGTAAGGACTGTAAATGGGCTGATGGGGAGGGAGGGAGGGAGGGGGGTAAGGACTGTAAATGGGCTGGTGGGGAGGGAGGGAGGGGGGGTAATGACTGTAAATGGGCTGATGGGGAGGGAGGGAGGGGGGAAAGGACTGTAAATGGGCTGAGGGGGGGTGAGGGAGGGGCGTATGAACTGTCAATGGGCTCAGGGCGGGGTCATGACTGTAAATGGGCTGATAGGGAGGGGGGTAAGGACTGTAAATGGGGAGGGAGGGAGGGGGGGTAAGGACTGTAAATGGGCTGATGGGGAGGGAGGAAGGGGGGTAAGGACTGTAAATGGGCTGATGGGGGGGTAGGACTGGTAATGGGCTAAAGTGGATTCGGACTGGAAGTGGGCTGATGGGGGGGTGTTAATACTGGGAATGGGCTCTGGGGGGTTAGGACAGGTAATAGCCTATGGAGGGGCTAAGACTGGAAATGGGCTGATGGGGGAAGTTATGACAGGTAATGGGCTATGGGGGGCTACGACTACAAGTGGGCTGATGGGGGGATTAGGACTGGAAACGGGCTATGGGGCGGTGGGCTAAGACTGGAAATGGGCTGTGGGGGGCGTTAGGACTGGTAATGGGCTGTGGGGGGCATTAGGACTGGTAATGGGCTATGGGGGGGTTACAACAGGTAATGGGCTATGGGGGGGCTAGGACTACAAGTAGGCTGTTAGGGGGTTAGGACTGGTAATGGGCTGTGGGGGGCGTTAGGACTGGTAATGGGCTGTGGGGGCGTTAGGACTGGTAATGGGCTGGGGGGGTTAGAACTGGTACTGGGCTATGGGGGGTTACAACAGGTAATGGGCTATGGGGAGCTACGACTACAAGTGGGCTGATGGGGGGGTAGGACTGGTAATGGGCTATAGGGGATTCGGACTGGAAGTGGGCTGATGGGGTGGTTAAGACTGGGAATGGGCTATGGGGGGTTAGGACAGGTAATAGACTATGGAGGGGCTAAGACTGGAAATGGGCTGATGGGGAAGTTATGACAGGTAATGGGCTATGGGGGGCTACGACTACAAGTGGGCTGATGGGGGGATTAGGACTGGAAACGGGCTATGGGGCGGTGGGCTAAGACTGGAAATGGGCTGTGGGGGGTGTTAGGACTGGTAATGGGCTGTGGGGGGCATTAGGACTGGTAATGGGCTATGGGGGGGTTACAACAGGTAATGGGCTATGGGGAGGTACGACTACAAGTGGGCTGATGGGGGGATTAGGACAGGTAATGGGCTATGGGGGGGTTAGGACAGGTAATGGGCTGATGGGGGGTTACAACAGGTAATGGGCTATGGGGAGGTACGACTACAAGTGGGCTAATGGGGGGATTAGGACAGGTAATGGGCTATGGGGGGGTTAGGACAGGTAATGGGCTGATGGGGGGTTACAACAGGTAATGGGCTATGGGGAGGTACGACTACAAGTGGGCTAATGGGGGGATTAGGACAGGTAATGGGCTATGGGGGGGTTAGGACAGGTAATGGGCTGATGGGGGGTTACAACAGGTAATGGGCTATGGGGGGGCTAAGACTACAAGTAGGCTGATAGGGGTTTAGGACTGGTAATGGGCTGTGGGGGGCGTTAGGACTGGTAATGGGCTGTGGGGGCGTTAGGATTGGAAATGGGCTGATGGGGGACTAGGACTGGAAATGGGCTGATGCAGGGACAAGAAGGGAGCAGATGCTGGGTGGGGCTGGAACTAGAAAGGAGCTTATGTTGGGGGAGGATTAGAATGGGATGGAGCTGGGAGAGTGAAATGGAGAGGGAAAAATATTTTGCGTGGGAGGGAAGACAAATCTACAATTGGCCGGATATTGGGAGAGTAAGTGGGGATTGAGGATGGAGGGATAAAATTTGAGTGGATGAAATAGGAATGAGGAAAGAGCAAAAGGAGAAAGATTAGTATGTTAAAGCAGATGTAGAGAGAGAATGGAAAAAAAAAACCAAGAAGACAGAAGAAAGGACAAATGGACAGCAGATGGAGAGTTAGCAGAAGACACGAAGAAACCAGAAGAAAGTGGCTGGAACAATTGCAACTGAAAAAAAATGCACAAAAGGTAGAAAAATATCTCTTTATTTTGAATTTATTAACTGGAATATGTCAGCTCTGGGAAATGTGCATCATTAATTTTTGCGCTTTGTTTAGTACAAGAGGAAATTAATTTATAGTTTTATTTCTACAGTGTTGTTGTATATTCCAAGTTTGGCTTTTGGGGTTCCCAGTTTAATTATTGTCTTCCTGTTTCTAAATTGTGATTCCTTGTTTGGTGATGGTCTATGTTCTGCATGTGTAACTGAGCTGAGGTATTCTGTTTATGTAATTCCTATTTGACATTGCCACTTGTTCTTTCCCCAGTAGGTCATGTATTATTGTTCTCTGAAATGTATTGGTTTAATATTTGCAGTGTTGTCTTTTGATAGTTAGGGTATGGTGCTTTGTGAGTCCTGGTAGTGCTGTTAGGATACGGCAGGTTTGCTATGGGTTCTAAATGGGCAGTGTTTGTAGTAGTTCCTAATGTGCCTGGCGGTTGGTACTGGATTATAGTAATGTAGAAACCTTTTAGTCTTTCTTTATCCATATACTCATTAAGAGGCATGTTTACTAAAAGTTAGTAGTGTATGGTAACATTATGCAAATATTTATGCAAATGAGGCACCTTATGCAAATGAGGCCCCGCACCGAGTCTCCGCACATGGCCCCGCACCCCCCTTGGGCCGCCCCTGCAGACAGGCATACCATCATTGCACCACACATCCACAGAGACACTTGCTATCTGAAACTGGTAAACAAAATTCAAAAGGTTTTCTGTCACAGAAATGAAAGGGGCTGATTCTAGTACTGTTTTTGGTTACAAACTCGGATATGTACTTAGAAATTCTCCATCACGTAACGTTTTTGAGTGACATGTAGTTGAAATTTAGACTATGTTACTCATATTTACATTAGATGTATATAGATGCACATTGTAACGTAATGTCTCCTAAAAGGTAGTTGTATATGATTTTCTGCTGTTTTGCGCCTCAAGAACATCCCTCTTAAGGGTCCAACAATAGTCTGCAAGCATACTGGAGCTCCACTTGCCCTGGTACCTATTTTCCATTACCAGAATGTCCTGATGAAACCTTTCCCCATGTTCATCGCTGACTGCGCCTAGACTTGCAGAAAAAAAAATCCAGGTGTGAATGCAAGAAATGCATTTTCAAAGACATGTTATGTCCCAGTTTCTGGTAAGATTTCAGTAGAGTATCCACTGATTCTGTGTAGTCTGCCTTGTTATTTCCCAAGAAGTCGCGGCAAACAGTCTTAAAGGACTCCCATGCAGCTCTTTCAGTTTCATTCAACTGACCGTCAAAGTTTTAATCTTTCATCAGTTTTCTAATATCAGGTCCTACAAAGATCCCTTCTTTGATCTTCGCCTCACTGATTCATGGAAATGTCTTTCTTAGATATGCAAATCCAAGTCCACTTCTATCCATGGCTTTTACAAAGTTCTTCATAAGACCCAACTTTATATGGAGTGGAGGTAGATATACTTTATTCGGCTCTATAAGTGGGTCATGTGCAACATTTTTCTGGCCTGGGACTAGTGATGTTCTCTTTGGCCACTGTTTTCGGTTGTAATGATTTTTCCTGTCCCTGCTGTCCCACTCACACAGAAATCAACAATACTTTGTCTAACCAAGCTGTTGTCCAAGCAAGAGGGCAATTACTTTTAAATCGCCACAAATATTCCACTTGTGTTCTTCTTACTTGATATTTGTTAGCGGGAGATGCATACTGCTGCAAGTTTCTTTCATATTGGCGGCATGAGCTACTGGAACTGATGGTAAAATATTTCCGTTGTGGATAAGCACAGCTTTTAGGCTATATTTAGAAGAATCAATAAATAGTCGCCAATCCTCTGTTCTATACATCTGACAAAGTGTTTCCATCAGGGATTTAACTTCACAACAAAAAGCAATTCCTTCTTCAAAGGCAAAGTAATCCACAAACTCAGTATACCTATTTCTAAAAGTGCACACTTTGGTTTCTTTCTGAAGAAGATTCCAGCCTTTCAGTCATGACCACTGTTCCCTCTAAGCTGTGCGCGTGTGCGCGCGCACACACCTCGCCGAGCGAGCGCACATACTTTACAACAGAGCGCACAAAAATTACGGCTCTGATTCTGATAGAAAACAACACAGACGTCTTAAAATTTAAAAGTTATGATTGTAATTACTAGAAATTTCCCGCTTCATTTAGTAATCATCTATTTCATTTAATTTGATTAAAATCAATGTGGTGTACATACTGTATTCTGACGTGTAGTCAAATTTTAAAGTATATAACTCCGAGTGTCGTTATGTGGCGCACAAAAATTTAACCTTCCTTCAAAAGCTGCACACAGCTGATATTTTATGCGCACACAGCCTACAGAAAATTAGAGGGAACATTGGTCATGACCCTAACAGTTCTGCTTGTTGCTTTGAAAGATTAAAATCTCTGACGAGATCATTCAAATTGCCTTGGCCCAGTAAATGTGGTTCATTGTCAACATCAGCATTCATTGGTTCTTCTTCTTCTTCATCCTCATTCACTGTAAGATTTTCTGGAGGTTTTGGCACCGGCAATTCTTGACAGTGAGGCTCAGGCCTCATGGCAGATGGTAAATTTGGGTAATTTACAGTGTGTTTTGATTTTGAAGTAATGTCTGCAATGTTTGTAAGGCAAAAGTAACAATCTGTCAAGTGATCTCTTGGTTCCCTCCAGATCATTGGAACAGCAAAATTCATGTGTCGAACACTCTTTACCCAAGCTGTTAGGAGTCTAACACAGGTAATACAGCAGACGTGAGGCGCCCAATTTTTGTCCTGGTCACTGACTTGACATCCAAAGTACAGCTTATAACATGTCTTAACAAGCGGAGTAAAACGTCTTCTCTGCTTCTTAAAAGTAACCTCACCGCAAATGTAGCAAAATGAATCCGGACGATTAACACACTTTCGAGGCATTGTTAAACAACTACAAGCGATAACCGTAATATTTATTAACCAACTGCTGTTTATGAAATAGATTAACACAAACTCATATCCATTCAGATTCTGTTTTTTTCAAACCACAATCGCTGACGGTGACAGAAAGCATACCAATACATGACTCAGCGTTTTCTGCTTGTATCAGCCGGACCAGTAGGGCAAGGGGCCCGGTTAATTAATTATATTATAACTACATGACTCAGCATTTTTGGTTGTGGCTGACAACATACAATAATTATGATGGAATTTTTCGTATTCAACCTTTGTTTACTGAAACAAAACTGTAACGGCTAATTTACAGTAATGTACACACTTTATTAGATGTTATCTCCTGAAGTATGGGTGATAGAAAAATTCTGATACCATATTTGTAAACAATGGGAAAAATTACATATGAAACAGGACAGAGCGGGTCTGTGACAAAAATTGTGTTGACCAGTGTGTTATTTAAAGATGACGCATGGTGTAGGAACTCTGGCGCTGGTCTCATGAGAACATGGGACTGGTATGAGAGGGGGGGAAACAAGGATGTCACAAGGACTGGCTCCTAAGATTTTGGCCTGACCCCTAAATCCACACACAATTTGTCAAGGCCTTGCTTAGGCCACTTGAAAAATAGGCCTAAATTGCTATTCAGATTAGTGTTGGTTGAAAGTTGCTGCTGTCTGAATAAGTAAGCAAAAATAAGTCCAAATGGGTATCAAAATCCCTATAAGCAACTTGTAAACTTCCATTGCTGTTGTCTATACTAAAGCATAACTGACAAATTTGTTGTTGTACCAATCACAATACTGATCCTGATATAATAACCAGCCAGTAAATTCCTGGTCCTTTTACTTACATCAGAACCAGGATTGTGATTGGTCCAACAAAATTTTTTTGTCATTTATGCTTTAGTATAGGCAACAGCAAAAGGGCTTACAAGTTGGTTTATAGGGCTATCTGGATAAGGTCAGCACTTAACCAGATAGCAGCCACTCAAGCCTAATATTCAACAGCAGTCGCTATCAATACTGCCACTGAATATCTGGATACTATGACCAGCGCCGTGATCATTGTACAGAAATTCCAAAGGGGCAGGGTAGGCCAAACATCTATATGTGTGTTGCCTATTTTACAGAGAGAATCCATGTGTGTGGCAAAAAAATTCTACATCAGGTTTTACACCAGCTGAGAAGCATACATAGTTTTTTAAGAAGTGCTCAGTTTGGCCAGCACTTTACACAAAGGATTAAAGGAGTAATTTCATATCGTCCTGCTAGATCAGTCCAGAGAAGTGGGTTGTGTTCCTCTACCAGAAGATTTGTGGAGACAAAGAACCAATGAAAACCCAGGTTTCAATGACATCTCTCCCATGCCTCTATTTGCCTCAGCCATCAGAGGTCTCCTTGGTATTTCTTTGTCTCCAGCAGATAGTGGAAGGATTTTCTCCACTTTGAAGAAAATCTGAAGATTAAGAGGAAAAGATTGATTAAAAGCTCATGAACGACCACCTTGAAGGTGACTATTACTTGATCGCGATGTGGTAGACTTAACTAGACTGCAGTCTTTCCGGCAGCCATAGGAGGAGGGAAAATTGGTTCCGCTCCATGTGCTTATGATAAGAGCCTTTGAGCAGCCAGAAATTGGAAGGATTTGGAAGGATCTGGAAGAGTTCAGCAGCCTCACACAACCTCAACGTCCTCTCCCCCTCCCCCCCCCCGCTCTCTCCCGAAGATTGCAAAAGGCTCTCAGAGGGATCTGCCTGCCATCTACCTTAAATGCAGTGCTGTAGAGTGAGTAAAACTGTTTTAAAGGAGTAGCGCTGAGCCCAACATGGATTCTCTACCTGGGGTTCTCAGAGGGTGAGTACCAAGGCTTGATCTTGTCATTGCCCTTGTTGGGGGCTCCCAATTCTGTCTTTCTGGGGTGGACTGCTGGTGACCGTTGGCACCATATGGGGATTCCTACCATTTTATATACGCATTAGTAGTGTTTTCTCCTATTGTGCACCTGGCAGTCGTGCAGCCTGTACGTGCAGTCCGCCCAAGCAGCTCCAACACACATTCCTACCCTAGTGCATGTAACACATGCCGCAGTAAAAGTGCAGTTAAAGCATGCCACATGAAAAGCTTAGTTAATGCCCACCTTTGGGCCACCGCATCCTTAGCGCACACTGTAGTGATACTTGCCTTAACTCTCTGTTTTTTTTCAGGAAACGTTGTTTGACTTGTGGCAAGCAAGATACCTCTACTCCGGATTCTGCTCTTCTTGCATGGCAGCTTCTGAATTGTCCCTGAAGGGCCTGTTCCCCCTCTCTCATCTGGGGGATGCAGTAAGTCTGACCTTGCCTGCCTTAGAACAGGAGTGATTAATGGCACTATGGGTAAGGATATCCAGCCAGCCAAAGTGTCCAGCGACCATGCTGTGAGCCATTCCTCATCCTCTAAGGGGTCTGTGGCAGCTTTGTCCTCTGGTGTTGGGGGGTCATTTCCAAAAATGGTTTGGTATTCCCAAGGTAGAAGGGCAGGTCACGGCAGTTATCGACAGACCAGCATTCCTGTATAAGGTGGGCCTTAAAGGATTTTCTATACCGTAAGGTGGATTTGTTGTTGAAGAGCGGGTTCATCGTGATGTCAGCTATTTTGCAGCTGGTGGTATGTGCCATTCTACATCTCGATCCCTGCTCCAGTAGATTCAATCTCTTCTACCGGATGATACTACCCCTCTTTTGGAATCCGCTACGGACTTCCTTTCTGATGCCATGTATGACCTGGTACATTTGGCGGCCAGAGTTGGTGCCCTGACAATGGTGTCAGGGTGTTAGATTTGGCTCTGGCACTGGGCAGTGGTTCATCTTCCAAATCCCGGCTTTTAAGGGGAACCTTCTTTTTGGAGAAGCTGGTGAAGGACCTGGGTGAGATGAAATCTTACCACCTTCCTGAAGACAGGTCCAGGGGGCCTGTGAAGTGGACTGGTGTCCCTTTCTTGTCAGTCTCTGCCCATCCACCAAGGGCATGCTGGCCGGATCCCCAGGGGTCTCAGGATTTTTGTCATTACCAACCTGGAAAACCTTTCTTCCCCTCTGCTTCTGGGCTTTGGGCTTGTTCTCAGTTCTTTCATGGAGCACTTAGTGCCAGGGACTCGGTCCCCTCTAGAGGAGGACCCTCCCAGGCTGCACAATGAAGGTTTGGGGACCCATTCCCTGGTTCCTCTGGTTGGAGGCAGGCTTTGCCTTTTCTTTCAAGAATGGGCCTGGGTTACCAAGGATTGCTAAGTGCTAGACACCATTCAGTTTGGCTATGTCCTGGAATGCAAAGAGCTACATAGTAACATAGTATATGATGGCAGATAAAGACCACATGGTCCATCTAGTCTGCCCTCTAACGTGGCAAGAGTAGGTGTGCCCGCCGCTCCGTGCAGGTCACCTTGACTTGTTAAGATATCAGAGACTGTTAAGTTTATTTTGATTTTATCTTGTTTCTATAAAGGCATCCACTATGTTTGTCCCATGCCATTTTAAATTCTGTCACTGTATTTACCCCTACCACTTCCATCGAGAGGACATTCCAAGCATCCACCACCCTTTCATTGAAAAGGTATTTCCTGACATGGCTTTTTAGTTTACTCCCTTGCAGCTTCATGTTACGCCCTCTAGTATTGCAGCTTCCCCGTCTTTGAAAAAGGTTTGTTTGTTTATTAATATTCCTTAATTTAATTTAATTTACAATTAATAATATAGTTACTCACAATCATGTTGATTGTCAATAATTTAAAAACTGTTGATTTAAAAGTTGATTGTAAATAATTTAAAAAAATCTGTTCTATGTAAAACCTGTTCTTGCTACACTTGTTATATGTAAACCGCCTTTGATTTAAAAGTTGATTGTAAATAATTTAAAAAATCTGTTCTATGTAAAACCTGTTCTTGTTACACTTGTTATATGTAAACCGCCTTTGATCTATGGAAGAGGCGGTATATAAGAAAGTTTTAAATAAATAAATAAATAAAGGTCTGTATCATATCTGCCCTATCCCTCCTTTCCTCTAGAGTATACATATTTAGGTCTTCAAGTCTCTTCTCATACGGCTTCTGGCACAGGCTCTAAATCATCTTGGTCAGCTTCCTCTGAACCATTTCCAGTCTTTTTATATCCTTTGTGATATTTGGTCTCTAAAACTAAACACAATATTCCAAGTGAGGCCTCACCAGCGGACTTGTACAGTGGCATTAGTACCTCTACCTTTCTGCTGGTAATTCCTCTCTATATGCAACCCAGCATCCTTCTGACTTTGGCCACCGTCTTGTCACACTGTTTTGCCACTTTGAGATCCTTAAACAGTCACCCCGAGATCCTTCTCCTGGTCCATGCACACTAGCCTATTGCCCCCTATCTCATACAATTCCCTTGGATTTCTGCATCCCACGTGCATGACACTGCACTTCTTCAAATTAAATCTTAACTGCCAAACATTAGACCATTCTTCCAGCTGTTGCAGATCTTTCTTCATGTTATCCACTCCCTCAGGGGAGTCCACACTGATTAAAATTTTTGTGTCATCTACAAAAAGACAGACTTTTCCATTCAGTCCTTCAGCAATATCACTCACAAATACATTAAACAGTACCGGTCCCAGGACCGAACTGTGGGGCATGCCACTAATCACCTTCCTTTCATCCGAGTGAGTTCCCGTTACCATCACCTTCTGTCGTCTGTCAGTCAACCAATTTCTGATCCAGTTCACTACCTTGGGACCCATCCCAAAGCTCTTTATTGATAAGCCTCCTATGAGGAACAGTATCAAAGGCTTTGCTGAAATCTAGGTAGATCACATTCATCGCGTGCCCTTGATCTATATGATTACTTCCTCCTTCATGGCTACCTTTGCAAAATCAGTAATCAAGTCTCTATCCATTTCTTTGATTTGAGTTGGAGGCCTGCAGACTACACAAGCATGGATGATAGTGCCATCTCCTCTTTCCAACACTATCCACAGCGCTTCTTCTTTTCCCCACATCCTCTGCATTTCAGCAGCTCTAATATTGCTTTTGACATAAGGGCTACTCCTCCTCCTTTTCTGCCTTCTCTAGTTCTCCTAAATAAATTATAGCCAGCTATGGTTATATCCCATTCATGTGACTCATTAAACCATGTTTCAATAATGGCCAAAATGTCCAAGTCCATATCCACCATTAGGGCTTCCAAGTCGGGAACTTTGTCTGCTAGGCTTCGAGTATTTGTGCTCATTGCTTACCAGCATTTGTAACTGGCTTGCCTGTATTTTGCATGAATTTTGTTCTGTATGCCTCTTCTCACTTGCCATTGATATGTGGTTTAAAAGTGTGTCTGTTTCAAGTGCTGGAGAGAGTGTGGAGAGAGAGGAACGTATTTTCATATCTGGTGGCAATGTACGGGAATACACAACCTGTGGGTGGAGGTGTTTGCACTGTTGGGGGAGATACTGGGGAAAGATATTGAACCGCAACCTGCCCTGGCGATGTTAGGGATAAAACCCCCTATGCTGACTAAAGCGGAGGGTGGATTTGGGGTGCGTGGCCCTGAGAGTCTTAATTGCACGGAAGTGGAAACAAGTAAGGGGACCGCAACTGTCAGAATATGAAAATTCACTGTCACAGATCTACTTAATGAGTAAACTAACAGCGCTTAAATGGGGCAGACCACAAAAATGTATGCAAGTGTGGGGGAAATACCTGCAGTGGCTGGCAACTAGGTAATACACTTAATTTTTGGAAATGTCTAAATTTCTCCAATGTTTCAGTAATGTTTGGTAATTAGGAGTGAAGTGTGACTGTAATCAATGTGTAGGGGGATCCCCGTTGGGGGAGGGGGGGATATAAGGAAAATTAAAAGCAGGAACATAAGCAACAGTTCGAACGGAAGAAGGAGAAACAGAATGGTTTAAAATAAGCAAAGGTGTAAGACCAAGGCTGCATACTTTCCCCCTACCTGTTTAATTTATATGCAGAACAAATCATCAGAGAAGCAGGATTGTATGAAGACAACAGAGGTGTGAAGATTGGTGGAAGACTCATCAACAACCTTCGCTATGCTGATGATACCACATTACTGGCTGAAAGTGAAGATGATCTGAAACATTTGCTTCTCACAATCAAAGAACATAGTCTCAATATGGGCCTGCACCTTAATGTAAAGAAGACAAAGATCATGACAACTGGCATAATCAACAGGTTCATCGTTGAAGGAGAAGAAATTGAAATTGTGAACAACTTTAACCTACTTGGATCAACTATCAATAAAGAAGCAACAAGCAGTCAAGAAATCAGACGATGCATTGCTCTTGGCAGAATGGCTATGAAAGACCTAGATAAGATTCTCAAGAGCAGAGATGTCTCTCTCCATACAAAGATTCGACTTGTTCAAGCCATGGTATTTTCAATAACATCATATGGATGTGAAAGCTGGACAGTGAAAAAGATAGACAGGAAGAAAATTGATGCCTTTGAATTATGGTGCTGGCGGCGAATACTGTGTATACCATGGACTGCCCGAAGAACAAACCAGTCGGTACTAGAGGAGATCAAACCTAAGCTTTCTTTAGAAGCTCAGATGACAAGACTTCGACTTTCATACTTTGGACACATCATGCGAAGAGAGAGCTCATTAGAGAAAGACATTATGCTTGGCAAGATAGAAGGTCAACGCAGAAGAGGAAGGCCAGCAATGAGATGGATCGATACAATAACAGGACTGAAGACTGAACACAATTTAGGATAGCTATCCAGAGGGTCGCCATGAGTCGACTCCGACTCGACGACACTTAACAACAACAACATCTGTCACAGGGAAAAGAATCCTACATGAAACATTCAGGGAGTATGTGGACAGGCATTTAAACTAGAGAAAGGGGATGACGGATTGAGAAGAACAAGTTCAGGACGTCACTCCCAGCAAAAGCATAACAGCATTGGAAATGGACACACTTTTTTTATTTATATTTTTGGAAACATAACCATCATAAGTTAACCTTTACAACATGTTCTCCTTACCTCTATACATTATACAGCCTTCCACAAGATCAAGAAAAACCCCCATTAGTTCCTTTTTTTTTTTTTTTTTAGTGCCATCAAGTCAGTGTTGACTCATAGTAACCCAGCTACCTCTGGGTTTTCTTGGCAACATATCACTGGAAGTTGATTGCCAGCCTTTTCTTCTGAGGCAATGGAGGGTAAAGTGACTTGCCCAAAGTCACAAGGAGTGCCAGTGGGAGTTGAACCCTTGATCTTCTGGGTACTAGGTAGTTGCTCTAACCACTAGGCTACTCCTCCACTCCATTAGTTACTTCTTGATCAATGTACAGATTGCGCAAGAGAACGATCAGGTGTTCTGGTATACCCATGCTTCTTAATGTGGCCCAGAGTTTCTCATGGTTTACACAGTCAAAAGCCTTGCTATAGTCGATAAAGCACAAATAGATATCCTTTTGGTATTCTTTAGTCTTTTTAAGGATCCATCTCACATCCGCAATGATGTCTCTCGTTCCTCGCCCTTTCCTGAACCCTGCTTGCACTTCAGGTAGTTCTTGTTCCAGGTATGGTTGTAGTCTCTTTTGAATAATCTTCAGTAGAATCTTGCTGGCATGTGGGATCAGAGCGATTGTGCGATAATTTTCACAGTCAGTTGGATCACCTTTCTTTAGTATTGGTATAAACACAGATCTTTTCCAGTCAGTTGGCCATGATGTTGTCTTCCATATTTCTTGGCAGAGCCTTGTGAGTACGGTAACAGCTGCATCAGATTGCTGCAATACTTCTATGGGAATGCTATCAATGAGTCAACACTGACTTGATGGCACTAAAAAAAAAAAGGAACTAATGGGGGTTGTTTTTCTTGATCTTGTGGAAGGCTGTATAATGTATAGAGGTAAGGAGAACATGTTGTAAAGGTTAACTTATGATGGTTATGTTTCCAAAAATATAAATAAAAAAAAAGTGTGTCTGTTTCCAATGTTGTTATGCTTTTGCTGGGAGTGACGTCCTGAACTTGTTCTTCTCAATCCGTCATCCCCTTTCTCTAGTTTAAATGCCTGTCCTCATACTGCCTGAATTTTTCATGTAGGATTCTTTTCCCTGTGACAGATAGATGTAGTCTATCACAGTATAGTTGATCCATCTGTTTCCCCAGGCGCCTAAATATCTAAATCTTTCTTGTTTGCACCAGGTTTGGAGCCATGTATTAAAGTTGTTTATGCGATGCAGCCTTTCTGCCCCCTTACCAAGAACAAGTAGAACTTCTGAGAATGCTATAGTGTTAACAATGGGCTTGAGTTTCTTTCCCAGAGTCTGGAGGTCCCTTTGAACTGCAGAGGCACTATTTCTAGCGAGGTCATTTGTACCCAAGTGGATGACAGTCAGTTTTGGAGTGCTCACTTTCTGCACTAACTATACCAACAATTTGCTTTGTATTCTCCAGGACCAAGCAGAAAGTCAGTCCTCACATATGGGACGCCGGCGGAGCCCCTGTGCGGAGCATTTCCCCAGCTTTCAAAGAAAGCCTTTGGGAATGCAGCACGCCTGCGCTGTCCCCTTCCCGCCCAAGGGTGCCATCTTGCCCAGTCTTTTTTTTTTCACGGAGCCCGACGGACGTGAGTTCGTGTCACCCGGGAAAAGTTAATTTTTTTCTGCGATTTTCACGTTGTCTTATCCGGTTCGACGCCGGTTCCCCTTCCCGTCTGGGCTCGGTACACGGTATCGAGTCCGGAGTTTTGATTTTCGTTTTTTGTCCTTCGTGACTAGCGTTAACACTTTTTTTGTGTTTTCACTGGCAGCCCGGTCTTTTGACCTTGCAGGGGCCCTTTTTCCCCCAATGGCTGCCAGCGGGTTCAAAAAGTGTGATCGGTTCAAGAAACTTATGTCTCACCGACACACATGGCTGCTGCCTCCGATGCCTCGGGCCCGAACATGACCCACTGGCCTGTGGCCCGTGTGGCAAAATGTCGTCGAAGGCGCTTCGGAGCCATCAGTATCAACGTGAGGGAATTTTCTCTGACTCGCGTCCGGCTGGGCCCGGACTTCATCAGAGGCCTTGACATCTCAGGAGTCCAACCCCGAGCGCCGTCGGGGTTCCTCTGAAAGGGAGTCTCCCTCCTGGGAGCACAAAAGGAAGAAAAAGCTCATGAGGGCGTCGTCGGTGGAGGCACCTGGTTCCTCGAAGGCCAGGTCACGTAGCCCTGACCGCCGCCCTGGGCTCTCGGGGTCGGAGAGGCCTTCCAAGCTACCTCATATGGAGCCGGAGTCCCCAAGTCACGTAAGTGCAGTTGTCCTCATAGACTCTCCTCTGAGGGAGCCGAGGTCGGGTCCGACGCCGTCGAGGCCCGAGTTGGTGGCTGCTGAGTCTCCTGAGCTTGGACTCAGGTTGACGGCTTTAGAGAGAAGCTTGGCTGCCTTCATGGAATAGCAGCAGGTGCTGATCACCGGTCTGACCGGTGCATCTGCCCTGACCACCGGGACCTCGATGTCTAAGTCGACCCCGGAGACCGAGCCGATCCTCGAGTCGATGAAGTCTCGAGTCGATCCTCGGTCAAGGTCCCACTCGACCTCCCATGTGAGTCCAAGGTCATCAACGCCGATACGCTGGGCATCGGGGCAGGTGGCACTGAGGCCCACATGGCTGGAGCTGCTCAATTCCTCCTCGGAGGAGTTGGAGTGGGAGACGGAGGATGAGGAGTCCCCGGACACCTTCCGGACCCAGTACGTCCCTTCGGACTCACCGGAGTCTGAGCCTCGGAGATGGTCCCCCCCCCCCCCCAGAGGATACCTGGTTCTCGGACTTCGTGAGGGACATGGCCAAGGCCTTGGCCTTCCCTGCGGATGCTGAGGAGGAGCCTCGAGCCTGATGCCGTCCAGTATGATTTTCCTCCGAAGGAAGCCTTTACTGTACCGGTTCCTCCAATGCTGGAACGGCTGTTCTTCCGTATGTGGGAGGCACCAGCCTTGACGCCGGTTATTAGCAAATGGGTCGATTCTATTTATCGAGTCCGTAAGAGCCCTGGGTTCCAAAAGGCGCAGCTACCGCACCACTCCATGGTTGTGGAATTGGCCTTGCACCGTCTGAAGAGTCAGAAGATGCACTCCTTGGTGCCTCCCGGCTGGGAGGCCCAGAACCTGGATGCCCTCGGTAGAAAGTGCTTCCAAGCCTCTATGTTATCTTGCCGTGTCCAGACCTACCAGCTGTACATGGGCATGTACCTATGAGACCTGGCAAAGGAGATTTCCGGGTTCTCAGCTGGCCTCTCCGAGGAACCTTTGCAGAGGTTCAAGGCTTTGTCAACAGGGATTCGAGAGTGCTCGAAGTTTATCGAGCAGCCTATGATGGCTTTGAGGCTTCGGCCTGGGTAGCCGCGGCCGACATCGGTGCATGCCATCAGGCCTGGCTACAGTCATCAGACCTGGAGCAATGGGTCCAGGACAAAATGGTTGATGTCCCTTGCCGAGGTGAAAACCTTTTCGGTAAGCCCATGACTGAAAAGGCTGCGGAAATCGAGACTGAGACTCTCACCAGGACAAGGCTGTCAAGGAAGACTTCTGCCCCTTCTCAGAAAAAGAAGGGCTGGGGAAAGAAGCCCTTTTTTCCCGAGGAAGGATGCTGCCTACAAATCCTACCCTCAATAACAGGCCTCTCCAGCTCCCCAACAGGGCCAGCAGGCCAAGGGGCAGGGGCATGGTCCCCGTAGGCAGAAGACCCCCAAGCCGCCAGCTCCAGCTCCTGCACAGCAGGGAGCGGAGTTTTGACTCCCACAGCATAGTCTCTTCTCCACAGCTGGCTTCACTCAGCACAGGAGGTCGGCTGACCCTGTACGCCTACAGGTGGCCAGCCATCACAGGGGATACCTGGGTCCTCAGCATAGTCCAAAAGGGCTACATGCTCCACTTCCACCAGATACCCCCCTCCAACTTTCCAGGGGAGCCTCCAAGACTCCCTCTGCACAGAAATCTCCTCCTTCAGGAGTTGGCAAGTCTTTTAAAGGCCAATAATTTATTTATTTATTTAGCTGTATTTATATCCTGCTTTTCACTGGGTCAAAGCGGTCAATTGGGGGATACATTTAACACGAGGGGATATGAGACACATACACTAATACTTACAGGGAATATGGGCAATGGAGGATTAAGTTGCTTGTCTAAGACCACAAGGAGTGCCTATAGGACTAGAAATCCCAGTCCCTCCGGCCTGAGCTTGCTGTCCCCAGGTGGGACTTGAACCCCCGGCCCTCTGGCCTGAAGTACCTTGTCCTAACCACTAGACCACTCCTCCCCATAATCTATATTCAATTGCTCTACTATAACATTTACGTGGTGCTCAAAACAGCTGTGTGAACAGATTACATTCACCCAGAGAGTCTCAGACTTCATGGCGCATTAATCAAACAGTATAAAAATACCATCAATAGCGCTCCTTGCATCAATGACTCTTCTGGGGTTTATCTTTTCATTAGTCCCTCCACCAGTCTTTTCATATAAAAAATCTTCACACTTAGAATGCAAATGCTTATCTTTTTTTGACGTTCCCCAACGCCAACTTCAGATGCCCCTTATCACGTTTCACTCTCGGCAGAGTTTCTTCAGGGGGTCTGCAAATAAAAACAGCATTGCCTTAGAGAACATTTCCCACGATGTTTTATTCACTATTTCTCATTTTTGAGCATAAAATTCACATACCAACTATTAGCATTATGACTCATGCTGCCCACGTTCTCTCGTGTTGCTCCTTCTCTATAGTTTCTACTGAACGCCGCGCATGCGGTCTACGCTCACATTCCTGATATTTAAATACTTAGATAATGACGTCAACTACTGGCGAATTCCATTTAACCCTTCAATCTACCCACTTGATTCGGGTTGACTAATGCATTGCTCCCGCACCTCAAGCTCACTCGCTCTAATATTTATGTGCAGGGGGTAAGACCACTGGCCTCCTCCATTTTTTCTATCTTCAAACACATACACCCCAATCTATAGTGGAGTTTAAACCTTCTGGTGCCAACGTCTTCACCTTAAAGATCCATCGTTGTTCCCATAGCAGCAACGTTTGTTCCTGTGTTCTACCGTACCTAGCTTTCTTCAACTGTTCTATACCAAAACATCGCAGATCATTAAAATCATGAAAAAAATCCTTAGAATGTTGCACTAGGGGTGCAGTTACTACATTGCATTTCAACCGACTCTTGTGCTCCATTAACCGCACTTTTAAGGACCGCGATATTTTGCCTATGTATAATAGGTTACAGGGACATCTGATTGCATATACCACCGATTTTGAGGCACACTTCGTGTTGTTTTTTAAAACATATGTTTTTCCATGATACGAAAACTCTTTTATCTCCTCAGAAATGATACAAATGTCACATTGGCCACATTTATAGTGTCCTGTTGTTACCAGTTCATTTTCCCGGTTTTCCAATGGTTGCAATGTTGCCAGGCTTAGATAGTCTTTTAGATTCCTATCACGTTTCCATACACATCGGACACTTTTTTCTTCCAACCCTGCCACAGCACTCAAAACATTAACATGTTTTTTCAAACTTTTTGAATTTTATAACTAAGTGGTGAAAATTTAGTTATCAGATTAACATGTTCTATATCTACCTTTTGATCCGTTGTTCTAATAGACCTGGTCAGCCAGGATCTGTCATTAAACAGCACCCTTTTATATGCGCACTGTGTTATTTTCTTCGGGTATCCTCTTTCTTCAAAATCCTTTAACAAAAACGCTGATTGTCTTTTAAATTCTTTTACTTCCGAACAATTTCTCCGAAACCTTAAAAACTGGGAAAATGGAAGACTGTTTTTTAATCTTACTGGATGTGCACTATCATATTGTAAAAAGGTGTTTCGATCAATACTTTTCCTATGTATTGATGTATTCCATTGATGTTGTCCTTTCTGTATTGATACATTGAGAAATGTTATAATATTCCTATCCATGGTGTAAGTGAATTGAATAGCTGTGTCAAGGTTGTTAAGCCAATGTACAAAAGCTATTACTGAATCACTGGATCCCTTCCATAACATGAAAATATCATCTATGAAGCGATACCACATCTTTATTTGAGTCATATATACTGAAGAGAAGATCCATTGTTGTTCAAAACGTCCCATGAAAAAATTTGCAATGGACGGGGCACAACTGGCCCCCATCGCAATGCCTGACACTTGATGGTAAAGAGTTTTTTCAAAAAGGAAATAATTGTGAAAAATCACTAGACGAGCTAACCATAAGAGAAATCCCATCGATTCCTCTGATAAATCCCCTCGCCATTGCAACACTGACAATACTGTATCAAAAGCCGCCTCTTGGGGTATGCTTGTATATAAAGCTTTTATATCTAGAGTAACTAAAATTATCTCAGGGTCCACTGCCCAATTTACATGTTGATCTAATTTCTCTAGAAAATTGGAAGTATCTCGTATATACGATGGAATGTCAATCAGTAGTGGTCGGAGGTATGAATCAAGAAAAATTGACAAGAGTTCCAGCACAGTGCCCTGCGGGGAGACTATAGGCCTCCCTGGTGGTTTTCTTAAATTTTTGTGTATCTTTGGGACTAGATAAAACCGTGCCAAAGACGGAACTTTCACATTCAAAAATAACCACTCCTTTTTAGAAATAAGTTTATTTTGTAAAGCTGCCATTGTAATTTCATTGATCTGAATCTGGAGATCTTTCGTAGGATCTTCCTCCAATAAGTGGTATACTGTGGAATCTGCCAATTGATGTAGAGCTTCTTCTACATAATCCTTTCGGCTCAGCATAACCACTGCTCCTCCCTTGTCTGCCCTGCGGATAACAATATCTGTCCGACCTTTCAAATCGCTCAACGCCTTCTGTTTTTAAGGTTTCGGAGAAATTGTTCGGAAGTAAAAGAATTTAAAAGACAATCAGCATTTTTGTTAAAGGATTTTGAAGAGAGGATACCCGAAGAAAATAACACAGCGTGCATATAAAAGGGCGCTGTTTAATGACAGATCCTGGTTGACCAGGTCTATTAGAACAACGGATCAAAAGGTAGATATAGAACATGTTAATCTGATAACTAAATTTTCACCACTTAGTTATAAAATTCAAAAAGTTTTGAAAAAACATGTTAATGTTTTGAGTGCTGTGGCAGGGTTGGAAGAAAAAAGTGTCCGATGTGTATGGAACCGTGATAGGAATCTAAAAGACTATCTAAGCCCGGCGACATTGCAACCATTGGAAAACCAGAAAAATGAACTGGTAACAACAGGACACTATAAATATGGCCAATGTGACATTTGTATCACATCTGAGGAGATAAGAGTTTTCGTATCATGGAAAAACATATGTTTTAAAAAACAACACGACGTGTGCCTCAAAATCGGTGGTATATGCAATCAGATGTTCCTGTAACCTATTATACATAGGCAAAACATCGTGGTCCTTAAAAGTGCGGTTAATGGAGCACAAGAGTCAGTTGAAATGCAATGTAGTAACTGCACCCATAGTGCAACATTGTAAGGATTTTTTCATGATTTTAGTGATCTGCAATGTTTTGGTATAAATCAGTTGAAGAAAGCTAGGTACAGTAGAAGACAGGAACAAACGTTGCTGCTACAGGAACAACGATGGATATTTAAGGTGAAGATGTTGGCACCAGAAGGTTTAAACTCCACTATAGATTGGGGTGTATGTGTTTGAAGATAGAAAAAATGGAGGAGGCCAGTGGTCTTACCCCCTGCACATAAATATTAGAGCGAGTGAGCTTGAGGTGCGGGAGCAATGCATTAGTCAATCCGAATCAAGTGGGTAGATTGAAGGGTTAAATGGAATTCGCCAGTAGTTGACGTCATTATCTAAGTATTTAAATATCAGGAATGTGAGCGTAGACCGCATGTGCGGCGTTCAGTAGAAACTATAGAGAAGGAGCAACATGAGAGAACGTGGGCAGCATGAGTCATAATGCTAATAGTTGGTATGTGAATTTTATGCTCAAAAATGAGAAATAGTGAATAAAACATCGTGGGAAATGTTCTCTAAGGCAATGCTGTTTTTATTTGCAGACCCCCTGAAGAAACTCTGTTGAGAGTGAAACGTGCTAAGGGGCGCCTGAAGTTGGCGTTGGGGAACGTCAAAAAAAAATAAGCATTTGCATTCTAAGTGTGAAGATTTTTTATATGAAAAGACTGGTGGAGGGACTAATGAAAAGATAAACCCCAGAAGAGTCATTGATGCTAGGAGCGCTATTGATGGTATTTTTATACTGTTTGATTAATGTGCCATGAAGTCTGAGACTCTCTGGGTGAATGTAATATAATCTGTTCACACAGCTGTTTTGAGCACCACGTAAATGTTATAGTAGAGCAATTGAATATACATTATTGGCTACAAACCGTGCTCTGTTAAGACCAACTACTTTATTTGTAAGTCTTCTAAAGGAACAGGCGGTAGAATCGGTGCCTCACCACCTAAAAGGGCAAGGCTTCTACTCTAGGTACTTTCTGGTACCAAAAAGGACAGGAGGCATCCAGCCTATCCTAGACTTGCGAAACCTAAACAAGTTTCTGGAGAGGGAAAAGTTCAAGATGCTTACCCTTGGGATACTGCTGCCCTACCTCCAGCAGGGAGATTGGCTGTGCTCCTTAGACCTAAAGTATGCGTATACTCACATTCTCATCCATCCAGACCACAGACAATATCTCAGATTTGTGGTGGGAGGAAACCATTTTCAGTACAGAGTACTGCCCTTTGGCCTAACTTCCGCCCCCAGGGTTTTCACCAAATGCCTGGCGGTGGTGGCGACCTATCTCAGAAATCGGGGAATTTTTGTCTTCCCATACCTGGATGACTGGCTCATCAGGGGTCAGTCTCCCCAGGAGGCCAGACAAGCCACTCTTTGCACTGTCTCTCTTTTTCAGCATCTGGGCTTTATTATAAATTACGCAAAGTCCACTTTGCTCCCCTCACAGAACCTAGAGTTTATAGGGGCAAGATTAGATACCCTGCAGGCAAGAGCATACTTGCCCGAGGACAGGGCCCACAGACTGGTGGACTTAGCTAACCAGTTCCAAAGCAATTCTCAGGTCTCTGCCAGACACTTCCTGCGGCTCCTGGGCCACATGGCATCCACGGTACATGTGACCCCGAATGCCCATCTGCACATGCGGGCGGCTCACTGGTGCCTCAGAGCTCAGTGGGCGCAAGCCACAGGCAACTTCCGAGACAGAGTAAAGGTGTCCAAACCACTCTTGGACTCCTTGCAGTGGTGGCTGCATCTCCCAAGCCTTCTCAGGGGGGTACCCTTTCAGGTCCCAGCACACACAAGGGTGCTGACGACCGATGCTTCTTAAAGGGCTGGGGGGCACATTGCCAGGGCATGTGCCCTCAAGGCCTCTGGTCTCCTCGGGAGGCCACACAGCAGATCAATCTTTTGGAGCTGCGAGCAATCCGCTTGGCTCTACAGACTTTTTCCCATGCCCTCTCTCAGCAGTCGTCTTGGTTCAAACAGACTATCAGGTAGCAATGTTCTATGTGAACAAGCAAGGGGGCACAGGGTCCAGACTCCTATGTCAGGAGGTGCAGGCCCTTTGCTCCTTTGCAGTCAAACAAGGCATGTTTCTCAAAGTAGTTTATCTACCTGGTCAGAAGAACGTCTTGGCAGACAAACTAAGCAGGATTCTCCAGCCTCACAAATGGCAGTTGAATCCACTGGTGGTCCAGCAGATCTTTCTACAATGGGGACTTCCATCCATCGATCTCTTTGCAAGTCCACTGAACCGTCAGCTGCCCAGGTTTTGCTCCAGACAGCCGCATCCCCTGAGAATGGCAGCAGATGCGTTTCTGATCTCTTGGTCTACAGGCCTCCTGTATGCGTTTCCTCCCACGCCCCTGGTGGCCCAAACTCTATTCAAGATTCTACGGGACAAGGCCTCGGTGATTCTGGTAGCCCCCAGATGGCCGAGGCAACCGTGGTTTCCACTTCTTCTGCAGTTGGCAGTGGAAACTCCATTCTCTCTGGGGTTGCAACCCCATCTCCTGTCTCAGGATCAGGGTTCCCTTCTACACTCCAATCTCAGATCCCTCAATCTGATGGCCTGGCTGCTGAAAGGATAGTGCTAGCTCCTTTACTTCTACCTAGGGAAGTTGAGGAGGTGATCTTGGCCTCTAGGAGGCCAACCACCAGAAAGTCCAATGACCTCAAGTGGCGTAGGTTCTCAATATGGTGTGCTCAGCACAATGAAGATCCTTTCTCCTGCCTTGTGCCAGTAGTTCTACAATACCTACTTCACCTGTCAGACCTAGGCCTTAAGTCCAACTCTGTTCGTGTCCACCTCAGTGCTCTATCAGCACACACTCACCGGTGGAGGGACAGTCTTTGTCGGTTCACCCCTTGGTGTCCCTCTTCCTCAGAGGCCTGCTTTTGTTCAAGCCTCCGATTCGTCCACCAGCCACTGAGTGGAATTTGAACGTGGTCTTGCAACAACTTACTCGTCCACCGTTTGAGCCGATGGCTACTTGCGATTTGCGCTTCCTTTCTTGGAAGGCGCTCTTCCTGGTAGCTCTTACCTCGGCCAGACGTGTGAGTGAGCTACAAGCTCTGGTTTCTGATAGACCGTACACACGGTTCTATAGGAACAGGGTGGTCCTATGGACCCATCCGGTTCCTTCCAAAGGTTGTCTCCTCCTTCCACCTCAACCAGGAGGTGGTTCTTCTGACATTCTTTCCCAGGCCACATACCAGCTGGGCTGAAACAGTCTTGTATACCCTGGACTGTAAGAGGGCGTTGTCCTTCTACATAGAACGTATGCGGGGGCACCGAAGGGCTACTCAGCTCTTCGTCTCCTTTGACCCTAATAAACTGGGTTTGCCTGTCTCCAAGCGTACCTTGTCCACTTGGGTAGCAGATTGTATCGCCTGGGTGTACAAGGCAGCTGGCCTCTCCTTGCAGGGTTGAGTCACGGCCCACCGTGTCAGAGCGAACTCCGCGTCAGTAGCTCGTCTCCGCTGTGTTCTGTTGGCAGACATCTACCGGGCCACTACTTGGTCTTCAAGCCAGACTTTTGCGGCCCACTACTGCCTTAAGAGAGAGTCCCAAAGGGACAGTGCTTTCGGACAGGCGGTACTCCGCAATCTCTTTGAGGTGTAGGCAATTCCTACCCTCCGGTCCTTGTGTTGGGCTACCCGTTCTCAGAGGATGTTCTTATCACGGATGCTGAGGCTCTTCAGAGGGAGCCATTTTTTCAGCTTTGGGTTCCTGGTAGCCTAGAGCTGGGGAGTCCCATATGTGAGGACTGACTTCCTGCTTGGTCCTGGAGAAAGAGTAGTTACTCACCTGTAACAGATGTTCTCCAGGAGCAGCAGGAATCAGTCCTCACGATCCTCCCTCCTCCCCTGGAGTTGCAGTTATATACTTTATTTTGTTTTTTGCTGTCTTTTAGCTATGTCATCAGACTGAGCAAGATGGCACCCTTGGGTGGGAAGGGGACCGCGCAGGCGCGCTGCATTCCCAAAGGCTTTCTTTGAAAGCTGGAGAAATGCTCCGCACGGGGGTTCCGTCGGCGCCGATGTCACCCCATATGTGAGGACTGATTCCTGCTGCTCCTGGAGAACACCTGTTATAGGTGAGTAACTACTCTTTCCTGCTGGCTGAAGAGCCTGGGAAGCATATGACCATCTTCTATCCTTTGAATTGTATTCTCAAGGTGATGCCTCTAATAATGGAATCTCCAAGTAGTAGTAGTTTCTGTTTTGTGATTTCTTTTTCTTCATATTCGGTGCATTGACTTTCTCATTTAAGGGCACATCAGTTTCCACAGATTGGGCACTGTCATTATCCAAGGCAGAGGAAGCATTATTCAGGGATATCTCTTGATGTAGAGGTTTTCTCCATGTTATAGGTCGCGACCTACTAGAACCCACTGTGATCCATTTGTTCCTGGGCTGTTTGATTCCTTGTGGGAGCGGTGGTGGATTTTGCTCATTTTGTACTCTAGAAGATGTGTATTTAATTGCAGCTAATTCTTCCCTTAGAGTCAATTATTGATGCATAGCAGCTAACTTAAGGCATATAGGGCAAGCTCTTAGGTTCCAAATGATTCTTAGAATGAAAGCACCACAGTTATTGCATTGAATACACGACATACTGATTAAGACTGTTATAAAGCGATCCTAGAAGAAAGAAAAAAGGAGAAAATGTGGGTGTAACACCTGCTGCGCTCCTGCCTGGCCTTAGGGCTAAAGACAGGAGCGGCAGTCTGATGCTTCGTGAGGAAGGAGAGTAACCGGTATCCAGGGAATGCTGGGTATTGTAGTTCCTGCTCCTCTCGCTCCGAAATAAAGAGTTGTAGTTATGGGGTTTCCAGTATATTTATTATAGTAAAGGATATTGTTCCATCACATGGCAAATAAATGCAAACAAATAGGTGCTTCAAATGCTAACAGGAAAACTTAGGATAAAGGCAACTTAAAGTATAACTGCTGCTTTTCACTTCTAAGCAAATTACTCACTTTGCCCCAAGAGGTCAGTTAGTTTCACTGCAGCCTCTTTCAGCCACTGTTACCTTCACAGTGCTGGGGAAAATCAGGTGCACATAATTAGAGCTTTCTCAGCAAGGCAATACAACAGCTCCGTAGCATTCAATTCACATACGGTAAAAAGCAGTTTCCTTCAGCTTGGCATCTCTACACAGCAGACCGTGCAATACATGCTCTCACAATCTGGTAAGTCTGTATTATCTTGTGTTAATTCTTCAAGCTGTAAGGAATTACTGGCTTCTGGTAACACTGGCTGTCTTCTAGCTTGCAACTCTAAAAACTGCTTAAAACTCTGTAGGAGCAATTCAGCCTGCTGTTTGGGAGATAGGGAATTGCTATCAGCTATACCCTCTGGCTTAAGGCTGTTTATTTTCTCCTCTCTTACATTAATTGTGTCAGAGTAACTGCTAGTCTCTTTTGCTAATGTTTCACACACAGGAGAGTTAGCTTTACGTTCAGCCTGGAAACTTGGTGGCAATTCACTTACTTGTTGCCAAGCCGTTCTGACTTCAGATGGCTCCAACGTTCTCCAGCTGTTAGAATGTTTGTTGCTCTCTGGCTCAAACGGTACTTCACAGAATGATTGTTTTCTTTCTTGTGCCTGCCTTGAAGGCTTCCTTTCCCAGGGCTGTGCCTTCCAACGGTTGTCTATTTCAGGGCTAGGTCCTCTCTCCTTGGGACTTCTACTCACTGCCTCTGAATAGAACTTTGCAGGTCTCCTTCCAATGCCAGATTCCCAAGTATCAGCATACCGTCTTCTGGACTTCCAATCATTCTCCTTCTTAATCCTCCTCTCCTTCTTCTTCTTCTCCTCCCTCTGACTAGCAAAGCCATGCTCTGGTTTAAAACCAAGTTCTCTCCTGGACACGCCCCTTCCCAGGGCAGGGTGTGCCCAATCAGGACTGCAGGACTCCTCCCCTGGGCTGGTCTCCATGCTCAGCTCTGTATAGGCAATGCAACCCTGGGGCGGGTGGGGTGAGAGATAGGGTGGGTGGGAAGTTGTCACTGGCCAGTAGACCTTATATGAACTGAGGGCACACTTGCAGTTTAAATATTTCTAAACTTATAGTCAAAAATTAAAGTTTATATTAAAAACCCAGGTAATTGTAAAGTCTGAAAACTTAGCTTTGTGTGGAGTCTCTTGGAGCTGTAATGACCAGAACTGGATCAGGTAACTTGCTCATTCTGCAGAGCTGATTGAATTAACCATACCTGTGAAGCAGGCTTGTAACAGAACAATGGAAACTGAAGAGTTCAAACTGAAATCTTACTTCTGTGTATAAGCCCACTACGCAAAGGACCCTGTAACCTTAAAATGTATGTCTTTGCTGCAATATTAAGTAGGAGACTTAAGTAGAAGACTAGGTCTCTGAAAATCTAAAAGCGGATGTGTACTTCATTTCCAAGTAGCTATATATCACAAGTGTCCCTGGCCAGTAGACCTTATATGAACTGAGGGCACACTCAGATATCTGATTTAAAGGCTATGCAAGGAATGTAAGCAGTCTAAATATTCCTAAACTTATAGCCAAAAGTTAAAATTTATATTAAAAAAAACAGGCAGTTGTAAAGTCTGAAAGCTTAACTTTATATAGAATCTCTTGCAGCTTTGGCCTGTTTCCGAGGTCCAGTGGCTCGTCAGTCTCTAGCCTTGCATCCAGATATCTTGCGCTTTCTCCGGGGGGGGGGGGGGGTCTGGCATCTGCATCCTTTCTTCCAGTCCTTCCTGGGATCTGTGTCTGGTGCTCTGGGCCCTGATGTCAGCACCCTTTGAGCCATTGAAGTGAGCTCCTTTAAAGGATTTGATGCTCAAGACGATCTTCGTGGTCGCTATTTGTTCCACAAAGCAGATTTCTGATCTGCAGGCTCTGTCTTGCCAAGATCCTTATCTGTCTTTTTCAAGGGAGGCTGTTTCCATTCAGCCTGTGCCTTCCTGTTTGCCTAAAATGATTTCTCCCTTTCATGTGAAACAAATAGTCTGCCTACCCTCTTTCTCTAAGGAGCAGTGTCGGGGGACGGATAAGGATCTTCGCCTTGTTGATATCCGGAGGGTGCTTCTCTGGTACTTGGAGGCTACAAATTCCTTTCTTAAGTCCGACCATCTTTTTGTGCTGTTTGCTAGCCCATGCAAGGGTGAGTGGCAGCTGAGTCAACTTTGGGACTCTGGATTAAGGAAGTCATTGCCTCGGCATATCTGTTGCAGAACCGGCTGGTTCTGAAGGTTTTGTGAGCTCATTCTTCCTGAGCACAAGCATCCTCATGTGCAGAGCAGAACTCGGTAGCCTGTGCAGACACTTGTTGGGCAGTAACGTGGTTATTTTATATCCACATGCAGGCGGATGCAGCCTTTAGCTCAAAGGTTTTATGAGCTGCTGTGTCTTTTTCCTGCCCATTGGAGTCGTAGCTTTGGTAAGTTCCACTTGTCTGGACTGGTCTAGCAGAATGATATGGAAGGTAATATTTTACTTACCAGTTAATGTCCTGTTCTTGAGTCCTGCTAGACCAGTCCAAGGCCCGCCCCTGAAACTGTATTTTCTCTGTTCTTTGCTGCAGTACCTGTTGGCCTGCTGTGATTTTTGTACTTGGCTCTGCAGGTTCATCTTCTACTGACAGCCTTCTGTTTATGCTTTCGTATACATAGTTTTCTACTGTTGATTGCTCATTGTTGCCCACTATTGAGGTTGTGTAAGGCTTGTCATATGCTTTTGAGCAAATACTGAGGAGACTTCTGGTGGTTGAGGTGAATAAAGATATAGGAACGATGTCATTGAAACCTGGGCTTTTCATTGGTTCTTTGCCTTCACCCATCTGCTGGTAGGTGAACACAACCCACTTGTCTGGACTGGTCTAGCAGGACTCAAGGAAAGGACATTAACTGGTAAGTAAAACATCACCTTCTCCTTAATCCCCCATTTATTTCCTCCTCCAAAATATAAAAGCAAAACAAATTGTGATCTTTTAGAAAAGAGATGTAGATTGCAATTGAGATATCCAGGTCGCAGCGTTTACAATTCTGGTGGTATTTTAGAAAGGGCTCTGCTAAACTACAGGAGCTGGTAGCATCACTGTGAAGAGAGTGCAGGAGTATACATGGATATGTATCCACATACAGTGGGAAAGGCCGTTTCACAAGCCTATATGTGGGGAAAAAACAATGGAGAAAATACAGCGATATTCATATATAGGTTGGTATTTTGTAACTTATATGTGTGTGCTGGCACTTACATGTGCAAGTGAGCCATTTTGCAAGATTGCCACTATCTTTATCTAATTTTGATATGGAAGAGGAAATAAAGAACTGGGGATTAAGGAAAATAACCTCCTTTAATTCCCCCTATAAAGGGATGGCTGAAACAAGAATTGCTTACAAACCTACGTATATGTGCCAAGGAACAGGTGTAAATCCTAATGTATATATTTTTGGATATGTATGTATATTCTTCATGTGAAATTGGGAATACATATGTAGATTTTGGGCCTACCCTGGTCATGCCCTAACCACACACACCCCAACATACTCTTTTGCAACTACATGTAAACTGAACGCTTTCGAAAAATTGCCATTTCCATGTGAAAGTGCCAGTATTTACACTTGTAAATTGGGAATAAGTCTTATAAAATGGCACAGATACACATGGAAGCTGCCATGTAAGTATTGATCTGTTTTCTCACATGCAGATTTATAAAATGGCTCCTCCCGCTGTGTGTGGAGGCAAATCCACTTGCAATCCTGCATGTCCTTATACATATTTTACAGAAGACTCTGTCTTCAGTAGAACCTTTGTAAACTACAGTAGAAATTTTTCATGCCCTTATTTAAAATTGTAACTCTAAGACAAAGGAGCAAGGTGTAAAAGAAGTCCTTTATTCAGAAATGTCCAGAGCTATTTTAGAAGCCGGGTCTCTGCAATGTCCAAGTCTGAATGGGGGCATGTTGGAGGCATGGCTGGGGTGTTCCCAAGACCTGGATATCCCCTCCTGATCTCAAAATGTCCTGGGTGTCAAGAATCATGTCTAAGTTTAGACCTGCTCCAAATGCCTGAAAAATGCTCATTTTGACAGAAAACCATCCAGAGGGTGTAGAGAAGAAAGCACTCCATCATCCCCAGTACTCAGAACAATTTCAATGATATCAGCAGTGGGATTTAAACCTATTTCAGAGCCCACTACTCTAACCATTAGGCTATACCTAGACATGTAGTTTCTGAAATACTATTCTGGGGACATCTATGTAGACACTCCCACAGACGTCAGTTCTGAGCATGTTTATGTTTGTGTCTTTTTGCCCTTCAAGGTTTTTTCTCATTGTGGGAATCTTTGCACTTTCTCTGGCCAGGGCACTTAAGTTTGATCTCGTGGGCACCATCTTCCCCGCTATGTCCTCAGCCAGTGGTTTTAAGCAGTGCGACTGCTGTGAGCACACCATTTTCTATATGGATCTGCTTGATTGCTGTCTTCGTTGCCTCTGTGTAGACCAGGATTACTCCTCCCATCAGCTCTGTCAGCAAATGATGAGAAAGGGACAGAGCAACCATGCAGCAAAAGTCCATATTCGAGATGACCTCCATTTCGGTTCCAGTGTCGCTTGCAGAGCCAGGGGCTGCCACAATGGTCTCGGCCTTGTGTCAGAGCCAGGCCCATTCTGAGCCCCAAGGTCACGGGGCATCAGACAGGGGATCCTCTTCTGAGGGCTGTCCTTTGAAGAGCTGGACATCATCAGTGGCATCATCAGGAGATGATACTGGAGCCGTGGTTAAGTCCCACAGTTACTGACATCGGAGCTCCCAGCCTAATGCCGAAGGTGATGGCTGAGAGCAGCCCTCAAAGCTGCCCCAGTGGAAGAAAGTGCCATTGGCATCAGGTGATCAACCCCAGTCTCCAGAACCCATCCTCATTGAGGAAACCACCTCAATGGAGCTGGTGTTGGCTCAAAGCCTTCGGTGCCCATGCCGGTGGCTGCAGAGCCTCCTGGCCTCAAGGTCAGAATAGCGGCCCATGAGTGCAACATCGCAACCTTCCTGGCCCAACAGCATGGACCAATGCCCAGTTCCTCAGAGTCATCGGTCCTGACCACCAGCCCCTCCACCGCAAGTGCCATCGACCTCAAGGATATTCCAGGCCCCGTTCTTGGTCACGCTCGGGTGGAGGACTTCCCCAGCCTGCACCTTCGGTTCCAACCACAGGGGTTCTGGGGGCCTCGTGGCACCAGTGACCTGGAGCGGCCCCGAGGCCCAGAGGGCTCTCAAGGTTTCCTCTGACTTGAAGTCTGACTAGGAGACAGATGACGAGTCTTCCAATACCCGCCTCTATTGGGATGTCTCTTCAGACCCTTCCCCTCTGAAGGACCAGCGCAGGTCCTCATAAGAACATAAGATATGCCATACTGGGTCAGACCAAGGTCCATCAAGCCCAGTATTCTGTTTCCAACAGTGGCCAATCTAGGTCATACGTACCTAGCAGTTTCTCTCCTCTCCTGAGGACATTTCTGGAGTTGGTCCAGGACATGGTGAAGGTCTTGGCCTTCACCATAAAGGGGGAGTCTCAGTCTGAGAACCTCAAGATCCTCCACTACGAGTCCCCCCAAAGGAGGCACTCAAGGTGCTGGTTCCCCCTATCCTGGAACAGCTTCTCTTCTGCATGTGGGAGACCCTGACCTCAGTGCCAGTTGTCAGCAGGTGGCACGATGCCATGTACCGAGTCCGCTGGAGGCCCAGGTTCCAAAATGCACAGCTGCCTCATAACTCTATTTTATTTATTTATTTATTTATTAACATTTCTTATATACCGCACTATTTGACATCAGCGCGGTTTACATGGAACAGAAACATCCGACAAAATTACATATGTCTGGTCTTACAATTAACAGGAAGTAGAACCTGGATAACAGGGGAAACTATGGTGGTGGAGTCAGCGATGCACAGGATTAAAAGCCAAAATACACACTCCTTGTTGCCCCCAGAAGGGAGGTCCGCTCCATGTTTGCCTTGGGCAGAAAGTGTTACCAGTTGGCCGGATCCAGGCCTACCAGCTCTATATGGGCGAGACATGGTAAGGGAGCTCATTGAGTTCTTGGCTGGACTGGCAGAAGAGCCTCTTTAGTGGTTTCAGACCCTGACCTCGACCGTCAAAGAGTGCTCCAAGTTCATCACTCGTGCGACCTATGACAGCTTCAAGTCGGTGGCCAGAGTAGCTGCGGTGGGTATTAGTGCTCACCAGCAGGCCTGGCTACAGTCCTCCGACCTGGAGCAATGGATGCAGGACAAGCTGGTTGATGTCCCATGCCGGGGGGAGAATCTCTTCGGCAAGCCCATGATGGACAAGGCTGCCGAGCTGATGAGGACCAGGCTCTCCAAGAAAACCTCTGACCCTTCCCGACGGAATGCTTCAGGGAAAACGCCCCTTTACCCGAAGAAGAGGAAGGCTTACAGAAATTACCCCCAGTACTCAACCTTCCCAGTTCCCAAACAGGGTCAGCAGGCCATGGGATAGGGGCATGGCCTGCATATGCCTAAGGCCCCCAAACCCCAGGCGGTGCCCCAACCACAATGGGGGGGGGGGGCTTTTGACTCCGCACCACTGGCAGTTGCTCAGTTTTGTCATCGGAAGAAGCAACTATCAGTACAGGGTCCTGACCTTCGGCATGGCTTCGGCCCCAAAGGTGTTCACCAAGTGCCTAGCAGTGGTTGCCGCCCACCTGTGGCTGCAGGGTGTGTTTGCTGTTCAAGGTGCAGCAGGCAGCACGCCACATAATTCTCACTCTGGAGCACATGGGGTTTGTTATCAACTACCCCAAGTCCCACCTGCAAATGATCCAAGGCCTGGAGTTCATAGGGGCATTGCTAGACATGGTCCAGGCCTGAGCCTTCCTCCCCCTCGACAGGGCCCAGCACCTAGTGGCACTCACAAGAGAGATCCGGGATCAAACCTCTGCCTCTTCCCAGCTCATGTTGTGCCTCCTAGAGCACATGACCATGACAGTGCACATCACAGCCAATACCCATCTCCACATGCAACTGTCCCAGTGGGCCCTCTGCTTCTAGTGGTCCCAGGTGATAGGGTGACTGTCACCCTTCACCTTGCTGAGTCCCTCGACTGGTGGCAAAAGCCACCAAACCTGCTGGCAGGGATGTCCTTTCAGGTCCCAACTCCTCAGAGGGTCCTCACTATGGATGCATCCAGTTTGGACTGGGGAACCCATTGTGGCGACCTCCGCACTCAGGAGCTGTGGTTGGCATTGGAGAGCCTCCAACAGATCAACTTCCTAGAGCTCTGAGCGATCGCCTGAGCTTTCCAGGCATTTAAGGCCGTCCTAATCAGGGCAGACAATCAGGTGGCAATGTTCTACATCAACAAGCAGGGAGCACAGGATCATCCCTCCTGTGCTCGGAAGCAGTTCATCTCTACATGTTCTCCAGTGAAAGTGGGATGCTCTTCAGGGCAGTATACCTCCCTGGTCAGGACAATGTTCTGGCCTGAGCCGGGTTCTCCAGCTCCACAAGTGGTGGCTTGACCCAAGGGTGGTCAACTGACTGTTTCGCTGTTGGGGCCTTCCTGTGCTGGATCTTTTTTCCAGCCCATCTAATCCTCAGCTGGCCTGCTTCCACTCCAGCGTGCCAAACCCCTCCCGAGTGGCAACTGATGCTTTTCTCATTCCATGTACGGAAGGTCTCCTTTCTCCAGGAACAAGCAGGAATTCAGCCCTCTTATATGGGAGATGGCATCGATGGAGCCCCAATGGAAGCATCTCCCCAACTTTCAAAAAAAGCCTTTGGGAGATGCCACCACGCATGCATGGTCCCCTTCCCTCCCAAGGGTGCCTTCTTACTTAGTCTCCCTTTTTCTGCGGAGTCCAACAGATATACTCCTTATTTCCCCAGGAAAAAGTTGACTTTCTTGTGCATTAAAGTGCCTTTCTTTCTCCGGTTAGCATCAGTCCCTTTCCCACCTCTGAGCCCCATTGCCCCGGCTTCGAGTCTTGGAACCGTTTTTTAGTTTTACTTCCAGCACGGTTTCACGCCTTTTCTAACCGCTGGCTGTGTCGAGGATCTTCAACCTTGGAGAGGTCCTTTTTACCCCAATGGTCAGTGAGTTCAAAAAATGTGATCGGTGCGCAAAGAAGATATCCTTAACCTATACACATGATTACTGACTATGGTGTCTAAGTGCCGATCCTGACCCAGAGGTTTGTGCCCTGTGCAAGAAAATGCCTGCAAAAGCCATCCAAAATCATTGGCAGAAGCAAGATGACATCTTTCACAGGTCAGATTCTGCCTCAGTGTCCCCGGTAGCTTCACGCTCAAAGGCCCCGCATGGATCCTTGGAGATGTATAAAGCCTCCATGGCACCCAATTGGGCCCACGGACACTCCGACAAGGGTTCTCTGGAGTGTGAGTGCAAGAAGACCTGGGAGTCGAACACACTCAGCAAATCCCGTGCCAGATCCCACAGTCCCAGGAGGGTATCAGAGGAATATGAGCAGGAATGATCGGCGAAAGTGCCCAGAACAGACTCTGAGGCCTCTGGTGATGGGGCATGGACCCCCAAGTCCTGTCCTGTCGAAGAATCCCTCTTCTCACTAATGACAGACCCGGTCACACCGGTATCCGTGTCGAAGATGCAACTCTTGAGTGGGAAGCCAGGATGATAACATTGGAACTCAGCGTGCAGCATACAGCCTTCCTCATCTCACAGCAGGCATCTATGCCCGGCCCTGCCGATACTCGCACCGAGATGCAAGGATCTCAATATTGAGGACTCTCCAGGCACCGAGACAATCCTCGAGAGCCTTGAGCTGATCCTCGGAGAGGGTCTCGATCTCGCTCCAGTTCCTGGGGAATGAGATCCTCCCCAGCAAGCACTTCTGGCTCTGGCCAAGCAGCCGAACAAGAAAGCGGAGCCTGGACTGACAAATTCGTAAACCTTGTTTATTACGCCCCAACGCGTTTCGGCCACCGGCCTTCTTCAGGGGGTCTTAAAGAGCACACCTCAAAAACAAATAAACATCAACATATGGATTAAATAGACAAAACATAATATAAAATACGCTGACATATATCAATAAACAATAAAAGATAATAAATAAAAAAATTAAAAAAAATTAAAAATTAAAATCATATGGTATTACCCAAACAAACAAAGGACAATCTATTAATCTATAAGAATAATAAAAAAGACAACTTATAGATAAAAATATATTAAAAATAGTAATAAATGATAAAACCATATTGAACAACTATAAAGGAGGAAAGAGAGACGAGGAGAAACAAAAAATAATTAAATACCTTATTATGGTCAAATTGAATATTATCATGGATCGAACCTGTAAAATACTAACAGCTGACAATGGATAAATAAGTCATTAAATAGGTAAATATACATCTATAAGACAAATATATAATACTAAAACCAATGAGTACCATATTAATAAATATAACCAATTAATAATAAATAATTAATCATATAAATAAATATACATATACATGAAATGCAAAAAAATGTAAAAATATATATAAAACATATATATAAAAAAATCCTTATATAAAAAATTCCATATATGAGCACCAAAAAGACACTTAAAAAACAAGAAAAGCGTGTAAATATAAAACCATGTAAAAAATAATAATAAATAAATTTTGTCTCTATCAAAAATGACATAAAAACAACCAGAGAGAAAATACATCATAAAACAAGTATGTAAAAAGGTGAGGATCTTCATTGTGCTGAGCACACCATATTGAGAACCTACGCCACTTGAGGTCATTGGACTTTCTGGTGGTTGGCCTCCTAGAGGCCAAGATCACCTCCTCAACTTCCCTAGGTAGAAGTAAAGGAGCTAGCACTATCCTTTCAGCAGCCAGGCCATCAGATTGAGGGATCTGAGATTGGAGTGTAGAAGGGAACCCTGATCCTGAGACAGGAGATGGGGTTGCAACCCCAGAGAGAATGGAGTTTCCACTGCCAACTGCAGAAGAAGTGGAAACCACGGTTGCCTCGGCCATCTGGGGGCTACCAGAATCACCGAGGCCTTGTCCCGTAGAATCTTGAATAGAGTTTGGGCCACCAGGAGCTGTTCAACAGTGCAGTGACATTCACTGCTAATGAAGCGACTACATAGTAGGTTCAACAATTGTTTTTTTCGAACTCTGTTGTTTCACAGCTTTCACATTTGACTGATGTGATCTAATATAAATAGTATTTAGGTTTAGTATTTAAACATTTATTTGTCTTTCTGAGTCAGTGACCCTTAACCTGCACGGGCGGGAAAATGCCACTATTTAGGCGTCTGTCTTGTATGTCCTGCAACGCTATTCAACAGTGTAGCATTGCAGAACGCTGTTTCTTGGTAAGTTCATTTCTTGATGTTTATTAAATCAGAGCAACGCAATTACACACTGCGGCTGCATGCAGGTCAACATGTTTTTAGATTATCATTTTAGTAGGGTTCATTTTGTCAGCAATTTTTTGCTGCGATTCGGCTCTGATAGAAAAAACGCTGCGTGACTGAGAAGCTTTTGAATGTCGACTTCTGTCTGTTTAAAAGTGCCGGTGCCAACATTCTTGTAACCAGTTTCTGACACATATCTGTTCATTTTTAGATACAAATTTTGGTACTTTTAAGAATTTATTCCTCCCTTTTTTTCACTGGTTTTATCGGGTACTTGTTACCTATAGAAATGAGCAAATTATTTATTTGTAGTCGCTTCATTAGCAGTGAATGTCACTGCACTGTTGAACAGCTCCTCGGCACGTTTTTACATTCGGTTCATGTTTTGGTTTTACCCCATAAAAGTTTTTTATTTTTATTTCTATTTTAGGGTATTTTTTGGTTTATTATTTGCCAACATTCTTAATATATATCGTTTGTATAATATGCGCGTCATAAATGCCGTGTAGGGTACCTAATTCAGATATACAACTTTTTGCAAGATTTTTGAATACGTTAATGTTCAATGCATTGACCTTCATTTTAAGAGCGTCTCCACCTTTTTACATACTTGTTTTATGATGTATTTTCTCTCTGGTTGTTTTTATGTCATTTTTGATAGAGACAAAATTTATTTATTATTTTTTACATGGTTTTATATTTACACGCTTTTCTTGTTTTTTAAGTGTCTTTTTGGTACTCATATATGGAATTTTTTATATAAGGATTTTTTTATATATATGTTTTATATATATTTTTACATTTTTTTGCATTTCATGTATATGTATATTTATTTATATGATTAATTATTTATTATTAATTGGTTATATTTATTAATATGGTACTCATTGGTTTTAGTATTATATATTTGTCTTATAGATGTATATTTACCTATTTAATGACTTATTTATTTATCCATTGTCAGCTGTTAGTATTTTACAGGTTCGATCCATGATAATATTCAATTTGACCATAATAAGGTATTTAATTATTTTTTTGTTTCTCCTCGTCTCTCTTTCCTCCTTTATAGTTGTTCAATATGGTTTTATCATTTATTACTATTTTTAATATATTTTTTATCTATAAGTTGTCTTTTTTATTATTCTTATAGATTAATAGATTGTCCTTTGTTTGTTTGGGTAATACCATATGATTTTAATTTTTAATTTTTTTTAATTTTTTTATTTATTATCTTTTATTGTTTATTGATATATGTCAGCGTATTTTATATTATGTTTTGTCTATTTAATCCATATGTTGATGTTTATTTGTTTTTGAGGTGTGCTCTTTAAGACCCCCTGAAGAAGGCCGGTGGCCGAAACGCGTTGGGGCGTAATAAACAAGGTTTACGAATTTGTCAGTCCATGCTCCGCTTTCTTGTTCTCTTGTTTTGTGCGGATCCTTAGCTCCTTTTGGTACTCTGGCCAAGCAGCCGCCACAGGTCATCGAAGACCTGAACCAAGCCAGATGCCTCAGAAGCTGTCCGGCCTCAAAGTTCTCAACAGACTAATCGGACTGGGAGACTGAGGACGAGGCTTCCCCGGAGACGCGAAACACTGTGATCTGCCCTTGGATCAGTCTCCCCTGGCATCACAGTGCTGGTCCCCACCCAAGGAAATTGTTCCTCAAGTTTGTCCGAGACATGGCGAAAGTCTTGTCTTTCAGCATGGAGTCAGAGGAGGACCCTCGTACAGAGGAGCTGGAAATCCTCCAGTACAGGCTTCACCTAAGGACATCCTGATGGTCCCCATCCTCGCTATCCTCGGGCTCCGACTCCTTCAGATGTGGGATACACCGGCGTCAGTGACAATAGTTAGCCGATGCCTTGACACCATGTACCACATCCAGTGGGTCCCTGGATTTCAGAAGGCAGACCATATGCTGGCAGAAAAGTCTGAAGACTCACTCTTCCTTGCCCTCCATGCCCTTGGACGCAAATGCTACCAGTGCTCGATGCTGGGTTGACGAATCCAAGCCTACCATCTGTATATTGGCATGTATCTCTGAGACCTAGAAAAAGAACATGCAGGTTTCTCGGCGGGTCTCAGTGGAGATCACCTCGAGCGAATGCAAACCCTCACGAAGTGCATTGGGGAGTGCTCGAAGTCCATGTCTTGAGCTGCCTATGACAGCGTCAAGTCTAATGCAATGTTGGCTGCCACAGGTATTGGTGCCCAATGCCAGGCCTGGCTCCAGGCATCGGACCTCGAGTAGTGGGTACAAGAGAAACTCCTCAATGTCTCCTGTCTCAGTGAAAACCTCTTCGGCAAACCGATGGAGGACAAGGCGGCTGAGATAGAGAAAGTGTACGTCACACAGACTCAACTCTCCAGAAAGATCTCCACGCTTTCCAAGAAGAAACAGTCGGAGAAGAGGCCCCTTTGCACAGAAAAGGCCAGCCTTACTGAGGCTATCTCCAATACTAGACCCCCCAGATCCCGCAGCCAGATCACCAGGCAAAGGACCGGGCCAAGGCCAATGTAAGCCTACAGGCTCTAAACTCCAAACACTGGCTCCTACTCAAGCTGGGTCGGGGTTTTGACTCCCTGAGCAAGGCCTCTCCTCCTGGAGGGGAGCAGCTGCCAACATGGGGGCATCTGATCCACTTTGCTTATCAGTGGCCGGCTATAACCACTGACACCTGGGCCCTCCAGGTGGTCAGAGAAGGCTACCACCCTCACTTGGACTGGACACCTCCCCCATTCTTTCCAGGAAAGCCCCCTTTGACTCCCCTGCACCAGGCCCTGTTACTACAGGAACTCACAAGCTTCATCAGGAACGGAGCCATGGAGCCAGTACCCCTCCACCTCAGGGGCAAGGGGTTCTACTCCTGTTACTTTCTGGTTCGAAAAAGAACAGGGGGTCTAAGACCCATTTTGTACTTGCAAAACCTGAACAAATTCCTGGTGCAGGAGAAGTTCAAGATGCTTTCCCTTAGAACATTGCTGCCCTACCTCCAGCCAAGAGATTGGCTATGCTCCTTGGACCTAAAGGATGCTTACATGCACATCCTTATTCATCGCAGTCACAGTCAGTACTTAAGGTTCATGGTCGGGACAACCACTACCAGTACAGGGTACTACCTTTTGGACAAGCCTCTGCACTAAGAGTCTTCACCAAATGCCTGGCAGTGGTGGCTGACTACCTACCTTGACTAGTTCTTGAAAGGGGACACGGCCATTGAGGTGCAATAGGCCACAGCCTGCACTATCAAGGTCCTGCAGCATTTGGGGTTTGGGATGAACCACCCCAAATCTCATCTCACTCCAACTCAGGATCTGGAGTTCCTAAAAGCTCATCTGAACATCCTCTGGGCCAAGGCCTTCCTTCCGCTGGATAGGGTGGATCACCTCAGGGCCCTGGCCACCGAGGTACAGTGCCATCACTCTGTCCATGCTGTGCCTACTAGGCCACATGGCATCCACAATCCATGTGATTCCCAACGCGTTGTGGGCAGCTCAGTAGTATCTCTGCTCGCAGTGGACACAAGCCACAGGCAGACTCTGGGACAGAGTCTGTGTCCCATTAACCAGCGGAGTCACTAAACTGGTGGCAGGGTACACACAGCACCTACAGGAGGGAGGGCATGGCCTTTCAGTCCCCAAATGCCCAGAGGGTCCTCACCATGGATGCATGCATCCCTACTGGACTTGGGTGCCCATTGTGAGAAAGTGCACATGCAGGGCTACTGGTCCCTGGTGGAGAGCCAGCAACAGATTAACCTGCTAGAGCTCAAGGTCATTTTTCTGCCGATCAAGTCCTTCCACCACTGCCTGCGGAACCAATTAGTGCTAGTCCAAACAGACAGCAAGTTGCGATGTTCTGCCTGAACAAGCAGGAGGGCACAGGGTCTCAGCGCCTCTACCAGGAAGCAGTAGCCCTCTGCTTGTATGTGATCGGTCAGGGAATGCTCCTCAGGGTGGTATACCTGCTGGGCCAAGACAGTGCCCTAGCAGATAGGCTGAGCGGGGTCCTCCAGCCGCACGAATGGTGAATAGATCCCAGGATGGCACGGCGGCTCTTCCGACTCTGGGGAACCCAAGTCTGGACCTCGTCGCCAGTCCGACCAATGCTCAGCTGCCCTGCTTGTGCTGTCCCCAACCACATCCATCCTGGATAGCGGCGGACGCCTTCCTCATCTCATGGTCTGAGGGCCTTCTGTATGCCTTCCCTCCCATACCACTAATCACCTGGACCTTCTTCAAGGTCCTGTGAGAGAAGGCCTCCATGATCCTGGTGGCCCCACGGTGGCCCAGGCAGCCTTGGTTTTCCCTTTTGCTCTGCCTCTCTACGGAGCTCCTGGTCCCTCTGGGGAATGCCCCACGGCTACTGACCCAGAAGGAGAGCTCCCTCCTTCACCCCAACCTGGGGTCCCTGTTGTTAACAGCATGGCTGCTGAACAGGTAGCATTAGCACCCTTCAACCTCCCAAGGGAGGTGGAGGAAGTCCTCACGGCCTCTCATAAGAACTCCACGAGATGAGCCTATGCCTTCAAGTGGCATAGATTCTCTGTTTGGTGTGTGTAGCAATGGGTCAACCCACTATTTTGCCAGGTGCACATGGTGCTGCAGTACTTGCTTCACCTTTCGCAAATTGGACTCAAGTCCAACTCCGTTAGAGTGCACCTGAGCGCACTTTCGGCACACCATCATTACAAAGAGGGCAAGCCTCTCTCTACGTAGGCCCTCATTACCTGATTTATGTGGGGCCTTCTGCTCTCTAAGCCTCCCATCTGTCCATCTCTGGCAGAATTGGACCTCAAAGTGGTTCTGACGCAGTTCACCAAGCCACCTTTTGAACCTCTGGCTACCTGCCATTTGCGTTATCTGTCCTGGAAAGTCATCTTCCTGGTGGCACTTACCTCTGCCCACAGAGTCAGTGAGCTTCAGGCCTTGGTGGCCGAGACACCTTACACCAGGTTCTACAAGAATAGGATCATACTTCGCACCCACCCTAATTCCTTCCGAAGGTGGTATCCGCCATCCACCTCAACCAAGAGGTGGTGCTCCTCCTCTTATTTCCATGGCCCCACGCTGACAAGGCAGCAGCCATTCTTCATACTCTGGATTGTAAGAGGACCCTGTCCTTCTACCTGCAACCAATGTTCCCTCTAATTTTCTGTAGGCTGTGTGCGCATAAAATATCAGCTGTGCAGCTTTTGAAGGAAGGTTAAATTTTTGTGCGCCACACAACGACAATCGGAGTTATATACTTTAAAATTTGACTACACGTCAGAATACAGTATGTACACCAAATTGATTGCACTAGAAAATTTTGTAGAACTTGTGAAAACCATACATACACAACAACTTTTCAATTTAAAGAACGTCTGTGTTGTTTTCTATCAGAATCAGAACCGTAATTTTTGTGCGCTCTGTTGTAAAGTATGTGCGCTCACTCGGCGAGGTGTGTGCGTGCGCACACGCGCACAGCTTAGAGGGAACAGTGCCTGCAACGTACCCAGGGCCACCACAAAGCCTCACAGCTTTTCATTTCCTATGACCCAGTCAATTGGGGGAGGCTGTTACCAAGCAGACCCTTTCCACCTGGGTGGCAGACTGCATCACCTTTGCTTGGTTGTAAGCCTATGCTTTGTCCCTATGTCAGGCATCTGTGGGGCCGCCATATGGTCCTCAGTTCACACCTTTGCAGCTCACTACTGCCTGGAGAGGGAGTCCCAACGGGACAGTGCCTTCCACCAGGCCGTACTCCGTAATCTGTTTGGAGTTTAGGCAACTCCTGCCCATCGATCCTTCTTGTTCAGGCTACTGGAGCGATGGTTCTCCTTGGACCCTGGGGTCCTTAGAGGTTTTACTCACTCTCTTCTGGCTTCTAATGTTTTTCTACAGGTTCTCGGTAGCCTCTAGCTAGGGGGTCCCATATGTGAAGACTGACTTCCTGCTTGTTCCTGGAGAAAGTGTAGTTACTCACCTGCAACAGGTATTCTCCAGGGACAGCAGGAATCAGTCCTCACAACCCTCACTCCTCCTCTTGGAGTTGCTGTACAATTATTGCCATCTTCTTTTGTCGGCTCTAGCTTTGTCATCTGACTGAGTAAAATGGCACTCTTGGTGGGAAGGGGACCACACATGCGTGGTGACATCTCCCAAAGGATTTCTTTGAAAGCTAGGAGAGATGCTTCCCCGGGACTCTGTTAGTGCTGACATCACCCATATGTGAGGACTGATTTTTTCTATCCCTGGAGAACACCTGTTACAGGTGAGTAGCTACCCTTTCTCCAGGACCAAACAGGAAGTCAGTCCTCACATATGGGTGTCATCGACGCAGATGAAGCCCCAGCGGAGCATTTCCCCAGCTTTCCATGAAAGCCTTTGGGAATGCAGGCACACATGCGCGGTTCCCTTCCCGCCTAAAGGTGCCATCTTACCTCAGTCTCTCTTTTTCCGAGAAGCCCACCGGACGTGTGTCCTGTCATCCCGGATAAAAGTTTGATTTTTTCGGCGATTCTCGCTATTTTTTCTTCTCCGGTTCGATGCCGGTTCCCCTCCCGCTGGGTTCGGTACACCGGTATCAAGCCCGTTTTCTTCTTTTTCGGTTTTTGCCCTTCATGGCTGGCGTTCGCGCCCTTTTTTGCTTTTTCCCTGGAAGGCCGGTCCTTTGGCCTCGCGGGGACTCTTTTTTTTTCCCCGATGGCTTCCAGCTGTTTCTAGAAGTGTGATCGGTGTAAGAAGTTGATGTCTCTCACAGACACACACGACTGCTGCCTTTGGTGCCTCGGTCCTGATCACGACCCTAAGATGTGTGGACCATGTGGGAAGATGTCTTCCAAGGCACTGCGAAGTCACCAGCAGCAGAAAGAAAGGCTTTTTTCTGACTCAGCCTCCGGCCGGGCCCGGACCTCGTCTGAGGCCTTGACATCTCGGGATTCGGATCCCGAGCGCCGTCGTGGCTCCTCGGACAGGGGGTCCCCTGACCGGGAATGCAAGAGGAAGAAGCGGCTCATGAGGGCGTCGTCAGAAGAGGTCCCTGGCTCCTCGAGGGCCAGGTCTAAGACCCCCCGACCGTCGCCCCGGGCCCGTGGAACAAGAGAAGCCTGCCAAAGTTCCTCGCGTGGAGCCGGAGTCTGCTGGACACGTAAGTCCTGTAGTCCTCGAGGACTCTCCTCCCAGAGAGCCGACGTCGGGCCCAGCACCGCCGGGGCCCGAGTCGGTGGCTGCTGCGTCTCCCGAGCTGAGTCTCAGGATGACAGCCTTGGAGTGCAGACTGTCTGCCTTCATGGAGCAGCAGCGGGCACTGATGGCCAGCCTGTCTGGTGCATCTGCCCCGACCACCGGGACATCGACATCGAAGTCGACCCCGGAGACCGAGCCGATACTCGAGACCATGATGGCTCGAGGTCGACCTCGGTCGCGGTCTCCCTCGACCTCCCATTTGGGACCAAGGGCGTCGACGCCGGTGCCTCCGGCATCGGGGCGGGTGCTTCCGGGCCCCGCGGGGTCGGATCCTGACTCCTCGTCGGACGAGTCCGCCTGGGAGACAGAGGATGAGGAGTCCCCCGACACATTCAAGACTTGGTGCGTCCTGTCGGACTCACCGCAGTCTGAACCCCAGAGTAGATCCCCTCTGGAGGATACCCGGTTCTCAGAGTTTGTCCAGGATATGGCCACCGCGTTGGCTATCCCGGCGGACCCCGAGGAAGAGCCAAAGAGCCGAAGAGCTCGAGGCCCTGCAGTACGGCTCTCCTCCGAAGGAGGCCTTTACTGTCCCGGTTCCTCTGATGCTGGAACGGCTCCTCTTCCGGATGTGGGAGGCACCGGCCTTGGCGCGGCTTCTAAGCAAGCGGGTCGATTCGATTTATCGACTCCGGAAGAGCCCTGGCTTTCAGAAGGCGCAGCTACCACACCATTCCATGGTGGTGGAATCGGCCATGCATCGCTTGAAAAGTCAGAAGATGCATTCCGCGGTGCCCCCGGCAGGGAGGCGTGGAACCTCGATGGTTTTGGTAGAAAGTGCTTCCAGGGCTCGATGCTTGCTTGCCGTGTCCAGTCTTACCAGCTGTACATGGGCATGTACTTGCGAGACCTGGCCAAGGAATTGGCCGGGTTCTCTGCTGGTCTCTCCGGGAAACCCTTGCAGAGATTCAAGTCCTTGTCCTCGGGGATTCGGGACTGCTCCAAGTTTATGTCCCGCGCCGCCCACCATGGTTTCGAGGCTTCAGCCCGAGTTGCGGCAGCCGGCATCGCGGCTCGACGCCAGGCATGGCTGCAGTCATCGGACCTCGAGCCATGGGTTCAGGACAAGTTAGTCGATGTCCCTTGCCGAGGTGAGAACCTTTTTGGCAAGCCCATGGCCGAGAAGGCCACACAGCTCGAGACCGAGCACCTTACAAGGACAAGGCTGTCTAGGAAGACCTCTGCCCCTTCTCACAAGAAGAAGGCCTCGGGTAAAAAGCCCTTTTACCCGAGGAAGGGCACTGCCTACAAACAGTACCCTCAGTATCAGGCTGCCCAAGCTGCACCCCAGGGTCAGCAAGCCAAGTGGCAGGGTAATGGGCCCCGTAGGCAGAGGACCCCCCAAGCCTTCGGCCCCTGCTCCCACTCAGCAGGGTGGGGGTTTTTGACTCCTTGAGCATAGCCTCTCAGTCCCTGCTCTCCCAACCCTGCACAGGAGGTCACTTCGCCCTCTTTGCCCACCAGTGGCCCTGCATCACTGGGGATAGCTGGGTGTTAAATATAGTCCACAGGGGCTATGCACTACACTTTCACCAGCTGCCTCCTCCATATTTTCCAGGGGAGCCTCCAAGGCCTCCCCTGCACACATATCTTCTCCTCCAGGAGCTCCAAGGTCTGTTGGTGGACAGGGCGGTGGAGCCTGTGCCCCTTCAAATGCATGGTCGAGGGTTCTATTCCAGATATTTCCTGGTACCCAAAAGAATCGGTGGCCTTCGACCTATCCTGAACCTCAGAAATCTCAACAAGTTCCTAGAGAAAAAAGTTCAAGATGCTTACTCTTGGAACACTTCTGCCCTACCTCCAGCAGGGAGATTGGCTATGCTCCTTAGATCTAAAGGATGCGTACACTCACATCCTCATTCATCCAGACCACAGAGAGTACCTCAGGTTCATTGTGGGAGGAAACCATTATCAGTACAGAGTACTGCCTTTTGGCCTAACCTCCGCCCCCAGAGTCTTTACCAAATGTCTGGCAGTGGTGGCGGCCTACCTGAGAAATCAAGGCATCTTTGTCTTTCCCTATCTGGACGACTGGCTCATACGAGGTCGGACGTGCCAGGAGGCCCGATAGGCCACCCTCAGAACTATTGCTCTTCTTCAAAGCTTGGGGTTTGTAATAAACTTCGCAAAGTCCACTTTGCTCCCCTCCCAGAACTTGGAGTTCATAGGGGCAAGGTTGTACTCTGTCCTGGCAAAGGCATTCTTGCCAGAAGACAGAGCTCAAAGACTGATGGACTTAGCAAAACAGTTTCTCAGCGGTTCAGTGGTCTCCACCAGACTCTGCCTGAGGCTGCTTGGCCACATGGCTTCGACAGTTCATGTAACCCCCAATGCCAGGCTCCATATGCGGCCTGCACAGTGGTGCCTTCGGAATCAGTGGTCACAGTCCACAGGCAGCCTCAGAGACAGGATAAGGGTGTCCAGACCTTTTCTGGACTCCCTCAGCTGGTGGCTGCACCCACCCAATCTACTGAAAGGGGTGCCTTTTCAAATTCCTGGGTACACAGTGGTACTGACCACAGACGCTTCCCTGCAGGGCTGAGGGGCTCATTGTCTAAACAAGTGCACCCAGGGCCTGTGGTCTCCCTGGGAAGCCGCACAGCAGATCAATCTCCTAGAACTCAGGGCTATTCGATTAGCACTCAAAGCTTTCTCTCCTGTCCTGGCTCATCAATCTGTCCTGGTTCAGACAGACAACCAGGTAGCCATGTTTTCTCCAGGACCAAGCAGGAAGTCAGTCCTCACATATGGGTGACGTCGGCGCCGACGGATCCCTCATGCGGAGCATTTCCCCAGCTTTCAAAGAAAGCCTTTGGGAATTGCAGCGCGCATGCGCGGTCCTCTTCCCGCCCAAGGGTGCCATTTTGCTCAGTCTTCTTTTTTCCGCGGAGCCCGACGGACGTAGTTCGTTTTTCCCCGAGGAAAAAGTTGATTTTCCCTGTTTTTCTCTTTTTTCTCCGGTTCGACGCCGGATCCTTTTCCCGCTCGGACCGATACGCCGGTATCGAGTCCTTTTCTTTTTCGGTTTTTGTCCTTTATGACTGGCGTTCGCGCCTTTTTTCTTTTTTCCCTGACAGCCCGGTCTTTTGACCTAGCAGGGGCCCTTTTTCCCCCGATGGCTACCAGCGGGTTTAAGAAGTGTGATCGGTGTAAGAAACTTATGTCTCTTACCGACACACACGACTGCTGCCTCCATTGCCTCGGACCCGATCATGACCCGATGATCTGTGGTCCGAGTGGCAAGATGTCCTCCAAAGTGTTGAGGAGTCGGCAGCACCAGAAGGATCGAATTTTTTCTGACTCCGCGTCCGGCCGGGCCCGGACCCCATCAGAGGCCTCGACATCTCGGGACTCCAGCCCCGAGCAGCGTCGGGGTTCCTCTGAGCAGGGGTCTCCTTCGTGGGAACATCGCAGGAAGAGGAAACCCGCGAGGGCGGCATCGGTGGACACTCCTGGTTCCTCGAGGGCCAGGTCGCATAGCCCCGATAGCTGTCCCGGGTCTTCGGAGTCGGAGAGACCTGCCAAGCATCCTCGTGTCGAGATGGAGTCTCCTGGACACGTAAGTGCTGTTGTCCTCGTGGACTCTCCTCCGAGGGAGCCGACGTCGGGCCCGACGCCGTCGGGGCCCGAGTCGGGGGCTGCTGGGTCTCCTGAGCTCGGACTCAGGTTGACGGCCTTGGAGAGCCGCCTTGCTGCCTTCATGGAACAGCAGCGGGCATTGATCACTGGTCTCACCGGTGCATCTGCCCCGACCACCGGGACCTCGACATCCAAGTCGACCCCGGAGGCCGAGCCGATCCTCGAGTCCATGCGGGCTCGAGTCGATCCTCAGACACGGTCTCCCTCGACCTCCCGTTCGGGGCCGAGGTCGTCGACGCCGATAACCTTGGCGTCGGGGCGGAGGGCATCGGTGGCCGCCCGACCGGAGCCGCTCGATTCCTCCTCCGAGGAGTCGAGCTGGGAGATGGAGGACGAAGAGTCACCCGACACTCATCGGACTCGGTGTGTCCCATCGGACTCGCCCGAGTCCGAACCTCGGAGACGATCCCCACCGGAGGATACCCGATTGTCGGACTTCGTGCGGGATATGGCCAAGGCCTTGGCCTTCCCCGTGGATCCCGAGGAGGAGCCTCGAGCCGAGGAGCTCGAGGCCCTCCATTATGACTCTCCCCCGAAGGAGGCCTTTACTGTTCCGGTTCTTCCGATGCTGGAGCGGCTGCTCTTCCGCATGTGGGAGACCCCAGTCTCGACGCCGGTGTTAAGCAGGCAGGTCGATTCCATCTATCGAGTCCGCAAGAGCCCCAGGTTCCAAAAGGCACAATTACCGCACCACTCCATGGTTGTGGAATCGGCCATGCATCAACTGAAAAGTCAGAAGATGCACTACTTGGTGCCTCCCGGCCGGGAGGCCCGGAACCTGGATGCCCTCGGTAAGAAGTGCTTCCAGGGCTCTATGCTTGCTTGCCGTGTCCAGACTTACCAGCTCTACATGGGCATGTACCTCCGAGACCTGGCAAAGGAGATTGCCGGGTTCTCTGCTGGTCTCTCCGAGGAACCTTTTGCAGAGGTTCCAAGCCTTGTCCACCAGTATTCGAGAGTGCTCGAAGTTTATCTCTCGAGCAGCCTACGATGGCTTCGAGGCTTCGGCCCGAGTAGCCGGGGCCGGCATCGGTGCCCGCCGACAGGCTTGGCTACAGTCATCCGACCACGAGCCATGGGTCCAGGACAAGTTGATCGATGTCCCCTGCTGAGGTGAAAACCTCTTTGGCAAGCCCATGGCTGAAAAGGCTGCAGAACTCGAGACCAAGACTCTGACCAGGACTAGGCTTTCCAGGAAAACCTCTGCCCCTTCTCAGAAGAAGAAGGGCTCGGGGAAAAAGTCCTTTTACCCGAGGAAGTCGTCTGCCTATAAACAATACCTTCATTATCAGGCCTTTACAGCTCCCCAACAGGGTCAGCAGGCCAAGGGGCAGGGTCAAGGGCCCCGTAGGCAGAAGGCCCCCAAGCCACCTACACCGGCCCCTGCTCAGCAGGGTGGGGGTTTTTGACTCAAACAGCATAGCCTCTTCTCCTCAGCTGGCTTCTCTCAGCACAGGAGGCCGGCTGGCCCATTTTGCCCACAGGTGGTCAGCCATCACATCAGATGCCTGGGTTCTTCATATAGTCCAAAAGGGCTATCTGCTCCATTTTCACCAGGTACCTCCCTCCTATTTTCCAGGGGAGCCTCCAAGACTCCCTCTGCACAGGGACCTACTCCTTCAGGAGTTAGCAAGTCTGCTAAAGGATCAGGCTGTGCCCCACCACCTGAGAGGTCACGGCTTTTATTCCAGGTATTTTCTGGTACCAAAAAGAACAGGAGGCCTCAGACCCATCCTAGACTTGAGAAACCTCAACAAGTTCCTGGAGAGGGAAAAGTTCAAGATGCTTACCCTTGGAATCCTGCTGCCCTACCTCCAGCAGGGAGACTGGCTATGCTCCTTAGATCTAAAGGATGCGTATACTCACATCCTTATCCACCCAGACCACAGACAATATCTCAGGTTAGTTGTGGGAGACCTCCGACTCAAATCAAAGAAATAGATAATGAATTGATTATAGATTTTGCCAAGATAGCCACAAAGGGAGACGTGATCATCTTGGGTGACTTTAATCTACCCGATGTGGATTGGATTACCGGTACTCCTGCAAATCTGGAAAGAAACAAAAAAATTGTGCATGCTTTCCAAGATGTGTTACTTAGACAAATGGTGATGGAACCAACCAGGGAAAGCTCAATGCTGGATTTAGTGCTCACCAACGGTGATAGCGTGTTGAATGTCCGGGAGGGTGCCCCTGTGAGCAGCAGCGATCATCACACGGTGTGGTTTGAGATAAAAGCCAAGGTATAGTCCAATCATAGCAAGCTTAAAGTCCTAAACTTCAAAAACACTGACTTCATTAAAATGGCTAAGTACCTGAAGAAGGAGTTGGCAGGGTGGGAGGGGATAAGGGAAGTGGAATTGCAATGGGCTAAACTAAAGGTGGCAATAAAAGGGGCAACATTCTCATTTTTGGATATTAATATTGGTTCTTTGGATCTCTTTCTGGTGGTCTATAGTAGGACTTGGAATTGTTTTTCCTTATGTTTTTCCTGTTTAATATTGATTATATCAATGTTGTTTTCATTCCAATTGTCCTAATTTCCATGAAGCTTTTGTAATTAGCTTCATTGTATGAAAAAATTTATAAAGATTAAATAATAAAAAAAAGGGGCAACAGATAAATATGTAAGGAAAGTAAATAAAAATAAGAGGAGAAGGAAACCTATTTGGTTCTCCAAAGAAGTGGCTGCTCAAATAAAGGCAAAAAACACAGCTTTCACAAAATTCAAAAGCTTGCAAACAGAGGAACACAGAAAGGAATACAGGATCAAACTAAAAGAGACAAAAAAAGAAATAAGGAAAGCAAAATCAAAAGCAGAGGAAAAGATGGCTAAAGATGTGAGGTGTGGCGACAAAACTTTCTTCAGGTATATTCGGGAGAGGAGGAAAATCAGGGATGGAATTGCAGGACTCAGAAGTGTTGGGAAAGGACTCGTGGAAGGGGACATTGAAAAAGCGAAATTGCTAAACAAATACTTCTGCTCTGTTTTTACTAAAGAAAATCCTGGAGAAGGACCACCTGTGACTCCCAAATATAAAAATGGGAATGAAGTAGATACCACACCATTCACAGAAGATGATGTGTTAGAACAACTTGCAAAACTGAAGGTGGACAAGGCCATGGGACCGGATGGGATACATCCCAGCATACTGAAAGATCTCAGAGAGGTTCTTGCAGGGCCGTTAAAGGATGTTTTCAACAGATCCTTGGAAACAGGAGAAGTACCTCAGGACTGGTGAAGAACTGATGTGGTATCTCTTTACAAAAGTGGTGACAGGGAAGAAGTGACAAACTATAGACCCATGAGCCTTACCTCGGTGGCGGGAAAAGTAATGGAGGCGCTCCTGAAAGAGCGAATAGTGGACTTTCTCAAAACCAACAGGTTGCATGATCCGAGGCAACATGGTTTTATCAAAGGACGATCTTGCCAAACAAATCTGATTGAGTTCTTTGATTGGGTGACCAGAGAACTAGATAAGGAGCATGCGATGGATGTTATCTACCTGGATTTCAGCAAAGTCTTTGATACTGTTCCACATAGGAGACTTATCAATAAATTCAACAGCTTGGAGATGGATCCCAAGGTGGTGAACTGGATCAGAAATTGGTTGACTGACAGACGACAGAAGGTGATGGTAAATGGAGCTCACTCAGATGAAAGGAGGGTGATTAGCAGACTGCCCCAGGGTTTGGTCCTGGGCCCGGCACTGTTCAATGTATTTGTGAATGATATTGCTGAAGGACTGATTGGAAAAGTATGTCTTTTTGCAGATGACATGAAAATTTGTAACAGAGTGGACTCCCCTGAGGGAGTGGATAACATGAGGAAAGATCTACAAAAGCTGGAAGAATGGTCTAATGCTTGGCAGTTAAGATTTAATGCAAAGAAGTGCAGTGTCATGCAGTTGGGAAGCAGAAATCCAAGGGAAATGTATGCGATAGGGGGCGAGAGGTTGGTGTGCACGGACCAGGAGAAGGACCTTGGTGTGGTTATTTCTGAGGATCTCAAAGTGGAAAAACAGTGTGACAAGGCAGTGGCAAAAGCCAGGAGGATGTTGGGTTGCATACAAAGAGGAATTACCAGCAGAAAGGAAGAGGTACTAATACCACTGTATAAGTCACTGGTGAGGCCTCACTTGGACTACTGTGTTCAGTTTTGGAGACCATATCTTGCAAAGGATGTAAAAAGACTGGAAACTGTTAAGAGGAAGGCGAAAAAAATGATTTGGAGCCTGCGTCAGAAGCCTTATGAGAAGAGACTTGAAGACCTAAATATGTACACTCTGGAGGAGAGGAGGGATAGGGGAGATATGATTCAGACCTTTAAATACTTAAAGAGAAATTATTTATTTATTTATTTATTTATTACAATTTTTTATATACCGCACTATTCGGTATCAGCACGGTTTACAGATAACACAAAAGACCAGAACGACAGGTTGTTTGGTGTTACATATAACAGGAGAAACAACTTGGAAAAACATGGGGAACTATTTACAAAGAATATAACATCTGTTAACTAGATAACATGATCATAATGATCGAACTATTTACATAGTATAGATACATTAGCCTGGTGCTAGTATTTTGGTGGGATTAATATGTTTTACTTCATCAAGGGTAGTATTTGATAAATAGGTTAAATTTAAGGGCCTTTCTGAATTGGGCTAGGTCAGTTATGGCATGGATTTCAGGCGGTAGCGAGTTCCAGCATTTTGGGGCGCAGAGCATGAAAGCTCTGTTTGCTGTTCAGTGGCTGCATGTTGTTATGGCCTTTGGCGTTATTAGAGAGTTTAACGCTAATTGTCTTCTAGATCTGTTTGGTGGTACCGTTTGGATGAGCTCAGTAAGTGAGTTGGATGATATACCCTTGATGGCCTTATATGCGAGAATCAAAGTCTTGAACATAAGCCTGCCATGAATAGGGAGCCAATGGAGTTGTTTGAGGATAGGTGTAATGTGTTCACTCTTGGATGCTCCTTGTAGAACCCTTGCAGCAGTATTCATGGCAAGCTGTAGTGAGCTCAAGGTGGATTGTGGGAGTCCTTGCAGGATGGCATTGGCGAAGTCAAAATGTGGTAAGATTAGTGCTTGGTAGATGGTTCTGAAGTCCTCTGGATCTAGTAAGGAACGTAGGTGCCTGAGTGTGCGTATCTTGAAGTACACAGCTTTTACAATGTTGTTTATGTGTGATTTCATATCTAGACGATGGTACAGCGTGACTCCGAGGTATCTGATTGTTTCTTTAGTGTATAGATTAGCTCCCTTAACACTTATATGTGGTGGTGGAATGAAGTTGGAGTTTCTTGTGACAAAGAGAACCTCAGTTTTCTTGTGCTGAATGCGGAGGTTCTGTGTCAGAAGCCATTCTGAGACTGCGTCGAAGCAGTTTATTATGGGCAATAAGTCCATTTGCATTGTGGAAAATGGCATGTAAAGTAGAATATCATCTGCATATATCATATATTTCACATTGAATGATCTGATGATATTGCAGATAGGCTGCATATATATGTTAAACATGAGAGATGAAAGAGAGGACCCTTGCGGAACGCCTTGTTTTTGATGGAAGAGTTTTGATTCTCCTATTGCAGATTTTACGTATTGCATTCTAGTGTCCAGGTAAGATTTACACCATTCAAGTGCAGAGTTGCAGATGCCTTTCTCTTTCAGTCGTCCGAGGAGTATCTCATGATTTACTGAATTGAAAGCTGCTGCTATATCTAAGAAGATTAGCACAACGCCTTGCTGGATGTTGTCTATGCTAGTGAGTATATTATTAAAGAGGGTGGTGAGAAGAGTTTCAACGCCATGATATTCTCTGAAGCCATGTTGGAAATGGTCTAGGGAAGCTGCGGAATCAATGTGATCTTGGATTTGACGTTGCACCTCTTTCTCAAATATCTTTGCTAAGAGGGGGATACTGGCTATGGGCCTGTATGAGTCAGCCCTTTCTGGGTCTAGTTTGGAGTTTTTTAGCAGTGGTCTAATAGAGGTGAGTTTTAGTGCAGAGGGGAAGGAGCCAGTCGTAAATGAGAGGTTCATGATTCTTGCAATGAAAGGGCTAAATGAACTTCGGAGATCCTTTATCCAAAAAGCTGGGCAAGGATCAGTTTGAGCGGTGGTAGTATTGATTGAGGTTATTATGTCTTCAATGTGTTTAGCAGAAGGTGTGGTAAGTGCAGACAGGGATATTAGGCAAGTAGTTTCTTGTATATTGGTTGTTGAGAGCTTATCTGTCTGTAGAAGTTTTGACTGTAAGTAATCAGCATATTCTTGTGGGTGGATATCTTCCTTTTGTTTAGAGGATGGTTCATTTGATAGTGATTTAACTAAACTGAAAAGGTCACGAGGTTTGTTCAATGACCTTTTGAGCATATCAGTGTGAAATTGTTTCTTTTTGTTTGTGATTGCTTTGCGGTGAGTTGCTAAGTGGAGATTGTAAGCTGTCTGATCATCGATTGATAGTGATCGGCGCTAGCGTTTTTCAAGTCTTCGTAAGTGCATAAGAGAAGCCCGCAGCTCGGGAGAAAACCATGGAGCAGAGGTTCTTTTCCTTGATGTGTTCTTTTTATGTGGTAGTTGAGCAACGGTCTTGAGGCTGTTGTTCCATGCGGCAATTGATTCATCAAGGTTGAGTGTTGTGTTGCTGAGGAGTGGTTGGGTACTTGTCAGAATAAGTTCTTTGTTGAAAGGTCGGAAGCCTCTTGTTGGGGCTCTTGATGTGTTGTCCAGTTTTCTGTTGTTAACTAGATGAATGTCACTCAAGGGAATTTGTAGGTTTATAAGTTTGTGGTCTGACCATGGAACATCGGTGATAGATTTTATAATGTTGCTGTTTTGTTCAGAAACAGACTGTGGAGCGAAGACCATGTCAAGAATGTTTCCTTTGGAATGAGTGAGCTCCATGATTAGCTGTTTATATCCAAGATTTTCAATGGCATTGAGGAGGGACGAGGACTGGTTTTGTTGCAGTGAGGGGAGATTGAGGTCTCCCATTATCCAGTTTGGGGTTTTGAGGTTGTTGGTATTGGCGGCCAGGTCTAATATGGTGGGAAAGTCGTCTGGGGAGCTTGAGGGGGCTCTGTAGACCAAGTTGATTGAGCATTGCTTGTTCGTTATGGTGATTATATCCAGGTTGCTTGTGCTATAGGAGTTAGTTGTATTGAAAAGGAGTTCAGATTTAGTGAGTATGAGTGCTCCTCCTCCCTTCTTGTTTTCTCTGTGGGTTGTGTGTATAGAGAAGTTTGGTGGAATGAGTTGGTTAATGAGGACGTTGTCTTCTTTTGATAACCAAGTTTCTGTGATCATGAGTACATCAAGATTGTGAAGGGTAACTATATCTAGGATTACAGGCCATTTTTTCCGAATTGAGCGAGCATTTATGAGGGCACATTTTAGGCTTTGGGAAGGTGGGGGATTTTCTTGCTTAGGGTTACTGGTTTGATGTATTGCAATGTGGATCAAGTGGGAGTGCCGGACGCGAGCTTCCCTATTCGGGTAGTGATAAGAATTGCCTGACCATTTTTTTCCGTAGTTTTTGAGGATAGGGATATGATTGGTGGAGGGAGAGAAGGCAAGGGAGGTGCCGAGCCAATCTGTGAAAAGGTAAAAACTGAGAAGGGTGATGAGGTGGAGAGACATTTTAGTTCTCTGAATGAGAATTTGTTTGGGTGTCTTGGATGCTTGAGTGGTAGGGTTGGTAGTCTGTAGTTGTGAAAAATTTATTCTAGAGGAGTTCTATCAGATTAGCTGACTATGTGGGAGACTATTTCTGATACTATGTCAGGCTGAGCTTAGAACAAAGCTAATACTTAGTAGGTAGATAAGTAATTGTATAGCATAGATATATTAAATAGCATTGATACCTTAGGTACTTTAAACAGTTAGTATATATGATCTATGTAGTGTTAGCTTGCATTAATGGTGGTTATATGCAGTAGCATTGGTATAAAACAGTATAAAACATAAGGAGCAACAAATTTGATACTTGTGAAACTTAGAGAGGGATGAGTTACATTGTTGAAGATCTAGGCAATATCATGAGTTACATTGTTGAAGATCTAGGTAATATCATGAGTAAATACAATGGCTATTAAACAGCATACAAATTGCATGAGAGGCTTCAGAGAAAGGCTACTTAGAACAAAGACGGGGAAGCTGCAAGGGGGTAAATTGAAAGGCAATGTCAGGAAATACTCTTTCACTGAAAGGGTGGTGGATGCTTGGAATGCTCTCCCGATGGAAGTGGTGGGGGTAAATACAGTGACAGAATTCAAAATGGCATGGGACTGACACAGTGGATCCCTTTACAACAACAGGATAAAATCAAAATAAACTGAACTATCTAATTTCTTAACAAACAGGGTTGTCTTACATAGAGCGATGGATTCACCCCTAAACAAAGTCATGGGGAGGGGTGGCCTACATGGAGCGGCAGGTGCACCTAGCCATCTTACTGGGCAGACTAGATGGACCATACTGGTCTTTATCTGCCGTCATTTACTATGTTACTGTGAGTGTCTGAATACCATTTTCATGGGCAGTGAGGATAAGGAAAGGTTACCAGATTTCTACCCCCTTCTCTTTATCCCAGCCATAGATACTCCAGTGCCAACCGCCAGGCACATTAAGAAGTACTATAAACCCTGCCTATTTAGAACCCATAGCAAGCCCGCTGTATCATAACAGCCCTACTATGACTCACAAAGCACCAAAGCCTACCTATCAAAAGACAACACTAAAAATATTAAACCAATACATCTCAGAGAATACCAATACATCTCCTACCGGGGAAAGAGAACAAGCGGCACTGTCAAATAATGTAGAAACTACATGAATAGAATACCTCAGCTCGGTTACACATACAGAACATAGACTGTCACCAAACAAAGAACAAGAGATCACAATTTAGAAATATGAAAACAGTAATTAAACTTGGAACCCCAAAAGTCAAACTTGGAATGTACAACAATACTGGAGAACCAAAACTATAAATTAATTTTCTCTTATACTAAACAAAACACAGACATTAACAATGCACATTTCCCAGAGCTGACATATTCCAGTTAATAAATTCAAAATAAAGTAGTTTTTTTCTACCTTTTGTTGTTTGGGCATTTTATTTTTCCGTTGCAATTGCTCCAGTTACTTTCTTTTGGTTTCTTTGTGTCGTCTACTAACTCTCCATTGCCTGCTGTAAATTTGTCCTTTCTTCACTCTTCTTTTTTTCCATTCTCTCTCTACGTCTTCTTTAGCATACTGATCTTTCCCTTTTTCTGTTTTCCTCCATTTCTTTCCTTATTCCTTTTTCATCCAACCAAATTTCACCCTTCCATCCTCAGTTCCCACTTACTCTCCCAATACTCGGCCAATCATACATTTTTCTTCCCTCCCACACAAAGTCTTTTCCCCTCTCCATCCCCACTCCCCCCAGCCACATCCCCTTCTAGTCCTCCAAAACATCAGCTCCCTTGTAGTTTGAGCCCCACCCAGCATTCACTCCCTTGGAACAAGAAGCTCAGAAACTGCCTGCATTTTTCATGCATGGGTATGAAAGATTAAGGGGCATGTTTACTAAACTGTACTAGCTCTTAATGCAGGCTTGAGAGCATAGTAATGGTCTGCATTAAGAGTGTGCATTCTAAACAGTGCATTTCATGGCAGGAAGGGAAATGGGGAGTCTGAACCCCGGAGTAGATCCCCTCCGGAGGATACCAGGTTCTTGGAGTTCGTCCGGGATATGGCCACTGCGTTGGCTATCCCTGCGGACCCCGAGGAAGAGCCTCAAGCCGAGGAGCTCGAGGCCCTGCAGTATGACTCTCCTCCGAAGGAGGCCTTTACTGTACCGGTTCCTCCGATGCTGGAGCGGCTCCTCTTCCGTATGTGGGAGGCACCGGCCTCGGTGCCGGTTTTAAGCAAGCGGGTCGATTCGATCTATCGACTCCGGAAGAGCCCTGGCTTTCAGAAGGCGCAGCTACCGCACCATTCCATGGTAGTGGAATCAGCCATGCATCGCCTGAAGAGTCAGAAGATGCACTCCGCGGTGCCCCCTGGCAGGGAGGCCCGAAACCTCGATGGTTTTGGTAGAAAGTGCTTCCGGGGCTCAATGCTTGCTTGCCGTGTCCAGTCTTACCAGCTGTACATGGGCATGTACTTGCGAGACCTGGCCAAGGAGCTGGCCGGGTTCTCTGCTGGTCTCTCCGGAGAACCCTTGCAGAGGTTCAAGTCCTTGTCCTCGGGGATTCGGGAATGTTCAAAATTTATGTCCCAAGCTGCCTACGATGGCTTCGAGGCTTCAGCCCGTGTTGCGGCAGCCGGCATCGCGGCTCGACGACAGGCATGGCTGCAGTCATCGGACCTCGAGTCATGGGTTCAGGACAAGTTGGTCGACGTCCCTTGCCGAGGTGAGAACCTGTTTGGCAAGCCCATGACCGAGAAGGCCGCACAGCTCGAGACCGAGCACCTCACACGGACAAGGCTCTCTAGGAAAACTTCTGCCCCTTCTCACAAGAAGAAGGGCTCGGGTAAAAAGCCCTTTTACCCAAGGAAGGGCACTGCCTACAAACAGTACCCACAATATCAGGCTGCCCAAGCTGCCCCTCAGGGTCAGCAAGCAAAGGGGCAGGGTAATGGGCCCCGTAGGCAGAGGACCCCCAAGCCTCCAGCCCCTGCTCCCGCTCAGCAGGGTGGGGGTTTTTGACTCCTTAAGCATAGCCTGTCCATCCCTGCTCTCCCAACCCTGCACAGGAGGTCGCCTTGCTCTGTTTGCCCACCAGTGGCCACTCATCACTGGAGACAGTTGGGTGTTAAGCATAATCCTGAAGGGCTATGCACTACACTTCCAACAACTGACTCCTCTATATTTTCCAGAGGAGCTTCCAAGGCCTCCCCTGCACACAGATCTTCTCCTTCAGGAGCTCCAAGGTTTGTTAGTAGACAGGGCGGTGGAGCCTGTGCCTCCCCACTTGCAAGGTCGTGTTCTACTCCAGGTATTTCCTGGTACCCAAAAGAACCGGTGGTCTTCGACCTATTTTGGATCTCAGAAACCTCAACAAGTTCCTGGAGAAGGAAAAGTTCAAGATGCTTACTCTTGGAACACTTCTGCCCTACCTCCAGCAGGGAGATTGGCTATGCTCCTTAGATTTAAAGGATGCGTACACTCACATCCTCATTCATCCAGACCACAGAAAGTACCTCAGGTTCATTGTGGGAGGTAACCATTATCAGTACATGGTACTGCCTTTTGGCCTCACCTCCGCTCCCAGGGTCTTTACCAAATGCCTGGCAGTGGTGGCGGCCTACCTGAGAAATCAGGGAATCTTTGTCTTCCCCTATCTGGACGACTGGCTCATCAGGGGTCAGACGTGTCAGGAGGCCAGACAGGCCACCCTCAGAACTATTGCTCTTCTTCAAAGCCTGGGGTTTGTAATAAACTTTGCAAAGTCCACTTTGCTCCCCTCCCAGAACTTGGAGTTCATAGGGGCAAGGCTGGACTCTCTGCTGGCAAAGGCGTTCTTGCCAGAAGACAGGGCCCAGAAGACAGGCTGATAAACTTAGCAAACCAGTTTCTCAGCAGGACACTGGTCTCCGCCAGACTCTGCCTGAGGCTTCTTGGCCACATGGCTTCGACAGTACATGTAACCCCCAATGCCAGGCTCCATATGAGGCCTGCACAGTGGTGCCTGCGGACTCAGTGGTCACAGGCCACAGGCAACCTCAAAGACAGGATAAAGGTGTCCAGTCACTTGCTGCACTCCCTCAGATGATGGCTACACGCACCCAATCTGTTGAAAGGAGTACCTTTTCAGAGTCCTGCGTTCACAGTGGTCTTGACCACGGATGCCTCCCTGCAAGGTTGGGGGGCTCATTGTCTAGGCAAGTGCACCCAGGGCCTGTGGTCTCCCTGGGAAGCTGCACAGCAAATCAATCTCCTGGAACTCAGAGCTATTCGGTTAGCCCTCAAGACTTTTTCTCAAACCCTGGCTCATCAGTCTGTCCTAGTTCAAACAGACAACCAGGTAGCCATGTTCTATGTGAACAAGCAGGGCGGAACTGGGTCCAGGCTCCTCTGTCGGGAGGCACATGACCTTTGCTTATTTGCTCTCAGGCACAACATGCTCCTCAAAGCCGTCTATCTACCCGGCCAGGAGAACTACCTAGCGGACAGGTTGAGCAGGATTCTGCAGCCCCACGAGTGGCAGCTCCACCCACTTCCTGTTTGGCTGCAGCACTGAGAGGTTTCAGTTGAGCAGAGCTCCTGCTAGGGAGCAGTTCCTTTTCTCTGCTCGTGCCTGGATGTCGGGACCTGGGCCACCTCCAGCAGGGGAGGCCCAGGCCCAGAGGCCTGCCACGCCTGGTAGGCCTCCTCCTTCTTTGGACCTTGATGAAGGAACTAGGGAACAGCCGGCGCCCCGGGTGGGGGACCCCCCAGGTAGGACTGTGCCTGGCCAGGGAGGAGGGACCCACAGGTATGGAGGTTTGGGCCCGCTACCCCAGGGAGGAGGCTCCTGTCTCCTCCCCAGGCATGGTGTGGAGGCTGGGTGGCAGCAGGGAGAGGCCCTGGGGAGACCCTGGAGGACCGTGGAGTACAGAACTGGAGGAGGCGGGTTCCCCCCTCCGCCTCGGGTCCTGGAGGAGGTCTCCACCTCCTCCGGTGAGGATGAGGACGGGGGTTGGACCTACCTTCCTACCAGAAGCCAGCTAGGGCCCCAGATGAGATCGTGGTGGCAGTACGGCGGCTTCGGGGTCTCCAAGAGGAGGCGGCCCAGCTGCAAGCCCAGCTCTCCCACCTGGAGAGCCTGCAGGCCACCATTCCCGGGGAGGAATGGGTGGCCTATGCCACCTATAGAAAGGGGGTGAAGCGGGCCCTGAAGGATAAAACCCGGGAAATCGTATACCTCCAACAACATGGTTGTGGGTCCCTCACGGAGTTATATTCCAATTATGCAAGGTGGAATCAGGGTAGAGGTACAGTCCAGGGGGGGCCCTCGGGGGTGGGAAGGCTGGTAGATCAGAAAAGGGTCTGCTATCCCCCCTTGCCTTCTTCGGGTGTCCTAGAGATGGGAATACCCCCTTTGCCTGTTCTGTCTGGTACCACAGATCGCAGAATATCGTCTCTGCAGGCTCCTGCTCTGGCTACATTATCGGATGAAGTCTCTGTGTCTGCTATGAGGGTCCTTCCCCACACTAACCTGAAGAATTGTCCGACTGGTGTCCTTGAGGAGCCTGGGGGTGGAGGGTTGCACCGCCGAACTTTGCGGGATTCTTCCATGGCTGTAGAAGTCAATTCCCGAATAGAAGAGATAGGAGATGGCAGGAATCGTGGATATCCAGTGCCTGGGGTTGCGGTGGTATCGGTCCCGGCAGTTTCTACATCCCGGATAGCGATTCAAGATGGCCACCGGAGTTCGACAATTGCACTCAGTACAGCTGATGGGGGATCCCTGCAGGAACAGCTGGTCGCAGGGCTTCCCCCGGCAGGATCGCCGATCCAAGATGGCCGCCGTGACTTGCGTGATGTCACTTCCGGGGGAACCCGGAAGTGTGCGGATGGGCATTCTTCGGTCCTTGATCAGCCGTGGGAGTCCCGGAGGTCCTCAACGGGGATAGACCATGGTGGATTCCAGTCCCCCTCTATCGGAGGGGATGTTGGTGTGGATGCCCACTCATCGGCGGCTCCTTTCAACCATCGGGGGTCCCTGGACATCGCCGCGGCTAGCCGGCTGCCTGTTGCAGCCCAGAAGAATGCTGAGAACCAGCGGCAAACAGTTGCAGAACTGCGTCTTTCCTGTGGCTCTTTTGGGCAAGGAAAGGGAAAAAATGGGGTTTGTGAACGTCGGGGAGTAGCAGCTCTGAATCCTTGGATGTCTGCCGGTTTCACTGAGAGGGCAGTTTCACAGCCTGTAGTTCTCCGGGAGCCGTCTGGAGGCCTTGCTGTTTCTTCCCTCGGGAAGCTCCAGTGGATGGAGGGGGACCGGCCCCAGCCTTCTGGGGTGGCTGTCCGGCGTAGGGGGGGTTCCGGAGGGAGGAAGGAGTGGGGTAAGGGCTGCTCTTCTTTTTCGGCAGCCCCGGGGGGGGGCTGGGGGAAAATGGGTCAGCTGTCCCTGCGGTCTACGGCAGGGGAGAAGGATGTGCAGCTGCTTGGTGCGGTAACCGGGGGAGGCCTGGCTCGCAGGGGGGTGTCCGCCCTCCCTGCTGGAGCCCTGGCTGCCGGTCGGACTTCTCTAGATCCCTGTGCCACGGCTGGCACCGACGACCAGGTAGGACCTGGGGGGGACAGGAGGCAGGGGGGGGAGGGGTGGGGGATGTTCTGGGTGAGGGATCTGCCCTGTTGTCTCGGGCGGGTCCTGCCTTGTCGTCGGTAGCCATAACGGGGATGGTGGACGGTGGGATAGGGGAAGTACTGGTGGAGGAGAAGGGGGGAGCGGACGACAGTTTCTGTGGTTGGGATGGAGGTGGTCACCCCGGATCCCGGGGATGGAGGGGAGCGGGGTTCGTCCCCGGTAGTGGTGGCCGAAACCCAGGAGCCTTGTGCTGGGTCGGAGAAGCAGGATGGGAGTTTGGGGGGGCTTTCCGGTTCCCTGGGTATTACCGAGAACCAGGTTTGTGCTGCTTTAAAACAGGCATTGGAAACCCCTACGGGCCCTCCTGGGGTTTTTGCTACCCTTCAACATCCGGTGGTGGCAGCAGGGGGTGATCCGGGGTTTCTCGGTGGCACCCAGGGATCCGGGGGGAGAGCATCCCGGACTCTGTTTTTGCGGAGCTGACCCTACCCAGTCCTCAGGTTGCTATAAGTGAGGAGGTCACGGATCCTGTGGTCCGGCAACAGGTTCCCCCGCGGGTGGAAGGAGGAGAACATCAAGTGGGGCAGGAGATGGAGGCTGGGGGTCGGCTCCCCCCCTCCGTACCTTTGCGGAGGCTCTGAAGGGGTCGGGCACCACTTCGGGGACGTCGGGTGAGGGTGGGGGGAGGGGAGGTATGCAGGGGAATGGTCCAGTAGGAGGGGAGGGAGGAGGGGGAGGGGGAGGGTTTCAAAGGGGAGTAGGGGGTGAGGTCCGACGGCGCAACGTGGCGCAGATCCGATGGGCTGGGGAGGGGTCCCCTCCAGCCAGGGAACAGGTCTTGAGGATGGTCCTTGGGCTGGGGTTTCTCCCGGGAGATCTCTATGCCTTTATCCACATGAACAACACCATTGAATATGATGTTAGTTTCATGTTGCGACGGGGGCTGGAGATTTTCTGGGACCGATACCAGCAGCAGAGGGGGCAGGGAGGGTGGGCTGACTTTCGTGTTGTGCCTATCTCTCGCCAGGGGACGGTACCTGTGACCATCCTATCCAGGAATGAGTCGCTCCCAGGGCAGGACATCCAGTTTTGGTTGTCACGCCATGCGGTGCTTCTTGCACCCCTGGTTAAGGGCGCTGGGCCCCTAGGGGTGTGGGACGGGTCGTGGAAAGGTAGGATCCGTTTGCGTGAGGTGGGTAACGTCGTGCAGCACGTGCCCTCGGCCGGTTTTCTCGGTCGGGATCGCATCTTGTGCTATTACCCCGGGCAACCCCGCGAGTGTCACCGCTGTGGCTCTTTTCGCCATTTGAGCATGAACTGTCCCGAGCAGGTCTGCACTCGTTGTGGTGGAAGGGGTCACGCCTCGGCCGGGTGTTTGCTTATTCGGTGTAACCTTTGCGGGGAGTTGGGCCACCCCTTTGCCCGCTGCCCCTCCGCGTCACACAATGGACCGGGGGGGGTTGCCGTCACTCCACCTCGGGCTCCTGTGCGGGAGGAGGCTTTGGAGGCCCCTCTCCCTCAGGAGGAGTCCGAGGGCCCTAGGGTGGAGGAGTCCATCGAGCCGAGGGAGCCACCAGGGGGAGGGGATTCGGGTAGGAAGGAGGAGAGGGTTGATGTGGTGGAGGTTAATGTCTCACGACAGGATAGTAGGTTGCGGGTGGTGCCACCTGAGGAATGGACTACGGTCCCTTCCAAGGGTGGCAAGTCCAAAAGGAAGAAACGGGAGACATCCCCGTTGCTGGATGCAGAGCCCGTGTTGGACATCAACCGTTTCGTCTTTTTGGCTGCTGATGCGGCTGAGGCGGATGAGGGCTTGCCTGTGGAGGCAGGGCTTCCTGTGCGGCGCTCGGAGCGGTTAGCGGCGGGGGCGGCTCCTCTTCCTCAGCGGCGACCTTCAAAGATGCCGAAGGCACGCCGCAGTCAGGGTCCTCCAATCAAGGGGGATACTGGCGCCCGACGGGTGAGGGAGGATGGCCTTGTACCCCCGCAGTTGGGTTCGGGGCCTTCGCAGGAGCCCCCTGCTGACCCGGCCGCCCGGGCCTCCCCCGCGGGGGTGGGCACTGTCGTATTGTCTCAGTCTTTGTCCGGGGAGGGGGGGGTTGCACAGGTGGTGGACCCCACGGAGGAGGCCATTCCTCCGACCCCTGACCCGTTTGTGCCTCCTCATCCCGTGGGGGCTGGGTCTGCCCTCGCGACAGCTTTGCCTGGTGGTCCCGGGGGCGCCAGCACCTCCTGGGGTGATAGGGTTGAGCGGGAGGAGGAGGAGATCCTCGAGGTGGTCGACGTGGACCAGGAGGAGTTACTCCAGCTTGCGGGCTTGTCCTGCAAGCGGGATTCTGGGGATCCCGGGGTTGGTGAGAAGAGGAGGAAAGGGTCACTGCACTCGAAATAGGCATGGCGTGCACTCCTGCGTTCTCGTGCGCCACCATCAACGTGGCTAGCATTTTGACAGACCAGGCGCGGGCTTCGGCCTATGATTTTCTTTCCACGAGTGGGCTGGATGTCATCTTCTTGCAGGAGACTAGGCTCACCTCGCTCGCTAGCCTTCATCGGGCGAAGCGGGAGTGGAGGTGGGGCCCTTCGTACTGGTCCCTTGCGGCACAGCCCTATGCAGGAGTGGCGGTTTTGTTCACGTCCAACCGATTTCAGGTGCAGTACGTGTGGGAACTGGAGCAGGGCCGGTGCTTACTTTTAGATGGCTACTGCGGGCCCCATCGGTTTCGTTTCGTGGTGGTCTACGGCCCCCAGTCTAAGTTGGGGCGGAAGACCCTGTTTGGGGTTATCCGACCCTACTTACACACCTCCCGTTTGGTGGTCCTTGCCGGGGATTTCAACACCACCACCTTTTTGCAGGACCGAGGGGGGGAGCGTTGCCCACCCAGTTACGAGGGCCTCTTTTTGGCCGAGATGACCCGGACGGCTGACCTGGTGGATGTTTTCCACCGGGCCTTTCCTAGGTCGCCGGGGTTCACCTACTACCATGGGACGTGCAGGAGTCGTATCGATCGGATATATGTGAGTGCCCGGGTGGAGTGTTCCCCTCCGCAGTTGCAGGCGGTTGACTTTTCGGACCACCGCGTCCTCTCTGTGTCCTTCCTGGGCAACCACGAGGAGCTCAGCAGGGGTCCTGGCCTGTGGAGACTGAATGTGCAGTTGTTGGCAACATCAGAGGTGGTCCAGGAGTTCTTGGCTTTTCTCGCAGACCAGGAGACCCTGCTGAGTGTTTTTCCTTCCCGTGGCGCCTGGTGGGATGAGGTGAAGACGCGTGCCCGACAACTCTTCCGTTCTCGGGGTACCTCCATGGCTCGATCCCGCTACCTCACCTACACTGTCCTCCGGAGGTCGCTGGATCGTTTGGTATCCCGAGGGGCAGCGCGGGAGGAGGTTGAAGAGGTGCGCGTCCAGCTCCGTGGCCTGCTTTACGATCGCCATGCCTCCCTATGCTTCGAGGGAGCGGCCGGTGGGGGCGCCACTCCAGACCCTTTCCGGACTTGCAGGGAGAGGGTTCAGCGTCGGGAGGTCATGGCCCTGCGGGGCGCGGACGGTACCATTCATACCTCCCAGGAGGACCTTTTGCGGATGGTGGGGGAATACTTCTCGGATCTGTTTGGGGATCGCCCCGTGGACCTCACCCATCTCCGAACGTACCTGGGCCTTCCCCCGGTGTATTCGGCTGTGGTCCAGGCACAGGTTGATGCACTCGCTGCACCGATTCAGCAGGTGGAGGTGGAGAGGGCGATTCGTGCCATGCCGTTGGGGAAGGTGCCTGGGCGCGATGGGCTCCCTGTGGAGTTCTATCGCACTTTCATCGCCCAGCTGGCCCCTTTCCTGACCTCCCTGTTTCAGGAGATCATGGACACGGGGTATCTCCCGCGGTCATTTCGCGAGTCTGTCCTGCTGCTGCTCTCCAAGGGGAAGGACGATAGCTCCTTGGACTTCTGGCGGCCGCTCTCTCTTCTGAACGCGGACCGGAAGATCCTGGCCAAGTGTTTGGCCAACCGACTGGTGGAGGTGTCGGGCGATTTGCTGTCCCCTTCCCAGTATTGTTCCGTTCGGGGGAGAGGGGTTCTGGACGCTGTCGCCACAGTCCGGGAGATGGTGGAAAGAGGCCGGTCGCTCCAACGGGACCACTGGTTGGTCTCCTTGGATCAGTCCAAAGCCTTTGATCGAGTCAGTCACCGGTACCTGTGGGTGGTGCTCCAGCACTTCGGCCTCCCCGCAGGTTTCCTCTTCGTCGTGCAGGCGCTGTACCGAGGGGGGGTGAGCTTCCCGTTTATTAACGGGTGGCTCGGACGGCCATTTGGTGTCGCCTCGGGGGTGCGGCAGGGGTGCCCTTTGAGCCCCCTGCTGTATGTTTTCTCCCTCGACCCCTTCCTCCGGAGATTGTCCTCAGGTGGGTTGCGGGGCCTGGAGGCGCCCGGTGCGCCCCCGGTGTCTGTTGTTGCTTATGCTGACGACATCTCAGTTTACGTGGACGGCACTGATGGGGTAGAGGCCCTGCGAGAGGCCGTGGAGGAGTACTCGGAGGTAGCCCATTCTGTTGTAAACCACAGCAAGTGCCAGACGCTGTGGTTGGGCTCCTCGGAGGCCTCCCCGCCGTCCTGCGCCCCCTTTCCTCCTCCCGTGGGGGAGGTCCGCGTTTTGGGCCTCGTCTTCGGGTCGGAGGACTGTGCGGAGTCCAATTGGGACCGTTGTCTCGAGACTGCACGGTGTCGGGTGCTGCGGTGGAGGGGGTGGAGGTGTACGTACGAGGAGAAGATCAAACTCCTCGGGACGTTTCTGCTACCTCTCTTTCTGCACGTAGCCACGATCTTCGTCCTTCCGTTGTCCCGTCAGGCGTCTGTCTGTGCCGTCTTTTTCTGTTTTCTGTGGGGTAACCGCTTGAACCCTGTCCAGCGCAACATCGTCTGCCTGGATCGGGCAGAGGGTGGTTTGGGTATGTTGCACCCCCTTGTCTTCCTGTCAGTCTTGTCTATGGCGTTTCACTTAGGTAGGATGAGGGAAGGGGGAGGGGTCTGGTGGGTGGCCTCCTATCGGGAATGGTTCTCCCGCTTCTGGGAGCAGTGGGAGGGGGCGTCCTCGGTCCCACGTGTGCGCCGGAGAGGGGAACAGGCCCCATCGTATGTATTTGTGATGATGGGGCTCATTCGGCGGTGGGGGGTGACCGACCCGCTCGCCCAGTCCTTGGGGCGGAAAGGATTATACCGGATGGTACTCACCTCTCACTATCAACCACGGTGGGCCCTGCGGGACTGTCCGGCGGATGTGATGCAGCGGGGCCTTCGGCTGTTGAACTCCCCTCGGTTACCGAAGAAGGTTCGGGATGTAGCCTGGTTGTCTTTCCACGGGCGTTTGTACGTGAGGGACAACCTCAAGTACAGGTCACAGGCCGAGCGGGTCTGTCCGAGGGCCGGGTGTGAGGGGCAGGCAGAGACCATGGACCATTTCCTCCGGCAGTGCCCCTTCAACGTGGAGGCCTGCCGGTTGGTGTCCGCCGCCCTTCACCTGCGCGACCTTTCCCTCCTCACGTATGCGGAGTGGGTGTACGGGGCCTGGTCCTTTCCTCTAAGGCAGGACTCCGGGACCCTCTACCTTGTCACGGCCGTAGTACGCTACCACCTGTGGCATGCGCGCTGTCATGTCTCGACCCGGGGGTTGGTCCTGCCCCTCGACGAGGTGGTGCGGGACATTCTGGAGGAAGTGTCCAGCATGGCGCAACGCGAAAGGCGGGTGGTGGAGGTCCATCGTTGGGAGCGTCTGTGGCGTCACCTCACCCTCCGCCCCCCATGAGGGGGAGGGGTTCCTTGGGGTTATTGTCCCTGTAGGGCTCTGAGGTTTGTTTTGTTTCACTAGGGGAGGGGTGTGGTAGGAGGGGTTGGGTTCCCTTCCCTGGGGTTTATGTCTGACTGTAGCTTTGGGGTTGTTTTTCTCCCGGGGGGGGGGGGCTGGAAAATCCCGCTTCAGGGGTGAGACCTTTTGTCCGTTCTCCCTTTCCTCTTCGAGGGGGCTCTCCCACTTTGTTTTTGTTTTTCATTGTTAGTGGGTTTTGTGTGTCCTTTTTGTGTTCGGCGCATCCTGCTCCGCTGGCTGACCGCAGGGCAGCACAGGGGTTGTGTTACTTTTGTTTTTCCTTTGTTAGCCTTTGATTTGTCTAATTAGTTTTGCTTTGTTTTGGTGGGATTATGTTGGGGATGGGCTTAAATCGCCCTTATGTTTTTGTTTGGGGGGTGGGGGTAGGGAGGATTGTTTTTGTTTTCGCTATGTTTGGTTCTGTGGGGAGGGGGCAGGGATTGGGGTGGAGGGAGGGGGAGCTGCTGCTCCCGCTGCAGGGAGAGGGATTGGGACAGGGGACATTGAGTGGACTTTGAGGGATCGGGGGGGTGGTTTTGATGGACAAGATATGGACTGATTTTGGGGTGTTAATGCAGGGAGGGGTTGGGTCGGGTAGGGATAATGGACATGGGACTGAGGGGGAAATGCACATTGACAAGGACTGTGTGGGGGTTGGTGGGAGGAGGGCACGTGTGTGGATTGCTGGTTTGGTGGTGGGTTTGGGGAGGTGGGTCACGGGGGGTGTGTGATTCCTGTTTTGTGCTTTGTCGGGGGGTGGGGGTTTTGGGGGGGTGTGGGACTTGGTTGGGGGATTGTTGTTGTGTTTGTATTTGCTTTTTGATATGTCTTTTGTTGCTTGTTTAATAAATACAAAATTTCCATCCCTTGGTAGTTCAAAAGATTTTCATGAAATGGGGACTTCCATCCATAGACCTGTTTGCCAGTCCTCTGAACAAACAGCTGCCAAAGTTCTGCTCCAGGCAACCGCATCCTCTGCGCATAGCAGCAGATGCTTTTCTGATTCCCTGATCTCAGGGCCCTCCTGTATGCTTTTCCTCCCACGCCCTTGGTGGCCCAAACTCTGTTCAAGATTCTTCAGGACAAGGCCTCAGTCCTGCTGGTGGCTCTCAGGTGGCCCAGACAGCCCTGGTTTCCACTTCTACTTCAATTGGCAGTGGATCCCCCTCTGCCTCTGGGGTTGCAACCCGACCTTCTCTCTCAGGATCAGGGTGCCCTCCTGCACCCCAATCTCAAAGCTCTAAATTTGATGGCCTGGAGGCTGCAAGGGTCCACTACGCTTCATGTCCTGGAAGACACTCTTCCTGATAGCCCTTACCTCGGCTAGGCAAGTGAGTGAGCTTCAGGCCCTGGTCTGTGATAGGCCTTACACCATAATTTATAGGAACAGGTTAGTCCTCAGGATTCATCCAAAGTTCCTCCCAAAGGTTGTCTCCTCTTTCCACATCAACCAGGAGGTGGTTCTTCCAACATTCTTCCCTAGACCTCATGCAAGCCAGGCCGAGGCAGTTCTGCATACCCTGGACTGTAGGAGGGCCTTATCCTTCTACCTTGACTGTACGCAAGGGCACAGAAGGGCTACTCAGCTCTTCATATCTTTTGACCCTAACAATTTAGGGTTAGCTGTGTCCAAGCATACCTTGTCCATCTGGGTGGCTGACTGTATCACCTGGGCTTACAAGGCGGCTGACCTTCCTGTGCAGGGTCGGGTCACGGCCCATCGTGTCAGGGCAATGGCTGCCTCAGTGGCTCATCTCCGCTCTGTGCCCTTGGTAGACATCTGCAGGGCTGCAACTTGGTCTTCAAGCCAGCCTTTTGCGGCTCATTACTGTCTGGAGAGGGAGTCTCGTAGGGACAGTGCTTTTGGCCAAGCAGTACTCCGGAATCTCTTTGAGGTTTAGGCAACTCCTGCCCTCCTGCCCTCTGTTGGGCTACCGGTGGAGGTTGTGTCACTGAAAAGCCTTTCTTTGATGCTGGGACTAGAGGGAGTTCTCTTGTTCAGCCTGGGTTCCTGGTAGCCCAGAGCTAGGGAGTCACCCATATGTGAGGACTGACTTCCTGCTTGGTCCTGGAGAAAGAGTAGTTACTCACCTGTAACAGGTGTTCTCCAGGAGCAGCAGGAATCAGTCCTCACAACCCTCCCTCCTCCCCTTGGAGTTGCAGTTGTATATAGTTTGTTTTACATTTTTGTGTGCTGTTCTTAGCTATGTCATTTGACTGAGGTAAGATGGCACCTTTAGGCGGGAAGGGAACCGCACATGCATGCCTGCATTCCCAAAGGCTTTCATGGAAAGTCGGGGAAATGCTCCACAAGGGCTTCATCAATGTCAATGTCACCCATATGTGAGGACTGATTCCTGCTGCTCCTGGAGAGCACCTGTTACAGGTGAGTAACTACTCTTTCTGCATCAGTGTGGTTTACATTGAACAAACTGAAATTACATTGAACATGGCATTATAACTTGGAGAGAACTATTTTACAGGGAACATGGGCTATGGAGAGTTAAGTGGCTTGTCCAAGACCAGAAGGAGCACCTGTGGAACTAGAAACCCCAGTCCTTCTAGCCCAAGGTTGCTGTCCTCTAGTGGGATTTGAACCCCTGACCTTCTGGCCTGAAGTACCTTGCCCCAACCACTAGGCCATACCTCCACTCCAAATACCTAGCAGTTTCCCAAAAAGACACACAGGTTCTGGGTCCTCTTTAATAATGGTTTATGGACCTTTCCTCCATGAACATGTCCAAACTTTATTTTTAAACCCAGCTACACTAACAGCTTTTACTGATTACATGTTGAGTGAAAAAATATTTTCTCTTTTTTGTCTTAAATGGGTTACACTGTAGCTTCATTGCATGTCCTCTAGTCTTTCTACATTTTGATGGCATAAAGAATCGATCTACATTTCCCCATTCCACTCCATTCATTAATTTATAGACCTCTATCATATCTCCCCTCAGCCATCTCTTTTCCAGGTTGAAATGCCCTAATCTTTTAAACCTGTCCTCATAGGGGTATCCTTCCTTCCCCTTTACCATTTTGGTGGCTCTTCTCTGTTCCTTTTCTAATTCCATAATATTCTTTTTAAAATACAACGACCAGAACTGCACACAATATTCAAGGTTCAGTCGCACCATGGAATGATACAGAGGCATTATAATATCTTTTGTTTTATTCTCCATTCCTTTCTTTATGATTCCTAGCATTTTATTTGCTGCCTTGGATGCCGCTGCACACTGGGTGGAGGGTTTCAACATGTTATCCACAATGATGCCTAAATCTTTTTCCTGGGTGGTGGTTCCTAATGTGGAACCTTGCATCGTGTAACCATAGTTTGGGTTGTTCTTTCCTAGGTGCATAAATTTGCACTTGTCCACATTAAATTTCATCTGCCATTTGAAGGTCCAGTCTTCCAATTTATTAAGGTCCTCTTGCAATCTCATTTTTCAGTTCTTTCAGCACCCTCGGGTGTATACCCTCTGGTCCAGGTGATTTGTTACTGTTTAATTTATCAAATAGTTGTAATATATCTTTCTGGTTTATCAATATTTCTTAAAATTCTTCCGATGCATTACTTTTAAGTTGCATTTCAGTCATGGGTAACTTTCCTACATCTTCCGTAAAAACCAAAGTAAAGAATTCATTCGGTCTCTCTGCTATAGCCTTGTCCTCTCTTAATGCCTCTTTTACCCCTTTATCAAGCTAATGGTCCAACTGACACTCTTACATGTTTTTTGCTATGATTGTGCTTGAAAAAGTCTTTATTTTGCATTTTTGCTTCTACAACAAGCTTTTTCTCAAATTCTCTCTTTGTTTGCCTTATCAATGCCTTGCATCTGACTTGCCAGTGCTTATGTTGTTTCTAGTTTTTATCATTTGGCACCTTTTTCCATTTCCTGAAAAATGCTCTTTTGGCTACAACAGCCTCTCTGACCTCATCTTTAAACCATGCTGTCAGCGTTTTGAACTTCCTTCCACCTTTCTTAAAGCGTGGAATATAGCTGGTCTGGACTTCCAAGAAATTATTTTTAAACAACGCCCATGCTTGATGTAAATCTTTAACCTTTGCAGCTGCTCCTTTTAGTTTTTTCTTAGTTGTTTAACTCATTAGCTCCAGGAACAAGCAGGAATGCAGTCTTTACATATGGATGACTCAATACCAACGGAGCCCACGTGGAAACTCTCCCCAGTGTCCAATAGGAAAGCTTTTGGGAGCACTTCACTGCACCTGCGTGGCTGCCTTCCCACCTTCCCAACTCCCTCTTTTCAGTTCTTCATTTTCCACTGAGCCAGCAGGAAGCAATTCCTGTCACCGCAGAAAATCCTCGTACTTGTTTTTTTGTATTTAGCGTTTGCTTTCCTGTCGACGCCGGTACTGTCTTGACACTACCGGTTCCCTTATTCTTTCTTTCATTTTTTGTTTTATTAAAAAAAAAAAATCTTCAGGCACATCAATGCCATCTTAGAACTGAAGCCTACCATACTGTCCACTGACAGTATGGAGAAACCAACTAGTGGTTTCAAAAAATGTTCCAAGTGTGGCAGTACCATCTTGGCAACTTACACATATGACTGGTGCTTGAAATGCCTCAGGCCCGACCACCAGCCAACAGAATGTTCCCTTTGTAAATAGATGACAAAGAGAGGCCTCCAAAATCGGACCTCTAAATTTGGAACTCTCTTTGCTTCAGACGCAGTATCATTGGCATCAACGTCATTGAGAGCCTTATCTTCCTCTCACAGATCTCAGGTATCGAAGACAGAAAATTCCTCCAGAGGTAGATCTCATTCCCAACATTGGCTTCCCCCTGGAGATCAATCAGCCTTCCAAACAGCCCCGGCGGGAGGACCTGCCCTCCAAAGTCATCAAGGGGCTCCAGGATGCTCCCGAGACTTCGACATCAGGAGAGCTACTGGTGCCATACTCTGGGACGATGGCGCAAATGTCTATCACCAATACCCAAGCATCAGCAGCTTCGATAAACGAGTGTATACTGGCCATCGAGCAGAGCTTGGCAGCTCTATTGCAGCCTTGGTTCCCATCAAACCTTTCTCCTTAGACACCGGGGCATTGATACCGTTACAGATACCGGTACTAAAGTCTGCACTGGTCAATATATGGCTCTATTGTCACTGCCACCTATGCCTTCCCTCGAGTCATTTACCAATACTAGGGCTCGACCCAAATGGTTCCTTGAGCCCGATACTGACAAAAATTGGTATTGGCACCTGGCGGAAGGCGAACACTGTTCCCACCAATACTTTGAGTCTTCCGATTCAGACTCCCCTGTTTCGGATGAGGAGCCACTTGACTTCTGGAGGGCCCGAGGCCTGCCTTCGAAGCCCTTCCCACCTCCAGAACGACGCATATCTCCTCCTAAGGACATGTCTTTACAGAAATAAATTTGAGACCTAGCTAGGGGTCTTTCCATAACAGTGACATCTGAGAAAGAGCCCAGAGCAGAGAAATTAGAGATCCTCCAGTACCCAACAGCTCCCAAGGAGGCGGCCACCCTGCCGGTTCACTGCATACTCCATGATCTCATACTCCAGATGTGGGAGACTCCCCTCACTATCCCAACCTCATAGTTGAAACCTCTATACCATGTATCAAGTATTGGAGTGTCCTGGCTTCAAAAAGCCACAGCTTCCCCACCATTCAGTGGTGGTAGAATTGGTGATGCGCCGAATCAAGAGTTACAAAACATATTCCTCTAACCCACTGAATAGGGAATTGAGGACCCTCGATGCCTATGGGAGTTGATATTTTCAGGCTTCTATGCTCTCAGCCAGGATTAACTCCTATATATTATACATGGGTATGTTTCTTAAGGAGCTTACCAGGGACCTCAAGGCCATGGCCCCTCTTCTCCCAGATGATAAAGAGGGAAGACTATCTTGCTCTAGTCAAGCATACCCAAAATGTATCGAAGTTTGTGAGTAGGGCAACTTTGGATGCTTTTGAATACAAAAACAGAGTCACAGCAATATGCATTGGTGCACGCAGGATTGCATGGCTCCAGGCCTCAGATCTTGAAAAGTGCATTCAAGATAAGCTGGGCAACATACTTTGCACAGGGGAGAACCTCTTTGGCAAAGTCTGGCAGGATAAGGCTTCTCAGTCAGAGTCAGAAAATACCTCCCTAAACAGGCTGTCCAGAACAACAGCTAATCCTGCTAGAAAAAAGACAAATGCAAAGAAGGCATTCTTCAATAAAAATAAGAAATTCTACTCTTATTATCCTCCTGCTTCTCAATACCAGGCTCAAGGCCTCAGAAGAGACAATAGCCTCCTAAACAACAAAAGAAGCCAAAGATGGCTAAATCTCAACCAGCAATGCAGTCACAGTCTGCGCCTGGTTTTTGACTTTTTTCTAGAGAACATTGCCACCCTGCCTCTGGAGGACCTTCACCCCCTCCACATAGCAGGCAGATGGTGTCACTATGCCCACAGATGGCACCTTATCTCCTCAGAGCAGTGGACACTAACCATAGTTTGGGAGGGGTACAAACTTCATCTGCAAACTCTGCCCCCTTTGACTTTCATAGGGGAATATCACACGCAACCCCCACTCACTACTCTCCTACAAGAAGAGGTTCTTCTCTTCTATCCTACGGTGCCATAGAAGATGTCCTGATATCCCAGCAGGGAATAGGGTCCTCTCCATACTTTCTCATACCAAAGAAAACCGGAGGGTACAGACCCATCCTGGACCTCAGAAACCTCAAGTTTCTAGTCCACGAGAAGTTCAAAATGATCTTTCTAAGGACATTTCTCCCCTACCTCTAGAGTCAGGATTGGCTCTGTTCTCTAGATCTAAAAGAAGCATCCACACATATCCTCATCCACCCAGGGCACAGGAAATATGCTTTCTATGCTTTTTCTTCCAGGGAAGACATTATCAGTACAGGGTCCTTCCTTTCAGACTCACTTTTGCCCCAAGAGTCTATCATTGAGCTAGTGTCCCAAGCTCTACTTCAAGACTATCTGACTGCCTGAGAAATGCTGCAGCTTCTGGGCCACATGGCCTCAACAATACATGTCATCCCATATACCCATCTACATATGCAGACAGCCCAGTGGACTGTTGCCTCCCAATGGACGCAGGCCTCAGGCCACCTCAGGGACAAGATCCAAGTCACTGCCCCTTTCACCATCTCCCTCCAGTGGTGGTGTTCTCCAGAAAATCTCCTCCTTGAGTCACCTTTTCAGATGCCTCCACATCAAGGCATGCTTACGATGGATGCCTCCAGAATGTGTTGGGGAGCTCACTTGGGCACTCTCTCTACACAAGGCCTCTCTCTGAAAAATGCAGGAATCACAGCTCTAGATCAATCTCATGGAGGTTCGTGCTATCTCAAATGCGCTCAAGGTGTTTCACTATCACCTCAGGGCACAAAGGGTCCTAGTCAGGACAGACAATCAGGTGGGCATGCTGGCCCCTCTGCGAGGAGGTTCTCCATCTGTGGCCCTTTGTAATTTCTCATCCAATATACCTCCAAGCAGTGTATCTCCCAGGGGAGCTCAATGTCTTGGCAGACAAGCTGAGTCCGGATCCTCCTTCCCCACAAATGGTCTCTCCATCTGGACACAAAGTCCTCCATCTTTCAGACCTGTGGAACTCCAGACATAGATCTGTTTGCCACTCCACAGAATGCCAAGCTTCCCCACTTCTGCACCATGACTGAGACATCCAGCAACCAACAGATGGATGCTTTCCATCTCCATTGGGGTCAGGGTCTCCTTTATGCATTTCCTTCTATACCCCTCATTCCCAAGATGCTGTTCAAGCTGCAGGCCAACAAGGACTCCATGATTCTTATAGCCCCTCACTGGCCATGTCAACCATGGTTCCCTCTGCTGCTACGTCTGAATCAGACTTCGCCTCAGCCTCTCCAGTTTGGATCTGTGCCTGATCTCCTCTCCCAGGAAGATGGGACACTGCTCCATCCCAATCCACAGTCTCTCCGTCTTAAAGACTGGCTGCTGAGAGCATAGCATTACAAGACTTTAACCTTACACAAGAGATTAATGAGTTTCTTTTGGTTTCCAGGAAGCCCTCTACCAGATGTTCCTATACTTTCAAGTGGCCTAGATTCTCTGTCTGGTGTTCCCAGAAGGCTCTCAATCCATTCTCTGCTCCCGTGGAGGCATTCCTCCAGTACCTCCTCCATCTGCCCTCAACAGGTCTCAAGACCAACTCTGTGAGAGTTCACCTCAGTGCCATTGTGGCCTCTCATTATCTACTGGATGGACAGCCCATCTCTTCACAACCACTAGTAATGCACTTTATGAGAGGACTTTTTCTGACCAAGCCACCTCCAGTGGCCTGGGATCTCAATGTCGTTCTAGCGCAGCTTCTCTAGCCGCACTTTGAATTATTTAATTATTTATTTAATGTCTCTTCTATACCGCGCTATTCCCATCAGCACGGTTTACATTTAACAGAACCTTATACAATGCAGACGGGCTACATTGTATTTCCAATAAAACAGGAGATAGAACTTGGACCTAACTGGGGTAACTTTCTGCAAAATTATTTACACTAATAAATATTGTACATACTGATATTTACATGAGCTGCACCTAAGAGGCTAGCTGCTCTATGGCATGCTGGGTGTGGTGTTAGAGAGGTCTTGGTGATTGGGGTGGCTGTTTGTGAGCTGTCCCTTGAGTAGTACCTTCATGGAGATTGGGGTGGCTATTTGTGAGCTGTTGTCTGCGTAGTGTCTTATGAATAGGTGGTGCTTCAGTGCCTTCCTGAATTGTGCCTGGTCGGTGATTGCTTGAATGGCTGAAGGGAGGGCATTCCAGCATCTGGGTGCATAGAGCATGGACACCCTATTGGATGTTGCCCGGGTGCATTTCGTTGTTTCCTTTGGAATTAGCAGAGTATTGAGAGCTGCGGTTCTTCTGGATCTGTTTGGGGGGGGTGGGGGTGAATTAGCTCAGTAATGGAGGTGGAGGGTTGGTTGTTTATGGCCTTGAAGGTCATTACTAGGATCTTGAAAGATAGTCTGCCGTGGATTGGTAACCAGTGAAGAATTTTTAGGATTGATGTAATGTAGTCCGTTCTTGAGGCTCCGTATAGAATTCTGGCGGCAGCATTCATTGCAAGCTGGAGTGGATTCAGCGATGCTTGTGGGAGCCCATGTAGGATTGCATTGGTGTAGTCGAAGTGTGGGATTACGAGGGCTTGATAGATTGTTCGGAAGTCATCTGGGTCGAGTAGTGGTCGTAGATGCCGTAGTGTCCGTACTTTATGGTTTATTGCCTTGACTGTGTTTCCAATGTGGGTTTTCATGTCCAGCCGTTGGTCCAGGGTGACCCCTAGGTAGCGAATTGTGGGTTTGGCTATCAGCTCGGCGTCCCTCACCTTTAAGGCCACTGGAGGGATGAAATCTTGGTTCCTTGTGATGAAGAGGATGTCTGTCTTGCTGTGGTTTATTTGGAGGTTTTGAGTATGGAGCCAGTCAGCAACAGCGTCGAAGCAGCTTGTTAGTGGAGAGAAATCAAGCTGGTCGGTTGCAAATGGCATGTATAGTAGTACGTCATCTGCGTATACCAGGCATGCGACGTTAAAGGAGCGAATCAGGATACAGATGGGCTGCATGTATATGTTGAACATCAGTGCAGACAGTGAGGATCCCTAAGGCACACCTTGTTTTTGCTGGAACGGTTCTGAGGTTGCGGTGCCAGTTCTAACATACTGCTATCTGTTAGTCAGGTAGGATTTGCACCAGCTTAGAGCTGCGTCCTGTATTGGCTACGATACCACTAAAATTACTTTCATGGAAGGTTATCTTCCTTATTACCCTCACTTCAGCTAGACGCATTAGTGAGCTTCAAGCTTTGGTGGTGGACCCACCTTATACCAGATTCCACCATGACAAGGTCATCCTTAGGACTCACTTGCATTTCATGCCAAAAGTGGTCTCCTTTTCATTTGAATCAGCTAGTTTACCTTCCTGTATTCTTTCCTAGCTGCATACATTAAGGGCAGAGGCAATCCTGCATACTCTTGACTGCAAGTGTGCATTGTTTTTTTATCTCCAGAGAACTCGAGATCATCATAAACCCTCACAGTTGTTCATTTCCTTTTGCCCTAGTCACCTGGGTCTCTTAGTATCTAAACGTACACTCTCCAGATGGATAGTGGACTGCATTTAATTTGCTTATGATAAAGCAGACTCTCCCTGGAAGAGTATGTCACAGCTCATAATGTTTGTGCCATGGCTACCTCAATGGCAAACCTACGCTCTGTAGCCATTGACAGAACTTGCAAGGCAGCAACTTGGTCTTCTGTCCATACTTTTGCTGCCCATTATTGTCTAGACAAGGACTCCTGCTGGGATGCCATGTTTGGTTGGGCTGTTCTCCAGCACCTCTTTCAGATTTAGGGGCAACTCCTACCCTCCATCGTGGACTTTTACAATTCCAGAAAACCATTTTATTTATTTAGCTGCATTTATATCCCGCTTTTCACCAGGTCAAAGCGGTTAGACATGGATCCATGAGGGATCCATGACCTCTTGAGGCCTACTCTGAGGCAAACCTCCACCAGTTCTGAGGTCACTTCATCTGGGAGCTAGGGAGTCCCATATGTGAAGACTACATTCCTGCTTGTTCCTGGAGATAGTGTAGTTTCTCCAGGAACAAGCAGGAAGTCATTACACACATATGGGTGTCGTCTGCGCTGACGGAGCCCGCACAGAAGAATTTCCCCAGCTTCCAAAGAAAACCTTTGGGATATGCTACCACGCATGCATGGTCCTCTTACTGCCCAATGGTGCCATCTTGCTCAGTCTTCTTTTATCCACTGAGCCCAACAGACGTGAATCCTGTTTCCTCAGAAAAATTCCAATTATCTCCCTTAAAAGTTGAGAAGTTGAGTTTTCCCAGTTAGCAAGTGGATCCTCTTCCCGCCTCAAGGCAGCACAGCGACGCCGTTCTTGGGGGGTTTTTTCGTCGAGGTTCCCTCAACAGGTGTTTGCACCTTTTTTTCTCCCGGGGGGTCGTCGACCCTGTCTGGGTTGCCACCCACCATGTTTCCTGATGGGTTAAAAAATGTGACCACTGCAGTCAAACCATGTCAGTAACAGACACCCATGTCAATAACCGGACCATGACAGCATCTCCTGCGACCTCTGCCAGGCCATGAAGACTAAAACTAACAGAAAAAGGTCAGAGTTGCAAGAGAAATTATTACCCAGGTCAGACTCAGCCCCGGTCTCCCCCACACCAAGCTCTAAGCCCAACACATCCCGCGAGGCCCAAGCTTCCTCAGAGTCCTGCGGCGGTGGCTCCTCCGAGAAGACCTTGGACCCAAAAAAAAGAAGGTAGCTTTGAAGTCCACTGAGGTTGCACCGGAGAAACCCAGTAAAACCACCCAGAGGGACTTGGGCAACTCCAAGAAGCACCCTACCAAGGTCCTGCACGTGGAACAGGAAGCATTTCAGAGAATGCTACCCTGAAAGTTCTGGATTTCAACTCCAGAACCTCCCTACCACACTTTCCTGTGTCATTGTCACCAACATGTACCAAGACAGCAGACCTCTCCCCAGTGCTATCTAATACCTTGTCTAGATGGCACATGAGATCTGCTACTTTCACACCAGGCAGGCATGTTACTAAGCGACCACCAACCACCCAGCTATCTACATGCCTAATGATCGAATCACCAACTATAATAACTGTCCTAACCCTGCCCTCGTGGGTATATGGCCCTGGAGAAACCTCCTCATTTTGAGAAGGTTTTACATAATCTGGAGGACAGGTCCTAGCTACAGGATCACTTCCTGCCACACCAGGGTGATACTCTCCTTTCACGTGACCTCTCTCCTCCTTGGCAATAGGGAGGTTGCCAGATTAGAGGTGGGACTTCAGAACTACGTCCCTGTAGGTCTCTTCTATATACTTCTCTGTCTTCCTTATGTCCTCCAAGTCTGCTACTCTAGCCTCCAGAGATCGGACTCGTTCCCTGAGAGAAAAGAGCTCCTAGCACCTAGTGCACATATAAGACCCCTCAACAACTAGGAGAAAATCATACATGTGACACTTAATGCAAAAGACTGGAAAACTCCCATCTTGCTGCTGGACTGCTGTCTGCTTCTTAGTTTTAAGGTTTTATTCAGATATTAAAGTTGTTTACTTACTTAGGTTTGAAGGGGATACTTATACTAATTCAACTATACTGTGGCAAGGTCAGCCATCCAGAGCATGGGGGAGGTGAAAAGCATAAGGAATTCACCTTAATCAAGGGGCCTTTGTTAGGTGTGCAGGGTCAGAAGGCCAGAGCCACGTTTCAAAAGCAGAAAAACCCCAGCTGGAATAGGTTTCAGGAAATGCTTGATAGAGTAAGAGGGGGAGATTGCAAGCACGAGGACCAAAGCCCTTACTCTAACAAGTGCACTGATTATTCTAAGTTCAGAAGGCAGGGAGATTACAAACACCTGGGAGAGAAAGAGGTGGGGTTGGATCCCAGTGAGTATAAACCCCGGTTAGATTATGGAGAGAGGAGGAGCAGCAGAGGAAGCAGAAGAAGCAGATGGGGAGAGGAACAGAGTCCAGAGCGGCAAGGACGATGGAATGCTGGAGAAGCCAGAGCAGGTGCTAACTCCTGGAGAAGGACTGAGCTATCCAGAGCTGAGAGAGCTGTTTTCCCTGAATCAGGTTGGCAAAAGGGTGGAAGCCAGGAATTGGAGAGGCATTCAGACCACCAGAGAGATTGTCAGCTGAGCAGTCTGATCAAGTGAGTGAGTCAGAGCCCATGCAATTGGGAGAACCAGAGCCAGAGGTGGGGGAAGAAGATATGTTTATGGATTGTTCTTTATGTCAAGCTTTAGAATTGAAATGTTGAAGAAAAGCCAGCCTTGAAAGAATTGTTCCTCTTGCAAAGGTAACCTTAAAGCGTAAGCAGTAAGGAAGTAAATTCCTGTGTATTTTGAAAAGGAAATTTACTGCCACATAAGCTTGTAAAAGAAGCTGTGTTTCATGCCTGATTATCAGCTGTGTTAGAACTCTGCAACAGCAAGAAAGCTAATTGGCTGCTTTAAGAGTTTGTGCTTTGCTCCTGTTTTATATGAAAAGCCTGCTAAGAGTTTGAGGACATTTTGAATGCTTATTTCATATTCACCTGGAAGTGCAGCCCAGAGAATTGAGGCTGAGTGAAGATAAACTGCCATAGGAGAATTAACCTTGTTTTCTTTGTGCTATGATTAACAAAGGACTATAAAAGAAAGTGGCACACTGTTATCTGTGAAAAGGCTAAGCTTCTACATTTAAGAGGACTTTGAAAAGCCATTGATGAGTTCTGTTTGTTTTTGCCACCAGGTTGCTGAACCTTAAGCAAAAGCCTATAATTTATCCTGTTATTTAGAATATATTCCAGAAGATAAATATTTATAATGCAGATCTATTTCCAGTTGTAGTAGTCCCTCTGGGTAGTCCTTCAAGACCCTCAACTGGGCTGGTAGAGTCAGTTCTCCTTTTGTCCTCAGGCTACTGGGACACATGATGGCAGCAGGGCATGTTCTGCAAGATTTCACACAAGTCCATTGCAATAGCACTTGAAGGAGCACTGGAATCAGCAGCAGTCACTCAAAAAGAAACTGCCTGTTTTGGCATTAATCCAAAAGTTTTTAGAATGATAAATGACCTTCAGCAGTCTTCTAGTGGAACATCCATTCTCAGCCCTGCAGCCAACAATGTTCTCACCACTGATTCATTCACCCACAGATGGGGGGAGCACACCTTGCTCATCTATGTACTCAAAGCCTGAAGAGCAAATCTGAATGAGCCAGTGTATCAGTCTTCTAGAGCTCAGGACCATCTTCAGTATAATAACCGTTTCAGGTCTTGGCTGCAGGGATAAGTAATCATTGTCAGGATGGACAATCAAGTAGTGATCCTTTACCTCAGCAAACAAGTTGGTTCAAGATAACTGCCTGTATGCCTAGAAGCAACAAAAATATGGAATCTGACCTGTCAACTCCAAATCACCCTCCAAGCAGTTTACCTGCCTGGTCAAGACAATCAACTAGCAGACTCTCTCACAGGCAATTGGATCCACAAAAGTGAACCCTCAATGAAGAAGTCACAAATCACATTTTTCAGATTTGAGGAATACCACAGATAGAACTATTTGTGATAGCAGAGAACAAAAATGCCCAATTCTGCTCCAGTCATCCAAGTCTATGGCAGATATCACATAATGCTTTCATGATTCCATGAAACAGAAGCATTCCAAGAAACTTGCTCATTCCCGACCTAGGCAAGAGGAGGTTCGAAAGTCCCAACCTGCATCCCAGCCTAAACTAGGGCAGGGTTTTCATTGGTTCCTAGAGAACATGGCCAATATTACTGTATCTTATTCAGATGACCTTCCAGTTGGAGGCTCACTCTGTTTGCTCAAAGATGGTCCCTTCTAATCTCCAACTCTTGGGTTCTCAGTCCAGGAAGGGTTCTGACTTTGGCTATTGGAGCTCCTTCCAAATTGTTCACTGAGGGGCCATTTAATTTCTCCTCAGCATCAGGAGTTGGTTCTTCAGAAACTCTCCACTCTTCAATCCACACATGCAGTTGAGCCTGTTCTGCCAGGGCAAGAAGGACAGGGACTTTTTTTTTCAGGTACTTCCTGGTTTCCAAGATAACAGGAGGATTCCATCCAGTCCTAGTCATAAGAACATAAGAAATGCCATACTGAGTCAGACCAAAGTCCATCAAGTCCAGTATCCTGTTTCAACCAGTGGCCAATCCAGGTCACAAGTACCTGGCAGGTTCCCAGAAAGGTACATAGGTTCCTCAATTCTTGTCCTGAGGTAAGCAATGGATTTCCTGGGTCCTCTTGGTTTATGGACCTTTCCTCCAGGATCTTGTCCAAACCTTTTTTTGAACCCAGTTACACTAATAGCTTTTACTACATCCTCTGGTAATGAATTCCAGAGTATGATTGCGCATTGAGTGAAAAAATATTTTCTCTTATTAGTCTGAAATGGGTTACATTGTAGCTTCATTGCATGTCCCCTAGTCTTTCTACGTTTTGATGGAGTAAACAACCTACGTTTACTCGTTCTACTCCATTCATTAATTTATAGATGTATCTCATATCTCCCCTCAGCCATCTTTTTTCCAAGTTGAAAAGCCCTAACCTTTTAAGTCTTTCCTCATAGTGACGTAAGAGGTCCCGGTTGGACCCTCACAGGTTCATTGCTACAGCATACTAGGACAAACAATAAAAAAGAACAATCTGCCTCGCAAAGGTAAAGTTTTTTTATTATTATATTTTGTTCTCTGTTATAACAGGGGTCACACTGCAATTGAATAAAAGCAAGTGAACACCTCCTAGAGGAAGTACAATTTTTATACCGTTTCTAAGCCAGGAACATACAGAAGGAGTGAAAGGGGAGGGAAAACATTCCAAAGTTTTCCCATGGTCACAATTTAGTCTGTTGCTGACAGGCAGTTTCTCTGAAGGTGATAGTGGGAGAGAAGTTTATTGCAAGAGATTTGTTCTTCAAAGGGACTTTCTTCTCAGGAACAGCTGGGGCTATTTAAGATAAGGTTGACTAACAAACCTAAAGCTGCATCAAGAATGTTCTCATAGCATAATTATTTCCTAAGGCCTAAAAGCAGAATTTTTCCTGCAACACTAATATATCCATATTGAAACTTCTAGAAACAGACTATTAAAGCTACTGCTTATTCTAAATGACAACTCTCTGTGTGCTAGTACGAAAGAAAAAGAGGGGAAAGAGAGAAAAGCAAGATGGAGGGAAATATAGGGAGTCCTGCTGAAGGCCCAAACTGCTTTACACTTTTCACAATAGGGGTATCCTTCCGTCCCCTTTACCATTTTGATGGCTCTCCTCTGTACTTTTTCTAATTCCGCCATATCCTTTTTAAGATATGGTGACCAGAATTGCACACAATATTCAAGGTGCGGCCGCACCCATGGAACGATACAGAGGCATCCTTTGTTTTATTCTTCATTCCTTTCCTTATGATTCCTAGCATTCTATTTGCTTTCTTGGCTATCGCTGCACACTGGGTGAAGGGTTTCAATGTATTATCCACAGTGATGCCTAAATCCTTTTCCTGGGTGATGATTCCTGTAGTTTGGGTTGTTCTTTCCTAGGTGCATAATTTTGCACTTGTCCACATTAAATTTCATCTGCCATTTAGACGTCCAGTCTTCCAGTTTATCAAGGTTGTCTTGCAATTTTTTACAGTCCTCTTGTGTTTTAATAACTTTGCATAATTTTGTTTCATCTGCAAATTTGATCATCTCACTTCCAGGTCATTTATCAATATTTAAAAGCAGCGGGCCTAGCACAGATCCCTGTGGTACTCCACTATTCACCTTTTTTCCATTGAGAAAATAAGTCTTTACTTTTCCTACCACTAGCCAGCAGCAATTTCAGTTCCCACTTAACAAAAGGAGATTCCATGCACAAACTGACCTTTTCCAAACTGGTAACAAACTGGCTGCCTTGAGTCCACTTCACAGCTTTCAGGCAGCTTCATTAAATTCCAGCCCTTATTCTGCTCTGCACTGTGAGACAGCTTTCCCTCTTCCTCTTTACTGTGTTTTTTATCTCACACAACAGAATGTCAAACAAGGTAAATCAGTGTTTTTCAAACTTTTATCCTGTACGATCCCCATTTTAACAACTGAAAATTCACTTGACCCCAGATAATGATGAAATCAAAATGGCAGATCTCCAGCCTCCTCTACCTCCCTCCACTCATCTAAAGCAGGAATTGCAGCAGCAACAGTCCTGACAACAGCAGTAGTCTGTACAGGGTCCCTTGTGTCAGTGCGCAGTGTGTGCTTACAGACCTCAGTACTCAGCATGTGTTTCCAGCTTAATAGGAAGATTACCCAGGAGGGGCAAGGGCCTATAAATATTCACAGACTCACAGGCCACATGCTGACTGGTGACTTGGCACAGGTCACAGTTTAAGGTCCAGAAATATGGGGAAATGGCCATGCTTCTGTGACCTTCTCCACTGATGGTGTTACCCCATTTGGGGTACGAACCCCAAGTTTGGAAACCACTGAGATAAGTCCACAAACACCTAAAGTTGAACTCCTGCAGGGCAGTGCAGCAATCCAAACATACATACTTCCACAGTTTCTCATTATTTGCTAGAGAGGATTTAAGTAGACTCCGTTCCACCTCCATTTCTTCTTCCTCTGTCAGCTGTAGTCCATGCACAAGTAGCTCTACTCCAGCCACCACAGAAGAAGTGAACTTAGCCTTTTTAGCCCGAGGAAACTCCATCCAGCTGCACCCTCTCCCTATTGGAATCACCTGGGCTTTATCTGTGGCAGGGGCCTTCCTATCCCTATCCTAAGGGATTCTGGAACATGTAGAGTGCTTCATGGACCTGACCCTGTCCAATAAGCATACCATCTTTCAGAAAGCTCAAAGGTTTTTTTGCATAGTCTTTCTTCCCATGCTCAAACTCATCTAGCTGCCAGGTACAAACTTACAGGCCGATGCAGAAATCCGTTGCTGAAATCATGTGTATGCATTATCATAGCACGAGACTTCAGCACTGGTAGGCAGCAAAGGTCATGGATGCAAATAAGCTGTGCGCAGAGTTTTGGCATAAAGTTGAAAGGAGGAGAGCCAATGCATGTACAGATGAGCTACAAGTGGCCATGTGTGCATGTACATAAATGTCAAATGCTCATGTGCACACGACATACAGGTTCTTTTGGAAATCAAAGAAGAGACCTAACAGTAAATGGAGAATGATTTAAGTGAGTCCAAAAAACACACAAGGATAAGAAGCAAAAGACATTTGTTACTGAATGCCAAACTTTTGTTTATATGCTGAAAGATACACACAGAAAATGTTCACGTCAAAGATAACTGTTCACCAGTACATACCCGGAAACAGTCTTTCCCTACATGCACAAGATGTTTAAGTCACCTCAGACCAGATGTAGAGATATTGGTGTTCTTACTGGTTCTGTAATCTTCTACACCAATGGTTCTCAACTCAGTCCTATGGGACCCCCAAGCCAGTCAGATTTTCAGGATATCCACAATGAGTTAGATCTGCATGCACTGCTTCCATTGTATGTAGATCTATCTCATGCATATTCATTGCGGATATTTATTTATTTATTTAACATTGTTTTATATACCGTTTTTCTGCAATTCAAAACGGTTTACAAGAAACATAAGGTAACAGTGTGTTCACAGCTGTTTTACAAGTAACAACAATGGTTTGAACAATGGTAGAACCTTTTCAACAGAACTATTTACATATTTACAGTGGGAGGATAGGAGGAAGATGGGGAGATCAGGAAAGAGGAGGGGAGAAGAAGTGGTTTAATTTTTATTAGCTTTGCAAATCTGAGCTTTAGGGGGGCAGGGTAAAGTATTCACTAAAGAGGAAGGTTTTAAGCTTTTTGCTGAATTACGAATGATTGGAGCATCCTCTTAGGCCAGAGGGGAGGGCATTCCATATATAGGGGGCACAGAGGGAGATTGTGGATTGTGTGCACTTTTTCTTTTGTGATTGTGTGTTTAAGGTGTTTGTTGTGTTTGATCTACGTGGTCTGGTGGAGTTTAGTTTTGAAAGGAGAGAGAGTAGGCAGGGGGCGGATTCATTGTGTAGCACTTTGTGTATTAAGGTAATGGTTTTAAATTTTATCCTGGCCTGAATAGGGAGCCAGTGGAGGTCCTTAAGGATGGGGGTGATGTGGGCTTGTCTAGGTGAGCAGTGCGCAATTGTGTTCTGCGCTATCTGGAGGGGGTGTAGGCTGTGTTCTACAGGAACAAGCAGGAAGTCAGTCCTCACATATGGGTGACGTTGGTACTGACGGAGCCCTCGTGCGGAGCAATTCCCCAGCTTTCAAAGAAAGTCTTTGGGACTGCATCGCGCATGCGCGATCCCCTTCCCGCCCAAGGGTGCCACCTTGCTTAGTCTCTCTTTTTCCGAGGAGCCCAACGGATGTAGTCCAACTTCCCTTGCGGAAAAAGTGCATCAAAACTCCTGAAGATTCTTTTCTTCGGCCCAGTTCGACGCCGGTTTCCCTTCCTGCCTTTGATCGGTACACTGGTATCGAGTCCGGTCACTATTTTTTGTTTTTTGCTCATTAGTGGCTATAGTTCGCGCTCTTCTTTCTTTTTCACTGACAGCCCAGTTGTTTGACCTCACAGGGGCTCTATTTCCCCCGATGGCTGCCAGCAGGTTTCAAAAATGTGATCGGTGTAAGAAATTAATGTCCCTTACCGACACACATGACTGCTGTCTCCGCTGCCTCGGGCCCAGCCATGACCCGAAGGTCTGTGGCCCATGTAGCAAAATGTCCTCTAAGGCACTTAGAAGTAGGCAGTAGCAGCGTGAAAGGATTTTCTCCGAGTCCAAATCCACCCGGGTCCGGACCTCTTCAGAAGCCTCGACGTCTCGGGAGCTATCTGACTCCGAGCATCGTTGGGGGTCTTCTGAGCGGGGGTCTCCCTCACGGGAACACCGGAGGAAGAAGAAACCTGCAAGGGTGTCGTCATTGGATGCCTCTGATCGGACTGGGCCCTTGCGGACCAGGTCGCGGAGTCCTGACCACTGCCCCAGGTCCTCGGAGCCGGAGCGCCCTGCAAAAGTTCCTCGCACGGAGCCGGAGATGCCAAGGAAGGTAACTGCTGTTGTCCTTGTTGACTCTCCTCCGGGAGAACCGGTTTTGGGCCCGATGGCATCGGGACCCGAGCCGGAGGCTACAGTCTTCTGAGCTCGGTCTCAGAATGACGGCCTTGGAGCACAGCATGTCTGCCTTCATGGAGCAGCAGCAGGCACTGATAGCCGGTCTCACTGGTCCATCCACCCCGACCACTGGGACCTCGACATCCAAGTCGACCCCAGAGGCCGAACTGATCCTTGAGATTCTTCGAGCTCGAGTCGATCCTTGGCTGAGGTCTCCCTTGACCTCCCGTTCGGGACCGAGGTCATCGACGCCGGTGCCCTGGGCGTCAGGGCAGTCGAGATCGAAGCCCTCACGGCTGGAGCCCATCGATTCCTCCTCAGAGGACTTGGCATGGGAGACGGAAGATGAAGAGTCCCCAGACACCCACTGGACCCGGTGTGTCCCATCGGACTCGCCAGGGTCCGAGCCTCAGAGAAGGTCCCCTCCGGAGGATACCTGGTTCTCGGACTTTGTCAGGGATATGTCCAAGGCTTTGGCATTCCCGGCGGACACTGAGAAGGAGTCTCGAGCCTCGAAGCTTGAAGCCCTCCAGTATGACTTTCCCCCTCGGGAAGCCCTTACGGTACCCGTTCCTCCGATGTTGGAATGGCTGATGCTCGGCATGTGGGAGTCACCGGCCTCGATGCCGGTTCTCAGAAAGTGGGTCGATTCCATCTATCGAGTCCGCAAGAGACCTGGGTTCCAGAAGGTGCAGCTGCCACACAACTCCATGGTTGTGGAATTGGCCATGCACAAGCTCAAGAGCCAAAAGACGCACTCATCGGTGCCCCCTGGCAGGGAGGCCCGGAACCTGGATGCCCTCGGCAGAAAGTGATACCAGGGCTCGATGCTATCATGCCGTGTCCAAACATACCAGCTGTACATGGGCATGTACTTGCGGGACCTGGCAAAGAAGATTGCCGGGTTCTCAGCTGGCCTCTCCGAGGAACCCTTGCAGCGCTTCAAGAAGATGTCCACTGGGATTCAGGAGTGCTCGAAGTTTATGTCTCGAGTAGCCTACGATGGCTTCGAGGCTTCGGCCTGGTTAACTGCAGCCGGCATCGGTGCCCGACGCCAGGCATGGCTAATGTTGTCAGACCTGGAGCCATGGGTTCAGGACAAGTTGGTTGATGTCCCTTCCCGAGGTGACAACCTTTTTGGCAAACCCATGACTGAGAAGGCTGCTGAAATTGAGACCAAGTACTTCACCTGGACAAGACTCTCCAAGAAGACATCTGCCCCTTCTAAAAAGAAGGGCTCGGGTAAAAAGCCCTTTTTCCCAAGGAAGGGTGCTGCTTACTGCAACTACCCCACTCACCAGGCCGCCCCGGCTCCCCAACAGGGGCAGCAGGCCAAGGGACTGGGGCATGGTCCGCGTAAGCAGAAGACCCCCAAGCCCCAGGCCTTGGCTCCAACCCAGCTGGGAGGGGTTTTTTGACTCCCAAAACATAGTCTCTCTCCCACCAGTGGTGAGGCCTTGCACAGGAGGAAGGCTGACCCTGTACGCCCACAGATGGCCAGCTATCACCACGGATTCCTGGGTCCTACAAATAGTCCAGAAGGGCTATTTGCTCCATTTCAACCAGATACCTCCCTCCTACTTTCCAGGAGAGCCTCTCAGACCCCCTCTACACAGGAACCTCCTCTTACAGGAGTTGGCCGGTCTTCTAGAGGATCAGGCAGTGGAGCCGGTGCCCCACAGCCTGCTAGGACAAGGCTTTTACTCCAGGTATTTTCAGAGACCAAAGAGAACAGAAGGCCTCAGGCCCAACCTCGACCTGTGAAACTTAAACAAGTTCCTGGTGAGGGAAAAGTTCAAGATGCTTTCCCTTGGACTATTGCTGCCTTACGTCCACCAGGGAGACTGGCTAGGCTCTTTAGACCTGAAGGATGCTTATATGCACATTCTCATACATCCAGAACACAGACAATATCTCAGATTTGTAGTGGGAGGAAACCATTATCAGTACAGAGTACTTCCATTTGTCTAACCTCTGCCCCCAGAGTATTTACCAAATGTCTGGCGGTAGTGGCAGCCTACCTCAGGAACCAGGGAATTTTTGTCTTCCCGTACCTGGACGACTGGCTTATCAGGGCCGCGTCGCCTCAAGAAGCCCAACAGGCCACAGCTCGCACTATCAACATGCTGCAGCATCTAGGCTTTGTCATAAATCAAGCAAAGTCTACTTTGCTCCCCACTCAAAACTTAGAGTTCATAGGGGCAAGACTAGACACCCTTCAAGTGAAGGCTTACCTGCCAGAGGGCAGAGCACACAAGATTCTGGCGCTAGTACACCAAATCAGCCACAAGTCTCAGATATCAGCGAGACATTTTCTACGCCTTCTGGGACACATGGCCTCTATGGTTCATGTGACAGCGCAGTGGTGCCTCAGAGATCAGTGGACACAAGCCACAGGAAGACTCCGAGACAGGATCAGAGTGTCAAAATGATTACTGAAGTCGTTGACCTGGTGGCTTCAGCCATCCAACCTGCTCGAGGGAGGGCCTTTCCAGCCTCCCTCGTACACAAGAGTTCTGACAACAGATGCATCTCTGCTGGGCTGGGGAGTCCATTGCCAGGACTTATGCACGCAAGGGTTGTGGTCTCCTCAGGAGAGGACACAACAAATCAACCTTTTAGAGCTCCGGGTTATACGCCTAGCTCTTCAAACCTTCTCTCATGTTCTCTCACATCAGTCTGTCTTAGTACAAACAGACAACCAGGTGGCTATGTTCTACATGAACAAGCAGGGAGGGACGAGGTCCCACTTCCTGTGTCAGGAGACACTGGACCTCTGTTCCTTTGCAATCCGACAGGATATGTCTCTCAAAGCAGTTTACCTGCCAGGTCAGGAGAACTGCCTAGCAGACAAGCTAAGCAGAATTCTCCAACCTCACAAGTGACAACTGGATCCGGAAGTAGCCCAGCAGATCTTCCATTGCTGGGGATATACGGCCATAGATCTCTTTGCCAGTCCGCAGAATCATCAGTTGCCCAACTTTTGCTCCAGACAGCCATACCCCCAAAGGATACTAATACTATAAAGTACACTCCACCAACTAACCAAAGGCAGTTATCTTAATAAACCGCTCATATCACATGTTTATGCGGAACTATAGATAACTTAAAAATGCCTATTATCTTCCCCCAAAGGTCTCAGACTTAACAACACTGAGCTTAATGAATAGGCTCAAGCGTTAGAGTAGCATCAATGACCTTCTTGTAATCACCAAATGAGGGGTTATTTAGGCATCTACTCAATAAAACAAAAGAGAGCTGCTTATCTGTAACTCATCAGTGTGATACACTTTCTGGCAAAAACACTTCTTTAATCTTGAAAGGAGCCCAATGCCGTCATGAAGCTTTACTCTCGCGTTTCACATAAATGTTTCATCAGGGGTTCACGGTTGACATCTGGGACACATGATGATACTAGCTGATAAGCCTCGTTTTGTTTGAAAAAGGAGAAAGTTATCTAAAATAAATATTATTTTAGATAACTTTCTCCTTTTTCAAACAAAATGAGGCTTATCAGTGTTGTTAAGTCTGAGACCTTCAGGGGAAGATAATAGGCATTTTTAGGTTATCTATAGTTCCGCATAAACATGTGATATGAGCGGTTTATTAAGATAACTGCCTTTGGTTAGTTGGTGGAGTGTACTTTTATAGTATTAGTATTTCACGCTCTAGACAAAGATCATAAATATAATACCCCCAAAGGATGGCTGCAGATGCTTTTCTAATTTCCTGGTCCGTGGGCCTCCTGTTTGCGTTTCCTCCCACACCTCTGGTGGCCCGAATTCTATTCAAAATCCTTTGGGACAAGGCCTGTCATCCTGGTAGCCCCCAGATGACCAAGACAACCTTGGTTTCCACTTCTCCTCCAGCTGGCAGTGGAAACCCCACTCCCTCTGGGGAGGCAGCCCGACGACCTGTCCCAGGAGCAGGGCTCCATCTTACACCCCAACCTCAGGTCCCTCAACCTGATGGCATGGCTGCTGAAAGGTTAATTCTGGCTTCTCTCCTCCTACCTAAGAATGTGGAGGAAGTGCTACTGGCCTCAAGAAAGCAGTCCACTAGGAAAATCTATGACTTCAAGTGGTGTAGGTTTTAGGTGTGGTGTAGCCAGAACAACGAAAACCCTTTCTCTTGTCTAATACCAGTGGTATTGCAGTACCTGCTGCGCCTCTCAGAATTAGGCCTCAAATCTAACTCTGTCAGGGTCCACCTAAGTGCTTTGTCAGCACACCACTCTCCAGTGGAAGGACAACCTCTTTCGGGTCACCCCTTGGTGTCCAGATTCCTGAGAGGTCTACTTCTAGTAAAACCCCCGGTTTGTCCTCCAACAACCAAGTGGGATTTGAATGTGGTCTTTCAACAGCTTACTCGCCCACCTTTTGAGCCGATGTCCACTTGCCATCTGCGCTTCCTCTCCTGGAAGGTGCTCTTCCTGGTGGCACTCACATCTGCCAGACGAGTGAGTAAACTACATGCTCTGGTGTCAGAAAGACCGTACACACGGTTCTATAGGAACAGGGTGGTCCTACACACCCACCCCAAGTTCCTTCCGAAAGTGGTCTCTCCATTCCACCTTAACCAAGAGGTGGTTCTTCTGACATTCTTTCCCAGACTGCATGCTAGTCGGGCAGAGGCTGTTCTGCATACCCTTGATTGTAAAAGGGCTTTAGCTTTCTACCTGGAGCATACGCAGGGACATCGAAGGGCTGTTCAGCTCTTTGTCTCTTATGACCCTAGTAAGCTGGGGCTACCTGTCTCCAAGCGCACATTGTCCACCTGGGTGGCAGACTGCATTGCCTGGGCGTACAAGGCGGCCGACCTTCCATTGCAGGATCGAATCACGGCCCACCGTGTCAGATCTAAGGCCGCATCAGTGGCTCACTTCTGCTCTGTTCCTCTGGCAGACATCTACAGGGCCGCAACCTGGTCTTCAAGCCAGACTTTTGCAACCCATTACTGCTTGGATAGTCCCGACAGGACAATGCTTTCGGCCAGGTGGTACTCCGTAACTTATTTGAGGTTTAGGCAACTCCTACCCTCTGGCCCTCTGGTGTCAGGCTACCAGAGTGGGTTGCGGTTGCGTCTCTCCTGAATTCCTATCACAGCTGCTGCGGCTCTTCTAGAGGGAGCCATTTTTCAGTTAAGGGTTCTTGGTAGCCTATAGCTAGGGAGTCCCATATGTGAGGACTGACTTCCTGCTTGTTCCTGGAGAAAGCTTAGTTACTCACCTGTAACAGATATTCTCCAGGGACAGCAGGAATCAGTCCTCATGACCCTCCCTCCTCCCCTGGAGTTGCAGTCCTCTTATTGATTTTATTCTTTTTGCCATCTTTTTAGCTATGTCATTTGACTGAGCAAGATGGCACCCTTGGGCGGGAAGGGGATCGCTCATGCGCGATGCAGTCCCAAAGGCTTTCTTTGAAAGCTGGGGAATTGCTTCGCACGAGGGCTCTGTCGGTGCCGACATCACCCACATGTGAGGACTAACATAAGATATGCCATACTGGGTCAGACCAAGGTCCATCAAGCCCAGTATTCTGTTTCCAACAGTGGCCAATCTAGGTCATACGTACCTAGCAGTTTCCCCAAAAGACACAGGTTCCGCAATGCTTGTACTGGGTCAAGCATTGATATCCTGGGTCCCTTCTTAATAATGGGTTATGGACCTTTCCTCCAGGAACTTATCCAAACCTTTTTTAAACCCAGCTACACTAACAGCCTTTACTACATCCTCCGGTAACAAATTCCAGAGTTTGATTACAAGTTGAGTGAAAAAATATTTTCTTTTATTAGTCTTAAATAGTTTACCCTGTAGCTTCATTGCATGTCCCCTAGGGGCTTGTTTACAAAGCCGCGGTAGTGGTTCGCGATCGCGATCGCAACCGCGGCCCCATTGAAATCAATGGGGCCGCGGCTCCGATTACGATCGCAAACCGCTACCGCGGCTTTGTAAACAAGCCCCCTAGTCTTTCTATATTCTGATAATGTAAACAATCGATCTAAGTTTACCTGTTCCACTCCGTTCATTAATTTATAGACTTCTATCATATCTCCCCTCAGACGTCTCTTTTCCAGGTTAAAGAGCCCTAACCTTTTTAGCCTTTCTTCATAGGAGTATCCTTCCATCCCCTTTACCATTTTGGTGGCTCTTCTCTGAACCTTTTCTAATAACGCTATATCCTTTTTAAGATACGGTGACCAGAATTGCACACAATATTCAAGGTGCGGTCTCACCATGGAACGGTATAGAGGCATTATAATATCTTTTGTTTTATTTTCCATTCCTTTCCTTATGATACATAGCATTCTATTTGCTCTCTTGGCTTCCGCTGCACACTGGGCCGAGGGTTTTAACATGTTATCCACAATGACGCCTAAATCTTTTTCCTGGGTGGTGGTTCCTAATGCGGAACCTTGCATTGTGTAACCATAGTTTGGGTTGTTCTTCCCTAGGTGCATAACCTCGCACTTGTCCACATTAAATTTCATCTGCCATTTTGATGCCCAGTCTTCCCATTTATCAAGATCCTCTTGCAATTTTCCACAATCATCTTGGGTTTTAACAACTTTAAATAGTTTTGTGTCGTCTGCAAATTTGATAACCTCACTCGTTATTCCACTTTCCAGGTCATTTACGAATATGTCAAAAAGCAGCGGACCCAGCACAGATCCCTGGGGTACACCACTATTCACCTTTCTCCATTGGGAGAATTGGCCATTTAGCCCAACACTGTGCTTTCTATCTTTTAAGCAGTTCCTGATCCACAGTAGTACACTGCCTCCTATCCCATGACTCTTTAGTTCTGCCAAACGTCTTTGATGAGGGACCTTGTCAAAGGCTTTCTGAAAGTCCAGATACACTATATCAACTGACGCACCTTTGTCCACCTGTTTATTCACACTTTCAAAAAAACATAACAGATTAGTAAGACAAGATCTTCCTTGTCTAAAGCCATGTTGGCTGTCTCCCATGCTGAGTATCTACATGCTGAGTAATTTTATTCTTTATTATGGTTTCTACCATTTTTCCCGGTACTGATGTGAGGCTCACTGGTCTGTAGTTTCCCGGATCACCCCTGGAACCCTTTTTAAAAATTGGTGTTACATTGGCGATCCTCCAATCTTCAGGTATTAGAGATGATTTTAATGATAGTTCACAGATTACTAACAGCAGTTCTGCAATCTCATATTTCACTTCTTTCAACATCCTTGGATGTATACCATCCGGCCCAGGTGATTTGCTACTCTTCAGTTTATCTAATAGTTGTAATACATCTTCCCGATGTATCGATATTTCCTTCAATTTTTCCGCACCTTTAAATACCACTTTAGTCATGGGTAACATCCCTACATCTTCCTCAGTAAAGACCGAAGCAAAGAATTCATTCAGTCTCTCCGCTATCGCCTTGTCGCCTCTTAGTGCCCCTTTATTTCCTCTATCATCTAATGGACCAACTGACTCTCTCACAGGTTTTTTGCTACAAATGTACTTGAAAAATCTTTATTTCGCATTTTTGCTTCCGCAGCAAGCTTCTTCTCAAATTCTCTCTTTGCCTGCTTTATCAATGCCTTGCATGTGACCTGCCAGTGCTTGTGCTGTTTCCAGGTTTTGTCATTTGGCTCTTTTTTCCATTTCCTGAAAGATGCTTTTTTGACAACAACAGCCTCTCTGACCTCACCTTTAAACCATGCTGGCAGTTTTTTGGACTTCCTTCCACTTTTCTTAAAGCATGGAATATAGCTGGTCTGGGCTTCCAAGATAGTATTTTTCAACAACACCCAAGCTTGATGTAAGTCTTTAACCTTTGCAACTGCTCCTTTTAGGTTTTTTTTAACTATTTTCCTCATTTTATCATAGTCTCCCTTTCGAAAGTTAAAAGGTAGCACTGTGGATTTCTTTACTATCCCTCCTCCACTAATTAAATCAAAGGCGATCATGCTATGATCACTATTGCCAAGTGGCCCCAACACCCTTATCTCTTGCACTAGATCTGGTGTTCCACTAAGGACTAGGTCTAATATGGCTTCCCCTCTGGTCAGTTCATGAACCAGCTGCTCCAAGAAGCAGTCATTTATGTCATATAGGAACTTTATCTCCCTAGCATGTCCTGCCGTGACACTGACCCAGTCGATACCGGGGTAATTGAAATCACCCATTATTATTACTGCGCTGTAACGTTTGTTAGCTTCCTTGATTTCTTTGAGCATTTCATCATCCATTTGTTCATTCTGGCCAGGCGGTCGATAGTACACCCCCACTACCATTGCCTTCCCCTTTTTAGATGGAATTTTAATTCATAGAGATTCTACAGAAAATTTAGGGGTATGTTTACTAAACCGTCTTATTGTGTGCTCTGTGATGGTTATCGCGTGATAAGGTACCTTAGCGCGTGATAACGCGTGCTGCGGCGCAAACGAGCGCTGAAGGCGGAGAAAGGCTCCCGGAGGGCGGAGGAAGGCTCCCCAGGGGCGGAGAGAAGGGGTCAATGGGTGGAGAGTGGGAGGGGAGAGGCTCCCTGCACACTAACGCTGTGAAATCCGAGGCCAAAACTAACGCCACTGAAACCTTGGCGTTAGAGCTGATTTAAAGGGAAGAGAAACCATTTCTGTCACAATGTACAGCAAAACCAGGGAAACCTACAAAAAAGTGATAAGTGTGATACATGTGCACGGAACAAAAGGGCAAATAAACAGTGAAAATGACCAGCAGAAAATGTAAAAATAAAATAACCAAGCTGGGCAATAGTGATCTCAATGGGAAACATCAAACAACACTCCCAAAAAGGCACCAAAAAAGGATATGAATTCTGGAAGGGTCCATGATCCGTCCCCATACAAGGTGAATGAGCCCACAGTGAAATTGCGCTGTGCAGGGTTTTCCTCTCCATCGGACAGGTTTCCTATGGCTTGCACATGTGTGGCAACAGCAGGGCGGGCATGTCAGAATGGCCAACTGGACAGATGCTTGGAAATGGGATACAGAGGGCTGCAGGCGGCACATTCTGTGGTGCAGCTGGGGCACAGTGCGGACTAGACAGATGCCTAGGTGGCACTTAGGAATGCTGGAACTGCACAGCAGCCAAACAGCAACTGATGAGGGCCCAACATGGGCACAAATGTGTTTATCACAGTGTCACAGGGGATAGTACCCAGCAGGTACCTCCAAGGGCACAGAACATTGGCAGGCGGCGTTGGGGGGGAAGCGTGGATGTCTATGCAGGCACCCCTACCTCAGAACATGCACCATAGGCAGCTGCCTACCTGCACACTGGATAGCGTGCGACTGCGCACCACCAGCCCCACCAGCAGAAGGGCATGTCAGCATGGTGGCAGAGGTGTACTGGTGGTGGAGGGGGGCAGTGGCAGCTGCCCAGAGCAGACCATGGCCTAGCCCTGTGTAGGTGGGTGCCATGCACTGCAACAGACAGGCCCTGCCGGACGAACAGTCATGGTATCACCCGGTAATGCACTGTCTCTGTGGCAACACGGTAGTGCAGTGTACACAGCCAGTGTGTTCAGAGGCAGAAGGTCACAGGTTCAAGTCCCAGCTGTGGTTCCTGCCAACCCAGTCCACATATTTTACCCACTACTAAAACGTGCTAATACAGACAGAACCTTTAATGCAGATGACATAAACATGCCCAAAACACCTACATTTTACCCTACAGAGCACAGACACCATAAGCATGCGCATTACCTAGAGCAGAGATCCCCAAATGCAGTCCTGGAGGGCCAAACACCATTCAGGTTCCATGCTGCCTCTAATAAAGATGCCTGTGCTGCATTTCTATGCGCTGCCCCCATGGTATGCAGATGTATCTCATGCATATTCATGAGGGACAGCATGAAAACCCGAACAGTGTTTGGCACACCAGGACTGGAGTTGGGAACCTCTGCCGTAAAGCAGCAGCAAACAGGGGCAGACACACCCGCACCCACAGGCTCCATTATCCAATGCCTCCTGGAGAGGCAGGACATTGGGCCCTGCGTGCATCTCCCAATACTAGCACTTGCATACCTTAGCAATGCCACCCTAAACCAGGCAATACGGTACACAGCTATCAAAAGGTTGCTATGATTACTGGCAGATAGCAATTCTGAAGTACAATTTTCTGATTGAGCTGCATCATAGCAACCTTTCTGATGTCTGTGGAGTGTGCTACAGGTCTTGTGTCTGACAGTGTTTACCACCCTGGGGAGTGACCCCAATAGTATTGCGTACCATAGCCATGCCTGCACTGTTCCGAGGACTGGAGTGGTGGCCAGGGCTGCCAAACACCTCTATAGTTGTACAATGCTGGCATAGGTGTGGGAGTGTGTGTCTGTCTATCCAGTGTGTGGTGGCTGCAAACACCCTCCACAGCCCACACTGCCAGCACTGTTGCTAGTATTGGCCTGCCAATGTGCATAATGAGGAGCAAGGTACCATGGGTATAGCCCGGACAGGGTGGCCTGGCCAGGATGCATCTGCACAGGGCATAGGGCAATGGCTGGGACATTGTAGTGCCCGGCCACCACCTGCACAGACAGGGTGGCCACAGCATGTCCTGCTGGGAGATCACTCTCACCCTGACTGAGCAGTGACCACGGCATGGCTAGGTTCCCCCATAGTGCTCTCTAATATTTCTATCATGTGAAATTTATGGGTTCCCTTTTGGGGTCCAATCACTGACCTATCTGCTTGTTGTGTATGCTGATATCCCAGTTCTGGGTGCATGCATCTCCTCCAGGAACATGCACTATGGACTAGCTAGCAGACTGTCTGCAGCTAGTATGTGCTGTGCTGTGCTGTGCTGGAACACCTTGCAGGGTGCAGTGGGTGGAGGCTTGCTGCTGGAGAATATCAGATAGTGGTGGGGTGCAGCTGAGCATTTCCGGGCCTAATGTCTGTCTGCTATTGCTTTATAGATGTGTACAGAGCTGCATTGACTGCCCTGTAGGTTGTCTGTTCCCCAGCAGGACTGCGTTTGATGGTCCCCTCTACTGCTGCCATTGCAGGGAGGTAAAATGTAGATCTGTTGGAGACCCTGTTTCCCACCCTCAGCCCCTAGAGGGTGGGTTGGGTGGTGGTACATAATCCGCGTATGGGTCCATAAGGGCTAAACCTGACTGAGAAATACAGATGTATCCAAAGTGTGTCTGCAGGTACTACCTATCTCACACACTAGCACTGCTGGGGACCTGCAGCATGGCCGGTGCTGTGGACCTGGTGCTGGGAGCCCCACCTCACCCTCAGGGTGAGCACAGTACCCGCACAATGTGACGGTGTGTAGCTACTCTGTGCCAGTAACACACACGGTCAGTTCCCCCTACCAGGCCGAGGTGCTGTGGGGGTGCATACCCCATCTTGTGTTCATCTGTAGACTGCTGATTTGCATGTGCAGTGCATCATGAGTACGGGTGGGTTGCCCCTATCCTGGTGATCACAGCAGACTGTTTGTGTGGTGACGTGCAGTCCTTCTGCAGCCAGCCTGTGGCTTGTTAGCAACTATAGAGCTGTAGCCCACTGGTTACTTCACTGCCTGTGGAGCCAGAGGTCATGGGTTCAAACCCACAGTGGGGTTATTTGATAGGGCTGTCCAAAGCATTATCTATTTTGAATGTACATTAGTGCTGCCAGCAAAACCACCCTCAGCGTACTGTACCCATAAGGTGCCTCAGAAGGCGCTTTATAGGGCGCCCTATACAGCGCTTTCTGAGGCACCTTATGGTTACCGTCCATATAAGGTGCCTTCTAAGGTATCCTTTGGAGCGCCTTATAGGGTGCCTTATGCGGCACCTTAGGTTACGGCACGTGAGGGTGTGTTTGCTGGCAGCAATAATTAAAATACAAATAAACTGCCTCAGGAAACAATACTTACATGTCAAAGCTGATGCCTCAGCCAGCCTTATGCATTAGGCACACTGGGGGATTGAACTCATGACCCCTGTATCATCAGTCAGTGTATTAACCATTGTGCTACACCTCTGTTTCTAGGTTTGCATATCTGGGCGCCTACTTAAGATTACCATGCGTTAACGTGCTTAGCGGCGCTTCGCCCGATAATGTGCGCAGCAGCACGCGTTATCGCGCGATACTCCCGTTTTGCTGCTTTAAGACTGAAACGCCCACTCCTTTTATGGGAGCCTGCACACTATCGCCGGGCGCACAATAAGAAGGTTTAGTAAACATACCCCTTAGTTTCCTGCAAAACTTTAATCCTTTCTGACTCAATGCCCTCTCTAACATAGAGCGCAACCCCTCCACCAATTTGATCAGCTCTATCATTACGATATAGTTTGTACCCAGGTATCACAGTGTCCCACTGGTTGTCCTTCCACCATGTCTCTGATATTCCAATCATATCTAACCTCTCATTTAGTGCTATATATTCTAACTCTCCCATCTTATTTTTTAGACTTCTAGCGTTTGCATACAAGCATTTTAGAGACTGTATTTTATTCATATTAATTTGGCTATTGGTAGACATGGGTAATATGGGATCTTTGAGCTCTGTCTGCTCCATACTCGAGGGCATTTGGGCTACTTTACTTTTTTTTGGAACCTCTCTGCTTTTGGTAGTATCCTTCAAGGATACATTCTTCCGAACCATCCGCTCTTGGGCGACTGTCGGCTTTCCCCTTTTATCTAGTTTAAAAGCTGTTCTATCTCCTTTTTAAAGGTTAATGCCAGCAGCCTGGTTCCATCCCGGTTAAGGTGAAGCCCATCTCTTCGGAAGAGCCCCTCCTTTCCCCAGAATGTTCCCCAGTTCCTAACAAATCCAAACCCTTCATCTCTGCACCATTGTCTCATCCACGCATTGAGACTCCAGAGCTCTGCCTGCCTTTTGGGTCCTGCACGTGGAACGGGAAGCATTTCGGAGAATGCTACCTTGGAAGTTCTGGATTTCAACTTCCTACCTAAAAGCCTAAATTTAGCCTCCAGAACCTCCCTACCACATTTTCCTATGTCATTGGTACTGACATGTACCAAGACAGCCGACTCCTCCCCAGCACTATCTAAGACCTTATCTAGGTGGCGCGTGAGGTCCGCTACCTTCGCACCAGGCAGGCATGTTACCAGGTGATCCTCACGTCCACCAGCCACCCAGCTATCTACATGCCTAATGATCAAATCACCAACTATAACGGCTGTCCTAACCCTTCCCTCATGGGCACATGGCTCTGGAGAAACTTCCTCGGTGAAAAAGGGTTTTACATCACCTGGAGGACAGGTCCTAGTTACAGGATCACTTGCTGCCACACCAGGGTGATGCTCTCCTGTCACGTGACCTCTCTCCTCCATGGCAACAGGGATGCTGCCAGACTGGAGGTGGGACTTCAGGACTATATCCCTGTAGGTCTCGTCTATGTACCTCTCTGTTATGTTTTCCAAGTCTGCTACTCTAGCCTCTAGAGCAGAGTCTGCTACTCTAGCCTCTAGTTCCCTGAGAGCAAAGAGTTCCTTGCACCTAGTGCACACGTAAGACCTCTCACCAACTGGGAGAAAATCATACATGTTACACTCAATGCAAAAGACTGGAAAAACCCCATCTCGCTGCTGGACTGCTGCCTGCATCTTAGTTTTAAGTTTTTGTTTAGATCTTTAAGTTCTTACTAAGGGTTGCTATGGATATTTATACCAATAAAACTGTACCAAATACGTTTAATATACCTTGTTCACCTGAAGCTTAATTAATCTCAGGTCCTTAGTATATGACTGATTTGGGTAACGAGCTTCACCTGAGAGCACCTCCTGTCTTTTAAGATGTGTAAGTACCTATAAAGCTACGATTATCCCAGGGGTGGGTGGGTGTGGGGAGGGAGGGAAATAACACTTATTAAAAGAGGGCTGCTACACAGTACCCTGTCCTGTGCTGCTGAGGTAAGCTATATTCTTATTTGATTTAAATTATAGCTCTTTGCTGCTGCTAGGCTCTAAGTTATTATGAAATTTAAACTACAAGCTCTTTGCTGGGTTCTAAATTTAACCAGAATGCTCTCTTCTGTGTTTTAAATTTAAACTAAAAGTATTTTGCTGATGCTAGGCCCTGAGTGACTATTAAATTAAAACTACAAGCTCTCTGCTGGGTATGAAATGTAACCAGAAAGGTCTCTTTTGTGTTTTAAATTTAAACTTAAACTGCTGCTACTAGGCCCTGACTGATTTAACAAAAAATAGTGGGTTCACAGATTAAATAGCTTTAATAGAAAGAATTCCTTTCAGAAAAAGTCCCAGAAGTATATACTCACAATTGCAGATCTCTCTCCAGAAGTAACAGTCCCCTTTCTAGTCCTTCAAGACAAGACTGATTCCTGCTGTCCCTGGAGAACACCTGTTATAGGTGAATAACTACGCTTTTTGGAAGACTGTGATATATGAGGTTACAGTAGTCAAGGTTCGAGGTTGTTAAGGCCTAGCAGACAGTTCGAAAGGAGTCTGGGTTTAGCAAGGGGCAGAGATTCCTCAGGGTTTGTATTTTCAAATAAATAGCATTTGTTGTTCTTTTTACATGCGCATGGAAGGTAAGATTTTGGTCTATTATTAGGCCTAAATATTTAACTTCAGTCTTTACCATGGTTTAATCTCTGAGGAGAATAGAGGTCGGGGGAATAAAGGATGGGTTGGAAAAGTTGTGGGTGGCTTCTGTTTTGGTTTGGTTAATTATAAGGTTGTGTTGGTGGAGCCATTGTCTTAACTTAGTGAAGCAGTTGTTGATATTGGTGAGGTTTGGTTTGGAGATGTTGAAGGGGGTGAAGAACATTATATTATGCGCGTATAGTTGATATTGAATGTGAAGTTCTTGAAAGATTTTGCATATGGGTTGAAGGAAGATATTAAAGAGGAGTGCAGATAGGCTGGAGCCTTGAGGGACTCCTTGGGAAAGTGTGAATGGTAGAGAGGTTTTATCGCCAATTCATACCTGTTGTGTTCTGTTTTCAAGGTATGAATGGAACCAGTTTATGGTGGTGTCTCTAAGATCAATGTCGTGGAGTCTGTTAAGGAGCTGTTCCTTATCGTCACTCCAGTCCAGTCCCTTTACTTCAGGGTTACTCAACCCTTCCAGCAGCTTGGAGGCTGAGCCCAACCTTTTTGGGATGGAGCGGTATATATACCACTGGTGCCACCCACCAACTCCAGTATTCTCAGCCTCCAAGCAGCTGGAGGGTTCCGTAAGCCTAGGGCTTACTGGAGTCCTACCTTCTCCTAATTTTGCTAATTTTGCTAATTTTCATTGTTAGGTTCTTTATTTTTATTAGGAAACTTGCTTACCCTTTTGTTTTCTTATCCCTGGGTCTCTATTTCCCTGCCGATTCTTTTCTACCCCCCCCCCCCCCCCCCACGGCCCGGGCCGGGGATCGGAGGTGGTGCCTCTGTGCCTCTGTTGCCTGCAGCAGCGAGGAGGAGCAGTCAGAGATCCTCTCACTGCCGGTGCTGCCTGCTCCCTCTCAGCCCTGTCAGAAGACCTGCCCTACCTCGCGCCGAAGCCCCCCCGGTGGCTGAGCGCTGGAGGCAACGCCAAGAGGGAGAGAGAGTGTTTCACTCGCGAGCGTGCTCATTCTTCCGGCCCCCCCTCACTCTTTCCTCCGGAGCAGCAGAGTGCAGGGGCGAGCTCCGGAGCCGCAAGCACAGCGCCGGTAGAGAGGCGGTGTCCCTGGTTGTTCGGGACACGGTTTCCAGCCCCTTCTTCGCCGGCGGAGTGTTCAGGGCAACGCTGAGGGCAGTTTCTAGTTCCACCGTTAAGGACTTCACATGGTCGCAGCCTACCACGTGTTGAGCCAACGGTTAGGAATCGCGGCCGCGGACCTGGAAAGCACAGCAGAAGACTCTAAATCGCAAGTACTGAGCTTATTGGCTGGAATTCTAATTTTAATTTCTGATTTAATTTCTGATTTTAATTTTAATTTCTAAATTTATCTTAATTGGTAATTTACTGTGTTCCAGTTTACCTCAAGGGGGTTTTCTGTTTATAGCTTGTGCAGGGGAGAGCATTGGCAAAGCCTGGGGTCTCAAGTTTATTTTATATGTTTATTTCTGGTAAAGCTGATTGCTTAGGCCGGGGCGCTTAAGCATTTCCTTAACAATCCCCCTGGAGAGCATGACTGGCAAATCAAGGTGCCCATCTTGTGGCACCTGTAGGGGTACTTCTTCTGAGGCAGGAGTCTGCAGGGGCTGCGCTGCAGTAGCTACCTCAGTAGAACAAGAAATCAGCTTGTCCATGGCCCAGGCCTCGCAGGGGTCCTCGGATCCTTCGGAGGGGGAAGTAGCATCCCAGTTATCCCTTCCTTCATGCTCAGAGGTACCCCCTCCTCCTATACCTCTCACCTCCCTTCCCTTAGGGGAGGGGGGAGTCGGGGATTTCTTCTCCCCTGATTTCGTGCTCTTGCTACACCAAGCCTATTGCATGCGCAAGCAGGGGCTTGGGACAGGGGAATCGGGCCCGACGGCCGAGGGCAGGGTAGCTAGACCCATGAGGACAAGCGTTCAGGACTCAGGGATACCCCCAAAGCGCCCCAGACTGTTGAATGAGGAGCCCCTCTCTTCCCTTTCCCAGGGCACTCCAGAAGAGGAGGGCTCTGAAAAGGATTTAGAGGAAGAAGAGGAGGAGCTGGAAGAAGGGGAGATCCCTGAGGAGGACCATTCTCGCATAATTAGAGTTTTTCGGCGAGAGGAGCTGCCCGCCTTAATTAATGATTCCCTGAAAGCTCTCAACGTAGCCTCAGATACCCCAGCGGAGGATGAGGCATTGGAGGATCCCTTAATCCAGGCCATCAGGAGGTCCCAGAAGGTTTTTCCTGTCCACAGAGTAGTGTGTCAGATGATACAAGAGGAATGGGATCAACCAGAGTCAGGTTTAAGAGGGGTCCGGGCCATGTCCCGCCTCTACCCTCTCCCAGAGTCAGACAAAGAGCTGCTGAAGTCCCCCAGGGTAGATGCGGCGGTTTCAGCAGTGACAAAGAAAACTACCATCCCAGTTGAGGGCAGCGCGGCCCTGAGGGATTCCCAGGATAGAAAATTGGACACCCTCCTTAAGCAAGCCTTTGATGTGAGCGCTCTGGCCTTACAGGCTTCCGTTTCAGGGGCATGGGTGGCGTGGGCCTGTTTGAGGTGGTCTCAGCAACTCCAGGCAGAGGAGGGCTCCTCCGAGGTGGCTCTAGCCAACGCGGCGAGGTTGGAATCCGGTACGGCCTTCCTGGCGGATAGTCAGTATGACCTCATCTGGAGCTTAGCCAAGAACATGACCTCGGTGGTGGCAGCCAGACGCTATTTGTGGCTACGAAATTGGGCTGCCGATGCCTCCTCCAAAGCTCGCCTGAGTCGTCTTCCCTTTAAAGGGAAACTGTTATTTGGGGAGGACCTAGATAAGTTGGTAAAGGACCTTGGCGAATCCAAGGGTGGCAGGCTTCCGGAGGACAGGCCGAAGCAAGCGCATCCCTTAGCCCCAGCTTGGAGCCAACCTAGGGAACCCCGGAGGTTTCGTTCTGCCAGACCTAACCCCTTCCTCAGGGGTCGTTTTCCCGCTAGGGGACAAGGCTTCCGAGGGTTTCGGGGAGCAGGCAGAGGTTTTTCGGCCTCCTCCTTCTCCTCGGGCCCTAGAAAACAACAATGAGATACCGGGGGTCCAGGAGGGCGGGCTGCCGGTAGGCAGTCGCCTGAGGCAGTTTCTTCCCACCTGGTCCCGGGTCACGTCCGATCAATGGGTTCTGGAGGTGATCCGAGAGGGATACGCTCTCGAATTTGCAAAGCAAATACTTCCAGCCTTTGTTCAGTCCCCTTGCGGTTCCCCAACAAAAAGAGTGGCTATAGAAGCAACGCTTTCCCGTCTTATAGAGCTCGGGGCCGTGGTTCCAGTTCCTCCAGACCAGTGCGGTGCGGGTCGGTACTCGATTTACTTCGTGGTCCCAAAGAAGGAGGGGTCTTTTTGCCCGATCCTGGATCTAAAGCAGGTCAATCGCTGTCTCAAGGTGCCACACTTCTGGATGGAAACCCTGCAGTCGGTCATAGCGGTCGTAAGGGGCGGGGAGTTCCTAACGTCGTTGGATTTGACAGAAGCCTATTTGCATATCCCGGTCAGAAGGTCCCATCAACAGTTCCTGAGATTCGCTGTGCCTCGTCATTTTCAATTTCAGGCGCTGCCCTTCGGCCTAGAGACTGCGCCAAGGACGTTCACCAAGGTGATGGTGGTGGTAGCGGCTGCCCTACGAAAGGAGGGAATCCTAGTGCACCCCTACTTGGACGACTGGCTGATCCGGGCAAAGTCAGAAGAGGAAAGTCGCTGGGCAACCGCCAGAGTAGTACAAGTTCTGGAGGAGTTGGGGTGGGTCATCAATCATGCAAAGAGCAGTTTGGTCCCCTCCCAAGAGCTTGAGTATCTCGGAGCAAGGTTCCACACAGGCAGAGGCAGGGTCTTCCTGTCCAGCACGAGGGTAAGGGACCTAAGACTCCTAGTCACGCAGTTCATGGCCAGGCGGCTCCCTTCAGCGTGGCATTACCTGCAATGGCGGCAGCGATAGAGGTAGTCCCGTGGGCCAGGGCAAACATGCGTCCTTTACAGCAGTCTCTGTTGCGTCGGTGGTCTCCGCAGCAGCACCCATTGTTCCTGAAACTACCCTGCGCCCCTCGAACCAAGCAGTCCCTCCGCTGGTGGAGGTGCCCAAGGAATATGAATCGCGGAATGCCCTTCGAGCCCCCGCAGTGGTTGCTGTTGATGACGGACGCCAGTCTAGCAGGCTGGGGAGCGCATTGCGAGGACCAGTTTGTCCAGGGGCGTTGGACGGCGTTGGAATCTCAATGGCCCATCAACTGGCTAGAATTGAGAGCCGTCGCTCTGGCGCTCAAGGCACTCGAGTCCTCAGTGCTAGGAAGAGCGATTCGTGTACTTTCCGACAATGTCACCGCGGTGGCTTACATCAATCACCAGGGCGGCACCAGCAGTCCAGCCTTGGAGAAAGAGGCGGACGCCCTGTTCCAGTGGGCAGAGGTTCGTTTGGAAGCTCTTACAGCACAGCACGTGGCCAGCACGGACAACATCACCGCCGATTACCTCAGCAGGTGCAAGATAGACCACGGAGAGTGGGAACTGCATCAGGAGATCTTCGACCAGATAGTAGCTCTTTGGGGTCCTCCAGTCATGGACCTCATGGCGCGGTTCTCATCCGCCAAAGTAAGCCGATTCTTCAGCCGGCGGAAGGAAAGGATGTCCGAAGGCTTAGATGCCCTGTCTCAGAAGTGGCCCTCGGAGGGTCTTCTCTGTTTTCCCCCCTTGGGCTCTGATCGGGAAAGTCCTCCAGCAGGTGGAAGCTCACCGGGGTCTAGTAATCCTCATTGCCCTGGATTGGCCTCGTCGCCCCTGGTATGCGGATCTGGTAAGGATGATCGCCGACCGACCTTGGCGGCTTCCCGGAAGGAGGGACCTGCTGAGGCAAGGGCCGGTCCAGATGCCACACGTGGATCGATTCTCGCTTATGGCTTGGCTATTGAAAGGGCGCGGCTCTTGAAGCGCGGCTACTCGGCGGCAGTAATCGCGAGCGCTAGGAAGCGCTCGACTTGTCTCTCCTATGTAAGAGTTTGGCGCATCTTCGAGGCATGGTGTGCGGAGCGCCGGAGGAATCCCCTGTCAGCTTCGGTCCCAGAGGTGCTGGAATTTTTGCAAGCGGGTTTCGATAAGGGCCTAGCGCACAGCTCCCTGCGAGTCCAGCTGGCGGCCATCGCTTGCTATAGGGGTAAGGTCTGCGGTAAACCTTTAGGAGCTCACGTGGACGTTTCCAGGTTCCTGAAAGCGGTCAGACGGCTCCGCCCGCAACGGAGATCGGTCATCCCCCCTTGGGACCTCAACCTGGTACTAAATGCCCTAGTTGCGGAGCCCTTTGAACCAATGAAGAAGGCCTCCTTGAAGGATCTGACTCTGAAGACAGTGTTTCTGGTTGCCATTTGCTCGGCCAGACGGGTCTCCGAATTACAAGCCCTGTCTTCTCGGCCTCCCTTTCTGTCGTTTTTCAAGGATAAGGTAGTCCTTCGGACGGTACCTTCGTTCTTGCCTAAGGTTATCTCCCCCTTTCATGTCAACCAATCGATCACTCTCCCGTCCCTTTCGGCGGAGGGGCTAGGAGGGGGGATAGTAGGCTCCATCTACTCGACGTCCACAGGGCCTTGAAGCGTTACCTCTCCCGCACGGCGCCCTTCCGGAAATCCGAACGACTGTTCGTGCAGTTTGGAGGTCCTCACAAGGGAGAGGTGGCGGCCAAGGCCTCAATCTCCAGATGGATCAGGGAGACGATTGCTTCCGCCTATATCCTCAAGGGGAAGCAAGTCCCAGGAGGACTGCGCGCTCACTCAACTCGGGCACAGGCCACTTCCTGGGCAGAGTTCAGTCTAGTTCCTCCTCTGGACATCTGTAGGGCAGCGACTTGGTCCTCGTTGCACTCTTTTACCAAGCACTACAGGCTGGACGTGCAGAGTGCTACGGACTCCTGGTTTGCGCATGCGGTTCTACGTTCCAGAATGGCGGATCCCGCCCGGGCTGCTACTGCTCTGGTACTTCCCTGAAGTAAAGGGACTGGACTGGAGTGACGATAAGGAAGAAGTAATTAGATCTTACCTGCTAATTATTGTTCCTGAAGGAACGACAGTCCAGTCCCTGTTCCCCTCCTTAGCGCTAGGTTGCCATTCTGGCCGTTTCTCAAGGACGGGGCTGCAGCCCGAGTGCGGATTCAGGTCTATCTGGAGGGTCACTGTGGAGGGAGGGCCCGTGCAGTAGCAGGTAATCCGCCTCCCCCCTTGGCCCTACCTCCTCCTTTCTACTCCCGTGTAGAAAAAAAAAAAAGTGTATATAATATTGTTTGAGTTGTGTTCTTTTCCTCTAGACTAGTTACGGAAGTTTTGTTAAGTCTGCTTTTGCAGTAGGTTACTGGAGTTGGTGGGTGGCACCAGTGGTATATATACCGCTCCATCCCAAAAAGGTTGGGCTCAGCCTCCAAGCTGCTGGAAGGGTTGCGTAACCCTGAAGTAAAGGGACTGGACTGTCGTTCCTTCAGGAACAATAATTAGCAGGTAAGATCTAATTACTTCTTTATGGTGGAGGGAGTCAAAAGCTGAAGAGATGTCAAGGAAAATTAGTAGGCAGCCTTGGTTGGGAGATTGGATATATGTTATTACCGAGTCTAGAAGGGACATGATCAGGGTTTCCACCCATGATTCCTTTTGAAGCCATGTTGTAAGGGGTCAAGAGGGATGTGGTCGTCAATGTAATTCTACAACTGGTTTTGTACAATTTTTTCAGTTACTTTTGCTAAGAGGGGGATACTTGATATCGGTCTGTAGGAGGCTGATGATGTGGGGTCCAGTTTGTTCCCTTTTAGGATGGGTCAATGGAGCTCTTTTTCAGGGGTGCTGGCATGATTCCAGTTCTAAGAGAGGTTGTAACATGGATCGGATGAAGGGGCTGTTTCCTTCGTACTTTTGATCCATGTGACCAGACTTAAGTCGAGGGCAGAGATAGAGGTGTTAAGGTTTTTAATAACTGTTATTATATTGGGGGGGGGGGAGGAGGTCCAAGTCGTAGTGGGGGTTACATTAGAGGTTTGAGCCTCTGTTTGGATGCTGATTCCGGATGGGGGTGAGGAGTATTTAGAGAGAGATGATCTGCTATGGTTTGTGGGGAAATTTTATCTTCCAGCTCTTGTTTTGGTGTTTCTTTTAATAGGGCTTTAGCGATGGAGAATAGTTCCCTTGGTTTATTTATGGAACGCAGGATTATATTATCGTTATATTCTATTTTCTGCCTTAGGGTTTCATGGCAGTAGGTGCGGAGCTTTTCTGAGTAGGAGGTGAGGCTAGAAGGGTCACGTAGATGATGCCAACGGTATTCAAGCTGTCGGAGTTCTGTTTAATCATGTAGTGATGTAGAGAACCAAGGTGCTCTTTTGCAGAGGTTCAGTGGGGGTGGTTTGGGGGGTGCTTGTGCTGCTGTGGTCATGATCGTATTCCATCTGTTGATTTGGGAGTCTGTTGGCTTCATCGTCGGGGATAAATTCTAGTTGGGGAGTTACTTGTTTGAGAAATAGGCTGATGTCAAATTGTTTAAATTTATGAATCTGTGAGGGAGGGTAGGTGCATATCTGGTGATAGGAAGGAAAAGAGAATAGTATCAGTGAGTGGTCAGACCATGGAACAGGGTAAAAGGAGTGTGGAATCTGAAGGTTGGCCATAATATTGTGTGGTACGAAGATCAGGTCCAGGGTATTACCTTGTTGTGGGTAGGTGAATTGAGAATCTGGGCGAAGTGTAAGGCTTCCATGGTTTCTAAGAAGGAAGTGGCCTGTTTTTATGAAGTTGAGGAGAGATTAAAGTCACCTAGGATGATGAGAGGGTGTGCAGTGGTTTGGGGAGTGCAAGCAGACTCAAGTAAGGTCAAGGGTATCAGATTGAGGTGCTCTGTATAATAGGCATATTTATTTATTTATTGAACGGTTTTATATACCGCCTTTCAGAAAAATCAAAGCGGTTTACATAGAACAAAACTTGAACATTACATTGAAACTTATTCAAACAATTGAAATTACAGTGAACATTAAATTGTATATAATAAAAAATGGTAATTTGAGGGTTACAATGCTGAGTAAATGCTGATTAGGTATATAGATAGTTTAAACATATATACAGATTTAAATATTTTACAAATTTCAAAAATCTTATCATCTTATCTGAGCAAGGAAAAATGTATTGTAGTTCACTAGAATTATTAGTGTAAAGAGTAAATGTGATAATGTGGAGAACTGGGTATTGTAAGATAGAGTAAGAAAAAGGAAAACGTAAGTTGTGAATTAATGAATATGAGTATACATGAGTTTAAGTGGGAAATATTTCATCTATTGGGAATGAGTCTCCAAAGTACTCTATAAATAAGATCTTTTCGAAATGCTGAAAGATCTGTGATATCTCTGAGTTTATCCGGAGAGTGTGTTGTTGGATAATTTAATCAGATCTATGCATGGGGTGGAAGTTGATTCGATGGTAGAAAATTTTAATTCTTTCTTTGCTATTACTGAAACTCCACCATCTCTGTTGGTTGTCCTTATGCAGTTGTAGATTGAGTGGGTGGAGGGGCAAAGTTGGTTTATGAGGACAGAATCTGTTTCGTGATGCAGAGTATATCAAGGTTGTGATCAGTAATTAGATCTGCAATAAGGGGGATTTTGTTCCTGGCTGAGCGTACATTGATCAGGGCGCATGATAGAGGGGGATGGATTGTATCCGTAGGCTGGGTGGTGGTAGTAAAGTCGGGGATGATATATGTGAGCCTGCATTTTCGAGGGGCTTGATCTGAGTGGTGATAGGGCCAAGAATTGACACTGAGTGGTGATCTGTGTGAGTGGATTATTGGAATGTAATTTGCTACATGGTGTTTCACCTCTAAGGCATTTGATAGGAGAGCTGAGACTATAGAAAGGACTAGGATGTGAATTCATAAGGTTTTGTGCTTTGGCTTATAGGTCTTCATGACAGGTGGGGGGGGGGGGGTAGCGAGTGGAAAGTGAAGATGCAAAGTGTTAAAAAGATCTACCTGTATAGGTTCAGTGAGTTACAGCAGGCATCTAATAGAAGGAGTAGTGGGTAGATAGCAGATTGTTGTGTACAGCACTGTAAAACATTGTAAACCAAATTGATAGATACATTGTAGCAAAATTGTTGCAATTTCATGTAACAAGAATATAGCGGTGTTACAATTTCATGTAGTAAGAATAGCTTGGTAGGAAAACTCCAGAGGTTGATACAGTGTAGCTAATAAGGTCCATAGCATGAGACAGAAGTAGGGTTGTTAGATCAGTGAGTTATTTGTTGATTCTAGCTAGGTGTGATACGGCAGACTACAAAGAGAATGCCATAGTGGATTAAATTTAGTGGTTAGGTTACTAGCAATATCATACAGGGCCTGTGAATAATATAGGTCTTATTATGGTGTATAATCAGCATACCTTTATCGTATTTTGCGCCTACGTTCTACGCCTAAGGGCCATGCCAAAGGGCCATCTGGCGAGGCCCTCAGAGATGGGCATGCCTGGATCTACAAATAATTTATAGCCAGGTGGGTGGGCCCAATTGGCCTTGATGGAGGGGAGTGGGTGGGGAGGAGCTTACCTTCCCGCTCTCCCTTGATGCCGCCGATCAGATGGAGGAGCAGGGCAGAGAAGGTTGTGTTTGCTGCTGCAGTGGATTTTAAAAGTCAGGCTGTGAGTTTCTGTTAGGCCCGATTGGCCTTGTCGGAGGGGAGCGGGGAGGAGCTTACCTTCCCGATCTCCCTCAATGCCGCTGATCAGGTGGAGGAGCAGGGCAGAGAAATATCCTGAAAACCTGACTGGACTAGGGGTCCCAGAGGACTGGGTTGAAAACCACTGCTCTACACTTTTCTCTGCATCGGGCGCAGATGTTATTACCATCGTATTTTAATATGTGCAACTCATTTGCATATATTTTGTGTGCACTTACTTTTACTCCCTCTTTATGCACATGCCAAGCTCTTTTCTGTGTTTGGCGTGGTGGAACTTGTGCATTTACATCAAGCATTTGTGGTGTTTAAAAATACTATCTTGGAAGCCCAGACCAGCTGTATTCTATGCTTGAAGAAAAGTGGAAGGAAGTCCAAAACACTGCCAGCATAGTTTAAAGGTGAGGTCAGAGAGGCTGTTGCCCAAAAAGCATGTTTTAGGATATGGAAAAAGGAGCCAAATAATGAAAAGTGGAAACAACATAAGCACTGGCAAGTTAGATGCCAGGCATTGATAAGGCAGACAAAGAGAGCATTTGAGAAGAAGTTTGCTGTGGAAGCAAAAATGCATAATAAAGCTTTTTCAATTACATTTGTTGCAAAAAAAACAAACTGTGATGGAGTCAGTTGGACCATTAGATGATAGAAGATAAAAAGGGCACTAAGAGGGGACAAGACCATAGCGGACAGACTGAATGAATTCTTTGCTTTGGTCTTTACTGAGGAAGATGTAGGGATGTTACCCATGTTTGAAATGGTATTTAAAGGTGATGCCGCAGAAGAATTGAAAGAAATATCGATACACCGGGAAGATGTATTACAGCTATTTGATAAACTGAAGAGTATTAAATCACCTGGACCAGATGGTATACATCTAAGGGTGTTGAAAGTACTGTAATATGAGATTGCAGCCCTACTAGTAGTAATCTGTGAACTATCATTAAAATCATCTGTAATACCTGGAAGATGGCCAGTGTAAGGCCAATTTTTAAAAAGGGTTTTGGGGTGATCCGGGAAACTACAGACCAGTGAGCCTGACTTCAGTACCAGGAAAAATGGTAGAAACCACTATAAAGAGCAAAATTACTGAACATGAAGATAGTCATGGCTTAATGGGAGACAGCCAACATGGCTTTAGCCAAGGAAGGTCTTGTCTTACTAATCTGTTATGTTTTTTTGAAGGTGTGAATGAACAGGTAGACAAAGGTGAGTCAATTGATATAGTGTATCTGGATTTTCAGAAAGCCTTTGACAAGGTCCCTCATGAAAGATTCTTGGCAAAATTAAAACATCATGGGATAAGAGGCAGTGTACTATTGTGGTTCAGGAACTGGTTAAAAGATAGAAAGCAGAGGATAGCGCTAAATGGCCAATTTTCCCAATGGAGAAAGGTGAATAGTGGAGTACCCCAGGGATTTGTGCTGGGTCCGCTGCTTTTAAACATATTCAAAAATGACCTGGAAATGGGAATAATGAGTGAGGTAATCAAATTTGCAGATGACACAAAATTATTCAGTTGTTAAAACCCAAGAGGATTGTGAAAAATTGCAAGAGGACCTTGATAAATTGGAAGACTGAATGTTCAAATGGCAGATGAAATTTAATGTGGACAAGTACAAAGTTACATGGAACAGATACATATCTTAGTTAACTGATAACAGGGTTTCCATAACAATTAACTTGTTAATTTCATAATATGCATAACAGCCAGCTATTTTCATCAATGAACTATATAGAATTAGGATAGATATACCTTTTAACTATATACAGGTGTAGGTTCTGTCATATGTGTGCTTGTCTGGAATCATGTCAGAGGGTGGGTTAGGTGGTTGGTCCAAGGTGGTCAGAGAAAAGGTGGGTTTTCAAGTGTTTGCGGAAGGAGGGAAGGTTGGTGATATTCCTTATTATGTCAAGCAAGGAGTTCCAAGGGGATGATGCAGAGAACTCAAATGCTCTTCGGCAAGTTTGTCGATTAAAATTTGTTTTAGATTGTGGTATTTTGAGCCTGTTGGTTGTAGCAGACTTTCCTGGTCTGTTGTAAGGAACCTCTGAAGGAGGGAGTGGAAGAGAGTGGTTGGGTGTGAGTGTAGTGCTTTGTATGTTAGGAGCAATGTCTTATATTTAATTCTGCTAGGGAGGGGCATCCAGTGGAGCTGTTTTAGGATGGGTGTAATGTGTTCATGTTTAGCAGCACTCTGGATTGTATGTGCAGCTGTGTGGAGTGCAGATTGGAGGGGAAGGAGGGGAGGTCTTTGGTAGGCCCTGATAGATATTGTTGCAGTAGTCAACATGAGGGAGAGTGAGGGCTTGGAGTGTCGAGCAGGAGTCATCTGGTTCAAGGAGGGGACGGAGTCATTGCAGGGCTTGATTTTGAAGTACATTGAGTTGGCTGTTATTGTTACATGAGTTTTGAAGGAGAGTTGCTGGTCAAGAGTTATCCCTAGGTATTTTAGCTCTGGTCTAACATTTATCTGGGTGGTGTTAAGTGTGATTCTGCGGGGTGAACGATGAGTCCCTTGTGTTTGTTGGTATAGTTTGGAGGTGCTCATGCCCAGTTTTATCTGTTGTTGTCTGTTAGTGAGGTAAGACTGAAACCATTTGAAAACAGTGTCTTGGATGCCATATGATTTTAGGCGCTGGAGGAGTGTGCCATGGTTGACAGTATCGAATGTTGCGGTGCGCATTGCAGTAAGTATGGTGTTGTCTGGAGGGCAGTTAAGCCGGGAATGTTGTGGGAGGAAGTTTATTCTCCAGGACCAAGCAGGAAGTCAGTCCTCACATATGGGTGACGTCGACGCCGATGGAGCCCCCGTGCGGAGCATTTCCCCAGCTTTCAAAGAAAGCCTTCGGGAATGCAGCGCGCATGCGCGGTCCCCTTCCCGCCCAAGGGTGCCATCTTGCTCAGTCTTCTTTTTTCCGCAGAGCCCAACTGACGTGTTTTGTTTTCACCTGAGGAAAAAGTTGATTTTGTTCTGTGTGGACCCGTTTTCTTCGGTTCGACGCCGGTTTCCCTTTCCCGCCTGGGCCCGATACATTGGTATCGAGCCCGGACTTCTTTTTTCAGTTTTTGTCCTTAGTGACTAGCATATGTGCCATTTTTTCTGTTTTCACTGGCAGTCCTGTCTTTTGACCTCACAGGGGCCCTTTTTCCCCCGATGGCTGCCAGCAGGTTTAAAAAGTGTGATTGGTGTAAAAAACTTATGTCTCTCACCGACACACATGACTGCTGCCTCTGGTGCCTCGGACCCGATCATGACCCGATGATCTGTGGCCCGTGTGGGAAAATGTCCTCGAAGGCGTTGAGGAGTCGGCAGCACCAAAAGGAAAGAATCTTCTCTGACTCCTCGTCTGGACGGGCCCGGACTTCGTCAGAGGCCTCGACGTCTCAGGACTCCGGCCCCAAGCAGCGCCAAGACTCCTCTGAGAGTGGACCCCCCTCGCGGGAGCATCGCAAGAAGAAAAAACCCACGAGGGCGGCGTCTGTGGACGCACTTGGCTCCTCGAGGGCCAAGTCGCATAGCCCCGAGCGCCGTCCCGGGTCTTTAGAGTCAGAGAGGCCTGCAAAACAACCTCGTGTGGAGATGGAGTCCCCGGGTCACGTGAGTACTGTAGTCCTCGTGGACTCTCTTCCAGGGGAGCCGACATCAGGCCTGACGCCGTCGGGGCCCGAGTTGGGGGCTGCTGAGTCTCCTGAGCTCGGACTCAGGTTGATTTATTTATTTTATTTATTTATTTAACATCTCTTATATACCGCGCTATTAAAATCAGTGCGGTGTACATTGAACAAAATATACTGCAATGTGTACAGGTAACATTGAGTTTACAGAGAACAAGGGAATATATAACATGGAATAACAGGGATAACTATGTACAATCAACATTATACTATGAATATGCTTTTATTATATACCATATTTAAACTCGAGTGGATATTGTACGTGTATTCATGGGTGGCATGGGTCAATAGTAGTAAAGTGAAATATCGTGGGAACTAACCATTTTCTGGTTGGATAAAGGTGCTAAGGTGTTTGGTGTGAGTGGGAGGCCTGTTGGCTGTGTGAGTGTCCATGGTCACTTCTGGGTAGTATTTTGTGAATAAGTGATGCTTTACGGCTTTGCGGAATTGTAATAGGCTTTTGATGCCGCGGATTTCATGGGGAAGTATATTCCAGTTCCTGGGTGCGAATAATGAAAAAGCTCTGTTTGATGTAGCTTTAGTACATGATGTCATCATCTTGGGAACTATTAAGGTGTTCATAGTTGTAGTCCTTCTGTTTCTATTTTCAGGGGTGTTATGGATTAGTTTTCTGATTGGTGTTGGTGGGTAGATGGCCTTGGAGTGCAGGTTGGCTGCCTTCATGGAACAGCAGCAGGCACTGATCGCCGGTCTCACTGGTGCATCTGCCCCGACCACCAGGACATCGACGTCCAAGTCGACCCCGGAGGCCGCACCGATCCTCGAGTCCATGCACGCGCGAGTCGATTCTCGGCCAAGGTCTCCCTTGGCCTCCCGTTCGGGACCGAGGTCATCGACGCCGGTACCCTCGGTGTCGGGGCGGATGGCATCGGTGCCTGCCCGACCGGAGCCACTTGATTCCTCTTCCGAGGGGTCTGGCTGGGAAATGGAGGATGAGGAGTCACCTGACACCTTCCGGACCCGGTGTGTCCCATCAGACTCGCCGGAGTCCGAGTCTCGGAGACTGTCCCCACTGGAGGATACCCGGTTCTCGGACTTCGTGTGGGATATGGCCAAGGCCTTGGCCTTCCCCGTGGATCCCGAGGAGGAACCTCGAGCTGAGCAGCTCAAGGCCCTACAGTATGACTCTCCCCCAAAGGAGGCCTTTACTGTACCGATTCCTCCGATGCTGGAACGGTTGCTCTTCCGCATGTGGGAGGCGCTGGCCTCGACGCCGGTATTGAGCAAGCGGGTCAATTCCATCTATAAAGTCCACAAGAGCCCCGGGTTCCAAAAGGCACAATTACCGCACCACTCCATGGTTGTGGAATCGGCCATGCATCGTCTGAAGAGTCAGAAGATGCACTCCTCGGTGCCTCCCGGCCGAGAGGTCCGGAACCTGGATGCCCTCGGTAAGAAGTGCTTCCAGGGCTCTATGCTTGCTTGCCGTGTCCAGACCTACCAGCTGTACATGGGCATGTACCTTCGAGACCTGGCAAAGGAGATTGCCAGGTTCTCTGCTGGTCTCTCCGAGGAACCTTTGCAGAGGTTCAATGCTCTGTCATCGGGTATTCGTGAGTGCTCGAAGTTTATCTCTCGAGCAGCCTATGATGGCTTCGTGGCTTCGGCCCACGTAGCCGCGGCCAGCATCGGTGCACGTCATCAGGCCTGGCTACAGTCATCGGACCTCGAGCCATGGGTGCAGGACAAGTTGGTCGATGTCCCCTGCCGAGGTGAAAACCTCTTTGGCAAGCCCATGGCTGAAAAGGCTGCAGAACTCGAGACCAAGACTCTTACCCAGACAAGGCTATCCAGGAGAACCTCTGCCCCTTCTGAGAAGAAGAAGGGCTCGGGAAAAAAGACCTTTTACCCGAGGAAGTAATCTGCCTATAAACAGTACCCTCATTTTCAGGCCTCTGTAGCTCCCCAACAGGGAGCGGGGTTTTGACTCCAGTGGCATAGCCTCTCCTCCTCAGCTGGCCCCTATCAGCACAGGAGGCCGGCTGGCTCTGTATGCCCACAGGTGGCCAGCCGTAACAAGGGATACCTGGGTACTAAGTACAGTCCAGAAGGGCTATCTCCTCCACTTCCACCAGGTACCCCCCTCTTATTTTCCAGGGGAGCCTCCAAGACTTCCTCTGCACAGGGACTTACTCCTGCAGGAGTTAGCAAGCCTTATAAAGGAACAGGCAGTGGAACCGGTGCCCCACCACCTGAGGGGTCAAGGCTTCTATTCCAGGTACTTCCTGGTACCAAAACGAACAGGAGGCCTCAGACCCATCCTGGACTTGCGGAATCTAAACAAGTTCCTGGAGAGGGAAAAGTTCAAGATGCTTACCCTTGGAATCCTGCTGCCCTATCTCCAGCAGGGAGATTGGCTATGCTCCTTAGATTTAAAGGATGCTTATACTCACATCCTCATTCATCCAGACCACAGACAATATCTCAGATTTGTAGTGGGAGGAAACAATTACCAGTACAGAGTACTGCCTTTTGGCCTAACCTCCGCCTCCAGGGTATTCACCAAGTGCCTGGCGGTGGTGGCGGCCTACCTCAGGGTTCAAGGCCTTTTCATCTTTCCATACCTGGATGACTGGCTTATCAGGGGTCAATCCCCACAAGAGGCCAATCAAGCCACCCTCCGCACTGTCGCTCTGCTGCAGCATCTGGGCTTTGTTATAAACTTCGCAAAGTCCACTTTGCACCCTTCACAGAACATGGAGTTCATAGGAGCAAGACTGGACACCCTTCAGGCAAAGGCCTTTTTGCCCATAGACAGGGCACACAGATTGATGGATCTGGCCAGTCAGTTCCACAGCCATTCCCTGGTCTCCGCCAGATAATTCCTGAGGCTCTTAGGCCCACATGGCCTCCACAGTCCATGTGACTCCAAATGCCTGTCTCCACATGCGGCCGGCTCAATGGGGCCTCAGAACTCATTGGCACCAGGCCACAGGAAACCTCACGGACAAAGTGAGGGTGTCCCACTACTAGAATCTTCTCTACAGTGGTGGCTTCATCTTCTGAATCTGGTGCAAGGGGTGTTTTTTCAGACACCTCCACACTCTCAGGTGCTGACAACTGATGCTTCTCTTCAAGGTTGGGTGCACATTGCCATGGAGCATGTACTCAAGGCCTGTGGTCTCCTCGGGAGGCCGCGCAGAAGATCAGTCTCTTAGAACTGCGAGCTATCCACTTAGCCCTGAGAACTTTCTCTCATCTCATCTCTCACCAGTCCGTCTTGGTTCAGACGGACAATCAAGTTGCTAAGTTTTATGTGAACAAACAAGGGGGCACTTGGCCCCGCCTTCTATGTCAGGAGGTGCAGAAACTGTGCTCCTGGGCAGTCAATCACGGCATTCTTCTCAAAGCGGTCTATCTCCCAGGTCAGGAGAATTACCTGGCGGACAGATTGAGCAGGATCCTGCAGCCGCATGAATGGCAGTTGAATCCTTTAGTGGTTCAACAGATCTTCCTGAAGTAGGGTCTTCCAACCATAGATCTCTTTGCCAGTCCTCTGAACCGTCAACTACCCAGATTCTGCTCCAGACAACCGCATCCTCTCAGAGTAGTGGCGGATGCGTTTCTCATTTTGTGGTCTACAGGCCTACTATATGCCTTTCCTCCCATGCCTCTAGTATCCCAAACACTGTTCAAAGTGCTCCGGGACAGGGCCTCGGTAATTCTGGTGGCCCCCAGATGGCCCCGACAGCCGTGGTTCCCACTTCTTTTGCAACTAGCGGTGGACACTCCTCTCCCTCTGGGGATGCAGCCAGATCTCCTGTCTCAAGAACAGGGATCTCTTTTACACCCCAGTATCCAGTCCCTCAATCTGATGGCCTGGCTGCTGAAAGGGTAGTTCTAGTACCCTTACTACTGCCTAGGGAAGTGGGAGACGTGCTCTTGGCCTCTAGGAGGCAGTCCACCCGAAGGTCTTATGCCCTTAAGTGGCGTAGATTCTCTACCTGGTCTACTCAACACAACGAGAATCCTTTCTCATGCCGGGTACCAGTGATGCTGCAATATTTGCTTCACCTGTCCAACTTCGGCCTTAAGTCCAATTCTGTTAGAGTTCATCTTAGTGCTCTTTCAGCACACCACTCCCCAGTGGAGGGTCAGTCTCTCTCCAGCCATCCTTTGCTGGCTCGCTTCCTCAGAGGCCTGCTTTTGCTTAAGCCTCCAGTACGTCCACCTGCCCCTGACTGGGATTTAAATGTGGTCTTGCAACGGCTTACTTGCCCACCATTTGAACCTATGGCTACTTGCCCTCTGCGTTTTTTCTCCTGGAAAGCACTGTTTCTGGTAGCCCTTACCTCAGCAAGGCGAGTGAGTGAGCTTCAGGCCCTAGTATCAGATGCACCATATACTAGGTTCTATAGGAACAGAGTAGTCTTACGGACTCACCCTAAGTTCCTTCCAAAGGTTGTCTCCTTCTTCCACCTCAATCAGGAGGTGGTTCTTCCAACTTTCTTTCCCAGGCCACATGCCAGCCGGGCTGAGATGGTCTTGCATACCCTGGACTGTAGGAGGGCGTTGTCCTTCTACCTTGACCCTACGCGGGAGCACCGGAGGGCTGTTCAGCTCTTTGTCTCTTTTGACCCCAATAAGTTGGGGTTACCTGTCTCCAAGCGTACCCTGTCCATTTGGGTAGCAGACTGTATCGCCTGGGCTTACAGGGCAGCCGGCCTCTCCTTGCAGGGTCGAGTTACGGCTCACCGTGTCAGGGCGAAGGCTGCGTCAGTGGCTCATTTCCGCTCTGTTCCGTTGGCAGACATCTGCCGGGCCGTTACTTGGTCTTCAAGCCAGACTTTTGCGGCCCACTACTGCCTTGAGAGGGAGTCCCGCAGGGACAGTGCTTTTGGGCAGGCGGTACTCCATAATCTCTTTGGGGTTTAGGCAACTCCTACCCTCCGGCCCTGGTGTTGGGCTACCGTTCGGGGGCGTTATCAGAGAAGATTCTTTTCTTGCATGCTGAGGCTCTAGAGGGAGCTCATTTTTCAGCTTTGGGTCTTCAGTAGCCTTAAGCTGGGGAGTCCCATATGTGAGGACTGACTTCCTGCTTGGTCCTGGAGAAAGAGTAGTTACTCACCTGTAACAGGTGTTCTCTAGGAGCAGCAGGAATCAGCCTCACAACCCTCCCTCCTCCCCTTGGAGTTGCGGTCATATGATTTATTTTGGGGGTTTTTAGCTGTCTTTTAGCTATGTCATCAGACTGAGCAAGATGGCACCCTTGGGCGGGAAGGGGACCGCGCATGCGCGCTGCATTCCTAAAGGCTTTCTTTGAAAGCTGGGGAAATGCTCAAGGCTTTCTTTGAAAGCTGGGGAAATGCTCCGCACGGGGGCTCCATCGGTGTCGACGTCACCCATATGTGAGGACTGATTCCTGCTGCTCCTGGAGAACACCTGTTACAGGTGAGTAACTACTCTTTATGGTTAAGAGGCATTTGTATGAGTGTTACTGTGAGCGGGTTAGGGGAGTATATGCAGGATGGTATGTGTGGTGGATGCAGGGGGAGGGTAATGTGTGTGTGGGGGGGGAAGAGTGTTGTGTGCTATCATTAACAGGAGGCGAGCAAGCATGGCATGTACTGCTAGATATAAACTGATCATGGTGGATTATATAATGGAGGGTAGGTGAGCAGTGTCTTCTATTGCAAGCTTCTATTGTGATCTGTCTTGCTGTGCACTATTATTTTATTACCCTTTGGTGAGGACCTCAGGCATGGGCCTGCCAGGCGCAGGTCCATCTCAAGGCATTCAGTCTTTTTAAATTTAAAAGTTCTTTTTCTCTTCAGCCCGATTGGCTTACCTGCCCACTCCCTTTCCCAATGCCGATCGGGGCTGAGGGCTGCCGCCATGTCTTCCCACGCCTGAAGGCGCTCAGTCCCTTTAAATTTAAAAGTTACTACAGTAGGAGAATAATTACAACAGTAGGAGAATAAATGCACTCAATTTCATCATCTCAGGGTGATGATGCATTCTGTTTTTACCTAAGGTGGTTACATTCTTCCACATAAACAAAGAAGAATTGCTTCCCACATTTTTTCCAAGACCACTTTCAAATCTACACAATAAGCCTGCATACTCTAGACTGTAAATGGGTCCTCTACTAGCTTAAAAGAACTGGAAGCCTGATATTCAGCGGCGAAGGCTAGCACAATTATAGCAGTTAGCCATTGCTGCTGAACCCTAGGCACAATTATTCAATGCCAGGGCCATATCCGGCCACCGGCATTGGACATCTGGATAAGCTGGATAGCCAGAAAGCTAACCAGGCATCAACAGTATTCAGCCACTGCCTGCTTAGCTTTGGTGGCTAAAGTTAGGCCAGCCTTTATTGCGCTTGATTTTGGCTTCTGAGGAATAACTGAATATCTCTGCTGTCTGGTTATCCCTGGGTACTATCCCCGCTCCATCCGCAGAATTCCCCAGTGCTAACCTTAGTCTAATTAAAGTACCTGTGCCATGGAGCTTGTACTTTAAATTGATTGAGTGGAGATAGTTTCAGACAGCGAATTTACTGCTGTGAATAGCTTTAAATTAGCCTCTCCATTAAAGTTTTTTAAAAACCTTTTCTCACATTTTGAATACTGGCATAAAAGATTGCACATTAAATATCACAGTGAAAGTTTTTGTAAAAAGATGGCAAGTTCTCATAAAATTAATTAATCCTGACTACATAAGAGAGGTTGTTATTCCTCCAAACACTTCTAACATAATTGTTCCAGTTTTAAAGCTATGATGAACAATGATTAAAAGTGTGGTTTTCGTAAATCCAATTTGCTTGGGAGAACTTTTTTACTTCTGGCTGGTTGTTTGTGAAAGCTAATTCTCAATATTTTTGTTTTAACCTCCAGTTATGGAAAGACAAGACCACGAGAAGAAAGGGGCAGTGTTAATACTAAAGGATTAGAATCTAACAATGAAATGGCAGAATTGTTGGATTCTTCAGAAAAAGAGGTACCTGAGATTTTTATCTCCTATTGAAAGGTTTTCCAAACTCAAAATTTGAGACCTTCAAGCAGGTCTCATTTTCAGGATATCCATAATTAATTTTCATGGCCTACATTTGCTCACTTTTAAAGCATGCACTTCATGTACATTTTCAAAGAGGAATAATTCACATTGTTTTCCCTTCACTGGTCAACAAATTTTTTTAAAAGTCATGTTACTGAAATAAAAATAGTCATTTCTTATCAATTTTTATATGCTGAACACGAATATGACAGTGGAATTGCAAAGTTGGCTCTAGTTTTTTGTAATCTACAAGAATTAATGTTTACATCATGAAATGCATGTCAATAGTAAATATAATAGGCCTTCGGTTAATACCTGTAAAAAACCAAGTCATAGACGACTACTTAGATTTTTTTCACCTGTCTCTTGTACAGTTGTTCGGGAGCTTCTCTGGGGAGTGTCCAGCAGTAGTCAGCCAGCATTGTAGTGGACCATTTTCCCTGGTATCTTTGCTCCATTGTTGCGATATCCTGGTGAAAACGTTCGCCCTGTTCATCACTAACCATACCACAGTTGTCAGGAAAGAAATCGAGATGGGAAACAAGGAAATGGATCTTTAGAGACATATTGCAGCCAAGTTTCTGATACTGCATCAGCATGTCTTTTACTAGTTCCTTGTAGTTTTCTTTCTTAACATTCCTGAGAAAGTTTGTTGACACTAGCCGAAAAGCATTACATGCTTGTTTCGTATCACCCTGCAGCAAGTTGTTGAACCGGTCATCTTTGAAGAGCTCTCGAATCTGATGACCCACAAAAACTCCCTCTTTAATCTTTGCTTCGCTGAGTCGAGGGAATTTTTCATGCAGGTATTGGAAAGCTGGCGAAGTGCAGTCCATGGCTTTCACAAAGTTTTTCATCAAACCTAGTTTGATGTGAAGGGGTGGTAGCAGGATTTTGTGAGCCTCAACCAGAGCTGGGTGCTGGATATTCTTCTTTACAACTGTTACATTTTGTCTGTGATTCCATTCCTTCTGCAAGTAGTGCCAATCCCTTGCTCGGCTATCCCACTCACATAAGAAACACATGTATTTTATATATCCCTGCTGCAGTCCCATTAAAAGGGCAACTACCTTCAAGTCACCACAGAGGTTCCAGCTGTACTTGTTATAGTTAATGGAAGTCAGTAGATGCTTTAAGTTATCGTATGTCTCTTTAATGTGGACGGCATGCGCTACTGGAATAGATGGAAGACGGTTCCCATTGTTCAAAAGCACAGCCTTCAGACTCAGTTTTAAGAGTCTATAAATAGTCTCCAGTCTTGTGGGTCATGAGTACCTAGGCGTAACACTTGACCAGCACCTGGACATGCATGCTCATATAGACAATACCATCAGGACAATCTACCATAAATTACGGACACTACGCCTCATAAAGAACACTCTTGAACCTAATGACTTCAGAACAGTCTTCCAGGCCATAATCATGCCCCACTTTGATTACGCCAATTCCATCTCCCCGTCCAATACAGGATCACATTTAAGATCCTAACCATGACCTTCAAAGCAGTCAACCGTATCACCGCATCTACCCTGTCAGATCTGATTCAACCTACACCGGACAACAGATTAAGAAGAGCCACATCCTGCAATACCATCCTCATTCCAAAAGCCATCACAAAATGCAACAATTCCACTAGAAAACGTGCCTTTGCCTTGTTTGCTCCCTCATGCTGGAACTCCCTCCCAACAGAAATCCGGACCATAAACAACCTCCCCCAGTTCAGAAAAGCCCTCAAAAAGCACCTATTTACACAACACTTTTTTAACTCTGACAGCATCACCTAGACAGTATCACATGACCCTACAGTCTCTCAATCCAACTTCACCTAACCAATCTCCTGTGATAACTCTCCACCTCATCCAACCAGCCCCTTTAGGGCATGTATCATAAACTCATCTATGATGCAAACCCCTTTTGTATATATTGTATAAAATTCACCTGCTAGCCATGTTTAAATTCCCCCTTTTATTTATTATGTATAAAGTTTACCTGTTATCCTTGTTTAATTTCCCTGTTTTATGTAAGTTCAATGTATGGCTGTTCCACATTGTTCAAACTTGTTCTTTGTAAACCGCGCTGATGCCGAATAGTGCGGTATAGAAAAACGTTAAATAAATAAATAAAAATAAATAAATGAATGATTTTTAAGGCATTCATGAGGCTTTCAATATCAGAACAGAATACCAGATTACTTTCCTTTCCGACTGCGTATAGTACACTGCTGACATCAGATGGCTTCAGCAGCCGTCTGGCAGTAGTATTGCATTGCATCAGAAAATGATGCAATCAACTCTGGATGATGTGTGCATTCTGGTATTATGCAATGTGATGCAATATTACATCATTCAAGGCTTATTTGGTATGTTGTTGATGTCCTACTGGATAAATTTACCCGGTGAAACATCAAAAATGAACTACATGGGGGGGGGGGCGCTAGTGAGCCCGTGAAGGAATGGCCGCAAATTAACCTAGCTCCGCTCCGGGATCTCCCCATCAATAGCTATCAAGTGCATCTACACTGTGAATCTCCCTGTTCCTGCTTATTTTGTAATCGTGGTGATTACCGGACCCAGTGAATCAAACGTGGAGCCGGATCGGAGGTCCCCCGGGTGTCTGGGAGCTTGCGGCGAGCATTGCTGTGGCTGGTGTCGTTCTCTCTGTGCTGCTTCTATTCTCCCACCGCCGAAAGTGATCCGTGTGCCGATCTTGTCTTAGCGATCGGTGTTGGAGTGCCTTAGCTGAGACCGATCTGGTGGATTGGAGAACAAATAGCAACTTGAGGGCTGTGTGCCGAAGACCGGCTCCCTACTCTTGTTACCGGGCACGGGGGAGGCTGGTGAGATCGGGTCCACGCTGAACTTTGCACTTCCACATTGTTTAGCCGCTGGAGGTGAGAGCGGCGAGAGATCCTTCGGGGCACAATCGAACGTGCGCCCAGAACCTGGCAGTGAGGGGCAGCGGCCATTGCCACGCTGCCTTGGAACGCAAGAGACTGTCTGCGTTCCAAGCCGTTCTGGCGGGAAAATGTCACAGGTGCTGCTGACGGCGTGTCTGGAGACTGCGCCTTGCATCTTTTTGTACTGGAGCTTGCTGATTTAGCTGCTGGATCATTATTTTTGTTCCTTTGAGTCTGAGTTGGGCTGGCTGCTCTATCTCCTATGTGCAGTCGGGTCCTTTACCACTGAAGATGTTTTTGAGCTCCTATTTGACTGCTGGACATAACACTTTGCTGTGAGTTTGGAGTGCCATCTGCTGCTTCGGTGTGGGACTTTTTTTTTTATCTCTCCACTAACAGCCCTGTATTCACTGCTGACGGATCTCTTTGATATAGGCTTGGTCAGTGGGGTCCTGAGCTTCCTCCTTGCTCACCGAGGGCTGATTGTGAGCAAGTTTGATTATTGGAGGTGCCCTACATTTCTTTGCCAGCTGCATCGGAGGGGGAGTTTGGTGTCCAATGGCTACCAAAGCCAAGGGGCCCGATGTCAAGGAAAAGTTGCGGGCCTCTCAGCGTCTGCTGGGTAAAAGTGGCTCCCAGGGCAGTCTGCCCCAGAGACAGCCGTCAGATGGGTCCGGCGATGAGACTCTGTGTGAGCTGGAGCAGGACTCAGCGGTGCCCTCTACACATGCTCTTTTGCAGCGGGAGTTACGAAGGGGCTTTGAGGAGTTAGCCTGTGAATTTCGGTCCATGCGGGAGGAAGTGATGAATACGATTGCAGAACTTAGAGGTGACATAAAAGACCTCGGTACTCATGTGGAAGAGGTCGAGACAAGAATAGAAGATCATGATGGTGCTCTGGTAGACTTGCAGTGCGCTACAGACCGACAGAAGTCGCAAGCTCTGGAATTGACTTACAAAATTGATGATATTGAAAACAGGTCCCGCCGCAACAATGTGCGCTTCCGAGGCATTCCAGAGGCTGTGGGAGGTTCTGAAGATCTGGTGGTGGTGGTCAGGACCCTGATAGCTGAACTACTCATGGCAGAGGAATACACAGCCAGTGGGGCTGGGATGGAGATTGAGCGGGTGCACCGTGCCCTGGGAAAACCTCCTGGCAATCAGCCTCGGGATGTTATTGCCAGATTTTTGCGGTATGCTGATGCAGAGCTTCTTTTGCGAAGGGGTCGGGAGAAAAAAGCGATCCAGTACCAAGAGGCGGCAGTATCCGTCTATCAGGACCTTTTGGTTTTCACTTTGGCATGTCGGAGGGAGATGAAGCCAATTATAGCGGTGCTGAATAACAAAGGGATTCGCTACTCCTGGTCCTCTCCCTTTCGGATGAATTTTCTTTTGGGAAATAAAAAAATTTCAGTAAAAGACCATACGGAAGCATGGAGAGTGCTGCGTCAGGCGGGCCTGGTGGAGGACAATACGTTGCCAGGGTCTTTGGCCCCCAAGCCACAACACTCGAAGTGGACTCGGGTGGGAAAATCGGTGTAAGTTTATTGGGACATTGAGTCTTGATCTGGGGGAGCTCCTAGGGTATGTTATGTCAGCAACTCTGCTTTTTCTTGTTGCATTATCTAAGTTTTTCTTGTTACATTATCTAAGCTTTGTAACTACTTATTTTGAGATTTCTATACTAAATGTAATTCGCAATTTTGGGGATTATGCTGAATGTTGCTTACTTTAGGCAGGGTGGGTGGGGGGAATGTTTGGGGCAGTGGCTTCATGATTTGCTATTTACGGGGGTGAACTGATGCTAAATGTTGTTGTGATACCTAGTCTGCGGGGGGGCTTGGTTGGAGCTGGACCTGGGATCAGTTTTACCGTGCCCCGCCGTACGTGTGGGCTGGTGGTACTGATGGGTTGGGGTGGAGAGATATGGGTAGTGGGGGAGGGGTGGGGAGAGGAGGGGATTGGGGGGGAGGGCTTATATCAATTTAAGGGGTGAGGTGCAGTCGAAAATTAGGAGTGCTTATATGAATGACCCATTGGGGAGGTTGGTTAGGAGGCTACTGTTGGTTTTTTTTTTTTACCCTGCGGAGATGCGAGTTTGGGGGGGAACCAGGACCATCCGGAGAGGGGGAGAACGCAGGGCAGTGGGGGTAGGGTAGTTATCTATCAATGCTGAAAGTGGTATCTTTTAATGTGAAGGGTCTCAATTCCCCGGGAAAGCGTTCCTTGCTGTATACTGAGCTGCGCTCCCTGAAAGGGGACATTGTGTTTCTGCAGGAGACTCATCTCCGGAGCAGCAATCAGGGTTGGTTAAAAAGAAAGCCGTACTCTGAGGTGTGGGTGGCGTCTGACTCACAGGGACGGAAAAAACGTGGGGTGGCAATGCTGTTCCACCAGGGGTTATCTTTGCGGGTGGAAGATGTTAAGAGGGATGCTTTGGGGAGGTGGCTTTTTATGAATGTTCGCTTGGAAGGCCGCCTCATAACGTTAGCCAACATTTATGCCCCCAATACTGGCCAAGGGAACTTTTTTGCTCGGTTAAAGGGTCTGTTAGCTGAGTTTGCGAAGGGCCCTATTGTCTTGGGCGGTGACTGTAATGCACATATGGTACCCCATCTGGATTCGACGGGTCGGGCTGGACCGGCCACTAGTGGAACTAGCCGAGCGTTACGGAGGCTTATGATTGATCTGGGCTTGCGTGATATTTGGAGAGATACGCATATTGGGGATAAGAGTTATACCTATTACTCCCATGTTCATGGGGTACATACCCATATAGATTATTTTTTGCTAGACCAACGATTGATGGAGGGGAGGGTGGAGGCTGGGCATGGGACACTGACCTGGTCTGATCACGCCCCCTGCTGGATTACTCTCCCTGCGGGGGTTTGTGGGGAACGATGCCAGCAGTGGCATTTAGATAGCCGCTTTTTTCGGCAACAACACGCTGTTCAGGACCATGGCCATTTTATCAGCGATTTCTTTGCTATAAATGATAATGGGGAGGTCCCGTTGTCCACGGCCTGGGATGCATTTAAAGCGACGGCTCGTGGCCGCTTGATTGCTGAGGCAGCTCGCACTCGGAGGGCCTGGACACGGGAATCCCATCACCTTACGGAGGAAAGTAGGCGTCTTCAATTGGACCACGCCCGGACAGGTTCTAAGAGGGTTTGGCGTCAATGGCGAGAGGTGCGGGCCAAACTGGATGCGTGTGCGCAATGAGACCTGGAGCATATGCGTAGGAAGCTGCGGCAAACTTCTTATGAGCAGGGGAATAAGGTCGGGCGCTACCTTGCTTTGCGACTTCGTCAACAGCACACCTCAAGGGTGGTACGTGAGCTTAGGGACTCCGGGGGCCGTCTGCGGGTGGTTTCTTGGGAGATTCGCGAGTTATTTGCTACTTTCTTTGAACAGTTATATAAAGCTGAGTCTTTTGACTTGCCCAGTGCCCGGGCCTACCTTAGTACTCTTACTTTACCCCGGTTGGCGGAATCTGTTAGAGATCAATTGGATGTGGAACTTACAGTGGAAGAGGTGGACATGGCCATTCGACATTTAAAGGCGGGGAAGGCGCCAGGCGCAGACAGGTTCCCGATGGAATATTATAAAAAATATAGCGCCCAACTGACCCCTACCCTGGTGATGCTTTTCAATGAGGTCTTGCGGGGGGGGCCTCTGCCTCCTTCCCAATACGAGGCCCTTATCGCGGTTATTCCTAAGCCGGGCAAGCCCCTGCAGGAAGCAGCTTCGTATCGTCCTATCTCCCTGCTGAATGCCGACGTGAAAATATTGGCATTGGCGCTGGTGGCACGACTAAACCGTGCACTTCCGACTTTGGTGCATCCAGACCAGGTTGGATTTGTTCCGGGCCGCCAGGCGGCCGATTACATTAGGCAAATGTTGCAGGTGATTCACGTGGCCCGGCAGGATCCTCAACCTGCCCTATTAGTGGGAATTGATGCTGAAAAGGCATTTGACCGGGTCAGTTGGGGTTTTCTCTGGTGTGTGTTACAGGAGATGGGGTTTGGGCCCAATTTTGTACGTTGGGTTCGCTGTCTTTACCACGGCCCTACCGCATCCGTCCGGGTTAATGGGGGTCAATCTGGATGGTTTGCGCTGGAAAGGGGAACCCGGCAGGGATGCCCGTTGTCCCCATTGCTGTTTGCGCTGGTGATGGAGCCCCTGGCACAGAGCTTTCGTGAGCATCCTGATATTCACGGCGTCCAGGTGGGTACCTCTGAGTATAGAATAGCGCTTTTTGCGGATGATATCATTCTGTCACTGGTGGATCCGGTTACCTCTCTCCCAACTGCAATGTGGATTTTTGATGCTTTTTCGCAGGTCTCTGGGTTCAAAATCAATTATACGAAATCAGAGATTTTGAATGTCAGGGTTCCCGAGGTGGTTTGCCAACAATTGAAGGCTTCTTACCCTTTTCGCTGGGTATCAGGCGCTCTCCGCTATTCGGGTGTCAACTTGACGATTGATAGGGGTGCACTATTTAAAGCCAATTATGGGCCTTTAATTCAACAGGTGAAGCATGACTTGGAATCCTGGGCCAAACTATTGATCGCCTGGTTTGGGCGTATTGCGGTGGTAAAGATGGTGGTTGTCCCACGGTTTTTGTACCTTTTCCAGGTTCTTCCTATACCTTTAACTCGTGGGGTCTTGGCCACCTGGCAGGCCATGCTCATGAAATTTATATGGCGTTTTCGGCGCCCACGCATTGCGCGCCAGATTCTTTTTGCACACACACGTCACGGAGGTATGGGGGCACCCAACCTTCAGTGGTACTATGCAGCGGCACAGTGTCGAGCGGGGGTGGAGTGGATGGACACTGCTAGTACTAAACGTTGGGTACAAATGGAAATGCAGCTTTCGGGGGGTGTGAGATTGGGGGACCGATTGTGGCTTGGCCCCAAACTCCGGGGGTTTTCGCGTTCAAGTAACCCCTATATCTCTCATTCTGTTGTTGGGACCATTACTTGGGACCCCGTGGGGTGCTTCTGACCCCCCTGGCGCCTATTGTGGGTAATCTTTCTTTCCCCCCCGGGATGACTGATCCAGCCTTTCGATTGTGGGGCCATAAGGGCCTTAGTCGTGTCGGTCAACTCTTTGAGGACGGTACGATACGTTCTTTTCGCTCGCTTCGAGGTGAGTTTGAGCTTCCCGCCGGTCACTTTTATCAGTATACGCAGGTAACTCATTGGGTGCAGGATCGCGCGATTCGGTCGCAGGTTGCCCGCGAGCTGTCCGATATTGAACGCTTTTGTGAGGCATGTACTACTACAAAGGGCCTTACTGCTGCCCTGTATACACATCTTCAAACCCAGCAGACGCGACCAGGTACACATCGAGAACAGTGGAATCGCGAGCTGCAGTTAAATTACACTGAGCAACAGTGGGAGCAGCTTGAGGGTCGACTCTGGAAAAGTGCAGTGGCCGTTAATGCTCGTGAAACCAATTATAAATTGCTTTATCGCTGGTATATGACGCCGGTGCGGGTTGCCCGGGCTTATCCCGGAGCGTCTGGTCTGTGTTGGCGGAATTGTGGCCGGGACGGTAACATGACTCATGTCTGGTGGCTTTGCCCGCGTATACAGACATATTGGAGGGGGATCCAGTACCGCCTACAGCAACTGGTGGGGTTAACTATCCCCTGGGACCCGGGTATTTTCCTTTTTGGTGCTAATGTTCCTGGTGCACAGACTCCCCAGTTAGCGTTGATCCGTCATGGTCTACATGTGGCCCGCCTGGCCTTGGTTGCTGTTTGGAAGCAGACCTTGCCTCCAGCCCTTGCTAGTTGGCTAGAGCGGATGTGGGAGACTTATACTATGGAGCGGGGGGTGGCAGCTGGAAAATCACGAGTGCCACAATTTGAGCAAGTGTGGGAGCCTTTTGTTCTGAAGTATGGTTCACGCTCTTAAGATAATCTCTGCTTCTTTTTGTTCTTGGTGATACGGCCCCAACGATTTTTCCCTTTTTTTTTTTTTTTGCTGCGGAGTCTCTGGCTCTCTCTCCTCCCCCATGCGTAGCCTGTTGCGGTGGTGCCTCACACACTCCTTGTGGGTACCATGGATACTTTTGGGGTTGTTAGAAGCGGGGGGTGGTGGTAGGGGATGGGGGGGGGTAGAGGGGTTCTGAGAGGGGTCCTGAGGGGGGAGGGGAGGGGAGGGGGGGGTTGGAGGGTGGAGGGAACAGGACAGGAGTTTTTCTTTAATTTGGAGTCTTGTGGGTAGTAGGAGTGGGAGGGGAGGGGTGTAAGGGGGATAATGAGAACAAAGGGGGGGGGAGAAGAAAAAAAAATGAGGCCCTATTCATTTCATTCTTGGTTCAATGCAGATGTTCGTTTGTATATGTATGCTGTATACAGCCGATTTGGTTGTTATTTGTTGTACTTGTTTGCTGCCTTCTAATAAAAAAAAAAATAAAAATGAACTATATGCAATATCTTCAAAACGAGAGCCAATAATTTTTTTTTAATGTTATATTAGTGTTCAGCTCACTAAGATACTACAGATTAGGGCCTTTTAAAGTCAGTAACGATTTCAATGTTGACCAGTGAAATTAGCATGTACTTTTCATCTGCTATTTTTGTGAGTAGTCTGGGACAGAACAACACACATACTGTTTGAAATGATCTGTAAACTTGCTGTTTTCTCCAGGAACAAGCAAGAAGTCAATCCTCACATATGTGTGACGTCGGTGCAGACTGAGCCCTTGCAGAAGCATCTCCCCAGCTTTCAAAGAAAGCCTTTGGTAGATGCCACCACGCATACTTCCCGCCAAAGAATGTCATCTTACTCAGTCTCCTTTTTACTGCAAAGCCCAACAGACGTCTGTCTTTTTTCCTCGGAAAAAGTTGATCAATTTCATGCTGAAAATCCCTTTTTTCTTGTGTGTGTTTCACCTTTCCCTTTCCTGCCTCTGAGCTCACTTGCCTTGGCATCGCAGTTCAGAATTGTTTTGTAGGTTTTTCTCCCCAGTGCGATTTGCACCTTTTTTCATCCACTGGCCGCCTCGAGGGTCTTTAACCTCACTGGGGTACTTTTTCCCACAATGGCCAATGGGTTCAAGAAGGACCTGGAGTTCATATGGGCATGATTGGACACTCTTCAGGCCAAGGCCTTCCTTCCCTTGGACAGGGCAGGTCGCCTCGTGACTCTGGCCACCGAGGTGCAGCACCACCTGCAAGATCATATGGCATCCATATTCCATGTTTCCCCTGCCCGCCTCAAATTGAGGGCAGCCTAGTGGTGCCTCTGCTCCCAAGCAGACTCCAGGACAGAGTTCTAGTGACCCGCAAGTTGGCGGAGTTGCTCAACTGGTGTAAGGTCACACAGCACCTGCAGAAGGGTATGCCGTTCTAGCCCCTAGATCCCCAGAAGGTCCTTACAACAGATGCCTCCTTACTGGGCTGGGGTGCCCATTGCGAGGAACTTCACACACAGGGCAACTGGTCCCTAGTGGAGAGCCAGCAGCAGATCAGTCTGCTGGAGCTCAGGGACATTTATCTGGTGATCAGCCTTCCACCACCATCTGCAACAGTCAGTGCTGGTCCAAATGCACGATGTTCTACCTGAACAAACAAGGGGGCACAGGGCCTCATCACCTCTGCCAGGAGGCAGTAGTCCTTTGCTCATATGCGATCAGTCAAGGAATGCTCCTCAGAGCAGCGTACCTTCTGGGCCAGGACAGTGCCCTAAAGGACAGACTGAGCAGGGTCCTCTAGTTGCACAAATGGTGACTAGACCCCAAGGCGGCACAATGACTCTTCTGACTCTGGGACACTCCAAGGCTGGACCTCTTTGGCAGCCTGATGAATGCTCAACTGCCCCACTTCTGCTATCATCAACCGCACCCATCATGGGTGGCAGTGGATGCCTTCCTCATCCTGTGGTCAGAGGGCCTTCTGTATGCCTTCTTGCCCACACCACTAATTGCCTGGACCACCTTCAGGGTCCTACAGGTCAAGGCTTCTCTGATCCTGGTAGCCCCATGGTGGCCCAGGTAGCCTTGATTCCCTCTGCTGCTCTGCCCCTCAACTGAGCCTCCGGTCCCTCTGGGGAACGCTCTGGGATTATTGACTCAAGAGAAGGGTTCCCTCCTCCACCCCAACCTGGGGTCTCTGATGTTAACAGCTTGGCTATTGAATGGATAGCCTTGGCCCCCTTCAACTTCCCAAAAGAGGTAGAGGAGGTCCTCCTGGCTTCTTGTAAGGACTCCACAAGATGGATCTATGCTTTCAAGTGGCAGAGATTCTCTGTGTGGTGCGCAGAGCAGCAGACTGACCCGTTCTCTTGTCACATGCACACGGTGCTTCAGTACTTGTTTCATCTCTCACAAACTTGACTCAAGTCCAACTCCATCAGGGTGCACCTCAGCACGCTCTTTGTGCATCACCATTTTATTGAGGGTAAACCCCTCACTGCTCAAAGGGGCCTCCTGCTCTCTAAGCCTCCCATCCACTTGCCCCCAGCAGAATTGGACCTCAATGTGGTATTGATGCAGCTCACCAAGCCACCATTTAAGCCTCTGGCTACCTGCCACATGTGATACCTCTCATGGAAGGTCATCTTCTTAGTGGCGTTCACCTCTGCGCGCAGAGTCAGCAAGCTTCAGACCTTGGTGGCTGAGTCACCCTACACCAGATTCTGCAAGAACAGGGTCGTATTTTGAACCCACCCTAAATTCCTTCCGAAGGTAGTGTCCGCATTCCACCTTAATCAGGTGGTGCTGCTCCCCACTTTCTTCCCATGGCCCCACTCTGGCAAGGCAGCAGTCGTCCTCCATACTCCAGATTGTAAGAGGGCCCTGTCCTTTCTACTTTCAATGTACCCAGGGCCACCGCAAAACCACACAGCATTTTGTTTCCTATGTTCCCATCGACTGGGGGAGGCTGTTACCAAGTGGACCCTATCCCAGGTGGCGGACTGCATTGCCTTCACCCACAGTCACCCTGGGCTCTCGTTGGAGCACCAGGTCAGAGCACACTACATCAGGGCTATGGTGACCTCTGTTGCGAGCTTGGACTCTGTCCCTATGGCAGACATCTGCCAGGCCACCACCTGGTTCTCAGTCCACACCTTTACAGTTCACTACTGCCTGGAGAGGGTGTTCCGACAGGATAGTGCCTTTGGCCAGGCTGTACTCTGTAATCTCTTTGGGGTCTAGGCAACTCCTGCCCTCCGACCCTTCTGTGTTTAGGCTACCAGAGTGATGGTTCTCCCTGGACACTGGGGTCCTTAGAGTCTCTCCTCAAACTTGCTTGAGGCTACTCATGGCTGGGCCTTGTTTTTCTACATGTTCTCGGTAGCCTGTAGCTAGAGAGTCCCATATGTGTGTGACTTCTTGCTTGTTCCTGGAGAAAGCTTAGTTACTCACCTGTAACAGGTGTTCTCCAGGGATAGCAGGAATTAGTCCTCACAACCCTCCCTCCTCCCTGTGGAGTTGCTTTTTCTTTTTGCCATCTTCTTTTATCGGGTCTAGCTATGTCATTTGAGTGAGTACGATGGCACCCTTGGGCGGGAAGGGGACCATGCATGCGTGGTGGCATCTCCCAAAGGCTTTCTTCTAAAGGTGGGGAAATGCTTCCACGAGGGTTCCATTGGTGCCAATGTCACCCATATGTGAGGACTGAATCCTGCTGTTACTGGAGAACACCTGTTATAGGTGAGTAACTATGCTTTACTCCCATGACCTTAAAACACAGACAGAAATGCCTTTTTTAAAAAAATAGCTGAAATTACATTTACTATGGAACACATGTAATTTCATCTGTATTTGAGGAGGGCACTTTTCATCAGCAACACATCCTCGCAGATGGATCATGTGACTTCCATCTTGTGTCAGCATATAATATCCCATTCTGTTCAAGAAAAAATGTTCAGACCGGTGCTACAAATGCCACTGGTCCTTCAGCTCCTCACTTATTTTACCAGCATAAAGCAGGGACATATTATGGATCACTTCTTAGCTGATTAGTACGCTAGCAGTCACCTAACCTCTTTATTTCACTACTGAAGTGCCATTTGCCCTCTAATTTGCTTCTTTACTGGGGCCAGTAAAACAGTCCGTGGGCATGGTGGGGGGGGGGGGCATTACCCCCCCCCCCCCCAACATGCTGCCCTTACTAGGCTGGAGTCAGGACTTAGGAGGAGGAAGTGAAGGTGTTGGTAAAGTGGAAGCTACATCCAGTGGTGGACCTACATTTTTGGGGCTAAGCTTGAACTGTTATGGGGCCCCTTCACAACCAGCAATGAAATCTGGGTAACCACTGTTATCTTCTTCAGTGAGGTTGTTCCTTGACAGATCACCACAAATTTTTTAAAAATTTAAACACTACATCTCAGAATGTTTATTCGTTTATGGCTAGCCTACATGATACTTTAATAACCTTTTAATTTTTATTTTAACTATTATTTTGTATTGAATTACACTATATTATTTTTTTTTAAAACCTTCTCATACAGTAGACCCAAACTTTTTAAGCAATTAGTTTCACAGTAGATCTGCCCCTGGCTACATCACTGCAAACAGTCAATCTGGGACTTGGGACTATCTAAAGTTTGGCTTCCTGCTTTTTTTCTCACACTGCCTGCCTGCTGGTGCTTCTCTTCAGTTTTATGTTCCCATACTTGAGCTCTGGCTCTGGCTCTGACTTTAGCTCTGATCACCCTTCACTGCAATCACCACCACTTCAAGGAGGGCTGCCTGCCTTTTGCTGCTCCCTGCCTGCCTTTTGCTGCTCCCTATCTGCCACCACTGGCTGCTACCATCTCCTGCCACTATTTATTTATTTTTATTTTATTTGCACAGTTTTTATATACCGCCCCTTCCAGAGATCAGGGGCTGTTTATATGGAACAACAAGTTACATAGAACAGATAGAAAATTATTTACATTCATAGATGAAATCACCTTCACCCTAAATCACCCCACCCAACACGTGGAAGATGAAAGCATAGTAAGGCATTTTAGAGCCTTCAACAAAGACTCATTCATAGATGAAATCATTCCACAACTCCAGCAGGAATGTGACACCCTTGATCTAAGCATAGAGAAATGGAACTCCATAATATCTAATGCAGCATCAGCCCCTACGAGCACAAGTGATATCAGAATAGCAAAGTGCACCCTCCGAAGACTGGAGAGAAAATGGAGACGGAACAAGTCGCATAACTACCTGACACAATACAGAGCCAAGCAACTGGAATATAACAATCTGATAAATGAACGTAAACAGCAGCACCATACCAACCTAATCATGAAATCTGTTAACAGACCAAGAGAACTCTTTAGTATTGTCCAAAAGCTCACTAAGGACACCACACAGCACTGTACCCACCATCTTGACCCACAGGAATTTGCGGACTATATGAAATTGAAAAACACCACCCAGACATGTTACATCACACCACAGACAGATGACCATGAAATGAAAGAGCAACATCAAATCTGGGAAGACTTCAGCATACCATCAACACTTCAAGTAGAGGATATATTAACTGGACTCAACACGACAACCTCACCGTCAGACCCATGCCCAGTGGCTTGGCTCAAAGCCACAAGAAGCCAGCTCTCCCATCACATTCACAAAATCATCAAAAATTCACTCCAACAAGGATGCATGCCACAATCCCTGAAGCACGCCATGATACGATCAATACTTAAAAGCAACAACCTAAGCCCATCTGAACCAAAATCATACCGTCCCATCTCCAGCCTACCATTCCCTGCGAAAATCGTTGAAAAGGCAGTACAATGGTAACTTCAGGATCATATTGACATGAATGCCCCACTGGATATCCATCAGCATGGCTTTAAATCCCAGCACAGTGTGGAAACACTACTCACTTCCCTCTTTGACAATCTCCTAAGAGGTATAGATAACATAAAGAATGGATTCCTGCTAGTGTTCATGGACATCTCGGCAGCTTTTGACACAGTATCCCACGCCATATTACTGCAGCGCCTTCAACAGATAGGATTACGCAAGAATACCCTGAAGTGGTTTACTTCCTACTTGGAAGATCAAACGCAACAAGTCAAATGCGCCTAAAATAAATTATTGCAGTTCCCCATCATGCAAGGAATACCACAAGGTTCAGCCTTGTCATCAATGCTCTTTAATATTTACATCCAACCCATATGCAACATCATCAAGTGCCACAAGCTCCACTATCACATCTATGTTGACGACATCATGGTGTATGCTCCAATCAACCTACTAACACTTAACACCATAACAATAACCAGATGCCTTGAAGACATGAATGCCTGGCTGACAGCCAACAACCTGACGGTCAACTATGATAAAACCGAGGCAATGTTCGTCACCAGGAGCCCCACCTTCATTCCACCACAAAGTATCAGCATTCTAAACAAACACATAGTAGTCAAAGATGAAGTTAAGTACCTGGGCATCACAATGGACAGAGCTCTGAACATGAAATCCCACATCACCAAAACCGCAAATAAGGCCTATCAACGTTTAAAGACCATAAGAAGGATCAAGCCATTACTCTGCCAGGACCACTTCCGCACAGTGTGCCAACCACTCATCACACCTCTTCTTGACTACAGAAACTCGTTATATCAAGGCCTCCCTCAGCAGACCTTACACCCGCTCCAGATGGTGCAAAACACTGCAGCACGCATCATTACAGACACTCCAAGAACTGAGCACATCACCCCCTTCTTAAAGCAACTGCATTGGCTACCAATGGTGGCCAGAGCAAACTATAAAACAATACTGATCATCTTTAAAATCATCCACCATCTCTTGGCCAGATGCACTCCAAGATATCATAACAAGGGATAACAGCAATAGACCAAGAAGGACCAATAACATCAACATGATCGGCACACCCGCAGGATACCACAAAACTAATCAAACTACTTCAAGAAGAGCTCCCACACTTCTAGTGTCCACACTTTGGAACTCTCTCCCAACAAACCTGAGGGCATTAAATGATGACATAGACTTCCACAAGGCCCTTAAAACCCTGATCTTTACAGAAACCTATGAGCGGACAGAAACCTATGAACAGACAGACAACAGTCTCCATCCAAACGGTAATGCAACTACCTCCGCCAAAACGATACCCACTCAACCCAACTAGACATACAGTTCACTGTATAATATTGTTAAGTACCCTCATGTTATATGTAACCCTCCAATTGTGCTATGTAAATGTTGTTAAATATGGCATGGGATTTCGTCTATGAATGAGTCTTTGTTGAAGGCTTGATGGAACAGGGTAAGGCCACAACACCAACAATCACCACGATCGGGGTTGAGCGGAGGCCCGAGGCTGCGTCCCGCCTCCAGCGGCCGGCATCAGGGCTCGCGGGCTTGTGGCCCTTTAAAAGGAGGGTGCCATCGGGTGCGCCCATGCCTGAGGGCCTCGCCAGAGGGCCCTTTGGCCGTGGCCCTTAGGTGTAGAGCCGGAAAAAAAAAAGGAACAATCAGCGCGATCGACGCTAGAGATCCGCCTTTGGACAGCAATCCTGCTGTAAATATATTATTGCTGCATAGCCTGCAGATTCCACTACTACCTAGCTGCTAGCTCACTAATATCTCATTGCTGTAAAGATAACATACACTGCATAGACTATTGACTCTATTATTACCCCATTGCTTGTTTGCTACCCACTGCCTGTAAACATACTACATAGCGTTTAGACTCCATTACTAATACCTCATTTCTGAAAATAACATATGCTGCATAGCCTACTGACTCCATTATTACCCCATTGCTTGTTTTCTACCTCACTGCTTGTATATAACATACTGCGTTGCTTGTTTGCTACCTCACCGCTTGTAAAATAACATACTGCATAGTGTGTAGACTCTATTACTAGTATAAAACTACATGCAAGTAGGAGAGACAGAACAAAGAGACCAAGCAATTTTAGAGACAAAAGATAAGCTCAAACACCCACCACAACTGGGCCACAATTCAAGCCGATCCCAGGTCAGTAAATTGCAAAAATGCACTCCACTCCCCACTACCTCATTGCCTGCCTTACACTCTTCCACACCATCACAGCCTACACACAGAGCATCGGACCCAACGGACAAATCCCCTTGCTCTACCTACACACCACCCAGCCTGTATGGACGCCCCAATGCACCAGCATGGGACAACTCCAGATATGGTCTTTATTCCAATGCACTTGGTGGAACAGGGTAAGGCCACAACACCAACAATCACGCCGGTACCTTGGTCAGATCATCATGTGATTGACTTCACCTTGACTCTAAACAACTCCACCCAACACGTGGAAGATGAACGCATAGTAAGGCATTTTAGAGCCTTCAACAAAGGTTCATTCATAGACGAAATTACATCATAGACTTCCGCAAGGCCCTTAAAACCCTGCTCTTTACAGAAACCTATGAACGGACAGAAATCTATGAGCAGACAGACAACAGTCTCCACCCAAACAGTAATGCAACTACCTCCGCCAAAACAATACCCACTCAACCCTTGTGGCTGAGGCTCCATACACCAGGTTCTACAGGAACAGGGTGTTTCTCCGCACACATCCCAAGTTCCTATCAAAGGTGGTCTCGGACTTTCATCTCAATCAGGACATAGTCTTCCCAACCTTCTTCCCGAAACCACATGCTAACCAGGCATCGGCAGTGTTACATACCCTCGACTGCAAGAGGCTCTTGCCTTCTATCTGCAGCGTACCCAGGTTCATCGCAAGTCCAACCGGCTCTTTGTTGCCTACAATCCCAATCGCCTGGGGCAGGCAGTCACCAAACGCACCATTTCCATCTGGGTAGCGGACTATATTGCCTTTGCCCAAGCAAAGGTGGGCGCCCCACTGGATTGCGGGTCACCGCACACAGCATCTGAGCCAAGGTGGCTTCGGTGGGCTCACTGCACTCAGTGCCTCTAACGGACATCTGCTGGGCTGTGACCTGGTCTTCAGCGAACACTTTCGCTGTACACTACTGCCTGGAGAGGGAGTCCCGCCGGGACAGCGCCTTCGGCCAAGCTGTACTCCATAACCTGTTTGGGGTATAAGCAACTGCCCTCCGACCCTTCTTTGATGGCTACCGAGAGCTTCGCCCCGGGGACCTGAAGACTCGGGCTCCTTCGGGCATCGACTTCTGCTCACAGCCTTGCAGAGGCATTTTTTGGTTACCGGCCGGTAGCCTGTAGCTGGGGAGTTCCATAAGTAAGGATTGACTTCCTGCTTGTTCCTGGAGAAAGCGTAGTTACTCACCTGTAACAGATGTTCTCCAGGAACAGCAGGAATCAGTCCTCACTACCCTCCCACCTCCCCTGAAGAGTTGCAATTTTTTCCTTCCCTTGCCATCTGCTTAGTAGGGCTCTAGCTAGGAGACTGGCACCCTTAGATGGGAAGAGGACCATGCATGCATGGCAGCAATCCCAAAGGCTTTCTTTGAAAGCTGGGGAATTGTTCCATGCGGGCTCCATCGGTGCCGACGTCACCCATAAGTGAGGACTGATTCCTGTTTTCCCCGGAGAACACCTGTTACAGGTGAGTAACTACATTGTTCCTGCCACTGCTGTGCAGCCCAGATAAGGTTGAGAGGCTTGTGCATGTTATCTAGTGCTTGCCTTCGAGGCATAAGTCCAACCTGATCCATCCCACTAGACCTAGGATTGCTTTGTTCAACTGGGTGACCAGCACCTTTGCTAGCAATTTAACATCTAATTTAGCAGGGAGATGGGACAATATGAGGCACACACTTGCTGGTCTTTCCCTTCTTTGGGGATCAAGGAAATCCCTGTCCATCCAGTTGTCTCAGTCAGCGACTCCCCCACCCTTGGCAAATTGAAGAGTCGCCCCCAAAGGAGCTAGCAAAGGTTCCCCAAAATACCTATAAAATCTGGCAGTAAACCCATCCAGTCCTGGTGCTTTATCAAGTTTGAGCACTTCAATTGTGCCCTGGATTTCATCAAGACTAATCTCTCAGTCTAGCTCTGCAGCCTCTCCCAGCTCCATTTTAGCCAAGGGCTTCTAAAAAGATAGCCCCACCCCTTCTTCCGCTTTACCATATTCAGTGCATATAGACATGTTGGGTAATTTCTTGAGGCCACCAGCCTCTCATGGGCTCTTAGGAGGCATGTTTCTTGTAACATAAAGACTGAGGCCTGCTGCTTCTGAAGCTCTTTATAGAGCTTCTGCCGCTTAAATTGGGAATTCAGCCCTCTGACGTTGAGGGTCACCACTCTCCACCCTTTACCTACCCACAGCTCTAACCTCCCACCCCAACCCCCTCACCCCTCTTCCCCCACCCCTCCCTGCCACCCCAACAGCTCACCTTGCAACCTCAAAAAGCATGGGCTGCTACCACTGTCGCAAAATGACTGGACCCTGCCGGCTGCTCCCCACAGCACCCCTTCACTGACCCCCATAACCCCTGCTCCCCAAGTGCCCCCCTCATCCCCCCACCTTACCCAATACCCCTCGTCCTACTCCCTTTATGACATGCTCACCTTTCCCCCCCCCCCCATCCTCGCACCCCACTTGACCCAAACATGCTCACAGTCCCAGGCTCATATTGGCCTCATTCTTTACACTCCCCCACCACAACAACTCCACATATCCAACAAAACATCTGTCAGACATCACTTATCCCACCTATACTAAGGGAATTTCCCAACCTTCCATCCCCTTATTTTATTTTTATTTTTTTCCATTTTAAATTTTTATTAACCATTTCGGTGAAAATTTACAAATCTCTGGCTTTCACAACTTTGTACAATTTCCATAACACTTCCATATGCTAACAGATATAGTCCCTTTTTATGCTTACTCCCTGCCTTTAAGCTCCTCCTTATAATATTCCCACTCCCCCCTCCCCCGCCCCCTCCCCTCTCACTCTTCATTCATCCGCTCTTCTCCCGCTCTGTCATTCCCGTGTCAGTATCCCCTCCCTTTTCACCCTATCACCGTTCAGTCTTCCTGATTGCCTGCATCTATAGCCCCTCCCGCCTTCTTCCACTGCCCTCCCCCTCTCTCAGTCTTCCATGTTTCCAGCCACTTACACACTCTCTTCCATTTTTCCTCACTTGTCCCCCCTTTCCCCCGCCGCAGCTCCGTCAATCTGTGCATCAAACACACCTCTGTCACCCTTCTAACAAAGCCTGCCAGTTGTGGTCTTCCCCACCCCACCCAGTGCTGTGCTATCTCACATCGTGCTACTATACAATGATGGAGCACGCCACTATCCCTTTTTGGAATATTGTCCTTTAATTGATGCAGTAAGCAAATCTCTGGTTTCCTTTGCAAGCGGTATCCTTCATGTTATATATCATATCTAAAATCTCCATTCAGTAAGCTTGTATCCATTCACACTTCCCCCACATATGCAACCAATCCCCTCTTTCATGATATCCCCTCCAACATTGGTCATTATGTCCCCTTCCAGCTCTCTCTTTCTGTACTAGAGTCCAATACCAGCGGAACAGTACTTTGTAAGCATTCTCTTTTACCTGTGTGGCAATAGAGAAACTTGCCACTGTCTGAATTATCTTGTCCCATACCTTCTCGTTTCAGCTCACCCCCAAATCTTCCTCCCATTTTAAGATATATCCCAATTTGCTTTCCCCACCCTCCATTAATCCTTTGTAAATCCTCGACAAAACTCCTTTTCGCCCTACGTTCCCTGTGCAAAGTGCTTCAAATCACCCCCTGTTTTCCCAAAGGTCCTTCCACACCTTTTGCTGTCGCACAAAATGGCTCAATTGTATGTATGCATAGTAATCACTATCCCCCAATCTGTATAGATCCTTAATGCCCTCAAACTCCTTACTCACTATTTGAGAGATGTGTGATAGCCCCGCCTGTGCCTATCTGCGCAGAATATGTACCTCTGGTCCCTGTCCCTTCTCAAAACATGCCTCCAATGTCATGCCCTGTGTATATCTTTTATCTTGTACTAATATTTTTCTTTTTTTGTTTCCACACTTGCAAGCTATGCGCTATTAGGGGATTTTGGTGTATCTCCAGGAACAAGCAGGAATAAGTCCTCACATATCGGGTACGTCGGTACCGACGGAGCCCGTGCGGGAAAGCTCCCCAGCTTCTTAGAATAGAAGCTTTTGGGACCTCCCACTGCACATGCGCACTGCCTTCCCGCCTTCCTGAACAGCTCTCCTCAGTTTCTCTTTTTCCGCGGAGCCAGCAGGTCGTGTTCCTGTCACCGCTGAAGAAATTGTTATGTTATTTGTGTCTTTAGACCGCGTACCTGCCTTCCCCATACCGATACCGGTATCGCCGGTCTTTTCTTTCTTTCTTTAAAAAATTATAATTCTTTTTTTCTTATTTTTTAGCTTTTTGGTCACTTCAGAGAGGCCTCTCGGCCTACTCAATTTCTCCTCATGGAGAAGCCAGCCCCTGGATTTAAGAAGTGTACCAAATGTAATGCTGTTATTTCAGTCACAGACACCCATGACTGGTGTCTGAAATGTTTGGGGCCTGACCATTCCATACCGGACTGCCCATCTTGCTCCCACATGTCTAAACGTGGGCTGCAGAACCGGGCCAACAAATTCCATGTGCTGTTTGCTTCAGAGAATACAGCATCACAGTCATCCAGGTCTTCTTCTCCGGATGGATCTCAGGTAACCAAACCTTCTGTGGGCAAGTCCTCAAAGAGCAAATCTCCTTCAAAGCATCGAGAGGCTCTTAGCTTAGAACTTGAGGACCCTGCCCCAGCCAAACAACCCCGGCGGGAAGTCCAACTTCCAAAAACGCCAATTCAGGGGTCTCAGGTTGATATCGATGCTACGGCCTCGACAGATCACCTGTTAGCCTGCTCTGGGGTACCGGGTCACTCCGGTACCGACATCCAGGCAGCTATGGCGTCCATGGGCGATACTGTACAGTCCATGCAGCAGGCCGTCATGGCTTTCATTAAAGCTGCAACGCCATCGGTTCCGCTTTCAGCGGTTCCGGGCCCGATACCGGTATCGTCCGCCATGCCGGTATCGAGGCCGTCCACCTCCAAACGCAAGTCGGTACCGTATGGGCTTTCGCTCCATACCGGTTCCATACCCGATACGCCCGATATCGATACCGATCGGTACGCGTATCGTGCGTTAGAGGAAAGCACCGATTCCTCTGAGGATTTTCACTCCTCTGATGATTCTGCTGAGTTTTCACTCAACTTACCTGAGGAGCCCTCTTCTCCTAAAAGGAGAATGTCCCCCTCCAGAGGATTTGTCCTTCCAGGACTTTGTTTTAGATATGGCTACAGCCCTTTCTATTACCACATCCTCTGAAAAGGAACCCAGATCCAAAAAACTGGATATTTTGGGATACTCAAAGGCCCCTAAGGAGGCAGTTACCCTGCCTATCCATGAAATCCTTCAAGAACAACTGATGGATTTCTGGGAAAATCCTTTGACTTTGTCTCCTTATTCCCGTAGGTTGGACACCATGTATAGGGTCCCTCCTTCTCCTGGTTTCCAAAAGACTCAATTGCCCCACCACTCTATTGTGGTGAAGTCTGCAATGAAGAAGATTAGGAGTACCAAAAGGCACTCTTCCACCCCTCCAGGACGGGAATGTAAGACTTTGGACTCTTTTGGTAGGAAAATTTTCCAGGCTAGTATGCTTATAGCCAGGATTAATTCCTACAGTCTCTATATGGGCATGTTCCTGGAGGAACTTGCCAAAAAGGTGCGGCATTTTGCCCCCTTTATCCCTGAGGATAAAAAGCAGGGATTCCTTTCCCTAGTGAAACAACTCTTAGAGGTTTCTAAGTTCTCTAATAGGGCAGCATATGATTCCTTTGAGGGAGCCAGTAGGGCTTCGGGCATTGCTATTGCAGCCCGACGTCTTGCTTGGCTCCAGGCCTCTGATCTGGAACCTTGGGTTCTAGATGGCTTACGGAATCTGCCCTGTACAGGTGAGAACTTATTTGGGGAAGAGTGGCAAATCAAAGCCACCCAGATGGATGCTGAAAATGCCACCTTGGAAAGACTTTCAAAGTCCACTTCAATTCCTACTAAGAAAAAGTCTTTTAAAAGGCCTTACTATAAGAAGGCCAGAGTTGCTTCAAATACTGGCCAGCAGTCTTCTCAACCTCGCTATACTGCTAAGCGTCAGCAATCCAAACAAGCACGAGCTAAGCCTGCAGCAGCTACTGTAGCTCAGCAGGCTCCAACCCCTCAGGGGTTTTGACTTGCTCCTAGGGAACTTGCCACTTCTGGTTCTAACACAACCAGAACCTCTCACCATACCCGGAAGGTTGGTTCACTTTGCTCCCAGATGGGAACAAATCACAACAGAACAATGGACCCTCTCTATCATTCGAGAGGGTTACAAACTTCATTTCTCCAGCCTTCCTCCCCATCATATGGTGAGACCATTCAATTCTCCCCCATCTCTCCTAACCCTGTTGGGTCAAGAGGTTTCCTCTCTTCTTGCCCAAGGGGCCATAGAAGAGGTTCCTCTTCCTCAACAAGGGTCCGGTTTCTACTCCCCTTATTTTCTCATTCCAAAGAAGACAGGGGGATTCAGACCAATCCTAGATCTGAGAGAATTGAACAAATTTCTCTTCAAGGAGAAATTCAAAATGCTGTCTCTCGGCATTCTCCTTCCTTACCTCCAGGGTCAGGACTGGCTTTGTTCTCTAGACCTACAGGATGCGTATACACATATACTCATCCATCCATCCCACAGAAAGTATCTTCGCTTTCTGTTTCAGGGAAAAAATTTACAATACAGAGTACTCCCCTTCGGTCTAGCCTCTGCTCCAAGAGTATTCACAAAATGCATGGCAGTCGTAGCCGCATTTCTAAGAGGCATGGGAATCTTTGTCTTCCCATATCTGGACGACTGGCTCATCCGAGCTCCAACTCAGTCACAGGCCCAGATTTCCCTGGACCACACAAGGAGCCTTTTGCAGTATCTGGGACTGGTAGTAAACCTTCCCAAGTCCCAACTCATCCCTACTCAATCTCTAGAATTCATAGGGGCCCAGTTGGACACCATCACTGCAAGGGCCTACCTTCCACATGTTCGAGGCCAGCGCCTCCTGAGTTTGGCCTCCCAAGCTCAGTCCAGCACTCACTTGACAGCCAGGGAAATGCTACGCCTACTGGGTCATATGGCCTCCACAGTGCATGTGGTGCCCTATGCTCGTCTTCATATGAGAGCAGCTCAATGGACCCTGGCCACTCAGTGGACTCAGGCGTCAGGAGCGCTCTCAGACCAAATACAAACCTCCGATCGTCTGTTTTGGTCCCTCCACTGGTGGACTTCCACCAAGAATCTGTTGTTGGGGGCTCCATTTCAACCATTGCTACCCCAAGCAACCCTCACAACAGATGCCTCCCAAACAGGGTGGGGAGCCCATCTGCAAACTCTCTCCACTCAGGGCACTTGGTCTCTACAGGAGACCACCCTTCATATCAATCTTCTGGAACTGCGAGCAATTTACCTTGCCCTCAAGGTCTTCCACTCCCTCCTAGCCAACCTCACTGTCCTAGTTCAGACGGACAATCAGGTGGCCATGTTTTACATAAACAAACAAGGAGGGACGGGCTCTCTGTCGCTTTGCAACGAAGCTCTAAGACTATGGGCCTTCGCCAGAGAGCATCAGATTCACCTGCTAGCAGTGTATCTCCCAGGAGTTCAAAACTCTCGGGCAGACAGGCTCAGTCGAGTTCTGCTGCCACACGAATGGTCCCTACATTTGGACCAAATAAACCGAATCTTTCAGGAATGGGGGACCCCGGACATAGACCTCTTTGCAAGTCCGTGGAATGCCAAACTTCCCCGGTTCTGTTCCAGAACTCCGTGTCAGGGAGCTCAGGCTACGGACGCCTTTCTCCTGAATTGGAATCAGGCATTCCTATATGCCTTTCCACCCATTCCTTTGATTCCCAAGACTCTGTTCAAACTCCAGAGGGATCATGGAACTATGATCCTCATAGCTCCACGCTGGCCACGCCAAGTGTGGTTCCCTCTACTTCTACAGCTCTCCCAGGGATCCTACTTGGATCTGGGAGCTGCGCCAGACCTCCTGTCTCAGGAGGAGGGGACTTTGTGGCACCCAAACCCCAAATCCCTTCACCTCAGTGCTTGGTTACTGAAGGCTTAAGCCTTCAAGACTTTCATCTTTCCCAACCAGTGAAAGATATCCTTTCTGCCTCTAGGAAACCCTCTACCAGGCGTTCCTATGCTTTCAAATGGAAACGTTTTTCCATTTGGTGTGCTCAGCAGGGTCTTGACCCTCTGGCACTTCCTTTGAATTCTCTTCTTGATTATCTCCTGCATCTATCCAATGCAGGCCTCAAGACGAATTCGGTAAGAGTCCATTTAAGTGCTATTGCAGCATCCTTGAAACATATAAATGGACAACCTATCTCCTCTCATCCTCTTGTTGCAAGATTCATGAGAGGCCTGACTCTCACTAAACCTCCCATCAGACCACCCCCGGTCGCATGGGATTTGAATCTAGTGCTCGGTCAACTTATGAAGCCACCTTTTGAGCCAATGTTTTCCACCTCCTTGAAATTTCTTTCCTGGAAGGTCATCTTCCTCATTGCAGTCACTTCGGCTCGCCGCATCAGTGAGCTGCAGGCTTTAGTGGCTAATCCACCTTACACAAGATTTCATCATGATAAGGTGGTCCTTAGGACGAATCCCCACTTTATGCCTAAAGTGGTCTCGCCTTTTCATCTTAATCAAGAGGTATATCTACCTGTCTTTTTTCCAGCTCCTCATGCATCCAATGCAGAGAGGAACCTTCATACTCTGGATTGTAAAAGAGCTCTCGCTTTTTACCTTAATAGGACTCAGCCACATCGAAAGTCTTCTCAACTTTTTGTGGCCTTTGATCCTTCCCATTTGGGACTTCCAGTCTCCAAGCGTACACTTTCCAATTGGATTGCTCAGTGTATTTCTTTTGCTTACCAGAGCAAAAACATTTCTCTGGAAGGCCATGTCACTGCTCACAATGTGAGGGCCATGGCAACTTCTATGGCTCATCTGCACTCTGTTTCCATAGATCAGATCTGTCGAGCCGCTACCTGGGCCTCGGTTCATACCTTCACAGCCCATTACTGTTTGGACAAGGACTCCCGCCGGGATGCCTTGTTTGGCCAGGCTGTCCTCAAGCACCTGTTCCATTCCTAAACAACTCCTGCCCACCTTCCCAGAATGGATGCCTGAGATCCATACGAAGATGGCGAACCTTTACAGGGGATCCCATGCATCTAAGCTAGGGAGTCCCCATATGTGAGGACTTATTCCTGCTTGTTCCTGGAGATAGCACAGTTACTTACCTGTAACAGGTGATCTCTGGGAACAGCAGGAATTAGTCCTCACAACCCACCCACCTCCCCTAGGAGTTGTATCTTTTATCTATCTATCTTCCTGTCCTCTCTCTGTTGACTCAGCTATAAACTCGAAACTGAGGAGAGCTGTTCAGGAAGGCGGGAAGGCAGTGCGCATGTGCAGTGGGAGGTCCCAAAAGCTTCTATTCTAAGAAGCTGGGGAGCTTTCCCGCACGGGCTCCGTCGGTACCGACGTACCCGATATGTGAGGACTAATTCCTGCTGTTCCCAGAGATCACCTGTTACAGGTAAGTAACTGTGCTTTATTTTCTGAAATATTACTCCCCCTCCATACTAATTTGTCCAGGCTCTCTCCCCTTATTGAATCTTCTTCCATTTGAACCCATTGTTTATGTGTTCCGTGGAGCCACTCATATATTGTTTTCAGTTGCATTGCCTCAGTATTTCCTAAAGTTAGGCACCCCTAACCTTCCCTCTCCTTTAGCTCTTTGCATTACAGCCATCGCTACTCGCACCCATCTATTTTGCCAAATGAACCGATTAACGATTCTTTGTAACTGTTTTAGCTTGCTAGGCAGCACCTTTATTGGTAGTGTCTGGAATAGAAATAAGAATCGTGGCAAGAGCATCATTTTTATTGTGGCAATCCGTCCGAACCAGGAGAGATATCCCCTCCCCCACCCATCCAACAATCTCTCTACCTGCCCAAATAGCTTCTGATAATTCAGCTTTTCCTTATCGTCTCTCCGGGCCCGTCCAGGAACAAGTGGGTTGTCAATCCCCTTCAGCAACTGAGGACTGATATCTCAAACTTTGAAGAGCTGGCATCTGGCTCCCTCTGCTGGCCACTTTCAGTCTTTTCAGTCCTCAGCAGCTGAAGGACGTGTTCCTGGCTGGCTCCCCCCTTCAGATGTTTAAGGCTTCGAGAATTTTTATTTCTTTGATTTCTTTTTGGTGTTTTCAGAACCAGGGATCCTAGCAGGGTTCCTTTCAGTAGCAGTTGCTGCCGACAGCTTTTTATCGGCGCTCAGAGGCACGGAGCTGAAGAGGCAGGGCCTGTCTCAATTTCAGCTCCGGAGGGTACAGAAGAGAGCAGAGCGGTGCTGGGAGCTCCAGATACCTGCCTGCTACCCCCGTTGAGCAGCTTCCTTCCCCGCTAGCGGCGGGTGTTAAGAGCTGAAGGAAGAACGTCTTTTCTTCTTAAGGTTGGTCAGTTTTCAGCACCTTAGTAGTTTTGTGGGTTCGGCGACCATTTTCTTTCTTCTCAGGGGGCTTTGTTTTTCCCGCGGCACTTCTGAGGGCCGGTTTCGCGATAGATTTGGCTGAGTTTTTACAGTTGCTTCGGTGGCTCGGCTGGCTTTTTTGGGCCTCTTGGGCATGGAGCCGACCGTAGCGGCAGGCCTTCTCAGCGGTTCATTTTGGCGGGAACAGATCCCGGGCTGCTTCTGCGTCCATAGCCGGGTCTCTTCAAGTTAAGGTGACTAATGTTATGAGGAAGGGGCGAAAGCTCTCTCTTTTTCCTCCGTAAAGTAAAAATCTTGTCCTCGGGAGCCCGTGTCTCTGTCCGAGCAGGGCAGTTGGTGCACTACATAACTACATACATGATTGGATACAGGGCTCTCTTTACCATTGTTATCCTGCTCCCGGTACCGATTAAAGGCAGCGTTAGTGCTGTTCCTCTCCGGTGCTGTAGCCGTGTTTTTCGCTTTGTGGCGTCTAAAGGCTGAGCCTTCCTCACCAGAGACTGGGTCTCCGGAGCAGAGGACTCATCCCTGGGAGTCCCAGGGGTATTTTCCCTTTAATGATATATTTTGTATATTATACAGCGTTTTGGAAGACCCTGCTTGAGACCAAGAAATAGTGGTCATATATTTTTATTTTCCATTCCTCTCGGGTGTAACACTAGCTCAGCTGTCACATACACCTTTCTGGCTCTCATGTTCCCTGGCTATCTTCTCAGCATTTTTATGGTTCGACTGCTGTATCTGCCTTTAAGGTCTTTGTTTTGTGCCTAAGGTTTTGTTTTCCAATGGTATTTCTATGGTCCTTCCATTTGGCTGTGACCTGCTTCTTTCTGTGATTCTCTATAAGGCTCTGGAATTGGGCATAACGTTTTCTCAATTGAAACGTTTTCCTTTTATAGTTTTCTGTTTTATATGCTTTTTGGCACTTCCATTGTGGTAGTGTTGCATTAAGTGGCTCTTCCCTTTGCCAAGTTTGCTGTCTCTGTTAGGCTTTAACAATTTTCCTGGGTAAACCCGGAGTCTTTCCTTTCAGCTAGCTGAATGGAGGAATAGCCTCGTGCTAACAGCACCAGCCTAACACCCCAGAAATCTGGGTTCATTTCGCATTGGGTTTCCTGGTGGCCGTGGGCCAGTCACGTTACCCTGGAGGAAAAGGCCTGGCAATTTACTTTGCTGTTCTTCAGGCACGTGGGGTAGCCTAGTAGTTCGAGCGCCAGCCTACCATCCAGATGATTGGATTTGCTTCCCACCGACACTTCTTGTGCTCTTAAGCAAGTCACTTTGCCCTCCATTCCCTCAGCGGAAAAGGCCTGGCAATTCCTACAGGCCAATTAGCTTTAATGTATCTGCATGCCCATTTCTATATGGGTGTGGTCTTCTCTGGTTGGGTGGCTATTTTTTTTCTGTTCCTTTTATTGGTCTGTCCAAGGCACTTTTTGGCCTTAGTTCGTTACCTTCTTCCTTGGTCTAGGTGGTTTCTGGCCTTTCTTCTTTTTCTGGGCATCTTTCCACGATTTGGGTGCTTTTCATATTGGCCTCTCTATGGTTAAGTTCGCTATAGGTGGGGGCCATTTTGTCGTTCCCTGATGGGGTTGACAATTCATGGTCCGTACAAGGTACATGCATCGATTACGGATCCTAGGGGCCTGCGGGGTCACCGAGCCCAACAGCCATATAATTCGATACCTACAGCTGAAATTGCAACACAGGTCCACTTTCTCCGTAATTTGTCTTGGGTGGTCCAATGATCCCCGCACTGACGCGGCCGTCAGTGAAAGTTATGGTAAAGGGGAGACAAACTCCTTATTGCTACTGCGGCAGTGAGCTTTCATACCTGCTAGAACTTCAGCTGGTCCCCTCTTTTACTTAAGGGCAATGTTTTAGCAAACGATGCTGGAATGATTTAGGGGATTTCGAGTGTTTGCTTCTGCAAGGCTTCAGGTCGGGCCACCAGTGCTCCCTGTGAGCAGGCTGAAGCGACAGTTGGTCGGGTCTGCATCATAGGGTACAGAGGCTTCCTCTGCCGCAGGGGGGGTTGGGCTCCCTTGCGCTTAACTCAGGAGTCTTGCGTGCGGTAGTTGAGGCAGCTGTCTGGGCGGCTTCTGTTTCCAGAGGTTCTCTTCAGTGGTTAGTGCTACTCTTGGCTCAGAGTCGGCGTAGGGGGCCGATCCTTTCGACACTCTAGTGTGTTTGTTCGCGACGTCCATAGCGACGGTGTTCGAGTTCCGTGTCGTGATTATGTTACGGTCGTTTAAGCTACGTGGAGACATCTAGTCATCGTGGCAGCACCTTTTGCTTCTTCGAGCGTCGACAGCGTGGCACTATCTGCGGCTCCTTGGTTCCCTGGCGGCGTTCTTCGTCGGTTTTTTGTGATCGAAGAATCGCATTCTCTCGCATTCCCCTGGCTACAGGTAGACAAATGATTGCAAAATGTACCTCTGTTAGAAAACTGAGGTTATTGTTAATTTTTGTACTATGATTTTCTCTTTAATGATATATTTTTATTTTATTTATCTACTTCTCTAATAGCAGGCATCAGGAAAGAGTGGTAGATGCATGGATTAGTCTCCCAGTAAAGGTAATAGAGACTGGAACAGCATGAGTAGAAAGCATGGGACAAACACAGAGGATCTCTTCAGCACTTCCAGACCTTAATAGAAGGAACTGCGGTCCCATTATTCTCTGACAATGCAGTGACAGTTGCATATATCAATCGTCAGGGCGGAACCAAGAGTCTTTCTCTTCTCGCCGAATCTCAGGAGTTGATGGCTTGGGCCGAGATCCATTTCTTAGCGTTGTCAGCTGCGCATGTGGCAGGCGAGCAAAATGGGCAGGCAGATTTTCTCACTCGCAATACACTCGATCCCGGAGAATGGGAGTTGATCATTGCAGTGTTTCGCGCACTGGTAGTACGTTGGGGTCAGCCAGTGATGAATCTTTTATGGCGAAGATCGGCAATGCAAAGGCAAACCGTTTTTTCAGCCGACGCAAAGAGCACATGTCAGAAAGCTTGAATGCTCTAGTACAACGTTGGCCATTGGACACTCTGTTGTATGTGTTCTCTCCTTGGCTGATGTAGAGTCGGGTTAGTCAAAGAATAGCGCGTCATTGAGAATTGGTGATTCTGATTGCGCAGGATTGGCTGCGGTGTCCTTGGTATGCCGATCTGATTCGACTTTTGGTAGCTCCTCCTTGGCACCTGCTGGATCGGATCAAGCTGTTCAATCAGGGCCCAGTTCTCATGCCACAAGTGGATCGCGTCTTGCTTACGGCTTGGCTCTTGAGAGGGCTCGGTTAAAGCATAAGGATTATGCGGCTTCAGTAGTAGCTACCTTACTTCGGTCTAGAAGGCCGGGAACTTCTCTCGCATATGTGCGGGTATGGAAGGTTTTTTTGAGCATTGGTGTAACCAACGTAATTTTCTTCCGACTCTAGCTACTGTACCAACATTGCTTTTATTTCTCCAAGAGGGATTAGAAAAAGGTGTGGCACTTAATACTCTTAAGGTGCATTTAGCAGCGCTTACCTGTTTTAGAGGTTTGGTGCAGAATGTAATCCACTTGGCCCAACTGACGCCATTTCACATCTGCAGTAGCATCTTTCCAGCAGTTCAATTCTTTGAATTGCGGCTTGAGGTGTTACTAGACCTTCTTTTCGTCCGCATAGCAATTTCTCCCTCAAGGGACTCTTGGGAAATGCCCTTCTGGGAAACCTTCTGTTCCTCGTCCTAAGGGTTACGGCTACCTGTCTGCCTTCTCGGGCGACAGGGGACTGTTACCGATGGTTCCCTCCTTGCTTCCAAGAATCTTCTCGGCTTTCTATGTTGCTGAATCGCTCTCTCCCCTCTGTTTGGATTGTGGCCGATTCTTCCAGTGTCGATGGTCTTCGCTGGCTGCAGAAGTACCTCCTAACGACTGCGTCTTCTGGGGGTCGGATCGTTTATTTTCTTTGCCGGGTCTACGTCAGCCGCGGCCGCTTCTCCGTCCTCCCTGGCTAGTTCAGTGAATCTAGTGATTGTGGTGTCCTTTCGGAACATAGAGTAGGTCCCTCCGGGGGGGGGTCTTTGTGCTTGTTCTACGCGCGGCCCAGAGGCGTTTGTGTGGCGTCTCTTTCCTTTCAGACCGGTGATTTTTCTCGGGCGGCTACGTGATCGGCGCATCTCCCGTTTGCGGAACATTGCAGGCTGGAGATCTTGACAGACGGTCGTACCTGCCCGAAACCGTCATCCGCCCTAGCGGGCCTGTTCGGTCCCTCCCGTGGTTAGGTACTGCTCTGGTACGTCCCACTTGTTCCTGGACGGGCCCGGAGAGACGATAAGGAAACAGAAATTAGACCTTACCTGCTAATTGTCTTTCCTAGAGCTCTCTCCGAGCCTGTCTAGGACCCACCCAGGTTTTTGGTCATAGTTCAGTGTGGCGCGGGAGTCCTCGGATACTCTGCTGATAGTGGCAAATTCCGCGCCAGGATTTCTACAGTGTGGTTTCGGTTCTTGTTCACGAGTTGCCTTTTTACCTTGTTGGTTGTTCTGTGCTAAAAACAAAACAAAAAAAAAAAAAAAACAGAACGAACTTGGCATTTTTGCCTATTAAGTCAGATAGCAGCGGAGCTGCTCTGAGTTCGTTCTTCATCTCAGCCTCACAGCACGCTACTGTGTTTTGTTATCTTACTATTTTTGTTTAGTGTCTTTTGATCATTGGGCACTACTCTTCATCTGCTTTGTTAAGGTTAGACTGAAAGTGGCCAGCAGAGGGAGCCAGATGCCAGCTCTTCAAAGTTTGAGATATCAGTCCTCAGTTGCTGAAGGGGATTGACAACCCACTTGTTCCTGGACGGGCCCGGAGAGAGCTCTAGGAAAGACAATTAGCAGGTAAGGTCTAATTTCTGTATATAATGCATCAATCCTATTACTTATTTGAATGCCGAGATATCTAATACCCATTTAAGTGGGCGCGAGAAAGTATTTCTCTTGCAGTATTCCCTGTGTGTCCCCGTGGACTGTTAAGTTTAATATTTCTGACTTGGTTCAATTGATCGTAAAACCCAACAGCCTGCCAAATTCTTCCAATTTCCACATTAAAATTGGGATAGAAAAACGAGTTCTGAGGACGCTGAAAATTATGTCGTCTGCAAATAGCGATGTTTTATATTCTCTCCGCCCTATTTTTATTCCCTGTATATCAGCCCTCTCCCGCACCCTCTCTGCAAACGGTTCCAAGGAGATGGCAAACAGCAGAGGAGATAGTGGGCATCCCTGTCTCGTTCCTCTTCCCTGCCCAAAGAACTCAGAATATGTGCCATTCACCCTCACGCAGGCTTTTGGATTGCAATATAGCGCTTTCTCGCAGCATATGAATTCTACCCCCAAGCCCATTCTTTCCATTACCTGGAAGAGAAATGGCCAAGAAACCTGGTCAAAAGCTTTTTCTGCATCTAGAGACATCAGTAAGGCCTCTTCCCTACTTTGTTCCGTGGACCAGATCATATTCAAGATCTTCCTTATATTGTCAGCTACTTGTCTACTGGGAATGAATCCCGCTTGATCCTGGTGTATCAGCTTCCCTATCATCTTATTTAAGCACGTAACTAGTAGTTTAGCTAGTAATTTGGCATCTAAGTTAAGCAGCGAGATAGGGTGATAGGAGGAACACTCCTGTGGGTCCTTTCCCTCTTTGTGTATTATGGTTATTCCTGCCCACCCCATTGTATCCACCAATCCCCCTCCCTCCCTTGGATGATTAAAGAGCCTCACGAGCAGTCCTGTTATTATCTCCCCAAAGCATTTATAAAATCGTGCGGTAAGCCCATCTAACCCCAGAGCCTTATCTACTTTTAATTGTTGTATCGCTCTCTGCACTTCCTCTACTCTTATGGCCTTGTTTAATTCTTGTTGGTCCCCCTCGTCTAATTCCGGCAACTTCATTGAATCAAGGTAGCTCTTTATTTTCTCCCTCTGTGGAGGGTCTCTTGCTTTATATAACCCCTGATAGTATTCCCTAAATGCTTCTCTAATCTCCCCATCCTTATGTACCAGCCCCCTTCCTGAGTTTGAATTTTTATTATATGGGAGCACAATTTCCTCTGCTTCAATTTCTGCACCATGTATCTCCCTGCTTTATTTCCTCCCTCAGAAAAGTCCTGTTTCAAAAGCTGCATTTTGTACCTTATCTTGGCGGCCTGCATTTCATTTAACTGTGCTCTTGCTGCTAGCACCTGTCCTCTGTAGGCTCCTGACTGTCCTTGCGCATCTAATTCTTCCAGCTCCAACAATTTTACTCTCAGTTCCTTCTCTCTCCCCTCCCTTTCCTTCTTTTTTCGCGCCCCCTATTTAATTAATATTCCTCGCACCACTGCCTTGTACCCATCCCATACTCTTCCCCACGCAACCTCCCCATTATCATTCCATTTGAAATATTCCCTGGTTTCCTTCTCTATTTCGTCTCTTACCTGCCCATCCTCTAATAATGACTCATTAAGTCTCCAAAACTGTCTACCTTTCCCCTCCCCCTCTAGTGCCAATCGAAACTGCACAGGTGCATGACCTGACCATGTAATCGACTCCATATCCACTCCCTTGATCATTCCCCCCCATCTCCTTTGAAACCCAAATAGCATCTATTCTAGAATATGATCCATGTACTGGTGAAAAATAAGAGAATTGTCTCTTCCCTGGATGCTGGAATCTCCAAGCATCAATCAAACAATGTTGTGCGACAAAACTCCGGTACCTCATCCTATCCGCCCTCTTGCCCTCTCTTTTCCCTGTGGCATCTCTGGCGGGATTCCATGTTAAATTAAAATCTCCTCCACAAATTAGGTGGCCCTCTCCCAATTTCTCCACCTCCTCATTCAGTTTTGTCCAAAATTCACTTTGCACCCCTGTTGGCGCATATGCATTTACTATACAATACCATTCATTCCTCACTTTTAACCTCATTAACACATATCTCCCCTCTTTATCCCTTACCACAGTGTGCAATAACATCTTCAATTTTGTATCGATCGAGATAGCCACCCCTCCTTTTTTCTTTTCCACAGTATTAGAAGCATGTACACAGACTCCATATCCTCTGGCTTAATCAGGTACTCTGTCGCTCTTGTCAAATGTGTTTCTTGTATAAGTACTACCGCTGCCTTTTGGCGTATTATTTCTTTATACAATTTTTGTCTTTTAAACGGTGAATTAAGCCTGTTTACATTTAGTGATACTATTGTTAACTCACTTGTACATTTTGCACCCCCCTCTCCCTTAGCACTTGACCCCCCTCTGCATCCTCTCCCTCCCCCCTTCCCCCCTCCTTAAACAACTCTTCTCCAACTCTTTACCCAGCTCCCCCCAACTCCCCCCTCCCAACCCTGCCCCCTCCTGCCCTACAACCCTTCCCCTTCCCCCCAAAGATACTCGACTTCCATAGATTGTGACTACCCCTCAGACCTCAGCCTGCCTAAGCTCTGCTATACCCCCTCCCCCCACACCCCTGTCCGTCCCCTCTCTCCAATTCCTCTCTATTTCGCCCTCTCCTCTCCTTGTTGGCCCCCCCTTCCCCACCCCCCTTCCTTCCTTACCATGTGCTCTCCTCATCCTACCCCCTAAGCATTACCCTATCCCCCTCCCCCACCTTTTCTACCCCCTTCACCCACTTCTTTGAAATCACATTACATTACAAATCCTCCAGCATCATTAAGCATTTCATTTCTGAAATTAAGTCCATCTCAGTGCAGCTTCACAGTCCACCCTCCTCAGGCAGTCTCCTTCGCTGCTGCAGTCGCTCCTTGCTTCCCGGTATTAAGCTGCATCAGCCGCCGTCCTGTGTTCGTTACTCTGTGCCATTTCAAACGATCCTCCATGGATGCAGATGCTATCTTTCCTTTTGTTGTAACTGTCTCCACCCTCCCTTCTGGAATAGTGGTTAATCCCAAATTTCTGAGTGCAGTCCAGGCTTCTTCCTTATTTCTCACCGTCCTGGACACTCCTTTCACAGTCATTAATAATCCAAAGGGATATAGCCACTTATATTGCATCCCCTCCCTCCTCAGCAACGCTGTCACCTCTTTCAGCTCTCTCCTGCATTGAAGCGTTCCAGGGGACAAGTTCTAAAACAGTTCCACCACTTGTTCCTCCCACTTGATATGCCCCAATTTCCTGGAAGCTCTCAGGATGCGTTCTTTAGTTTTGAATGAGTTCATGCACCCCACAATGTCCCTTGGTTGATTTTCCCTGATGGGCCCCAGTCCCCTATGCGGTCTCTCTATTTGCAGAGGTTCCTCCTCACCACCTTCCTCTAATGCAGCCTCTTTTAACACGTAAGCGAAGACTTTAGTGATTACTGCTTCACAATTTTTGTATTTAAGGTCTTCTGGGATGCCTCTCACTCTGATGTTACATCTCCGGGACCGGTCCTCCAGATCCTCTGTTTTTTCCTTCAATTCTTCCTGAGCGTGCTCTAGCTCTTCCCATCCTGTTTGTAAATTCTCTGTTACTTCCCCCTGTTGTTCCACCTGTTGCTCTATTTACATAGTAACATAGTAAATGACGGCAGATAAAGACCAGTGTGTTCCATCTAGTCTGCCCAGCAATATGGCAGGAGTAGGTGCACCCCTTCCCATGTCTTTTAGGGAGTAGGTGCACCCCTACCCATGTCTTTGCTTAGTGTGCACCCACCAAGAGCAGGTGCACCCCTCCCCATGTCTTCACCCTTCCCCATATCTTTTTTTCTTTGTTTAGGGGTGAACCCACTGCTCCTCTCCCCATCGCTCCATGTAGGACACCCCTATTTGTTGAGAAATTAGATGGTTCAGTTTATTTTGATTTAATCTTGTTGCTGTAATAATCCAGACAACCACCACAAGTAGTAAAGTTGATGTTTGATCATCAGACTGCCCTGTGCTCAGTGAGATTAACGTTATAACCATGGCTACTCCATACAGGCATGACTGTGGTAGCAGCATTTCTCCACACTCTAGGGATATTCGTCTTCCCCTACTTAGACGACTGGCTCATTCGAGCCCCATCAGAAGCAGAGGCCAGGACCTCCCTATCTTGCACAATGCGTGTCCTTCAATATTTGGATCTTGTCATAAACGTCCCAAAATCCAGTCTAACTCCCACGCAGTCTCTAGAATTCATAGGAGCTTTGCTGGATACTGAAAAGGCAAGGGCCTATCTTCCCCAGGCCTGTTGCTTTCGCATGGTGCAACTAGCTTCTCAAGCAGTGCTAAAACCTCATCTGACTGCCCGAGAAATGCTACAACTACTAGGCCACATGGCATCTACCGTGCATGTGGTCCCTTATTCTCGCCTCCATATGAGAGCAACCCAGTGAACTTTATCCACTCAGTGGACCCAGGCATCAGGGTGCCTGTCAGACAAAATAGCAAACACAAGTCGCTTTATTTTGTCCCTCCAATGGTGGCAGTCCACTCACAAGCTGTTGCTGGGGTCCCCATTTCAACAACCCTTACCCCAGGCAACTCTCACAACAGATGCTTCTCCAATGGGTTGGGGAGCTCATTTGCAAGACCTCTCCACCCAAGGTACTTGGACTCCACAGGAGACTCATCTACATATCAATCTCTTGGAGCTCAGAGCAATCTTCTTTGCTCTTCGAGTGTTCCACACCCTGCTCAGCTACAAGACAGTCCTCATTCATACGGACAATCAAGTAGCCATGTTCTACGTGAACAAGCAGGGAGGAACAGGCTCTCTGTCACTTTGCAACGAAGCTTTGCGACTATGGGCCCTCGCCAGAGAGTATCAGATTCATCTCCTGGCAGTGTATTTTCCAGGCATACAAAACTCTTGGGCAGACAGACTCAATCGAGTTCTGCTTCCACACGAATGGTCTCTACACGTAGACCAGGTAACCAAGATTTTTCAAATTTGGGGAACCCCAGACATAGACCTCTTTGCAAGTCCGTTGAATGCCATACTTCTCCGGTTCTGTTCCAGAATCCCGGCTCAGGGCTCTCAGGCCAAGGATGCTGTCCTCCTTTACTGGGGCCAAGACTTCTTTTATGCCTTTCCACCCATTCCCCTAATTCCCAAGACCCTATTCAAGCTTCAGAGAGACAGAGGACGTATGATTCTCATAGCTGCACATTGGCCTCGGCAGGTGTGGTACCCTCTGCTTCTACATCTCTCTCAAGCTCCCTCCCTGGACTTAGGGTCTGCTCCAGATCTCCTATCTCAGGAGAACGGAGTGTTATGGCATCCCAATCCCCAGTCTCTGCATCTCAGGGCTTGGTTGCTGAAGGCCTAGATCTCCATGATTTTGACCTCCCTCAGCAAGTAAAGGATATCCTTTATGCTTCCAGGAAGCCTTCCACAAGATGCTCTTATGCATTCAAGTGGAAAAGGTTTACCATATGGTGTTTGCAGAAGGGTCTTAACCCCCTTGCTATACCTCTGGAATCATTACTGGAGTATTTCCTTCATTTATCCAATGCAGGACTTAAAACTAACTCAGTGAGAGTCCATTTGAGTGCTATTGCAGCTTCCTTTAAGCCTCTAAATGGACAACCTATTTCCTCCCATCCTCTTATAGCAAGATTTATGAGAGGCCTTCTGCTAACTAAGCCTCCCATTAGGCCACCACCTGTGGCATGGTTCTTGGTCAGCTCATGAAGCCACCTTTCGAACCCTTAGCTACTACCTCCTTGAAATTCCTTTCTTGGAAAGTTATCTTTCTCATTGCAATCACATCAGCATATCGCATCAATGAGTTGCAAGCACTAGTGGCTGTTCCACCTTATACAAGGTTCCATCATGACAAGGTAGTCCTTAGAACTCATCTACACTTTATGCCAAAGGTGGTGTCACCTTTTCATCTAAACCAACCGGTCCACCTACCTGTGTTCTTTCCAAGGCCTCATGCATCAAATGCAGAAAGGAATCTTCATACTTTGGACTGTAAAAGAGCTTTAGCCTTTTACTTACAAAGAACACAGCAACATAGAAAGTCCTCTCAACTCTTTGTTGCTTTTGATCCTTCTCATTTCGGACTTCCAGTCTCCAAGAGAACACTATCTAACTGGATTGCTCAGTGTATCTCCTTTGCCTATCAGAGTAAGAACCTTCCTCTGGAGGGCCATGTCACAGCTCACAATGTGAGAGCCATGGCAGCTTCAATGGCTCATCTGCACTCTGTGTCTATCGACGACATCTGTCGAGCAGCCACCTGGGCCTCGGTTCATACCTTCACAGCCCATTACTGCTTGGACAAGGACTCCCGCTGGGATGTCTTGTTTGGTCAGGCTATTCTCCAACACCTGTTCCATACCTAATCAACTCCTACCCGCCATCCCTGGGTGGATGCCAGAGATCCATGGGGGGAAGTGGAGCCCTTTCTCAGGGGCACACAACTTCTGGGGTTTCTCCCTGGCATCTAAAGCTAGGGAGTCCCCATATGTGAAGACTACATTCCTGCTTGTTCCTGGAGATAGCATAGTTACTCACCTGTAACAGGTGATCTCCGGGAACAGCAAGAATTTAGTCTTCACAACCCACCCACCTCCCCTAGGAGTTGTATCTCTCTATCTTTTTCTCTTTCCCTCTCTCTCTCTTTGTCTCAGCTTTAAACTCAACTGGAGAGGCAGTTGGGAAAGGTGGGAAGGCAGCACGCAAGCACTGTGGGATGCTCCCAAAAGCTTTCTAATTGGACGCTGGGGAGCGTTCCCGCGCAGGCTCCATCGGTACCGACGATACCCATATGTGAAGACTAAATTCCTGCTGTTCCCGGAGATCATCTGTTACAGGTGAGTAACTATGCTTTCTCCAGGACAGCAGGAATCAGTCCTCACATATGGGTGATGGCAGCGCCATTGGAGCCCACGCAGAGCACCTCCTCAGCCTTCAAAGAAAGCCCTTGGGACATGCTACCACGCATGCATGATCCCCTTCCTTCCCAAGGGTGCCATCTTGCTCAGTCAGATAACATAGCTAGGACGGTAGCTATGTTATCTGACTGGATCCAAGTTCCACGATATCTTGCCTTAAAGATTGCAACGTCTCCTTTAACTCATTTTTGACTCAACTAATTTCCACTTTGAGTTCCTCGTTCAAGTTCTCCAGCCACGTCTTAATCATGTCTGCTACTCCCGGTTTCCATGATCCCCCTATCTCACCCTCTTGTTCGTCCTCTTGGTCCACCTCCATTTTATTTTCTTTCTCCCCCCCATTTCGTCCTTTTGATGCTGCATAGGTCGAGCGAAACTCCGCCAGTTCTTTCTTAGCGGACATCCCTCCCTTTGCTTTCTCCATCCTCTCACCTTCCTCCTGTCTCGTTTGTTCCAAATGTTCAATATTAGTGTTGGTAGACGTCAGCATCCTCCTTCAGCTCCTCGCTCTCACCAAGCACGTCCACTTTATCTTTTCTGCTTCATTTATGCTATACACTATCAGGATGGTCTCTTGCTGTAGTTATCTCTTTGGCTCTTTGCATTTTATTTTTATTTAATTGATATTGTAGTCAGTGTCCTTGGGTTCCAACAACTGGCACTTTGCTTAATACTTTGAGTGTTTCTAGCTCTTGCCTGTTATAGCAGTCTGCCATATCTGATTTCCTTTCTTCTCCTCCAGTGCTTATATCCTTTCAGCTTTCTCCCTTTGCCCCTGCTGAACACTGTTATTTGCTTCTCCTACACTCTCCAGGCCTCCTGTCACGGCCTTCCTCTCTTTGCTGCCCCTCACTCCCCGAGCCAGCTCCTCTCCGTCTACAACTGCAATCTCCTGGCTCCTTCTCCTTCTACTGACCCCGGATGCTTATTGCTCCTCCTTCTCGCTCTCTGCCGGGCACTTATACTTCGCCTGCTGGTGCAGTGATGCTGCATCTATCCGCGCTTTCACGCTGCTCTGATGCTCTTCCCAGCACTCCGATCCGGTCCGCTGTCGCCGTTGCCTAGTCACCCTCTGCTCGCCTCTGCCATGTGGTGCCTCACTCCACTCCCACAGTTGATCGGTGCTGGCTCCCCTTGTGCGTTCCACTGCCTGCGCAATCGCCTGTTATGCTTCGGGGCTAGGCTCCTCACTGCCCCTGCATTGCGCCGCACCTCTATATCAGTGTGGGGTGCTTTCTTCCCGTTTTTGCAGGCTTCGATGGCGGAGCCCTTCTACCGCACCGCCATACAGTCTGGTGACATCACCGGAAGTCCCCTCCCCTTATTTTAACAAAAACATCCTCCCTCGTTCAAGAGCCCCAACTTGTTTCCAGAGTGCCTCCACTGAGAACAAGGAGAGAAAAGTGTTTGTCATATACAATCATGGTCCCAGGGTGCCATAACCACATCACACACTCTTTATCAGTCCTTAAAGGTGCAGCATGCAATGAAAAGTCCTCCTGCCACTCTATGCAGGCTGAGTTAGGTAATATTGGATGGTCCTACTCTACCTTCTCTCTCTATGAAAAAATAGCACAGCGAATGTCCACTACAGTGCAGGGGAAACACCACCGTATCTACTCTCAGGAGGTGATGGTGTGGGTACTCCAAACTATTGGCATTACAGGACTAACACTGGAGGTTGGAGAGGACCATTTTCGAAAGCTGAGTGGCCCCGGTAGCAGAGGGTACAACATTTCCGTCGGAGGCTGCAGAGACAGTTTTGTAAAGGTCTGGGGTGCTTATACTCAATGGAAGGACACCCAAATGTAAGTTCTGGAGGAAAGCATAGTTCATCTATTATGCTTGTTAAGGATGATTGAGTGCAGGCAGGGATTCAGAGTCCTGCGCATGTAAAGTTGATGAGTAAGGTGGGGGGGGGGGGGGCGATAGGGTGTTTATTGTCTGTGGATTTGAGAGCATGGTTATGTCATGTTATATATTGTGAAAAGGGGGGGGAGGATTGTTTCCAACTATTTAGAATAAAAATTAATGAAGAATCAGAAATAAACAGAGAGTTTATCTCTCTGGAACTGACAGAGATGCTGCCCCAGTACACATTGCAGAGGGTTACAAGCTCCCCATATAGTGCTCTACCCACTATCACAAATCACTCCTGAGAGTCTTTCTCCAGTTTTATCATTTCAAAGTTTATTCCTTTCTGAATCAAGATAACCATGCCCGCTCTTCTTGACCCCACCTACCAGCACTGCAGTTGGTTATGTTCTCCAGGACCAAGCAAGAAGTCAGTTCTCACATATGGGTGACGTCGGCGCCGACGGAGCCCCCGTGCGGAGAATTTCCCCAGCTTTCAAAGAAAGCCTTTGGGAATGCAGCACGCCTGCACGGTCCCCTTCCCGCCCAAGGGTGCTGTCGGGGCCCGAGTCGGAGGCTGCTGGGTCTCCTGAGCTCAGACTCAGGTTGATGGCCTTGGAGAGCAGATTGTCTGCCTTCATGGAGCAGCAGCGGGTGCTGATCGCCAGTCTCACCGGCGCATCTGCCCCGACCACCGGGACATCGACGTCCAAGTCGACCCCGGAGGCCGAGCCTATCCTCGAGACCATGCAAACTCAAGGTCACCCTTGGCCTCCTGTTCGGGACCGAGGTCGTCGACGCTGGTACCCTCGGCATCGGGGCAGATGGCGTCGGTGCCCGCCCACTCGGAGCTGCTCGATTCCTCCTCAGAGGAATCGGCGTGGGAAACGGAGGAGGAGGAGTCCCCTGACACCTTCCGGACTCGGTGTGTCCCTTTGGACTCACAGGGATCCAAGCCTCGGACAAGGTCCCCCCCGGAGGATACCAGTTTCTCGGATTTCGTAAGGGACATGGCCAAAGCATTGGCATTCCCTGCGGACCCCGAGGAGGAGCCTCGAGCCGAGGAGCTCGAGGCTCTGCAGTATGACTCTCCTCCCAAGGAGGCCTTTACTGTCCTGGTTTCTCCAATGCTGGAGCGGTTGCTCTTCCGCATGTGGGAGGTGCCGGCCTCGATGCCAGTTCTAAGCAAGCGGGTCGATTCCATCGACCGAGTCCGCAAGAGCCCCGGGTTTCAAAAGGCACAGGTACCGCACCACTCCATGGTTGTGGAATCAGCCAGGCATCACCTGAAGAGTCAGAAGATGCACTCCTTGGGGCCTCCCGGCAGGGAAGCCCACAACCTGAATGCCCTCGGTAGAAAGTGCTTCCAGGGCTCTATGCTTGCTTGCCGTGTCCAGACCTACCAGCTGTACATGGGCATGTACCTTCGAGACCTGGCAAAGGAGATTGCCAGGTTCTCTGCTTGGGTGTCTGAGGAAACTTTGCAGAGGGTCAAGGCCTTGTCTTCTGGTATTCGAGAGTGCTTGAAGTTTATCTCTCAAGCAGCCTACGATGGATTTGAGGCTTCGGCCCGAGTAGCAGGGGCCAGCATCGGTGCACGCTGCCAGGCCTGGCTACAATCCTCGGACCTCGAACCATGGGTACAGGACAAGTTGGTCGATGTCCCTTGCTGAAGTGAAAACCTCTGGCAAGCCCATGGCCGAAAAGGCTGCAGAACTCGAGACCGAGACCCTTACCTAGACAAGGCTTTCCAGGAAAACCTCTGCCCCTTCTCAGAAGAAGAAGGGATCGGGGAAAAAGGCCTTTAACCCAAGGAAGAACACTGCCTACAAAACCTACCCTCACTACCAGGCCTCTGTAGTTCCCCAACAAGGCCAGCAGGCCAAGGGGCAGGGTCATGGACCCCGTAGGCATAAGGCTCCCAAGCCTCCTACTCCGGCTCCTGCTCAGCAGGGAGGGGGTTTTTGACTATGCTGGCATAGCCTGTCCTCCTGTACAGGGCACAGGAGGTCGGCTGACCCTGTATGCAGACAGGTGGCCAGCCATCACAGGGGATACTTGGGTGTTCAGCATCATCCAGAAGGGCTATTTGCTCCACTTCACCCAGATACCCCCCTCCTACTTTCCAGGGGAGCCTCCAAGACCCCCTCTGCACAGAAACTTACTCATTCAGGAGTTGGAAGGTCTGCTACAGGACCAGGCGGTGGAACCGGTGCCCCACTGCCTGGAAGGGCAAGGCTTCTACTCAAGGTACTTCCTGGTACCAAAAAGAACAGGAGGCCTCAGACCCATCCTGGATCTGAGATATCTGAACAAGTTTCTGGAGAGGGAAAAGTTCAAGATGCTTACCCTTGGAATCTTACTGCCCTACCTCCAGCAGGGAGATTGGCTATGCTCCTTAGACCTGAAGGATGCTTATACTCATATCCTCATCCATCCCATTCACCGACAATTCCTCAGATTTGTGGTGGGAGGCAAACACTTCCAGTACAGAGTGCTTCCCTTTGGCCTCACCTCCACCCCCAGGATTTTTACGAAATGCCTGGCGGTGGTTGTGGCCTACCTCAGGAACCATGGGATCTTTGTGTTCCCTTACCTGGACGACTGGCTTATCAGGGGCCAGTCTCCACAAGAGGCCAGGCAGGCCACCTTCCGAACCATATCCCTGCTTCAGCACCTGGGGTTCGTTATAAACTTCCCAAAGTCCACTTTAGTCTCCTCACAGGACATGGAGTTCATAGGGGAAAGATTGGATACCATCCATGCAAAGGCCTATTTGCCTGATGACAGAGCTCACAGGCTGATAAAGTTGGCCGGCCAGTTTCGGGCGAACTCTCTGGTCTCAGCCAGACACTTCCTCCGGCTCTTAGGTCACATGGCTTCCACAGTGCATGTCACCCCAAATGTCCGGCTGCACATGAGGCCGGCTCAGTGGTGCCTCAGGGCACAGTGGCTACAGACCACAGGGAAATTGTCAGACAGGAAAGAGGTGTCCAAACTCTTGGTGGACTCCTTACGCTGGTGGAGGCACCTCCCAAACCTGGTTGGGGGAGTTCCTTTTCGGGCCTCCCCACACACTCAGGTACTGACAACTGATGCTTCCCTGCAGGGCTGGGGGGCACAATGCCAGGGGGCCTGTACCCAAGGCCTGTGGTCTCCGTGGGAGGCCGCCCAGCAGATCAACCTGTTGGAATTGAGAGCCATTTGACTAGCCTTACGGACTTTCTCTCGGGTCTTCTCTCACCAGTCTGTCCTAGTTCAGACGGACAACCAGGTGGCTATGTTCTACGTCAACAAGCAGGGAGGCACAGGATCCCAACTCCTGTGCCTGGAAGCACAAGCTCTCTGCTCCTGGGCAATCAATCAGGGCATGACCCTCAGGGCGGTCTACCTCCCAGGCCAGGAAAACTACCTGGCGGACAGGCTAAGCAGACTCCTGCAGCCTCACGAGTGGCAGCTGGATCCTTGGGTAGTTCACCAGATCTTTCTGAAGTGGGGACTTCCAACCATGGATCTTTTTGCCAGTCCGCTGAACAGGCAACTACCCAGGTTCTGTTCCAGGCAACCACATTCCTTGAGAACAGTGGCAGATACATTCCTGATCCCCTGGTCAGAGGGCCTGCTGTATGCGTTTCCTCCCACACCTCTGGTGGCCCGGACTCTATTCAAAATCCAGCAGGACCGAGCCACGGTGATCCTGATAGCCCTCAGGTGGCCCAGGCAGCTGTGGTTCCCTCTTCTTCTGCAGTTGGCAGTGGATACTCCACTTCCTCTGGGGCTGCAACCCGACCTTCTGACTCAGGATTAGGGGTCCCTCTTGCATCCCAACCTCAAATCCCTCAATTTGATGGCCTGGCTGCTGAAAGGGTAATGCTTGCTCCCTTGCTCCTACCAAAGGAGGTTGAAGAGGTGGTGTTGTCCTCCAGGAAGCATTCCACTAGGAAGGCCTATGCTCTGAAGTGGTGTAGGTTTTCTACTTGGTGTTCTCAACAGCAGGAGGATCCCTTCTCTGCTCGGTCCAGGTCGTGCTACAATACCTGCTCCTATCCAACCTAGGACTTCAGTCCAACTCTGTCCGGGTTCACCTCAGTGCCCTCTCAGCTCACCACTCGCCGGTGGATAGACAATCTCTCTCAGGCCACCCTCTGGTGTCTCGCTTTTCAGAGGCCTGCTTCTGCTGAAGCCTCCTATTCATCCACCGACCACTGAGTGGGATCTCAATGTGGTCTTGCAGCAACTGACTCGCCCACCTTTTGAGCCGATGGCTACCTGCCACTTACCTTTCCTCTCCTGGAAGATGTTGTTCCTTGTGGCACTCACCTCGGCTAGGCGGGTGAGTGAGCTTCAGGCCCTGGTCTCCGATAGGCCGTATACCAGGAACAGGGTAGTCTTGCGGACTCATCCTAAGTTCCTTCCAAAGGTAGTGTCCTCCTTCCACCTCAACCAGGAGGTGGTACTTCCTACGTTCTTTCCCAGGCCACACGCCAGTAGGACCGAAACTATCTTGCTTACCCTGGATTGTAGAAGGGCACTGTCCTTTTACCTAGAACGTACGCAAGGGCATAGAAGGGCTTCTCAGCTCTTCATTTCCTTTGACCCTAATAAATTGGGGTTGCCTGTCACTAAGCGTACGTTGTCCATCTGGGTGGCAGACTGTATCGCCTGGGCATACAGGGCAGCCGGCCTCTCCCTGGAGGGTCAAGTCACAGCCCACCGGGTCAGGGCGAAGGCCGCATCAGTAGCTCACTTCCGTTCTGTTCCGTTGGCAGACATCTGCCGGGCCACTACTTGGTCTTCAAGCCAGACCTTTGCAGACCACTACTGCCTCGAGAGGGAGTCCCATAGGGACAGTGCTTTTGGGCAAGCGGTACTCCGTAATCTCTTTGAGGTTTAGGCAACTCCTACCCTCCGGTCCTGGTGTTGGGCTACCGTTCAGGTGTGCTGAAGCTCTAGCGGGAGCTCTGTTTTTCAGCCTGGGTTCCTGGTAGCCCAGAGCTAGGGAGTCACCCATATGTGAGGACTGACTTCCTGCTTTGTCCTGGAGAAAGAGTAGTTACTCACCTGTAACAGGTGTTCTCCAGGAGCAGCAGGAATCAGTCCTCTTCCCTCCTCCCCTTGGAGTTGCAGTTGTATATAGTTCATTTTCTTTTTCGTGCTGTCTTTTATCTATGTCATCAGAATGAGCAAGATGGCACCTTTGGGCGGGAAGGGCACCGCGCATGCGTGCCTGCATTCCCAAAGGCTTTCTTTGAAAGCTGGGGAAATGCTCTGCATGGGGGCTCCGTCGACGCCGACGTCACCCATATGTGAGGACTGATTCCTGATGCTCCTGGAGAACACCTGTTACAGGTGAGTAACTACTCTTTCTCGGACTTCGTGCGGAACATGGCCAAGGCCCTCCGAAGGAAGCCTTTACTGTACCGGTTCCTCCGATGCTGGAATGGCTGCTCTTCCGTATGTGGGAGGCACCGGCCTCGATGCTGGTTCTTAGCAAATGGGTCGATTCTATTTATCAAGTCCGTAAGAGCCCTGGGTTCCAAAAGGCGCAGCTACCGCACCACTCCATAGTTGTGGAATCAGCCATGCACCGTCTGAAGAGTCAGAAGATGCACTCCTCGGTGCCCCCTGGCCAGGAGGCCCGGAACCTGGATGCCCTCGGTAGAAAGTGCTTCCAAGGCTCTATGCTATCTTGCCGTGTCCAGACCTACCAGCTGTACATGGGCATGTACCTATGAGAGCTGACAAAGGAGATTGCAGGGTTCTCAGCTGGCCTCTCTGAGGAGCCTTTGCAGAGGTTCAAGGCTTTGTCAACAGGGATTCAAGAGTGCTTGAAGTTTATCTCTCGAGCAGCCTATGATGGCTTCAAGGCTTTGGCCTGGGTAGCTGCGGCCGGCATCGGTGCAGGCCATCAGGCCTGGCTACAGTTATCAGACCTGGAGCCATGGGTGCAGGACAAGTTGGTCGATGTCCCTTGCTGAGGTGAAAACCTTTTCGGTAAGCCCATGACTGAAAAGGCTGTGGAAATCGAGACTGAGACTCTCACCAGGACAAGGCTGTCTAGGAAGACTTCTGCCCCTTCTCAGAAAAAGAAGGGCTCAGAAAAGAAGCCCTTTTTCCCAAGGAATTGTGCTGCCTACAAATCCTACCCTCAATATCAGGCCTCTCCAGCTCCCCAGCAGGCCAAGGGGCAGGGGCCCCATAGGCAGAAGACCCCCAAGCCGCCAGCTCCGGCTCCTGCACAGTAGGGAGCAGGGTTTTGACTCCCACAGCATAGCCTCTTCTCCACAGCTGGCTCCATTCAGTACAGGAGGTCGGCTAACCCTGTATGCCTACACAGGGGATACCTGGGTCCTCAGCATAGTCCAAAAGGGCTACATGCTCCACTTCCACCAGATACCCCCCTCCTATTTTCCAGGGGAGCCTCCAAGACTCCCTCTGCACAGAAATCTCCTCCTTTAGGAGTTGGCAAGTCTTCTAATGGAACAGGCGATAGAACCGGTGCCTCACCATGTGAAAGAGCAAGGCTTCTACTCCAGGTACTTTCTGGTACCAAAAAGGACAGGAGGCCTCCGGCCTATCCTAGACTTGTGAAACCTAAACAAGTTTCTGGAGAGGGAAAAGTTCAAGATGCTTACTGTTGGGATACTGCTGCCCTACCTCCAGCAATGAGATTGGCTATGCTCCTTAGACCTAAAGAATGCTTATACTCACATTCTCATCCATCCAGACCACAGAGAACTCAGATTTGTGGTGGGAGGAAACCATTTTCAGTACAGAATACTGCCCTTTGGCCTAACTTCCGCCCCCAGGGTTTTCACCAAATGCCTGGCTGTGGTGGCGGCCTATCTCAGAAAATCAGGGAATTTTTGTCTTCTCATACCTGGACGACTGGCTGATCAGGGGTCAGTCTCTCCAGGATGCCAGACAAGCCACTCTTCGCACTGTCTCTCTTCTTCAGCATCTGGGCTTTGTCATAAACTACGCAAAGTCCACTTTGCTCTCCTCACAGAACCTAGAGTTTATAGGGGCAAGATTAGACACCCTGCAGGGAAGAGCTTACTTGCCCAAGGACAGGGCCCACAGACTGGTGGACTTGGCCAACCAGTTCCAAAGCAATTCTTAGGTCTCTGCCAGACACTTCCTGCGGCTCCTGGGCCACATGGCATCCACGGTAAATGTGACCCTGAATGCCCGTCTGCACATGCGGGCAGTTCAGTGGTGCCTCAGAGCTCAGTGGGCGCAAGCCACAGGCGATCTCTGAGACAGAATAAAGGTGTCCAAACCACTCTTGGACTCCTTGCACTGGTGGCTACATCTTCCAAACCTTCTAAGGGGGGTACCCTTTCAGGCACAAGCACACAGAAGGGTGCTGATGACCGATGCTTCCTTAAAGGGCTGGGGGACACATTGCCAGGGCATGTGCATTCAAGGCCTCTGGTCTCCTCGGGAGGCCACACAGCAAATCAATCTTTTGGAATTGCGAGCAATCCGCTTAGCTCTGCAAACATTTTCTCATGTCCTCTCTCAACAGTCTATCCTAGTTCAGACGGACAATCAGGTGGCAATGTTCTACGTGAACAAGCAATGGGGCACAGGGTCCAGGCTCCTCTGTCAGGAGGCTCTGGCCCTTTGCTCCTTTGCGGTCCGGCAAGGTGTGTTTCTCAAAGCAGTTTATCTACCTGGTCAGGAAAACTTCCTGGCAGACAAGCTAAGCGGGATTCTCCAGCCTCACGAGTGGCAGTTGAATCCATTGGTGGGCCAGCAAATCTTCCTCCGCTGGGGACTTCCATCCATCGATCTCTTTGCAAGTCCACTAAACCATCAGCTGCCCAGGTTTTGCTCCAGACAGCCGCATCCCCTGAGGATGGCAGCAGATGCTTTTCTTATTTCTTGGTCTACAGGCCTCCTGTATGCGTTTCCTCCCACGCCCCTGGTGGCCCGAACTCTGTTCAAGATCCTCCAGGACAAAGCCTCGGTGATTCTGGTAGCCCCCAGATGGCCGAGGCAGCCGTGGTTTCCACTTCTGCTACAGTTGGCGGTGGAAGCTCCATTCCCTCTGGGGCTGCAACACGATCTGCTGTCTCAAGAGCAGGGTTCTCTTCTGCACACGAATCTCAGGTCCCTCAATCTGATGGCCTGGCTGCTGAAAGGGTAGTGCTAGCTCCCTTACTTCTACCTAAGGAGGTTGACGAGGTGGTCTTAGCCTCTAGGAGACAGACCACCAGAAAATCCTATGCCCTCAAGTGGCGTAGGTTTACGGTATGGTGTGCTCAGCGCAGTGAAGATCCTTTCTCTTGCCTTGTGCCAGTAGTACTGCAGTATCTACTTCACCTTTCAGACCTAGGCCTTAAGTCTAACTCTGTTCGGGTCCACCTCAATGCTTTGTCAGCGCAACACTCACAGGTGGAAGGACAGTCTGTTGGTTCACCCCTTGGTGTCCAGATTTCTCAGAGGTCTGCTTCTACTCAAGCCTCTGGTCCGTCCACCGGCGACTGAGTGGGATTTGAACTTGGTCTTGCAGCAACTTACTCGCCCACCATTTGAGCCGATGGCTACTTGCCATTTGCACTTCCTCTCTTGGAAAGTGCTCTTCCTGGTGGTTCTTAGATTGGCCAGACGTGTGAGTGAGCTACAAGCTCTGGTTTCTGATAGACCGTACACGCGGTTCTATAGGAACAGGGTAGTCCTACGGACCCATCCCAAGTTCCTCCCAAAAGTGGTCTCCTCTTTCCACCTCAATCAGGAGGTGGTTCTTCCGACTTTTTTTCCCAGGCCGCATGCCAGCCGGGCTGAAACAGTCTTGCATACCCTGGGCTGTCTTTTTACATAGAACATACGCGAGAGCATCGAAGGGCTACTCAGCTCTTTGTCTCGTTTGACCCTAATAAGATGGGGTTACCTGTCTCCAAGCGTACGTTGTGCACTTGGGTAGCAGATTGCATCGCCTGGGCATAGAGGGCAGCCGACCTCCCCTTGCAGGGTCGAGTGACGGCCCACCGTGTCAGGGCGAAAGCCGCGTCAGTTGCTCATCTCCACTCTGTTCCGTTGGCAGACATCTGCCGGGCCACAACTTGGTCTTCAAGCCAGACTTTTGCAGCCCATTACTGCCTGGAGAGGGAGTCCCAGCAGGACAGTGTTTTCGGCCAGGTGGTACTCTGTAATTTCTTTGAGGTTTAGGCAACTCCTGTCCTCCAGCCCTTGTGTTGGGCTACCGTATGGGAGCGTTCTCTGAGAAAATTCTTGTCACGGATGCTGTGGCTCTCGTGAGGGAGCCATTTTTTCAGCTTTGGGTTTGCGGTAGCCTAGAGCTGGGGAGTCCCATATATGAGGACTGACTTCCTGCTTGGTCCTGGAGAAAGTGTAGTTACTCACCTGTAACAGGTGTTCTCCAGGAGCAGCAGGTATCAGTCCTCACGACCCTCCCTCCTCCCCTGGAGCTTCAGTCATATCCTTCATTTGATTTTTTGCTGTCTTTTAGCTATGTCATCTGACTGGGCAAGATGGTACCCTTGGGCAGGAAGGGGACCATGCAGGCGTGCTGCATTCCCAAAGGCTTTCTTTGAAAGCTGGCAAAATGCTCCACATGGGGGCTCCATCAGCGCTGTCGTCACCCATATGTGAGGACTGATTCCTGCTGCTCCTGGAGAACACCTGTTACAGGTGAGTAACTCCGCTTTCCTGTCCTTTGAAATTTGGTTCTGGAGATATTTTTGGTGATGGTTGAAGGAAAGACATCTCTTTAGCTATGGCCTACTTCCGACCAGCTACCAAATAACTGACCTTGGTTCTTTGGCTTCACTCCTCTAAATTCAAATACAAATAAGGTGGAATCAAATAAAAACAAAAAGAGAATTATGTTAAACACAGCACTCTTAAGACCTTAAGGGGAGGGGGCCCACAGTCCTTTAAATCTCCCTCATCCTCGCTAGGCCAGAGCACCTCATCTATTGAGAGAAAACTGCTACCTGGTACAAATTCAGCTTTGCGTCCAGCTTCAGTATTGCTTTTGTTTATCTACATGTTACAAATCATTATTAGTTGAAGTAAGCACAGACATATTGCTCAGCTGAATCAAGAGAAGCAAAAGCATTCTATATCTTTCTGCTAAACATGGCCTTGGGTACATATCTCTCCAGGGGTACACATCTCTCCAGGCTGCTAGTGAATTCCAAACTGCCAGGCTTCAGGCTGATAGCAACTTCTAAGTCATTCTCCGTATTAACCATTTCAAAGGGTTCTGGTACCCCATTTCAAGCCCCTCTCAACAGCCCCCTCTGATTCTGTAAAGAATCACTATAAAGCACATCCATGTCCAAAATAAATAAATAAATAAAATATATCTTCTGCCACAGTGGGAAACTCCTTCCACTTCACTTCAAAGTCCTAGGAACATCTGGTCCATGGGTAAACTTCATCTTGTTGGTTGGAAAAAGTCTTTATATATATATAGTCCATTTGACAATATAGAAAAAGGATCACAATCATTTTGAAAATTAATCAAAACTGTGACACTGTTTGCCCTTGCTAGGTCTCAGTAAAAATGTATACAGAGTAAGGCTCTACCAATTATTCTTGCAAGCAAAATTTGTTAGCAGTGGCCAACTGCTCTTTATACATCTTTCAGAAGTTTGTACCCACATCATCTGCCACCAGTGATAGCTCCAAATTCTTCAGCAGCTTCTCCTTTCACTCTGGGCTATGCTATGCACATCTTGAACAGAGTGTCAGTAATTGTCCAGGCTTCATGGCGGCACATATATTTTTTAGTAGGCTTGCTGGAATCACTGATCTTTGCTCCAATCTGGCTTTCAGTAGCATTGCTGACTTCCTTTCATTCACAGTAGCCGTCATCTTCTGCCCATAAGACTCAATGCATGTAATATATAATTTTCAGAACAAAAACTCACTATTACAATATTCCTCTGATGCCCCACAATGGCAAACATGCACAACTACTAATGGCAAAATAGAATTACTGAACAGAATTATCTAATCTGGAGTGGAGGAGTAGCCTAATGGTTAGAGCACTGGCTTGAGAACGAAGAGACCAGCATTTGATTCCCACTAGCATTCCTTATGGCCTTGGGCAAGTCACTTAACCCCCTCCATTGCTCAGAAAAATCCAAGTTATCAATGTCCCTGTTTAATGTACATTACCAAGTTTAAGTTACAATGTAAATCGCTTTGATTGAAATGATAAAGCGGTATAAAAAAAACAGTTAAATAATAAATAAATAAATTCATCTACTGCTAGCACTAAATTATTACAACTTATTTAACAATATGGAGACCAAGATAGCTTGCAACATACTTTTATTTTGCATCTACATTTTTTAATTTTTCTCTTTATCTATCAAATTAAAGTTAGGCTACATAGTAATAGACATACCTTTCTTGTCAGGTGCACAACTGTGCAATGTATAGTTAATCTTATTTCTTAAGGGGTAACAAACATCAAAACATAACTGACAGTTTATGGCAATTAACTTAAACTCATTTCAATTGTTTACTAAAAATTCTTAGGAAAGCTCTCTTAGGTAATGGTTAGACTCACATTACTTTGAATATTGTCAGTAATACCACTATCTCATTAACATAAACATCCCAGCTCAAGAAATTTTCAAAAATATAGAATCTAAACCAATTAGAAATTCAGTTGTCATTGTTTGCAGCCTCTCTTTGTTATCACTTTATTCAGTACAAAACAGCATAATAATAAAAAATTGATTAATCTCTTAAACAAGGAAATTTATTTATACCTTGAATCTATCTCAATCTGTGATGCTAATTTAGTTAATCATTCTTGCCATTTGTTTTACCTATTCCACTTGTAATAGGACATTTGCTGCACACTTCATTAAGAACATCAATTCTGCATAGGTCATTTCATAATAACAAACTGAAACCCACATCATGAGAATTTAAAATCCAATAGACCTTTGCAGGTGGATGGAAAATAGACTGGGACATTGCTACTCTAATTTCTTACACTTCCATGGGTGTAATGTACATCAGGATTTTCTGTTAATCTACCAATTTATCATCTTAGTTTCATTACTTAACTTACTTTTTAGAATGAAATTGTATCATTCATTATTTATAACTTGTAAAAGCTAAATCTATAATCTAAAGATTTTCTTTAATATTACATGTATCACTATGCTTCTTGCACAATAAGAAATGAAAATAATAACAGATATCAACATTACTAATCAGAAATCACAAATTGAAAACAAACAATCAAATCTTCATGACAACGTCACATAAATGCACTTGATAACCTGCACCCTCAGACTGAATTCACTGTATACCTTTCTTTTTTTAATTTTATTTTTCCTTTCTTTTTTTTCTTTAGTCAAATAAACTTGTTTTGACTTTGACATGCAATTCAGTTTTCACTTGTATCTACATTTCCTTTAAACACCTTCATGCCTTTTCTTAGTCTATATTACAGTATATCATGCAAATTCACACAACTTATTAGATATCTAAACGTACATCAAAATGCTATCACACATTGAAGATCTTCCCATTCATTCACATTAATTAAAATATGTACTCTAGAGAATCTTATTCTGCAGATATAAGAAGCTCTAAGAGGTCCTATTTGCATTTATTCAATACACACATTCTCTTTTAACCAGTATACATTCACACATCATGCCTCAAACTTATTTACTGTACAAACACAAATAAAGAAATGGTTGATCATTTGGGGTTTTTCTTCTCCCCTCTATCACACTTGTCAAATTCAAGATCTTAAACATAATTTTAAATGAAATCACAATCGTGTGTATTTATTTCTATTGCTGCCAATTGGAATCAAAAGTTGTTCTTTCTGTTATAGATGGGAATTAGCTACATTATGGTTTACTGTAAACAATTTTTTAAAAAGAGATTATGTAACAAAGCTTAACTCTTCAACTTGTCTCCCCTTCTGTAATACGCAATCCTGCCAAGCTATGTTGTTGTTATGTTATCTGTGCTGTCTCCTATGAAGCTGTTACTGCTGTATTCCTCTTCCTGCAATCAACTAACTGAGAGAATCCATTCCATATTATAGTATAAGCCCAAACAAATAGCAAGGAAAAAACACTAGCTGCACAAACACACTACTGCTGCAAAATCAACCATAGAACCTTATTTACAAAAGAGGCAGGAAAAAAGGAAAGTAATCTTATTCTTATTTCCAATACTAATATGGGCTTCATTTAGTTTAAATATATATATATTCCATCAGTAATCCACCTTTAAGTATTCCTACTTGCTCAGGCTTTACAGACTTCACTGGACAAGAATTATAAATATTTCCAAGGTTTCAAGTTCTTTTAAAAGTCCTATTATAAAATAACAATTTCAATCATCAATTCTCTTATCAAAATTCATATTTCTTCAATTGTGTGGATCAGATAAAATGCTTCAAGACTGTAACAGAAAACCATTGGCAAACAAAATGTCAACTTGCGGCTGCTTTAAGAATATCTCCACAACACACAGAACAAAGTTATTTTTTAATGTACACTACAGAAGCAGCCATCTTAAAGAGTACTATCTTATAATACTAATATACCTTTACAGACTGAGACTTCAAGAAGCAAACAGCTATTAGAACTTATTACTGCTACTTTTAAATGAACCGCAGGTACGATATAAATTTATTTCTGCTCATTCCAAATGACAACTCTCAATGTATATTCTAATTAGCATATAACAAAAATCCTTATGATATGAAAATTATTCCCTCAAAACATTTTACAACAATGATCTCAATAGGAAGGGCGATAAGTACAACAAATTGAAATGCTAATAATATCAGGTAATGGAGCATTTCACATAACTTCAGAAGAAATACCTGAGCTGGAAATCTGCTATCATTCATAGTATTGAAATACTGACTTTAAATTAAGGTTTACTAAAACCAAAACAAAACTCAGCATATACAAAATTATAGCGGTACGACATATCTCTGTTTTATAATTAAACTAAGATCAGGAAAGCTTTCAAAACAAAGTGCACCTCTCTAAAAAACAAAACAAATTTTCAGATAAAGAAAAAAAAACAACTGAAATTATCTTAAGACCCAAGAATGAAATAAACAATCTGTGCAGTCTTTACACATTACTGATAAGAAAACAAACATTTCAAATATCAGCTTGCAAGTCTTGCAATACGACTCTAACTTACTAAAGAAGAAAATCAACATACTGTATGAAAACACAGCAATTAATTACCAAGCCAGGCTTCAACTACACATAGCTGCGCTGTGGTCTTTTGTCCACACATACACATCTCACTATTGTCTAGATGGGGATTCCCATTGTTAGCAGTACCTTAATCAAAGCTCTTCTCCAGAATTGGGTTGGGGATTAGAATCCAACTGCATCCCCCCTAGGCTCATTCTCTCTGTCCAGGCTACAAAAAAAATAAATAAAATTAAAAAAAAATAAATAAATATATATATATATATATAAATACGAGAAGAGAGAAATTCACTCATTTTCTACATAGTTGATGGTTGAGTTGTTCTGGCCTCTCGCCATTTTGTAGTTGAGTTGCCCCTGTTGGGCTTCTCAATGTCCCCCTCTGTTTTCAATAGCCTTTAGCTTGAGAATCCCATATGTAAGGACTCATTCCTGCATGTCCATGGAGAAAAGGTAACTACACACCTGTAGCAAGTGTTCTCCATGGACAGCAGGAATTAGTCCTCACAACCCTCCCACCTCCCCAAGGAGTTATCTTCTGCTACAGCTATGTTATCAGACTGAATCAAGATGGTGCGATGGCAGCAGGTAAGAAAGAGGTGCGCAAGTGTGGTGGAGCCTTCCAAAATGTTCCAATAGAACTGGGGAGCATTCCCACATGGGCTGTGTCGGAGGATGCCACCCATACGTGAGGACTTATTCCTGCTGTCTATAACGAACACCTGCTACAGGTAACTACCTTTTATTGCAGTGCGAGTGATTCTCCTAGTCATCCAATCACTTTTCATATAGGGCTAGGGTTTTCTTTAGACAGTTCACATCAATCTGCAGTGCCCAAGTCTTGTCTTCCATTTCAGAAATGCGCTGCTCAGTCTCAGTTATCTATGTGCCATTTATTTTGCTGGTGGCTGTCACATTATCAATTTTAGAAGATATTTCCTGCAGTTTACCCTCTAAGACTCGCACAACTGTGCCACTGACATCAGACATCAATGTCTGCTGCCGAAGAGCACGGCGCAGTCTGACCCTACTACACCATCTTGGATTTAGCTGGCCACATCTTCTCATGGTCCTTTTTCTGTATTTTCCCTTAACAGGATTATAAGACCGCATATTCAGAGGTCAGGAGGCAGTTATTCACTCTCTAGATGATATTAGGGTGATGATATTTAATGCTGATGCCTGCAGATAGAATGTAGGCACTGGAGCTCGAGGTTTCACATCCTCCCCACCTCATAGCATCATGTGACCTCTTTGGGCCCTTTTCACACCAGGATTTGCTTAATATGGATATTTATTATCCCTCCCAAGTGGTTAAAGCTGTCTCACCACAGAAGTGAAAACAGATAAGTTTATTCCAGGTTTTTCCTAGTTACTAAGAAAACCATGGGCTTCAGAGCCCGAGGGACTTGAACACTTTTTTGTTGATGGAAATGATTATGATGATACACTATTCATTCTTTTCCAAATCAAGGAGACTAACTATGTTCTCTGGACACCGATGAAGTCTGCATTCATATAAGTATACATCATATAAGTTACAGATAGAATTATAAGTTAATTGAAGAAGCCCAGCACTTTCACTAACCTCAGATGTCTGACTGTAACAACATACTTAAATAGACTAGGGGTACATGATATGATATATATATATCATGGCTTGCTTTCTTGAAGCTAGCTTTGGATGGTACATTCTCTATGGCTTTTTTGTGGAGTAGAGTGCATCCTTCCCTCCATGGCTCATTTTATGATTACAGCATGTCTTCTATGTTCCATGTTGACTATTGAGAAAACAAAGAAAATAAAGGTTGTTTAACATAAAAACATTTTTTGTGCCCACTGGTAATTCTGTTTTCCTTCTCCTTTTTCTTCTTGAAGACCGCCCTGGACTAGGCAGCCCTATCTCTGTACTAAGTTGTTGCTGCTTGTCATTAGAAGACATAAAATTACTTAGCCATAATAGGTGTTTTCTGAAGATAGCGGAACAAAAAAGCACACAACCCCCCACTATCTGCCCTTAGAAGTTGTTTTCATCATTTTTCTTTTTAAAAGCTTGGCTGAATGATAAACTAAAGGGCTGCAAGGCCAGCGATACTTGGGAAACTGCCAAATATGCCTGAAACATTTCTTCAAAAAGCTTGGAAATAGTTTAGTGAGAAAAGAAGGAAGTCACATGACATCTGGCAGGTTGCTATGTTATCATCTGTGAACAGCTATTACAAGTAAACAATTTGTCTTCTCTTTGAGCTGAATGATATTGACTTTTAATGTGGAAGTTGTATTTTAGTTTTCCTTTTTCTCTTCTAGCCATTCATATTTGATGTTGATAGTTTGGATTATTTGGAATTGAATCCAGACTCCAGGTCTATCCCATTGACTCTAGGATTTATGCCTCAAGAGGAAAGTAATCTCATTGCAGGAGTGGAGGAAGTAAGAAATTTCATTTTACAATTTTGAACCTGTGTTAATCATCACTGCTGGTTCATATTTCATCTGCTTCTTATTTTTTTTCTTTCACATCTCTTTCTCTACCATTTTTGTTTGAGGCTGCCAGGCCTAACTTCATATTATCATGAACTTCTGATTTAGTTCTGTTTAACTTTCTAATGTCCTTGTCAACATACTCTGATTTTATACTGCCCCAAAAAGAAGTTGCATAGTCTTTCCTTCTTGCAGAAAATCCCATGGTTGCCCCACAAAGTCAGTATTGGGACCAGGAGCCAATATCATCAACTTGCACTGGATGGAAGGAGAGCATAGCAGCACTGACTCTATTGACTGGAAGATAGAGGAGTTGGCAGTGGCATGTATGATGAAAGGGTCTGGAGTAGCATTGTGAGCACATGTGGGCCAGAAGATGGAGGAAAGGCTGCTAGTAGCATTGGCTGTGATAGAGGAAGGAGTAGTGAGGATGGACTCTGGGACAGTGAAAGACAGAGTGAGCTGGGTGGAGGGAGGGTTGAGGGAAAGAGAGTTGTTGGGGATCTGCTTGGAGGGGAGAGAGCTGGGAGTTTTGCTAATGGGGAGAAAGCCTTAAGTGGGAGGTAGCAGAGAAAGAGAAAATTGGAAGTCTTGCTTGGGAAGGGAGAGAGAAATGGGGAGGGGAAGATTTAAACCTGGTGGAGAAATATGAGAGAGTTGTGGAGGGGCAGAGGAAGAGATAATATGGAAGTCTTTTTGAAGAATGGAGTGAGAAAGAGAGGTTGAGAGAAGAAAGGAGCTGAGCCTGGAAGGGCAAAGAGAGAGATAGAAAGTTGGGAGGAGAGTACAGCTTGGTGGGGGGGGGGGGCAAAAACAGAGAGAGAGAGAAAAAAAGATGGGAAAAACTAAATTCTGGGGGAGAGAGAATGAGAGAAAGAGGAAGGTTCAACCCTGGGAGAAAAGAGAGAAAATTAGCTGCATGATCAATCCTGGAAGGTGAGTGGGGAGAAAAAAAAAGATCAAACCTGGAGGTTGGGGATGGGGAGAGAAAGCTTGGGAGGCCGGCTAAACAACTTTGCAAGGAGCTAGAGACGTCAGACAAGGTAATTTCTGTTGTCCTTGTAGACTCTCCTCTGGGAGAGTCGGCATCGGGACCAGAGCCAGGAGCTGCGGAGCCTTCTGAGCTCGGTCTCAGGATAGCGGCCCTGGAGAGCAGCATGGCTGCCTTTATGGAGCAGCAGCGGGCGCTGATGGCCGGCCTCGCCGGTCCATCCACCCCAACCACCGGGACTTCGACGTCGAATTCGACACCGGAGGCCAAGCCGATCCTTGAGTCGATCAGGTCTCAAGTCGATCCTCGGCCAAGGTCCCCCTCGACCTCCCGTTCGGGACCGAGGTCGTTGACGCTGGTGCCCTCAGCATCGGGGTGGTCGGGCTCGAAGCCCTCGAGATCAGAGCCCATCGAGTCCTCCTTGGAGGACTCGGCGTGGGAGACAGAAGAGGAAGACTCCCCAGACACCCACTGAACCCAGTGTATCCCATCGGACTCTCCGGGTTCAGAGCCTTGGAGAAGGTCCCCTCTGGAGGACACTCGGTACTCAGATTTCGTAAGAGACATGGCCAAGGCTTTGGCATTCCCTGCGGATGCCGAGGAAGAGCCGAAGAGCTCGAGGCCCTCCAGTTTGACTCTCCCCCGAAGGAGGCCCTTACTGTACCGGTGCCTCCGATGTTGGAAAGGCTGATGCTCCCCATGTGGGAGTTCCCGGCCTCGATGCCGGTGCTAAACAAGTGGGTCGATTCCATTTATCGAGTCCGCAAGAGTCCTGGGTTCCAGAAAGTGCAGCTGCCGCACAACTCCATGGTTGTGGAATCGGCCATGCAACGGCTGAAAAGCCAAAAGACGCACTCCTTGAGGCCTCCCGGCCAGGAGGCCCAGAACCTGGATGCCCTCAGCAGAAAGTGCTACCAGGGCTCAATGCTGTCATGCCGTGTCCAAACCTACCAGCTGTGCATGAGCATGTACTTGCGGGACCTGGCAAAGAAACATAGAAACATAGAAACATGATGACAGAAAAAGACCACAAGGCCCATCTAGTCTGTCCTTCCATAACAACAACTACAACAGTCCACTTTCTACCTTTAGAGATCCTCTGTGTTGGTCCCATGCTTTTTTGAATTCAGTTACTGTCCTCATCTCTACCACCTCCACTGGGAGACTATTCCATGGATCCACTACTCTTTCCGTAAAGAAATATTTCCGCATATCACTCCTGAATCTATCTCCCTTCACCCTCATCCCATGTCCCCTCGTAGCAGAACTTGCTTTCAATTGAAAGAGGCTCTCTCCCTGAACATTTATGCCACGGAGGTATTTAAACATCTCAATCATATCACCTCTATCCCGCCTTTCCTCTAAGGTGTACATATTAAGATCCTTAAGTCTGTCCTCATATGCTTTATAATGAAGCCCATTAATCATTTTAGTAGCAACCCTCTGCACCGACTCCATCCTGTTCACATCCTTTTGAAGGTGCGGTCTCCAGAATTGCACACCATACTCCAAATGAGGTCGCACCAAAGACTTATACAGAGGTATTATCACCTCCTTTTTTCTGCTAGCCATTCCTCTCCGTATGCACCCAAGCATCCTTCTAGCTTTTGCCGTCGCCTTTTCTACCTGTTTAGCTACTTTAAGATCATCAGACACAACCACGCCTAGGTCCCGCTCTTCTTTAGTGGACAAAAGTACTTCACCTCCTATACTGTATTGCTCCCTTGGATTGCTGCAGCCCAAATGCATGACCTTACATTTTTTAACATTAAATCCCAGCTGCCAAATTCTAGACCATTCTTCAAGCTTAGCTAGATCCCTCCTCATGTTATCTACACCTTCCTGGGTGTTTACTCTATTACAGATTTTGGTATCATCCGCAAAGAGGCAAACCTTACCCGACAGCCCTTCCGCTATATCACTAACAAAGATGTTAAAAAGAATCTGGGAGCAGAGATTGCTGGGTTCTCAGCTGGTCTCTCCGAGGAACCCTTGCAGCACTTCAAGGCCTTGTCCATGGGGATCGGAGAGTGCTCGAAGTTCATGTCTCGAGCAGCTTACGACGGCTTCGAGGCTTCAGCTCAAGTAGCCGTGGCCAGCATCGGTGCACGACAGCAGGCCTGGCTCATGTTGTCGGACCTGGAGCCATGGGTTCAGGAGAAGTTGGTCGATGTCCTGTGCCGAGGTGACAACCTGTTCGGCAAACCCATGATGGAAAAAGCTGCAGAAATCGAGGTTTGGCCCTGCACAGGAGGAAGGCTAGCCCTGTACGCTCACAGGTGGCCAGCCTTTACCACCGACGCCTGGGTTTTGAAAATAGTCCAACAGTGCTACTTACTTCATTTCAACCAGGTGCCCACCTCCTTTTTCCCAGGAGAGCCTCTCAGGCCCCCTCTTCACAGGAACCTCCTCCTGCAGGAGTTGGCAGATCTGCTAAAGGATCAGGCAGTGGAACCTGTGCCCCACCACCTGCAGGGGCAAGGCTTCTACTCCAGGTATTTCCTCATACCAAAAAGAAAAGGAGGCCTTCGCCCCATCCTAGACTTGCGCAATCTTAACAAGTTCCCGTTGAGGGAGAAATTCAAGATTCTTTCCCTTGGGATCCTACTGCCTTACCTCCACCAAGGAGACTGGCTATGCTCCTTAGATGTAAAGGATGCTTATACTCACATCCTCATACACCCATACCACAGACGATATCTAAGTTTTGTGGTCGGAGGAAACCACTTCCAGTACAAGGTGCTTCCCTTTGGCCTAGCTTCTGCTCCCAGAGTATTCACCAAATGCCTAGCAGTGGTGGCGGCCTTCCTCAAAAGCCAAGGAGTCTTCGTCTTTCCATACCTAGATGACAGGCTCATCAGGGGCCAATTGGCACAGGAGGCACAGCAGGCCACTGCTCGCACAGTCACCCTGCTCCAGCACCTAGGGTTTGTTGTAAGCCAGGCAAAGTCCACTTTACTCCCCACTCAGAACTTGGAATTCATAGGGGCAAGATTGGACACCCTTCAGGCAAGGGCTTACCTACCGCTGGACAGGGTAAGGCGGTTGCAGGACTTGGTACAACAGGTCCAGCACAGACGTCATGTCTCCACAAGGGTCTTCTTACGCCTCCTGGGCTACATGGCCGCCACGGTACATGTGGCTCCATATGCTCACTTCCACATGCATACAGCTCAATGGTGCCTCAGAGACCAGTGGACAGAAGCCACAGGTCGCCTCAGAGACAGGGTAGCGATTTCCATGCTACTGGTGATAGCCTTGCAATGGTGGCTTCACCCCCCCCCCCCCAATTTGATTCAGGGAGTACCATTTCAACCTCTCTCGCACACCAGAGTACTGACGACAGATGCCTCCTTGCTGGGCCGGGGAGCCCATTGCCAGGGTTCATGCACTCAGGGTCTGTGGTCCTCGCGAGAGGCCGCACTTCAAATCAGTCTTCTAGATCTTCGAGCCATCCGCCTAGCTCTTCAAGCCTTCTGTCATCTTCTTTCCCATCAGTCGGTGCTGATACAGACAGACAATCAAGTAACAATGTTCTACATCAACAAATAGGGAGGCACAGGATCTCACATCCTATGTCAGGAAATCCTGGACCTCTGCTCTTTTGCAGTGGCGCATCACATGTCCCTAAGGGCAGTTTATCTGCCAGGTCAGGAGAACCTCCTGGCCAACAAGTTGAGCACGATTCTTCAGCCTCATGAAGGGCAACTGAACTGGGATGTAGCCCAGCATATCTTCAGCCACTGGGGTCTCCATCCACGGATCTCTTTGCCAATCCGCAAAACCACCAGTTGCCCCAGTTCTGCTCGAGGCAGCCGCATCCGCTGAACGTGGTGGAAGATGCTTTCCTGATCTCGTGGACACAGGGCCTTCTCTATGCGTTTCCACCCACACCCCTGGTGGCATACACTCTGTTCAAGATTCTTCGGGACAAGGCCTCTGTCATCCTGGTAGCCCCCAGGTGGCCAAAACAGCCTTGGTTCCCTCTTCTCCTTCAACTGGTCGAAACTCCACTCCCACTGGGGGTGCAGCCCAACCTCTTGACCCAGGAACAGGGTTCCTTACTACACCCCAACCTCAGATCCCTCAACTTAATGGCATGGCTGCTGAGAAGGTAATACTTGCTCCTTTACTCCTTCCCAAGGAGGTTGAGGAGGTGTTGCTGGCCTCCAGGAGGCAGTCCACTAGAAAATCCTACGCGTTCAAGTGACGTAGATTTGAAGTGTGGTGTACACAAAATAAGGAGAATCCGTTCACTTGCCAAGTACCTCAGGTATTACAGTACTTGCTCCACCTCTCAGAGTTGGGTCTCAAGTCTAACTCTGTCAGGGTCCACCTGAGTGCGCTATCAGCTAACCACTCTCCAGTGGACGGGCAACCTCTGTCAGTTCACCCTTTGGTATAACGATTCCTCAGAGGCCTCCTACTTGAAGCCTCCGATTCACCCACCGGCTACGGAGTGGGACTTAAATGTGGTCTTGCAGTGGCTTACTCGCCCACCTTTTGAACCAATGTCCACCTGTCATCTCCGCTTCCTTTCCTGGAAAGCACTCTTTCTGGTGGCACTCACGTTTGCCCGACATGTGAGCAAGCTGCAAGCTTTAGTATAAAAGCTTTAGTATAAAAACAGGGTGGTCCTACGTACTCACCCCAAGTTCCTTCCAAAAGTGGTTTCCTCGTTTCACCTCAACCAAGAGGTGGTTCTTCCAGCCTTCTTCCCCAGGCCACATACCAGCAGGGCAGAAGCGGTTCTGCATACCCTGGACTGTAAGAGTGCGCTCGCCTTCTACCTGGAGCATACGCGGGGACATCGAAAAGCTTCCCAACTCTTCGTCTCTTATGACCCTAGTAAACTGGGTCTACCTGTCTCCAAGCGCACGTTATCCACCTGGGTGGCGGACTGCATCGCCTGGGCGTACAGGGCAGCTGACCTCCAGCCGCAGGGCCGAATCACGGCCCACTCTGTCAGAGCTTAGGCCGCATCAGTGGCTAACCACCACTTTGTTCCGTTGGCAGACATCTGCCGGGCCGCTAGTTGGTCTTCAAGCTAGACTTTTGCAGCCCATTACTGCCTGGAGAGAGAGTCCCGGAGGGACAGTGTTTTCGGTCAGGTGGTACTCCGTAACCTATTCGAGATTTAGGCAACTCCTACCCTCCAACCCTTTGGTGTCAGGCTACCGTGGGGATTGCATCAAATGTGGCGGTACCATCTCCGTCACTGACACCCATGAGTGGTGTCTTAAATGTTTAGGTCCTGACCACTCCATTTCGGAGTGTATGGCCTGTGCCACGATGTCCAAGAGGGGTCGACAAACCGAGCTGCTAAGCTCAGTACTCTTTTTCCCTCCGATGCAGCCTCTGTGGCATCGACGTCTTCCAGGGCTTCGTCTTCCTCCCAAGGATCTCAGGTAACTAAACATAAGTCTGGCCCGTCCTCAAAGGGTAGATCTCCTTCCAAGCATCAAGATGCCTCTGGCGTTGCCCTTGAGGGTTCTGTACCGGCAAAATTGCATTATTGGGGCATTATTGGGGCTCCAGGATGTTCTCGAGGCCTCAACCTCGGCAGAACTACTGGTGCCATGCTCTGGAGTATCGGCTGCATTCTCTGGTACCGATACCCAGGCATCGGCAGCATCGATAGAGCAGAGGTTCCTGGCTATTGAACGCAGTCTGGCGGCTCTCCTTGCAGCATCGACACCCTCAGAACTGCGTCAGACAGTTCAACCGGTACCGGCACCGACTCTGGCACCGGTATCGATACTGGTACCGACAGCATCGGCATCGACATCGGTGTCTGCATTGCCGGCACCCAGTCATGCTATGCCTTCCGGTACCGATACACCGGTACCGATTCCCCCTGGCACCGACTTCGGTCGGTACGGGTATCGTGCTCTACAAGAGCATCCGGACAGAAGGTACTTTGAATCCTCGAAGGAGTCTGAGGATTCTGACAGCTCCGTCAGTACTGGAGTACTTCTCCCGGAGGAGCCTTCCTCTCCTAAACATAGGAGATATCTTCTGGAGGAGACATTCTTTCAGGATTTTATCAGGGAGGTGGCTCGAAGTCTTTCCATTACTGTGGCTCCTGAAACAGAGCCCAGGGCAAAGGAGTTGGAGATTCTACAATATCCCAAGGCTCCTAAGGAGGCAGCTACTTTGCCTATCCATGAGATCTTACATGATCTCATGTTAAGAATGTGGGAAACACCTCTTACCACTTCTCCTCACTCTCGTAGACTGGATACTATGTATCAAGTACCTCCGTGTCTGGCTTCCAGAAGACTCAGCTTCCTCACCACTCTATTGTAGTGGAATCAGCTATGAGAAGGATCAGAAGTGCAAAGAGGCATGCCTCTAATCCTCCAGGACATGAGTGTCGAACTTTGGATGCCTTTGGACGTCGTACTTTCCAGGCTTCCATGCTTTCTGCCAGGATTAGTTCCTATATTTTATATATGGGAGTGTTCCTAATGGAAGTTACAGGAGATTTAGAGATTTTGAGCCCTCTTCTTCCTGATGATAAGAGGCAGGATTTTCTCACATTGATTAAACATGCCCAGGATGTTTCTAAGTTTGTCAATCGTGCAGCTTTTGACTGTTTTGAGTGCATAAGCATAACCTCTGTCATTGCCATAGGTGCACGTAGAATTCCCTGGCTCCAGGCATCCGATTTGGAGCTCTGGGTGCAGGACAAACTGGGCAATATCCCTTGTACAGGTGAGAATCTATTCGGCAAAAATTGGCAAGAGAAAGCCAATGAGTTGGATGCTGACAACTCCACTTTGGATAGATTATCCAAAGCCACAGCTGATCCTGCAAGGAAGAAATCTTTCAAAAAAACATTCTTCTCCAAAAAGAAGAGGTTTTATCCCTCTTATACCCACCAGGGACGTTCTGCAGGTCAGTCTGCCCGAAAAGGTCAGCAACCACCTAAACAAAGGAATGCAAAGACTGCTAAGCCTCAACCGTCTCAGCAGTCTCAGCCTCCACAAGGCCTTTGACTTCCATCTAGAGAACTTAGCCTTCCTGGCTCTCAACGGACCAGAGCCTTCCACCATTCCAGGAAGGTTGTGTCACTTTGCCCCCAGATGGAGGCAGATAACAGCAGAACATTGGACTCTCTCCATTATAAAAGAGGGGTACAAGCTTCACTTTCTCTGCATGCCCCCTCCCACAATGGTAAGACAGTTCAATTCTCAGACCTCTCTCATCAGCCTGTTAGATCAAGAGGTCACTATGCTTCTTACCCAAGGGACAATAGAAGAGGTACCCATTCCTCAACAGGGTACAGGGTTTTACTCCCCCTATTTCCTTATCCCAAAGAAAACAGGGGGACACAGACCTATTTTAGACCTCAGAGAATTGAACAAATTCCTGTTCAAAGAGAAATTCAAGATGATTTCTCTGGGAACTCTGCTGCCATACTTTCAGAGTCAGGATTGGCTTTGTTCTCTAGATCTCAAGGATGTGTACACTCATGTTCTCATCCATCCATCTCACAGAAAGTTCCTTCAGTTCCTTTTTCAAGGAAAGCACTACCAATACAGGGTGCTTCTGTTTGGCCTGGCCTCAGCACCAAGGGTGTTTACGAAATGCATTGCTGTGGTAGCAGCATTTCTTCGCACTCTAGGAATATTCGTCTTCCCCTACTTAGAAGACTGGCTCACTCGAGCTCCTTTAGAGTCAGAGGCCAGGATTTTTCTATCTTGCACAATGCGTATCCTTCAGTATTTGGGTCTGGTAATAAACATCCCAAAATCCAGTCTAACTCCCACTCAGTCTAGAGTTCATAGGAGCTTTGCTGGATACCAGAAAAGCAAGGGCCTATCTTCCCCAGACCCGTTGCCTTCGTATGGTGCAGTTAGCTTCTCAAGCAGTGCTAAAGCCTCATCTCACTGTTCGAGAAATGTTACAACTACTAGGCCACATGGTATCTACTGTGCATGTGGTTCCTTATGCTCGCCTCCATATGAGAACAGCCCAGTGGACTTTATCCACTCAATGGACCCAGGCATCAGGGTGCCTGTCAGACAAAATAGCAAACACAAATCGCCTTATTTTGTCCCTCCAATGGTGGCAGTCCACTCAAAACCTGTTGCTGGGGTCCCCTTTTCAACAACCCTTACCCCAAGCAACTCTCACGACAGATGCTTCTCCAATGGGTTGGGGAGCTCATCTGAAAGACCTCTCCACCCAAGGCACTTACTCCACAGGAGTCTCATCTACACATCAATCTCTTAGAGCTCAGAGCAATCTTCCTTGCTCTTCCAGTGTTCCACACCCTACTCAGCTACAAGACTGTCCTCATTCATACGGACAATCAAGTAGTCATGTTCTACGTGAACAAGCAGGGAGGAACAGGCTCTCTGTCACTTTGCAACGAAGCTTTGCGACTATGGGCCCTCACAGAGAGCATCAGATTCATCTCCTGGCAGTGTATCTTCCAGGCATCCAAAACTCTTGGACAGACAGACTCAGTCGAGTTCTGCTTCCACACGAATGGTCTCTACATGCAGACCAGGTAGCCAAGATTTTTCACATTTGGGGAATCCCCAACATAGACCTCTTTGCAAGTCCGTTGAATGCCAAACCTCCCCGGTTCTGTTCCAGAATTCCTGCTCAGGGCTCTCAGGCCAGGGATGCTTTCCTCCTTCATTGGGGTCAAGACTTCCTTTATGCCTTTCCACCCATTCTCCTAATTCCTAAAACCCTGTTCAAGCTTCAGAGAGACAGAGGCCGTATGATTCTCATAGCTCCACGGCAAGTGTGGTACCCTCTGCTTCTACATCTCTCTCAAGCTCCCTCTCTGGAGTTAGGATCTGCTCCAGATCTCATGTCTCAGGAGGACGGAATGTTATGGCATCCCAATCCCCAATCTCTGCATCTCAGGGCTTGGTTGCTGAAGGCTTAGATCTTCATGATCTTAACCTTTCTCAGCAAGTAAAGGATATCGTTTATGCTTCCAGAAAACGTTCCACAAGACGCTCTTATGCTTTCAAGTGGAAAAGGTTTACCATATGGTGCTCGCAGAAGGGTCTTAGCCCCCTTGCGTTACCTCTGGAATCATTACTGGAGTATCTCCTTCATTTATCCAATGCAGGACTTAAGACTAACTCAGTGAGAGTCCATTTGAGTGCTACTGCAGCTTCTTTCAAGCCTTTAAATGGACAACCTATTTCCTCCCATCCTCTAATAGCAAGATTTATGAGAAGACTTCTTCTAACTAAGCCTCCCATTAGATCACCACCGGTGGCATGGGACTTAAATCTGGTTCTTGGCCAGCTCATGAAGTCACCTTTCGAACCCTTAGCTACTACCTCGTTGAAATTCCTTACCTGGAAAGTTATCTTTCTCATTGCAATCACGTCAGCACGTCGCATCAGTGAGTTGCAGGCACCATCATGACAAGGTAGTCCTTAGGACTCATACACACTTTATGCCAAAGGTAGTCTCGCCTTTTCATCTAAACCAAGCAGTCTACCTGCCTGTTTTTTTTCCAAGGCCTCATGCATCAAATGCAGAAAGGAATCTTCATACTTTGGACTGTAAAAGAGCTTTAGCTTTTTACTTACAAAGAACACAGCAACATAGAAAGTCCTCTCAACTCTTTGTTGCTTTTGATCCTTCTCATTTGGGACTTCCAGTCTCCAAGAGAACACTGTCCAACTGGATTGCACAGTGTATTTCCTCTGCCTATCAGAGTAAGAATCTTTCTCTGGAGGGCCATGTCACAGCTCACAATGTGAGAGCCATGGCAGCTTCAATGGCTCATCTGCACTCTGTGTCTATCGACGACATCTTTCGAGCAGCCACTTGGGCCTCGGTTCATACCTTCACAGCTCATTACTGCTTGGACAAGGACTCCCGCCGGGATGCCTTGTTTGATCAGGCTGTTCTCCAACACCTGTTCCATACCTAATCATCTCCTACCCACCATTCCTAGTAGGATGCCAGAGGTCCATGGGGGAAGTGGAGCCCTTTCACAGGGACACACAACTTCTGGGGTTCTCTCCCTGGCATCTAAAGCTAGGGAGTCCCCATATGTGAAGACTACATTCCTGCTTGTTCCTGGAGATAGCATAGTTACTCACCTGTAACAGGTGATCTCTGGGAACAGCAGGAATTTAGTCTTCACAACCCACCCACCTCCCCTAGTAGTTGTATCTTTCTATCTATCTCTTTCTCTTTCCCTCTCTCTTTCTCTTTGTCTCAGCTTTAAACTCAACTGGAGAGAGGCAGTTGGGAAAGGCGGGAAGGCAGCACGCAGGCACTGTGGGATGCTCCCAAAAGCTTTCTAATTGGACACTGGGGAGCGTTCCCGCGCCGGCTCCGTCGGTACCGAAGATACCATATGTGAAGACTAAATTCCTGCTGTTCCCGGAGATAACCTGTTACAGGTGAGTAACTGTGCTTTCCCTCCATCTTACCAAAGCCATACTCAGTAAAGCATGACAAATGGGAACTATAATGTGGAAAGACTCTAGACCCGGAATTGCAAAAGGATACCTCTTCAGCAACACTGCTGAGAGAGTTAAGGGTACACAGCCAAATTAAAAAAGGAAATGGCATGGGACAGACACAGTGGATCCCTTTATAGCAACAGGATAAAATCAAAATAAACTGAACCATCTAATTTCTCAACAAATAGGGGTGTCCTCCATGGAGTGGTGGGTTCACCCCTGAGCATAGACATGGGGAGGGGTGGCCTGCATGGAGCGGCAGGTGCACCTACTCTTGCCATCATACTGGGCAGACTAGATGGACCATACTGGTCTTCATCTGCCATCATTTACTATGTTACTATGAAATTGTGAGATACCAATAGCTTCTCCGGGAACTAGCAGGAAGTCAGTCCTCACATATGGGTGACGTCAGCACCGATGGAGCTCTTGCGGAAGCATCCCCCCAGCTTTCAAAGAAAGCCTTTGGGAGATGCCACCACGCATGCATGGTCCCCTTCCCACCCAAGGGTGCCATCTTGCTCAGACACCTTTTTTCCACGGCGCCCTTCAAACGTTGTTTGGCTTGTCCCCGGAAAAAGTTGATTTTTCTCTGTCTGAGTTTCACACTTGCCGCTGGTATTGCACCAGTACTCTTCCCACCTACTGACCTCTGTGCCTCAGTTTTGGGTTCAGTTTATTATTTTTTTTGTTGTCTTTTGTTCTTTTCTTTTTCTGGCATTTTCGTGTCTTTTTTTCTCCCACTGGCAGCCCAGAGAGTCTTCGACCTCACAGAGGTACTTTTTTCCCCCATGGTTACCCGTAGCTTTAAGAAGTGTGATCAGTGCTCTGAAATTATGTCTTTGACCAACACACAAGACTGCTGTCTCCGCTGGCTTTGGCCAGACCACGACCCATCAGTCTGCGTCTCTGCAAGATGATCAGCAAGGTCCTCAAGAGCCGCCAGCAGCAGCATGATATGTTTTTCCCCAACTGCCCAATGCCTCCAAAGGCCAGGGCCTCATCTGATGCCCTGACATCTCAGGCGGAATCCTCCGAACCCAAGCTTCATGTTGGGTCCTCAGAAAGAGGGTCTCCCTTGAGGGAACCCAGGAAGAAGAAGAAACCCTCGAAGGCAGCATCCCTGGATGGTTCCGATCGGCCGGGTGCTCCCTGGGCCCGGTCCTGCAGTCTGAGATGTTCATCTGAGGCATCAGAGAAGGAATGGCTTGCGAAGGTCCCCCAGAAGGATCCGACTGCGAACCGGCCTCGGTCCCCAGACATTATCCTCTTCGGGGATTCCTCTGTGGGAGAGCCGGCGTCGGGCAGGCTGTGGAGCCTTCTGGTCTGTAGTTCAGAATGGCGGCCCTGGAGCGCAGTTTGTCTGCCTTCATGGACCAGCAATGGGCGCTGTTGTCCGGTATTACCAATTCATCTGTCCTGACCACCGGGCCCCCGATGTCCAAGACATCCCTTGAGGCCGAGCCAATCCTTTGCCAAGGTCACGCTCTGAGTCCTGCTTGACGGGACCGCAGTCACCCCCAGCAAGTTTGCCGGCCCACCAGCCACACGGCATCGGGGGCCCAGAGGCCAGTGGATTAGCCCTCCTACGAGTCCTCGATGGAGTACTCCGAGTGGGAGACAGAGAACGAGGAATCCCCTGATTCCTGTCGCTACTGCAATGTCCCTTCTGACTCTCCCATCTTGGATCCTTGGCGGCAGTCCCGCCCAAGGACATGGGCTTCCTGGATTTTGTCAAGGACATATCTAAGGCCTTGGCATTCCTGACCGAGTCGGAGGAGGACCCTCGGGCAGATGAGTTGGAAATCCTTCAATATGAGGCCCCTCCACAGGAAATGCTCACGGTGCCCATCCCTCCCATCCTGTAATGGCTGATGCTCTGAATGTGGAAGACACCGGCTTCAGTGCCAGTGATGAGCAAACAGTTTGACTCGATGTATCGAGTCCACTGGAGCCTGGGCTTCTAAAAGTTACAGCTGCCGCATAACTCTATGGTGGTGGAGTCGGCCATGCATCGGATGAAGAGCCAAAAGATGCACACCAGTGCCCACCGGCAGGGAGGCCCACACCTTGGACACCCTTGGCAGAAAGTGCTACCAGGGCTCAATGCTTATCTGCTGCATCCAGGCCTACCAGCTGTACATGGACATGTACCTGAGAGACCTGGCAAAGGAACTCAATAGGTTCTTAGCTGGTCTTTCCTAGAAACTCTTGCAGCGGTTCAAGAACCTGGCTAAGGCAGTCTGTGAGTGCTGCAAATTCATGTCTCGAGTGGCTTATGATGGGTTCAAGTCGGTGTCTCGAGTAGCCGTGGAGGACATTGGTGCACGCCGCCAAGCTTGGCTACAGTCGTCCGACCTCGAGCAGTGGGTTCAGGACAAATTGGTTGATTAACTTTCAAAAGGGAGACTATGATAAAATGAGGAAAACAGTTAAGAAAAACCTAAAAGGAGCAGTTGCAAAGGTTAAAAGACTTACATCAAGCTTGGGTGTTGTTGAAAAATACTATCTTGGAAGCCCAGACCAGCTGTATTCTATACTTTAAGAAAAGTGGAAGGAAGTCCAAAAAACTGGCAGAATGGTTTAAAAGTGAGGCCAGAGAGGCGGCTGTTGCTAAAAAAGCATCTTTCAGGAAATGGAAAAAAGAGTCAAATGATGAAAACTGGAAACAGCACAATCACTGGCAAGTTAAATGCAAGGCATTGATAAGGCAGGCAAAGAGAGAATTTGAGAAGCCTGCTGTGGAAGCAAAAACACATAATAAAGACGTTTTCAAGTACATTCATAGCAAAAAATGTGTGAGAGAGTCAGTTGGACCATTAGATGATAGAGGGGCCATAGCGGAGAGACTGAATGAATTCTTTGCTTCGGTCTACTGAGGAAGATGTAGGGATGTTACCCATTACTGAAGTGGTATTTAAAGGGGATACTGCAGAAGAATTGAAAGAAATATTGATACACCGGGAAGATATATTACAACTATTTGATAAACTGAATAGTAGCAAATTACCTGAACCGGATGGTATATATCCATGGGTGTTGAAAGAACTGAAATAAGAGATTGCAGACCTGCTATTAGTAATTTGTGAGCTATCATTAAAATCATCTGTTATACCTGAAGATTGGAGGATGGCCAAAGTAGTTACCCATCAGTACAGGGGAAAATGATAGAAATCATAATAAAGAACAAAATTACTGAACATGTAGATAGTCATGGCTTAATTGGAGGCAGCTAACATGGCTTTAGACAAGGAAGATCTTGTCTTACTAATCTGTTATGTTTTTTTGAAGGTGTGAAAAAACAGATAAAAGTGAGTTGGTTGATATAGTGTATCTGGACTTTCAGAAAGCCTTTGACAAGGTCCCTCATCAGAGACTTTTGGCAAAACTAAAAAGTCATGGGATAGGAGGCAGTGTACTACTGTGGATCAAGAACTGGTTAAAAGATAGAAAGCAGAGGGTAGGGCTAAATGGCCAATTTTCCCAATGGAGAAAGGTGAATAGTGGAGTAACCACAGGATCTGTGCTGGGTCTGCTGCTTTTGACATATTCATAAATGACCTGGAAAAGGGAATAACGAGTGATGTTATCAAATTTGCAGATGACACAAAACTATTTAAAGTTGTTAAAACCCATGAGGATTGTGGAGTGCTGCCAGCAAAACCATCCTCACAGTGCCGTAACCTTACGGTGCCTCATAAGGCGCCCTATAGAGCACATTATAAGGTGCTTTGGCGGACAGGGCACTTTGTAATGTGCCCTATGGGGCACCTTATAGGGCGCCTTATGAGGCACCTTAGGTTACGGCACTGTGAGGGTGTTTTTGCTGGCATCACTGCTTTAAATTAAAATGATATCCCTCTGACAGCCTTATTAAATAACACCACTGTGGGATTGAACTCATGACATCTGCCTTCACAGTTATTGTAATAACCAGTGGGCTACATCTCTCTCGTGTCTAGCACAGTGCTGGCATGGACTTAAGGTTAACGCATGTTAATGAGCCAAGGCGCCCTCTATCACGCGATACAGATTATTGCTACCTTGCCGCCGGAACGCCCACTACCTTATATGGCATTCTTCACATTAACGCTGCAACTAGCGCCGGTAGCATTAAGACGGTTTGGTAAACATACCTCTATATCAACTGACTCACCTTTGTCTACCTGTTTATTCACATCTTCAAAAAAACATAACAGATTAGTAAGACAAGATCTTCCTTGTCTAAAGCCATGTTGGCTGTCTCCCATTAGGCCATGCCTATCTATATGCTGAGTAATTTTGTTCTTTATGATGGTTTCTACCATTTTTCCTGGTACTGATGTCAGGCTCACTGGTCTGTAGTTTCCCGGATCACCCCTGGAACCCTTTTTAAAAATTGGCGTTACACTGGCGATCCTCCAATCTTCAGGTATTACAGATGACTTTAATGATAGTTCACAGATTACTAATAGCAGGTCTGCAATCTCATATTTCAGTTCTTTCAACACCCTTGGATGTATATACCATCCGGTCCAGGTGATTTGCTACTTTTCAGTTTATCAAATAGTTGCAATACATCTTTCCGGTGTAGCGATATTTCCGTCAATTCTTCTGCAGTATCACATTTAAATACCACTTCAGTCATAGGTAACATCCCTACATCTTCCTCAGTAAAGACTGAAGCAAAAAATTCATTCAGTCTCTCCGCTATAGCCTTGTCCCCTCTTACTGCCCCTTTTACCCCTCTAACATCTCATGGTCCAACTGATTCTCTCACAGGTTATTTGCTACGAATGTACTTGAAAAAGTCTTTATTACGCGTTTCTGCTTCCATAGCAAGTTTCTTCTCAAATTCTCTTTGCCTGCCTTATCAATGCCTTTGCATTTAACTTGCCAGTGCTTGTGCTATTTCTAGTTTTCGGCATTTGGCTCTTTTTTCCTATCCCTGAAAGCTGCTTTTTTTGGCAACAACAGCCTCTCTGACCTCACCTTTAAACTATGCTGGCAGTTTTTTGGCCTTCCTTCCACTTTTCTTAAAGCGTGGAATCAGCTGGTCTAGGCTTCCAAGATAGTATTTTTCAACAACACCCAAGCTTGATGTAAGTCTTTAACCTTTGCAACTGCTCCTTTTAGTTTTTTATTAACTGTTTTCCTCAATTTATCATAGTCTCCCTTACGAAAGTTAAAAGGTAGTACTGTGGATTTCCTTACCATCCCTCCTCCACTAATTAAATCAAACGCGATCATGCTATGATCACTATTGCCAAGTGGCCCCAAAACCCTTATCTCTTGCACCAGATCTGGTGTTCCACTAAGGACTAGGTCCAATATGGCTTCCCCTCTGGTCGGTTCATGAACCAGCTGCTCCAAGAAGCAGTCATTTATTTCATCTAGGAACTTTATCTCCCTAGCATGTCCTGCTGTGACACTGACCCAGTCGATACCCGGGTAATTGAAATCACCCAATATTATTACTGTGCTGTAACTTTTGTTAGCTTCCTTGATTTCTTTGAGCATTTCATTATCCATTTGTTCATTCTGGCCAGGCGGTCGATAGTACACCCCCACTGCCATCGCCTTCCCCTTCTTACATGGAATTTCAATCCATAGAGATTCTACAGCAAATTTTGTTTCCTGCAAAACTTTAATCCTTTCTGACTCAATGCCCTCTCTAACATAGAGTGCAACCCCTCCACCAATTTGATCTGCTCTATCATTACTATATAGTTTGTACCCAGGTATCACAATGTCCTACTGGCTGTCCTCCTTCCACCATGTCTCTGAGATTCCAATCATATCTAGCCTCTCATTTAGTGCTATATATTCTCCCATCTTATTTTTTTGACTTCTATCATTTGCATACAAGCATTTTAGAGACTGTATTTTATTCATATTAATCTGGCTATTGGTAGGCATGGGTAATTTAGAATTTTTAAGCTCTGTCTTTGCCATACTCAAGGGCATTTGGGCTATTTTACTGTTTTTTGGAATCTCTGTGCTTTTGATAGTATCCTTCAAGGATACATTCTTCTGAACCATGTACTTTTGGGTGACTGTCGGCTTTCCCCTATTATCTAGTTTAAAAGCTGCTCTTTCTCCTTTTTAAAGGTTAATGCCAGCAGCCTGGTTCCATCCTGATTAAGGTGAAGACCATCCCTTCAGAAGAGCCCCTCCTTTCCCCATAATGTTCCCCAGTTCCTAACAAATCCAAAACCCTCATCCTTGCACCACTCTCATCCTTGCAAATCCACGCATTGAGACTCCGGAGCTCTGCCTGCCTTTTGGGTCCTGCGCATGGAACGGGAAGCATTTTGGAGAATGCAACCCTGGAAGTTCTGGATTTCAGCTTCCTACCTAAAAGCCTAAATTTAGCCTCCAGAACCTCCCTCCCACATTTTCTTATGTCATTGGTACCGACATGTACCAAAACAGCAGACTCCTCCCCAGCACTTTCTAAGACCTTATCTAGGTGGCGTGTAAAGTTCGCTATCTTCGCACCAGGCAGGCATGTTATCAGGCGATCCTCATGTCCATCAGCCACCCAGCTATCTACATGCCCAATGATCTAATCGCCAAATATAACGGCTGTCCTGACTCTTCCCTCATGGGCACATGGCCCTGGAGAAACCTCCTCGGTGCAAGAGGGTTTTTCATCACCTGGTTGGCAGGTCCTTGTTATAGGATCACTTCCTGCCACACCAGGGTGATGCTCTCCTGTTACGTGACCTCTCTCCTCCATGGCAACAGGGATGCTGCCAGACTGGAGGTAGGACTTCAGGACTATATCCCTGTAGGTCTCGTCTATGTTACCTCTCTGTCTTTCTTATGTCTTCCAAGTCTGCTACTCTAGCCTCTAGAGAATGGACTCATTCCCTGAGAGGAAAGAGGTCCTCGCACCTAGTGCACACGTAAGACCTCACACCAACTGGGAGAACATAATACATGTGACACTCAATGCAAAAGACTGGAAAGCCCCCATCTCGCTGTTGGACTGCTGTCTGAATCTTAGTTTTAAGCTTGTGTTTAGATCTTTAAGTTCTTTACTTACTAAGGATTGCTCTGGATGCTTATACTAATAAAAGTGTATCTCAAATTGTTTAATATACCTGAAGCTGAATTAATCTCAGGCCCTTAATGTATGACTGATTTGGAAAAAGAGCTGCACCTGAGAGCAGCTCCTTTCCATTAAGATGTGTATGTACCTATAAAGCTATGAGTATCCCAGGGTTGGGTGGTTGTTGGGGTGGGAGGGAGGGAAATAAGTCTTATTAAAAGAGGGCTGCTACACCGTACCCTGTCCTGTGCTACTGAGGTAAGCTGTGGCCAACTGCCTGGGTGATTAACTGTCCTTGCTTGGATAGAAGAAGGAGTCTGTCAAAATGGCCTTTTGACCTGCCACCTGGCTTTAACACCTATTTAAAATGTTTCACAGGTCTCTTGCCCCCTAGGTAGAAGGGCTTCTTTGTACAGGTCTCTAGAAGACTTTATTTATTGCTCAATGAATACTGACCCTGTTTTGTCTTTTATGCTGTTATAGTCTGATTTGATTTAAATTAAAGCTCTTTGCTGCTTCTAGGCTCTGACCTAGTATGAAATTTAAACTAGAAGCTCTCCGCTGGGTTCTAAATTTAACCAGAAAGCTCTCTTCTGTGTTTTAAATTTAAACTTAAAAGTGCTGCTACTAGGCCCTGACTGATTTAAGAAATACACTGGGTTCACAAATAATCAGCTTTAATCCAAAGAATTCCCTTCAGAAATATTCCCAGAAGGATATACTCACTATTGCAGATCTCTCTCCAGAAGTAGCAGTCCCCTTTTGTAGTCCTTCAAGACTTGTTAGGGAGCCTGGGCCAACATCTTTCTCAGCACATGTCGCTTGTAAATCCTGATTGGTGCAGGAAGGAGCAGCCTTCGAATGAACGAGACGTGATACTCAGTTCAGGCGAGCAAACTCCTCCACCATAGCTGACATCAGGAGTAGAGGCAGAGATTTAAATCCCATGTTTGACTGACCAGGTTGGAAGTTTGGAAGGTGACCAGGATAGCCAGCTGAATAATGGAATGAGAGTGGGCCATTCTTTAGGGGATGCTGTAGAGAAGGAGCTAAACCTTGTGAATGACTACAGCCTTCATGTGGTGGAGCCAGGTTGGTGCAAGGCAGTAGCATAAATTTCACCCAAGCAGCCCCCACAATGCATGGGGGTTGGAGGGCTGGAAAGAGGCCCACACAGCAGCAGTAATGCAGAGCAACAAAGTTACTTTAATAGGTTTGCTGTGTTTCCTCCGCTCTTTTAAGTTTGCACCAGGCCCAGCAGCTGGTACCTACTGTGCTGAAGTCTTGCGATAACAGCCCTACCTCAAGATTTTGGCCCAGTAGGAAGCAGCAACCAGGCCTGGTGGGAACTTAGAAGAGTTGAGGCAGCTCAACAAACCTGTTAAAGTAAGTTTGTCGCCACCACTTTCACAACAATGGGGGAGGGGGCACTGCTGCCACGACAATGGGGGCCCTCAGCAAAATTTAACTTGGAGTGCCCCTCATTATTTATTTTATTTAGCTCTTTTTTTATACCTCCTTATCTGGAAATTAAGGTGGTTTACAAGGAACAAGAACTTAACAGGTTTGCATAGAACTTTTAAATACTTCTCATTTTCAGTAATACTATTCAATGATGATAACTATAGATTATGATTTTTAACATATTACCAATCAGAACTTATATACGGAGGGGGGTAGGGAGCAGGTGGCAGTGTAGTGGGAGGAGGGCGGGGAAGGAGTGCAGGAGTGGGTGTATGAGGGTGGTAATTTGTTGCATATATGTCCATAAGTTTTGATGTTGTATGGGGGATCATCACTTAGCTGTTGAAACGTTCTTTGAATAGTAGTGCTTTGAGATCTTTGCGGAATTTTATTAGTTCATGTGTTTCCGTGAGGTCACTGGGGAGTTTAATCCATAGGTCCGGTGCATAGATGGGGAAGGCCCTGTTGCAAGTGTTCTGTTTCATCCGTGTTATTTCCACCGGTAGGTTGATAAGGTGGTTATTATTATTGTAAACCGCATAGTTTATAGATATGTGATTTATCAAATATATAGTAACATAATGTAACATAACATGTTGTATTTTTGCCTCCTTCTGTTGATCATTGATGTGTGGATGAGAGATTTTAGGTATCTTGATGACTGATCGTGTAAAGTTTTGAATATGTTCATGGTTAATTTATATTTGACTCTGCCAGTGTAGATCTTTTAATATTGGCATAATGTGGTCACTTTTTTTTTGCATTCGCTAGGGTGCGTGCTGCAGTGTTTTGGACCATTTGTGGAGAGCATGTTTAGGGAGTACTTGGTATATACCAGGGGTCTCAAACTCAAATTGCTTTGAGGGCCAAATGAGTACTTGTAAAATAACCCGGGGGCTGCATGAGACGTGGGACCTCATTTGCATAAGGGACCTCAATTGCATAAATATTTGCATAATGTTACCATACCCTAACTTTTAGTAAACATGCCTCTTAATGAGTGCATGAATAAAGAAAGACTAAAAGATTTCTACATTACTATAATCCAGTGGCAACCGCCAGGCACATCAGGAACTACTACAAACAAACACTGCCCATTTAGAACCCATAGCAAACCCGCCATATCCTAACAGCACTACCAGGACTCACAAAGCACCATACCCTACCTATCAAAAGGCAACACTGCAAATATTAAATCAATACATTTCAGAGAATAACAATACATGACCTACTGGGGACAGAGAACAAGTAGCAATGTCAAATAGGAATTACATAAACAGAATACCTCAGCTCAGTTACACATGCAGAATACACCATCACCAAACAAGGAACCAAATTTAGAAACAAGACAATTTAAACTGGGACCCCCCAAAAGCCAAACTTGGAATGTACAACAACACTGTAGAAATAAAACTATAAATTAATTTCCTCTTGTACTAAACAAAGCGCAGACATTATTGATGCACATTTCCCAGAACTGACATATTCCAGTTAATAAATTCAAAATAAAGATATTTTTCTACCTTTTGTGCATTTTTTTTCAGTTCCAGCCACTTTCTTCTGGTTTCTTCGTGCCTTCTGCTAACTCTCCATCGTCTGCTGTCCATTTGTCCTTCTCTCTTCTAGCTTTTTCCATTCTCCCTCTACATCTGCTTTAACATATTAATCTTTCTCCTTTTGCTCTTTCCTCATTCCTATTTTCATCCACTCAAATTTTACCCCTCCATCCTCAATCCCCACTTACCTGGCCAATTGTAGATTTGTCTTCCCTCCCACACAAAATATTTTCCCCTCTCCATTTCACTCTCCCAGCTCCATCCCATTCTAATCCTCCCCCAACATCAGCTCCCTTCTAGTTCCAGTCCCACACAGCACCCCCTCCCTTCTAGTCACTGCATCAGCCCATTTTCAGTCCTAGCCCCCCATCAGCCCATTTCCAATCGTAGCTCCCCCCCATCAGCCCATTTCCAGTGCTAGCTCCCTCCCCTCACAGCCCATTTCCATTCCAAGCCCCCCTCCCCATCAGCCATTTGCAGTTCAAGCCCCCCTTCCACTCAGCCCATTTCCAGTCCTAGCAGACCCCCCAGCCTATTATCAGTCCTAGCCCCCCCATAGCCGATTACCAGTCCTAACCCCCCATAGCCCACTTCCAGTCTTACCCCTCATAGCCCATTACCAGTCCTAACCCCCCCCATCACCTCATTTTCAGTGTTACCCCCATCACCCCATTTTCAGTTACCCCCTCATATGCCATTACCAGTACTACCCCCCCATCACCCCATTTTCAGTGTTACCCCCATCACCCCATTTTCAGTTACCCCCTCATTGGCCATTACCAGTACTAACCCCCCCCCATCACCTCATTTTCAGTGTTACCCCCATCACCCCATTTTCAGTTACCCCCTCATAGGCCATTACCAGTACTACCCCCCCATCACCTCATTTTCAGTGTTAACCCCATCACCCCATTTTCAGTTACCCCCTAATAGGTCATTATCAGTACTAACCCCCCATCACCCCATTTTCAGTGTTACCCCCAACACCCCATTTTCAGTTACCCCCCTCATAGGCCATTACCAGTCCTAGCCTCCCCCCCATAGCCCATTACCAGTCCTAACCCCCCTCCCACCATCAGCCAAATTAGATGAAAAAAAATGTATATTTGCTGCTGCTGCAGTATTAAGCGTCCCGCGGGCCCCTCTGCCTGGTCCTCTCCTCCCTGCAGCATTCAGCTCCAAAAGCGGCGGCTTTCAGAGCCGCGAAGAGAGAGAGTTTCTCTCGCGCGGTTCTGAAGACTCTCGCGCTGCTCTTCAGAACCGCGCGAGAGAAACTCTCTCTCTTCGCGGCTCTGAAAGCCGCCGCTTTTGGAGCTGATACTGCAGGGAGGAGAGGACCAGGCAGAGGGGCCCGCGGGACACTTAATACTGCGGCGGCAAGTTTGGAATTTTTTTTTTTTACTCGCCGGTACTTTGCGGGCCGCACAAGATGCTCTCGCGGGCCGCGTGTTTGAGACCCCTGGTATATACTATTGCAGAAGTCCAGTAGGGGGAAGATGAGTGCCTGGAGTACAGAGCAGAAGTTGGAGGTTGCTAGTAGGGGTTGAACATAAGAACATAAGATATGCCATACTGGGTCAGACCAAGGTCCATCAAGCCCAGTATCCTGTTTAGAACAGTGGCCAATCTAGGTCATAAGTACCTAACAGTTTCCCCAAAAGACACAGGTTCCTCAATGCTTGTATTGGGTCAAGCAGTGATATCCCGGGTTCCTTTTAATAATGGTTTATGGATCTTTCCTCTAGGAACTTGTCCAAACATTTTTTAAACCCAGCTACACTAACAGCTTTTACTATACCCTCTGGTAACAAATTCCAGAGTTTGATTACACGTTGAGTGAAAAAATAGTTTCTCTTATTAGTCTTAAATAGATTACCCTGTAGCTTCATTGCATGTCCCCTAGTCTTTCTATATTCTGATGACGTAAACAATCGATCTACATTTACCAGTTCCACTCCATTCATTAATTTATAGACCTCTATCATATCTCCCCTCAGCTGTCTCTTTTCCAGGTTGAAGAGCCCTAACCTTTTTAGCCTCTCTTCATAGGGGTATACTTCCATCCCCATTACCATTTTGGTGGCTCTTCTCTGTACCTTTTCTAATAACACTATATCCTTTTTAAGATACGGTGATCAGAATTGTACACAATTCTCAAGGTGCAGTCGCACTATGGAATGATACAGAAGCATTATAATGTCCTTTGTTTTATTTTCCATTCCTTTCCTTATGATACCTAGCATTCTATTTGCTCTCTTGGCCGCCACTGCACACTGAGGTTGCAGAGTATTTTTATCTTGTGGTATGTCGCTTTTGTGGTTCTGGTGATGTGGGGGGAGAAGTTGAACTGTTGATCAATTATTATGCCCAGGTATTTCACATCCTGCTTGGTTTCTAGTTCCATATTGTGAATTTTGATTGTTTTGGGGTGGGGGGGGGGTAAGAATGTGATGTTTCTGGAGATATGGAGTACGTTTGTTTTTTTGTAGTTCATCCGTAGTCCATATTCGTATAGCCATTGTGAGATTTTTAAGAAACATGTACATATTTTGTTTAGGTTTGGATTACAGATGTCATAGGGTGTAAAGATCATGATGTCACCTGCGTAGATCCTGTATTGAATGTCATGTTTGTGAAATATGGTGCATACGGATTTTATGAATATGTTGAAGAGCAGAGAGGATAGTGTGGAGCCTTGTAGAACTCCTTTGTGTTGTCTGTATGGAGCTGATTTGTTTGTTCTTATGTGTACTTGTTGGTGACTGTTTGATAGGTATGATTGCATCCATTTGAGTGGGGTGCTGCTGAATCCAGTTGATTGTAGTCTGGCGAATAGGAGATTATGTGGAATGGAGTCGAACGCTGCAGATATGTCAAGGAAGATTAGGATGTATGTATGGTTAGGGTCCTATTACATCCTGGACGTCCCAGCCCTCTGTGTGCCCGGTTGGAACTGGACGCATAGAGTTAGGCGGGATTCTGATCCTGCTGGGCACGTCTAGCCCCGTGGGATGAGAATCACATTCAGGCCTGTACATGCAGGCTTGGACCTTGATTCTGGATGGCCTGCATGTACAGGCCTAGCCCTGCGAACTCAGTCAAGTCTCCTGAATGGAGCCACGGTGCCATGGCTGTCTGCTGGTCCCAGACGTACAGGGCCAACATTAGAATCAGCCCTGTACAGCCGGGGCCGTGGACCGCCCACTACCTGCCCTCACACCACCCCTTTCCCGTCCCCATCTAACATCCCCATACAATGTACGGGGAAGTTAATCGGGGTTGTCAGAGGGGCCGAATAGCGGGGATGGAAGTACATCCTCGCTATTTGCGGCTTGGAATGACCTATTAGTCTTGTCGATGTCTCTTGTTGATGTATCTATTAGTGATGTGAGAAGAGTTTCAGCCCCGTGGTGTAGTCTGAAGCAGTGCTGATGATCTAGCGGGTCGTGTTCGCCAACATGGTTTTGTAGTTGCTGAAGTACTATTTTTTCAGTTATTTAGAGATAAAGGGTAGGCTACTGAAGGGTAGGGTCTCCTTTGTCGGCTATGGGATTTTTTAGAATTGGTCATATTGATGCTGTTTTTAGGTCATTTGGAAGGTAACCTTGTTCAAGTGAAAACCGTGACAGTTGGCCAATGAAATGGGATAGTTCAGTTTTGGCTATCTTAATGCAGCTGACAGGGCATGGATTCAAGGGTGAGGTAGTGATGTTGAGAGTGCTGCTGATATGCTCTATGTTCTCATTAGAGATGAAGGTTGTCCATTGATTCTTGGTGGGTTTGTTGTCTAATGGAGTGTATTGTGTGTTGTTAGTGGGCCCCATCCTGTTTTGGAAGACGTCTGCCAGAGTTTTTGGGGTGGTGGGGGTTCATGTGCTCAAGATTGGGTGCTGTGGTTAGGGATCTCATGATGCTAAATAGCTTTCTTGTGTGGTTCAGAGTTCATTAAGATTTTCGTGTGATGATCCTTCTTTGCGTTGTTTACAATAGTGTGGTATTTTAGCGTTTACATGAATCTCATTTGTAATTCAGGTTGTTTGGATGTTTGCCAATTTCTTTCAGTTCTTAGCTCCTGTTTTAAGTTTGAGATCTTTGGTGTACCATATAGCATTTGGCTTGTGTTTTGGTGAAGACCTGGTTGGAGGTGTGGATGTTGCATTACTTATAGTCTGGTTCCAATTTATGATCATAGTTTCTATGTTAGATGTGCTAGATTGGAGGTGGTGTGTTACTTCCTCCAGGACTCAGAACTTATACCACTGGTGCAAAGGTTTCTTCTGGTGTCCCTTTCCCAGTGGTGGTTCCGGTCCCTGAGAGGATTAAACAGAACTCTTCTCACAGTAAGGTTACAGTGGAGGACATATGGGAGTGCAAGGCTGGTGCTACCATAATGTGAACTAGACAGCTGCCTAGAGCTCTGTTCCTCTGGGGGCACCATTGCTGCCACTCTTGGAACTTGCAGCGATGGCAATGGCAGCAAACGCCCCACAGTGCTTGCCTTGAAACCTCATTGCCACGGGACTGTTTGCTTCCGCCCCCTCAGACCATCCGATGACAACTTCCTTTTTACAAACAGGAAGACAGCACTGAGTATCAGAGGGAGCAGAATCAAACAGCCCTGTGGTGCCAAAATTTCAAGGTAAGCGCCACAGGGCTGCTTGCTTCCATTGTTGCCATTATATGTTCTAGAGAGGGGCGGTAGCAGTGGCAATGGATGCCGGACAGGAGACGCAAAGGATGAGGTTCACCTAGGGCACCTCATCTCCTTGCATCGGCCCTATGGGAAGGTATGGTTCAGATTGAAGCTGTGTTGCGAGACTCTGTGACCTCAGTCTTGGACTGTACCAAGGAAACGGTTTCCAAAATAGGAGACCATGAGAATAGGAAAGTGACCCTTGAACATCTAGAAAACGTTCGTGGCTACTTGTGAAGGGGTAAATGCTGCCTTTATTAAAGATTCATTGGTGTTACATCATAAATTAGAGGAGATGGAGAATAAAAGTAAAAATAAGACCTTGAGACTTTTAAACATTTTTATTTACATTCTCTTATATACTGTGCTAATCTGCATCAGTGCGGTTTACATTGAACAAACTGAAATTACATTGAACAGGGCATTATAACTTGGAGATAACTATTGTACAGGGAACATGGGCTATGGAGGGTTAAGTGGCTTGCCCAAGACCACAAGGAGTACCTGTGGGACTAGAAACCCCAGTCCTTCTGGCCCAAGGTTGCTGTCCTCTAGTGGGATTTGAACCCTTGACCTTCTGGCCTGAAGTACCTTGCCCCAACCACTAGGCCACTCCTCTGCTCCTAGAGCAAGGTGGTTACCAGCGGCTGAGTTGTAGAATATGGTTAGGTTCCAGTGCAGCTATCCAGTTTTTCAGGAAAGCATGCATGACCACCAAAAGTCAGTCCTGATATAGTGGCAGTAGAGACACCACCAGATTTAACATTGTCAGTTTTAGATCAGATTGAGTCTGGATGGGGGACTGAAAGGAGCTGGCAGTCAGTGAGAGATGTCCATCTCAGATCCAAGATATTCATGAAACAGGAAGGTTTCCTGAATGTGGAGAGGTCTCTGTTTCGGATCTGGTTCGGAAGGGAGTTCCAGAGGGAGGGCACGTACAGTTTGAATGCCCTGTTACAGATTTGTTGATTGAATTTAGTTCTTTCGTGTGGGATAGTGATAGTGTTGCTGATGGTCTGGCGGGTCGATCTGTTGAGGGTAGGCCGTGGGAGTAGAGTCCGGAGTTGGGAAGTCTGTGTTTGATGGAGGGCTTTGTGGATAAGTAGGAGAGATTTGTATTTAATCCTTGCTTTGAGAGGCAGAATGTGAAGCTCTCTCAAGACTGGGGTGATGTGATCGTGTTTCTTATTACTGTGTTTGGGGGGGGGGAGTGTAGGGGATATTAGTTAGATTTCAGGGTAGGGATAGGAGGGGAGAAAATGCAAAACAACCCGGGATTGTGGACAAAGGCAGTTAGTTGCAGTAAAAGGATTTTTTTCCCCCAAGTAAGGCTGCCCAATTGCGATTGAGTGCTGCCATGAACATCAGGCAGGCTGAGGAGTGCAGCTTGGGGGCTTTGCGGCAATCGGGACTGTCCAAGGCTGTTGTGATCAAGATTGCAGCAAAGAGCAGCAGTAGCAGCAGTTTAAAAAAAAAAGCTGAGAAAAGTCGCCTATTGCACCTGAGTTCAGCTTAAATTAAAAAAATAAAAATGCTGCCTCTGCTACATTTTGCTATGATCTGGACTGCAACCGCATTGGACAGTCCCAATTACAGTGAAGCCCCCAAACTGCACTGCTTAGCCTGCACGATGTTTGCAGCAGCATTCAGTCACAATCGGACAGCTTTACTAGGAAAAAAGAAAAACAATTTTACTGCTGCTGATTGCCTCTGTATATGATCCCAGAGTCCAGTAATTATATATTTATTTATTAATTTTTAAGGCATTTGCAGTCCTTCCAAGTGCGGAGACACAAAGACCCGTGCTTTTTTTTTGTATTTAAAGTCTCAGGCTCGCTGTCCCCCTGCTGCAAACACAGGAAAGGTGGCGGTGGGGGAAACTGCGGCCAGGATTATTTGTTTTGGGGGTTTTTAGGCAGTGTGAGGCAGCTGCCACTGGCCTATTTTGTGGGACATTTTTTGCCACTCCCAAAATTTGCCGCCTAAGGCAATCACCTCATTCTACCTCATGATAGAACCGCCCCTGTCCACATGACTACAAAAGGAAAGAAATTCCCCTAGGCTGCTGCAACTTGCTGACTGCTTCTCCCCTGTGACTGGATTTGATGCAGTGCTGAGATGGCGTCCCTCACTAGGATTTCCTGAGAAGGAAGCTCCTCCCCCACACTCTTGAAACAGCACCATGTTGAAAAGGATGCCCTGACACCAAAGCATCAGCAGAGTGGTGATTCTAAGAGCCACACTACTTTGAAGTAGCGAAGCGCACGCAACAAATACACCAGGAATCTATTTACTAGAATTCAAACCAGTTTATTTGTGCACAGTCTCAGACACTTGTCACATTCAAAATGGTCTGAGCATGGCGTTCAGTAAAACAACAGCATTTATAGCTTTCTTCATCAGTTCTATACAGACAAACTCCTCATTGGTCCCGGTGGCCCCCTCACCCCCCCATCCAATGGAGATTTCTGACCGGGCCCACACCGCTCTCCCCCTGCTCTCAGGCCTTCCTAGCCATGGCTCAGTATCTAGACCAGGGGTCTCAAACACGCGGCCCGCAAGAGCATCTTGTGCGGCCCGCGAAGCACCGGCGAGTAAAAAAAAAAAATTCCAAACTTGCCGCCGCCGCCGCAGTATTAAGCGTCCCGCGGGTCCCGCTGTCTGGCAGAGTCCTCTCCTCCCTGCAGTATCAGCTGCAAAAGCGGCGGCTTTCAGAGCCGCGAAGAGAGAGAGTTTCTCTCGCGCGGTTCTGAAGAGCAGCGAGAGAGTCTTCAGAATCGCGCGAGAGAAACTCTCTCTCCTCGTGGCTCTGAAAGCCGCCGCTTTTGAAGCTGATGCTGCAGGGAGGAGAGTACTCTGCCAGGCAGAGGGGCCCGCGGGACGCTTAATACTGCGGCAGCAGTTCTGTGTCCTGACCTCAAAGCTGTATATGCCACTCTTCATAAAATCTGCTCACCAACTCATGAAGTCTCTAGGCACTTTTTTTTAAAACTGAGAAACATTTTATTTATTTAACTGTTAAATTTTTTTAAAATCTACCTTGGCTGATGGTGGGAGGGGGGTTAGGACTGGTAATGGGCTATGGGGGGGGGGGCTAGGACTGGTAATGGGCTATGGGGGGGGCTAGGACAGGTAATGGCTTATGAGGGGGGTAACTGAAAATGGGGTGATGGGGGTAACACTGAAAATGGGGTGATGGGGGGGTTAGGACTGGTAATGGCCTATGAGGGGGTAACTGAAAATGGGGTGATGGGGGGGGTTAGGACTGGTAATGGCCTATGAGGGGGTAACTGAAAATGGGGTGATGGGGGTAACACTGAAAATGGGGTGATGGGGGGGCTTAGGACTGGTAATGGGCTATGAGGGGTAAGACTGGAAGTGGGCTATGGGGGGTAAGACTGGTAATGGGCTATGGGGGGGTTAGGACTGGTAATGGGCTATGGGGGGGGCTAGGACTGATAATGGGCTGGGGGGTCTGCTAGGACTGGAAATGGGCTGAGTGGAAGGGGGGCTTGAACTGCAAATGGCTGATGGGGAGGGGGGCTTGGAATGGAAATGGGCTGTGAGGGGAGGGAGCTAGCACTGGAAATGGGCTGATGGGGGGGAGCTACGATTGGAAATGGGCTGATGGGGGGCTAGGACTGAAAATGGGCTGATGCAGTGACTAGAAGGGAGGGGGTGCTGTGTGGGACTGGAACTAGAAGGGAGCTGATGTTGGGGGAGGATTAGAATGGGATGGAGCTGGGAGAGTGAAATGGAGAGGGGAAAATATTTTGTGTGGGAGGGAAGACAAATCTACAATTGGCCAGGTAAGTGGGGATTGAGGATGGAGGGGTAAAATTTGAGTGGATGAAAATAGGAATGAGGAAAGAGCAAAAGGAGAAAGATTAATATGTTAAAGCAGATGTAGAGGGAGAATGGAAAAAGCTAGAAGAGAGAAGAAAGGACAAATGGACAGCAGACGATGGAGAGTTAGCAGAAGGCACGAAGAAACCAGAAGAAAGTGGCTGGAACTGAAAAAAAAAATGCACAAAAGATAGAAAAATATCTTTATTTTGAATTTATTAACTGGAATATGTCAGTTCTGGGAAATGTGCATCAATAACGTCTGCGCTTTGTTTAGTACAAGAGGAAATTAATTTATAGTTTTATTTCTACAGTGTTGTTGTACATTCCAAGTTTGGCTTTTGGGGGTCCCAGTTTAATTGTCTTGTTTCTAAATTTTGATTCCTTGTGTAACTGAGCTGAGGTATTCTGTTTATGTAATTCCTATTTGACATTGCTACTTGTTCTCTGTCCCCAGTAGGTCATGTATTGTTATTCTCTGAAATGTATTGATTTAATATTTGCAGTGTTGCCTTTTGATAGGTAGGGTATGGTGCTTTGTGAGTCCTGGTAGTGCTGTTAGGATATGGCGGGTTTGCTATGGGTTCTAAATGGGCAGTGTTTGTTTGTAGTAGTTCCTAATGTGCCTGGCGGTTGGCACTGGATTATAGTAATGTAGAAATCTTTTAGTCTTTCTTTATTCATGCACTCATTAAGAGGCATGTTTACTAAAAGTTAGGGTATGGTAACATTATGCAAATATTTATGCAAATGAGGTCCCCTATGCAAATGAGGTCCCACGTCTCATGCGGCCCGCGGGTTATTTTACAAGTCCTCCTTTGGCCCTCAAAGCAATTTGAGTTTGAGACCCCTGATCTAGACATAGCATATTCTGCCTTGCTTTCTGCTTACAAGGTCACTCTGCAGTACAGAGACTGTGAATACATCTGTGAATAACATAACAAGCTCAATAGAAAAGTCTTGCATTCTTATCAGCAAAGCAGTTTAAAGCTGTTTTCTATTTTCTCTGGCTTTTCAGCTCTGCTCAGCTATAATATTCTAAAGTGGGGGTTGGGGACTCAGGCCTGACCTACAGGCTTTTCTTACTTCTACAGGCTATGCAGGCTATTCTAGGCCATAGCCTATCCCATTCCCCCTTTATTCTCACCCGCAAGTGAGAAAGGGTGAGAATTAAATCACATATGGTACTCTACACTAGGGTGGAGGGATCACTCTGTGGTATAGGGTTAGGGTAGTAATGCCACATAGCTAGTATCTGTGAATCTGCCTTGCGTTCAACAATCCTATCAATGGTTGAGTTCAGCATACACAAGCATAAGGGAAGGAAACATGGGATACATAAGCAAACAGCCACAATCAAGAATACTATTAATACAAGTGTCTTCAGGCTGCCCATACCTGAAAACCACGAACCAAACCAGCCATCAAGTTGCAAGCCATGCCAGGTTTGGACTGGGACATAAGTTTGTTTTCTCATGTGATTGGCTATGTCTTCTACAACTTGCCCTTCATTATCAATTTGCAAACAACAGTTAGTTAAATTAAGCTTGCCACATACGCCTCCTTCAGCTGCAAGCAGATAATCTAATGCTAAGCGGTTCTGGTAAATGGCTGTACGCATCTGTGTGGCTTGTTTGGCTAACAAGGTTAGTGCTCTACTAGTTTCATTGGTTATAATTTCAACAACAGCTTGCAAACGTATAATACGGTCCACCATATACACAGGAGTGCGGTAGCCCCAAGAACTATCTTGTGCCCAGGTAGCAGGTCCATAGTAAGAAACAATTCTCTCTGGCGGCCATTCTTCAGGAGGTTGCATCCCATTTGTCCCACTGGCCGATTTTGAGAGCCTCTCGCTTCTGTCGGCTGTTGTATACAGGGAATCCCAATTGTTCTCCGTGGGAAAGGGGCAAAAGGAAGAAAGATGGTCGTATAGTTCCTAGAACACACGCTCCTCCCAATTGGCAGGGAGTTTAGCATATGCTCGAGTGCCACAAATCCAATAAAGTTCAGGTGGAGCTTGCCAGGTGCTATGCGTAGCCAGATTTGTCCATATCCTGGCCAAGTGAGGAAAGACGATCAAAGGATTAGAAGGTTCCGGAGTATTGGCACCTGACCACCAAGATGTCTTCTCAGTAGTAGCATTGTAATATTTCTGGTTCAAACAGACCAACTGTCCTACTAATGTAGTCAATTGTGGTCCCGCTCGTACAAAATATAGTTTACCCACTATGGAGTGGGTGAGGACCCATTCATTGGTAGTGTTATGAACATCAGTCTGGTTATATGGTACGGAATAGTTCCGTTCTTGCGCTTCCCAAGGCCATTGGTCTCCCATCTGAGTTCCTCCACAAAAGAGACAGTCTGAGACATGGAGGCTGGAGGCCACAGCTCCAGCTAGTTCGATGAACAAATTCTGCGAAGCGTGGGGAACTACAAATTCTGCCTTCATGGCCTCGTGGAAGGTATGATGTATGCGATAAGGTGAAGAAACATAAGTCTTTACATTCATTTGGATGAATACGATGGTTCCAGGATCAGTTCCACCTCCTGCTATGCGCAGGCCAAATTGAAATCCTTGCTTCCATTGACTGGAGTCGGAGATCTGGAGTCGTAGGGGATTGCATGTACTTTTCTTGCACTTGTTGGGTTCTAGTAGGGGTAATCTTTCCAGTATAGCTTTACGATTATCTCCAGTTTGTCCTGTTGGGCCACCAGACCAGGTAGCATAGTACACACAGTCCCACTTCGGACAGTAGTAGTCTGCTTCTGATGATTTGCTATACGTTGTTGGGGAGTGTGTTCCAGTGCACATTCCCTATCTGTACGCACCTTCAGGACACATATATTTCTCATCATAATAGTAGGCTTGTTCACATGATCCACACCTGTAGTAACTATTTCTGTTAAGTCACAAGCATCAAAATACAGGTACGCAGGTTGGGTGGGATTAGAGAGTTGACTTGTAGCGTTGACGAGGGCTCCATCTTCATCATTCCATCTCAGTTCCAGGACATAGTAAGATGGATTCTGTCGAGGTCTGAAACAAGTACGTGTTTTTCCCTTTGTACAGACGTTCAGTTCTGTACCATTATAGATACACTGGCTGACTATGCCAGTACAAGTATAGAAGGAGTGATAAAGCAGAGTCTGAGTGACTTGCATCCCAGTCCGGGTGGTGGTTATACAGGCTGCACAAGGGGGCAAGGCAAGAAGGGTTCTCAAGTGTCCCAGGGCTACCGCCAGAATAAAACAGCAATTTGTAAGCATCATGATCATAGTCTCTAATAATGGATGAGGTAGGTAGTGGTTGATTGAGGTAGATAGATAATGGTTGATAGAGTCTGCAATGTGGATACTGCAAAATTGAAGGATGGCTCTTTCTTTGATGTCCAGGAGCGGGATGGCAAAGTCTTTACGATGATGGATCTTGTCTTCGCAGTGTGAGTCGCAATGGTGATGTAGGATTAGCAATCGAGGTCCAGGGGTGACTCTCAGGAACTGCTGCTGGCTTTACTCGACTGTGGTGGATCTAGGAGTCGATTTCTGCCACTTTGACTGCTGTTGAGGTTGATAACAAAATGATGTATGGCCCTTTCCAATGAGGCGCCAACGGTGTCTTCTTCCACTCTTTTACCCACACCAAGGCTCCAGGCTTGAAAGGATGCAAGGGCTCTGTTAGATTGATAGGCAACTGGTCTTGTATCCAGGTATGAAGGCCCTGTAAAACAGAACTTAGAGCCAACAATTCCTGCCTAGTGATTACTGATCCAATTTGATTCATATCCCCCCTTATCCCCTGAATTATGGGCGGGGGCCTCCCATACAAAATCTCAAATGGGGATACTCCTAAGGGCGTGGTGGGGGCTGAACGTATCCGGAGAAGGGCCATGGGGAGAGCTTGGGGCCATTTCAGGTGGGCTTCTTGACAGAGCTTAGATAACTGAGACTTCAGGGTTCGGTTCATTCTCTCTACTTTCCCTGAACTCTGGGGTCTATAAGCTGTGTGTAACTTCCATTGTATTTGCAGGGCGTGGGCTAGCTGCTGGGTTACTTGTGACACAAAAGAGAGCCCATTGTCAGACCCCATGGTCAAAGGTATTCCGAATCGGGGGATGATCTCATGGAGCAGGGCTTTAGTGACTTCCCTGGCCTTCTCAGTTCTAGTGGGAAAAGCTTCCACCCATCCAGAAAAGGTACAGACTAGGACTAACAAGTAGCGATATCCATTCGCTCGTGGCAAGCATGTCCATTCGCTCGTGGCAAGCGATATCCATTCGCTCGTGGCAAGCATGTCTCAGCCCAAAAGGGGAACTGGGCATTCAGGTATATACAGGAACTGGTGTGTTATCGTCTGTCCCCCTAGTTCACAGGCGCGGTTCTGCAGAAAAGGTCTTGTGGTTCTCGTTCCAGTAGCTCCCACAATTGTGACAGATCGAGAGGACACAGGAGCCACAGGTTTGGCTACTACTGAATGCTCGGCCCCTGTGTCTACCATAAAGTCCATATGCTGGTCTCCAATCGTTAATTTGACCATAGGCTCCTGGAGACGTAGGACGAACTTGGAGCCCGGTCTGGCCTAGTCCTCATCCATAAAATTGTTCTCGGCGGTTGCTACTCCCGCTATGGCAGTCTCTTCTCGCTGTTGAAACTGCGCGCGCTGCATCCCCCCTCGCTGCTGGAATCGCCCCCCCCCCCGCTCTCCTAGCGCTCCCGCCTCCCCTCCAGGGGGTGGAGCTAATGTTCAGGCACTCGTTCTTCCAATGTCCTTCTTCCTTACAATAGGCGCACTGGTTCGCACCTAAGGGGGGCCGAGCACCTCCCCGGCCCCTTCCCCATCCTCTAGCTCTTCTATTAGGATATCCTCCTCCGCGTCCTTCCACTAGTGCTGCAGCGAGCAGATCCGCTTTCTTCCTCATCTTTCTTTCACTTTCCCATTGGCATTCTTGATCACGATTCACAAATACCTTTTGTGCGACTTCCATTAACTGTGTTGAGTTCATGCCCGCAAATCCCTCTAATTTCTGCAGTTTTCGTTTTATGTCTCCCTGAGACTGACTCACAAAAGCGGCGTTCACCATACGTAAATTCTCATGGGCTGCGGGGTCATAGGGGGTGTAAAGTCTATAGGCTTCAGTTAATCGTTCATAGAAAGCAGCAGGACTTTCATCTGGGCGTTGAAGAACGTCCGCTACTTTCCCAACATTCATGGCTCTCTGCCCTCCCTTCTTTGGGCCCTGCAGTAAGGCATGGCGGAACCGGGTGAGGGCCTTCTCTCCGTCATCACTATTTGGGTCCCATCCGGGATCTTCAATTTGGAAATCTACAGCTGCTGCCTGTTGGGGGTTTAGGTCTCTCCCGCCTTCAAGGTTCTCTTCCAACCATCTAGTGGTTGCTCGCACTATCCGTGCCCGCTCTTCAGTAGTAAAGAGGGTGGCCAAGAGCTGGCGACAGTCAGACCAGGTGGGCTGGTGGGTTTGCATAATACTGGACATTAACTCTGTCAAATCTTGGGGCTTTTCAGTATAGGAGGCATAATGCGTTTTCCAGTTTAATAAATCTGTTGTGGTGAAAGGCACATAAACTAAACTGGTCGGTCCGACCACAACCTGACCCTCTGCATTTACAATAGGTAATCCTGGGACCTGCCGCAGTGGCATATGGCGAACTTCTCTCTGGCCCGTTGTTCTGCTTCTGAGAGCGTAACGCAGATTTGCGGGGGTAGTTCTGCTGCTGGTGCTTGGACTAGTGGGTGGCCTTGGACTGGCATCTGACCCTCCGCAGATCCTTCAGGGGATGATGGTTCTGTTGCAGAGCTCTGCTCAGGGCTTGCAGCTCTCTGCTCAGGACTAGGACTCCGACTCTGGGGAAGGGGGTGGTCCTCGGGTGGTGGAGGTGGTGGGTGATCGGGTGGAGGTACCTCAGCTGGGGGTTGTCTTTCCACTTCTGGCTCTACTCGGGGTACTCGTGGAGCCGACGGGACTGGAGTATACAGAAAAGTGGGTGGATAACTCGGGACCTCTGGAGGCTCGGGGGCTGCATAAATAAGGGCTTTTTCTTTCTTAGCAGAGACTCCCGTTGCAGTTGCTAACATAATTCTACTCTTCCCCTCACAGCAACGCTTTATCCAAGTGGGTTGCTTCTCACAGATAGCTAGCCAGGAGTCTATATAGGAAAACTGCTCAGAACTATATCTGCGCATCACCTGGTGCACTCGGGACACAATTTGAATATCAAAAGTACCTTCTGGTGGCCACACGGTGGCCAGCGCCGGCCACACCCTACTATACAATATTTCTAAGCGGGTCGGTGACATTTTTACCCCATAATCACCACTAAACCCCTTCTTAAAATTCGTGATCATACAGTTCAACGGAGTTTGTACGGACTCCGCCCCTCCCATTATGACATATGACGGACAAGACAGCAAACAGAAAGGATGGGTAGGATGGCTGCAGGTAAGGGGTCCGCACAGCCCACAGAACAAGGAGGGGGACAAACACCAGACGCTTCCTCCTTTTTGCGACCTGGGCGCAGTCGCCTGGCCAGGAACTACGCTACTTAGGAGTCCGCTCTCGCTCGGCCTGTATTGCAAGACCTCTCAAGCACACTTCACACAACCAAACATGCTAGCATTTCCCAAATTCCAAATTCCCGGGCTAACTGACTAAACCAAAGTTACCAAACCAAAAGGGTCAGTGGCTTCGCCCCGCGCATACTCATGCAGGGTTACTAGGACTGCCCTGGAAGTTGATCAGACTCCCATTACCTGTTACCATACCATATTAGTCTCGAGACTTTCCCAGAGCTAACTGACTAAGAACCAGAAAAATCTATACTCAACGGATCCGGTAGCTAATGAGCTGCGCAACCAGTTCCACCTTGGGTTGAATCCTGGACTCCCCTCAGGGTTCGAGGTGTTGGCCGGCCGGACCCAGCAAGCCGCTGAGGCAGGGCGGAACCCTCCGATGCAAGGGGACCGGCGGCGCCTGGAATCCTCTCCGCTGTCGGCCGGCTGTGGTCCCAGCCGGACCAAACCTGGAGGCGGTAATACATGGTAGTATTCACTTGCGCACCATTCACGTACCCCACCTTCCCGGTCAGGGAACCAAGAATATGAAGTAGTGAAGCGCACACAACGAATACACCAGGAGTCTATTTACTAGAATTCAAACCAGTTTATTTGTGCACAGTCTCAGACACTTGTCACATTCAAAATGGTCTGAGCATGGTGTTCAGTAAAACAACAGCATTTATAGCTTTCTTCATCAGTTCTATACAGACAAACTCCTCATTGGTCCCGGTGGCCCCCTCACCCCCCATCCAATGGAGATCTCTGACCGGGCCCACACCGCTCTCCCCCTGCTCTCAGGCCTTCCTAGCCATGGCTCAGTATCTAGACATAACATATTCTGCCTTGGTTTCTGCTTACAAGGTCACTCTGCAGTACAGAGACTGTGAATACATCTGTGAATAACATAACAAGCTCAATAGAAAAGTCTTGCATTCTTATCAGCAAAGCAGTTTAAAGCTGTTTTCTATTTTCTCTGGCTTTTCAGCTCTGCTCAGCTATAATATTCTAAAGTGGGGGTTGGGGACTCAGGCCTGACCTACAGGCTTTTCTTACTTCTACAGGCTATGCAGGCTATTCTAGGCCATAGCCTATCACAACTTCATTCCATTGTCAGAGAAAGAGCCATAAAAAGCACTCCTCAAGAAAATCAAGCCATAAGAAGAAGGCAGCACTTATTGCCCCTTCTCCACCTACTTTATCCATGTACTACAGAACAAAAAAATCCACGACCTCATCTCAACATCATTCTGTAATTAGAGAACCCTGGAGGGAGTTTTTAAAAGAACGTTATGGATCTGATGTCCATTCTTCCAAGTCCTAGTAGGCAGCAGTCTATACTGAATTGGGAATGCTTTCTAGACACCCTATCAAAAGATTCAAATTTGTCATGTACACTGTCTACCCCTTCAGAAAGAAGATACATATTAGTTTTAGATCTAAGCTGCAACTTAGAATGTTGGGAATTTAATGCAAGTCAGAGTCCATTGCACTCATCTTGTTGCAGCTCCTCACCAGGGCTACCATCTGACTCTTCTCAAAGAATAAGCAGGAAGTCAGCCCTCATATGTGTGATGTCAGCACTGACGGAGCCCTCGTGGAAGCATCCCCCCAGCTTTCAAAGAAAGCCTTTGGGAGATGCTACCACGCATGTGTGGTTCCCTTCCGTTCAAGGGTGCCATCTTGCTCAGTCTCCTTTTTTCCATGGAACCCTTCAGATGTAATCTGGCTTGTCCCCAGAAAAAGTTCATTTTTCAGCCTAAGTTTCATACTCATCTCTGTTACTGCACCGGTACTCTTCCCGCCAACTGACCTCACTGTTCAACATCGAGTTCGGGTCCTTTTTGTAGTTTTTTTCCTCCTTGGAGTCTTCGCACCTTTTTTTCCAACTGGCAGCTCGGCGGGTCTGCCTTCATGGACCAGCAGCAGGCGCTGTTGTCTGGCATGACTGGTTCCTCTGCCCCGACCACTGGACCCTCAATATCGAAGACATCCCCAGAAGCCGAGCTGATCCTCAAGAGCCTTCGGCCTCGAGTCGATCCTTGGCCGAGGTCTCGATCCAGTTCCCGCTTGACGGGGCTGCGATTGTCCCCAGCCAGTGTGCTTGGTGCCAACTGCAGGGCATCTTAGGGCCACAGCCCAGGGTCAGCCCCGAGGCCCATGAACCAGCCTTCCATCGAGTCCTTGACTGACTACTCTGAGTGGGAGACAGAGGACGAGGGATCGCCCGATACCAGTCACCATCGTGACGCCCCCTCGGACTCTCCCACTTCACTACTAATACTACTGAGCATTTGTATAGCACTACAAGTCATATGCAGCGCTGCACAGACATGTAAGAGAAAGACCCTGCTCATCAGAACTTACAATCTAGTTAAGACAGACAACACATAAGCTCTAAACAGGGATAAAACTAGGGGGAAAGGTAAAGAAACAAGGAGATCATGTGAGTCAAGATCCAAAAGCAGCAGCGAAGAGGTGAGTTTCAGCCTGGATTTGAAAAGTGTCAGAGAAGGTACCTGGCGTTCAGACACAGGTAGTTTGTTCCAAGCGTAAGGTGCAGCAAGGTGAAAGGAGCGAAGTCTTGAGTTAGCAGTGGAAGAGAAGGGCACAGTTAGAAGCAATTTGCCAGAGAAGTGGAGTTCCCAAAGGGGGGTGTAAGGAGAGATAGAGAAGAAAGATAGTGAGGAGCTGTAGAGTGAATGCATTTATAGGTCAGCAGAAGTTTGAACTGGATGCGGAAACGGACAGAGCCAATGAAGTGACTTGAGAAGAGGGGTAATATGGGCATGACTTCAGAGTCCTGGCAGCGGTCTCAGCCGGAGGTCATGGCATTCCTTGACTTCGTCAGGGACATGTTAAGGCCCTAGTGTTCCAGACGGAATCGGAGGAGGACCCTCGGATGGAGGAGCTAGAAATCCCCCAGTACAAGGCCCCTTTGAGGGAATTGCTTACGGTGCCCATCCCTCCTATCCTGGAATGGCTAATGCTGCATATGTGGGAGACACCAGCATCAGTGCCGGTGGTGAGCAAGTGGCTTGACTGGATGTATCGAGTCTGCCGGAGCTTGGGCTTCCAGACATCACAGTTGCCGCATAACTCCACGGCGCTGGAGTCGGCCATGCGTCAACTGAAGAGTCAGAAGACGCATTTCTTGGTGCCTCCCGGCAGGGAAGCACAAACCTTGGATGCCTTTGGCAGGAAATGTTACCAGGACTCAATGCTCATCGGCCACATCCAGGCCTACCAGTTGTACATGGGCATGTACCCAAGAGACCTGGCGAAAGAAATCGCCTGGTTCTCGGCTGGTCTGTCCGAGGAACCCCTGCAGTGGTTCAAGAACCTGGCCAAGGCCGTCCATGAGTGCTCCAAGTTTGTCTCAGGCAGCCTATGATGACTTTGAGTCAGCTGCTCACATCAGTGCCCGACCACAGTCTTGGCTACAGTTGTCTAATCTCAAGCAATGGGTTCAGGACAAATTGGTCGATGTCCCATGCCAAGGAGAGAACCTCTTTGGCAAACCCATAACTGACAAGCCTGCCGAGGTGGAGACCGAATCCATGACAAGGACCAGGCTGTTTAAAAAGACCGCTGCCGAGAGAGGTCACGTGACTGCTTGTGCTCCGGTCCCCTTTGCCCCAAACCGGCAGATTAAAGCGTATTTGAGAACGCTAGTCAGGGTTAAACACCCCAGCCTTATATCTCACCCTACCCGGGACCGGATTTCTGGCTGAAAAGCAATTGAAGTTATGGCTGCATCAACTAAGACTGCTCGGCGAGAGAAGGAGCGTGTGGCCTCAGCGGCCAAAATGGCCAACGTGAACACGATGCCGCGTTCACCGTCCTCACCGGCCTTCCTGGAGGAGGTTTCCTCAGCGGTAGCGGAGGCACTTTCCACCCAATTTGCAGCTTTACATGAGAAAATGGATACCTTACAGAACTCGGTGGGAGCTCTGGGGAATCGACTTCAGGAGGCTGAAGAGCGCATCGGGAGGGCGGAGGACTCTATTGAGACGGTCACACAGGAGTTGACGACGCTGAGGGCCCAATTGCAAGCGCAGTCATCAAAAATTGACGATCTGGAAAATCGGTCACGATGCAACAATCTACGATTGATGGGCATCCCGGAATCGATTGCTGATAAAGATTTGAAACAGTATGTGGAGACCCTGCTCCCCCAGCTTTTTGAGGGAATAATGGAGGGAGGCAGCCTGATGTTTGAACGTATCTATCGGGTAGGGAGCAAACAGCCTCGGGAACACAGGCCTAGGGTTGTACTCGCAAAATTCCTTCACTTCCCGCAAAAGGAGGCGATCCTCTGAGCCGCACGACAAAGGGGAGACTTAACACATGAAAACTTAACATTCAGAATTACTCAGGACTACTCTGTTGCTCTCAGCCAGAGACGCAGAGCTTACGCTCCTCTCTGCCAAAAATTGATCACTGCAAAGGTTAAATTTTCGGTACAGTACCCTGCCCGGCTGCATGTCTTCCATAACGGGGCTCATCGGGCCTTTGATTCAGGGGATGAGGCAGCCTCTTATGTTGATGCCATCGTGAAAGGCGAGAGACTCTCCCCAACCAGCCCCTAAAGTTGTTCTGCGACTGGCTTAGACATATGAATTTTCTTGGGGAGGACTTGGACTGGGAGGCTGTGTTGGCCTAGAGATGCTGAGTGCGGCCTGTGGATCCCCCCTCCCAATAGTACGAGCCTGCGAACTCAAGCCTGACAGGTTTGCCCTTGCTGTGTTGGAGGTGCTCGGTTGAATTTATGCAAGACCGGGAAGTAGGAGAGGCCTGCAGTGGCTGTTGGACAGTCCCAAAGTAGTGTGTTACTCCTGGCTCCATTTGTTTTCGTAGGCGATACTGGAGTTATAACTGCAAATGGCTGATGGGACCATGCCTTGTTTATTTGATTATACCTGGAATTTCTTTTACCTACGTGTTTTGTTTTTTGCTGTTGCTGTTGTTATCAGTTTTATGAATATGCGCTTGAGATGGTAAAGCTTAGTACCACAGTTAAATTGCTGATAACTCTGTGGTTAACTTTAGATGGAACAAATGTTGTTTATCATGTTACTGTTATTTTACACCCGTGGTAATTTCTTTAGGGGGAGGGGGTAGAGTTTGCTGATTTTGCTGGGAGGAGGAGGATCTGGGGAGCGATGCTGGGTGGGGTGACGAGGAAAATTAGCAGAGGGGGAGGGAGGAATCTTGGGACGGAAGGAGGAGGTACAATGGGATGGGAACTGGGGGAGAGCGAGGGGGGAGGGCCAGAGAGAGAGGAATGGGAAGAGAAGGGGGGAAGGAGAGAGAAAAGGAAAGGGTGGAGAGAGGGGAGGGGAAGGAAGGGGAAGGAAAGGGGAGGGAGGGGGGGAGGGAAGGGCGAGGAGAGAAGAACTAGAGGGCAAGAGAAGGGAGAGGGAAGAGAGGAGAGGTGGGAGGGGGGAGGGGAGGGAGGGAGGAGGAGTAGAAGGGGGGGAAAAACAGTGGGAAAGAAGGAATGAGAGCTGGAGGGAACCGAGAACTACTGTAATGTGTTCCCCCCCCACCCCCGCTGGCTAAGATCTGATGGGCGTGGCCCTTTACTAGACAGGCGAGACTTCGGGGGTGGGGGGGTGGGAAAGATGATGTGACCTCGGTGGCTCGTCCTGCCGATCTAGGCCTGTTCTCTATTTGTCGGATATGGTGGGGAGAGGGAGGGGTTCCTTGGAGTACTCCTCTTGCTCATAGTACAGCCTTATTGTTGGGGTTCTTTCTCCTTTCTATCCCCTGTTTGACACTGCCTATGATATATAAGATGACTGACATGCGGTGGGAGGGGTGTTTCCCTCCTTTTTCTTTTCTTCTCTCTTATTTCTTCTTCCCTCTTCCTTCCTTACTTGGTTTTCGGGTTGACCCTCTAGTTGAGGGAGGAATTGAAAGCTGGGGTCGAAGGAGACCGGACGCATCCAGGTGACCTGCGAGAGTAGTTTAATCTACCTCGTAGAGGCTAGGTGGTAGATGAAGGAACCACTTAGTGGAAGGGGTTGAGGAGTCATGGGGGGAGGGGGGAGGAGGGGGGAAGGGGGGACATAGTCACACCTATATCAGGGTTATTACTCCTGGGCTATACCACTTTAGAAAGGGATGGGGGGAGCTCCAGGCTGGGAGGGCTCCCTCAGGAACACTGGTCCTTATGCTGTCGAAGTGCCCAATCTTAGCTATATTACCCTGAGGATCATTTCTTGGAATGTTTGTGATTTGGGATGCCCAATTAAGAGGTCTAAAGTGTTGCAGGCCCTGGCCAGGCAAAAAGTTGATATAGCTATGCTCCAAGAGACCCACCAGACGGCCGAAGAGCATAGTAAACTTGGTAGGGAGTGGGTAGGATGGGTGTGTGGGTCCCCTGCTAAAGGAAAGAAGGATGGAGTTGCTATCTTGATTCATAAGCATATACGGTTTGACATAGATCGGGAAGTTATTGATTCATCTGGGAGATTTTTGCTTCTGCATGGCGTTTTAGAAGGGAAGCCAGTGATTCTTGGGAACATATATTCCCCTAATGTCCTAGATCTTGGTCTGTATACCCGTTTGGCCTCTAAAATTGAGCTTTTGCCGGAAGCTCCAGTAATCTTGGGTGGTGACTTTAATGGAGTGATGGACGTGGAAATGGATACATCCAGGGGCTGGGGGTCTCGGGAGAGACGGCAGTCCACTCGGGCATTACTTCGCCTGCGTACAAGACTGGGACTGGTAGACCCATGGAGGTTATTACATCCGTCCGAGAAAGATTTTACGCTCCAATCTCGAGCTCATGGCTTGTCTGGCAAATTGATTACTTGTTGCTTACGGGAGGGCTGTTTGCTGCAGTGCGAGATGCACAGATTGGACTGGGGGAGATCTCAGATCATGCACTAATCTGGCTGGAGCTTCAATGGGGGGAGGCGACCCCTAAAACATGCATTTGGCGCTTTCCTATGGAACTTTATACAGACACTCAGTTCCGATCCTTCCTGCGTAGGCACTGGCAGGAGTTCGAATTGGATCATAAGAGCCATCAGGATGATCCTGAATTAGTATGGGAGACTGCTAAGGTGGTCTTACGCGGAGATATCATAGGCTTCCAGGCTAGAAAGCGGAGATTAATGTCCGAGTGTATTATTCGCCTTGAAAAGGAAGTCACGAAGTTGAGATGGATCTGTGCACGTAACCTGAATGCAGGTCTTAAGAGACAGCTTTGGGAGACTCAGACAGTATTGAATGAGGTCTTGCATCAACAGGCAAAAAAATCTATCTTATATTACCGCTACAAGCTATATAGCCAGGGGGATAAACCCGGGAAATTATTGGCTCGGTGCTTGCGTGGTCCCCGGGGTTCAAGGTTAGTCCCAGCGTTAAGGGATGACCGGGGAGAGCTTGATAGGAATAGCCCACAGATTGCTAAGGTGTTCCGGTCCTTCTTCCAGAACCTATATACCGCGGAGACAGACTCCCCTATGCAGATGAGGGATTATTTCACAGACTTAGATCTCCCTCAACTAACTGAGGCGCAAAGAGTGCAGTTAGACCAACCGATTACAGTGCAAGAGGTGCAGACCGTTATATCTAAGGCGAGCTGTTATAAATCTCCTGGGCCTGATGGGATGGGTGCGGAATTTTATAAGATTCTGAGTGATTTGGTGTCTCCGACCCTCCTGGCGGTGCATACTAGGAGAGCCAAACAGAGCTTTTTTCGTTGGGGCAGTAACCAAGCCCGTATTATACTTATTCCGAAACCTGGGAAGGACCCGCTTCGAGCAGCTTCCTATCGGCCTATCTCGCTCCTCAATTTTGATCTTAAATTGCTGGCGAAGATTTTGGTGGAGCGTTTAGCAGATGTCCTAGGCCAGCTGGTCCATGATTCGCAGGTAGGCTTTGTGAAATATCGATATGCAGTGCGTAACTTACGTAAAATCTTGGCGTCGTTAGAATTGGTGCAACGGAGAGATCAGAAGTCTCTACTAATAAGCTTTGACGCCGAAAAAGCTTTTGACAGGGTCAGTTGGCAATATCTACAATATCTGCTCCCGCGCTACGGCCTTGGTGATTCCTTTTGTAAAATGGTGAGATGCTTATATGCAGATCCGATGGCGGCGATTTCGTGTAATGGGCTGCTCTCTGAGGCTTTTCCTCTTCGTCGAGGGACTAGGCAGGGATGCCCCCTCTCGCCCTTTCTTTTTGTCCTGTCCTTGGACCCTCTTATACGAAAAGTGGAATGGTCCCGCGAGATACGGGGAATTAATATGGGTAGGCAGGTGTTTAAAATTTCTGCCTTTGCGGACAATCTCCTGGTCCATCTGTTATCACCCCAAGAATCTTTGCCGGCGTTGTTGCAGGAATTTAAGGCCTTTGGGCAGTTTGCGGGCTTTTGTATTAATAGAGATAAATCGGAGGCCTTGGATATCTCGGGTCACTTGAGAACTGCGTGGCAGGGTGATTTCCCCCTCAGATGGGCCGAAGACCACTTTGTGTATTTGGGGATTATTTTAACGCCTCAGCCAGCGCAACTCTATAGGGCCAATTTAAATCGGGTGATGACTAAATTACGTGCCCAGTTGCAGGCGTGGGGACCTCTCCCGTTGTCTTTATCGGGGAGAATAGCTGCGGTTAAGATGGTAGTCCTTCCTCGGATACTTTACTGGCTACAAACCCTCCCGGTTTGGGTTTTACGGCGAGATCTTCTTCGGCTTGAAGGGATGATTAAAGTCTTTTTATGGAAGGGGGCGAGAGCACGTATCCCTTATAGGAGGTTGATGGGAGGATGGAGACAGGGGGGGTTTGGGGCTTCCGGATCTGGGGGCATATGCCTTGGCCTGCCAGGCTCGACACCTGGGGGACTGGCTGGGTGGCACTGAGGTTTTCACTCCTAGGACCTTAGAGGAGGCTTGTGTCACCCCATATTCATTATTAGCCCTCTTGCATCAGGAGAACCGTCTACTTCCTAATCATATTACTGAAAGTGTGCTCCTGGGCTCAGTACGGCGAACTTGGCAGCAGTTAAATATATATTGGAAGAGAAGTTGGAAAGCCTCGAGTTGGCTACCGCTCCAGGGTAATGTAAGTTTTACCCCAGGAATGGATACAGCGATCTTGCGAGACTGGGCAGCGAAAGGAATCTGTAATATCGGGCATGTAGTGGAACCCTCTGGCAAATGTAAACCCTTCTCATCGCTTAGGGCGGAATATGATTTGGACCCGATCCACCTTTTTTCATACCTGCAGCTTTCTCACTATGTGACTTCATTGCCAGCTGCGGAGCTTCATGCAGACCGCTCGGCACAGATTCTAGAATTTTTTGACTTGGGGGGGGGAAACCTCACCGTCAATAAGATTATTGAGGGCTAGGTTAGATAGGTATAGACCTCCCCTGGACTACCGGAATGTAGAAGTAGCATGGGCTAAGGAGATGGAGCGAGAGATCCCCTCAAGTACTGTTCTTAAGGGCCTTCGACGGATGGCCGATCTTGCAGAGGGAGTGCGTTGGAGAGAAATACATTTTAAATCTCTGACTAGGGTACACTTTTCGCCGCGGCGGGCCTTTCGCAGTCATATGACTGTAGATGGCAGCTGCCCGAGGTGCTCCGACCCAATGGCGACCTTACTGCATATGTGGTGGGGTTGCCGACTTATCCATCCTTACTGGGCAAGAATCTCTTCATACATGCAGGGTTTGTGGGACAACAGGTGGGTTGGGATGTCTTGTTTGTCACATTGGATTGCTTAGGACTTACACACCCCAAAGGCAAATGGGAGCGGCTACTAGTGCATAAGGCATGCTTGGTGGCTAAAGGGCCCATACTTCGTAGATGGCAGGAACGGTGTCCGCCTACCTTTTGGGAATGGCGGAATGGTTTCCACCAATTGATGCTTGCGGAGTGTAGGAGCGCCCGGGGTAACCCTCGTAGATGGCCAACCTTTCAGATACTTTGGGATTCATACATCCAAAATTTGAGCCCTCGTAGCCGTAATGAAGTCTTACAATGGGCAGCAACCGAGACAATTGTAGACCCCTGTAGGTGATATGGTGGTGGATTTAGTAGTAAGCCTAGTTGAATACACCTTTGATGGAGTGAAAGTATTAGGTGATGACTATGAATGTGGGGAGGGAGGGGGGGAAGAGGGGGGATATAGATGTCTAATATAACCAACAAAAAACACCTGTAAATCTTTTCTTGCCCTCCGATGTGTGGATCAGAGTGGCCCCCCCCCCCCCCCCCACTCGGGGATTGCTTATTGCTTGATGTTGTTGTTTATTGCTGGTGTATAAATAAACTTTAGAAAAAAAAAAAAGACCGTTGCCTCTCCCCGATGGAAGAGCTCAGGTAAAAAGTCCTTCTATCCAAGAAAGGGGGCTGCTTACAGAACCTATCCACCTTTCCAGGCCTCCCCTGGCTCCCCAGCAGGATCAGCAGGCCAAAGGACATGGGCATGGCCATCATAAGCATAAAACTCCCAAGCCCCAGGCGTCAGCCCTAGCCCAGCCAGGGGGGAGTTTTTGACTCTTTGGGCATAGCCTCTCTACCCCAAGGAGGTCAGCAGCCCACAGGGGGACATCTGATACACTATGCCCAAGGTGGCTAACTATCACCACCGATTCCTGGGCACTTCGGGTGGTCAGGGAGGGCTACCTCCTCCATCTGACTCAGACACTTCCCCCTTATTTTCTGGGAGAGCCCCTCAGGTCTCCCCTTCACTGGAACCTTCTACTGAAAGAGCTCGCAGGTCTTCTCGAGGACAAGGCAGTGGAACCGGTGCCCCATCATCTCAAGGGCAAGGGGTTCTATTCCAGGTATTTCCTCGTGTCAAAAAGGATTGGAGGCCTAAGGCCCATCCTTCACCTGCACAACCTGAACAAGTTCCTGGTAAGGGAGACGTTCAAGATGCTCTCCCTTGAAATATTGCTGCCTTACCTCAAGCATGGAGATTGGCTATGCTCCTTGGATCTGAAGGATGCTTATACCCACATCCTCATTCACCCCAACCACAGGCAGTACCTGCGGTTTATAGTGTGGGGGGGGGCACTATCAATACAGGGTGCTGCTTTTCGGCTTAGCCTCTGCCCCAAGTGTCTTCACAAAATGCCTGGCAGTTGTAGCTGCCACCTTCCGCCTCCATGAGCTTTTTGTCTTCCCCCTTCTGGACAACTGGCTCATAAAAGGAGGCACGGCCTCAGAGGTGCAGCAGGCAACTGAACGCATCATCCAGGTCCTGCAACACATGGGATTTGTGATAAACTGTCCCAAGTCCCACCTTCTCCCGACACACTGTCTGGAGTTCATAGGGGCAAGACCGGGCACCCTCCAGGCAAAGGCCTTCCTGCCTGGAGACTGAGGCTTCCACGGTCCACGTCACCCCAGATGCCCACCTCCACGTGAGGTCCACGCAGTGGTGCCTTTGGGACCAGTGGACTCAGGCCACAGGACACCTCTGGGACAAAGTCTCCGTAACCCACCAGTTGGTGGACTCCCTGACCTGGTGGCAGACTCCCCAAAACCTCGAGGCAGAAATGCCTTTCCAAGCCCCTTAAGGATCCTCACCATGAATGCCTCCTTGCTCGACTGGGGAGCCCACTGTGAGGAACTCCGCACCCAGGGCAGCTGGTCGCAGGATGAGAGCAACTAGCAGATCAACCTCCTGGAGCTACGGGCCATATACTTAGTCCTCCGAGCCTTTTGTCACTGTCTATGGCACTAGCCAGTGTTGGTCCAGATGGACAACCAGGTGGCAATGTTCTATGTGAACAAACAGGGGGGCATGGAGTCTTGTGCCCTCAGCCGAGAGGCAGTAGTCCTCTGCTCCTAATCACCCTGGCAGGGTATATTCCTGCGGGCAGTATACTTGCCAAGCCAGAATAACTCGCTAGCTGACAGACTGAGCAGGGTCCTCCAGCCGCACGAGTGGCAGCTGGACCCCAATGTGGCCTACTGGCTCTTTCAGCTCTGGGAGAACCCGAGATAGATCTGTTCACCAGTCTGGACAATTACCAGTTGCCCCGCTTCTGCTCCCAGCAGTCCCACCCCTCCAGGGTGGTGGCACATGCATTCCTCATCTCGTGGTCGAGAGACCTCATGTATGCCTTCCCACCTACTCCACTATTTGCCAAGACATTATTCAGGATCCTCCGCGACAAAGCCTCGCTCATCCTGATAGCCCTTTGATGGCCCAGGCAACCATAATTCCTGCTACTCTTCTGGCTATCAGTGGAGACTCTCATCCCATTGGGGTACTCTCCAGAGCTTTTGTCACAGGAGGGGGGCTTGCTTCTACACTCCAACCTGTGGTCCCTGCTGCTGACCACGTGGCTGCTAAAAGGATGACCCTATTCTCTTTCAACCTCTCGGGCGAGGTAGTGGAGATCCTGCTGGCCTCTCGTAAGGCTTCCACTAGGAAAGGCTCCAGTGCCTTGCCCTGTTGAGGATTTCCTAACCAGGGCTCTACAGATCAACAAACAGTAAGGATTTGAGGGTTTGTTTGTTTGTTTTTATTATATTACATTGCTAGCTCTCTGACTGGGAGCTCTTAAAAGGGTTTTTTTGTATATTTTTTAAAGCAAGGTTACTTTCTTTTTGGTGCTTTAGGGGAACTTTCCTTGAGCACAATAGGTTGCTGAACTCTAGTAACCTCCTCAGGTTTAGAAACTGCTATCACCTAATGAGGAGTTAGTGGGCTTGATTTCCTGAGTGCAGCTGAGGCCTGCATAAAAGGCTCCAGTGCCTTGCCCTGTTGAGACTTTCCTAACCAGGGCTCTACAGATCAACAAACAGTAAGGATTTGAGGATTTGGTTGGTTGTTTTTATTATATTACATTGCTAGCTCTCTGACTAGGAGCTCTTAAAAGGGTTTTTTGTATATTTTTTTAAAGCAAGGTTACTTTCTTTTTGGTGCTTTAGGGGAACTTTCCTTGAGCACAATAGGTTGCTGAACTCTAGTAACCTGCTCAGGTTTAGAAACTGCTAACACCTAATCAGGTGTTAGTTTCCTCCCTACCCACCCCGACTCCCACCCACCCCTAGTGAGCAGTCTTGCTTTATAGGGCACCTCCCCCTTTAACAAATCACAGAGAATTGGTCCAGCATATTTTGAATATAATTAAAGAGATTTAACTGCTTTTTCTCTGAAAGGACAGCTGCGAAACCAGCTGGTACTTGGTAGATCTCTCTCTTTTGCTTTAACAGATACTTAAGCTCCACGAACAGAACAATGGCTGGGAAAAATCATATTGCTAAAGCTGTTGCCCCCGTTACAGCTTCTGCCTCGGTCCAGACAGAAGTCCTAATGCCAGTTGAAGGACCAGTTCCATGTGCAGGGTGCCTGCATGCTGAAGCTCTGAGGAAACAAGTGGAGGAACTCAGAGAGGAGGTGGCGAGGCTGAGGAGCATTCAAGACAGTGAGAAGTACATTGATGAGATGCTTCTTGCAGCAACCAAGCTCTCCAGCACAGGAGATGATGGGTGCCAACAGAATGTCGATGGTTGGACACAAGTCACCAGGGCCTGCAAAATCACCAATCCAACTTCTCCAGCCCTTGAATTGAAGAACCATTATGCAGCCCTGGAAGTGGAGGAGGTGAAAGCATCCCTGGAAAGGGAAGAACCAGAGTTCAAGTACCCCAAAGTTGCAGAATCAGTGACCAGAAGGAAACGAAGGGTAGTGGTGGTTGGAGACTCTCTTCTGAGGGGTACTGAGGCGTCCATCTGCCGACCAGACTTGATGTCCAGAGATGTATGCTGTCTGCCTGGTGCCAAAATCCAAGATGTTACGGAGAGTTTGCCGAGACTCATCAAGCCCACTGACTATTACCCAATGTTGCTAATCCATGTTGGAACAAATGATACTGCCAGGTATACCTCGGAACGTATCAAAAGTGACTTCATGGCTCTGGGACAGAGGGTGAAGCAGTTAGGTGCACAGGTGGTGTTCTCTTCAATCCTCCCTGTTGAGGGTAAAGGCCAAGGCAGAGAGGCTCGCATCCTGGAGATGAATGCATGGCTGCGTGGATGGTGTCATCGAGAGCGTTTTGGTTTCCTAGACCATGGGATGCTGTTCTAAGGGTTGCAGAGCAGAGATGGCATCCATCTGTCCAAGAAAGGTCAACGCATCTTCGGTAGTAGACTGGCTAATCTACTGAAGAGGGCTTTAAACTAGATTTGTTGGGGATAGGTGAAGAAAGCCCCCAGGTAAGTGAAAGCCCCCAGGTAGATGATACATTAAATACCTTTATGGAAATGGGTAACAGGGATAACATATGGAAAGCAGTGTGTATAAATGCCTGTAGCATGGGAAATAAGATCCCTGATGTTGAAGCTTTGGTGGGAGTGTCAGGGCCATGGCGGCCATGGTGGCAAATCTACACTGCGTCTTGATGGTGGGCATCTGTCGGGCCACCACCTGGTCTTCAGTCCATACCTTCGCAGCTCATTACTGCCTAGAAAGGGAGTCCCGACGGGACAGTGCCTTCAGCCAGGCCGTGCTCTGGAATCTTTTCAGGGTTTAGGCAGCTCCTACCCTCCGACCCTTCTGTGTTCAGGCTACCAGAGTGCTGGTTTCCATTGGATACAGGCATCCTACTGTAGTCTGTAGTTATGGATCTAATTGCTGCTGCTCACGGCTCCCCATGAGGGTGACCATGTTTTTTCGCTATGGGTTGTTGGTAGCCTGTAGCTGGGGAGTCCCATATGTGAGGACTGACTTTCTGCTTGTTCCTGGAGGAAGCGTAGTTACTCACCTGTAACAGGTGTTCTCTGGGGACAGCAGGAATCAGTCCTCACAACCCTTCCTCCTCCCCTTGGAGTTGCTCCTTTACCATCTTTTATTTTTGCTGTCTTTTAGCTATATCATCTGACTGAGCAAAATGGCATCCTTGGACGGGAAGGGGACCACGCATGTGTGGTAGCATCTCCCAAAGACTTTCTTTGACAGCTGGGTGGATGCTTCCACGAGGGCTCTGTTGGTGCCGATGTCACCCATATGTGAGGGCTGATTCCTGCTGTCCCCGGAGAACACCTGTTACAAGTGAGTAACTACACTTTTCCCACAGCAGCTCAAGAATGAATCTCATCCTGAGCATACTTCTAAATTCCTCCAGAAGGGCTCTAAAGAATTGTACCTATGCATGCAGGAGAAGCCAAATCCGAGATCAGAGTATCTCCAGGAACGAGCAGGAATGAGTCTTCACATATGGGTACGTCGGTACCGACGGAGCCTGCGCGGGAACGCTCCCCAGCTTCCCAAAAAGGAACGCTTTTGGGAGCATCCCACTGCGCCTGCGCGCTGCCTTCCCGCCTTTCATGACCAGCTCTCCTCAGTTCTTCTTTGCCGCGGAGCCAGCAGGTCGAGCCCTGTCACCGCTGAAGAAGTTCTTTATTTTATTTTGTTTCTTTGGTCGCGTGTCTGCCTTCCTCGACTCCGGACCGGTACCGCCGGTCTTTTCTTTCTTCTTTAAAAAAAAAAAAAATATATATATATTCTTTTCCTCACTTAGTGTAATTTTTTCTTCTAGGCCTCAAGGCCCAAGAGAAAACTTTCCTCATGGAAAAACCAGCCTCCGGGTGTAAGAAATGCACTAAGTGTAGCGGTACTATTTCTGTTACAGATACCCATGAATGGTGCCTTAAATGTTTGGGTCCTGAACACTCCATTCCAGATTGTCCGTCCTGCTCTCTAATGTCTAAACGGGGCTTACAGAACCGAGCAGCTAAGCTCCATGTGCTGTTTCCCGCTGATGCAGCGTCGGTAGCATCGACCTCTTCCCGGTCTTCTTCTCCTGATGGATCTCAGGTAACCAAACATAAGTCTAGCAGGTCCTCGAAGGGTAGATCTCCCTCTAAGCATCGAGATGCCTCCGGGCTTGCCCTCGAGGACCCTGCACCAGCCAAACAACCCCGGCGGGAAGCTCCGGCTTCCAAAGCTCCTCCTATGGGGTTACAGGTTGACATCGATGGCACGGCCTCGACCGATCACCTGTTAGAATGCTCTGGGGTACCGGCACAATCTCCAGGTACCGATCTCCAGGCATTCATGGCGTCGATGGATCAGAATGTTCTGTCCATGCAGCAGGCTATTTCAGCCTTCATTCAAGCTGCGACGCCGACTGTACCGCAACGAGCTCCGTTGTTGGTATCGGCTCCGGTACCGGCACCAGCGCCGATACCGGTACCGACCGCATCGACATCGACTAGGACAGAGGTTCCTTGTCCCGGGCTCTTTTACGGTACCGATCCGGTTCCGAAAACGCCCGATGTCGATACCGCTCGATACGCGTATCGAGCACTGGAAGAGCACCCTGACAGACGATACTTTGATTCCTCTGGTGATTCTGATTCATCAGATGAATCACCTGAAGTATCCATAGCTCTTCCTGAAGAGCCTTCTTCTCCAAAACGAAGAATGTCTCCTCCAGAGGACTTGTCCTTTCAAGACTTCATAAGAGAAGTAGCTAAAGGACTATCTATCTCAGTAGCCTCTGAATCAGAGCCTAGAGCAAAAAAATTGGATATTTAAGATACCCTAAGGCTCCTAGAGAGGCAGTCACCTTACCAATTCATGAGATTCTTTATGAACACATGATTGATTTATGGGAGACTCCTCTCACTCTCTCTCCTCATTCTCGCAGGTTGGACACTATGTACCGTGTCCCTCCCTGTCCTGGATTTCAAAAAACTCAGCTTCCTCAACATTCCATTGTGGTGCAGTCAGCTATGAAGAGGATAAAGAGTACAAAGAGACACTCTTCTGCTCCTCCAGGAAGAGAATGCAGAACCTTGGATGCTTTTGGTAGGAAAATCTTCCAGGCCAGAATGCTTATTGCCAGAATCAACTCTTATAGCCTCTATATGGGTATGTTTCTAAAAGAAGTGGCAGAAAAGCTGCACACTTTCCTCCCTTTTATTCCAGAAGATAGAAGGGAAGAATTCCGCATGTGGCTTAAGCATACTCAAGACATCTCCAAGTTTTCAAACAGGGCAGCCTTTGACTCCTTTGAAGGTGCCAGTAGAGCCTCAGGCATTGCCATAGCTGCCCGCAGAATTGCTTGGCTCCAGGCTTCTGACCTAGAACCCTGGGTTCAAGATGGTTTAGGGAATCTGCCCTGTACAGGTGAAAATCTATTAGGCAAGGAGTGGCAAATTAAAGCCACTCAAATGGATGCAGAGAATTCTGCCCTGGATAGACTTTCAAAGTCTACCTCCATTCCTGCCAAGAAAAAGACTTTTAAAAAGTCTTTTTTCAAAAAGGGCAGGTTTCCTTCCACTTCTGGCCAACAATCTTCTACAGGTCGCTTTACCACCAAGCGTCAGCAACCTAAGCAGGCCAGGCCTAAGTCTACAGGGACTGCTGTAACTCAGCAGTCCCAACCCCCTCAGGGTTTTTTACTTGATGCTAGAGAACTTAGCCTTTCTGGCTTTAACACAGCCAGAACCCCTCACCATTCCAGGAAGGTTAGCTCATTTTGCTCCCAGATGGGAGCAAATCACATCAGAGCAGTGGACCCTCTCCATCATAAGAGAGGGCTACAAACTTCATTTCTCAGACCTTCCTCCCCACACCATGGTGAGACACTTCAATTCTCCCACATCTCTTCTCGACCTTCTAGGTCAGGAGATAACTACCCTTCTTGCCCAAGCGGCAATAGAAGAAGTTCCTCTTCTTCAACAAGGGTCAGGGTTCTACTCCCCCTATTTTCTCATTCCAAAGAAGACAGGGGGATACAGACCCATTCTAGATCTCAGAGAATTGAACAAATTTCTATGCAAGGAGAAGTTCAAGATGCTTTCTCTGGGCACTCTCCTTCCATATCTTCAAAGTCAGGATTGGCTTTGTTCTCTAGATCTCAAGGATGCGCACACACATGTTCTCATCCATCCATCTCACAGAAGATTCCTCCGTTTTCTTTTCCAAGGAAAACATTACCAATACAGAGTGCTTCCTTTCGGTATGGCCTCTGCCCCAAGAGTGTTCACCAAATGCATGGCAGTAGTTGCTGCATTTCTACGCACTCTGGGAATATTTGTCTTCCCATACCTGGACGACTGGCTCATCCGAGCCCCATCTCAATCAGAGGCCCAGATTTCCTTAGACCGCACAAGGCGCATTCTGCAGTATTTGGGACTTGTGGTAAACCTCCCAAAGTCTCAGCTCATCCCTACTCAGTCCCTGGAATTCATAGGGGCCTGGTTGGATACCACCACTGCAAGGGCCTACCTTCCTCAGGCCCGTTGCCAGCGTCTAGTGCAGTTAGCCTCCCAGATTCAGTCAAAGAGCCACTTAACTGCCCGGGAGATGCTGTAACTGCTAGGCCACATGGCTTCCACAGTACATGTGGTACCCTATGCTCGCCTACATATGAGAGCAGCTCAGTGGACCTTGTCCACCCAGTGGACTCAAGCATCAGGAGCTCTCTCAGACCAAATAGCAACCTCCAAACGTCTCTTTTGGTCTCTCCAATGGTGGATGTCCACTCAAAATCTGTTGCTGGGGTCTCCCTTCCAACAGTTGTTGCCCCAAGCAACCCTCACAACAGATGCCTCCCAAACAGGTTGGGGAGCTCATCTACAGGACCTCTCCACTCAAGGCACTTGGTCCCCTCAGGAGACCTCTCTTCATATCAACCACTTGGAGCTTCGAGCAGTTTTTCTAGCTCTCAAGGTCTTCCATACCCTCCTCAGCTACAAGACAGTCCTCATCCATATGGACAATCAAGTAGCTATGTTTTATATAAACAAGCAAGGAGGAACTGGCTCTCTGTCGCTTTGCAACGAAGCTCTAAGATTGTGGGCCTTCGCCAGAGAGCATCAAATCCATCTCCTGGCAGTATATCTCCCAGGAATCCAAAACTCTTGGGCAGACAGACTCAGTCGAGTTCTGCTTCCACACGAATGGTCCCTGCACATGGATCAGGTACTCAGAATCTTTCAAGAATGGGGAACCCCCGGACATAGACCTCTTTGCAAGTCCGTGGAATGCCAAACTTCCCCGGTTCTGTTCCAGAATTCTGTCTCAGGGAGTTCAGGCCAAGGATGCCTTCCTCCTTCATTGGGGTCAGGGCTTCCTGTATGCCTTTCCACCCATTCCCTTGATTCCCAAGACTCTGTTCAAACTCCAGAGGGATCAAGGATCTATGATCCTCATAGCTCCACGCTGGCCACGCCAAGTGTGGTACCCTCTACTTCTGCATCTCTCCCAAGCCCCCTCCCTGGACTTGGGAGCTGCTCCAGACCTTCTGTCTCAGGAGGAAGGGACTTTGTGGCACCCAAACCCCAAGTCCCTTCACCTCAGAGCTTGGTTACTGAAGGCCTAGACCTTCAAGGCTTGAATCTTTCTCAGCAAGTGGAGGATATCCTCCATGCTTCCAGAAAACCTTCCACCAGGCGTTCCTATGCTTTTAAGTGGAAAAGATTTTTCATTTGGTGTGCTGAAAAGGGTCTTGACCCTTTAGCACTACCTTTAAATTCTCTGTTAGACTATCTTCTGCATCTTTCTGATGCAGGACTTAAGACAAATTCAGTAAGAGTCCATTTGAGTGCTATTGCAGCATCCCTTAAGCCCATCAATGGACAACCTATTTCCTCTCATCCTCTCATTGCAACATTCATGAGAGGCCTAACTTTAACTAAACCTCCTATTAGGCCTCCTCCGGTGGCATGGGACTTAAATTTGGTTCTTGGTCAGCTTATGAAGCCACCTTTTGAACCCTTAGCCACTACCTCCCTGAAATTTCTTTCATGGAAGGTTATTTTCCTCATTGCAGTCACTTCAGCTCGCCGCATCAGTGAACTGCAGGCCTTAGTGGCTAATCCACCTTATACAAGGTTCCATCATGACAAGGTGGTCCTTAGGACAAATCCACACTTTATGCCTAAAGTGGTCTCACCTTTTCATCTTAATCAGGAGGTATATTTACCTGTTTTTTTCCAGCTCCTCATGCATCCAGTGCAGAGAGGAGTCTTCATACTCTGGATTGTAAAAGAGCTCTTGCTTTTTACTTACAAAGGACACAGCAACATAGAAAGTCTTCCCAGCTTTTCGTTGCTTTTGATCCTTCTCATTTGGGACTTCCAGTCTCTAAGAGAACACTGTCCAATTGGATTGCTCAGTGTATTTCTTTCGCCTACCAGAGTAAGAACCTTTCTCTGGAGAGCCATGTCACAGCTCATAATGTGAGGGCCATGGCCACCTCTATGGCTCATCTAAATTCTGTGTCCATCGACCAGATCTGTCGAGCAGCCACCTGGACCTCGGTTCATACCTTCACAGCCCATTACTGCTTGGACAAGGACTCCCGCCGGGATGCCTTGTTTGTTCAGGCTGTTCTCAAACACCTGTTCCACTCTTAAGCAACTCCTACCCTCCTTCCCTGGATGGATGCCTGAGATCCATAGGAGGAAGTAGACCCCTTCCCAGGGTCTCATATCCTTGGGGATCTCCCAGGCATCTTAGCTAGGGAGTCCCCATTTGTGAAGACTCATTCCTGCTTGTTCCTGGAGATTGCACAGTTACTTACCTGTAACAGGTGATCTCTGGGAACAGCAGGAATAAGTCTTCACAACCCTCCCACCTCCCCTAGGAGTTGTACCTCTTTTTTCTGTCTTTCCTTTCCTCTCTCTCTCTATTGTCTCAGCTTTAAACTCGAACTGAGGAGAGCTGGTCAGGAAAGGCGGGAAGGCAGCGCGCAGGCGCAGTGGGATGCTCCCAAAAGCTTTCCTTTTTGGGAAGCTGGGGAGCGTTCCCGCGCAGGCTCCGTCGGTACCGACGTACCCATATGTGAAGACTTATTCCTGCTGTTTCCAGAGATCACCTGTTACAGGTAAGTAACTGTGCTTTCTGTGAATCCTGGAGTATTTGGATGTCCCAAAGGACATATTTGTGCTTCCAGTCCATAAAATACTGTTGGATTAGCAATCAAAGATTTGGCAAGCACCTCTTTCCTTACCATCTACCTTAAAGAGACTAGAGAGAAAGTATAGAGTGCAATCAGCAATGGGACATGACAAATGTAGCTACCGTGTCAGTCAGTAGTGGTTGAATTTGCCCGCAAGAAGTATAAACGTTTCAGAGCACATTCAAATGCTCCCCTTGGAAAGGATCCCAAAATGCTTGACATGATAGGTAAGAAAATGTTCCAAAATGTGATGCTGAATTCAAAAATAGTGGTGCATCAGTTTCAGTTGCTGAAATATTTCTATATTGTCCTGGAAAAGGTTCAGACATTTTGAACTGGATAAATATGCTACATATCTAATTAGATCAACTTATGATACTTATGACATTGCATTAAGGAGAGTGGCAATAGCCATAGCAGCAAGAAGAATGGACTGGCTCAGAGTTTTTGGAGTGCATGAAGATGTGCATGAACACTTGGTGGATGCTCAATGCATGGGAGAAAACCTTTTTGGAAAAAAAGTTCAAGAAGCAATCTCTTATCAAAGATAAATGCACATAATCCAGTCCTTAACTGAAGACAACACTGAGGATAATATCAGTCATATTGAATACTGTATTATCAATACAAGAGATATCAATTGTATCTGCATACTTATTGTAGACCTCGATCACAGAGGCCTCCTATGAAGTATCAGCAAGGACAAATCACGAGATGATAAGCTACAAAAATCAGCAAACCAGTCGCAGGTAAATCCTGGACCTAATTTTTGACTACCTCGCATATGTCAATATGCCAGTGAGAGGGAGAATAACTTTATTTCAGGAGAATTGGATGCACATAACAATGGACAAATAGATCATTGGCATTGTTGGTTACGAATTGCATCTCAATCCACTACCTCCCAATTGGAAACTAATTTTCATTCGCTTCCTTCAAGCCAATGACATCTGCATCAGGAAATTCAATCCCTCCTATTGGCCAGTACCATAAAAGGAGGCCCAAAGGATGAGGAAGATCAGGGATTCTATGCAAAGTATTTTCCGAGTCCAAAGAAGTCAGGAGCCAGGTGTCCAATACTGGATCTCCAGGCATTAAATTGGGTCCCTTATGAAAGAGAAATTCCACATGAATTTGTTGGCCTTCATTTTATCCCTCTGTGGAGGAAAGACTGGATAATGTCCCTAGATTTAAAAGATGCCTATACATATGCTAACATTCATCCAAACCACAGGTGGTTCTTGTGCTTCAAATTCCTCAATAGTTATTTTCTGTACAAAGCTCTCCCATTTGTCCTTTTGTCCATTCCTTGAATTTTCACAAAGTGTGTGGCAGCTGCCGCAGCTTTTCTAAATCATCAGGGAATGTTCGTATTTCTCTATTTGGATGACTAGATAATTTCTGGAGATACTTCTCACAAAGTGTCAGTTTCTCTGCCGACATCAGTGCACACCCTCAAATCTCTAGGATTTGTCAACAAAACTGCAAAGAAAAACAAGAAATGACCACAGTTTACAAGATCATACAAACAGGAATGAAGGTGCCAGGAAACCCAAGGTGTGAAAGGTTTCAGAAAAGACTTTATTGACACAAACCAGAAGTTAAAAGAACCAACACAACTGAAGTTTGGTTTGTCACTTGTTTAAGGTTTATAGCAGGGATTTAGGATGCGAGGAAAAAAGTGTATACCAGAACCATGCGATCAGTTTTGGCTTGTCGCATGCATCAGGAATCATTCATTCAGGTTAATAATAGCGTTCATTCCCTACAGCAGGGGTTCTCAACCCAGTCCTTGGAACACATCTTGCCAGTTGGGTTTTCAGGATAACCTCAATGAATATGTGTGTGTCGAGGACTGGGTTGAGAACCATTGCCATACACGAATAATATCTAAAACATGCATTATAGTATAATCCTTCAGGTAAGAAGACTCATTTTGAAAATTTAGCATATTTTTGAACTCTGGTGTATGAGCTCAATACATAGTAAAGCCTCTTGGAAGAAAGAATCTGAGACACCAAGAATAGAAAAAAGAATGTTCCAATGGAGATTGTCGGAATCCAGGAGGAGGAGGAGGGGGAGGAGACAGTATGTAGGTCCCCTTTGAAGATAGATTTCCCAGTGTTCAACTCATCTAGCTATGAGCCTACACCATTTGATACCTCATTGATAAAAAAAGACCTTTCCTTTGTGCCCACAATCAAATGCAATACTCTACAGATGTGAATAGATGTCAATATTAGCAGTTATACTATCAGGACCGTACTAAGCTAGAAATGCACCATGTGCAACTAACAAATACTGGTGCTACTCTCCAGTCAGCCATATTTGATAACTCACTCTTTTTGAGCTGCCTGGAATCCTAGTGATGATATTAGTGTCCCCTTCGATGCTTGCACCCTATGCAGCTGCACTGTTCGTACAGCAGCCCTTGGTACGGCCCTGTATACTATAATGAATGTTCTACATATTATTCTTGCAGGGTGATGAACATCATTATTTAGCTGAATACAGTCCACAAATCAAACATGGCTGTGTTGGTTCTTTTAACTTTTGGTTTGTGTCAATAAAGCCTTTTCTCTGCAGACAAATAGGGGGATGCAGGCACACTTTAAGATATCATCTCCAATTGCTCCAGTGTTCCTGGCTCTGCTCTAGCTCAGAGACGTCCTTTGGACTTCTCTTAGCATGCGCACCACTTCCTGCCCAAAAACCCCACTTTTGTCAGGTTTTTTTTCCTCACCATGGACGAGTTACCATGACTCCCTCTCCTCTGTCATGCCTCACTCAATTTCACGGTTATTTTTCTTTTAAATCATTTTCCTTTAATTCTCTACTCCCTTGCTCCTTCTGATAGCAAACCCCATGTGTCTTGTGACCCCCTCCCCGTTTGCTGACTGTATTCCCCCCCACCCCCACCCCTATCAGTGATACAAAAAAAAAGGAAAAGAAGGAGCCGTTTCAACTAGCCTTTCCCAGCACAACTGCGGGGTTTTTCCTCTCTTCACAGAATCGAGTGGAATGGCATGAACTCCACAATTCCTGGCAACTTCCTTGAGGCCTGCCACATTGGGTCCAGACTTGGCACAATTGGGGTCCTCTAGGGCAGCCATGCAGCCAGAGGCAGACGCCCTACTAGCACTGACTTTACAAAATACAGCCCAGAGCCTGCTCTCTAAGGCCTGTGACTCCCTCCTCCATGATTGCTCCATGCCGCAGTGGATCTGGGAACATTGGGAAGGAAGGCAAAAATGAAATCTTAGCATCTGAAGCAGTCAGTAGTTCCTGGTACTTCCAAGGACAGTTTTGTAAGTAAAACTTCTAAATGCTAACTTCCACCAGCCCTGGTGGACTAGGGAGCCCTCGCAGAAGCTGCAAAGACATGAGGATCCCTCCATGCCTCCCCTGACATCTGAACATGACATCCCATGCGGTATAGAAAAAATTGTTAAATAAATAAAAAAAAAAATTTAAATAAATACAGAGCCCCCTCCCTGCAGAGCACATCAATGGAGGAATCTGTGGACCTCGGACTATGTCCATGCTCTCACACACCACCCCTGTAGGACTGGAGAGCTCTACCATTGCTGGGGATAAAACCTGCTCAGTGTCCCATGTTCCCATGCTGACACAGCGCAGATTTTTCAGACCTCTGCTGGAACCAGGGCCTCCTGAAGATTTCTCATATCCCATATTCCTACAGAAAATCTCATGAGCTCTCGCCCAGAGTGATTCACAGACACCCACAAACAAGTGTGGCTTTCAATCAGTTCTTAAAGTATGCAGCACTCCCAAAGTAGTCATAGTTTTGCTGGTTCACCAAATCCTCCAGGATCTTCAAGGACATGGGATTTCCAAGAAGACCATATTCACTTGGATAGCAGCTTGCATCTCTTTCTGCTACACTCAGACACAAATGCAGCCGTCAAGTCGCATTGGCCCCCCACTGTCTATGTGCAAACATAATAGCTGGTGTCTCTTCCGTTTCCTCACATCTGCAAAGCAATCACCTAGACCTCCATCCATATGTTCACGAAGCATTACAGCCTGGACTATTCCTCAGCACAGAATCTTGCCTTTGGCCAGGCAGTCCTCCATAACCTCTTTGCTTCAAAAGCCTTTTCTTCACCATCCATTCTGCAGGTTCTCAGGCCTGGGCCAAGAACTCGTGACAACCATAATTGGCCCTTAGCTCTGGATTCATCTTAGAGTATGCTTACCTGTAAGGAGGGTTCTCCATAGACAGCCACACTCACCTGCCCACCTTCCCTGCAAAAAAAAGAAAAGTCCCAAAGCCAAAGACAGGATCACAGTGAAAGAAACAAAATGAAACTTCATGCAGAGGACAACAACCGAATGCTGGTCGCCAATCACAGGCAGGCCCAAGTTCTTTGCCCCATGCATACAAAAGGTTTTCCCTTTGTTAACATTTTTTTTCCTGTACTACAACTCCAGCTCCTCAGCTATGTAATGAACTGACAAATGCTGGGCTTTCGGGCAGGAAGTGGTGCACATGCTCAGAAGTCTAAGAGACTTCTCTGCACTACGAGAGCCCGGTACACAGGCACCATTGGAGAGTGTGGCTGCATACTCCTGCTATTTAGAGGAACCCCATTACAGGTAAACAACTACCCTTTCTGAAACCTTTTATCTTTTGCTTTCCTGGTTTTAGTTCCTACTCAAATACTGGCGTTTATAGGCATATTAATTCACACGCCAACAGTGAAAGAGGGGGGAGGGGTCAGGGCCTATCTGCTTTACTCCTTTATGTTAGGATAGCTATTTGTGAGATCCAACTTGAATAAATAAATTATAAGGATACCAGTTGAATTTTGCTGATCTCTGCTTAACATTTAGCCCTGCCTCAAGTCTTTCCCCATTTTAAAACACTTAGCTTTGGCCATGTGGAAGGTAATTTTATAAATTCCTGGGGAGTTAACGGACATTGCCATGTGTATATTTGGAGCCTGTTTTATAAAGCGAAGTATGCATGCACTTTATAAAATAGGGGCATAAAACGCACATCAAACTAGTTGCAGTAGTTACGCTTGCCTTTTTGCAAGTGTAAATACCCATGTTTAGATTTTTCAGAACACACATAAATTATAGTATTTTATAACTTAGTCTTGTAAATTTGTACTTCATCTATTCTCCATTTAAACTCTGCCTCATGCACGCCCATGCTGAAAGAACATGCAATAAGACTTAGGTGCGTGTACAGAGAATAGCGACTGCTTAATATATGCATGTAAATCCTTGAAAATGGGTGACTTACAGTAGGTATGTAAATGTTGTGTATTTTTATATGTCTCGATATAAAATCAGCTCCATAATGACTTATTTAGCCAAACATTAAGCATTTATCACCTGGTTATTTTTAGTTCAAAACATTTACATAGTCAACACCCACTGCCAGCTCATAACTGCTTATAAGTATTGACCACTGTACCTGTAGCATCCTCAACTCTGCTAGGTTATTGAGCAGAAGATAAGTAGTCAAACTGAGGTCTCCTGCACAATAGCACACAGAACTAGCAATGTATCTTGCACCGCGAAAACAAAAGTGATGCAGTATCAAGTCACAAGGCAAAAAGAGTCTTATAATGTTCTTATGATACTGTGCTTTCAATCTTGCTTTTAGCATGTGATCTTACTCCCTATTAGAAAAAAAAGTAGCTGTTTTTTTGGCTGCAGCTATTCATGTCTTCTAGAGCAGTGGTACCCAATGTGTAGCCTGCAAGATCTGCAATCAAATGCAATCCTTTTTAAAAAATTAGCTTATTTTTATTGAATTCTGCCTTGAACCTTTGTATTCTCCCATTAGGTATTTGACATTCTGCCACTCTATGGTGTACTACGGCCAAATGAAAGCCAACAGGTGGCATTTACCTATTTTGGGCACGCTGACATCCGAGCATGGGCAAAGGCAGTATGCAATGTTGAGGGCGGTCCTACCTATGAGATCATGCTATATGGAGAGGCCTCACTTGTCAGTTATGAACTCAGCATAAAGGAAATCGACTGTGGATTGCAGGTAAGAATTATCTGATGTCTTTAAGGATGTCAGGGTGCTGTTGGATGGTCTTGAGTTTTAAGCTTCCATTGCCAATGCATGTTAACTACTGGAGTCATTTTTATTTTAGTGTAGCAGCCAAGGTAGCTTGAGATTCTCCAGGACCAAGCAGGAAGTCAGTCCTCACATATGGGTGACGTCGGCGCCGACGGAGCCCCCGTGCGGAGCATTTCCCCAGCTTTCAAAGAAAGCCTTTGGGAATGCAGTGCGTATGTGCGGTCCCCTTCCTGCCCAAGGGTGCCATCTTGCTCAGTCTTCTTTTTTCCGCGGAGCCCGACGGATGTATTTTCGTTTCACCCGAGGAAAAAGTCGATTTTATTCTGCGTGAACCTGTTTTTCTTTGGTTCGACGCTGGTTTTAACTTTCCCGCCTGGGCCCAATACATCGGTATCGAGCACGGACCTCTTTTTTCGTTTTTTGTCCTTAGTGACTAGCGTACGCACCATTTTTTCTGTTTTCACTGGCAGCCCTGTCTTTTGACCTCGCAAGGGCCCTTTTTCCCCCGATGGCTGTCTGCGGGTTTAAAAAGTGTGATCGGTGTAAGAAACTCATGTCTCTCACCGACACACATGACTGCTGCTTACACCGCCTCGGACCCGATCATGACCCAATGATCTGTGGTCCGTGTGGGAAAATGTCCTCTAAGGCGTTAAGGAGTCGGCAGCACCAAAAGGAAAGAATCTTCTCTGACTCCGCGTCCGGTCAGGTCCGAACCTCGTCAGAGGCCTCGACATCTCGGGACTCCAGCCCCGAGCACCGTTGAGGCTCCTCTGAAAGGGGGTCTCCCTCGCGGGAGCATTGCAAGAAGAAAAAACCCATGAGGGCAGCGTCGGTGGACGCACTTGGCTCTTCGAGGGCCAAGTCGCATAGCCCCGAGCGCCGTCCCGGGTCTTCAGAGTCGGAGAGGCCTGCAAAACAACCTCGTGTGGAGATGGAGTCCCCGGGTCACGTGAGTACTGTAGTCCTCGTGGACTCTCCTCCAGGGGAGCCGACGTCGGGCCCGGCGCCACCGGGGCCCGAGTCGGGGGCTGCTGAGTCTCCTGAGCTCGGACTCAAGTTCACGGCCTTGGAGAGCAGCTTGGCTGCCTTCATGGAGCAGCAGCGGGCACTGATCGCCGGTCTCACTGGTGCATCTTCCCCGACCACCGGGACATCGATGTCCAAGTCTACCCCGGAGGCCGAGCCGATCCTCGAGTCCATGCGCGCTCGAGTCAATCCTCGGCCAAGGTCTCCCTCGGACTCCCGTTCGGGACCGAGGTCGTCGACACCGGTACCCTCGGCATCGGGGCGGATGGCATCAATGCCAGCCCGACCAGAGCCACTTGATTCCTCCTCCGAGGAGTCCGGATGGGAGACGGAGGATGAGGAGTCACCCGACACCTTTTGGACTCGGTGCGTCCCTTTGGACTCACCTGAGTCCGTGCCTTGGAGAAGGTCCCCACCGGAGGATACCCGGTTCTTGGACTTCGTGCAGGATATGGCCAAGGCTTTGGCATTCCCCGCGGATCCCGAGGAGGAGCCTCAAGCCAAGGAGCTCGAAGCCCTACAGTATGACTCTCCTCCAAAGGAGGCCTTTACTGTTCCGGTTCCTCTGATGCTGGAACAGTTGCTCTTCCACATGTGGGAGGCGCCGGTGTCGACGCCAGTTTTAAGCAAGCGGGTCGATTCCATCTATCGAGTCCGCAAATGCCACGGGTTCCAAAAGGCGCAATTACCGCACCACTCCATGGTTGTGGAATCGGCCATGCATCGTCTGAAGAGTCAGAAGATGCACTCCTTGGTGCCTCCCGGCCGGGAGGCCCGGAACCTGGATGCCCTCGGTAAGAGGTGCTTCCAGGGCTCTATGCTTGCTTGCCATGTCCAGACCTACCCAGCTGTACATGGGCATGTACCTTCGAGACCTTGCAAAGGAGATTGCCGGGTTCTCTGCTGGTCTCTCCGAGGAAACTTTGCAGAGGTTCAATGCTCTGTCCTCGGGTATTCGTGAGTGCTCGAAGTTTATCTCTCGAGCAGCCTATGATGGCTTCGAGGCTTCGGCCCGGGTAGCCGCGGCCGGCATCAGTGAACGCCATCAGGCCTGGCTACAGTCATCGGACCTCGAGCCATGGGTGCAGGAAAAGTTGGTCGATGTCCCCTGCCGAGGTGAAAACCTCTTTGGCAAGCCCATGGCTGACAAGGCTGCAGAACTCGAGACCGAGACTCTTTCCCGGACAAGGCTGTCCAGAAAAACCTCTGACCCTTCTCAGAAGAAGAAGGGCTCGGGAAAAAAGACCTTTTACCCGAGGAAGTCATCTGCCTATAAACAGTACCCTCATTTTCAGGCCTCTGTAGCTCCCCAACTGGGTCAGCAGGCCAAGGGGCAGGGACATGGGCCCCGTAGGCAGAAAACCCCCAAGCCACCAGCTCCGGCTCCTGCACAGCAGGAAGCGGGGTTTTGACTCCAGTGGCATAGCCTCTCCTCCTCAGCTGGCCCCTATCAGCACTGGAGGCCGGCTGGCCCTGTACGCCCACAGGTGGTCAGCCGTCACAAGGAATACCTGGGTACTAAGTATAGTCCAGAAGGGCTATCTCCTCCACTTCCACCAGGTACCCCCTCCTATTTTCCAGGGGAGCCTCCCAGACTTCCTCTGTACAGGGACTTACTCCAGCAGGAGTTGGCAAGTCTTGTAAAGGAACAGGCAGTGGAACCGGTGCCCCACCACCTGAGAGCTCAAGGCTTCTATTCCAGGTACTTCCTGGTACCAAAATGAACAGGAGGCCTCAGGCCCATCCTAGACTTGCGAAATCTGAACAAGTTCCTGGAGAGGGAAAAGTTCAAGATGCTTACCCTTGGAATTCTGCTGCCCTACCTCCAGCAGGGAGATTGGCTATGCTCCTTAGACCTAAAGGATGCTTATACTCACATCCTCATTCATCCAGACCACAGACAATATCTCATATTTGTAGTGGGAGGAAACCACTATCAGTACAGCCTTTTGGCCTTACATCTGCCCCCAGGGTATTCACCAAGTGCCTGGCGGTGGTAGCAGCCTTCCTCAGGGTTCAAGGCCTCTTTGTCTTCTCATACCTGGACGATTGGCTCATCAGGAGTCAATCCCCGCAAGAGGCCATCAAGCCACCCTTCGCACTGTCGCTCTGCTTCAGCACCTGTGGTTTGTTATAAACTTCGCAAAGTCCAGTTTGCACCCCTCCCAAAACATGGAGTTCATAGGAACAAGGCTGGACACCTTTCAGGCAAAGGCTTTTCTACCAGTGGACAGGGCCCACAGATTGATAGATCTAGCCAGGCTATTCCACAGCAATTCTCTGGTCTCCGCCAGACAATTCCTGAGGCTCTTAGGCCACATGGCATCCACGGTCCATGTAACTCCAAATGCCTGTCTGCACATGAGGCCAGTTCAATGGGGACTCAGGACTCAGTGGCACCAAGCCACAGGAAGCCTCACGGACAAAGTGAGGGTGTCCAGCCTCTGCAGTGGTGGCTTCATCTTCCGAATCTGGTGCAAGGGGTGCCTTTTCAAGCACCTCCACACTCTCACGTGCTGACAACCGATGCTTCTCTTCAAGGTTGGGGTGCACATTGCCAAGGAGCATGTACTCAAGGCCTGTGGTCTCCTTGGGAGGCCACACAACAGATCAATCTCTTAGAACTGAGAGCTATCCGTTTAGCCCTGAGAACTTTCTCCCATCTCATCTCTCGCCAGTCGTCTTGGTTCAGACGGACAATCAAGTTGCTATGTTCTATGTGAACAAACAAGGGAGCACAGGGTCCCGACTTCTATGTCAGGAAGTGCAGAAACTGTGCCCCTGGGTAGACAATCACGGCATTCTTCTCAAAGCGGTCTATCTCTCAGGTCAGGACAATTGCCTAGCGGACAGATTGAGCAGGATCCTGCAGCTGCACGAATGGCAGTTGAATCCTCTAGTGGTTCAATAGATCTTCCTGAGATGAGGTCTTCCAACCATGGATCTCTTTGCCAGTCCTCTGAACCGTCAACTTCCCAGGTTCTGTTCCAGGCAACCGCATCCTCTCAGAGTAGCAGCGGATGCAATTCTCATTCCATGGTCTACAGGCCTTCTATATGCATTTCATCCCACGCCTCTGTTGTCCCAGACGCTATTCAAGGTGCTCATGGACAAGGCCTCGCTGATCCTGGTGGCCCCCAGGTGGCGAAGGCAACCCTGGTTCCCACTGCTTTTGCAACTAGCAGTGGACACTCCTCTTCCTCTGGGGACGCAACCCAATCTCCTGTCTCAGGATCAGGGATCTCTCTTACACCCCAATCTCCAGTCCCTCAATTTGATGGCCTGGCTGCAGAAAAGGGTTATTCTAGCGCCTTTACTATTGCCTAGGGAAGTGGAGGACGTAGTCTTGGCCTCTAGGAGGCAGTCCACCAGAAAGTCTTATGCCCTTAAGTGGCATAGACTCTCTACCTGGTGTACTCAACACAATGAGAATCCTTTCTCATGCCTGGTACCAGTGGTGCTGCAATATTTGCTTTACCTGTCCAACCTGGGCCTTAAGTCCAATTCTGTTAGAGTTCATCTTAGTGCTCTTTCAGCACACCACTCACAGGTGGAGGGTCAGTCTCTATCCAGCATCTTTTGGTGGCTCGCTTCCTCAGAGGCCTGCTTTTGCTTAAGCCTCCAGTGCGTCCACCTGCAACTGAATGGGATTTAAATGTGGTCTTGCAACGGCTTACTTGCCCACCATTTGAACCTATGGCTACTTGCCCTCTGCGTTTTCTATCCTGGAAAGCGCTATTTCTGGTAGCCCTTACCTCAGCAAGGTGAGTGAGTGAGCTTCAGGCCCTAGTATCAGAAGCACCATATACTAGGTTCTATAGGAACAGAGTAGTCTTACGGACTCACCCTAAGTTCCTTCCAAAGGTTGTCTCCTCCTTCCACCTCAATCAGGAGGTGGTTCTTCCAACTTTCTTTCCCAGGCCTCATGCCAGCCAGGCTGAGATGGTCTTGCATACCCTGGACTGTAGGAGGGCGTTGTCCTTCTACCTTGACCGTACGCGGGAGCACTGGAGGGTGGTTCAGCTCTTCGTCTCTTTTGACCCCAATAAGTTGGGGTTGGCTGTCTCCAAGCGTACTTTGTCCATATGGGTAGCTGACTGCATCGCCTGGGCTTACAGGGCAGCCTCTCATTGCAGGGTCGAGTTACGGCTCATCGTGTCAGGGCGAAGGCTGTGTCAGTGGCTCATCTCCGCTCTGTTCCGTTGGCAGACATCTGCCGGGCCACTATTTGGTCTTCAAGCCAGATTTTTGCGGCCCACTACTGCCTTGAGAGGGAGTCCCGCAGGGACAGTGCTTTCGGGCAAACGGTACTCCATAATCTCTTTGGGGTTTAGGCAACTCTTACCCTCCGGCCCTGGTGTTGGGCTACCGTTCGGGGCGTCATCAGAGAAGATTCTTTTCTTGCATCCTGAGGCTCCAGAGGGAGTTCATTGTTTCAGTTTGGGGCCTCTGGTAGCCCTGAGCTGGGGAGTCCCATATGTGAGGACTGACTTCCTACTTGGTCCTGGAGAAAGAGTAGTTACTCACCTGTAACAGGTGTTTTCCAGGAGCAGCAGGAATCAGTCCTCACAACCCTCCCTCCTCCCCTTGGAGTTGCAGTCATATGCTTTATTTTTGCTATTTTTGCTGTCTTTTAGCTATGTCATCAGACTGAGCAAGATGGCACCCTTGGGTGGGAAGGGGACCGCACATGCACGCTGCATTCTGTAACTTGTAACTGCGCCTATAGTGCCCCCAGCAAAAGCATGTAGGGCTTAAGCGACCTGTTATCCTTCCTGAACAGCTACTTGACTTTTTCATGAGGCAAAGCCCCCTGGGAAATGTAGTTTTTCACTGTCCAATGAAGAGTAGTGTGGACTCAAAGTGGTTTTCAGCAAACAGGATTTATTTCCCTTCCGGGCGGATTTCAGCGTGGAAAACAAAGGTAACAAAACCATATACTTCTGGTAAAGGACAAAATAAGTCTCCAACAGAAATAGCTTACTTCAGCAACAAACATTTGCTTCCCAGCAATTTGAGTAAAACAGTTCGGTTCCTCACAGCTCTGTGCTTTTATCTTAAACTTCTGCAGTTTTCTGCAATGCTTAAATTCAGCGCAGGGAATATATTTCATCTGACCTTGTAATCGTACAATCCATCAATTCTTCGGATACATTTCCTAGCCCTGGCTCCGTTTCCATTAGCTCCTCATGGGAGTTAGGTAAGAATGTTTGTAACGTTGTTTCTGGGGCCACGCTCCTCCTCTCTATCTTAGGCTTTATATCATATTCCTGAATCAGGTATTGCTGCAAATGGTCATTATCAGTACAGGTATTATAAACACAGTCCCAACCTTCTGGATAACTAATATCACACCAGTTATTAACAGCCCTATTTAAAACCCAGTCTTTGGGCTTACCTCTTTGCCTGCTTGCAGACTGTTTTCTTTGAACTTTTGAAACAGCTGTGGGTTCAAAACCTGGTTTGTAAAATGAGTGTTGGAATTGCCTTCCCGGCTTTCTCTTCTCCTGGTTATTCTTACAATACTTCAGACAGTCGGGCCTGCTTCTGCTATCTTCTTTTCTGGAATAAAGCTTTATAAATGGCTCTCTCTCTGCCCTTAAACTTGGCTCTGGTTCTGGGCTTTTTCTCTGCCTTACTGAGCGTTCCGTTAGGCGTGCCACGGTTTCTCTCCCCCGGTTTTGGACTGGGACTCTGCCTGTAGCTCTGCCTTGGCCTGGAACTCGGACTCCTCCCCGGTCCTCCTCTTGGTATGTTAGCTGATCTGCTAACTGCTCACTTGGCTGGCCTCTTACCGGAACCCTTGGCTGGCCTTGTAGCTGAACTCCCAGCTGAGCTTGTGATGGAGCTTTTTGTGGAGCTCCTAATGACCACCCCTTCCTCTCTACTGAGGCCTCTTTATGTGTCTGACTTCTAGGGCAGTGCCTGACTCCTCCTCCTAGCAGGTGCTCTAATTCAGCTCGTGACTCTTGAGCTAACTGGCAGCAAGGGCGTGTTTCTCCCCCTTGTGTCTGGTTTCCGTGGCGACTACAAGCCATGTGCTTTTGTTTACCACCCAGCACTGCTTCTAGTTCTTCCTTTTTGGCTCTTTCTAAAGGGCTGGAGGGACCCACCATGTCACAATTCCCAAAGGCTTTCTTTGAAAGCTGGGGAAATGCTCCGCACGGGGGCTCTGTCGGCGCCGATGTCTCCCATATGTGAGGACTGATTCCTGCTGCTCCTGGAGAACACCTGTTACAGGTGAGTAACTACTCTATTTCACTGGAGGCATACAGTCTGGGGCAGGGGCAACCCTTCAGGTTACTGACTCCTGGAAGTGTGTTGGGTGGAAGGAGGGTAACTCTTAAGGCCCTATGTCTTTAGAAGATGTCCTTCTCCTGTGCCACACTTGTCCTTTTGCCCCTCATGCATTCCAATAAGCCTACTGTCCGAGACAGTCTGTGAGTAAAATCAGGAAAAAACTCATACGGATAAGTTCAAATAGACTTGTTTTGTAAAACACTGTATGATAGTCTGAATCTTCTCCTTTATCTCCTTTGATTTAGCTAATGGTTGTCCCTCTGGATTTTCTCCTTGGCTCTCCTAGTTCCTTGTCTTCTCTTTTCCTTCTCTGATTCCTCTTCAGTTCTGCCTGAAACCTCTTTCTCCAGGAACAAACAGAAAGTCAAGTCCTCACATATGGGTGACGTCGGCGCCGACGGAGCCTCGTTCCGAGCAATTTCCCAGCTTTCAAAGAAAGCCTTTGGGATTGCATCGCGCATGCGCGGTCCCCTTCCCGCCCAAGGGTGCCGTCTTGCTCAGTCTTCTTTTTTCCGCGAAGCCCAACGGACGTGGTCCCGTTTTCACCGTGGAAAAAAGTAGAAAAGTTGAATAATTTCTTTCAGCTTCCCAGTTCGACACCGGTTCCCCTTCCCACCTTCGGCTCGGTACACCGGCATCGAGTCCAGTCATATTTTTCGGTTATTGTACTTCGTGACTAGCGTTCGCGCTCTTTATATTTTTCACTGGCAGCCCAGTCGTTTGACCTCGCATGGGCCCTTTTTCCCCCGATGGCTGCCAGCGGGTTTAAAAAGTGTGATCGGTGTAAGAAGATAATGTCTCTCACCGACACACACGACTGCTGCCTCCGATTCCTTGGCTCTGACCATGACCCAGAGGTCTGTGGACCGTGTGGTAAGATGTCTTCGAAATCTTTGAAGAGCAGGCAGCACCAGCGTGACAGGATTTTTCCTGAGTCCGCATCCGCCCGAGCCCAGACCTCGTCTGAGACCTCAACATCTTGGGACTTGGAGCCCGAGCACCGTCGTGTGTCTTCTGAGCGGGGGTCTCCCTCCAGGGAACTCCGGAGGAAGAAAAAACTTGTGAGGGTGGCGTCGCTAGACGCCTCTGATTGGCCTGGGCCTTCGGTTTCCAGGCCGCGCCGCCCCGGTCCTCGGAGTCAGAGAGGCCAGCTAAACAACCTTATTTTTATTTATTTATTTAATGTTATTTATATACCGCCTTATCATTCAATCAAGGTGGTTTCCACAGCAAACAATCAAGGGGAGGGCAAGTGTCTACATGCAGTGGAGAGAGTGGTGTGTAGGTGTAGGGGGGGATTGATTAGAGTTGGATTTTCTACATGGTGCGCTATAATACATCGTGAGCTATTATACAATCTTATATACAGTCTTGGGATGGTGGGAGGGACCGAAGTTGTGTCTTGAATGTTGGCTGAGGGGTGAGGCCATAGTGTTCGATGAACAGGGTTGTCTTCAGCTGTTTTCGGAAGTCCTTGATTTCTGTGGTTAGTCTGTTCGTCTGGGAGGAGCCGGAGACGTCGGACAAGGTAATTTCTGTTGTCCTCATAGTCTCTTCTCCGGGAGAGCCGGCTGCGGAGTCTTCTGAGCTCGGTCTCAGGATGGCGGCAATGGAAAGCAGCATGGCCACCTTCATGGAGCAGCAGCGGGCCCTAATGGCCGGCCTCACCGGTCCATCCGCCCCGACCACCGGGACATCGACATCAACACTGGAGGCTGAGCCGATCCTCGAGTCGATCAGGTCTCGAGTCAATCTTCGGCTAAGGTTCCCCTCGACTTCCCGTTCGGGACCGAGGTCGTCGACACCGGTGCCCTCGGCGTCGGAGCGGTCAGGCTCGAAGCCCTCGAGGCTGGAGCCCATCGAGTCCTCCTCGGAGGACTCGACATGGGAGACAGAAGAGGAAGACTCCCCAGACACCCACCGAACCCGGTGTATCCCATCGGACCTTCTGGGTTTGGAGCCTCGGAGAAGGTCCCCTCCGGAGGACACTCGGTTCTCAGACTTGGTAAGGGACATGGCCAAGGCTTTGGCATTCCCTGCAGATGCCGAGGAGGAGCCTCGAGCCGAAGAGCTCGAGGCCCTCCAGTATGACTCTCCCCCGAAGGAGGCCCTTACTGTACCGGTGCCTCCGATGTTGGAACGGCTGATGCTCTGCATTTGGGAGTCCCCGGCCTCAATGCCGGTGCTCAGCAAGTAGGTCGATTCCATTTATTGAGTCCGCAAGAGTCCTGGGTTCCAGAAAATGCAGCTGCCACACAACTCCGTGGTTGTGAAATCAGCCATGCAACGGCTGAAAAGCCAAAAGACGCACTCCTCGGTGTCTCCCAGCCGGGAGGCCCAGAACCTGGACGCCCTCGGCAGAAAGTGCTACCAGGGCTCGATGCTGTCATGCCGTGTCCAAGCCTACCAGCTGTACATGGGCATGCGGGACCTGGCAAAGGAGATTGCCGGGTTCTCAGATGGTCTCTCCAAGGAACCCTTGCAGCGCTTTAAGGCCTTGTCCACGGGGATCCGAGAGTGCTCGAAGTTCATGTCTCGAGCAGCTTACGACAGCTTCGAGGCTTCAGCCGGAGTATCCGCGGCCGGCATCAGTGCACGCCATCAGGCCTGGCTCATGTCATCGGACCTGGAGCCATGGGTTCAGGACCAGTTGGTCGATGTCCTGTGCCGAGGTGATAACCTCTTCGGCAAACCCATGATGGAAAAAGCTGCAGAAATCGAGTTTGAGTGCTTGACCCAGACAAGGTTGTCGAAGAAGACATCTGCACCTTCTCATAAGAAGAAGGCCTCGGGGAAAAAGCCCTTTTTCCCATGGAAGGGTACTTCTTACAGAAACTACCCCACTTACCAGGTCACCCCAGCTCCCCAACAGGGGCAGCAGGCCAGGGGACAGGGGCATGGCCCACGTAAGCCGAAGGCCCCCAAGCCTCCAGCTCTGGCACCCACCCAGCCGGGTGGGGGTTTTGACTCCAAGTGCATAGCTCCTCTCCCACCAATGGTTTGGCCCTGCACAGGAGGAAGGCTGGCCCTGCACGCTCACAGGTGGCCAGCCATTACCACTAATGCCTGGGTTTTGAAAATAGTCCAACAGAGCTACTTACTTCATTTCAACCAGGTGCCCACCTCCTTTTTCCCAGGAGAGCCTCTCAGGCCCCCTCTTCACAGGAACCTCCTCCTTGCAGGAGTTGGCAGGTCTGCTAAAGGATCAAGCGGTGGAACCAGTGCCCCATCACCTGCAGGGGCAAGGCTTCTACTCCAGGTATTTCCTCATACCAAAAAGAAAAGGAGGCCTTCGCCCCATCCTAGGCTTGCACAATCTGAGGTGGGCATACCTGACCAATAGACAACAATTGATCCGCACAAACATATCAACCTCCCCCCCTTTCCAGCAACACCAAGGAGTACCCCAAGGATCCACATTATCTGCCATGCTCTTCAACATCTACCTGCTACCACTCTGCTCAATCATACACACATACAACATTAACTACCATATCTATGCGGACGACATAATGCTCTATGCTCCAATCACAACATCCAACCCAACCAATAAACTCTTATCAGAATGCTTCTCCGAAGTATCCAGCTGGCTACTAAAGAATAACCTATCCATCAACATAAAGAAAACTGAAGCCCTCATAGTAACAAAGGACCCTGACTTCACACCATCTACGCACCTCGACATTGGCACCACAAAAATACAAATACAACCACAAATAAGATACCTAGGAATCATCATAGACCAAGCACTCACACTCAATCAACAGATAAAAAAAAACACCACAACAATCTACCACAAGGCTAAAACAGTACAACGCCTCAGACCTCTCCTTGAACCACAGGACTTCAGAACAGTAATGCAAGCCTTGACACTCCCCCACCTGGACTACTGCAATATAATATACCATGGACTTCCAGATACTCATACAACCCACTTCGAACTGCCTTAAACACCACAGTAAGAATCATCAAGAATGCAAAAAAACAGGACCACATCACCCCAGTCCTGAGGGAGCTACACATACTCCCTCTAGAAGCAAGAATCAAATACAAATCCGCCCTACTCACCCACAAAGCTCTCTACCAAACTCAAACTTCCCAGCTCTGCACTCTACTGCCTCAACCAGCCCACAGCAGAACAACCAGACAAACCACCAACAACTCCCTCACCATCCCTCACAAGAGAACGAAATACAATCAACGGACCTGCAACAGAGCCTTTGAACTATATGCACCATCCCTCTGGAACTCTACCCAATCACATCAGAAGCAACACAGACCCAGCATCTTTCAGGAAACAACTTAAAACTGCTCTATTCCAAGAATTCCTCGGACCAGAAACAAACACCCACCACTGACTCCCTCCCAACCACCATGTCTCATCCCCTGAACATACGCCCTATGTAACCATAACACAATGTCTATGTCTATGTCCCAACTAACTGTCAAAAAAATCATTATTGTTGGCCACCTGGTGACGGCCCCAAACCCTTCTAATTGATTATTGTATGTTCCACCGCTTTGACCCGGTGAAAAGCGGGATATAAATACAGCTAAATAAATAAATCTGAACAAGTTCCCGGTGAGGGAAAAGTTTAAGATGCTTTCCCTTGGGATCCTACTGCCTTACCTCCACCAGGGAGACTGGCTATGCTCCTTAGATTTAAAGGATGCTTATACTCACATCCTCATACACCCAGACCACAGACGATATTTAAGGTTTGTGGTCGGAGGAAACCACTTCCAGTACAAGGTGCTTCCCTTTGGCCTACCTTCCGCTCCCAGAGTATTCACCAAATGCCTAGCAGTGGTGGCGGCCTTCCTCAGAAACCAAGGAGTCTTTGTCTTTCCATAACTAGACGACTGGCTCATCAGGGGCCATTCGGCACAGGAGGCACAGCAGGCCACTGCTCGCACAGTCATCCTGCTCCAGCACCTAGGGTTTATTGTAAATCAGGCAAAGTCCACTTTACTCCCCACTCAGAACTTGGAATTCATAGCGGCAAACCTGGACACCCTTCAGGCAAGGGCTTACCTACCGCTGGACAGGGTAAGGCGGTTGCAGGACTTGGTACAACAGGTCCAGCACAGACCTCATGTCTCCGCAAGGGTCTTCTTACACCTCCTGGGCCACATGGCCTCCACGGTACATGTGACTCCATATGCTCGCTTCCACATGCGTACAGCTCAATGGTGCCTCAGAGACCAGTGGACACAAGCCACAGGCCGCCTCAGAGACAGGGTAGCGATTTACAAGCTACTGGTGACAGCCTTGCAATGGTGGTTTCACCCCCCAATTTGCTTCAGGGAGTACCATTCCAACCTCCCTCGCACACCAGAGTGCTGACAACAGATGCCTCCTTGCTGGGCTGGGGAGCCCATTGCCAGGGTGCATGCACTCAGGGTCTGTGGTCCTCGCGAGAGGCCGCACTTCAAATCAGTCTTTTAGAGCTTCGAGCCATCCGCCTAGCTCTTCAAGCCTTCTGTCATTTTCTTTCACATCAGTCGGTACTGATACAGACAGACAATCAAGTAGCGATGTTCTACATCAACAAACAGGGAGGCACAGGATCTCACATCCTATGCCAGGAAACCCTGGACCTCTGCTCTTTTGCAGTGGTGCATCACGTGTCCCTAAGGGCTGTTTATCTTCTAGGTCAGGAGAACCTCCTGGCCAACAAGTTGAGCAGGATTCTTCAGCCTCACGAATGGCAACTGAACCGGGATGTAGCCCAGCAGATCTTCAGCCACTGGGGTCTCCCATCCATGGATCTCTTTGCCAGTCCGCAAAACCACCAGTTGCCCCAGTTCTGCTCGAGGCAGCCGCATCCGCTGAGCGTGGTGGCAGATGCTTTCCTTATCTCGTGGGCACTATGCATTTCCACCCACACCCCTGGTGGCACGCACTCTATTCAAGATTCTTCGGGACAAGGCCTCTGTCATCCTGGTAGCCGCCAGGTAGCCAAGACAGCCTTGGTTCCCTCTTCTCCTTCAACTGGTGGTCGAAACTCCACTCCCACTGGGGGTGCAGCCCGACCTCTTGACCCAGGAACAGGGTTCCTTACTACACTCCAACCTCAGATCCCTCAACTTAATGGCATGGCTTCTGAGAAGGTAATACTTGCTCCTCTACTCCTTCCCAAGGAGGTTGAGGAGGTGTTGCTGGCCTCCAGGAGGCAGTCCACTAGAAAATCGTACGCGTTTAAGTGGCGTAGATTTGAAGTGTGGTGTACGCAAAATAAGGAGAATCCGTTCACTTGCCAAGTACCTCAGGTATTACAATATCTGCTCCACCTTTCAGCGTTGGGTCTCAAGTCTAACTCTGTCAGGGTCCACCTGAGTGCGCTAACCACTCTCCAGTGGACGGGCAACCTCTGTCAGCTCACCCTTTGGTATCCGGATTCCTCAGAGGCCTCCTACTCTAGAAGCCTCCGATTCGCCCACCGGCTACGGATTGGGACTTAAATGTGTTCTTGCAGCGGCTTACTCGCCTACCTTTTGAACCAATGTCCACCTGTCATCTCTGCTTCCTGTCCTGGGGGGTGATGCTCAAGTTTTAAGTTTTTTACCTTCACTAGGGAACTTCTATGGAATCTGCCTGCTTCCACTTACTTGTCTACAGCACTTACCCAGCCCCTCCCCCTGCTGGGGTTTTGTTCAGAAGCTTTCCTCTCTGAGCACATAACATAAGATATGCCATACTGGGTCAGACCAAGGTCCATCAAGCCCAGTATCCTGTTTCCAACAGTGGCCAATCTAGGTCACAAGTATCTAGCAGTTTTCCCCAAAAGACACAGGTTCCACAATGCTTGGTATTGGGGCAAGCAGTGGATATCCCGGGTCCCCTTTAACAATGGTTTATGGACCTTTCCTCCAGGAATTTGTCCAAACCGTTTTTAAACCTGACTACACTAACAGCTGATGAACAGCTGATCCTCCATTTTGGAGGTTCCTGCTTGGTGAGAGCACCCTCATTGCAAGCCTCTGCTAATTTGTGTGCTCTGTTCAGACTTTTTCTGTGCCTGTTTAGAATCTAGCTTATTGTTAATTGTTCTGTTTATGTTTCTATTTTGGTCAGCCTGTATCTCCTATCTTCTGTCTGTCCTTTACCAAACTCCTGCTCTCTGCAGTCCTGTTTCTCCCTTCTCAACACTTCATTACCCACTCACCCACTTCTGGCTTTATATTCTTTCATAGCCTTCCTCTGTTCATTGATGCAATTACTCAGCTGCTCCTGAACCCACTAGGACTTTCTCCTCCCTCTCCAACTATATCTCCTCTGATTTGCATTCTCTCTTCTTCTCCCTCTCCTATGGCTCCAAATCACTTTGTGTTCTTGATGTTAACTCTCCCTAATCTTATACCCTTATTCCAACAATTCCATGTCTCTGCTTCACATTATCCACTCCCTACTGTCCTCACCTCCTCTACCGTTTTGTCTTTTACGTTATCATCTGCCCTCGAGCTTCACCATTTTCTTCCTCTCATTCAGCCATCTCCACTCTTACTAAGGGAATATCACCCTCATTTCCATATATGCCTCCTCTTCTCTCCCCTGTTCACTCCTACTCCTCCTCCTCTCATCTGGAGATGTCAGCCCCAACTCTGGCCCCACTAGACCTTTTTCACACTCCTATGGCAGATCAGTGCATAACCTTTCTAATCTTGTTCATTTCCCTCTCCCCTCTTCTCTCCCATTTTCATGCGCCTTGTGGAATGCACATTCTCCAGGACCAAGCAGGAAGTCAGTCCTCACATATGGGTGACGTCGGCGCCGACGGAGCCCTCGCGGAGCAATTTTCCCCAGCTTTCAAAGAAAGCCTTTGGGAATTGCAGCGCGCATGCGCGGTCCCCTTCCCGCCCAAGGGTGCCATCTTAGCCAGTCTTCTTTTTTCCGCGGAGCCCTACAGACGTGGTCTTCTTGTCCCCGCAGAAAAAGTTGATTTTTCGTCGTTTATTTCTCTTTTTTCTTCGGTTCGACGCCGGTCTCTTTCCTGCCCGGACTCGCGACGCCGTTGCGAGTCCTTCTCTTATTTTTCGGTTTTTCTGATTTTTCTTGTCAGTTTCGTTTTCGGTTTTTCGCTGGCAGCCCGGTCCTTTGACCTTGCAGGTGCCCTTTTTCCCCCGATGGCTGCCAGTGGTTTCAAAAGGTGTGTTCAGTGTGACAGAAATATGTCACTCACTGACACACACGATAATTGCCTCCGCTGCCTTGGCCCGGATCACGAGGAACTGATCTGTGGGGCCTGCAGCAAAATGTCCTCCAAAGCGTTAAGGAGTCGGCGGCATCAGCGGGAACGAATCTTCGCTGATCCCACCCGTACCCGGACCTCGGCGTCCAGAGGCTCCAGCTCTGACTGTCGCCGGAGTTCCTCCGACAGGGGTTCTCCCTCCGGGGACCATCATCGGAAGGTGAAACCCGTGAGGGCGGCGTCGGTGGACGCTCCTGGTTCCGCGAGGGCCAGGTCGCATAGCCCCGATAGCCGTCCCGGGTCTTTGGAGAAGGAACGTCTCCCGAAGCGACCTCGTCTGGAATCGGAGTTGCCTGCTCGGGTAAGTCCTGTAGTCCTCCTGGACTCGCCTCCGAGGGGTCCGACGTCGGGCCCGACGCCGTCGGGGCCCGAGTCGGGGGCTGCTGGGTCACCTGAGGTCGGACTCAGGTTGACGGCCTTGGAGAGCAGACTATCTGCCTTCATGGACCAGCAGCGGGCACTGATCACTAGCCTCGCTGGCGCCTCTGCCCCGACCGCCGGGACGTCGACATCTAAGTCGACCCCGGAGACCGAGCCGATCCTCGAGTCCATGCGGGCTCGAGTCGATCCTCGGTCGAGGTCACCCTCGGCCTCCCGTTCGGGACCGAGGTCGTCGACGCCGACTCCCTCAGCGTCGGGGCGGCCGACACCTCCGCCCGCCCGGACCGACCCCACCGATTCCTCCTCGGAGTCGGCCTGGGAGTCTGAAGAGGAAGAGTCACCTGATTCTTTTCGGACTCGGTGTGTCCCCTCGGACTCGCCTGAGTACGAACCTCGGAAACAGTCCCCTCCGGAGGATGCCCGGTTCTCGGACTTCGTCAGGGATATGGCCAAGGCTTTGGCCTTCCCTGCGGATCCCGAGGAGGAGCCTCGAGCCGAAGAGCTCGATGCCCTTCAGTACGACTCTCCCGCCAGGGAGCACTTTACTGTACCGGTTCCTCCCATGCTGGAACGACTACTCTTCCGCATGTGGGAGAGTCCGGCATCGTCGCCGGTATTAAGCAAGCGGGTCGATTCCATCTATCGAGTCCGCAAGAGCCCTGGCTTCCAAAAAGCACAGCTACCGCACCATTCCATGGTGGTGGAATCGGCCATGCATAGGCTTAAGAGCCAGAAGATGCACTCCTCGGTGCCTCCTGGCAGGGAGGCCCGCAACCTGGATGGCCTCGGTAAGAAGTGTTTCCAGGGCTCTATGCTTGCTTGTCAGGTCCAGACCTACCAGCTCTACATGGACATGTACCTTAGAGACCTGGCTAAAGAGCTAGCCGGATTCTCCGCTGGGCTGTCCGAGGAACCTTTGCGGAGGTTCCTAGCCTTGACAACTGGTATTCGGGAATGCTCCAAATTCATTTCTCGAGCAGCCTATGATGGCTTTGAAGCATCGGCTCGAGTGGCCGCAGCCGGCATCGGTGCCCGCCGACAGGCTTGGCTTCAGTCGTCTGATCTTGAACCCTGGGTGCAGGACAAGTTGGTCGATGTCCCCTGCCGAGGTGAGAACCTCTTTGGCAAGCCCATGGCTGAGAAGGCTGCACAAATTCGAGACGGAGACTCTCACCAGAACTAGGCTCTCTAGGAAGACCTCCGCCCCTTCCCAGAAGAAGGGCTCGGGAAAGAAGTCCTTTTACCCGAGAAAGGCGGCTGCCTATAAACACTACCCTCAATATCAGGCCTCCGCAGCTCCCCAACAGGGTCAGCAGGCCAAGGGACGGGGTAACGGGTCCCGTAGGCAGCAAGCCCCCAAGCCTGCACCACCGGCCCCTGCTCAGCAGGGTGGGGGTTTTTGACTTCATCAGCATAGCCTCTCCCCCTCAGCTGGTTCCTCCCAGCACAGGAGGCCGGCTGGTTCACTTTGCCTACAGGTGGTCCAACATCACATCAGATGCCTGGGTGCTTCATGTTGTGAGAGAAGGCTATCTTCTCCACTTCCACCAAGTCCCTCCCTCCTATTTCCCGGGAGAGCCTCCACGACTCCCTCTGCACAGGGACTTACTCCTTCAGGAGTTAGCAAGTCTTCTTCAGGAACAGGCTGTGGAACCGGTGCCCCACCACCTGAGGGGTCAAGGCTTCTATTACAGGTATTTCCTAATACCAAAAAGAACGGGAGGCCTCAGACCCATCCTGGACTTGCGCAACCTCAACAAGTTCCTCGTCAGAGAGAAGTTCAAAATGCTTACCCTTGGAATCCTTCTGCCCTACCTCCAGCAGGGAGATTGGCTATGCTCCTTGGATCTAAAGGATGCCTACACGCACATCCTCATCCACCCAAGCCACCGCCAATACCTAAGGTTTGTGGTGGCAGGAAATCATTACCAGTACAGAGTACTGCCCTTTGGCCTATCCTCCGCACCACGAGTCTTCACAAAATGTCTCGCGGTGGTGGCGGCTTATCTCCGGCTTCACGGCCTCTGTCTTTCCGTACCTAGACGACTGGCTCATCAGAGCATCGTCCTCTCCAGAAGTCACAAAAGCCACACACCGCACTGTGACTCTTCTGCAGTACTTGGGCTTTGTCATAAACTTCGCAAAGTCCACTTTGCTCCCCTCGCAAGATCTCGAGTTCATCGGCGCAAGATTGCACACTCTTCAGGCACGAGCTTTCCTGCCTCTCGACAGGGCTCAACGGCTCATGGACCTAGCCGGCCGTTTTCGCAGCCAGTCCCTGGTCTCAGCCAGGCGCTTCCTGAGACTACTCGGCCATATGGCTTCCACCGTCCACGTGACCCCCAATGCCCGCCTGAATATGCGGCCTGCTCAGTGGTGCCTTCGCAAGCAGTGGCAACAGGCCACAGGCTGCCTAGCCGACTTAGTGCGGGTCTCCAGCCCGCTGGCCTCTTCTCTGCAGTGGTGGCTTCATCGGCCGAACCTGATACTCGGAATGCCTTTTCAGTCTCCTCCGCCGGCTCAAGTGCTGACGACCAATGCGTCTCTCCTAGGATGGGGAGCACATTGCCAAGGGGCATGTACTCAAGGTCTCTGGACCACGTGGGAGTCTGCGCAGCAGATCAACTTCCTGGAGCTCAGAGCGATCCGTCTGGCTCTCAAGGCTTTCTCCCACCTGACTTCTCACCGCTCCGTCCTTGTCCAGACGGACAATCAAGTTGCCATGTTCTACGTGAACAAACAGGGGGGCACGGGCTCTTTCCTTCTCTGTCGAGAAGCACAGAGACTCTGCTCTTGGGCCGTCAGCCACGGCATTCTTCTCAAGGCCGTTTATCTCCCCGGCCAAGAAAATTGCCTGGCGGACAAACTCAGCAGAATCCTCCAGCCGCACGAGTGGCGACTGGATCCCTTGGTAGTTCAGAAAATTTTTCTGAAGTGGGGCCTCCCCACGATGGATCTCTTTGCCAGTCCTCTCAACTGGCAACTTCCTCGCTTCTGCTCTCGGCAGCCGCATCCACTTCGAGTAGCGGCGGATGCTTTTCTGCTCTCATGGTCGAAAAGCCTTCTCTATGCCTTTCCTCCCATACCGCTAGTCTCTCGAACTCTTTTCAAGGTTCTCCGAGACAAAGCTTCGATGATCCTGATAGCTCCTCGGTGGCCCAGACAGCCGTGGTTTCCACTCCTGCTGCAACTAGCGGTGGAGGATCCGTTCCCTCTGGGGTTTCAACCAGATCTCCTAACACAGGATCAGGGGTCCCTACTACACCCCAACCTCAGATCTCTACATCTGATGGCCTGGCTGCTGAAAGGGTAGTCCTAGCTCCCCTTCTACTGCCGGCAGAGGTGGAAGAGGTCGTCCTAGCTTCCCGGCGACCTTCTACCCGCAAATGCTACACCCTTAAATGGCGTCGCTTTTCCGCTTGGTGTGCCCAGCAGTCTCAGGATCCCTTCTCCTGCTCGGTGTCGGTGATCTTGCAGTACTTGCTCTACCTCTCTAATCTGGGACTTAAGTCCAACTCCGTCAAAGTTCACCTCAGTGCTCTTTCAGCACATCATGTGCCGGTGGACGGCAGACCTCTTTCCAGCGACCCTCTCGTGGCAAGGTTTCTCCGAGGTCTCCTTCTACTTAAACCACCTCTGCGCCCGCCAGCACCTGACTGGGATCTGAATGTGGTTTTACAGCGGATCACCTGTCCGCCTTTTGAACCTATGGCTACCCGTTCTCTCCGTTTTCTTTCTTGGAAAACCTTATTCCTGATAGCCCTCACTTCCGCTAGACGCGTAAGTGAATTGCAGGCCCTCGTGTCTGATCCCCCTTACACTCGGTTCTACAAAAATCGGGTAGTCCTACGGACTCACCCTAAATTTCTTCCAAAAGTGGTCTCCCCTTTTCACATCAATCAGGAGATGGTACTTCCGACCTTCTTTCCCAGGCCACACTCCAGCCGAGCTGAAATGGTCCTGCATACCCTGGACTGTAGAAGGGCATTGAACTTCTACCTTGACCGTACGCGGGAGCACCGTAAAGCTGCTCAGCTTTTTGTGTCTTTTGACCCCAATAAATTGGGGCTCCTTGTCTCCAAGCGTACTCTGTCCATCTGGGTTGCTGACTGTATCGCTTGGGCTTATGGGGCAGCCGGACTCTCGTTAGAAAGTCGAGTCACGGCTCATTGTGTTCGGGCGAAGGCTACGTCAGTGGCTTACCTCCGCTCTGTTCCATTGGCAGACATCTGCCGGGCCGCTACTTGGTCTTCGAGCCAGACTGTTGCGGTCCATTACTGCCTCGAGAGGGAGTCCCGCAGGGACAGTGCTTTCGGACAGGCAGTCCTCCGAAATCTCTTCGAGGTTTGAGCAACTCCTACCCTCCATCCCGGATGGGGGCTACCGGTGGGTAATAATTCAGTGAAGATTCCTTCCTTCTGTGCTGCTGAGCTAGAGGGAGCTCATTTTTGTGCTTAGGGTCTCCGGTAGCCTTAAGCTTGGGAGTCCCATATGTGAGGACTGACTTCCTGCTTGGTCCTGGAGAAAGCGTAGTTACTCACCTGTAACAGGTGTTCTCCAGGAGCAGCAGGAATCAGTCCTCACAACCCTCCCTCCTCCCCTTGGAGTTGCAATTATCTGCTTTAGTTTTTTTGCAAATTTTTATGCTGTCTTTTAGCTATGTCATCTGACTGGCTAAGATGGCACCCTTGGGCGGGAAGGGGACCGCGCATGCGCGCTGCAATTCCCAAAGGCTTTCTTTGAAAGCTGGGGAAAATTGATCCGCGAGGGCTCCGTCGGCGCTGACGTCACCCATATGTGAGGACTGATTCCTGCTGCTCCTGGAGAACACCTGTTACAGGTGAGTAACTACGCTTTCTGTTTCCAATAAACTTGCCATCATTTATTTCTAATACTCTGCATATTCTGGCTCTTACCGGAACTTGGCTTCTCCTTGAAGATTCTGCTTCAGTCGATGCTCTCTGTCATGGAGGCTACCTATTTTCCAATACTTCTCGGTCCTTTGGATGTGGTGGTGGTATTGGCTTCCTACTCTCTCATTCCTACCAATTTCAGCTCCTTCTGCCTCTATCTAATTGCTTTACTTCCTTTGAAGTCCATGCCATCTGTCTATTTTCTCCACTAGCTCTCTGGGTAGTTGTCATTTATCGACCCCCCCCTGATAAGTCCACCTCTACCTTTCTCACTGACTTTGACTTCTGGGTCTCCTCCTTTCAGGCTGCAGCTTCCTATTCCTTTATTCTTGGGGATTTTAACATTCATGTTGATAGCCTTTCTGACCCTTATGCCTTAAAGCTTCTTTCCCTCCAGCTCCAGCTGTGCTCTACCATTCCTACTCACAAGCATGGCCACTGCCTTAACCTCGTCTTCACCTGCAATTGCTCATCCTCAAACCTCTCCACCTCAGTTCTGCCTTTATCTGACCATCACCTGCTAACCTTCACCCTTAACCACCCCCCATCTTGGTCTCACCTGATCATGAACATGTTTAGGAATTTTTATACTATCGACCCTTTTGCTCTCTCCACTGCTGTCTTATCACCTCTTTCCTCCACTATGTCATCTGAGTCTGTTGATGGTTATTATCCTCCTATAACACCATGCTCACCTCTGACCTGTATGCATTGCTCCTCCCATTCCATGCCCTGTGAGGCATACCATACCTCAACCCTGGCTGCCCTCGACAACCCGCTACCTATGTTCCTGTGCCCGCTCAACTGAGTGCCTTTGGCACAAATCACATACCCTTGTTGACTACCTACATTTCAAATTTATGCTGACCTCTTTCCAGCCAGCCATAGCACTTGTCAAGCAAGAGCACTATGTCTATCTGACTAACTCTCTTGCCTCTGACTCTCGCCATCTCTTTGCTATGCTCAACTTTCTCTTCAAGGTCCCTCCTCCCCCATTCCCTCCTTCACTCTCTGCCCAGACTTTGGCTGACTATTTGCATGACAAAGTCCAAAAGATTAGCCTTGAATTTTCTGAAGGGTCACTTGCATCTCATCTTCCCCCTCTTCATTCCCAATACCTTCCCTCACCTTCTGTCACTGTTTCTTCTTTTCTGAAATCACGAGGAGGAAACTGAAAATCTTTTCTCCTCCTCCAAACCGATTATCTGGTCCTCTGATCCCATTCCTAGTCATCTACTAAGCTCTATCTCTTCTATCATTATCCCTTCCATCTGTCATATTCTTAGCCTGTCGCTTTCTACTGCAGCTGTTCTTGTGGCCTTCAAACATGCTATGGTCACATTTCTCCTCAAAAAGCCTTCACTAGATTCTACCCGTCCTTTCAGTTATTGGCCTCTCTCTCTCCTCCCCTTTGCTTCAAAACTATTTGAATAAGCAATTCACCACTTTCCTCTCAAACCCTTCTGGATCCAATGTAATCTGGCTTTTGCCCTCTACTTTCCACAGAAATGACTTTTGCCAAAGTCTCCAGTGACTTGTTCCTCACCAAATCCAAAGACCTTTACTTGATCCTCACCCTTCTTGACCTTTCTGCTGCTTTTGACACTGTTGATCATCATCTTCTCCTCGATACCCTGTCCTCACTTGGACGTAGGTGCTCTGTTCAGTCCTGATTTTCTTCTTATCTCTCCCATCACACTTTTAGGGGTATGTGTACTAAACCGTCTTAATGTTACCGGCGCTAGTTGCAGCGTTAATGTGAAGAATGCCATATAAGGTAGTGGACATTTCGGCGGCAAGGTAGCAAGAATCTGTATTGCGCGATAGTGGGCGCCATGGCACATTAACGCATGTTAATCCTAAGCTCATGCCAGCGCAGTGTTAGAAGCTATAAAGATGTAGCCCACTGGTTACTGCAATGACTGTGGAGGCAGAGGTCATGGGTTTGATCCCATAGTGGTGTTATCTAAGAAGGCTGTCTGAGGCATTTCCTTTTAATTTAAATCAGTGCTGCCAGCAAAAACACCCTCACAGTGCCGTAACCTAAGGTGCCGCATAAGGCACCCTATAAGGCACTCCATAGGGCACATAATAAAGTGCCCTGTCCGCCAAGGCACCTTATAGTGTGCCCTATAGGGCGCCTTATAAGACACCTTAGGCTAAGGCACGGTGAGGGTGTTTTTTCTGGCAGCACTGATTTAAATTAAAAGGAAAAGCCTCAGACAGCCTTATTAAATAACACCATTGTGGGATCAAACCCATGAACTCTGCCTCCACAGTCATTGAAGTAACCAGTGGGCTACATCTCTATAGCGTCTAACACACTGCTGGCTGGCTACAGAAAGACTGCAGGTCACCACACAAACTGTCTGCTGTGGTTACCAGGATAGGGTAAACCCACCTGTACCCATGATGCACTGCACATGCAGATCAGCAGCCTACATCTGATCACAAGATGGGGTATGCGCCTCTATAGCACCCCGGCCTGGTAGGGGGAACTGACCGTGTGTGTTACTGGAACAGAGTAGCTACAGACCATGACATTGTGCGGTTCCTGTGCTCACCTTGAGGGTGAGGTGGGGCGCCCAGCACCAGGTCCGCAGCACCTGGCTAGGCTGAGATAGGCTGTGCTGCAAGTCCCCATCAGTGCCAGTGTGTGATAGGTAGTCCTTGCAGGCACACCTAGGATACACCTGTGTCCATCTGTATTTCCCAGTCACGTCTAGCCCTTGTGGACTATGATGCACCCAGAATAGTGCATATCCTGTGTGGTTGCCATGGTCACATGTTATAAGAGAAGGGTGGTATTTGGACCCAAAAGCAGATTATGTAGCATCACCCAACCCACCCTCTGTGGGTCAGGGTGGGGGACAGGATCTCCCACCAACAGATCCACATTCTACATCTCTGCAATGGTGGCAATAGAGGGGAACCATCAACCCCAGTCCTGCTGGGGAATAGGCACCCTACAGGGCAGTCAATGCAGATCTGTATGCATCACATAGGGCACTGGCAGACAGGCAGTAGGCTTGGAAAAAGCTGAGCTGCCCCCCACCACTATCTGACATTCACCAGCAGAGGGCACAGTCAGTTACCACCTGCTGCACCCTGGAAGGTGTTCCAGCCATCCACATCCTAACTGCAGACAGTCTGCTAGCTAGTACATAGTGCATCTTTCTGGAGGAAATGTGTGCACCCAAAAATGGGATGTGAGCACACACACCAAGCAAGTACATCAGTAATAGGGCCCAGAAAAGGGAACTCATAGATATCACTTGAGAAAATTACTGTATAGCACTATGGGGGAACCTAGCTATGCCATGGTCACTGCTCAGTCAGGGTGAGAGTGACCCCCCCTAGCATGATATGCTGTGGCCACCCTGGCCAGGCAGGTGGTGGTCGAGCACTATAATGTCCCAGCCATTGCCCTATGCCCTGTGCAGATGCATCCTGTCCAGGCTGCCCTGTCCGGACCATACCCACAGTACCTTGCTCCTCATTATGCACATTGGCAGGCTAACACTGGAAACAGTGCAAGCATTGTGAGCTCAGTAAGGTGTAGGCAGCCACAACACACTGGATAGACATACACACACCCCCACACCTATTTCAGCATTGTGCAACTACAGAGGTGGTTGGCAGCCCTGGCCACCACACCAGTCCTGGGCACAGTACAGGCATTGCTATGGTATTCAATACTGTTAGGGTCACTCCCCGGGGTGGTAAACACTGTCAGAAACACAAACTGGAACACACTCCACAGATATCAGAAAGGTTGCTATGATGAATCTCTGTCAACAAATTGTGTTTAACTTAGGATTTGTTATCTAACATTAATCATAGCAACCTTTTGATATATGTGGAACGTGTTTCCAAGTTTAAGATGGCATTGCTAGGGTATGCAGGTGCTAGTATTGGTAGATGCTACTCCGCTCAGGGCCCAACAGCCTGACTCTCCATGAGCCATTGGATAGTGGAGCCTGTAGGTGTGGGAGTTTGTGCCCCTGTTGGTCACTGCTCTAGGGCAGAGGTTCCCAACTCTGGTCCTAGTTGGCCAAACACGGTTCAGGTTTTCATGCTGTCCCTAATGAATATGCATGGATACATTTGCATACAATGGAGGTGGTGCATACAAATGCATCACAGGCATATTTATTAGGGACACCAGGAAACCTGAATGGTGTTTGGCCCTCCAGGACTGCAGTTGGGAAACTCTGCTCTAGGAATTGCACATGTTTATGGTGTATGTGCTCTGTAGGGTAAAATATAGGCATTTATGGCGTGTTTATTTTATCGGTTTAGTACTGGGTAAAATATAGGGACATGGTCTGCAGGAGCCACAGCTGGGACTTGAACCTGTGACTTTCTGCCCCTGAATATACTGGCTGTGTGTACTGCACCAAACTGTTGTCACAGAGGCAGATCATTCCCTGGGGATACTATGACTATTCGTCAGACAGACCTTGTCTGTTGCAGTGCGCGGCACCCACCTAAACAGGGCTTAGCATTGGTATGCTGTAGGCAGATGCCACTGCCCCCTCCACCACCAGCACCCTTCCGCCACCATGCTGACATGCCCTTGTGCCGGTGGTGCTGGTGGTGCGCAGTCCCAGGCCATCCAGTGTGCCGGTAGGTGGCTACCTATGGTGCGTGATATGGGGTAGGGGTGCCTGCATAGACATCCACGCTTCCCCCCGGCAGTGCCTGCCAATGTTATGTGCCCTTCGGGGTACTTGCTGGGTACTGGGTACTGTCCCCTGGGACACTGTGGGACCCCCACTCGTGGACATGTTTGCCCTTGGTCAGTTGCTGTCTTGCTGGTTTTCCGTTTCTACATTCCTATGTGTCACCGAGGCATCTGCCTAGTCCACCCTGTGCCCCAGCTGCCCCACTGAATGTCCCACCTGCAGCCCCCTGCACCCCATTTGCAGCCTCACCGTAGTGCCCTCTCGTACTTGGGCACTATGCTGGTGCTGCACATGTGAAAGCCACATAAACGAGCTGCCCAATATACACCACAGCAAACCCTCATCAACATCATCAATGTTGGAACATTCACTTTGTAGGGAGAATCAGAATTGACCCTTTCAAAAGTGACATCTTCCTTTTTATTCTTTATGTGTAGTGTTGATTACCGTTTATCATTGTTTTTTCTATTGGCCAGCTCGGTGTTTTGTATTTCTATTTTGTTTCTGGTCATTATCTCTCTGGTTTTTGCATGTTTTGTTACTGCACATGTATCACTATATCACTTATCTGGGTCTCCCTGCCTTTTCTGTACATTGCTGACTGAACAGGTTTCTCTCTCCTGCAAATGTGCCTCTAATGCAAGGTTTTCATTGGCATTAATTTTCAGACCCTGATTTCACAGCGTCAGTGTGCCTGGGGTCTCTCCCCACCCACTCTCCACCCATTGACCCCTTATCTCTGCCCTCTGGGGAGCCTTACTCCACCCTCTGTGCAACTTAACGCCACCGGAGATGTTATCGCACGATACGTGACGTTATCGCACGGTAATGCGCCATTATCATGCGATAACGTCACTTATTGTGCGATAACGTCGCCGCTGCGACGTTAGCGCTGTTTAGTAAACATAACCTTTAGTGTATGTTCTGGTGGATCCTCCTCTACTGTCATTCCGCTTTCAATTGGTGTACCTCAAGGCTCTGTCTTGGTGGTGAGTCTCAAATCTACCTCTCTGCGCCTGAAATCTTTCCAGGAATCCAGGCTCAGATCTCTGCCTGCTTATCCGACATTACTGCCTGGATGTCTCACCACCGTTTGAAACTGAACATGGCCAAAACTGAACTGCTTATCTTTCCACATAAACCTGCCTCCCCCCTTCCTCCTTTCTCTGTTTCTGTGATAACACTACACTCCTCCATGTTTCCTCAGCTAACAATCTGAGGCTAATCTTTGACTCTCTCTTTCTCTGCACACATAGCTAAAACCTGTCACTTCTTTCTCTATAACATTAGCAAAATTTGTCCCTTCCTTTCTAGACACACTAATAGGACCCCCATCCACTCTCTAGTCACCTCTTGTCTTGACTATTGTAACCTGCTGCTCACTTGTCTCCTTCTGAATCATCTTTCTCCCTTTCAGTCTGTTGAAAACTCAGCTGCACGGCTTATCTTCCTCCGTTGTCGCTATGCTCATATAACACCTCTTCTCAAGTCACTTCACTGGCTCCCTATTCATTTTCACATCTAGTTCAAACATAGAAATATGACGACAGAAAAAGACCACATGGCCCATATCAACAACTACAACAGTCTCCATTTTTCCTTTAGAGATCCTTTGTGTTTGTCCCATGCTTTTTTGAATTCAGATACTGTCCTCATCTCTACCACCTCCACTGGGAGACTATTCCATGGATTCGCCACTCTTTCCATAAAGAAATATTTCCGCATATTACTCCTGAATCTATCCCCCTTCACCCTCATCCCATGTCCCCTCGTAGCAGAACTTGCTTTCAATTGAAAGAGGCTCTCCCCCTCTACATTTATGCCATGGAGGTATTTAAACATCTCAATCATATCACCTCTATCCCGCCTTTCCTCTAAGGTGTACATATTAAGATCCTTAAGTCTGTCCTCATATGCTTTATAATGAAGACCACTAACCATTTTAGTAGCCACCCTCTGCACCGACCCCATCCTGTTCACATCCTTTTGAAGGTGCGGTCTCCAGAATTGCACACTATACTCCAAATGAGGTTGCACCAAAGACTTATACAGAGGCACTATCACCTCCTTTTTTCTGCTAGCCATTCCTCTTCGTATGCACCCAAGCATCCTTCTAGCTTTTGCCGTTGCCTTTTCTACCTGTTTAGCTACTTTAAAATCATCAGACACAACCACGCCTAGGTCCCGCTCTTCTTTAGTGGACAAAAGTACTTCACCCCCTATACTATATTGCTCCCTTGGATTGCTGCAGCCCAAATGCATGACTTTACATTTTTTTTTATGTTCAACAATTTTTATTAGGATATAATAAGAGGAGTACAAAAATAAAGTACATTATCAGACATTATCTCTCCCCAACCCCGCCCTCCCACCATAAGAAACTGCGTATCTCAACAAAAACTTGACTTATAGTTGTCCTACATGGTTGGAGACCCAATGCAGGATATACTTGCATAGTTGTGGTACAGCATGAGAAGACTTCAATAAGAGCTTAGTACCTATACCAACAAAATAAAACAAAACATATCCTTTATAACTAAGCTGAGATACTTACAGTGTTCATCGAAGGTTCACTACCCGATAAAAGGACAGTTGTAAACCTAGGTTATATAATCTGTCGTCCTAACTCTCTGTTAATAAAATATATACCTAATGAACAGAATATATAGTAAATTGGATATCCCAGAAACTGTCCAATGCGGGGTATCCTGTAAGAAAGAGACAAGTAACATATGTATCTAATATCAATCGCCCACCCACACCCCCCCTCCCTCCCCCATCTCACAAACTCAGAAACATGAACATATGGGGCTAAGGAGTGTGCAGGAACTCAATACTACTACTGCACTGAGTGACGGTATCGACCTCCTCATAACTGCTGTCATCAGGAAATTTGCGAACGAAGTTAGGATTTATCATCAATAAGAGGTAAAACAGAGCCCAAAGGCGTAAGACTTTATCCGTATGTCCTCTTAGGTCTGCTGTAAGCTTTTCCATCCTGTATACATCCCATACCTTTACCCACCATTCGGTTATAGTAGGAGCATATGACTGTTTCCAAAAACGACTGATCACCGAGCGGGCTGCCAACATTAAGCAGCTTTATCCGAAGTCGGAACCTCTTCCGGTAAATGCCCCAAAACGCAGAACTCTAGTGCACATGGAAACTCCACCCCCAGTTTAGTCGTAATTAAAGAGTGAACTGCCAGCCAAAATTTCTGTATTTGGAGGCATTCCCACCACATATGCAGAAATGTACCTCGGTGACCGCATAAGCGCCAACATAAGGGATCATCCGCCCTATTCCAGCGGAAGAGTTTCTCAGGCGTAATAGACATCCTAAATAATACTCGTAATTGAGTATTGACAAGCGACCGTGAAATAGAGCATTTATGCGAATAAGCAAAAATTTCTAACCAAAACTCCTCTGATCTACCCGGAAGTTCAGCCTCCCAACAATGTTGGGGCAATAGATTAGAGGAAGGAGCAGCTATCTCTAATAAAAGAGCCCTGTAAAGTCAAGCGAGAAGAGCTCGGGGACGTGAACTCTGAAATAGAATATTCTCCCACTGCCTTAGTACTCTAGTTCCTGCTGAGGTATACTTTTGCATAGAAAAACAATGCTTAAATTTACAATACTGAAAGTCTGACATCTCCAGGCCAAAAAGTTCTTCCATTCACTGCTTAGACAAAAACTGGGAATGATCATACATGGACGAAAATCGGGTCCTAGCACCAATCGCTCTCATTGCCTCCCTAATATTTCTAAGGAAGGGTAGAGACCCTAGTACAGTAAAGGGAGATAATTTTGAGGGCAGTAATGCAAGTTTGCTTATCTTTCCCCATCTGTTCCACACAGGTCCCAGAAAAGCATGTTGCATAATTTTCTGAATTTCTACGCGCTCATCTACAAAGGGCACCACTAATAAAGGAATAGGGGTCAGCCATGCAGCTTCAACTTGAACCCATGAAGACCTCTGATCATTTAGCCAGAAATGTAGAATACGCAAACAAGAACAGTGATAGTATAATTCAAGATTAGAGAGCCCCAAACCTACTAAATGCTTAGGGCGGATCATCGTGTGCCAGTTAATCGGGGCCTCTTATCTTGCCATATAAATTTTGTAAGTAACTGGCGTACCTCTTCGAAGAACCCTGTGGGAATCATAATTGGCAGTTGCTGAAAAAGGAACAGCATCTTTGGTAAAAGCAACATCTTAATCACATTAATTCTTCCTAACGCGCTAAAGATGACCACTGCTGAATATCCGCTCTCAGGGTTTTCAATAATGGCCGATAATTCAGCACATATAAATCTTCTAATCTTTTAGGGATTATAATTCCCAAGTAGCGAAACTGGGATACTATGGAGAAAACTGTGCCAGACAAGCTGTCCTCCCCTCTCGAACTCGTGGAGCATGGTAACAAAGCTGATTTAGAAACATTTACCTTGAATCCAGACATGAAAGAAAAACTATGTAACAGATCGACAATGATGGGCAGGGTATGATCTGGATCGCGGAGGAAAATCAACGTATCATCAGCGTACAAGGAAACTACATGGAACTGATCTAACCTTATTCCAATATCCATGGCCTGGGCTCGCAATTGGATTGCTAGAGGTTCAAGGGCCAAAGCGAACAGTAATGGGGAGAGCAGGCAACCCTGTCTAGTCCCGCGTTCTAATGCAAAGGGAGGCGAGCAAAACCCATTGATCTGCACTGCTCCTCTTGGCGATTTGTATAAGGCCTCAATTCACCCCCGAAATTTAGGGCCAAATCAGAAATGTTGCAATGACACTAGTAAATAAGGTCACTCTACTCTATCAAAGGCCTTTTTGGCATCCAAGGATAATACAGTGAATGTTCCAACTCTTTTCTTTAAACTAAATAGGACATTGATTAGCCTCCTTACATTTTCAAAACCATATCTGCCTTTTATAAAACCTGTCTGGTCAGGATGCACAATCTCCTGGATGCTGGAGTCTAACTGCAAGGCAAAGATTTTCGTCAGGATTTTATAGTCCAAATTCAATAAGGATATTGGTCTGTACTTGGGACAAAGCACCGGGTCTTTACCTTTCTTAAGAATCACAATGATAGAAGCTTGATACATAGATGGCGGCAGCTCCCTTGGGCTAATATATCAAACACTCTAACTAAAATCGGAGCTACTTGATTTGAAAGGGTCTTATACAATTCTGCCGGAAACATATCTGGTCCAGAAGCCTTGGAATTTTTCAGCCGACGAATAGCCTCCCTCACCTCCTCTAACTGAATAGGTCGCTCTAATTTGTTAAGGGAATCCTCTGATATTTGAGGAAGTTTGGTTTTGGCAAGCCACCGATTAAGCTCCACAGAAAGTTGGGAGGTATATAAAGACTCAAAAAACTTTGCAAAGCAACCTGCAATCTCCGTAGATTCTCTAAGTCTACGTCTGGTGTCGTCCATAACATTTGAAATGTTCTTTTTCAGCCTCTGGCGTTTTTTTTTTTTTCAAAATCTGTTTATTAATGACATAAAATACAGTAATAAGCAAAACAACCAAACAATAGCCAGTCATATACAGTCATCATATAGCATGGCACCTCCCGGGTAGGGCTGCCTCTTATCCACCACCCTGGGAGTAACCCAACAACAATTTGAACGATGCACATTACCGTACCAAATGCACCCAGATACCCCCCCCAACCCCCCCCCACCCCGAAGTCACCGCAGCGTCCCAAGCGAAGGAGCACCCCCCCCCCCACCACCAACACTATACAACCTTGAGCACCTCACTACGGATTCTAGGTCCCAGTGTTTGTATGTAAGGCATCCAGACTAGCAAAAAGGTAGCCCATCGCCGAGGATGTCGCCGCGCACTCCTCCGTTCCAGAAGCATGAACTGATGCAGGCTGTTACGCCATTCCCAGAACGTGGGGCCGGTGGGTTCCCTCCACCGGTGTAGAATAGGACCCTTACCCACCAGACAGGCCTTCCGCACCAATAAACCTTCCCATCTGCCCTTAGGGTGGAGTGGTCCCGTCTGATCCAGAATCACTGACAACCCCGACCAGCAAATCTGCTGCTGTAACAAACCGCCCAGGTACTTTCCAATTCGCAACCAATACCGGCGAATGACGGGGCACCCCCACCACATATGGCCCAAATCCGCCAAAGCAAAGCTACATTTGGGACACCCCCCATAAGTTGTGATACAGCTCCTCAGCGCTCTCCGCGGCGAGAAGTGGGCTCGTATAATGCATTTGAACTGAATCTCACGCCACCGGGCCCCCTCCACCAGGTACACAATCCGACCCAGCGCGCCCTGAACAGAGCCCTCAGGGATCTCCCGGTCCAACTCTCTTGCCCATGAACGTTCCACCGCCGCATAATCCGAGGGCGGGTCAAGTAGATCCAAGTTCCTCTTAAACAGAGCAACAGTTGGGGGCGATTCCAACCCCAGGGCAAAAAATTCAAGAATCCGCGCCGAGGGGGGGCGGAGCCTGATGTCCAGCGGGTAAGACGCTTCGCGCTGAAGCTCCCGAGAGGCCTACTTAGAATCCTGACTTAATACCTATACAAACTTACTATTTCGCTCCGGGTTGACCGGGGTACCTCGGGGGGGATGGCGGCCCATAAACCAGCGCGCTTGGACTTCGGGTCTCCTTCTTCTTCTCACGGAAAACGCTCCAAAACAGAGGTGTCCTCCCCACAGAAGATGGTTCCATTTCGTGAAAACCCCGAAATGCACCTGGAGATTTTGGAGGAACTACGCGGCGTGAAGGAATTGGTGCAGTCCAATGGAGAAGCGCTTAGAGCCCTGCGAGAAGACTTTGGAGTGCTCCAGGACCGACTTGAAAGACTCTCATCACGGCAGGACAATATGGCGGGGGTCCTTGATTCGCACGCGGTGCGCTTGGGCGCACTGGACAAGGCCGAGCGCCAGATACAGAATCTGCAAAAGGAGTTAGAAGATAGCAATAATCGAGCCCGTCGCAACAATGTGAGGCTCATTGGAATACCGGAGGGGGCGGAAGCGGGAGATATGAGAGAATTCCTGCTCAAAATTCTTCCCTCCTTGCTGAAGATCACCTTTCATAAAGAATTGGAAATCGATCGTGCACACCGTGCTCCTACCCACATGGCGCTCAACCGAACGACCCCCCGGCCTATTATCTTTCGCTTGCTACGATATCAACAAGTGGAACAAATTTTAAATGCTGCCCGGGCGAACCATCATTTGGAATTTGAAGGTCACAAAGTCTCCTTCTTCCCTGACTTGGCAAAGCCTACCGTTGACCGACGGAAGAAACTCCTTGCTTTTCGCCCTCGACTTCAACAGCTACAGGCTCGCTTTGGCCTGTTGTATCCCGCGAAACTCCGAGTGACTCTCCACAACCAAACCAGGACATTCGAAGATCCTGATCTACTATCAACATTTTTAGACTCCAAAGAGGCAGAGCAGATGCGCTAATCCAACGACGTGGACTTTTATTTGCCGGCTCTGTCCGCCATTTTGAAGGGCCCGATGCGGCGGTCATAGTCAAGCACAGAGACTTCCTGGACTTTCTTTCTTTCTTTCTATGACTCTTGTTTTGTGGTCTCCTCTCCCTCCATGATGTGTGCCTCGGTCGGATTCGGAGCACGCACAGTCCTACAGGTTATGTGTTTTTCAATTTTGGCCTTCTCTGGGGCTTCTCCCCGCAGACACATGGTCGCCAGTAATTTTTGGGGTTTTGCTTCTTCTCTACCGCGCTGCGGTTTTTCTTTTTTAATGTGGGGCGCTTCATTATGTTATCTAAGCTTAGTTTCTTTTATGCCATATGTACAGCCTGATACAGTCAATATGAGGGACATTGTGAAATTAGGTGCGCTATCATGCTCAGAATTTTTAACTTGTCTGAATGGCTTTATGTAAAATTTATCACTCAACGTAAAGGGCATTAATAGTCCAATCAAAAGAAAGAAAATCCTTAGCTATCTTAGCCATGAGCATGCTGATTTAGCGTTTCTTCAGGAAACGCACTTAAACTCTGCTGAAACACTGAAACTCAATGTTAAGCCTTACATGGTGGCTGCCTATTCTCCCGCCGTTTCTAAACGGTGCGGGGTTGCCATCCTGGTTAAGAAATCTTTGCAAGCTACTGTAATTGATACTAGCGCTGACAAGGAGGGTAGATGGGCCCGAGTACATCTTAAGGTCGGAGATAGTGAATTCACATGTATTTGCATTTATGCCCCGAATGTGGACAACCCTGCTTACTATGCAAGTATTGCGCAGTTGGCACAGGCCTCTGCCAATACTCCATTAATACTTGGTGGTGACTTTAATCAAGTGTTAGACCCTCTGATAGATAGACAGCCGCCAAGAACGAGTAGTCCACCCAAGAGTCTTGCTACCCTTACAGCTCTGATGCAAGATCTTGCGCTGGTAGATATATGGAGGCTGCTTCACCCCTCCGACTTAGAGTTCACTTTCTTTTCTGCCCCCCATCACTCCCAATCTAGAATAGATTTCTTTCTCATTTCCAAAGCACTGATTTCTCAAGTAGACACGACTAGGACTCATCCTCTCCATATTTCAGATCATGCTGCCATATCTTTATCATTACGTGTCACTGCGCGGGTCGATTCTCCCCGAGCTTGGTTTCTTGATAGATCCCTACTGGGTCAAAAAGATTTTCAGATCGATATAAAGGCCGCTATCCAAGATTATTTTCATTTTAACTCACCCCATGATACAGCGGGCTGGGCTTGGTGGGAGGGTTTTAAAGCATCTATCCGTGCCACTATAACTAGCTATCAAATTCGGCAGGGGAAACAAAGAAAGCAGCTTTTACTGACTCTAGAGCAGCAGATACAAGCTGGGGAGCGTCTCCTCACGTCCCGTACTGACCCATGTATTTTACTCCGTTTACAACGCTTGCGTTTTCAATACAATCAGCTTTTGCACACTGCTGCTGTTAAAAATATTGAATCACAACAAGGGCTTTATTATCGGGAAAACAATCGTGCTGGCAAATTATTAGCAAATGCCCTAAAAGGTCGAAAAGAAGCCAAGCGTGTTACCGCCCTCCGCAATCCGTCAGGGGGGGGGCTTGGTCACTAAAGATACCGAAATCTTAGAACTCTTTCGTGACTTTTATACTCGGCTTTATCAATCTGAATGTGATTTTGAGCCAGATGTATTTGAACGCTTACTTTCAGGAGTACAAAGACCGACCCTATCTGACGAAGATAGAGTGGCCTTAGACACACCATTTACTGTCTCAGAAATTCATTCTGCTATCAAGAAATGTGCCTCAGGTCGAGCCGCAGGCCCAGACGGTCTCCCCGCTGAATTCTACAAAACCTTTCACGCTGATTTAGCTCCAGTTTTGAAAATTTATTTTTCTGCTCTGGCCGAGGAGGGTTCTCCTTCTGGGTCCTTTTCAATGGCAAATGTAGTAGTTTTTGAGAAAGAGGGGAGAGACCCGCAACTAACAGCTAATTATCGTCCAATTTCCCTCCTAAACGCGGACTATAAAATCTTTGCCACCATTCTCTCTACCCGGCTCTCGGATAGGATGCCTACCTTAATACACCCAGATCAATGCGGTTTCATTCCTGGTAGATCGACTGCTGACAATGCTCGGACTCTATGCCATGTATTGACTACCGCAGTTAATCTTGATCGCCCATTTGTTGGCCTCTCACTTGATGCTGAGAAGGCCTTCGATCGCTTAGAGTGGCCCTTCCTGTTTGCAGTCCTCCGCTGGTACGGATTCGGGGAAGGTTTTCTCCGTTGTCTTCGCACCATGTACGCTCAGCCTACAGCCAGTATATGTGCAAATGCTTTAAAGTCTCAACCTTTTCCCCTTCAACGCGGCACTCGCCAGGGATGCCCACTGTCTCCACTCCTCTTCGATCTTGCACTCGAACCCTTGGCTTTACTAATCCGGCAATCGGAGGAGATTCATGGAGTCCCCTTCACCCATAGGGAAATCAAAATTTCAGCGTATGCTGATGATCTTATGCTCTTTGTCTCTATAGACTCAGTACCGGCTGTCTTAGAGCAAATTGGTAAATACTCACAACTGTCCGGTTATAAGATAAATTGGACCAAGTCGGTAGCCTTTCCATTAAATCCTCTGCTTCATCAGGCAGATATGCAATCCTTCCCCTTTTTATGGCAACCTCGCATGGTCAAATACCTTGGGGTTCACTATTGTTCTCCTTTGGAAGACACTATCTCCTTCAATGCCAAAGACTTAACCTCTAAAGTCCGGGCGCTTACTCACCGCTGGACTCCTTTAACGCTTACCTGGTGGGGCCGATTAGAAACCATAAAAATGATGATTGTTCCGAAAGTGAATTATATCTTAGAAATGGTGCCCTGTCTCTTCCCTCGACGTATATATAAAGATATCGAGGGCCTTCTGACTAGATACTTGTGGCAAAATAAGACACCTAGGATAGCGAAACATAAGCTGCAAGCAGATAAGGAATATGGGGGTGTCAGATTCCCTGATTTCCTGAAGTATCATCAATCTTTTCTTCTCAAACAAGGTGCTCGTTGGCTGGAAGATCCAGTACCGAGTAGACCTGTGTGGCTAGACATAGAAGAGGACCTTTGCAAACCGATTCCTCTTACTTTTCTCCCTGGTATGACTCTTCCATCAGACTCTCACTTCCCACCAATGCTTTTAGACACCTTAGGTGCCTATAATAATCTCATGCAATCTTTAGACTCCCGACTCTGTCCGTTAGACAAACTCCCACTTTGGTACAACACTCGATTTAGAATACAAAATAAACCGATGGCGTGGAGCCCCTGGTACACTAGGGGCATTTGGATTCCTAGCCAATTGTTCCATGAAGGTCGCTGGAAAACATTTAGTGAATTGCAAATTGAATTTGGTCTCCCAGCGAAACACTACTTTCAGTTGGTGCAACTTCAGCATTGCCTTAGGAGTGCTAAGGTGCTCCCGCCATCGGCCTCCCCTACACAAGGTTGGTTGGGGACCATCCGATCTATCGGTAGTTCACCGGGTGTAGCATCCAATTTTTACAAAACCTTATGTAATGCTATAACTAGGGATACCCCTATAGCGCAGAAAGCATGGGAGAGAGAACTGCATGTGACTTTGACCCCGGAGCAATGGAGCCATGTCTGGAGTAGAGTGACACGGGTCTCCCGATCCGCCTCACTCACTCAGACACTCTTCTTTCTAGCCCACCGGTGTTTTTACACTCCTGACAGATTAGCCAAATGGAACACTGCTCAGGGCAATAATTGTTGGACATGTCATGCGGCCATTGGTTCACTACCTCATGTTATGTATGAATGTCCCGCACTACAGTATTACTGGAGTCGGGTCTGGGGCCGTATCCAGTCTATTTTGCACTTTCAAGAGCCCCTTTCTTGGAGGATAGTGGGACTTCGCTCAGCAGCGGGGATCCCCTCTCTTCCAAAAACGGCTTACTTCCTTTTGGACTTTATGCTAGGTATTGCTATTTCCCTAATTACGAAGTACTGGAAAAATAGCTCCCAGTTGAGCCCCAATGAATGGTGGAATCATGTCTGTCTCTACAGTAAATATGAACAAATACCTCGTATGTTTGCTTCCCCCATTCAGACTCCTCATCATCGGTCTAAATGGAAGATGCTCAATGACTATGTACATTCTGCTCAATGCTCTCATCTGACTGTCTAAATTTATATATATCTTTGTCTCATGATTATTCTGTATCGCAGATACTCTTTTGATTGTTTTGCTGTACAATCACGTTTGTTTGGAAGCGCTCACATGCTGACATAATCAGCTAGAGAAGAAGCGTGGGGGTGGGGGGTAATTGGGTTTACTTTTCTTTATTGTATAATTGTATTGTTTCCTTTGGTGTGTTGTTTCTTTTGTTTGTTGCAAAATGAAAATAAAAGTTTCAAAAAAAAAAGTATCCGCGCCGAGTGCTCTATGTGTAATTCTCGCCCTGACAGCGTTCCCACGTAATGGGCCAATTGCATATATGCAAAAACGGAATTCCCAGGGCTCAGACCATATTCCCCACAAAGGACATCCAAAGCCTTACATCTCCCCTCTGAGTCCACCACATGACCCAAACGCCTAATCCCCGACTGCTCCCAAGTCTGAAAGGGCACCGAGTCTGAGCCCGGAGTGAAGCAGGCATTTCCCCGCAGTGGCAGCCAGCTAGAGACCGCCGGGTTGCACCCCCAATATCTATTTAGCTGTTGCCACGTGCGCCGGGTCGCCTGCATCAGAACACTGCTCGTCAGACGAGCCGGCAGAACCCCCTCTTTACATGCAATACCGCATCGAGGGAGTGTGGCGCCACAAAGGCCTCCTCTAAGGCTCGGGGAGTATAAACCTCAGTGTCCCCCAGCCAATCAGCGAGGTGTCGGGCTTGACAAGCCAAGGCATATTTCCAAATATCCGGAACCCCCACCCCTCCGGACTTCCACCCTCCTCTCATCCGGGCCAGTGGTATACGTGCTCTCGCGCCCTTCCAAAGAAACCCCGAATTTCCCTGTCAAGACGCCGCAAATCCCGTCTCATTAGCCAGACCGGGAGAGTTTGCAGCCAATAAAGCACCCTAGGGAGAACCACCATCCCCAAGGCGGCTACCCGCCCCAGGAGGGATAAGGGAAGTGGTGCCCAAGCCTGTAACTGTCCTCTGACCTTGGAAAAAATGCGCTCGAAGTTCGCTTTGTACAGCTGAGAAGGTACTCGGGTTAGTAAAATGCCAAGGTAGACAAAAGACTCTGCGGCCCATCGAAGCGGAAAAATCACAGGCCAGCTGTCTTTCAAACTCCCACCCACATCCAGTGCCTCCGATTTATCCAAGTTAAGCCTGAGGCCTGCAAATCTACCATAGAGGGAAAACTCCTCCAACAGCCGGGGCAATGATTGTCGGGGCTTCGTAAGGTGAACTAGCAGGTCATCTGCAAAAGCCGCCACTTTAAACCCGTATGGTCCAATACGTACCCCGGTGATAGTGGGAGACTCCTCTATTCGCCGTATCAGCGGATCCAAGGTCAGCACAAAGAGCAGGGGGGAAAGGGGGCATCCCTGACGCGTGCCCCTCTCCAGGCTAAAGTTCTCCGATAACACCCCATTACACAAGATGCCAGCCGTAGGATTCGCATACAATAACTCCACCATCTTACAAAAGGAGTCACCGAGCCCGTAGCATGGCAGAAGGCCCTTCAAGTAGTCCCAGTGTACTTGGTCGAACGCCTTTTCTGCGTCAAAACTGACTAACAACGACGGCAAATTTCGCTCATGCACCCACTCAAGAGATGTCACGATTTTTCGCAGATTTCGCACGGCATATCTCCCCCTAACAAAGCCAACTTGGGAGTCGTGCACCAGGTCCCCCAATACCGAAGCCAGTCGATCCGCCAAAACTTTAGCCAGTACTTTAAGGTCAAAGTTCAACAGGGAGATCGGCCTGTAAGATGACGCCTGAGTGGGATCTTTTCCAGGCTTCGGTATTAGAGTAATATAGGCGTGATTAAGGCCCCATTCAAATCTGCCCTGTGCTACTCTATGGTGATACGCAGCCACTAGTGTTGGGGGCACAAGATCCCCCAATATTTTATAATACTCTGCCCCGAAGCCGTCGGGGCCCGGTGCCTTACAGCATGCAGCTGTCTGTATGACTCTACGGACTTCCTCCACTGTTATCGGGGCGTCCAGGTACTCCTGCTGTTCTGCCCCCACTTTCGGTAGGTGAAGTTCTCGTAAGTAGTTCTGCATAGCGGTAGGAGACCCCTCTCGCCGCGCATAGAGCTGCTGGAAAAAAGACCTAAACGAGTGGGCTATGGCCCTTTTATCCCTCTGCAAAACCCCCTGCTCATCCCGAAGTGCTGCGATCAGTCGGGACGCCCGGCTGCCTCGCAGGCAGTGTGCCAGAAGCTTCCCCGGTTTGTCCCCATAACGGTAGAGTTGGTAATGATAGTACATATGAGACTTCTTCGCCCTCTGGTGCAACAACTCATTGAGCGACGTTTGCAGCTCCCAAAGTCTACGCTTATGAGCTCCACTGGGATCCCCCGCACATCGTCTTCGGGCACGGACTACTTGTTTTTCTAACTGAACGATTTGTGCCGCCAGCAATTTACGCTTCCGCGTAGCGTATTCAATAATATTTCCCCGCAGCACAACCTTGGCCGTCTCCCATAGTAATTCCGGTTCTGCCTTATGCTGCTCATTATAAGTCATGAAATCCTGCCAACACTGCCCAAGGTGGGTTCGGAAATTAGCGTCATAGTACAGGTCCATGGGAAACCGCCAGATACGCGCGGATGAGGCCGAGCCCCCCCATCGGAATTCCACCCAGACCGGGGCATGATCAGATACCGCAGAAGGGGCTATTTGCGCCTCTGCTACTCTTTCAAACAAGCCCTCCGATACCAAAATATAATCAATGCGCGCGCTGGAGCCGTGGGCCCGCGACTGATGAGTAAAATCTTTGTCAAGTGGATGCAGCAAGCGCCAGGGGTCCACCGTCCCCAGACGACGACACAACTCCCGCAGCACTTTAGTAGTCGGGGCGTGCGCTCTCACGTTTCCAGCTCCGCACGTATCCAGTTCCATATCCAACACCCCATTCAAATCCCCAGACAAAATCAGAGGAACATCCGGCAACTGCTCCACCCGAGAGGCCAGTCGGGCGTAGAACGCCCGATCCACTACATTGGGCCCATACACATTACCCAGCACAATGGGTCGGCCTTCCAAGTAGCCATATAACAAGATATATCTGCCCTCTGGGTCTGAGTACTGCTGCTCCATCTCAAAACGAACCTGCGTACTGAACAGAATGACCACTCCACCCTTTTTCCCCGTCGCCGGGGCACCCCAACTCCGCCCCACCCACATTTTCTGTAGTTTGGCATGCTCGTCGGCCGTCTGGTGGGTCTCCTGTAGCATAGCGACATCGCATTTCAGTCTGGCTAAAGCCTGCAACACTTTATATCTCTTGATGGGATTCCCTATACCACACACATTCCAGGAGACTACCTTCAGGGTGGGTCATATTCAAACAGGTGATATTTCTCCAGTATACTATTGAAATAGGGCAGGACCCCCCCAGCCTGAAGTCCCCCCCGCGGTGAGGAGGTGCTCCCTCCACCCAGTGATATGATCAACCCAAGCATCCATGGCAACTTCTGACCCCCACCTCCCTCAACACCTACCCTCCCCCCAACTCCTCCCCCCCTCCTCCTGCTCCCCCCCCCTTCGAAGGACCCCCCCGCAGAGAGTTCCCCACGCTCCAAAGGATTTGCCATACGTACCAAAACCACTCTGTCCCCCATGGAGTCACAACAGATCCCTTCACAGCTCTACCGGGCCGTTCACTACGCCCGTCACCATCATAGCCTCTCTGATGGGCCTCAGCAACCCTCCCCCCCCACCCCCCCTCCCTGTCTAATCCTACTCCCCCCCCTCGTGGTACCCCAAACCCTATGTCGTCCTCCCCCTCCTCCCTAGGGAGCCTATTAAGTCCCACTAAGTGCCCTCCACCGCCACCCCCTACCCCAGCCCCGTAACTGACCCCTAGGCCCTCGTCAGACCTTACTCTCCTAAGGGCTAGCCAAGCCCCACAGTCCTGCTATATGCAACGTCTCCCTCACACTATCAAACCCCCCCTCATGCAGCATCATTCAACCCTAGTGCAACCACTCGTCAAACTCCCCAAATCCCACCCAAGCAACTGAACAAAGAGAAAAATAAAATATAAAAATAAAAATAAAAGCAAAAACAAAAAGGAGAGGGGGAGGGGGGAGAAAAGCAGGGGGGGCACCCCATTATCGGGATGCTCCCCCGGCTTACATCGCCGATGAATGCCGTGCACCGTGGGCCCCGGCCGAGGCCGCAGCCACGGGGAATCTCCAGTCTCCCTGCAGTGGAGAGCCCACTACCCCTCCTACCCAGGGAGCGGCTGACCAAGCTCCCCGGAGAAAAGCAAAAACAGAAAACAGTAACACAGCACGATAACAAATGTAACAAAAGGAGCAACAAACTAGCAAAGAAGGGAGATGCCAAGTCCCGATCAGGCTTTCATTCTCCGGCCGCGCTCCACACACCCGGGGAGCAGGCAGTTCGCTTCAAGTGTCAAAATAGGGTACGCTACCAACCCACAGTGTAAAAAAAAAAAAAAAAATACAGGTGACATCTCCAAGTCTTCAGGTCGTTGAGGGAGGTAGGCGGTCTACCCGCTCCCGCGTAGCTATCTGCTCCACATACGTTTGCGCGGCCGCAGCAGACTCAAAGGCACGGTGGACACCCTCGTGCGTCACATGCAGGCGGGCAGGATACTGAACCGTGAAGCGGATCTTAGCCTTTATAAGTTGCTTGCAGAGCGGCGCATATTCCCTACGTCTCTGGCTCAGAACAACGGAGTAATCCTGCGCGATCCGCAGCTTAGCATTGTTGTGTACTATCTCTCCAATCTGCCGGGCCGCCCGCAGTAGCCGCTCTTTCTCTGGGAAGCGCAGGAACTTCACCAGCACGATCCGGGGCCGTCCATCTCGGGCCTGAACTCGGCCTACCCGGTGAGCCCACTCAATCTGCATCGGCTCTGCCTGGTCTGAGTCCTTCAACAGCAACGCCATCAGGGATTCCAGGTAAAGGTGAAGATCTTTGTCTGCCACCGACTCCGGAACCCCCATTATCCGAAGGTTCTTTCTTCTGGATCGGTTTTCTATGTCGTCAAGTTTTGCGCTCTGCGATTCTACTTGGGACTTCAGGTCGGCCACCTCTCGGGACAGCGTCTCCACCCTATCTTCTGTCTGGCCCAGTCGGTCTTCCGCCTCCCTCAATCGGCTCCCCAAGGCGTCAACGGAGCTCTGTAGCCCATCCATTTTATCATGGAGGGCTGAGAATTGGGAGGACAGGGCTGCTGCTACAGCTGCTGACACCTCATCGAGGTATGCCGGGGTTTTCGGAGAGCTTGGCGCCCCAGCCGGCTCCGCCATCTTGCCGGTCCCCACCATGCGCTCCCTGTCTCTGCGGGTGGTCTTTATCGCCGTCGCCATGCCCCTCACTTCCACTCGGAGGTCGGCTACCAAGGCAGTGAAAGCTCCGGTACAATCCTCGCTAGGGCAGGACTCGGACGCGCTGCTTTTTTTCGGTTTAAATCGCCGGTTTGGGCTAGGGGGTTGCGGAGCGCACCTAGGATGCGACCACTACTCTGCCCGCATCACGTGACCTCTCCCAGTTCCCAGCCTCTGGCGTTTTAATTGCCAGATAAGCATTTTGTTCGCTTTGTTACCTTGTTCATAAAAATTCCTCTTAGTTCTGTGTATTCGTGACGCTATCTCGTCAGTTTCTAAAGAGGCTAGTTCGCCACGCAAGATTAGTATCCGACTCCATATTTGCCTATTCTGGGTCTTCTTGTGTGTCATTTCAAGAGCAGCTATCTGATTGCACAATACATCCTGATGTAACGTTTTTTGTCTCTGAAACGCTGTTGAAAGCGATATCAGATGACCCCGCAACACAGCTTTCCCCGCTTCCCATAATAAGAAACTTGGAGTCTCTGGTAGGTCATTAAACTGCAAGTAATCTTTCCAGTTATTCTGTAGTTGTTCTACAAATGCTTTGTTTTTCAACAATTGCCTATTCAGAGACCATATCCAGGGGGGGGGGGGGGTGGATTCTCCTGATCCCTTACCATCCAATCTAAGGAGACCAGATGATGGTCAGATGAGCCCAGAACTCCTATCTGCACACTAGAGATGTGAGGAAGCAATGACTTGGAAATCAGCCAGGCATCAAGTCTTGAATGGGAATGATGTCTCGGAGAAAAAAAAGTGTAGTCCCGCTCGCCAGGGTGGAACTCCCTCCAAACATCAAGTAAATCAGAATTGGAGACAAAAGTTCTCAATGCCTTGGACTACCCTCCTCCCCTCCCTAATGATTCTGATCTATCCATCTCTGATGTTACACTATTAAAATCTCCCCCTAACAAGATTTCACCTGTGGCATGAATTTGAAGTATTTCCAAAAGGTCATTCAAAGACATTGCTATATCTGCGGGAGGAATATAAGCATTAATTAGGGTAATTGGAAAGTTATGGCACGTTCTCCAGGACCAAGCAGGAAGTCAGTCCTCACATATGGGTGTCGTCGATGCCGATGAAGCCCTAGCGGAGCATTTCCCCAGCTTTCCATGAAAGCCTTTGGGAATGCAGGCATGCATGCGCGGTTCCCTTCCCGCCTAAAGGTGCCATCTTACCTCAGTCTCTCTTTTTCTGAGAAGCCCACCGGACGTGTGTCTTGTCATCCCGGATAAAAGTTTGATTTTTTCGGCGATTCTCGCTATTTTTCTTCTCCGGTTCGACGCCGGTTCCCCTCCCGCAGGGTTCGGTACACCGGTATCGAGCCCGTTTCTTCTTTTTCGGTTTTTTCCCTTCGTGGCTGGCGTTCGCGCCCTTTTTGCTTTTTCCCTGGAAGGCCAGGCCTTTGACCTCGCGGGGACTCTTTTTTTCCCCAATGGCTTCCAGCAGTTTTAAAAAGTGTGATCGGTGTAAGAAGTTGATGTCTCTCACCGACACACACGACTGCTGCCTTCGGTGCCTCAGTCCTGATCACGACCCTAAGATGTGTGGACCATGTGGGAAGATGTCTTTCAAGGCACTGCGAAGTCGCCAGCAGCAGAAAGAAAGGCTTTTTTCTGACTCAGCCTCCGGCTGGGCCCGGACCATGTCTCAGGCCTCGACATCTCGGGATTCGGATCCCGAGCGCTATCAGGGCTCCTCGGACAGGGGGTCCCCCGACCAGGAACGCAAGAGGAAGAAGCGGCTCGTGAGGGCGTCGTCGGAAGAGGTCCCTGGCTCCTCGAGGGCCAGGTCTCAGACCCCTGACCGTCGCCCCAGGCCCGTGGAACTGGAGAAGCCTGCCAAAGTTCCTCACATGGAGCCGGAGTCTGCTGGATACATAAGTCCTGTAGTCCTCGAGGACTCTCCTCCCAGAGAGCCGATATTGGGCCTAGCGCCGCCGGGGCCCGAGTCGGTGGCTGCTGCGTCTCCCGAGCTGAGTCTCAGGATGACAGCCTTGGAGTGCAGACTGTCTACCTTCATGGAGCAACAGCGGGCGCTGATGGCCAGCCTGAATGGCGCATCTGCCCCGACCACTGGGACATCGACATCGAAGTCGACGCCGGAGACAGAGCCGATACTCGAGACCATGAAGGCTCGAGGTCGACCTCGGTCACGGTCTCCCTCGACCTCCCGTTCGGGACCGAGGGCGTCGACGCCAGTGCCTCCAGCGTCGGGGCGGGTGCTCCTGGGCCCTGCGGGGTTAGACCTTGACTCCTCGTCAGACGAATCCGCCTGGGAGACGGAGGATGAGGAGTCCCCCGACACATTCAAGACTCGGTGTGTCCCGTCGGACTCACCGCAGTCTAAACTCCGGAGTAGATACCCTCCGGAGGATACCCGGTTCTCGGAGTTTGTCCGGGATATGGCCACCGCGTTGGCTATCCCGGCGGACCCCGAGGAGGAGCCTCGAGCCAAGGAGCTCGAGGCCCTGCAGTACGACTCTCCTCTGAAGGAGGCCTTTACTATCCTGGTTCCTCCGATGCTGGAACGGCTCCTCTTCCGGATGTGGGAGGCACCGGCCTCGGCGCTGGTTCTTAGCAAGTGGTTCGATTCGATTTATCGACTCCGGAAGAGCCATGGCTTTCAGAAGGCGCAGCTACCACACCATTCCATGGTGGTGGAATCGGCCATGCATCGCCTGAAAAGTCAGAAGATGCACTCTGCGGTGCCTCCTGGCAGGGAGGCCCGAAACCTCAATGGTTTTGGTAGAAAGTGCTTCCAGGGCTCGATGCTTGCTTGCCGTGTCCAGTCTTACCAGCTGTACATGGGCATGTACTTGCGGGACCTGGCCAAGGAGTTGGCCGGGTTCTCTGCTGGTCTCTCCGGGGAGCCCTTGCAGAGATTCAAGTCCTTGTCCTCGGGGATTCGGGAATGCTCCAAGTTTATGTCCCACGCCGTCTACGATGGCTTCGAGGCTTCGGCCCGAGTTGCGGCAGCCGGCATTGCGGCTCGAGGCCAGGCATGGCTGCAGTCATCAGACCTCGAGCCATGGGTTCAGGACAAGTTGGTCGATGTCCCTTGCCGAAGTGAGAACCTTTTTGGCAAGCCCATGGCCGAGAAGGCCGCACAGCTCGAGACCGAGCACCTTACAAGGACAAGGCTGTCTAGAAAGACCTCTGCCCCTTCTCATAAGAAGGGCTTGGGTAAAAAGCCCTTTTACCCGAGGATGGGCACTGCCTACAAACAGTACCCTCAGTATCAGGCTGCCCAAGCTGCACCCCAGGGTCAGCAAGCCAAGGGGCAGGGTAATGGGCCCCGTAGGCAGAGGACCCCCAAACCTCCGGCCCCTGCTCCCATTCAGCAGGGTGGGGGTTTTTTGACTCCTTAAGCATATCCTCTCCGTCCCTGCTCTCCCAACCCTGCACAGGAGGTCACCTCGCCCTCTTTGCCCACCAGTGGCCCCACATCACTGGGGACAGTTGGGTGTTAAACATAGTCCACAGGGGCTATGCACTACACTTTCACCAACTGCCTCCTCCATATTTTCCAGGAGAGCCTCCAAGGCCTCCCCTGCACACAGATCTTCTCCTCCAGGAGCTCCAAGGTCTGTTGGTGGACAGGGCGGTGGAGCCTGTGCCTCCCCACTTGCAAGGTCAAGGGTTCTACTCCAGGTATTTCCTGGTACCCAAAAGAACCAGTGGCCTTCGACCTATTCTAGACCTCAGAAACCTCAACAAGTTCCTAGAGAAGGAAAAGTTCAAGATGCTTACTCTTGGAACACTTCTGCCCTACCTCCAGCAGGGAGATTGGCTATGTTCCTTAGATTTAAAGGATGCGTACACTCACATCCTCATTCATCCAGACCACAGAAAGTACCTCAGGTTCATTGGGGGAGGAAACCATTATCAGTACAGAGTACTGCCTTTTGGCCTAACCTCCGCTCCCAGAGTCTTTACCAAATGCCTGGCAGTGGTGGCGGCCTACCTGAGAAATCAGGGCATCTTTGTCTATCCCTATCAGGACGACTGGCTCATAAGAGGTCAGACGTGCCAGGAGGCCTGACAGGCCACCCTCCGAACTTTTGCTCTTCTTCAAAGCTTGGGGTTTGTAATAAACTTCGCAAAGTCCACTTTGCTCCCCTCCCAGAACTTAGAGTTCATAGGGGCAAGGCTGGACTCTATCCTAGCAAAGGCATTCTTGCCAACAGACAGAGCCCAAAGACTGATGGACTTGGCAAAACAGTTTCTCAGCGGGTCATTGGTCTCCGCCAGACTCTGCCTGAGGCTGCTTGGCCACATGGCTTCGACAGTTCATGTGACCCCCAATGCCAGGCTCCATATGCGGCCTGCACAGTGGTGCCTTCGGAGTCACTGGTCACAGGCCACAGGCAGCCTCAGAGACAGGATAAGGGTGTCCAGACCTTTTCTGGACTCCCTCAACTGGTGGCTGCACCCACCCAATCTACTGAAAGGGGTGCCTTTTCAAATTCCTGGGTACACAGTGGTACTGACCACAGACGCCTCCCTGCAGGGCTGGGGGGCTCATTGTCTGAACAAGTGCACCCAGGGCCTGTGGTCTCCCTGGGAAGCCACACAGCAGATCAATCTCCTAGAACTCAGGGCTATTCGATTAGCACTCAAAGCTTTCTCTCCTGCCCTAGCTCATCAATCTGTCCTGGTTCAGACAGACAACCAGGAAACCATGTTTTATGTGAACAAGCAAGGCGGGACTGGGTCCAGGCTCCTTTGTCAGGAGGCACAGGACCTTTGCTCATTTGCCCTCAAGCACAACATTCTCCTCAAGGCTGTGTACCTCCCAGGCCAGGAAAACTACCTGGCCGACAGGTTGAGCAGAATTCTGCAGCCCCACGAGTGGCAGCTGCATCCTTTGGTAGTTCAGAAGATCTTCCTGAAATGGGGTCTTCCTTTGATAGATCTCTTTGCCAGTCCACTGAACAAACAGCTGCCTCGGTTCTGCTCCAGACAGCCGCATCCTCTGCGGGTGGCAGCAGATGCTTTTCTGATACCATGGTCTCAGGGCCTCCTGTATGCGTTTCCTCCCACGCCTTTGGTGGCCCGAACTCTGTTCAAGATTCTTCAGGACAAGGCCTCAGTCCTGCTGGTGGCTCCCAGGTGGCCGAGACAGCCTTCGTTTCCATTTCTCCTTCAACTGGCAGTGGATCCCCCACTGCCTCTGGGGTTGCAACCCGACCTTCTCTCGCAGGATCAGGGTTCCCTTCTGCACCCCAATCTCAAAGCTCTCAGTTTGATGGCCTGGAGGCTGCAAGGATAGTTTTTGGCTCCCTGGGGCCTACCTCCGGCAGTTGAGGAGGTTGTCCTAGCCTCTAGGAAACAGTCCACTAGGAAAACCTATGCTCTAAAATGGAAAAGGTTTTCTGTGTGGTGTCAGCTACGTACAGAGGATCCTTTCTCCTGTACTGTACCAGTAGTGCTTCAGTACTTACTGCACTTATCCAATCAGGGACTTAAGTCCAATTCTTTTCGGGTCCACCTCTCAGCTCTAGCAGCTCACCACTCACTCGTGGAAGGACATTCTCTCTCTGTTCACCCCTTGGTGTCCCGGTTTCTCAGAGGCTTGCTTTTGCTCAAGGCTCCAATCCGTCCTCCTGCTCCTGAGTGGGAGTTGAATGTGATCTTGCAGCAACTGACTCGCCCACCTTTTGAGCCGATGGCTACTTGCCCTCTACGCTTCCTGTCCTGGAAGACACTCTTCTTGGTAGCCCTAACCTCGGCCAGGCGAGTGAGTGAGCTTCAGGCCCTGGTCTGTGACAGGCCTTATACTCGCTTCTATAGGAACAGGGTAGTCCTTAGGACTCATCCAAAGTTCCTCCCTAAATTTGTCTCCTCCTTCCACTTTAACCAAGAGGTGGTTCTTCCAACATTCTTCCCTAGGCCTCATGCCAGCCAGGCTGAAGCAGTTCTGCATACCCTGGACTGTAGGAGGGCCTTATCCTTCTACCTTGACCGTACGCAGGGGCATAGAAGGGCTACTCAGCTCTTCGTATCTTTTGACCCTAATAAGTTGGGGTTGGCTGTGTCCAAGCGTACCTTGTCCATCTGGGTGGCTGACTGTATCACTTGGGCTTACAAGGCGGCTGACCTTCCTTTGCAGGGTCGGGTCATGGCCCACCGTGTCAGGGCAATGGCTGCCTCAGTGGCTCATCTCCTCTCTGTACCGTTGGTATGTTTATGTTTTATGTTTTATTCAGCTTGATATACCGCCCTTTTAGGGGAACCAGAGCGGTTTACAATATAAAAACAATCATAAAAACAATCAATCATAAAAACAACCTTAGTACACAGTTATAAAATAATAGGTAAAAGAAAAGAAAAAGAAGTTGCAATGTCTGGACAGGACAGAGGGGGAGAAGAGCACAACATAGACCAAAGTGAGTAGAGTTAGGCGAAGGGGGAGGGAAGGTCAAAAGCAAGGGAGAAGAGGTGGGTTTTTAGATTACACTTAAAGGTGGGGAAATGGGGCCCAAGGCGGAGGGAGGGGGGAAGAGAGTTCCAAAGGGCAGGAGCTGTGAAGAAAAAAGCAGAGGAGCGGGTGGACTGTAGGTGAGCAAGGGAGGGTGGAGGGAGAGAGAGACGGTTGAGGTGATATGAGCGGGGTGTATGCCTGGGAGTGTGATAGGTGAGAAGGTCTGCTAGGTATTGCGGTGTGCTGGAGTGAAAGACCCGATGAACTAGTGTGAGTAGTTTGTATTGGGAGCGAAAGGGTAGAGGCAGCCAGTGGAGGCGAGAAAGGAGAGGTGAAACGTGATCGCGAGCAGCGGAGTGGGTAGCAATACGGGCAGCAGTGTACTGGATGCGCTGAAGTCGATAGAGCTGAGATTTTGAAATACCAAGAAAAAGAGAATTAGCAAAGTCAACACGAGACATAACCAAAGATAGAAGTAACGTAGCAAGTGCTGAAGAGGTGAGGAAGGGACGAATAGCACGAATTTGACGCAAGAAAAAAAAAGAAGTCTTAGTAACATGAGAAATGTGATCGTGAAAGGAGAGGTTGGAATCAAAGAGAACACCAAGGTAACAGAAAGAAGAAACTAGTGGTATAGAAGAGCCTGAGAAAGATGGGGCCAGGGAAGGGGTAGGACCACCATGGGAGAACCAGATAGCAATAGTCTTTGTAAGATTAAGATGAAGACAGTTTCGTGACAGCCAATCGGTGACAGTAGAGAGACAAGAATCAAGTGGGGAAAGATCAGGATGAGAAGGAGAGGTGTGGTGTAGGAGAACGATATCATCTACATAATAAAAAGCACTGATTCCGGTTTGTTGAATCTGAAAGGTGAGAGGGGCCAAAAAAAGGTTAAAGAGAAGAGGTGCAAGTACTGATCCCTGGGGAACACCACATATTAGAGGAAAAGGGTCGGAGGAAGGAACAGAGGGGGAGGAAGAAAGGACTGAGCAGGACCGTGAAAATAGAAAAGAGTGGAACCAGTGAAGCACAGTGCTGCGGAGACCTGCCTCTTGAAGACGGGTGAGAAGAAGGGAGTGATCAACAAGGTCAAAGGCAGCCGACAGATCAAGTGCTACCGCCACCGAGATATCACCACGATCGTGAGCAACGTGGAGAGCATTAGTGAAAGCAAGAAGAACAGTTTCCACACTGTGACCCTGACGAAAACCAGATTGCCGTGGGTGAAGAAAGTTGATATCATCTAAGTGGTGGGTGAGTTGGGCAAATACAAATTTTTCCAGACGTTTAGAGATAAAGGGAAGATTGGATACTGGACGGTAGTGGGAGGGAATCATGGGGTCAAGGGAGGGTTTCTTGAGAATGGGACGGATAAGAGCATGTTTCCAGAGGTGAGGAAAGATACCGGAGGAGAGACTGGAGTTGAGCATAGAAAGAAGGGGAGGAAGGAGCGCTAGTGATGAATCTAATAGCCAGGAGGAAGGGATGGGGTCAAGTGAACAGAAGGCTTTGTTAGAAGAAGAGATGAGTTGATGAAGTTCAGCTGAAGTCATGAGGGGGAAGGAAGACCAGGTGTGAGAATGGCCAGAGGATGGAGGGGGAGATACGATGGGAGGGGGAGGGGGGATGGGGGAGGACAAGAGGGAAGGGAGGACCTGAGGTTGGAAATTTTATCGCTAAAGAATGTAGCTAAAATTGACGGAGCGGGAGATGAGTGAACGGGGGAAACAGAGGCAAGGGGAAGAAGAGAAGAGAGGGAGCGGAGCGTGTTATAGAGGTGTCGGGTCTGATTAGGAGCAGTCGAAATAGCAGTAGAGAAATAGTTCCTTTTGGCTGAGTGCACCTGAGAGCGGTAGTGGGAGTGATGGGCTTTAAAAGATGAAAGTGTGGTTGGAGAGGGAGTCTTGCGCCATAGGCGCTCGGCTCTACGGAGCTGAGTGCGGAGCAGTCTGAGACCGGGATGGTACCAAGGTTGAGAAGGGCGAGACCTTGGGGGATGAGGTTGAAGAGGAGCCAGGTCATTAAGTGCATCAGACAAGGTAGAAAACCAGAGGGCGGCTTGGGAATCAGGGGAGTGAGAGGAAAAGTCGGTGGGGAGAAGAGAGGGGAGCAGGAGGAAATTGCTGAATGGTAGAAGGGGTGATGCGGCGAGATAGATGTTGAGAGGACGGTACTAAGACGGACGGATGCGAGGGAGGCTTGGGGAGCAAGCAGGAGAAGAGCAGACAATGGTGGTCTGACCAAGGAAGGGGGAATGAGGAGAGGTCAGACAAACATAGATACTGCCCACGTTTATTCAAGGTTCATGGTTGAAATGTCAAAAAACGCCGCGCATGCGGACTGGCGGATCAAAGCTCTATTTATTATGAGCATTAAAACTCCTCCCAGAATGACAAAACTGCCTATTGGAACTCACTATGTAATTAAAGGCATACTTGCTAATCAATAGTAGAGTTTAAGCCGAAAGGTTGTATCGTGTTCACTAAAAAAATCATTTGCTTGTAAGTAATTGAGGTTTTATTTCCTGACATTTTACATGAATGATTTCCTTCGTATTACAGTGGAATAGTTACAGCTATTGCCATGTCTATTTTCACAGACCCTCCTGAAGAAACTCCTGATATGGAGTGAAACGCTATGAGGGCGCCAGTTAAAGCGTAGAGGCATTGAAAATTCATCATAAGCAGTTGGCTATTTTCGTGTGAAGAAAAGTCTTTAGATAAGTTTTTTGGACTTTAAACATGTTTCCAAGCTAAGGCTTTTTGATGAAATACAGCTTTGAAGAAAATTAGCCAAGGCTCTTTTGATGAAACACAACTTTTAAGAAGAATCTTTTGTGCAATAGTTTTGCTGGATATTTATTGAAAGAAGATTGAAGTTGGCATCGAAGATTGGTGTTTATATAGTAACAACAGAGAAACCAGGGACTACAAATTGAGCACGAATAGTGCGGTCACAGAAGAGTTTTTTACAAACAATAAGGTTTTTTATCAAGAAATAAGCTATAGTCAAAGAAATATCTTCCCAAGAGTTTCTCACACTAATTGGTGACGGCAGTACGGGTGTTAAGTGATACAATTCTTCTTGCATTACAGGGTGGTTGCTGATGTGGTTGAAGCGCTAATGCTCAAACAAGCTCTTTGAAAAAGCATTTCGAGCGCAGTGAGAAGCTGAAACCCCCTGGTTTATTAATAACATCACTTACTAATATCATTTCTAACACTGGTGCCGATATTCACCTTAGTATTTACACCGTTTAGATGCTTATATATAAAATTTGTTTTCCACTAAAAAAAATTTTGTTATATTGGTGTGATTTTTCACTGTTGGATAGTCATAATTCACTCCGCAAAGACCGAATATATTTTTTGTCTTATTAGGGGATTAGCAAAGAGTATGGCTTTGGTGATAGCGGGGTGGCGATGTCTTTGGCTGCGTAATTGGGCAGCTGACGGTCCCTCTAAGGCGCGGTTAAGTAAGCTTCTCTTCAGGGGAAAACTGTTGTTTGGTGAAGATTTAGATAAATTGTTGAAGGACTTGGGAGAGTCCAAAGGCGGGAAGTTGCCGGAGGACAAGCAGAAGCAGGGACGGTCCACTCCCATGTTGCAAGGCCAGCAATGGGATTTTCAGTGTTTCAGTTCCCCAAGGTTTCCCCCAAATCAGCGGGGCCGGTTTCCCGGTAGGAACCAGGGGTTTCGGGGATTTAGGGGAGCAGGCAGGGGGTTTGCGACCCCTTCCGCTTCCTCAAATTTCAAAAAGGTGCTATGAAGTAAGGGGGGCCCAGTTGGGGTTGGTTCCTGTGGGGGGTTGATTACGGGAGTTTATCCCTGCCTGGGATCAGTGGGTGTTGGAGGTGGTCCGAGAAGGTTATGCATTAGAATTTCAGCGGCCGGTAACCGACTCGTTCATTCAGTCCCCATGCAAATCGGATGCAAAGCGCAAAGTAGTAGAGGGGGCAGTGCAGAGGCTGCTCTCCCTCAAGGCAATCGTGCCGGTTCCGCACGCCCAGTTTGGGTGCGGTCGATACTCCATTTATTTCATAGTCCCGAAAAAGGAAGGAACGTTTCGGCCTATTTTGGATCTCAAGCGAGTGAATCAGTGTCTCAAGGTGTCTCATTTTCACATGGAGACCCTCAGATTCGTTATAGCAGCAGTCAGAAAGGGAGAATTTCTAACGTCTTTAGACCTTTCGGAGGCGTATCTTCATATTCCGATTCAACAGGAGCATCAGAAGTTTCTCAGGTTTGCTGTACCGATGGGCCATTTCCAGTTTCAGGCTCTTCCCTTTGGCCTGTCTACGGCGCCACATACATTCACCAAGGTGATGGCAGTAGTGGCAGCGGCCTTGCGAAAGGAAGGAGTGTTGGCACACCCTTATTTGGACGATTGGTTGATCAGAGCAAAGTCCTGAGAAGAGAGTGTGTTGGCTACAGCCAAGGTGGTAGCGTTTTTGCAGAATCTCAGTTGGGTAATCAACATGTCGAAAAGCAGGTTGGAACCATCGCAGACTCTAGAGTACCTGGGGGCGTGGTTCAATACGAGAGCGGGACGGATTTTTCTTCCGCAGCAGCGGGTGCTGGGACTCAGGAATTTGGTCACGCAGTTTCTCGACAAGCAGGGCCCCTCGGCCTGGGATTATCTACAGCTGCTAGGGACCATGGCGGCAACGCTCGAGTTGGTGCCATGGGTGAGAGCCCACATGAGACCGTTGCAGAGGGCGCTGTTGAGAAGGTGGTCACATCAGAAGGATCAACTGTCACAACGGCTTCCATGTCTGCCGCTGACGCGCGAGGCGCTTCAGTGGTGGTTGCAGCCAGGGGTTCTGGAGAAAGGGATGCCCTTGGACTCGCCTGCATGGATGTCTCTGATGACAGATGCCAGCCTTGTGGGCTGGAGAGCTCACTTTCAGGGACATTTTGCGCAGGGGCAGTGGTCCGAACTGGAGAAGAGTTGGTCGATCAACAGGCTGGAGTTGAGAGCAGTGGCGCTGGTGTTGCGAGAGTTTAGGCTTGCGCTTTGAAGGAAGGCCATTCGGGTGTTTTCAGACAATGCGACTGCAGTGGCTTACATCAACTGTCAGGGAGGCACCAGCAGCGTGGCACTGGAAGCCGAGGCCGAGAGCTTGATGAAATGGGCCGAGAACAATCTGGTTGTCGGCAGCACATGTGGCAGGGGTAGACAATGTGGAGGCCGACTTCTCAAGTCGAGTAAGAGTAGACCCAGGGGAGTGGATTCTACATCCTGACGTATTCGCGATGCTATTGCGTCGATGGGGGACTACGGCGATGGATCTCATGGCGACTTTCCGTTCGGCAAAGGTGGAACGCTTCTTCAGCAGAAGAAGGGAGAGAATGGCCAAAGGATTGGATGCTCTTATACAGGAGTGGCCGGAGGAACAGCTCCTCTATGTGTTTCTTCCTTGGGTGTTGATCAGTTGGGTGCTACAGCGCATAGAGCTCCATAGGGGTCTGGTGATTTTAATAGCGGCGGATTGGCCCAGAAGGCCGTGGTACGCGGACCTGGTGAGGCTGTTGGTTGAGAAACCGTGGAAGCTTCCGACTCGAAGGGATCTTCTAACGCAAGGGCCCCTGTGCATGCCTCAGGTAGTTCGATTCTCGCTTACGGCTTGGCTCTTGAGAGGGCTCGGCTGAAGGCGAGGGGTTATTCGGCGGGAGTAATTTCCATTTTGCTGAAAGCTCGGCGACGGTCTACTTCATTGGCTTATGTTAGAGTCTGGCGTGTGTTTGAGGCTTGGTGTGAGGATAAAGGTTTCGTTCCCTTAAAGGCGTCGGTTCCGCAAGTCCTATCGTTCCTGCAGGATGGGTTTCAGAAGGGCTTGGCAGCTGCTTCATTAAGGGTGCAGCTGGCGGCATTGTCCTGTTTTCGAGACAAAGTGCAGGGCGAATTGCTCAAGATACATGCAGATGTTAAACGCTTTTTACGAGCGGTAACCCTGTTGCGGCCACCGAGGAAGAAAATAGTTCTGACTTGGGATCTCCCTTTGGTGTTAGAGGCATTAGGGAGAGCGCCTTTTGAACCATTGGCGAAAGCGACTCTAAAGGATCTCACTCTGAAGGTGGTGTTCTTGGTGGCGATGGCTTCAGCGAGACGAATCTCAGAATTGCAAGCGCTATCCTGCAGAGAGCATTTTCTGCTTTTCCTTGATAATAAGGTGGTGTTGAGGACGGTGCCCTCATTTTTGCCAAAAGTGGTTTCAGTTTTTCATGTGAATCAGGCAGTGTCGTTGCCAGTGTTTGCAGCACAGTGCAAAGGGCAGACTACGGGACAGTTTTATTTATTTATTTATTTTACATTTCTTATATACCGCACTATTTGACATCAGTGCGGTTTACATCGAACACAAAAATTCAGCACAAAAACAAGTGTCTGAGTTACAGTAAACAGGGTCAATAAACTTGGATAACAAGGTAATTATGAATCACAGGAAGGTAAACTTGGATTGCAAAGTAAACTATTTACATCTTTAAATTATAGGACAAATGAAACATAATTAATGGTAAGTGGATCCTTATAATTAATGATCAGTGGACCTTACTATGTGGGGAATTCTAGCTCACTAGGTGATTCGGAGTTCCTGTAACTAACAGAGAGGGGACGTGCCTCTGCACTTACCGGGAAGTATTTAAGGAATAAGTAATGTTATAAGACAGTTACATCTCTTGGATATTCGGCAAGCGTTGAAGAAGTATATCTGCAGGACGGCCACTTTCCGTCGGTCGGATAGGCTGTTTGTATTATATGAAGGAGCAAGAAAGGGCGAGGCGGCGTCTAAAGCTTCAATAGCCGGATGGTTGAAGGAGACAATCGCGTCGGCGTATCTGTTGAAAGGCCGGGTAGTTCCGGATGGGCTGAAAACTCATTCCACTAGGGCACAGGCAGCCTCTTTGGCAGAGTGCAGTCTGGTGCCAGCAGTGGAAGTATGTAGGGCAGCGACCTGGTCGTCTTTACATTCTTTTGTGAGGCATTACCGTCTGTATGTTCAGGTAAAGAAGGACACCTGTTTTGGATCGGCGGTGCTTCAGGCTGGTCTAGCAGTGCCCTCCCGTTGAATCTATTCACTGCTCTGTTACATCCCCAGAGATTCTGGGACTAGACTGGAGGGACGATCAGGAAGATCAAATTAAACTTACCTGCTAATTGTAGTTCCTGGAGGAACTCCAGTCTAGTCCCGTATCCCGCCCGGGTCTATGAGTGGACTACGGCCTGAAGCAGAACTAAGGTGACAGGTAAGCGTCGCAGGTGGCTGTGCTGCATTCTAAGTACTATGGTAAAATGTTAGTTTGGGGGATGCTTTGGGGGGGAGGGGTCAGCGTCCCTTGCAGGGCAGGGAAGGTGAACCTCCGAACACGGCACATTTCAAAGCTAATGTACATAGTTGGCATGGCGTCCTTCAAGGGCCAGTTTGCCGGTTAGGTTTTTGATGATGATTTGGTTTACTACTTACTGGTTGCTCTGGTGAGTCTGCTTTGTCAATAGGTAACTGGTGAAAGGAGGCGGTTCCGGGGCTTATATACCAGTGATGTCACAAGAATGACAGTTCTCAGTCTCCAAGCTGCTGGAAGAGGATGACAACCCCAGAGATTCCGGGACTAGACTGGAGTTCCTCCAGGAACTACAATTAGCAGGTAAGTCTAATTTAATCTTCCAGCAGTACTTAATCTGCTTTTGTTGTAGAATCTGAGTAAGTGGCTTAAAACTCCGATGTCTTTCCAATGTGAAGGCTGACAAATCCTGGTATATTTGAAGCTCCGAGTCACGAAAAGAAATGAAACGTTTTCTGCGAAGAGCTCTCATCAGCATTGCTTTATCCTCTGAACTTTGAAAGCAAGCGATGATAGGACGAGTCCTAACATCCCCCCCAGTCCTAATGCTACCACTACGATGCGCTCGTTCTAATTTGACTGGAGCAGATCTTTCTGGTACACAAAAAGCATATATCTCCTAGACTAGTGTCATAATGTTACCAGCTGTAGTAGGTGATTCTGGCACTCCCCATATCCTGATGTTATTCCTTCTTTGCCTGTTTTTTATGTCATCCTGACGTTCTTTCAAATCTGCAGTAAGTTGATCTAGCTTATGAATCTTAGCCTGTAGCTCCACTGTAGAATTAATTTGCTCTCCTATATTTACTTCAGTTTGAGTTACTCTATCGTCGAGAGATTTAAAATCTGACCGAAGATCTCAGATCGCTTTAGAAAAGTCCAATCAAAATGAACGCAGTTCTTGTAACACTTCCGTCAAGTCTGCCTTGGATACAGGTTGTGCCCCCATATTGCAGTTTGCACCGGGTTCAGGTGGAGCAGGAATAACCCCTGGGGTAACCATCATATGACTAGATCCCACTGGGTCATTTTTCCTTGAAAATTTGGAGAGCGCATTAGCATATTGAGATTTGGAAGACATGGTAAACAGCACCTAGCCAGCACTACCCACCAGGTAGTATGAATGAGGATTTAGGAAGTTCTACCCCCTTGCAGCAGAGTGGAAAGCAGGAACATATATGTTTTAGCCCTACCGGTAAGGCTTAGCTAGGTAAGGCTTAGCTAGATATGTTGGTCTGACACAGGCTGGGATCTGAGCAACTAACAGAATGTCTGATCATGCAGTCAAATGGACATCAAAAAAGACATCCTGTGATGTTGTAGGCAATATCCTATTGAAGATTAACTCCTTGTATGGGATCTGTAACTGGGTAGATGGTCAGCCCTCAGAGCATCCCTGGAGAAGCTGTTAAAAAGGAAAAGTTTCAAAAAGATGGTTGCATTATCTCCAGGAACAAGCAGGAATGTAGTCTTCACATATGGGGTATCGTCGGTACCGATGGAGCCTGCGCGGGAACGTTCCCCAGCGTCCAATAGGAACGCTTTTGGGAGCATCCCTCAGCACATGTGTACTGCCTTCCCGCCTTTCCAACTGTCCCTCTTCAGTTCTTCGTTTTCCGCGGAGCCGACAGGATCTATTCCCTGTCACCGCAGAAAATTCCGTCTTTAAATTTCTTTTCTTGTGGTCGCTCTTGCCTACCGCACGACGCCTACCGGTACCGCCGGTTCTTTTCTTTTCTTTTCATACATAAAAAAAAACCCTTAGACTTAGACTGTTTCTTTTCAGAAACTTTTCTCTTGGTGCTAGGCACCATTTTGGGCACTAGGCCCCATATTTCTAAATCATGGAAAAGCCAACTAGTGGTTTTAAGAAATGTACTAAGTGTGGCGGTACCATTTCCATCACTGACACCCATGATTGGTGTTTATTTATTTTATTTATTTGTCTGAAATGTTTAGGACCTGAACATGTCTCTCCTGCATGGGGATGACTAAAAGAGGAAGACAGAACTGGGCTGCAAAGCTCGGTACCCTCTTTTCTTCAGATGGCAGATCCATTGCATTGACATCGTCAAGGGCCTCTTCTTCCTCCCATGGATCTCAGGTAACTAAACATAAAAGCCGGTCCTCAAAGGGCAGCTCTCCTGCTAAGCATCGAGAGGCCATTGGCATTGCCCTTGAGGGAACCACACCGGCAAAACAGCCCCGGCGGGAGGCTTCGGTTTCCAAAGCATCAATGGGGCTTCAGGATGTTCTCGAGGCCTCAACCTCACAAGAACTACCTGTACCATGCTCAGGGGTTCCGGCCGTCCTTACCGGTACTGACACCCAGGCATCGGCAGCGTCGATAGACCAGAGGTTCCTCGCTATCGAGCGCAGCATCGCAGCTCTCCTTTCAGCTGCGGTACCGGTGGTCCAACGGGCACCGGTACCGACACCGATGATTCCGGTGGGAACTCTTCCCATGCCATCTCTGGCTGGAATTGACAAAGCGGTACTGGCTCAGTTCGGTACCGACTTTGATCGGTACCGGGATCGTGCTTTGCAAGAGCATCGGGGTCAGGAATACTTTGATTCCTCCGATTCCGAAGACTGACAATTCTGCTGGCACTAGAGGGTTTTTCCTAGAAGACCCCTCTTCTCCCCAACGCAGAATGTCACCTCCAGAGGACATGTCATTTCAGGATTTCATCCGTGATATGGCCAAAGGTCTCTCAATCACAGTAGCTCCTGAAGACTAACCCAGAGCAAAGAAATTGGAAATTCTCCAATATCCTAAAGCTCCTAAGGAGGCAGCCACTCTGCCTATCCATGAAATTCTGCATAGCTTGATGCTCAGAATGTGGGAGACACCTCTGACTATTTCTCCTCACTCTAGGAGACTTTATACTATGTATCGAGTTCCGCCATGTCCTGGATTTCAGAAAACTCAACTGCCACACCATTCAATGTTAGTGGAATCAGCCATGCGTAGGATGAAGAGTGCAAAAAGGTATGCATCCAATCCTTCAGGTCGTGAATGCAGGACTCTGGATGCTTTTGGACGCAGGACTTTTCAAGCTTCTGTGCTTTCAGCTAGGATCAGTTCATATATCCTATATATGGGAATGTTCCTCAAGGAAGTCACAGGAGACTTGGAACTTATGAGCCCTTTTCACCCAGATGATAAGAGACAAGATTTTCTTGCTCTAGTTAAGCATGCTCAAGATGTCTCCAAGTTTGTCAATCGTGCAGCCTTTGACTGCTTCGAATGCATCAGCAGAACCTCTGCTAGTGCCATTGGTGCATGACGGATTGCCTGGCTACAGGCATCAGATTTGGAGACTTGGGTACAGGACAAGTAGGCAACATTCCTTGTACGGGGGAAAATCTCTTCGGCAAGAACTGGCAGGAAAGGGCTAATGAGTTAGATGCTGACAATTCTACCTTAGATTGTCAAAGTCTACAGCCACTCCAGCCAAAATGAAGCCTTATAAAAAAACCCTCTTTTAGCAAAAAGAGGAAGTTTTATCCTTCCTATGCCCAGCAGAGTCAAACTCCAGGTCAGGTTGCCCAGAAGGGACAACCTAGACAGCAAAAGAAGCCGAAAGATCCGAGAGCCCAACCAACTCTCCAGGTTCAGCCCTCTCAAGGGCTTTGACTCCTTCCTAGAGAGCTTTGCCTCCCTGCCTCTGAGGGGTCCCCAACCCCCCAATATTCCGGGCAGGTTATGCCACTTTGTCAACAGATGGCATCAGATAACAGCAGAAGATTGGACTTTGTCCATTGTACCTCGTAGGAGAGTGGTACAAGCTTCATTTTCACAGCATGCAATTCTAAAGCAATTCAATTCACAAACCTCTGCCGACAATCTGCTAGAGCACGAGGTCTCCACACTGCTTACCCAAGGGGCAATAGAGGAAGTACCCATTCTTCAACAGGGTGCAGGGTTCTACTCCCCCTATTTTCTTATTCCAAAGAAAACAGGAGGACACAGACCTATTCTAGACCTCAGAGAATTGAACAAATATCTGTTTCGAGAGAAATTCAAAATGATTTCTCTAGGAACTCTTCTGCCACACCTTCAAAGACAGGATTGGCTTTGCTCTCTAGATTTAAAGGATGCATACACTCACATTCTCATCCATCCAGATCACAGAAACTTTTTATGTTTCCTTTTCAGGGGAAAACATTTCCAGTACAGGATTCTTCCTTTTGGTTTGGCTTCAGCACCAAGGGCATTCACGAAATGCATGGCAGTAGTAGCTGCATTTCTACGAACCCTGGGGGATTATCGTCTTCCCCTACTTAGACGACTGGCTCATTCGAGCCCCTAAGGTTGCAGAGGCCAGCACTGCATTGTCCCATACAGTGCGAATCCTCCAATACTTGGGATTAGTAATAAACTTCCCAAAATCTCAACTAGTTCCTTCCCAATGCCTAGAATTCAAAGGAGCCTGTCTGGATACCAGATAGGCAAGGGCTTTCCTTCCACAAGCCCGGTGTCTTTGCATAATGCAACTAGCTTCTCAAGCAGCAGGCAAATCCTCCCTCATTGCTCGAGAGCTACTGCAGTTACTGGGACATATGGCATCCACAGTTCATGTAGTCCCATATGCTCGCCTCCACATGCGAGCAGCTCAGTGGACCCTTTCCACACAGTGGACACAGGCCACGGGTCATTTGTCAGACAAAATAACAATCTCTCAATGACTAGTTTTGTCCCTCCAATGGTGGCAATCACTAAAAAATCTGACAGTGGGGTCTCCTTTCCATCAACCCCTCTTTCAGGCCACCCTAACGACAGATACATCACAGGTGGGTTGGGGAGACACCTGAATCATCTCTCTACCCAGGGCACCTGGACTCCACAGGAGGTTGGTTTACACATAAACCTCCTGGAATTAAGAGCAATCTATTTAGCTCTTTGAGTGTTCCACGCCCAACTCAGCTACAAGACAGTCCTAGTCCAGACGGACAATCAAGTAGCCATGTTCTATGTGAACAAGCAGGGCGGAACAGGCTCTCTGTCATCATGCAACGAAGCTTTACGACTGTGGGCCCTCACCGGAGAGCATCAAATTCACCTTCTAGTGGTATATCTTCCAGGCATTCAAAAACTTTGGGCAGACAAACTCAGTCGAGTACTGCTGCCTCACGAGTGGCCCCTCCACCTAGACCAGGTGGCAAAGATATTTCATCTCTGGGGCACTCCAGACATAGACCTCTTTGCAAGTGCACTGAATGCCAAACTTCCCCGGTTCTGTTCCAGGATTCCGGCTCACAACTGTCAGGCAAGGGATGCTTTCCTCCTTCACTGGGGTCAGGACTTCTTTTATGCCTTCCCACCCATTCCCCTCATCCCCAAAACACTCTTCAACCTTCCGAGAGGCAGGGGTCACATGATTCTCATAGCGCCACGATGGCCACGCCAAACGTGGTATTCCCTGCTTCTACATCTCTCTCAAGCGGCACCTCTGGAGTTAGGGTATGCTCCAGATCTCCTTTCCCAGGAGAACGGGACACTGTGGCACCCAAATCCCCAGTCCCTGCACCTCATGGCCTGGTTGCTGAAGGCTTAGACCTCCAAGATTTCAACCTGTCCCAGCAGGTAAAGGATATCCTTCAGGCTTCTAGAAAACTTTCCACAAGAAGATCTTATGCCTTCAAGTGCAAACGTTTTACTATATGGTGCTCCAAGAGGGGATTAAACCCCCTGGTCATACCCTTAGGATCGATACTAGAGTATCTCCTTCACTTATTGAATTCTGGTTTAAAGACCAATTCGGTAAGAGTCCATCTTAGTGCAATTGCAGCTTCTTATAAGCCTCTAAATGGACAACCAATTTCCTCTCATCCACTCCTATCAAGATTTATGAGAGGCCTTTTTATTATTATTTATTTATTTATTTAGCTGCATTTATATCCCGCTTTTCACCGGGTCAAAGCGGTTGGGGATACATTTAACATGAGGGGATATGAGACACATACACTAATACTTACAGGGAACATGGGCAATGGAGGGTTAAGTGGCTTGCCCAAGACCACAAGGAGCACCTGTGGGACTAGAAACCCCAGTCCTTCCGGCCCAAGGTTGCTGTCCTCTAGTGGGATTTGAACCACCGACCTTCCGGCCTGTAGTGCCTTGCCCCAACCACTAGGCCACTCCTCCCTATTTTTTAACTAACCACTAGGCCACTCCTCCCTATTTTTTAACCACTAGGCCACTCCTCCCTTTTATTAACGAAACCTCCCATCAAGCCACCACAGGTGGCATGGGATCTAAATCTAGTTCTTGGGCAGCTCATGAAGCCGCCTTTTGAACCTTTGGCCACTACAGCCCTTAGGTTTTTGACCTGGAAGGTCATCTTCCTAATTGCAATCACCTCTGCCCGTCGCATTAGTGAATTGCAAGCTTTAGTGGCTGATCCTCCTTATACTAGGTTTCATCATGATAAGGTTGTTCTTCGGACTCACCCACGCTTTATGCCAAAGGTGGTTTCGCCTTTTCATTTAAACCAATCGATTTATCTTCCTTTATTTTTTCCGAGGTCTCATGCCTCAAATGCAGAAAGAAACCTTCATACTTTGGATTGTAAAAGGGCCTTAGCCTTTTACATACAAAGAACACAACAACATAGAAAGTCCTCACAACTTTTTATAGCTTTTGACCCTAGTCATTTGGGACTTCCAGTCTCCAAAAGAACTTTATCTAAATGGATTGCCCAATGCATATCCTTTGCTTATGAGAGTAAGGGTCTTCCTCTTCAGGACCATATCACAGCTCATAATGTGAGAGCCATGGCAGCTTCTATGGCTAATCTCCACTCTGTGTCTATCAATGACATTTGTCGAGCAGCCACCTGGGCCTCGGTACACACCTTCACAGCCCACTACTGCCTGGATAAAGCCTCCCGTCGGGATGCCTTCTTTGGCCAAGCTGTTCTTCAAAATCTCTTTCAGACCTAATTCAACTCCTACCCACCAACCCTGGTGGAATGCCAGAGATCCATGGGAGGAAGGATGCCTACCTTTTTAGGGTGGCACCTTCCTGGGGCTATCTCCCTGGCATCTTCAGCTAGGGAGTCCACATATGTGAAGACTAAATTCCTGCTGTTCCCGGAGATCACCTGTTACAGGTGAGTAACTACGCTTTCCACAGCAGCCACTAGATGGGGCTAGTTGCTCATCCAAAGATAGAGAAGCTGTACTAAATGCTAATTGCAGCACATCGAGGTACCTCCATCCATCCCTTATAAAACTGTAAAAGGGAGAAAAATACACTTCTTCTATAAGGTCCTCAGGATCCTGGAAGAAAAGTGGTCACTTTCTCATGTAATTGTGAATGAAATGCAGAATGCAACTTAACAAAATCAAGCCCCACTCATACATGAAACTGTCCCAGATCGAGCTATTCTCTCCTAGAACTTCTGAAGAGTGTATATTCTATGAGGTACTGATGGATAGACAGTACAAGAGCTGAAGGAGATCAGGGGAGCAAATAGTAAAATTGAAAAAAAATAGATTACCCACCCGTCTCTTATTATATCTCCCTAGTACCTTACAGGTTCAGGGTGTCCAATATTTCACACGATGTCAGTAGAGATAGTAGACTCAATGCGCTATCACATATGTCTCTGCTGAGACAGCAATCCTGGTACTCTGCAATGTAGTAATAGGAGATCCAGCAACAAGTGGCAGACGTCGGTATAGCCGAAAATAGCTTTATCTGCGCCTGCTTATTTCTAGCCCAGCATCTAAGCAGTTTGCTCTCCGGTCTGCTTGTCCCAGCTCCAACAGTTCATTATCGATATTTCTGGGTAGCCTTTCAGAAATACCTCTCTGTAATACATAGGATGAACTAACCGCTATCTCAATAGTTGAATAAAATTTGTCTCGCTGAATATGGAGTCGGGAACTGCAGCGGAGGCTGTGAGGATTTGTCGTCTCACTGGATACATAAGATGGAGGATGACCAGGCTGTCACCTGCATTCCAGCACTGCGTGTCACCGCCATGCGGTCATGGCCACCCTGTCACTTTCCCGCCGCAAGAACTAAACAGCCTAGATGGAGCTGATTCACACTTCATCAGTTGCTAGCATCAGAATTCTGCCAATTTACCTGATCTACAATCATACCAGCGGCCCAAAACTCTCTGGAGGAGTTAGTATAAAGAATTTCCTGACACTGCTCATATCAGAGGAGAAATGGGAGAGGAGCACTCACAACTGATCTGCGATCATCATCAGGCGATCCGATGCAGACATCGCCGATGTGCCCGAACCTGTTCGCTGGTACAGTTTTGGATTTGAAGGAGCATATCGGCAGCCCAAAATCTGCTCCGCTGAACATCTAGCACATCAGGAGACATACTGGGAGCCTCATTAGATTCGGCGAAACAGCTTTGCTCTAGAGGAGGATGTTACCGGCGATGAACACACCAACTTTTCAGATATCTCATCAGAGCACTTATTCCCACACTTGCTGTTGCTAGATGTTTGTTAATAAAATCACATATTTGTAATTTTTATCGGGGACAAGATGATCAGGGCACGGAGCCTCAGGGAAACCCAACCATTCCTCCGTGGGCTCACTAGCGCCCCCCCCCCCCCCGACTTTACATTTTTTAACATTAAATCCCAGCTGCCAAATTCTAGACCATTCTTCAAGCTTAGCTCAATCCCTCCTCATGTTATCTACACCTTCCTGGGTGTCTACGCTATTGCAGATTTTGGTATCATTCGCAAAGAGGCAAATCTTACCCGACAGCCCTTCCGCTATATCAATAACAAAGATGTTAAAAAGAATCAGACCAAGGACAGATCCCTGGGGCACACCACTGGTAACACCTTCTCCTCAGAGTGAGTTCCATTTACCTGTACTCTTTGTCGCCTCCCACCCAACCAATTTCTAACCCAAGCAGTAACTTTAGGGTCCATCCCTAGGGTGCTCAGTTTGTTTATAAGTCGCCTGTGAGGAACAGTGTCAAAGGCTTTACTGAAATCTAAATACACCACATCTAGGGCTCTCCCTCGGTCCAACTCCCTGGTCACCCAGTCAAAGAAATCAATCAGATTTGTCTGACAAGACCTGCCTCTGGTGAATTCATGCTGCCTCGAATCCTGTAATCCGCTGGACTCCAGAAACCTCACTATTGTCTCTTTCAGCAGCGTTTCCAATAATTTACTCACCACCGAATTTAAACTAACCGGCCTGTAGTTTTCAACTACATCCTTACTTCCGCTTTTGTGTTAAGGCACCACATGAGCCTCTCTCCAGTCCTTTGGCACCACTCCCGACTCCAACGAGGCATTGAAAAGGTCAGTCAGTAGAGCTGCTAGAACGTCTTCAATTTCCCTCAGTATTCTAGGGTGTATCCCATCCGGTCCCATCGCTTTGCCTACTTTAAGTTGAGCTAGTTTCTCATGAACACAGTCTTCTGAAAATTGTTTAAGATGTCCCTCGCTTCTGTTCCTGTTTGTGGGAGTTTTCTGAGGTCCTGCTCCTGGTTCTTCATCTGTGAACACAGAACAGAAATATTTGTTAAGCAATTCCGTGTAGGTGTTCAAAATGGCTGACATGCATGTGTCAGCACTTAAATATGCAACTTATGAAATACCAACTTCCACATGTATGTGCTGGCACTTACATGTGGAAGGTGCTAAGTTATCCCTATTAATTTTTCCCACATGTAGATTTGGAAAATTGGTCCCCTGGCTCCACGTATTAGCAAATACAAATGCACTCCTGCACTGTTTTAGAACAGGTTCCACATTTAGCAGAGCTGTTTCTACAATACTGATGGAATTGTGTATAGCATGATGTCGATGTCTCAATTCCGATCTCCACATACCATCTAAAATGTACCTTAATGTCTCTTTCATCTCTCTCTGAGTTTCTTCCTCATCTTTCTCTGAGCCACCAACTCACCTTGACTCCAAGCTCATTCTGTGCTTGTCTCTGAGCTTCCCTTTTGTATTGCTCACAGTGTCACTTAGCCTTCCTCTCAGCTGCTATTGAGTTTCTCTTACTTACTAACAAGTCTTAATCTTATTTTCTCCCCCCTCCCAACCCCCAGCTATTTGATGAAGTACTTGAAGCTGAAGTGGACCTGAAGAATACAGGGAAGGTGGGATTTGATTTCAAAATGTCCAATATTAGCCAGGCTTCTTCAATCAATCCTCTTCCTGGAGTGCCACTAATTTTGCCTTCATCTGTGAGTATCCTCTCCAATTCATAAGAGGCGGGCCGATATTCAAAAGGACTTATACGTTTTTTGGCAACTGGTAAATGTGCAGGTCTCCTGGCCATCGATGTTCAATGACATTATACAGATAGAGGGTAATTTTATAAGGGGGAACCTAGTTAAAGTGCATTTTAAGGTGCCTAAGTTAAGCCTATTTTGTAAAGACGTCTGACAGATCTGCTGTCAGTGCTACAAGTATAGTGCTGTTTTCCCTCATCAGAAATTTTGCCCTACTAAATGCGCCATCTGCTGTGACTCTGATAAGCAAAACCACTTTTGAGAGGTATGTCACTTTTCCAGGTCCAATTGTTAAGGCCCTGATGGATCTTCCAGATGTAATCATAAGAGAAGCCAAGTTAATGAGATTCACATTGATGCCCTAGTATGTGACAATACTTATGTATTCAGAATATCTGCCATCAAATATTGCAGCCATAGCAGTAAGCCATGACATTGTGTGTGGATACACGTATAGGACGAAACAGGTATAACTGAATATGATCCCTCACTAAACATAATGCCAGTATAGATATCCAAAATATTTTCAGATGTTTGGCATTTAGAAACTATATTACGTCCAATGACTTATCCACTGTGGCCCTTATGTATGTGGTGGCTAACAGCACTGGCATTCATCTGAGCTACTAGCAAACCACTAAATTTGAACTAAGTCAGAAAGCACATACTGTACAATTTAACATGATGGGTTGCCTATTATGGTGACTTACTGCCATCATCCAGGTCACTAGAAAATTGAAAAGCAAACAAATAAAGTTACATATAAATGAAACCATTGAACTTTTAGCTCTGCAGTACAAGCAAATCACTTTCCATATCCTGCATATCATGGAAGAAAAACCCACAACTGAAAAAGCTTGACATCGTTGGACCAACTCTGCCAGTGGACCAACTCTGTGGGTCTCTTCAGTTGTAATTGACCAGAAACCCAAGAAATCATGAAAGATCCACATTTTGTTGATTTCTAACTATCAAATGATGCCATCAAATGTGAATAACACGATACTCCCATACTAAACCACCATCATTGCAAATTTGAATGCAGCACAGTTATTCTCCAAGTTAGTACCTGAAAATTGGCTATTACCAACTCAAACCTTGTCCATATTCAAGGGATATAATCACCTTCTGCATGTATATTGCATGATACTATCAAAAACTAACCTCTATAAAGTGAACCAAAAATATACCATAATGTAAAAGATCACTTATTATTTCCCATGTTGTGATATGTGACAACGCACCGCCTAGCCTGTGGCGTAAGCAGGCCAAGGGGATGTGAGCCACACAGTGGGGTGAGTTTAAAAGAGTCCTTGTTAGTGCTGAAGCCTTCCTACTGTAGTTGTGGAGTGAGTGACGACAGCCAAGGTTGGGTTTCCAAAGTAAGTATTGCTTTATTCATGCATAAGGTATTTGCACAAAGTATAGCAAAGGACACCGTACAGGACTTACTCCCCCGCCACAGAAGTATAATGGTAACCTTCTGTACCAAATAGAAGTTCAAGTGTTTATATAGCTTCTCCTGATACTTCTCAGGGACACATAAAATATTTACAAACTCTCATCCTTCTTCCAGCTTCATTACTACAACAGGGCTTCAATCTTCTAGTACTGCTTTCTCAGTATCTACTGGTAATAAAGAATCTTTCTCCTGTTGTACTTCTTTCTAGTGTCAAACAGCTTCCCATAGAAATGGCAATCTCCACAACTCTGGCTTATTAATGACTGCCTTCTTGTGTAGGAGCAGTTTCTCTATATTGACTTCTATTCACAGCTGTACCACATGAAGCTTTGATTCATTCCATTCACTAGAACGCTGCTGTCTCTCATGCAAGTTCTAGAACATTGGCTTAAGGCTTCTCAGCACTCAATCATCAATTAGGAATACTTATAGTTCTTTACTCTATCATACAAATCCTTATGTAGCTGCTTTGTAAGATCCCTCAGCTCTGCCTGGTCTTCAAAGGCTTCTCTTAGCTCTCTGCACGGTTGCTGCCAATTAGCTTCTTGCTGGCAAGCAGGTGTGTGCTCTTCTGAACTAGAGCTTAGCTCATGCTGTCTATCGCAGGGAAATGTTTGCAGCTTTCTAACAGGGACTTTTCTATAGCCCCTCTTCCCTCTATTAACTTCAGGTTTATATTCAGGGCCTGATTTACCCCTGCCTCCTTTAGCAAGCAGTCTATTGTCAGTTCCTATAGACTGACTTCTTTCAAAGCTATTTACTTTACAAGGCTTAGAAGAGTTTGCTCTGACCTGGTTTTTGCAGCGTCTGCCTCTGGGGAACTCCCCTGACTCCAAGTCAGTATTCCAGGCTTCTGAATCCAGTTCTGGGTCACCTCCAAGGTTTTCTCTCTCATGGAGCTGAGGTCTGCCTGTGTCTCTTCCTGGACCACTTGCAGGAACTCTCCCTTCCCTGGTTCTCTCCTTAGTTCCTCTGGGCTCAGCCTTTCTGCTTGCACTGCTCTGTAACCAGTTCCTCTTCTCCAGGCCTTGCTCCTCGAAGGCTTGCTGCTCCAGTGCTTGCTCCTCGAGCCCCCCCTTCTCTCTACTAACTGCTGCTTCCTGATTATGAGTGCAGAGTGGCCCAATCCGGTCTGACTCCTCCCACCTCCCTGATTGGCTATGTCTCTGGGTTAGCCTAGAGCTAGGGTGTGGTTCTTTCCCTGCTCTTCTCTGCAGAGAATGTTTGTGAGCAGGAAACTTAACCCCTTCCTGTCCTGCCTCTCCAAGCATCTGAGGTGACAGAAAGTGATTTAAACCCATTTTCTCCTGTTTCTGGGGCTCTGCCTTGTCACATAACCCCCCATTTAAGATATTCCGGGCTGGTTGAATAAATGCAGAACAGCACGGAATCTTACTCTGGTGATCAGGACTAGCAGTTGTATCCTTTCTTATAGCTAACTGAGGTAAAGCTGTACGCTCATGCCATAACCTCAAAACATTCACGGGGAAATTATAGTGTTTCCCTCCTCTAGTTTCCACAGTATAAGTGGCTGGTCCTACCTGTTGGACAACCCGGCAGGGTCCTTTCCAGGTAGTTTTAAATTTCGGGTGATGACCCGGTACCATTACTACGACCTTTTCGCCGACCTCTAATTGTTGAGGTTGAGTGGGATGGTCATAATATTTCCTTTGCCTAACTTGGCTGGCTGCCATATTGTCTTCCGCTATCTGAGACATGTGTTGTAACTCGCCCCTAGATTCCCTTGGAAACTGGGGTTCTACGCATTCACTGGAGGGAGCCGGCAAAACCCTATGTGTGGGCTCTAAGCCTAGCCTCCATCCTTCCTCGCTATCCTTAGCTACTAATAGCTTCCCTCTTTTTGCAGGCTTAGGGCCTTTGGCCCTACACTCCTCTAGCTGGGGTCCCAGATCCATCTCTGTTTTCTCTTCCCCTTTGGGGTCTGTCAAGCCTAACAACACGGCTCGGCCAGTAGACCCAAACCCACGTGAGCCTCTCACGGTGGTGTTCAATTCTGTGACCTCTTCTACTGAGGGAAAACCCACCCTTTCCATGATAAGCTGGGCTATCCTATCTCCTACTGTCACCTTGAACTCCTTCTGTGAAAAATTGAGAAGTAAAACCTTAATCACACCCCTAAAATCTGGGTCTACAACCCCTGCACCTACATCAACACTGTCCTTCACAGCTAAGCCTGACCGTGGGGCGATTCGCCCATAACAACCTGGCGGAATTTCCAGCTGTATACCGGTCTCTATTAAGGCTCTACCCTGTCGAGGGACTATAGTGTCCTCTGCACTATAGAGGTCGAAACCTGCAGCATTCTCTGTGGCTCTTTTAGGAATCCTTGCATTAGGGGTGACCCTACAACATTTCAAGACAAATGTGTTTTTCTTATTGGGAGGGTCTTGAACAGAGATTCTCCCTAGCTGTCTTCTCTTGAGGTTTCGCAAATAATGGGGCTGGAATCATCCCTAGCCTGGGTTGGCTTCTCTGAGGGGTGGTTACTAGTTTTTCCCCATGCTCCTTCCTCTCAGGGTCCTTTTCTACCCTAGGGTGTTCAGGGTGTTTGGCCTCTGCAGTAGCCGCTAAACCTTTAGCTAGGCCCTTTCGAAATTGCGGCCAATCCCTGCCTAATACAATAGGATGGGGCAACCTTGGTACCACCGCTACTGGGATGTCCTTACTTAAACCCATTCCCTTTACTGTTACTATGCGCCTTGGGTGTGCTGTGGCAGCCCCATGCACGCATTGAATCTTAATTTTATCCTCAGGGTGCTCTTTATCACTCCCACTCTGAGGTCCTATCTCCTTCCATAGGCTTTCCGAGACCATAGACTGGTCTGTGCCTGAATCTAACAAGGCCTTCAACCGGGATATTATTTACTGTGACCATCAGCAAGAATCCCTCCCCAACCTCCTTGGACTGGGTGGTGATTAGTGCTAGCCTAGTGCTACAATTCCTCCTGAGGTGTCCCTTTTGACCACAGGCAAAACACTTTCGCTCATTCATACCAGGGCTAAACAAAGGCCTAGATGAAGATTCACCCATCTGTACTCCTCCCTTCATTCCTTGTTCCCTCAAGACTGTACTTTCTGGAACACCTTTCCTCCTCTGACCTAAGGCCTGCGCCTCTAGGAACCGGTCAGCAAGGGCAACGGCTTCCTTAGTATTGTGGCAATCTTGGAGGATTAGGAAGGACTGTACTTCCCGGGGTAGTGCTTCCAAGAATTGTTCAAGTATAATATCATCTATTACTGTGTCTATGCTCTTACCTTGTGGAGATAGCCATTTGTATGCCAAAGCCTTTATCCTATGGCATAAGGCCTGTGGTGTCTCGCCTGGGGTTAACCTGCACCCTCTTAAAAGTCGGCGATACACCACGGGTGTTAGGCCTAATCTGTCTCGTATTGCTTCAACGACAGCTCCATAATCGTTGGCTAGAGCACTGGGCATTTCCTTGTAGGCCGTGAGAGCCTCTCCCGTGAGGGATGGAGCCAATCGGATAACCCAGTGTTCTTTGGGCCATCCGCTCATGGTTGCTATGCGCTCAAACACTTCGAGGTGGTCATCAATATTAGCGTCCTTAGACCACTGGCCTAATGATAACATTCCCTGTCCAAGCATTCCAAGTCCTGTGGCAGTTCCTAGCGAACTGGTCACATTTTGTAGAGTCTCCGACATCCGCTTCTGCTCTTTCATCCAGGATCCTAGCATGTCCAACACCGGCTGCTGCTGGGCACGTATCATCGCTGCCATCCTCTCTTGGGTCTGCACCGATCTTGCCTCCTGCTCCAGGAATCTCTCCGCAACCCAACTCATCAAAGTTGTGGGATCCATTTCGATGTACCTGTAGGGAATAGAAAAAGAAACACCAAGTGCGGCACCACCACAAAAGCACCTTCCTTTGCTCCCAGTTTAGCTCTGCCAGATTACCACCCCCTTGTAGCAGTGTCCTAAGATGACCCTCTTAGCTATGGGTTACCTGCTACAAGTGGAGTATCTCGCTTGTCAGCAGTATGGTAGCCTTAATAACAGGAACTCTGGTCCACCTCAGCTGAAACTTGTAATCTGCAGCACTGGTAAGCTCTTCAGGTATCTTGGTGAAAAAACTCCTTTTTTTTTTTTTTTCAAAGTGTCCACTCTTCAGAACTTTACTGGTATCTGTAGTTTATCACTTCTTCTGTGCAAGGCAGCATTTTTTTTTATAATCCTGCCAACTACGCCAAAACTCCACCCCCTCCTATGTGACAACGCACCGCCTAGCCTGTGGCGTAAGCAGGCCAAGGGGATGTGAGCCACACAGTGGGGTGAGTTTAAAAGAGTCCTTGTTAGTGCTGAAGCCTTCCTACTGTAGTTGTGGAGTGAGTGACGACAGCCAAGGTTGGGTTTCCAAAGTAAGTATTGCTTTATTCATGCATAAGGTATTTGCACAAAGTATAGCAAAGGACACCGTACAGGACTTACTCCCCCGCCACAGAAGTATAATGGTAACCTTCTGTACCAAATAAAAGTTCAAGTGTTTATATAGCTTCTCCTGATACTTCTCAGGGACACATAAAATATTTACAAACTCTCATCCTTCTTCCAGCTTCATTACTACAACAGGGCTTCAATCTTCTAGTACTGCTTTCTCAGTATCTACTGGTAATAAAGAATCTTTCTCCTGTTGTACTTCTTTCTAGTGTCAAACAGCTTCCCATAGAAATGGCAATCTCCACAACTCTGGCTTATTAATGACTGCCTTCTTGTGTAGGAGCAGTTTCTCTATATTGACTTCTATTCACAGCTGTACCACATGAAGCTTTGATTCATTCCATTCACTAGAACGCTGCTGTCTCTCATGCAAGTTCTAGAACATTGGCTTAAGGCTTCTCAGCACTCAATCATCAATTAGGAATACTTATAGTTCTTTACTCTATCATACAAATCCTTATGTAGCTGCTTTGTAAGATCCCTCAGCTCTGCCTGGTCTTCAAAGGCTTCTCTTAGCTCTCTGCACGGTTGCTGCCAATTAGCTTCTTGCTGGCAAGCAGGTGTGTGCTCTTCTGAACTAGAGCTTAGCTCATGCTGTCTATCGCAGGGAAATGTTTGCAGCTTTCTAACAGGGACTTTTCTATAGCCCCTCTTCCCTCTATTAACTTCAGGTTTATATTCAGGGCCTGATTTACCCCTGCCTCCTTTAGCAAGCAGTCTATTGTCAGTTCCTATAGACTGACTTCTTTCAAAGCTATTTACTTTACAAGGCTTAGAAGAGTTTGCTCTGACCTGGTTTTTGCAGTGTCTGCCTCTGGGGAACTCCCCTGACTCCAAGTCAGTATTCCAGGCTTCTGAATCCAGTTCTGGGTCACCTCCAAAGTTTTCTCTCTCATGGAGCTGAGGTCTGCCTGTGTCTCTTCCTGGACCACTTGCAGGAACTCTCCCTTCCCTGGTTCTCTCCTTAGTTCCTCTGGGCTCAGCCTTTCTGCTTGCACTGCTCTGTAACCAGTTCCTCTTCTCCAGGCCTTGCTCCTCGAGGGCTTGCTGCTCCAGTGCTTGCTCCTCGAGCCCCCCCTTCTCTCTACTAACTGCTGCTTCCTGATTATGAGTGCAGAGTGGCCCAATCCGGTCTGACTCCTCCCACCTCCCTGATTGGCTATGTCTCTGGGTTAGCCTAGAGCTAGGGTGTGGTTCTTTCCCTGCTCTTCTCTGCAGAGAATGTTTGTGAGCAGGAAACTTAACCCCTTCCTGTCCTGCCTCTCCAAGCATCTGAGGTGACAGAAAGTGATTTAAACCCATTTTCTCCTGTTTCTGGGGCTCTGCCTTGTCACAGATATCAAAATATGCTTTGAACAGTAAATTAAACCAAAAATAGAATTTTTTTGTCGGATCGTCTGTCTTGAGGATGCAACAACATACTCTAGTGACAGACCCTCCTTTTATTCAACTTTTATTTAAAAGGTCAGTTCGACCTAGATATGCTGGAGGCTATAAATAGCCCAAAAGGACAAGCCCCTGCATAGACTAAATGCTGATTTGCATAAAATAAGAAACATTTGTTACCAGAAGCAAATCTGTGTTAAAGAATTGTTTAAACATAAAGACACTTAGCTGAGCTCAACAATGTCCATTGAACTAGAGTTGCCAATGAAATTCCTGAGTCTTCCCATCGGCATTTCATTGGCAACTCTAGTTCAATGGACATTGTTGAGCTCAGCTAAGTGTCTTTATGTTTAAACAATTCTTTAACACACATTTGCTTCTGGTAACAAATGTTTCTTATTTTATGCAAATCAGCATTTAGTCTATGCAGGGGCTTGTCCTTTTGGGCTATTTATAGCCTCCAGCATATCTAGGTCGAACTGACCTTTTAAATAAAAGTTGAATAAAAGGAGGGTCTGTCACTAGAGTATGTTGTTGCATCCTCAAGACAGACGATCCGACAAAAAAATTCTATTTTTGGTTTAATTTACTGTTCAAAGCATATTTTGATATCACAACATGGGAAATAATAAGTGATCATGTATATTGCATGAGGCATTACAGATGTTTGAATTTCTGCATTTCTCCTGCTGCAGAAATCATCTAAAACAATGTGTGAAGTATTTTCAGGACTTGAAGGATATCTAAATGACGGTGATGACATCCTGATATATGATAACACAGCCGAAGAACATGACAGCTACCTTAAAGCCATTTTTCAGCAATTCCAAAACACGGTCTCATGTAAAATTCACAAATGTATACGTGTAAATGTCCTATACTGGGGTTCTTTGCGTATGTCACCTTCTCCTAAGGTGTGAACAGTTATAATGCGTCTCTGACTATTATAGGAAAAATGGATGTCTGGAATGCCTTCCTAATAGTGATGGTAGGAGCGAAAACAATAACAGAATTCAACAAGACATACTGTAGGACAAACCCAGAGGATGGAATCAAAACAAACTTAAATAACTGTTATACTTCGAGTAAATACAGGGGAGTAACTTGCACAGACTGGTGGGTACAACCCCTAAACAAAGGTTTTGAGGTGAGGTAATCTGCACAGACCAGCGAGTACAACCCTAAACGAAGGCAAAGAGGGGATAACCTGCATGGAGTGGCAAGCACCACTCCTTGCTGGGCAGACTAGATGGCATACTGGACTTTATCTGCCATCATTTACTGTGTTACTATGTTAATAACTACATTGCTCCACCCAATCCCTCTGTAACTGCAGGTGTTCTTTATCACTTAAATGGTTTTCTTGCCAGAAGGCCACATCAACTTGCAGGTGCTTGAACGTGTCAAGGAGGACTTTTTTTATTTAATTGGGGAATGCACCCTCATCACATTGAGAGAAGCTGTTTTAACTTGCATCATCTGTGCTGCCTGTATGCCCTAGTACACATATAGCATGGTTATTTATCCATAACAGCGGTTCTTAATAGCTATTATGGAGACTTTAACTCTGTGATGATAGGGGTGATCCTTTCGGAGATGGGGGTGACCCTCCATTTGATATGGAAAAGTAATCCAGTCAGCGTCCTTTTCGAAGCTAGAAGACCTGGTTTATTTGGATTAAATGTAACAAAAAGCTGGGAGGTCTTACGACATTCCTGCATGACATGAAGATAATAGAGTAAGACTCTGCAACAGTCAAAGAAATGAAGTTTCGGTGTCAGATGCAAGAGATTTGGGAAAAAACACAGGTAGAACTATTGACTGGTTCAAGAAGGCCAAAACCACCTTGGGTAAAAATTTTGGATGATTGCGGAGAAGAACTTTGAAACTAAGTATCTCCAGGAACAAGCAGGAATGTAGTCTTCACATATAGGTATCGTTGGTACCGACGGAGCCTGCGTGGGAACACTCCCCAGCATCCAATTAGAAAGCTTTTGGGAGCATCCCACAGTGCCTGCATGCTGCCTTCCCGCCTTTCCCAACTGCCTCTTTCCAGTTCTTCGTTTTCCGCGGAGCCAGCAGGTCGTTTTCCTGTCACCGCAGAAATTACCCATATTTTTCATTCTTTTTTGTGGTAGCGTCTGCCTTCATCGACGCTATACCGGTACCGCTGGTTCTTTCTTTCTTTCTTTAAAAAGCAAAACAAAAAACTTTGTAATCTTTTTTCTGGATTTTCCAGCCTTTCTTTCTCTCGGGTGCCACGCGCCATTTTGGGCACTAGGCCTAATTTTTCCTCAACATGGAAAAACCCGCTTTGGGTTTTAAAAAGTGCTCTAAGTGTGGCGGGACCATCTCTGTCACCGACACTCACGAGTGGTGCCTCAAATGTTTAGGTCCTGACCACTCCATCTCGGAGTGTGTTGCCTGTGGGATGATGTCAAAGAGGGGTCGGCAGAACCGAGCTGCTAAGCTTAGCACCCTTTTTCCCTCCGATGCAGCATCCATGGCATCGACGTCTTCCAGGGCTTCGTCTTCCTCCCATGGATCTCAGGTAACCAAACATAAATCTGGCCGGTCCTCAAAGGGTAGATCGCCTTCCAAGCATCAAGATGCCTCTGGCGTTCCCCTTGAGGGACTTGTACCGGCAAAATTGCCCTGGCGGGAGGCTTTGGCTTCCAAAGCACTATCGGGGCTCCAGGATGTTCTCGAGGCCTCAACCTCGGCAGAACTACTGGTGCCATGCTCTGGGGTACTGGCCGCTTCGTCCAGTACTGACACCCAGGCATCGGCAGTGTCAATTGACCAGAGATTCCTGGCTATTGAGCACAGTCTGGCGGCTCTCCTTGCGGCATCGGTGCCTTCGGGACTGCTTCAGATATCGGTACCAGTACCGGTACCGGGACTGCTTCAGATATCGGTACCGGTACTGACAGCATCGACATCGGCGAGTGTGTTACCAACACCGAGTCATGCTATTTCCTCCGGTATCGACAGGCCGGTACCGGACCCCTCCGGTACCGACTTCGATTGGTACCGGTATCGTCCTTTACAAGAGCACCCGGACAGAAGATATTTTGAATCCTCTAAGGACTCTGACAGCTCTGTCGATGCCGGAGTACTTCTCTCTGAGGAGCCTTCTTCTCCTAAATGTAGGATGTCCCCTCCAGAGGATATATCCTTTCAGGATTTCATCAGGGAGGTGACTAGAGGTCTTTCCATCACAGTGGCTCTTGAAACAAAGCCCAGAGCAAAGGAGTTGGAGATTTTACAATATCCTAAAGCTCCCAAAGAAGCAGCTACTTTGCCTACTCATGAGATCTTGCATGATCTCATGTTAAGAATGTGGGAAACACCTCTTACCACCTCTCCTCATTCCCGTAGGCTGGATACCATGTATCGAGTGCCTCCTTGTCCTGGATTTCAGAAAACTCAGTTGCCACACCACTCCATAGTGGTGGAGTCAGCTATGAGAAGGATCAAGAGTGCGAAAAGACATGCATCTAATCCTCCAGGACGTGAATGTAGGACTCTTGATGCCTTTGGGCGTCGAACTTTCCAGGCCTCTATGCTTTCTGCCAGGATTAGTTCCTACATCTTATACATGGGAATGTTCCTTAAGGAGGTTACAGGAGATCTAGAGCTTATGAGCCATCTCCTTCCTGATAAGAGGCAGGATTATCTTACACTTGTCAAACATGCCCAGGATGTTTCCAAGTTTGTTAATCGGGCAGCTTTTGACTGCTTTGAGTGCATAAGCAGAACCTCTGCCATTGCTATAGATGCTCGTAGGATTGCCTGCCTCCAGGCATCTGACTTAGAACTCTGGGTACAGGACAAACTGGGGAATATCCCTTGCACAGGCGAAAATCTCTTTGGCAAAAATTGGCAAGAGAAAGCTAATGAGCTGGATGCTTATAACACCACTTTGGATAGACTATCCAAGGCTACAGCTGATCCTGCAAGGAGAAAATCCTACAAGAAACCATTCTTCTCTAAAAAGAGGTTTTACCCCTCCTATACCCAGCAGGTGCATTCTGCTGGTCAGTCTGCCCGAAAGGGACAGCAGCCCCCAAAGCAAAGGAAAACAAAGACTGCTAAGCCTCAACCAGCCTAGCAGACTCAGCCTCCACAGGGGCTTTGACTCCCATCTAGAGAACTTGGCCTTCCTAGCCCTGAACGGGCCAGAGCCTTCCACCATCCCAGGAAGGTTGTGTCATTTTACCCCCAGATGGGGGCAGATAACAGCAGAAGAATGGACTCTTTCCTTTGCAAGAGAGGGGTACAAGCTTCATTTCTTCAACATACCCCCTCCTATAATGGTAAGACAGTTCAATTCTCAGACTTCACCCAACACTCAGTTGGGTCAAGAGGTCGGTTTACTTCTTGCCCAGGGGCAATAGAAGATGTACCCATTTCCCAACAGGGTACAGGGTTTTACTCCCCCTATTTCCTTATTCCAAAGAAAACAGACCCATTTTAGACCTCAGAGAATTGAACAAATTCCTGTTCAAAGATATACTTTCAGAGTTATCTGTGTAATATGTCCAACATTCAATATCCAATGTTCAATGTAAATAGTTAATGACATTGTTAACGCTACTGTTCATGCAAGAGTTGACTGTAATTAGTTACAAAAGCTGTTATTGTTCATACAAAAGTTGACTGTAAATAGTTACAAACGCTGTTCCATGTAAAACTTTGTTCAATTTTCGTTATCTGTAAACCGCCTTTGATCTCTGGAAGAGGCGGTATAGAAGAAAAGCATAAATAAAAAATAAATAAATAAATTCAAGATGATTTCTCTGGGAACTCTGCTGCCATACCTTCAGAGTCAGGATTGGCTTTGTTCTCTAGATCTCAAGGATGCGTACACTCATGTTCTCATCCATCCAACTCACTGAAGAATTCTTCGTTTTCTATTTCAAGGAAAGCACTACCAATACAGGGTGCTTCCTTTTGGCCTGGCATCAGCACCAAGGGTGTTTTACAAAATGCATGGCTGTGGTAGCAGCATTTCCTCGCACTCTAGGAATATTCGTCTTCCCCTACTTAGACGACTGGCTCATTCGAGCTCCATCAGAGTCAGAGGCCAGAATTTCTCTATCTTGCATAATGTATATCCTTCAGTATTTGGGCTTGGTCATAAACATCCCAAAATCCAGCCTAACTCCCACTCAGTTTCTAACGTTTATAGGAGCTCTGCTGGATACCAGAGAAGCAAGGGCCTATTCTCCACAGGCCCACTGCCTTCGCATGGTGCAGTTAGTCTCCCAGGCAGTGTTAAAGCCTCATCTCACTGCTCGGGAAATGTTACAACTACTAGGCCACATGGCATCTACCGTGCATGTGGTTCCCTATGCTCGCCTCCATATGAGAACAGCCCAATGGACTCTATCCACTCAGTGGACTCAGGCATCAGGCTGCCTATCAGACAAAATAGACAAGCCGCCTTATTTTGTCTTTACAGTGGTGGCAGTCAACCCAAAACCTGTTGGAGGGGTCCCCTTTCCAACAACCCCTACTCCAGGTCACTTTAACGACAGACGCCTCACAGGTGGGTTGGGGAGCTCATCTGCAAGATCTCTCTACCCAAGGCACATGGACTCAACAGGAGACCCACTTACATATCAATCTCCTAGAACTCAGAGCAATCTTCCTTGCTCTTCGAGTGTTCCACACCCAGCTGAGCTATAAGACAATCCTAGTTCAGACAGACAATCAAGTAGCTATGTTCTATCTGAACAAGCAGGGAGGAACAGGCTCTCTGTCGCTTTGCAATGAAGCTATGTGACTATGTGCCCTCACCAGAGAGCATCAGATTCATCTCCTTGCGATGTATCTTCCACGCATTCAAAACTCTTGGGCAGACAGACTCAGTCGAGTTCTGCTCCCACACGAATGGTCTCTCCATGCAGACCAGGTAGCAAAAATTTTTCAAATTTGGGGAACTCCGGACATAGACCTCTTTGCAAGTCTGTTGAATGCCAAACATCCCCGGTTCTGTTCCAGAATTCCCGCTCAGGGTTCTCAGGCCAGGGATGCTTTCCTCCTCCATTGGGGTCAGGACTTCTTATATGCCTTTCCACCCATTCCCCTAATTCCCAAAACCCTATTCAAGCTTCAGAGAGACAAAGGCCATATGATTCTCATAGCTCCACATTGGCCACGGCAGGTGTGGTACCCTCTGCTCCTACATCTCTCTCAAGCTCCACCTCTGGAGTTAGGATCTGCTCCAGATCTCCTGTCTCAGGAGGGGGCGGGATGTTGTGGCATCCCAATCCCCAATCTCTGCATCTCAGGGCCTGGTTGCTGAGAGTCTAGACCTTCATGGTCTTAACCTTTCTCAACAAGTAAAGGATGTCCTTTGTGCTTCCAGGAAACCTTCCACAAGACACTCTTATGCTTTCAATTGGAAAAGGTTTTCCATATGGTGTTCACAAAAGGGTCTTCACCCCCTTGCGATACCTCTGGAATCATTACTGGAGTATCTCCTTCATTTATCTAATGCAGGACTTAAGACTAACTCAGTAAGAGTCCATTTAAGTGCTATTTCAACTTCTTTAAAGCCTTTAAATGGATAGCCTATTTCCTCTCATCCTCTCATAGCGAGATTTATGAGGGGCCTTCTTCTAACTAAGCCTCCCATTAGGCCACCTCCAGTGGCATGGGACCTGAATCTGGTTCTTGGGCAGCTCATGAAGCCGCCTTTTGAACCTTTAGCTACTACCTCATTGAAATTCCTTTCCTGGAAAGTTAACTTTCTCATTGCAATCACATCAGCACGTCGCATCAGTGAATTGCAAGCATTAGTTGCTGATCCTCCTTACACGCGGTTCCATCATGATAAGGTAGTCCTTAGGACTCATCCACATTTTATGCCAAAGGTGATCTCCCCTTTCCATTTAAACCAGGCGGTTTACTTGCCTGTGTTTTTTTCCAAGGCCTCATGCTTCAAATGCAGAAAGGAATCTTCATACTTTGGACTGTAAAAGAGCACTTTTACTTGCAAAGGACACAGCAACATAGAAAGTCCTCCCAACTCTTTGTTGCTTTCGATTCTTCTCATTTGGGACTTCCAGTCTCCAAGAGAACATTGTCCAACTGGATTGCACAGTGTATTTCTTTTACCTATCAGAGTAAGAACCTTTCTCTGGAAGGCCATATCACAGCTCACAATGTGAGAGCTATGGTAGCCTCAATGGCTCATCTTCACTCTGTGTCTATTGACGACATCTGTCGAGCAGCTACTTGGGCCTCGGTTCATACCTTCACAGCCCATTACTGCTTAGACAAGGACTCCCGCCAGGATGCCTTGTTTGGTCAGGCTGTTCTACAACACCTGTTCCATACTTAATCAACTCCTACCCACCTTTCCCGGTAGGATGCCAGAGATCCATGGGGGGAAGTGGAGCCCTTTCACAGGGGCACACAACTTCTGGGGTCTCTCCCTGGCATCTGTAGCTAGGGAGTCCCCATATGTGAAGACTACATTCCTGCTTGTTCCTGGAGATAGCATAATTACTCATCTGTAACAGGTGATCTCTGGGAACAGCAGGAATTTATTCTTCACAATCCACCCACCTCCCCTAGAAGATGTATCTCTCTTTTCTTTTCTTTCCCTCTCTCTCTCTCTCTTTGTCTCAGCTTTAAAACTCAACTGGAGAGAGGCAGTTGGGAAAGGCGGGAAGGCAGCACGCAGGCGCTGTGGGATGCTCTCAAGAGCTTTCTAATTGGACGCTGGGGAGCGTTCCTGCGCAGGCTCCGTCGGTACCGACGATGCCCATATATGAAGACTAAATTCCTGCTGTTCCCGGAGATCACCTGTTACAGGTGAGTAACTATGCTATATGGTGGATAGTCACTAGTGCTTGGAGCTCACTGATGCGTCATGCTGATGTTATAGCAATAAGAAAAATTGTTTTCTATGGAAGGTGCTTTAGAGATGCTTGGGCTATTGGTTCAAATGGTGGTTTGACTAGTACCGAAAGGACATCATTTAGATCCCACACAAGTGTTGGTTGTCGCAGTGGTGGCATGAGATTAGCTAGGCCATGCATAAATTTTGTTACCCAGGGATGATGAGATAGAGGTTTGCCTTCAATCATATCATGCTAATTCAAAATTGCCACAAGGTGCATCCGTACCAAGAAGGATTTAAAAATACTGTCTGAGAGTGACATGAATGCTGTGCAGAAAACCCAAATGAACTGGAAAAGCCAAAATCAAAATGCTATACAAAAAGGCTACCAGTGAAAAAGGCCACTGAAAACAAACATGAGACAAAGGCTGAAGCAGAGTCCCTGAATGTTTTGGACTCAAAATGTGCCACGTTGCATTTGGGGCTTTCTTGGTGCTTTTCATGCTTTCAGATAAGTACTAGAATTTATTTTATCCTTTAAGAATTTAAAAATACATTTCAAAGTTTTTCAGTTTAATAAAAACGATTAAAATGGAGCGTGTGGTTGAGTGAGTTGAAGCACAAATTCTCTCCTCACTTTTTCAACGCTCTGACATTTCATGTTTGTTTTCAGCGGCCTTTTTTACTGGTAGCCTTTTTGTATAGCATTTTGAGAGTGACATGAGGCAGGTGAGTACTTCAGAAAGACAGCAGAAGAATGGATGGAGGCAACGATTCAAGCATCATTGAGACCATGTGAAACTTTCTTGGAGGCTAGAATCACCTGGTGAACGCTATCAGAAAATGGAAGTTGAAGAGCTAGCCTGCTTTCAACATCCACACTACCAGGAAAAGGCTGTGAAGATTTGGGTGCAGAAGATAGCCATTCTGTTGCATCTGAAGAAAAGGATGAGAGTCCATGGTAGTGGAGTGTTGACTAGTAACAGTAGGAGTAGAGGGAATCAAAGACCAGGGTTCAAATCCCACTGGTTCTCCTTGTGGCCTTAGGCAAGTCAGTTAACCCTGCACTGCCTCAGGTACATCCTTAGATTGTAAGCCCTCTGGGGATAGGAAAATGCCTACTGTACCTGATTATAACTCGCCTTGATTATCTACTGGAAAGGCATGAGCTAAACACTAATAGATAAATAAAAATAAAGAAATAAACCAACCAGACTGGTTCTGGGCCACTTGGTGGTGATGAATATCTTCTGTAGTACTCTGGGTAAGAGTGGGAAGAGAGGAAAAGCATACATTAATCCCTTGCACCAGGGAAGTACAAAGGCATTGTGGGGTAAACAATGTAGCGCTGGTCTGAGAGAACAGAACCGGGAACATTTGGTGTTGTCTGCAGAGGCAAAGAAGTCTATTGCTGGAATGCCCCATTTGTGAAAAATGTGCTGTGTCACCTGGAGGTGAAGAGACCATTCGTGGGGTTGTAACGGTCTGTTTAAAGAGTCTGCTAGTTGATTTTTGTCTCCTGGAAGATAAGTTACTTGAATTGTGAAGTTGAGAGTTGCTGCAAATATTCATATCTGCAGAGGCACAGGGTCCCTGACCATCCCTGTTTGTTTATATAAAACATCATGACTCAATTATCTACAAATTGAAGAACCACATTTTTCAAGCAGCTTGCCAAAGGTCTTGAGACTTGAGACTGTAAAGAACTGTTCATAGTTCCAACTGGTTGATGTGTTATTGAGGCCCTCTGGGGATCCAATGACCCTGGATACAGAGAGAACTGAAATGAGCTTCTCCACTCTATGGAGAAGCATTGGTAATTAGAACCTGCTGCACCAGAGGGGAACAGAAGAGATAGCCTGTTGACAGGTTTGGAGGTTAGGTCCACCAAAGAAAAGTGTCCTTTAGACAGTTGAGAATTGGAATCCTCTTGGAAAGAGGATAAACAGATTCCAAAGTTTCTTGAGGAGCCATTGAAGTGATCTCATTTTCCATCTGGCATTTGGGACCACTTGGATTGCTGCAACCATGTGACTTAGAAGGCAGAAAACTGACCTGTGAGATGCTGAGAGGGAATGTGCCAACAAGATTATGGTCTGCATTCTGGCTTGGGGTAGATAAGCTGTGGCAGTATGGCTATCCAGATCAGCTCCAATGAGTCACAGCTGCTGAGTTGGAATAAGATGTGATTTGCTCTCATTGATGAGGAAGCCAAAACTCCAGAAAAGGTGGATAGTGGCATTCTCTGGGACCAAGCAGGAAGTCAGTCCTCACATATGGGTGACGTCACTGACGGAGCCCACGCAGGAATGATCTCTAGCTTCCAAAGGAAGCTTTTGAGGGGTCCACCATGCATGTGTGCCTGTCTTCCCGATCGAAGGAGCCATCTTACCTCAGTCTTCTTTTGTCTGCGGAGCCCTTCATATGCCTTTTTTCTCTTGCTTTGGCTATTTTTTGGTTGTGTGCTTCATCACCATCTTCCTACCCGTCTCTGGAAATGTCTGTGCCTCAGTGCTGCATTTTTCTTGGGTTCTTTTTTAATTTCCTTTTTTGGTACATGGATTTTTTTTCTCTCGCATCCTCCCAGGTTGACTAGTACATTGGCATCTTCCAGACTATGTCGAATCCAGCCAGTGGCTTCTAGAAGTACACCCAGTGTGACTGGACCATTTCCATCACAGACCACCATTACAGGTGCCTTCAGTGCTTCGAGCCGCACCATGAGCCCTCAACCTACTCTCTCTGCCTTCAAATGATGCCCAAAGGGCTCTGGAATTCGGAAAAACAGCAGGAAGCAGTGTTCGGTTCTAAGCAGTCATCTACATCAGCCTGGTGTAGACATTGACATCAATGCCCTTGAAGGTCTCTGATGAGGCTTCAGCATCATGCAGGGATCGGGCCCTCTCTGAGCCGAGAGGTTGCAAAACATCGGGCCGGTGGCTGTCCTTCGACAAGGAATGCTCCCAGAAGGACTGGACTCCATCCCCATCGATGTCGAAGGGTGATGCAGAGTTCAGGGTGAAGACACATGGTCACTGGCAGCATAGCCCTCTGTGCGACTCCAAGGGCGAGAGCCAGGAGCTGCCTTCCAAGCTGCCCTGGTGGGTGGAGCTCCCTCCTTAGGCCCCAGACGGCCGGCGTGGGACACCTAAGGCTGTAACCATCAAGGAGTCTCTGCCAAGAGAACCAGAATTGGCCCCAAAGCCTGTAGTGTCGACTCTGATAGCATGGGACTCCCTCCTTGCAGAGCCGATGCAGGCCCTTGAGTGTAGTCTCGCTGTGTTCCTGGCCCAGCAGGCTGCCTGAGACTTGGTCACCTCGGGTTTCTCAGCACCATCCATGGCAGGAGCCTCACCATTGGAGGGGCAGCTCGTCTCTGGAGGTCTATGCTCTCCTTAAAGCTGACAGCAGTTCTGATGGCTATTCGAGGTCCTTCTCGGTGCATCGGGTTTCTCCCCCGAGTGCCTCAAATTTGGGCTGCTGGGGGCCAAGGACTCCTTCGATGCTGCCTGAGTGCAGTCAGCACTGGGACAACTCCCAGTGGCACTTAGAGTTCCTCTCGGACTCCGACTCTGACTGGGAGACCGAGGAGGGATCTCTGTAGACCATGCATCACCAGGACTACCCCTCCAATCCCTCATCCCCATATGAATGACGAACGTCCCCACCTGGAGGACATATCTTTCCATGAGGTCGTACGGGGCATGGATAAGGCAGAGGAGGAACCCAGAACAGAGGAATTGGAGATCCACCGATACCCTACTGCTCCTAAAGAGGCCATCATGGTGCCGGTCCATCCCATTCTAGAAAGACTACTCTTACGCATGTGGGAGACACCTCTCATGGTGCCCCCAGTCAGCCAGTGCCTCGATTCGATGCATCGAGTGTGCTCCACCATCTCTCACTAGTTAATCTAGAAACCCGTATAAAAAGGCCTGCTGACAATTGACCCAGAAGGACCTGCACACAACCACTCTTGCTATCCCTACAGACAACAGAAAATGCAATGCTTGAACCTCAAGTAGAGCCTTCTCCCTGTTTGCCCCGAGACTCTAGAACTCCCTACCAGATGGCATTCACGCACTAAAGGATCTCAAAGACTTCTGAAAGAAAACAAAAACTCATCTGTTCCTCGAGTATTTCTCTATGGCTCCAGACTAACCATGCCTACCAAATGCCTCGTCCACTTTTCCTTGGCTCATGACTAACTATGTCTTCCAAGTAACCTTTCAGCAACTACACCATCTCCTTTCCCCTGCCCCCTTCCAAACCTGCCCCCTCCCCTCTAACTCTGCCCTCGCTTATACCCTACTCCCTCCCCATACTCTAGTTTCATCTCCCCTCCCCCAGCCTACTCACCAGCCTCTCCATACCCCTTCTCTCCTTCCTTCCCCAGCCTATTTACCTGCAAAGCCCCAAGTATGCTGCAAATCCCATGTATATATTGTTGCACATACTAATGTTTATAGTTAATCTATGGTTCATGTTGACATGATGGTTCAATGATTGTCTTTTTGGATTCTATGTATGATCTGTTCACCTTGTTCGATGTTATCTAGTGTGACGTAGAAACCCACACAGAACCTATGCAAATGGATAGAAAGGAGAAATTTACCTTTGAAACTGTTAGGCAGCCAGCATATACAGCTCATGAGAAACAGGGAAAGAGAGGAGCAGAGCTGACACACCCAAGCTCTGACGTAGCAGCAAGCTTAGAGCTTGATTACACTCACCTGGGCAAGAAAGCCGGGCCAGCCTGCAGGGAACAGGGAGATAAAAGCTGGAGGGTAGCTCCAGCAAAGGAGTGCTGTGATTCCCCAGAGAGAAGGGAGTGCTGTGATTCCCCAGAGGGAAGGAAGTGCCGTGATTCCCCAGAGAGAAGCAGTGGGCGTGTCAGAGAAGCAGGAAGCAGCAGAGGAGAAGCTTCAGAGAAACGTGGCTGGAGAAGCACACAGACTACAGGCAGCTGGAGGTCTTGTGAGGAACCAAGTTGCAGCTCAGAGAGAGAAGCCAGGGCAGCAGAAGGAAAGAAGGCACACCATGTGGCTAGGAACTTACCTGGACCAAGAGAGCAGGGAGTCTCCCAGACCTCACTGCCAGAGGAGAGGCTTCAGCATTCATACAAGTGGGAGCCTAGCACTATAATAAGGAAAGCCAGAAGTTCTGTTCGAACAGAGGGCCAGGGCACTGCTCAACACAAGAAGTGTCAGCAGAAAGTTATAAAGGAGTTCCTGATTACTGGAGGGAACAAAAGGAGAGCCGGGGAAGAAACACTACAGCTACAGGTACCTTTAAACCTCACTATATGGAACTGTGTTCTTGTGAGATACCTGAGTTCTCAGCGAGGGGTTTTTCCAGAGACAGCAGTAAAGGTCTGAAGCCAAACCCCACACACACTGAATGTGAAGATATGCAATGGGAGTGTAGCACTAGTGAACCCGAATATGCTCCTATGGATTGTACGCTATGCCTTGCAGACAACATTGAGTCTTTATGCTAAGTTTTGTATATAGCAAAGGAAAAGAAGATATTTTTCTTTCAGAAGAAGTTGTTTGTTTTCCATGTTTTGTTTTGCACTTGAAAATCCTTTGGGAAGGGGAATAAATTCCTTGTTATGTTTTGCCTTGAACACTCGACTTACGACTATTATTTGCTAACAGAAGATATCAGGGTAACCCCAACCTTCGCACCCTAGGCGAAGGCCTGGCACCCGTTTACAGTAGTTACTGTTCGATGCAAACTGCTTTGATGTGTTGAAAGGTAGTATATAAAACCAGTTAAATAAATAAATAAGAGCCCCGGCTTCGAGAAGGCACAACTACCTCACAACTCCATGGTCATAGAATCAGCCATGTATTGCATAAAGAGCTCCAAGAAGCACTCCTCGGTGTCCCTGGGCCAGGAGGCATGGACCATTGATGGCTTCAGTAGAAAGTGCTACCAGAGCTCGATGCTGGTGGCCCGGATCCAGGCATGCCAATTATATATGGGGATGTACCTTCATGACCTGTCGGGGGACCTTGCCGAGTTCTCCACTGTTCTATCGGGAAAGCCCTTGAGCACTTCCAGAGCCTTGTTGCCAAGACCAAGGGATGCTCCAAGTTCATCATAAGTGCAGCCTATGACGGGTTTGAGTCCACGGGTAAGGTAGATGCGGTGGGCATCTGTGCCTGCCACCAGGCGTGGCCACGGTCCTCGGACTTGGAACAAGGGGCTCAAGACAAGTTGGCCAATGTCCCATGCCAGGGAGAAATCTTCTCTTTGGCAAACCCATGGAAGAAAAGGCCAGGGAGTTGGAGCATGAGCAACTCATCATGAACAGGCTCTCCTGGAAGATTTCTGACCCTTCCAGACATAAGTCCTCGGGGAAGAAGCTCTTCTTCCCCAAAAAGAAGAAAACTTATGGTGCCTACACCCCATACCATTTTTAGCAGGCACCCCAACAGGGCCAACAGTAAAAGGGTAAGGACCAATGGTAACAGCAACAGCCGAAACCCAAGAAGGCCCAACCATTGCCACAGCAGCAGTCTGGTGGGATATTTTTGACTCCTACCCCTGGAACATAGCCCTTCTTCTCATTCTGGACTCTATTCCATTGCAGGTCGGGGGGAAGACTGACCTACTTTGCCCCCAGGTGGCCCAACATCACGGATGACTCCTGGGCACTACAGGGTCAGCTCCTTCAATAAGGAGTACAGGCCCGCTTAGCTGACCAGGCCATGGAATTGGTTCCTCCTTCTCAGGAGATACAGGGGTTCTACTCCTGTTACTTCCTAGTTCCCAAGAAAATAGGCATGTTCTGGCCCATTCTAGATCTTCAGAACTTCAACCAGTTCTAGTGAAGGAAAAATTCAAGATGGTATCCCCGGGAACATTGTTACCCTATCTTCAACAGGAAGATTGGCTGTGCTCCTTGGATCTCAAAGATGCTTACACACACATCCTCATTCACCCACTGCATTTGCAGTATCTCCGCTTCATGCTCAGTGGACATCTTTATTAGTACAGGGTGCTACCCTTGCCTCTGCCCCAAGGGTCTTCACAAAATGCCTGGCAGTTGTCGCTGCCTTTCTCCAGATCCAGGGAATCTTTGTCTACCCCTATCTGGATGATTGGCTCATCAGGAGCGGGACGCCACACAAGGTGTGGCAGTCTGCGCATCGTGCAATTCAGGTGCTAGAGCATCTGGGCTTTGTCATTGACTATCCCAGATCTCACGTGCAACCCTCTCAAAGCCTCGAGTTCATTGGGGTTCTCCTCAATACTACTCGGGCATGAGCCTTCCTCCAGTCTGACTGGATCCAATGCCTAATTGCCCTTCCACAGGATATCCAGTGTTGCCTATATGTAACAGCTCGACAGATGCTCTGCCTTCTGAGTCACATGACCTCTATAGTTCAGGTCACTTCCTCAGCACAGCTTCAAATGCAGCAGGCACAGCAGATGCAGTGGATGCTTTGCACACAGTGGGGCCAGCGCCACTCCAACACAGTTATTATTACTCTGACACTGAAAGAGTCTGTTTCCTGGTGGAAACAGCCCATCAACCTACTTGAGGGACTACCCTTCCAGGCCCCGCTGCATCAAATGGTGCTAGAGACGGATGCTTCCAAACTGGGCTGGGGAGTTCATCTAGATGGCCTGTGCAGGAAGGGCCTGTGGAGGGCTCAAGAGAGCCTCCATCAAATCAATTTCCTGCAACTCTGAGCCGTGACCAATCCCTTCGCGTATTTCGACAACACTACTCTAGCCAGTTAGTCCGGTTACAAATGGACAACCAGATGGTCAATTTTTTTATATTAGCAAACAGGGTGGCACTTGTACCTCCTCTGTTGGGAGCCCTGGAAGTGTGCCTGTGCATACAGTCTGCTCCTGAGGGCCGTGCACCTGCCAGGAGAGCTCATTGTTTTGGCAGATTGACTCAGCAGAGTTCTTCAACCACGAGTGGACCCTCAACAAGCAGTGGCCCAGCACATCTTCTAGATGTAGGGCACACCATCCATAGATCTCTTCACCACTTCTCAACAACGAGCTGCTCCAGTTATGCTCCAGAGTATCATGCAACAATCGGATAGCCTCCGATGCTTTTCTCCTGAATTGGGGCAAATGTCTCCTTTATATCTACCAACCAACTCCTCTGTTGACCAAGACACTTTTCAAGCTTCAGGAGGATGGTGCCACTATGATCCTCGTAGTGCTGCACTGGCCCAAGCAGCCCTGGTTTCCCCTGTTACTTTGCGTGTCCCAGAGGCAGCATCTCCGACTCAACTGTGCGCGGACCGTGGTCTTTCAGGATGGGAGATCTCTACTAGACATGCCTATGCTTTCAAGTGGCGCAGATTCTCCATCTGGTCTGTGGACAAAGCTCTGGATCCTTTCTCCTGCCCAGTGGACATGGTGCTCACTTACCTGCTCCACTTCATCAGTTCTGATCTTACGTCCAACTTGGTGAGAGTGCACCTGAGTGCACTGGCTGCTTACTATCACACCGTGGCTGATTTGCCTTTTTCTCTTTGCTCACTTGTACAGCGCTTCATGAGAGGCCTCTTGTTCTCCCTTCCCCGCTTTGCCCACTGCCGGTAGCATGGGATCTTAATGTGGTTTTGGGCAGCTGCTCGCTTGTTCCCCCATCAAACAGCTGATTTATTTATTTGGTTTTATGCCGCACTATTCAAGATCAGCATGGTCTACAAAATAACATCATACATTTAACATAATACACGGAACAATTTACATTGAACAGGTGAACAAGATATAAAACAATTAACTTATTTATATTGATAGATCAATAGATCATTCATAGTAGCTTATAACAATGGGGAACTATTTACAATCTGACAGGATCTTGAGTATAATGTTGATGGATAAACTTTAAGTTACATGGTCGAAGGCAAGGTGGAATAGGTGTGTTTTTAATTGCTTTGCAAAAGGTGGCCAAATCTGATATGAGACGAATAGGAGCAGATAGGGAGTTCCATAGTAGAGGGGCGAAGAGGGAAAAGGCTCTGTTCCTGGCGAATTGGGAGCTTTTTCTGTCTATGGATGGATTGGTAAGAGTGTTTACCATATTTGTTCTTCTCGCTCTGTTGTCAGGAGTCCACTGTAGGAGATATTCCAATGAGGGTGCTGATAGGTGGTGAAGAATTTTGAATATTATCAGGAGGGTTTTGTACTTGAGTCGACTGCTTATTGGGAGCCAGTGAAGTTGGATTAGGAGAGGAGTAACATGTTCAAATCTGGATGCTCCGTAGATGGTTTGTGCCGCTGTATTCAATGTTAATTGCAAAGGATGGATAGAGTATCCAGGAAGCCCTTGCAGGATGATATTTGCGTAGTCAAAGAGCGGAGTGATCAGAGCTTGGAAGACAGTGCGGAAGTCATTAGGCTCCAGTAAGGGTCAGAGATGATGGAGGGAATGTATTTTATGATAGATGGACCTTGTGATATTGCTTATATGGGCCTCCATGTTTAGGGACTGGTCAAGTGTGACATCCAGATATTTAACTTCATGGGTAGACTTCAGTTCAGAATTCTTAACCTGCAGAGTTGTTGGGGGTATGAATGTTAAGACTTTTACAACAAAATGGACTTCTGTCTTTTTTTAATTCACTTTTAGGTTGTCCATAGCTAGTCAGTCGGAGATGGCATTGAAACCGCTTGCCTCCTGTCTGCATAAATTCGTTACCTGGAAGGTCATCTTTTTTGTAGCACTCACCTCTGTGTTCAGAGTCAATGAGCTGCAAGTGCTAGTGGCACACCAGCCATATATTAGGTTCTATGGGCCTGATTTTCAGCTGCCCAACATTTGGAAGGGCTATGCACTGATGAGGCACACAGCCCTCCCTGCTGACCTCTAAACTGGATATTCAATGCCACAGCGATAGCATTGAATATCTGGTGATTACTGCAGCAACAGCATTGAATATCTGATGATTGCCGCAGGGACAGGAAGCTGCTGAGGCTAACCGGGCAGCAGCAATATTGACTGCTGCCTGGTTAGCGATTGGTGCCTTAAAGATAGGCAAGGTTTTTTCTCTCCTATATTTAAGATGCCGATCGCTAACCAGGCAGCATGCAATATTGCTGCTGCTCGGTTAGTGCCATTCCCTGCCTCTGCTCTACCCCGGAACACCTCCAAACGCCCCGATGCTAACCAGATAGCATCAGGGTGCGTAGGGGATATAGATGGGGGTATTCAATAGCATTAACCGTGTATGTGCTATTGAATATCCTGATCTAAGGCATTTACATGGTTTACTAGGCTGTAAACTGTATAAATGCCCTTTGAATATCAGGCCCTATAAAAATAGGGTAGTTCTCCACACTCACCCTGAGTTCCTACATATGGTAGTTTCCGCTTTCCGTCTCAACCAATCGGTGGTTCCTCCCATTTTTTTCTCCAAGCCTCACACTAATAGGGCAGAGGCCTCTTTCCACACTTTAGATTGTAAGAGAGCAATGGCTTTCTACCTAGAATGCACAAAAGTCCACTTCCGTTCCTCCTAGATCTTTGTCTCATTTGACCCCCCAATAGACTGGGCGTGACAGTCTCCCAACACACCCTTTCCATTTGGGTGGCAAACTGCATCTCCTTAGCCTGTGCCCAAGCTGGGCTCAGTTTGGAATGTTATGTCATGGCGCATAACGTCCAAGCTATGGCGGCTTCCGTGGCTCACCTGCACTCTGTCTCCATGGTGGAGATCTGTTGGGCTGCTATCTGGTCTTCCATCCACAACTTCACAGCCCATTACTGTCTGGATGGAGATTCCCGGCATGACAGCAACTTTAGCCAGGCCGTACTCCGGCACCTCTTTGGAACTTGAGCAGCTCCTTCCCACTGGCCCTTCTGTCCATCCAGACTACCAAAGAGTCGATCTGATGTTGATGCCCTGCTGGACGATGATTCTTGAACCTTTCAGCAATTCCTTATACTGTTTTTTTGGTTCATTTTTCTGGTTACCCTGTTGGGCTTTTTACAGGGTTTTTTGGAACCCTGTAGCTTGGGAGTCCCATATGTGAGGACTTGACTTCCTGCTTCATCCCGGAGAAAGTGTAGTTACTCACCTGTTGCAGGTGTTCTCCAGGACCAAGCAGGAAGTCAGTCCTCACATATCGGTGACATCGACGCCGATGGAGCCCCCGTGCGGAGCATTTCCCCAGCTTTCTAAGAAAGCCTTTGGGAATACTGCACACATGCGCGGTCCCCTTCCCGCCTAAAGGTGCCATCTTGCTCAGTCTTTCTTTTTCCGTGGAGCCCATCGGACATCTGTCCGTGTCACCTGGAAAAGTTTTCATTTTTTTCTTGCAATTACTTCGTTCTTTTTCTCCGGTTCGACGCCGGTTCCCCTTCCCGCCGGGTTTGGTACACCGGTATCGAGCCCATCTTCTATTTTTCGGTTTTTGCCCTTCGTGGCTGGCGTTCGCACCCTTTTTTTGCCTTTTCCCTGGAAAGCCGGTCCTCTGACCTCGCGGGGGCCCTTTTTTCCCCAATGGCTTCCAGTGGTTTCAAAAAGTGTGATCGGTGCAAGAAACTGATGTCTCTCACCGACACACACGACTGCTGCCTTCGGTGCCTTGGCCCAGATCATGATCCTAAGATCTGTGGCCCATGTGGCAAAATGTCCACCAAGGCACTTCGAAGCCATCAGAAAGAGAGGATTTTCTTGGACTCTGCCTCCGGCCGGGCCCGGACCTCGTCTGAGGCCTCGACGTCTCGGGATTCTGATCCCGAGCATCGCCGGGGTTCCTCGGACAGGAGGTCCCCCGATCGGGAACGTAAGAGGAAGAAACGGCTCATGAGGGTGGCGTCGGAAGAGGTCCCTGGTTCCTCGAGAGTCAGGTCTAAGACCCCCGACCGCCGCCCCAGGAGAAGCCGTCTAAAATGCCTCGCGTGGAGCCGGAGCCCATCGGACACGTAAGTCCTCATGGACTCTCCTCCGAGGGAACCGATGTCGGGCCCGGCGCCGCCGGGGCCCGAGTCGGTGGCTGCTGAGTCTCCTGAGCTTGGACTCAGGCTGACAGCCTTGGAGTGCAGACTGTCTGCCTTCATGGATCAGCAGTGGGTACTGATGGCCAGCCTCGCTGGTTCATCTGCCCTGACCACCGGGACATCGACGTCGAAGTCGACCCCGGAGACCGAGCCGATACTCGAGACCATGAAGGCTCGAAGTCGTCCTCGGTCACGGTCACCCTCGACCTCCCGCTCGGAACCGAGGGCGTCGACGCCAGTGCCTTCGGTGTCGGGGTGGGTGCCACTGAGACCCGCGCAGTCGGAGCCCCCCGACTCCTCCTCGGATGAGTCTGCGTGGGAGACAGAGGACGAGGAGTCCCCCGATAATTTTCGGACTCGGTGCGTCCTTTTGGACTCAACGCAGTCTGAGCCCCAGAGTAGGTCCCCACCGGAGGACACCAGGTTCTCGGAGTTCATCAGGGACATGGCCAAGGCATTGGCGATTCCTGCGGACCCTGAGAAGGAGCCTCGAGCCGAGGAGCTCGAGGCCCTCCAGTATGACTCTCCTCCGAAGGAGGCTTTTACTGTGCCGGTCCCTCCGATGCTGGAACGGCTCCTCTTCCAGATGTGGGAGGCACCGGCCTCGGCACCGGTTTTGAGCAAGCGGGTCAATTCCATCTATCGACTCCGTAAGAGCCCTGGATTCCAGAAGACGCAGCTGCTGCACCATTCCATGGTGGTGGAATCAGCCATGCATCGTCTGAAGAGCCAGAAGATGCACTCTGCAGTGCCTCCTGGCAGGGAGGCCCGGAACCTGGATGCTTTCGGCAGAAAGTGCTTCCAGGGCTTGATGCTTGCTTGCCGTGTCCAGTCCTACCAGCTGTACATGGGCAAGTACTTTACGAGACCTGGCGAAAGAGATTGCCGGGTTCTCTGCTGGCCTCTCCGGGGAACCTTTGCAGAGGTTCCAGACTTTGTCCTCATGAATCCGGGACTGCTCGAAGTTCATGTCCCGAGCGGCCTACGATGGCTTCGAGGCTTCGGCTCGTGTAGCGGCAGCCGGCATCGGAGCCCGATGCCAGGCATGGCTGCAGTCATCGGACCTCGAGCCCTGGGTGCAGGACAAGTTGGTCGATGTCCCTTGCCGAGGTGAAAACCTTTTTGGCAAACCCATGGCTGAGAAGGGGGCTGAGCTCGAAACTGAGCACTTGACTAGGACAAGGCTGTCCAGAAAAACTTCTGCCCCCTCTCACAAAAAGAAGGGCTCGGGTAAAAAGCCCTTTTACCCGAGAAAGGTAACTGCCTACAAACCTTTCCCTCAGTACCAGGCCTCCCCAGCTCCCCAACAGGGTCAGCAGGCCAAGGGGCAGGGACATGGACCCCGTAGGCAGAAGACCCCCAAGCCTCCGGCTCCTGCTCCTACTCAGCAGGAAGGGGATTTTGACTCCCACAGCATAGCCTTTCCACCTCTGCTGCCCCATTCCTGCACAGGAGGTCGTCTAGCCCTCTTTGCCCACAGGTGGCCACCCATTACAGGGGATGCTTTGGTATTGAGCATAGTCCACAGAGGCTATATGCTCCATTTCCAGCAGTTGCCCCCTGCCTACTTCCCAGGAGAGCCTCTAAGACCTCCTCTACACACAGACCTCCTCCTTCAAGAACTTCAAGGTCTGCTTCTGGACAAGGTGGTAGAGCCTGTACCTCCTCGCCTGCAGGGGCACGGTGTACTTCCTCGTGCCAAAGAGAACCAGTGGCCTCAGGCCTATTCCAGACCTCAGGAACCTCAAGAAGTTCTTGGAGAGAGAAAAGTTCAAGATGCTTACTCTTGGAACACTTCTGCCCTACCTCCAGCAGGGAGATTGGCTATGCTCCTTAGATCTGAAGGATGTGTACACTCACATCCTCATTCATCCAGACCACAGAAAGTACCTCAGGTTCATTGTGGGAGGAAACCATTACCAGTACAGAGTACTGCCTTTTGGCCTAACCTCCGCCCCAAGGGTCTTTACAAAGTGCCTGGCTGTGGTAGCGGCCTACTTGAGGACTCAAGGTGTCTTCCCCTATCTGGACGACTGGCTCATCAGGCGTCAGACTTACCAGGAGGCCAGGCAGGCCACCTTTCGAACTGTGTCGCTCCTCCTACACCTAGGCTTTGTCATAAACTTCGCAAAGTCCACTTTGCTCCCCTCCCAGAACCTATAGGGGCATGGTTGGACTCTCTACAAGCAAGGGCTTACTTGCCAGCAGACAGGGCGCAAAGGCTCATGGAGTTGGCATCCCGGTTTCTTAGCATGCCAAGGGCTTATGCCCGGCTCTGTCTACAGCTCCTAGGCCACATGGCATCAACAGTACATGTGATCCCCAATGCCCGCCTCCACATTAGGCCTGCACAGTGTTGCCTCAGAACTCAGTGGAAGCAAGCCACAGGAAGCCTAGCAGACAAAGTAAGGGTGTCCAAACCCTTCCTCAATTCCCTGCAGTGGTGGCTACACCCCCCCAAGTTGCTTCAGGGGGTGCCTTTTCAGGTGCCTGTCCCCACAGTGGTGGTGACGACAGATGCCTCCTTGCAGGGCTGGGGTGCACATTGTCTGGGAAAGTGCACTCAAGGCCTATGGTCTCCATGGGAGGCCATGCAACAGATCAGCCTACTAGAACTTCGGGCTATCTGTTTAGCCCTCAAGACCTTTTCTCACACTTTGGCTCACCAGTCTGTTCTGGTTCAGATGGACAATCAAGTGGCCATGTTCTATATGAACAAACAGGGGGGAACTGGGTCCAGGCCCCTGTGTCAGGAAGCACAGGCCCTGTGTTCCTTTGCGCTCAAGCACAACATGTTTCTCAAAGCTGTGTATCTCCCTGGCCAGGAGAACTTCCTGGCAGACAGGTTAAGCAGGATTCTGCAGCCCCACAAGTGGCAGCTGCACCCACTGGTGGTTCAAAACATTTTCCTGAAATGGGGACTTCCATCCTTGGATCTCTTTGCCAGTCCCCTGAATCACCAGCTACCCAGGTTCTGTTCCCAGCAACCGCACTCCCTGAGGTTAGCAGCGGATGCCTTCCTGATTTCTTGGTCCCAGGGCCTCCTATATGCGTTTCCTCCCATGCCTCTGGTGGCCCGAACATTGTTCAAGATTCTAAGGGACAAGGCCTCGGTACTTCTGGTAGCTCCCAGATGGCCGAGGCAGCCCTGGTTTCCACTTCTGCTTCAATTGGCAGTGGACACACCACTATCTCTGGGGGTGCAGCCCGATCTTCTCTCTCAGGATCAGGGTTCCCTTCTGCACCCCAATCTCAAATCTCTTAATTTGATGGCCTGGAAGCTGCAAGGGTAGTGTTGGCTCCCTGGGGCTTGCCTCAGGAAGTGGAAGAGGTGGTCGGCCTCTAGAAAGCAATCCACCAGGAAAACCTATGCCCTGAAGTGGAGAAGGTTCTCCTTGTGGTGTCAGCAATGCGAGGAAGATCCTTTCACCTGCACTGTGCCAGTAGTGCTTCAGTACCTGCTGCACTTGTCCAATCAGGGTCTTAAGTCCAATTCTGTTCGGGTCCACCTCTCTGCTCTGGCAGCTCACCACTCTCTGGTGGAAGGACACTCTTTGTCGGTTCACCCCTCTCCGCTTCCTTTCTTGGAAGACTCTATTCCTTGTGGCCCTGACCTCGGCCAGGTGAGTGAGTGAACTTTAAGCCCTGGTCTGTGACAGGCCATACACTCGCTTCTATAGGAACAGGGTAGTCCTTAGGACTCATCCTAAGTTCCTCCCCAAGGTTGTCTCCTCTTTCCATCTCAACCAGGAGGTGGTTCTTCCAACATTCTTCCCTAGGCCCCATGCCAGCCGGGCTGAGACAGTCCTGCATACCCTGGACTGTAGGAGGACCTTATCCTTCTACCTTGAACGTACGCAGGGGCATAGGAGGGCTACTCAGCTCTTCGTCTCTTTTGACCCTAATAACTTGGGGTTGGCTGTGTCCAAGCGTACCTTGTCCATCTGGGTGGCTGACTATATCACCTGGGCTTACAGGGCAGCTGACCTTCCCTTGCAGGGTCGGGTCACAGCCCACTGCGTCAGGGCAATAGCTGCCTCAGTAGCTCATCTCCACTCTGTACCATTGGCAGACATCTGTAGGGCTGCAACTTGGTCCTCAAGCCAGACTTTTACAGTCCATTACTGCCTGGTGAGGGAGTCCCGTAGGGATAATGCTTTCGGTCAGGCAGTGCTCTGGAATCTCTTTGAGGTTTAGGCAACTCCTACCCTCCAGCCCTCTGGTTGGGCTACCGGTGGGAGGTATGTTTCAGTAAAATCCTTTCTCTGATGCTGCAGCTAGAGGGAGCTCATTTTTCAGCTCTGGGTCCCCGCTAGCCTGAAGCTGGGGAGTCCCATATGTGAGGACTGACTTCCTGCTTGGTCCTGGAGAAAGAGTAGTTACTCACCTGTAACAGGTGTTCTCCAGGAGCAGCAGGAATCAGTCCTCAGAACCCTCCCTCCTCCCCTGGGAGTTGCAGTTGTACATAGTTCATTTTTGCATTTTGTGTGCTGTTTTTTAGCTATGTCATCTGACTGAGCAAGATGGCACCTTTAGGCGGGAAGGGGACCGCGCATGCGTGCAGTATTCCCAAAGGCTTTCTGAGAAAGCTGGGGAAATGCTCCACACGGGGCTCCATCGGCATCGATGTCACCCATATGTGAGGACTGATTCCTGCTGCTCCTGGAGAACACCTGTTACAGGTGAGTAACTACTCTTTCTCCTGGAACAGAAGGAATCAATCCTCACTACCCTCCCCCATGGAGTTGCTTTACATTTTTGGGCTTAATTTAGTTATGTCATCATATTGAGGTAAGATGGCTCCTTCGGGTAGGCAATAGGCATGCATGCATGCGGTGGACCTCTCAAAAATTTCCTTTGGAAGCTGGAAATAGTTCCCACATGGGCTTCATTGTTGATGTCACCCATATGTGAGGACAGATTCCTACTGTTCCCAGAGAACACCTGCTAAAGGTGAGTAACTGCGCTTTCAGGGTTGCATTCACTGTTTGAGGAGATTTGCCTGTGACCCACCAGTCATCATGGTAGGTAAAAACAAAGTGACAGTCTTTGTGCCGATGTTCAGCCACTACAGCAAGGCAGTTTGTGAAGACTTGGCGAGAAAAAGCCAGACCAAAGGGCAGGAGACAATACCAATAATGGGTATCAAGAAATGTGATGTGAAGGAACTTTCAGTGGGAAGGATGCATGGGAATGTAGGCCTAAGCATCATTGAGGTCAAAGGAGGTTATCCAATTATTTTTTTGAATGGGGGCAAAATGGTGGCCAGTGTGTTCATTTTGAACTTCTGCTTTGGAAGATAGATTTAATTGCCTCAAGTTAACGATGGGTTTTCTTTGGAATGAGGAAGCCTTAGCTTCCATTGTGAAGGAGAGACCAGTTCTACCACCCTGGATTCCAGCAAACACTGGAGTTCTCTTTGTAAACTTTGCAAATTCTGTTGGGGGAGAGAGAGCGCTGTGATAAAGGTGGATCATAGAGAGGAATGTTGGAGAACCATAGTTGATATTCCTGGTTCACTATGGCTAAGAACTATCAACTGGAAGTAATGGATGGTGCAGGCATATTTGAAACTTGTGATGCAATCTCCTACTGGAAGATAGTCAAAAGCAGGAGCCTGTTTTGTGGGGGCTGCAGCTGAAACAGACTGCTGCTTGCATTCCTTAGGTCTTTGGCAGGGTAAATATGCAGATGCGGCTTGACGTAGAGGTATCAGTCTTGCATAAGACTGGTATCTTTGCCTGGGGTAGAAATGCTGAAAGTACTTCTGTTTTGTGAAATAGACAGATTGTGCCTTGTGATATGAAAGGATTGTATCTGGAATGGGTAAGGACAATTCTTTAACTGTAGAGGAGTTATCCATCTGGCTGATGGTAACTTCCACATTCTCTCTAAAGAGTAAGTCACCTGTGCAGGGGGCATTGACAAGACAATCATGGTAGCTGCCTTGCAGTCCTAATGAATGGAACCATGCTGTTCTTCTTGCCTCAACAGTCACTGATGCATATGTGAAATGATGTCATAAGCATCATAAGTGGTTCTTAAGAGGTGGTAAGCTCACTTCTGAATGTCTGTGTGAACTGAACCAAGTCGTCTTTGGAAATGTTATGGTCTGTGACCTGTTTCATTAAGGAATGATGATAATGCAGCATTTGGAGATGGTGTGACAAATTTTTAGGGCCATTATGGAGGATTGATACATCTTACTCCCTGCCATATCCAGAATGTACTGGTTTTTATGTGGAGGGCTGTGGAAAGAAGCTTTGGGAGATTTTGAGCACTTTAGGGCAGCTTCCAAGATAAGAGTGGGACAGCTGCAGCTGTAGGTGTCCTGATCCTCCTGTTAATCTGTATTTAGCTTTGAGATGATGGGAGAAAGTTTTTACTGAGAAAGGAGTCTGCCAAGTGATTAGCTACCTGTAATACTTAGTGGAGAGGAAGGGCACGAACTTCTTTGGGCACAGACATAGATTTAAGAATGGATTGGATGTCCTTTTTGGTGGAAGGAACATCTCCATGAACCAGGGCCATTGCCTTGGTAAGCTTAACCAGGAACTAGGAATAAGAATGATCGTGTCTCAGCCTGGGAGGACTGTTGCACTTTAGAGGAAGGAGATGGTATACCCTCTCCTTCTGGTTCCTTATATGTATTCTAAAAAATAGTGGGCTCACCCACAGAGTTGATGTAATCTGAATTTTCCCAGGGGGTGTTGTGTGACACAGTAGGCTGGGACATTGTGAGTGGGGATGGCTGTTGAAGTGGTTAGCCAAAAACATGACTCTGGTCCAAGCTTGGACTAAAGAATTATTGAAAAGGAGCCATGGTGAAAGACCCAGGAGGTGGCAGAGAGTGTTCTGAGGCAGAGTGAGCCTTACTTTGCAACATTTGAGTGGTCTCCTATAGGAACTTTTGCATTAGGGCTAAAAGTGAGCCCTGATGAGAGGGAGGGGGTGGGAGGACTGACATGGCTTCCTGTTGGGGGTATAGGAATGGTGAATTAAGTTGAGGGTTAAAATGATCCCCCGATGAGATGTGATCTTCCTTAGCACTTACTTCTGGCTGATCTGGTGCAGAACAGTGCTTTAGGGATTCCTTCTTTCAGTCCTCAGTCATAAACTGCAACAAATTGGAAGCGGCCATATGTTTTACTTTGGTGCATAGTGTTGTGATCGTCGTTGAGCTTTCAGAGGAGGTGGGGTCCAGAGTTCCGTGGTCAGCAGCTCCTGCAACCAAAGCCATCGTGGGTGCATTAAGGTTCGCCTGTGTGGCTTGCTTTTTTTCCTTTACTCATCACTCTCTCCCCTGGCAGTGTACACACAGGATCCAAAGGGGGAGGAGTACTCCGTGCACTTTGGCTGTCAGTCAGCAGGGCCATCTGAGCTGGTGCTCTGGCATATCTGCCCAGTTTGTGAGGTAAAGATAAAAATAATGACAGTTACTCTTGGTGGTTTCTTTTCTCCCCTGGCAGTGAGAGGTAGTCAAAAAACATAAGGAAGTTGACGAAACTGACTGGCAGACGCAAAAGAAAACAAGGTTTTCAAGTGCCAGGAAAGGAGAGATGGCACCGCATAGGAAGAATGCCATGGGAAAAGAAACTAACTGGATAGACTGAGGGAGAACAGAATGCCAGGAGGCACAAGACCTCCCATGGATGCCCAGTGCTGTCTAAAAAAAAAATCCTATTAAAGCTAGGAGAGAGCTTCACATGAAGGATCAGCCTGCAAACTTCACCATAAAGTGTGCCTGCATCTCCCCTGTTTGTGCATGGAGAACAAACTTTGTCATCTATTATTACGGGATGCTTCCCAGTCTAGGCATCCTATTGAAATTGAATATTTTTGTTCTCTCCACCCATCTACATATTCAGCCTTTCAGTTGCACCTGTGGCTTAGAATCCCAACTCTTTTTGCCCTCCTTCCCTCCCTCTCACACTATTCCTGCATCTTTTGTTCCAATTCTCCTAACCTCCATATCCCACCACATCTTTCCCTTTCCCTGTCTTGTCCCAGATCCCCTCCCAAAGATTTTCCCACATTCCTGATCCATTCTCTGCATCTCCACCTCTACTGCAATAGAGGACATGCCAACTGCCCAGCCTTGTCTATAATAACAGTTTCCCTCGGTTCATCTACATTCAAGGCCCACCATTCACTCATCCATCAATCATCCACATTCTTCCACACAGCTACACATTCTCTCAGTTCCCATTCAACCACACAGCCCTAGCCTTTCTCCCCTAAACATTGAGACACCCTTCGTTCATACTGAGTCCACTGGAAATAAGTTTAAGGCAAAGCTGCCCCTGACCAAGAACAGTGGGAACTATCTTTGTAAGGCATTCTGGCTGATTGCCATTACATCACACTCTGGTGGGCTGTGCCTCTCCTGCTGGGACCTGCAACTCATACTAGCCTTTGATAGAAGTAGCCTCAGCTGTAGATCCAATGCAATATGAGTAAAACCAGGTCTCCTTTGGCATCCCTAGGTCTATCATTAACTGGTGTCCGTCACTGAGAATAACAGATCTGTTGTTCTCCAGGAAGAAGCAGGAAGTCAGTCCTCACATCTGGGTGACATCAGCACCGACAGATCCCGCATGGTAACTTCTCCCCAGCTTTCAAAGAAAGCCTTTGGGAGATGCATCACACATGTATGATCCCCTTCCCATCTAAGGGTCCATCTTGACTTAGTCTTCTTTTTTCCACAGAACCCTTTGGACGTATGTCTATTCCCCTGGAAAAAGTTGATTTTTTTTCTTCCTTTTTTCTTCAGTTCTCGAATCGATGCCTTCTCCAGTTCGCCTACTGGTACCCTTCTCACCTCCCGGGTTTGCTTGCCTCAGCGTCACATTTTTTTCTTGGGTTCCTTTTTTCCATCTGTGTTTTTTCTCTGGTGTGTGGGTTTTTGTGCCCTTTTTGGCCAGGCCAAGAGTTTGATCTCAGGGGTGCCATAGTCCCCACCATGGCCTTGGTCATTGGCATCAAGCCTTGTGACCATTGTGCACATATGTCGCACATGGATCCACAGGATTGTTGCCTTCAGTGCCTCGGGGCAGACCATGATGGCTCAGTGTGTGGTCTCTGCCAGCAGATGACCTCCAAGGCCCTCCAGGGTCATAAGTAGCTGCACAAGTCAATTTTTCATGACCGACTCAGCCCCGAAGTCATCCGTGGAACCAGCGTCCTCGAGGGCCAATGCGGAGGCCTCAGCCTCGCATGGCAACTGCACTTCCTCAGAGCCTGGAGATCATGGGGCATCGAGCCGGGGCTCCCTCAGAAAGGGATGCCCCTCAAAGAGACGGACTTAGTCTATGGCCTCGACGGGTGACAAATCCGGAGCCATGGTCAAGTCCCATGTTCACCAGCCTCGGAGCCCTCAACACAAGACTGAAGACGATGACTGGGAGTAGCCCTCGAAGCTGCCCCGGTGGGAGAAGATGTCATCAGCATTTAAGGATCGGTCTCAGTCCTCTGAGGCCATCCTTGTTAAGGACGCCCCCTCAGAAGTGCCAGATTCGGGCTCGAGGTCCTCTGTTCTCACACAGGTGATTGCGGCGCCTTCTGGCCTCAAGGCCAGGATGGCAGCCTTAGAACGTAGCTTGTCTGCCTTCATGGCCCAGCAGAGGGCTCTGATGCCTGGTTCCTCCAGGTCATCATGCCTGACCACTGGCTCTTCCATGATGAGGGAGTCCCTGGAGCTGGAGCCTATCCTTGAGCGCCACCAGCCTTGAGAGACCCCTCTGCACAAGTCCCGATCCTGCTCAGGGCTGAGGACTTCCCCGCCCAGCGCACCTGACTCGGAGCACAGGGGCATTGAGGCCCCCAGGTCAGGGCGTCAGCTCGAGGCCCGGAGGACTCTCGAGATCTCCTCCTACTGGGTTGGAGTGGGAGAGCAAGGATAACAAGTCCCTGGACACTTGGTACCACAAGGACATGCCCTCAGACCTTTCCTCTCCCAAAGCCTAGCACATGTCCCCACCAAGAAACTGGTCTTCCTGGACTTCATCCGGTATATGGCGAGGTCCTTGCCTTCACTATCAAGTCCAAGGAGGAGCTTCAAGCAAAGGACCTAGAGATCCTCCAGTACAAGGCTTCCCCTTAGAAAGCACCCACAGTGTCCATTCCTCCCATCCTAGAATGGCTGCTCTTCTATATGTGAGAGACCCCGGCCTCAGTGCCCAGTGTAAGCAGGAAGCTGGACTTGATGTACCGAGTCCGCCAGAGCCATGGCTCCGAAAAAGCTCAACTGCCTCACAACTCCATGGTGGTGGAGTCGGCCATGCATAGACTCAATAACTAGAAAACACACTCTGTGGTGGCTCCTGGCAGGGAGGTCTGGGCTGGATGCTCTGGGCAGGAAGTGCTTCTAGGGTTCAATACTCATTAGCCGGATCTAGGCATACCAACTGTACATGGGCATGTACTTGTGGGATATGGCAAAGGAACTCGCCGGGTTCTTGGCTGTTTTTTCCGAGGAACCTCTCCAGCAGTTCTGGACCCTGACCTCCACGGTCAAAGAGTACTCCAAATTTATGACTCAGGTGGCCTATGATGGCTCTGTGTTGATGGCGAGAACAGCCGCGGTGGGCATTAATGCTCACCGCCAAGCTTAGCTACAGGCTTCCTACTTGGAGCAATGAGTGCAGGACAAGTTGGTCGATATCTCTTGCTGGGGAGAGAACCTCTTCAGCAAGCCCTTGACAAACAAGGCCGTCGAGCTGGAGTCCAAGTTCATGACAAGGACCAGACTCTTCAAAAAGACCACTGACACTTCCCGAAGGAAGGTTTCAGGTAAAATGCCCCTATACCCAAACAAGAAGAAGGCTTACGGAAACTATCATCAGTACTCTGCCTTCCCAGCTCCTTAACAGGGCCAGCAGGCCGAGGGACAAGAGCAAGGCCCTTGTAAGCCGAAGACCCCTAAACCCCCAGACCGTGCCTGTAGCACAATCTGGAGGGGGCTTAGGCATAGCCTTTCTTCTCCTGGAAAGCCCTGTCCCACAACACACAGGGGGGCATCTGGTATTTTACGCCGACCAGTGGTCCCTCATAAACACCGACTCATGGGACCTACAGATGCCACCACCATTCTTCCACCTCAAACAGATGCCCCTGCTATTCTTTCCATGAGAACCCCCTATAACTCCCCTTCACTGGAGCCTGCTTCAGCAGGAACTCGTAAGTCTTCTGGCAAATAGGGCGGTGGAACCCATCCCCCTCCAACTCAGGAGCAAGGGGTTCTACTCCTGCTACTTTCTAGTACCCAAAAGAATTGGAGAGTTTTAGCCTATCTAAGACTTACAGGACCTCATCCAGTTCCTGGTGAGGGAGAAGTTCAAGATGCTCTCCCTTGGAACATTCTTTTTTTTAATTTCTTTTTTATACCGTGCTCTTTAGAATCAGTGCGGTTTACATGTATACTAACAGGTACTTTTTATTCCAGAAGGGCTCACAATCTGTGTATCTGAGGCAATGGAGGGTTGAGTGACTTGCCCAAGGCCACAAGGAGTGGCCATGGGACTAGAGACCCCAGTCCCTCTGGCCTGAAGTTGCTTGTCCCCATGTGGGAATTGAACCCCTGGCCTTCTGGCCTGAGGTAACCTGTCCCAACCACTGAGCCACTCCTCCCTCTGGCAGGGAGATTGGCTATGCTCCTTGGATCTAAAGGCTGTGTATACGCTCATCCTCATCCATCCCCTTCACAGGCAGTACATCCACTTCATGATAGGAGGCTGCCACTACCAGCATAGGGTTCTATCCTTTGGCCTGGCCTCCACTCTGAGGGTATTCACCAAGTGCCTCGCGGTGGTTGCCATCTTCCTGCGTCTCCAGGGGGTGTTCATTTTCCCCATCTGGACGACTGGCTCAAAAAGGGAAGCACCACTGCTAAAGCTCATCAGGCGATGGCCCATACCATCCTCATAAACTACCCAGAGTCCTATCTTCATCTGGCACAGCACCTGAAGTTCATCGGGGCACTACTGGACACCAGGCTAGGGCCTTTCTTCCTCTGGACAGGGCACAGTGTCTCCAGACACTTGCAGAGAATGTTCAGGGTTGCCCTGTGGCATCTGCCTACCTCCTGCTTTCACTAGTGGGTCACATGGCGTCCATGGTGAATGTCACTCTAGATACCCACCTACATATGTGTCCGGCTCAGTGGGCCCTCCACTCCCAGTGATCTCAAGTGATAGTGTGTCTGTGAGACAGAGTGGTCGTGACCTATCCTATGGCTGACTCCCTTGACTCTTGACAGCAGCTTCAGCACCTACAGGCTGGGATGCCTTCCAGGCCCCCACACCCCAGAGAGTCCTTACCACAGATGCCTCCAAACTGGACTGGGGAGCCCATTGCAAAAACCTCCACACTCAGAGCAGTTGGTCGCAGGCTGAGAGCCTCCAGCAGATCAACCTCATGGAGCTTTGAACCATAACGCTAGCCCTCCGGGCCTTTTACCACTACCTACAGCTCCAAGTGGTACTGATCCAGATCGACAACCAGCTGGCGATGTTCTATATCAACAAGCAGGGAGGTACGGGATCATCCCTCCTGTGTCAGGAGGCAGTGAGCTTTTGCTCTTTCACCAGCAAAAGCGGGATGCTCCTGTGGGCAGTCTATCTCCCGGCCCAGGATAATGCCCTGGCAGACCGACTCAGCCGGGTCCTCCAACTTCATGAATGATGGCTGGACCCCGGGTGGCCCCCCCCGGCTGTTCCATCTCTGGGGGCTCCCACAGATGGCCCTTTTCGCCAATGCAGCCAATGCTCAGCTGCCCCGCTTCTGCTCCAGACAGCCACATCCCTCGCTAGTGGCTGCAGATGCGCTCCTCATTCCATGGATGGGGAATCTCCTTTATGCCTTCCCACCCAAGCCACTGATCACCAAGACCTTGTTCAAGATCCACCTCGACAGAGCCACCTTAATACTGATGGCTCCTCAGTGGGCCTGGCAGCCATGGTTCTTCCTGCTTCATTGCCTGTCCCAGACACCCTTGGTTTCTCTGGGGTGTGCCCTTGGCCTGCTCTCACAGGAGGACGGCTCTCTCCTACTCCCCAATCTGGGGGTCCTGACTCTGACAGCCTGACTACTGAAAAGGTAGCCTTGGCCCACTTCAATCTCTCTAGCGAGGTGGAGGAGGTCATCCTTGCCTCCTGCAAAACTTCAATTCACCAGGCCTATACCTTCAAGTGGTGGAGATTATCTTTGTGATGAGCTGAGAAACAGATCAACCCTTTCCCCTGTTCTGTCCAGCTGATGCTGCAGTACCTACTTCACCTGTCTCTGGCAGGACTGAAGTTCATCTCTGTTAGCGTACACCTTAGCACACTCTCGGCATACCACCATCTTGTTGAGGGCAAGCCCCTCTCCGCTCAGCCCCTTGTGACTCACTTCTTGAGGGGCCTACTACTCTCAAAGCCACCTGTCTGTCTCCTGGCAGCAGAGTGGGATCTCAGTGTGGTTCCCTCAAAACTTACAGTGCCATCTTTCAAGCCTCTCAGCTCTTGCTACCTCAAGCATCTCTCCTGGAAGGTGGTCTTCCTTGTGGTGTTCACATCCGCTCACAGGGTTAGCGAGCTCCAGGCTCTGGTGGCCCATCCACCTTATATGAGATTTCACAAGACCAGAGCCTTGCTCCGCACACACCTCAAGTTTCTGCCTAAGGTGTTATCTCCATTCCACCTCAACCAAGAGGTGATGCTCCCAATCTTCTTCCCGTGACCTCACTCTAACAGGGCAGAGACTATTCTCCACACTCTGGACTGTAAGCGGACCCTGGCCTACTATGTGGCGTGTATCCAGACCCACCATTTATTTTATTTATTTATTTAGCCAGTTTTGTATACCACCTTATCCTTCAATCAAAGTGGTTAGGGTTATAACAAGGGGTCTACATTAAACATAGGTGTCAAGACATACATATATTCCTGGGTGTTGAGTCCCACGTCTGAAATGTTGGTGTATGGTGGCTGTAGCGGCAAGGCTGTGTGGATTGGGAGTTAAGGTTCTTGTTCATCTGAGGCCATGAACAGGTGGGTTTTGAGGGATTTGCGGAAGTCCTTGAGGTCCTTTTGTGCTCTTAGTTTTTTAGGGAGCGAGTTCTATAGCTCTGGCGCCGAGAGTGAAAAGGCTCTTCTGGAGGTTGATTGCTTCATTTTGTGGTATCCGGCCGGGGTGAGGAGGAGTCTGTTGGTGCCTTGGGTTCGCCTGGGTCTGCTGCTTGTGTCTTTGGTTATTGTGGTCTGTAGAATTTCTGCTGAGCAGTGGTGTATGATCTTGATTAGTGTTGCTTTGAATTTTGCTCATGCCATCATGGGTAGCCAATGCAGCTGTTGGAGTACTGGTATTATGTGTTCATATTTGGACGTGCCTGTGATTATGCATGCTGCAGTGTTCTGAACCAATTGGAGTGTGTGTACTGAGTGTTTGGGTAATTCTTGATATAGTGAATTTCCGTAGTCCAGTATGGGGGTGATGACTGCCTGGCATACTGTTCAGAAGTGTTCTTGGCTGAGTGGCTTGAGTCATCTGATGATCTTTAAACGGTGGTACGCTTTTGCTGCAGTCTTGTTAATATGGAAATGGAGATTCAGGTTTTTGTCTATGGTGACACCGAGATACTTTACTTTGTCCATTGTTGTGATTGTCCTGTGTAGTATGTTGATTTCTTGGGGTGGGTTGCATGTTGTGCTCCTGGAAATAAACATTGCTTCAGTTTTATCAAAGTTTACCTTGCGGTTATTGTCGGTGAGCCAGGTGTTCATATGTTTGAGGCACTCAGTCATTGAGGTTATGTCAGGGGTGCTCAGGTCGATTGGGGTGTACACCATTATATCATCTGTGTACAGGTGATATTGCATGTTGTGTTGCCTGATGATGCTGCATATGGGCTGTATGTAGATGTTGAACAGTATTGATGAGAGGGCCGATCCTTGTGGTATTCCTTGCTTGGTGGTAAATTGAGCTGATTTCTTTTCCCCACATTTTACTTGCTGTGTGCGGTTGTTTAGGGTAGGAGGTGAACCATTTCAGAGTGTTGTTGCATAATCCCATTTCTTGGAGGCGCTGTAGGAGTATGTGGTGAGATACTGTGTCAAAGGCAGCTGAGATGTCAATGAAGATTAGAAGGAAACCTTCCTTTATGTTGTCTATTCCTTTCAGTAGGGTGTCGAAGAGGGAGGTGAGCAGAGTCTCTACATTGTGATGTGGTTTGAAGCCATGTTGGTGCAAGTCCAGTGGAGCATGAAGGTCTACATGGTCCTGCAGTTGTTTTTGTACTACTTTCTCGATTTTGGAGATAAATGGTAAGCTTGAGATCGGACAGTAAGATTTCGGGTTGGAGGTGTTCAGCGAGTTGCCTTTAAGGATTGGTCATATGGTGGCCTGCTTTAGAATCTGAGGGAGGTGCCCTTGCTGGAGGGATTGCTGTACGATTTTATGTAGGTGGTGGCTTAGTTGGTTCTTGGAAGCCTTGATCCACTCCACCATCACTCCTCACATCTCTTCATCTATTACGACCCAAATCGACTGGAGATGGTGGTCTCTAAATGTATCCTGTCCATTTGGGTGGCAGACTGCATCGTCTTTGCCTATGAGCAGGCTGGTCTTTGCCATAAAAATTGTGAACTGAGGGTTAGCAAGCGATGGGATGGAGACTGGGCAGGTTAGCATAGCGTGGCTCCAACATGCTAACAACTGGGGGGGGGAGAGGATATATGGACACGCCCTCAAAAGTTAGCACAAACCTTCTTGGCAATTTTTGGGGATGAACTTGTACTAACACCACGCATTGCGGTAGACATGCCCCAAAATTGAGGGGGTGGAACATTGATAGGTTAATAACCATTGCCTTTTTAAATCAACACGTAAACAAGAGACAATTCTATGAAATGAATGGCCACAGACTGAAAACAAATCGTAGAAAGGTTTTTCTTCTGCATCACATAATTAGGCTATGGAATCTGTTACCAGAAGATGTAGTCAAGGCGACCAACCTATCAGGATTCAAAAGGAGATTATACAAAGTTCTGGAGGAAAAGTCCATAAAAAAGTATTAGCTAGGTAGACTTCAGTGGGCCATTTTTACATAGAACATGAAAAGAACGTTTACATGTAACAGTTGGAACTATGTGCAAGTAACTTTGATATAAAGATTACAATTCGCTCGGGGGTGTTTACAGAGAACAAAATTGAACTATTTACAAACAGCATAGAGGCTATGTGATTAGGCGCTGTGTTCACCTACTTGAGGGGAGATAGCTGGGTGGTGTAGGGCGGGGGAATGGGAGGGGCATTGAGATGGGATAAGGTGAGGCGGGGGTTAGAGGGAGTGAGTGGTGGGAGTAGTGAGGAGGAGCCAGGGTATGTTCTTGTGGGGATTTGTGGCGGCGGATGTGTTAAAGTATTCTTCAAAGAGAAAGGTCTTGAGCTGTTTTTTGAAGAGGATGTGGGATTGGAGGCACCATATGATGGGGGTTAGTTTATTCCAGTTAGTGGGAGCGTAGAATTGGAAGGCTATATTTATGACCCCTTGATTTATTGTATTTATATTTATTTATGTCCGCTTATCTCACTGTATCTAAGCACATCACAATATATAAATACAATAAGTAACTTACGAGATTCAAAATTTGTTGGGACTTGCAAATTAATGTGGCTGATTAATTTGCCACTATAATCCCTTTGAGAGCTCACTCAAAAAGAACAAGACTAGGACTGACAAGATATTAGTCCATATTACCGGCCAAATCATAATCTTATGCTCTATGTTAATATGTATATAGTTACCCTGTATTGGTCCAAGTTTTATCCCCTGTTACAATGTAAGCGCAAGACAGTTTCGACTGAATTGAACAACCTTTGTTAAATGTAAACCGCACTGATAATAAATAGCATGGTATTAAAAGATGTTAAATAAATAAAAATAAAATAAATTAGGGTGCGCTCACCTTGTTAACATAGTTCCGAGATAGTGATGCTGTCTTGGCTGCTTTCAATGCCTTGAAAATTGCAAAAATTCCTAGAGATGCTAATCTAATTGTTCAGTTTGTGTGCAGAGAGATCCTAGGATAATCTGTCTGCATTATATTATTGCATTTGCATGCAAAATCATTTGTACGGAACCGGGGGGGGGGGGGGCAATCCGTTGGCCTGGCCAGGCGGATGCCACCCCTCCTCCTCTGTGTTAGAGGGGACAAAAGCTTGCATACAGGGAGGGCCTACCATCTCCTCCCAATAAACCACACCTCATGCAGATTATACTCGTACCTGGTACAAAATTCTCACAGATTCTTCTTACAAATATAATCCTTTATTTATTTCTTATATCACAGAAACAAGCATACAGGAAGCGCAACTAAAACTAGCTAAATACAAAGTAACACGGAGAATTCCCTCACCCTCTTCTTACAAGTTTACAGCTATAAAGTAATTAAGAGTTTCCTGTCTATCGACAGATCCTAGCACAGTGAAAAGGATATATGGTTCCTAACTACACTCAAGGAAACTTTCACACAGACAATCAAAATCATACCCACTCACTCATTAGCAGACATACAGTGGAAATTTACAAACCACCTTCTTCAGAAAATGGGGTGTAAATTCCCAATCTTTAAATGTTCTGTCCTGTTATATATTTTCTTTCCCAAATAGTATCTTTGTTTTCAATTCCAGGCATCTGGATTCTCTCTTTCATTCCTTTCTTTGTCCTGTCATATCTGCACTCCCATTCCTGCTGACCTGTGACCCTTATGGCCTTGAGTATAAACATGTGCTCAGGCCTTTGTCAGATTTATTCCTTGTTATCTGACCCTTTTCCCACTTATTCAACCTTCCACCCGGTCTGTTTTTCCATCCCCTATTTTTAAGAAATATAGAAAATATATCTTATTAGTTCTCTGATATTCTGACAGTTTCCCCACTAGGCTTCAGGAGGCCCCCATGCCAAACTGGCATAACCATGCTAATGATGCCTTCTCTCTCTCCCATGCTCGGTAGATAAGTGTGTTTTTTCTCAAATTTCTTCCATCTGATGTCACCTAATACCTCTAGCATCCCACAACGCACATGCAGTACAAATGCCAGAAATTTGGACTGTTAACTCCTTCCCTTCTGGCTCTCACACCTTTCATTAAAATTCTCTCATACTCTATTGATGGAAATGATCATTGAGCACACATCACTAGTGCCTATATTCAGCACTTCATCATTTCAGCCACCAACTTGTATTGTTCACTGGATGCTCAGGTTGCAAACTTTCAGCTCTAATTGTGTCAGGCACCCATGCCACCAATTAACAGACTTGCATGCTTTAGAGGCCATTTTAGAAAGCTTGGATGCTTTTACACATGTAAACAGTGTTTACATACGTAAATACCATTCGGGGCATGTCCAGGCCATCCAGACAGCCCCAAGCAGGACGGGCACATTAGGACCTGGTTCTGTAACACGGGAGCAAAACATTCATGCATCATACAGAATCGGGCCCGAGGACGGCCCAGTGTGCCCCGTCTTACAGGCAGGGATATCGTCCCTGCCAGGCCAGTGTGCCCCCCACAGTAACAACCCCCCTGTTACCCCACCACCCGACGGGTTGGGCAGCCGGGGCCTGACTTGGATGGCGGGGTTCTACCTGGGTCCTGTCCCGGCCTTGAGGGGGTGTTCCATCCCCGATCGCCTCTGCCCCAACTGCTTATTCCACCTTTGAGGTGGAATAAGCAGCATGTCTACTCCTGACCTGCAGGACATACAGAGTCGTGACATGAATACAGGATGGCCCAAAAAAAGTGAGAACATCTTGTAGCATATAAGTTATTTAAAAATTCAAAAAGACAAATGTAAACGATTGACAAATTTAAAAAAAAACAGATGGTGACCGGAAATTGTCGAAATAAAGACGTTATATAGCTAAAAAAGGTAAATAAGTAAACTATTTAAGCTTTTAATTTACGAGATGTTCTCACTTTTTTGGGCCACCCTGTAGGCCATGTATGTCCTAGCATTTCGGCCCGCCTTCACTCCACCCACACTCCGCCACCTCCAGGCCCCTGCCGGTTCTTCCTGTAGTGCTGCTCTGGCTGTGTGGGGAGAGCCTAATGGGGAATACGGTCAGGACAACTTGCGGGGCTGCACATCCTGCCGGGATATGCAGCCCCACAAGTCGCCTCTCAGAATCGCTCCCTTAATGTGTAAATAGCAATTTTAGAAAGCTGCTACTGACACAGGTAGATCCGCAGCATGTATGGTTTTGAGGAGGGTCATGGTTTGGGTGGGACTAAAAAAGATGTGTGTATTTCTTATTTTGCAGCAGCACATGCACACAAAATAGACATAAGCATTTATGCCTGCCCTGAGGCATCCATAAGTGACAGCTAACTGTTTGTTTGGATGTGGGGTTGCACAAGTGATTGAGGGGGAAATTGTACCTCTCTGATATTTAACACCACCTCAAAATTCCCCAAAAGATTTTTTTGCTCAGTTGACTCTTCTGAATTTCCAATTTTGTAAAATCCTGCACTTATGTATGTTAATTGTAAAGTTAGCACTTACCATGTGCTCAAAAATTAGCATTACATGTGTATTTTTCAGCTTCCTTATATATATTTTGAAAAAGGCTCCATGTTTAGTGAGCTTTTTGTAAAATACTCAGAAAATTGTGCACATCTGACTTGGACATCCTATTTCCTACTTAGATATCCTATGTTAAATTGAGCTTTTTATCTACAGGTGTTTGTTTTGAAAGGAATAGATTTCTGTGATGCCATTTCCTACCTGCTTTGTATTTTTCAGGGTCACATAGATTCAGGTGGCGAGTTGGTTATGAAGATATTTTATCTGCCTGGAATACCTGAGAGTTTCCTCTCTACCTTCCAGATACAGGTGGCTCATCTGCAGCCAGAGAATATTACCCTGAAAGGGGAAGGAATTTTCCCTAGAATCTGTATGGACCTACCAAGAAACATAAATGGTATGTCTTGAACCATTCATTAAAATATGGCAACACCCAAAGAAGTGGAGGCAAGAAATGTGAGAACTGGATTGGATTTGTATATACTCTGTGATAAATATTTTCACTATTTATTTGATAACTATTTTTTCCATTCCCATGATGTTTCTAGGCAGTGTCTATCTTACTGTTAATATTATAAGTATTAAGGGGTCAGCATTCAGAAGGACTTATTCGCTTAGCAGCACCTGCTAACCGGATAAGTCTCACTTAGAGGAATATTCACTGGCACTATACAGATAGTGTCAATGGAATTTCCCTCTGACCACCTTGACACTATCTGAATAGTGCTGGGGTATAGCTAGCACTTAGCAGCACTGAAAATTATTGATATCCAGATATCTGACTTACAATCCACATAATTTAGGATAGCAAAAAAAACGGAATATTGCTGCAGTCTTGATTATTTCGGTGCTGACTGCAGTATCGAGATATTCATGCAAGCCAGCTTTTTTAAAAAAATGCTGACAACCGCAATTTGAATCTTACCACCTAAGAATACAAAGTGAGGTGTAACAAAGTTCCATTTCATTTCTATATAGAAATAATTTAAATTGCTATCCTGACAGGCAGGAACTTTTGTGTGAGACATGCCCACCTCTTTTAGCTCTATGTTGCTTTCATAGGAAATGAAAAATACCAAAAATTCCTGGATGAGGCTAAACAGAATCTGGAGAAGGAGAATAAAATGGAAGAGTCCTTAAGTCGTCCAGTGACTAATGCAGGAGAGGCAACTGTAGATGACTTAGTGAACGTAAGGCCAATTTTTTTCTACTTACATAGGAGGGGCATAGCTGTGGAAGCTAAGAACAATATGTTGGGTTTTTTACCTGATTGAAATTATGGGCTTCTTTAATTAAAGCCCATTAGCTGGTTAACATGCATTTTAAGGCACAACAGCTGGCAGTTGGGAATTCTAAAATGTGAGTATGTCTGCCATCTCATGCTAAAATGCACTTTAATTGATGATCATGAGATGGGGCAGGGAATGGGTGGAGTTTGGGCATGTAGAGCACATTACCACTAGCACCAGGGCAATTGCCATGCTCTCAGTGAGAACATGGCTCTTAATGTGAGGGTAATTACTCCTCCTCTATGGGAGTCATTTTAGTGAACATGCCCTAGTGGAACTCATAATCTCCAGGAACAAGCAGGAATGAGTCTTCACATATGGGTACGTCGGTACCGACGGAGTCTGTGCGGGAACGCTTCCCAGCGTCCAATCAGAAAGCTTTTGGAAGCATCCCAACACGCCTGCGTGCTGCCTTCCCGCCTTCCCAACTGCCTCTCCTCAGTTTTCGTTTTTCCACGGAGCCGGCAGGACGTCCTCCTGTCACCGCAGAAAATTCTTCTTTTATTTTTTAGTTTTCTTGTGGTCGCGGCTGCCTTCCTCGACCCCACCGGTACCGCCGGTGTTTCTTTTTTCTTTCTTGTAAAATTGTTTTCCTTTTTAAGGAATATATTTTTCTTCCTTAGTGTCTCACGGTTCTCAGGCCTTCTAGGCCTCTCCATTTTCATTCATGGAACTGCCAGCCACTTTCCCCAAGAAATGTACAAACTGTGGCGGTACAACTTTATTTTTAGACACTCACAATTGGTGTCTAACCTGCTTGGGTCATGACCATTTTCCTCCGGAGCCCTTGGGCAATACTATTGTGAGAAGAAGTTTTCAACATCGAGTTCCCCTCAACACGCGGTCCCCCTCCAACTTCAGGGCACCGACCATATCTTCTTCTACACAGGATCAGGTAACCCAAAAACAGTCTGTTAAGACTAGCCAGTCCTCGAGTGGCAGTTCTCATGCACAGCATAGAGATGCCTATGGCCTTGTCCTCGAGAATCCACTGGCTTCAAAACCCCGGTGGGAGTCTTCGGTCTCCAAAACCTGTGTGGGGTTTCAGGTTGTTCCTGAGGTTCACCCCTCACAGAACATACCTGAGCCATGCCCGGTGGTGGCATCCTCTTTGAGCGGTACCGATACCCCGGCATCGGCACTGGTGTTGGATGAAACATTCCTCACCAAGGATCGTCATCTGGCATCCTCGGTACCTGCGGGGCCGGTGGATACGTTCCAGATCGACCTTCCAGTATCGGTACCGACACCGATACTAGTACCGACGTCGGTACCCTCCAGACGTGCATCGATAGACTCGCTTGCTTCGATGCCGAGTCTGAAATCGATCTCCAGTCTGGAGGACTGGGTACCGACTCGCCTTGGTACCGACTCCCGTCGGTACCGAAGGCTCGGTTCCGATAATTCGGATCTGCAACTCTCGGTTCCTCTGATACCGTTAGAGTTGCCACCGGCTGGTCTTCATCCACCGGTATCAGATACGGTACTGAGGTTGGTACCGATATCCACAGTACCATTGCTGTCGGTACCTTCCATGCTTCTCTCATCAGGCTTGCTTCCCTCGATGCTGAGTTTGGAATTGATCCCTAGCATGGACAATCTGTTACCGACTGTCGCTGGTTCTGACCTGCAGTACCAGCGACCACCATCTAAGGATCCCATACTGCACCATTCAGGATCTTCTATTCCTATATACTTGAATAGATCCCTCGGTGCCAACGCTAGTTCTTCATCAGATCTAGTCTATCCAAGGGAAGTTCCCTCTGGGGATCCTTCTTTCCAGACTTTCCTCCTGGATATGGCAAAATCACTTGCCATTCCTATTCCTGGACAAGATCCTACACAAGGGAATACAGAATACCTCTCTGTTCCTAGCAAAGCAAAGGAGAATATAATGCTTCCTTTGCATCATTCTTTGCAGGATCTTCTTCTACGAATGTGGGAAGCTCCTTTAAAGGTACCCCCACCTTCCAGAGCAACTGATCTCCTATATCAGGTGCCCCCCTCTCCAGGGTTTCAAAAGACTCAACTTCCTCATCATTCCATTGTGGTAGAATCAGCAATGAAGCGAGTGAAGAGTAATAAAGAGCACTCTTCTTGTCCGCCAGGTCGTGAGTCTAAGACACTAGATGCCTTTGGACGTCAAACCTTCCAGACATCCATGCTTTCAGCAAGAATTCTCTCATATATTTTTATATGGGTTTATCTCTTGAGGGGGTCACAAAGAAATTACATCTTTTGACTCCTTTTCTTCAAGAGCCCAGGTGTAAAGACTATTCCTCACTGGTTAGTCATACTCAAAATATCTCTAGGTTTCTTACTCGTGCTACCCTAGACTCCTTTGAGTCTGTTAGCAGAACCTCTGCTGTAGCTATAGGGGCACGACGTAGAGCCTGGCTTCAAGCTTCAGACTTCGACAAATGGTCTCAAGAAAGACTGGGAAATACTCCTTGCACTGGAGAAAATCTCTTCAACAAGGAGTCTTTACTCCAGGTTACTCAGTTATCCACTGACTTTCCTTTTTCCAGAGGCTGTTCTATGCCTTCTTCTTTCCCAGTAGGTAGGAAATGTCCTACCAAACTTTCTTCCCCTAGGGGGAGAATGTTTTACCCATCATCTGCCCATCATGCAGATGTTCCCAAACACGGGAAACATCGCCCTGGTCTGAAGAATCCACAACCTCAACAGGGTCAACAAACTCAGCAGTAGCAGGGTTTCAAATAGATCATTGTCCCTCTTGGTTGGTGGTTAGGGTGGCAGTCTGCTTCTTTCACTGGCAGTATCTGCACTAAATTTATCCTAACCTACCTAGATATCTCTTCATGAGACATCTTTTTTTCTAAGAGTCTTTATGATGATCATGCCCATACTTAACAGTTTCCTCTTCCTCTTGAAGGAAAGAGAGATAACTATCAATGGACAGTTGTTTCCCTGTACTGGCATGTCTCATCTCACCTGTCAGAGACTTCCTCCATAGTCGGTCTCTTGCAACTCTGTCTTACCTCCCTCTTCCTACAACATTTGGTTGTAAGAGTGGTTCTTTTACACCGGTAAGCTCCTATAGTCCTCTACCTGTTCTACTGGGGGATTCTCCCTTCTGGAGTTCCTTTTTCCCCCTTGTTACCTTAGGGCAGCTCATCACACAATAGGAAGTCCTATCAGGACTGTTGTTTCTTTTTCCCAATCTAAAAAACAGGAAAAAAGGAAAAATTCTTTTCTATGCTGCCCTGGTAGTTGCTGCAGATACAGCAATTCCTAGTGGTTAAGCCACTGGTTGTGTTCTCTACGCAACCAGGGCTTCCCCTCCACTAGCAATCCTCCTAGCCTTAGTGCTAAGTCCCAAACAGGTTATTAACCTTGTTTGGGAAACCCTATTATCACAGTCTGGTTGGTTAACTTCTATTCTTTGCCTTGGCAGAATAGCTGGTCACCTGCTGGATTTTCAATGTCAGCTTTTTCTTCTAACCAACCTGCAGCATGCTCTCTGCATCTCTACAGAGTAGCTTTGCACTATGGGCCCTTGCTAGAGAGCATTAGTATCTTGCCTAGCAGATAACCCCAGATGGTTAGGGGGAGGGGGTTCCCCCAGTCATGTCTGGCGGGTATTCCCTGCCTTTTCCATCTTATCGTAAATCTCTTTTGAGGCATAAGCCTCAGGCCTTTCATTATGTGAAAGCCTAAAGAAGGGCCACATACCTGGCTTGGCCCATATCTCCTTGAGTCTTCTCATCAGAGATAAATTTCTTCAATGGCAGCTAGAGGACGCCTAATACCCATCTTGCCCTCATAGGCGGATCACACGGGCATTTTCCTCCAGAGGCGTCCTCTATCCATTCTCCATACTGCAATTCTGGAGATATTTGGACTTCCTGTCTGCAGACTGAAGTTATCCTCTGCAATTTTCACGTAGGCCATCCTGGTTATTCAAGAGCTCAAATTCTGCAAAGAATTCAGCCTTCTTCTTGTCAGAGAGACCTTTCCTCTGACTCTGCCAGTCATAACCAGGAAAAAAGGATTCTCTATTTATCTATTCAAGCAGGTATCAACCTTCTTGCCGTCAGATGAATCTTCCTCTCTCCCTATATCCCTAGGGGGGATGGGGTTCTATGGACATCTCTCCATCCATATACCTGGAGACATCTGTCTATATACCTGCCTGTTCATCTAGGTATATATAGATATATATAGATAGATAGATAGATAGATATTTATCTATATCTATCTGAGTGTCTTCTGCCCATACATATCTCTTTATACATATATACCCTATATGGGTATATATTTAAATATATATATATATACATATATATTTATAGATATAATGAGATATATTTTTAGATAGATCTGTATCCATCTACTTATCTATCTGTCTGTTAGGTTCAAATATCCTTACATTCCTATATGATCCTGACAGATGGGCACTACCCCTATCAATGCTGTGCCAGCATACTTAGGGGGCTACACCTATAACCACTTCCTGTGGTAATTAACAAACTTTTTCCTTACCATAACCTTTTCAGGTTAGGTACTCCTGAAGCTCTCCATGTACCTTTTTCTTTCCTAATTGACCCCATTTAGGAAAGACATTGCGGAGCTTCAGTTGCTCTAAAGCTTAGCGCTCCTGAGGACTGGTTCCAACCCCAGTCCAGTTGGGTCAGACTCATTTTTTCTCTTGGTCCTAGATTTGTACTATTTTTGGACCAAAACAGCTTAAGCTTTCTTTACTAGTACCTTCTGCGTCCCCGCTGAAGCTCTACCTCTCTTACTACCCCAGTTTTTCCCCTGGGGCTATTTTTCTCACCCTGAAGGGTTCTGACCTCCACTTGTTTTTATTCTACTTTATTACCTCTACTTCTCAGCGAGGTACCCCTTGAGCACATTCACTGGCTCTTCTATCAGATCCATATGTAGCTTAGTGCACTTGTGCAATGCCAACAAGGGAGGCCCAGATTACAATATTTCCCTATTAAATGCCCTTGATACAGGGTCTTCCCCTTTTGAAGCCCTGTTCTAGCCAGCTGTTCCACAGCTCCTTTTCTGTATTCAACTCCTACCCTCCATCCCCAGGATGCCTGAGGTCCTGAGGAATAGCATGGCCCGTTCTAGACTTGCAACATGCTAGGACTCCCTCCGGGCATCTGAGCTTGGGAGTCCCCATATGTGAAGACTCATTCCTGCTTGTTCCTGGAGATAGCACAGTTACTTACCTGTAACAGGTGATCTCTGGGAACAGCAGGAATAAGTCTTCACAACCCACCCACCTCCCCTAGGAGCATGATCACCTTTGATTTAATTAGTGGAGGAGGGATAGTAAGGAAATCCACAGTACTACCTTTTAACTTTTGAAAGGGAGACTATGATAAAATGAGGAAAATAGTTAAGAAAAAACTAAAAGGAGCAGTTGCAAAGGTTAAAGACTTACATCAAGTTTGGGTGTTGTTGAAAAATACTATCTTGGAAGCCCAGACCAGCTGTATTCCACGCTTTAAGAAAAGTGGAAGGAAGTCCAAAAAACTGCCAGCATGGTTTAAAGGTGGGGTCAGAGAGGCTGCTGTTGCCAAAAAAGCATCTTTCAGGAAATGGAAAAAAGAGCCAAACAATGAAACCTGGAAACAGCACAAGTACTGCCAAGTCAAATGCAAGGCATTGATAAAGCAGGCAAAGGGAGAATTTGAGAAGAAGCTTGCCGCGGAAGCAAAAATGTGAAATAAAGATTTTTTCAAGTACATTCATAGCAAAAAACCTGTGAGAGAGTCAGTTGGTCCATTAGATGATAGAGGAGTTAAAGGGGCACTAAGAGGCGACAAGGTGATAGCGGAGAGACCGAATGAATTCTTTGCTTCGGTCTTTACTGAGGAAGATGTAGGGATGATACCCTACCCTCGGCCGTACCCTCCCCGGTGTCGGCCCTACCCTTGTACTTAATTCCCCCCCCCAAATGTAGCACCGCTTTGACCAGGTGAGAAGCGGTATATAAATACAGCTAAATAAATAAATACCCATGACTGAAGTGGTATTTAAAGGTGCGGAAGAATTGAAGGAAATATCGATACATCGGGAAGATGTATTACAACTATTAGATAAACTGATGAGTAGAAAATCACCTGGGCTGGATGGTATACATCCAAGGGTGTTGAAAGAACTGAAATATGAGATTGCAGACCTGCTATTAGTAATCTGTGAACTATCATTAAAATCATCTCTAATACCTGAAGATTGGAGGATCGCCAGTGTAACACCAATTTTTAAAAAGGGTTCCAGGGGTGATCCAGGAAACTACAGACCGGTGAGCCTCACGTCAGTACCGGGAAAAATGGTAGAAACCATCATAAAGAATAAAATTACTCAGCATGTAGATAGTCATGGCCTAATGGGAGACAGCCAACATGGCTTTAGACAAGGAAGATCTTGTCTTAGTAATCTGTTATGTTTTTTTGAAAGTGTGAATAAACAGGTGGACAAAGGTGAGTCGGTTGATATAGTGTATCTGGACTTTCAGAAAGCCTTTGATAAGGTCCCTCATCAGAGACTTTTGGCAAAACTAAAGAGTCATGGGATAGGAGGCAGTGTACTACTGTGGATCAGGAACTGGTTAAAAGATAGAAAGCAGAGAGTTGTGCTAAATGGCCAATTTTCCCAATGGAGAAAGGTGAATAGTGGTGTACCCCAGGGATCTGTGCTGGGTCCGCTGCTTTTTGACATATTCATAAATGACCTGGAAAGTGGAATAACGAGTGAGGTTATCAAATTTGCAGATGGCACAAAACTAATTAAAGTTGTTAAAACCAAAGAGGATTGTGGAAAATTGCAAGAGGATCTTGATAAATTGGAAGACTGGGCATCAAAATGGCAGATGAAATTTAATGTGGACAAGTGCAAAGTTATGTACCTAGGGAAGAACAACCCAAACTATGGTTACACAATGCAATGTTCCACATTAGGGACTACCACCCAGGAGAAGGATTTAGGCGTCATTGTGGATAACATGTTGAATCCCTCGGCCCAGTGTGCAGCAGCAGCCAAGAGAGCAAATAGAATGCTAGGTATCATAAGGAAAGGAATGGAAAATAAAACAAAAGATATTATAATGCCTCTATATCGTTCCATGGTGAGACCGCACCTTGAATATTGTGTGCAATTCTGGTCGCCGTATCTTAAAAAGGATATAGCATTATTAGAAAAAGTTCAGAGAAGAGCCACCAAAATGGTAAAGGGGATGGAAGGATACTCCTATGAAGAAAGGCTAAAAAGGTTAGGGCTCTTTAACCTGGAAAAGAGACGGCTGAGGGGAGATATGATAGAAGTCTATAAATTAATGAAAGGAGTGGAACGGGTAAACGTAGATTGATTGTTTACGTTATCAGAATATAGAAAGACTAGGGGACATGCAATAAATATTTTTTCACTCAACGTGTAATGAAACTCTGGAATTTGTTACCGGAGGATGTAGTAAAGGCTGTTAGTGTAGCTGGGTTTAAAAAAGGTTTGGACAAGTTCCTGGAGGAAAGGTCCATAAACCATTATTAAGAAGGGACCCAGGATATCAATGCTTGACCCAGTACAAGCATTGCGGAACCTGTGTCTTTTGGGGAAACTGCTAGGTACGTATGACCTAGATTGGCCACTGTTGGAAATGGGATACTGGGCTTGATGGACCTTGGTCTGACCCAGTATGGCATATCTTATGTTCTTACGTTCATTTCTCTATCTCTATCTTTCCCTTCCTTGATCTCTCTCTCTCTTTGTCTCAGCTTTAAAACTTAACTGAGGAGAGGCAGTTGTGAAGACGGGAAGGCAGCACACAGGCGTGTTGGGATGCTTCCAAAAGCTTTCTGATTGGACGCTGGGAGCGTTCCCGCGCAGACTCCCTCCGTACCGACGTACCCATATGTGAAGACTTATTCCTGCTGTTCCTAGAGATCACCTGTTACAGGTAAGTAACTGTGCTTTCTCCAGGAACAAGCAGGAAGTCAGTCCTCACAGATGTCAGTGCCAATGGAGCCCATACGGAAGCATCTCCTCAGCTCTCAAAGAAAGCCTTTGGGAGATACACCATGCATGCATGGTCCACTTCCTGCCCAAGAGTGCCATCTTGCCTCCCTCTCCTTTATTCTGTAGAGCCCATGGGACATTATCCAGTTTTTCCCAGAAAAAGTAAGATTTTTATTGTTGAGTTTTCTCCAGTTGTGTACTGATTCCTTCCTGCCCCCAAGCCAGCTCGCCTTGGCATCGCTCCTCGGGTTCGTCTATTCGTTTTTTAATTTTTTCATCAAGGTGCTTCTCGACTGGCATTTGTGCCCCTTTTCAGCAGAAGGCCTCAGACCCTTGCCAGGAGGTAGGAACCCTCCTTTTCTTTTTTTTTTAAAATCTTTATTTAAATTTTCCAAGTACAAAACACAAATAACCAAAACAGACATTAATACAAACAAAGCCTGAAGATATGTACCCGCCCTCCCTCCCCTCCCATCCCCCTCCTCCAGAGCACATCCCACATGAAAGAAACAAGCAATACATGTTAACACACGGTGAGCGACCTTATACACATCATAACCATCTATCCCTCTGATATCAACAATATTAATACACCTATCATTGAGATAGAAGATTAGGAAACTAAGCCTCTCTACCTCCTAGTCTATCTTAGCTGCCTTCACAAAGTCATTTAACAGTTGCCATTTAAGGCTCAGTGTACCAGGCTGTGGGCGTTTCTGTTGAAAAATTTGTTCATATTGACTGTACAAACATACTCGATTCCACCATTCCAGCACACATAAATTAGCAGTACATTTCCAGTTACTAACAATTAGGTATATTGCTAAACCCATCATAAAGTCCAATAAAAAGGTACCCTCTTTGGGCAGAGAAGGCAGCTTCGCCGCCGATCTTAAGCTAATGAGCTGCCAGGATAGGGGCTCTTTGAAGTTAAGAATAAGCTGTATTCGTGCCCACACCCATTCCCAAAAAGCTTGTACCCCCATGCACTCATATACTACATGTATCAGTGTACCAACCTCCCCGCCACGTCCAGCAAAGAGGACTGCGGTTCCTGTCCCACCTCGCCACTCTAACAGGAGTATAGAAACACCTATGTGCAAAAAAGAAAAGAGTCTGAGTTATAGAGGCAGATCTCGAGACTCTCATTTGTTTACACCAGAATCTCCTCCACTCCTGCGCGGTGAGGACTATTCCTGTATCCCGCTCCCATCTGTTTTGAATTTTCTGTATCGGTGCTCCCGGGGCTAAGTGCAATTTCTTATAGAAGCTCGATACTATTCCCGCGACTTGCCCGACCTCTTGAACTATCTCAACCACACCAGCAGACCCTATCCCATTTTTTGGATCAATCTTAGCAGACTCCAAGCAATGTTGGAGCTGCATCCATTGGAAATAGCATTTAGACGGGAGGCCAAACTAGCTGCAAGTCACTGAAATCCTTCCACTTATTTGCAGCGATTAGCTGAGAAACATTCCAAATTTCTTTCATATACCACTGCCTCCAGGCTATAGGTTGTTTTTGAATTTTAAAAAGGGGATTATTCCATATGGGCAACCGAGCCGGAGAGCACTGATCCGTCCCGCATGCCTTGATAAGGGTCCCAAAAGCCAGAAGTGTATCCGTTATCATACAGGGATACCGTATTCCTTGTTCCAACTGCATCCCCAGAATGTGTTCCAATGGCAGCGGAGCAAAGAGCCTCTCTTCTACATCTACCCAGGTGGGTCTACTATCCATGTGACCCTGCAGCCACCGAGACGCTTGCTTGAGGAGAAAAGCCTTATGATAGGATTGAAAATCAGGGAAATTAACGCCACCTTGTTCCCGACTAAGCTTTAGTTTCTGCCTCGCAATTCGCGGGGCTTTGTTATTCCACAAAAACTGACTCAATACCCGCTCTATCCGCTGATATATAGACCCTGGAAATAGACAAGGGATCATTTCTAAGATGTAATTAACCTTGGGGATCATCATCATCTTTATTGTCTCCAGTCTCCCCCACCAATACAGGACTAAGGGGGACCACTTCAACACCAATTCACGAGCCATATTGACCACCCCATCCGCATTCCAGCAAACCGTTTCCTCCAAAGGATACCTATAATAGATGCCTAGATACTTTACCATGCCGGGCTCCCAAACAAAAGGATAATCACTTACATCTGCTTTGTGCACCAAATTATTTAGGGGAAATACTACCGACTTAGTCCAATTGATTTTATATCCGGAAAATGCCGAGTATCGCTCAATTTGTTTTAAGATCTCAGGGACAGACTCAGGCGAGGTAAACAAGAGAAGATCATCCGCATATGCGGAGAGTTTGATTTCAAGTCCCGCAACTACTGCCCCGCGTATCTTGGCACATTGCCGAATAAGTAGAGTTAAGAGTTCGAGTGCCAAATTAAATAGCATGGGAGATAAAGGGCAGCCTTGCCTAGTACCTCGTTGTAAACCAAATGGACGGGACTTAATCCCATTTACACAAACTTGCGCCTCAGGGTGAGTATACAGGACTTCCAGAGCTCGAATGAAACCATTCCCAAAGCCGAACCACCGAAGGGCTACAAACAGGAAAGGCCACTCCAGCCGATCAAAAGCCTTTTCGGCATCTAAAGAAAGCCCCACTAAAGGTGTTGCTATCTTTTCCGCACCCGCCAGTATGTGGCACAGTAGTCTGGCATTGTCGGCTGTCGATCTCCCTTCCGTAAAGCCGCATTGATCGGGATGAACTAATACAGGCAAATGTCCAGCAAGCCAAGCTGCCAAAACCGACGCATAGATCTTATAATCCACATTTAAGAGCAAGATGGGTCGGTAGTTAGCTGCTAACAACGGGTCTCTACCCGGCTTTTCAAACACCACCAAGTTAGCCGTTACGAAAGCACCTATTTGCTGCTCCTTCTCAGCTAACATATTATAATACTGAGCGAGCTGGGGAATCAGTTCTGCCGCGAAAGATTTGAAAAATTTTGCCGGCAGACCATCTGGTCCCGCTGCCTTGCCGGAGGCTATAGAAGCAATCGCACACCTGATTTCCTCCTTAGAGAAGGGTTTATCTAGCTCTTCTTTGGCCCTCTCATTTAAGACTGGCCGTTGTACGCCCGCAACTAATTGGTCAAAACCTTCTTGCGAAAACTCTCGTTCGGAGTCATACAAACGAGTGTAAAAGTCTCTGAAGATTTCCGCAATCTCCGAATCTTTGACCACCATTCCTTGCCCCCCCGGATGCCGCAGAGCGGCAACTCTTTTGGCCTCCCGTCTACCTTTAAGTGCATTTGCCAACATTCTACCTGCTTTATTCCCTTCCCGATAGTAACTCCCTTGTTGCGCTCTGATACTTTGCGAGGCTTCAGCGGCCAATATCGCATTATATTGAAACCTTAACCGCTGGAGTCTAAGCAAAACACAGGCGTCGGATCGCCGATTTAACACCCGCTCCCCAATTTTGATTTGCTGTTCAAGCATTGCCAGTTGCTGCTTCCGCTGTTTTGCTTGATAGATATTAAAGCTGGTTATGACCGCTCTTATTACTGCTTTAAAGCCCTCCCACCAGGCCCATCCCGTGGTGGCTTGAGAGGGGTTGAAGTGAAAGTACTCTGCAATGGCCCCTTTTATCTCTAAACAAAATTCTGGGTTATTAAGGAGGGCTCTATTAAAACCCCATTCAACTGAGTCTGTCCTCAGTGAATTATCTTGGATTACCAGAGAGATGGCCGCATGGTCGGATACATGAGTTGGGTGAATACACGCATCCACTATATTCGGAACTAACGTCTTAGACACTAGAAAAAAGTCTATTCTAGACTGTGACAAGTGTGGAGCAGAAAAGTAAGTAAACTCCAGTTCCGTGGGGTGAAGTACCCTCCATATATCTACCAGCGCCATCTCCTTGATTAGGGAGGCAAGCATTAGTTGCCCTTTGGAAGGTTTAAGAGTTTGAGGCGGTTGTCTATCCACTAAGGGATCTATCGTCTGATTAAAGTCCCCCCCTACAATTAAAGGTTTATCAGCCTCCAGACGTATTTCTCTCGCTATTGTAGTAAAAAGTTCAGAATGGTCAGTATTGGGGGCATAAAGACATATAATGACAACCTCCAATCCCCCCACTTTCAACAAGGCATTAGACCACCTTCCTTCCGTATTGGACTGGCAGTGTAACAGTGTGGCATTTAAGGACTTTCTTACCAAAATGGCCACTCCATTTCTTTTCTTAGAGGCCGCCGAGTACGCCACAACTGTGAAGGGTTTTATGCTCAGCTTAAGCGATTCATTATTGTTTAAGTGTGTTTCCTGCAGCAATAATATATCCGTTTTCTTATGTCGTGCATAATCAATGATCTTTTTCCTTTTAACTGGATTATTAATCCCTTTAACATTTAACGACATAATATTACAGGGGGCCATTACGGTATTTATTTAAATATGGCCCCTTCGGCCCAGTGCAATATGGCTGTTCATTCATCCTAAGAGAGTTAAGACCAGAGAGGCAAGTGCCAACTCCCACATCCCGGTTACACCAGTTTCTACCATGACTGCTAAAACTATTGTATCTATGTGCATATATGTGCTCCAGAGGAGAAACCCTTCCCAAAAACAGTATAGGTGAGCTCAAGTCAGCAGGACTGGCTCGAGAGACCCTCAGGCCTCAGAGCTAAACAATGCCTTATCACATTCAATAATAATAAAACCAACAATAGCTATCCGAATATACAACTTCTCCCATCATCCCACCCCCCATTAATACAGAAATCTAACAATCCCCTACAATTGCAGTTAACCAAACAGAGAGAGGGGCTTCACTGTCCAAATTATCCGCGATGCGGGGCCTCACCAGCGTATCCTCTACTGTCCGGCCTTGCTTGTTAATAGATCTCCAGCCCTGGTTGTGCTCATGTTGACAAGGAGCCTGAATTGTCCACCGCCTTCCTCAGCGCATTTGTGCCGCTTCTTTTTCTTCAAGGTATGCCAGAAGAGAGTCCGGCTCATCAAATGTCCGGGTCTGGTTATGAAGGGTAACCCGCATTTTTGCCGGATACAGCAGCCCGAAGTGTGCTTGAAGTTGCTGTAGGCGCGGTCTTAGTGCCAGGAATCTCTTCCGCCTGTCCACGGTGGATTTAGCCAGATCAGGATAAATAAAGAGCTTGCGTCCCTCATATTCCAAAGGTGCACGCACGCGCGCTGCTTCCATTATCTGCGCCACTTGCTGATACCGTAAAACTCGAAGAATGATAGGCCTTGGCTGCGCGCTGTGCAGCGTAATATGTGAGGGGACGCGGTGGGCATGATCAATTTCAAAGTCCTTCTCAAAAGTAAATTTGAGGACGGTGGGGAGCAACTTTACTAGGAAGGCTCTCATATCTGTGCCTTCTGCTCCTTCAGCAATGCCAACTGTGCGGATATTATTCCATCGGGCCCGATTATTGCCATCTTCAACTTCCTTTTGGAGCGCTCGAAGCTGTCTCTCGATCTTATCTACTTTTCCCAAGCGGACCTCATGCACAGCGATAACACCTTCCACTTTTTCTTGCCGAAGTGAAATACCTTCTATTTTACTGTGTAGCGCATTTATTTCCTCATGCACAGTGCTTAGTGAGGCTCCGTTGGCTTTGACCAGCTCTTTCACCCCTCTGATCTCAACAAGGAGCTCCTGCAGGGTGTCAGGCCCTTCCCGTGTTGGCGCCATCTTTTGCGGGGAGATGGGTTACGTTTTGGTACGCTTTGCGTTGCTATTCAGCACACTCGCATAATCTAGCCGGGTCGGCTTCGGTCCCGTCATCCGTGGTCTTATCGCTGCTACAGGAAGCAGGTCTGTGTTACCGAATTATGAGATTTTACAGGATTCTTGACGGGTCTCCCTGGAGCCTCCACACTAGGCGACTATCCTGCTCGGCATCAAGCTCCGCCCCCAGGAACCCTCCTTTTCTGATGGCCTCCAGTGGCTTCAAAAAGTGTGACCGGTGTGGCAAAATGATGTCACTCACCGTCCCACATGACCGCTGCCTCCGATGTCTTGGTCTGGAGCACAATGACTGGAGCACAATGACTGGAGCACAATTGAAAGCAAGTTCTGCTATGAGGGGACATGGGATGAGGGTGATGGGAGATAGATTCAGGAGTGATATGCGGAAATATTTCTTTACAGAAAGAGTAGTGGATCCATGGAATAGTCTCCCAGTGGAGGTGGTAGAGATGAGGACAGTAACTGAATTCAAAAAAGCATGGGACCAACACAGAGAATCTCTAAAGGTAAAAAGGGGACTGTTGTAGTTGTTGTTATGGAAGGACAGACTAGATAGGCCATGTGGTCTTTTTCTGTCATCATGTTTCTATGTTTCTATGACTCTCAACCCACATGACTGCCACCTCCGATGTCTTGGCCCAGAGCACAACAACTCTGACTGCGAACTCTGCAGAACCATGACCTCAAAGGCCTTGAAGAGCCGCCATCAGCAGCAGATAAGTTTCTTTCAGAAGTCCGACTCTGCGCCGGAATCTCCGGTGACTCTACTCTCCGGGACACCCTCTGATACCTTGGTGCCCCACGAAGCCAGAGCCTCCTCGGCGTCCCGTGGCTGCGGTAACTCCAAGCAGAAATCTCCGGAGTTGGAGCACAAGAAGAAGAAATCCTCTAAGACTGCCTCGGAGAATGGATCCAGGAAAAAGGAGAAATTCCACCCCAGGACCCGTGAGTCTGAAAAATCGGGGCAGGAGTATCCTGCCAAGCTGCCCCGTAAGGAATTGTCTGCACATGCCGACCGGCCTCGAACCTCTGAGACCATCCTCATCAAGGATTCCCCCTCGACAGTTCTGACACTGAGCCCAAAACCCTCAGTGCCTGTGACTAGAATGGCAGCCCTAGAGAGCAGTATATCTGTCCTAGTGGCCATGAAGTGGGTGTTCATATTTGACTCATCCGGTTCAAACAAAAGGGAGCAGGCAGAGCCACACCACTGGTAGACAGAGCTTTTATTTGTAGTCGCAAGGGTCAGCCCTACATGTGTTTTGGCAGAAGCTGCCTTCAGGGGACTGTGACCTTAGAACATAACACGTATACTGTATAGTACAAAAATTATATTAAAAAAAACAAAAATACAATATGGAAATGCTAGCCAATACAAAATGGTAAGTATACAATAACCACAAACATATTAAAAACATTAAATAAGAAAAGGGGGATACAAATGCAATTCATAAATAATAAAAATAGTAATAATAATAATAAAAAGGGTTAATAAAACAATGGGGACTCTTAATAAGATGCATAATATAAATAATAATAAAAACAATAATAAAAGTAATGATGATAAATAGCCCGTGATCAATTAAAAATAAAACCAATTATGCTTGGGAAAATAAAAGAACCCTAAGGAAGGGAGCGGGGGAGGGGAAACCTGCCACAGAAACATGACTGGGCTTGTCAGATACATAGCAGAAAAACAGATATATTGAGAAAAACATTGATACATGGGACAGTTAGGGACACATATAAGCGATTGATACTGAAGACCATTATACATCAAATTAAATGGCAAAAGAAAATTTTAGACAAAGGGATGTATATGTGTCAGCAAAGGTAGGAAAGCCATCCACCACAGAATATATGTTAACAAAAGGGAGAACACACTCACCACCGAATCAACACTGAATCAATTAGATAACGCACCACTAGGACGCTAAAAGCAATGAACAGTTGGTTAATAAAAAGAAACAATCTTTAAAAAGGGTACAACAGAGCATGCCATCACAAAAAACTTCAGACAGTTGAAAATAACAGGTTGGTAAATGAAAGGCTCAAGGGTAAGGTTCCTAGAAACCCCATCCAAATACTTTAAAACCACCAGGAAAAATGCCTGAAAAGAGGAGGAGAGAGAGCACATGCAAGCAAAACTAATGTCCAGAGGAGACCGTTCTGTACATACCTGGAGTAAAGCTTGAACAGCAAATGAGGGAAGTAAAGTGATAAACACAGGCTTATAATATCTCAGCAGTGAACTCAACTAATGACATAGGGCAATTATTCAGCAATCCCAAAATGCAATGCGAGGCTCTAAAGGTCAAACAGGAGGAGAAGGGGCTCAATACAAGTGGTACTTCAATACCTGCTTCACCTATCGCAGGTGGTACTGAAGTCCAGTTTGGTCAGAGTACACATGAGTGCCATTGCAGTGCATCACCATTCTGTTGAGGGAAAACCCCTCTCAGCTCAGCCCCTTGTGTCCCAATTGCTGCGGGGCCTATATTATCCATACCCCCCATCTGACCTCCAGCAGCAGAGTGAGATCTCCATGTGGTGCTCTTGCAGCTCACTAAGCCTCTGTTTGAGCTCCTGGCTACCTGACACCTCCGGTACCTGTCCTGGAAGGTCGCCTTCCTGGTAGCACTCACATCAACATGCAGAGTCAATGAGTTCCAGGCTCTGATGATGGAACCGCCCTACATCAGGTTCTACAAGAACTGGGTGGTGCACTGCAACCAAGTTTCTGCCACAGGTGATGTTCCCATTCCACCTCACCCAGCAGATGGTATTCCCCACCTTCTTTATTTAAGCATTTTCAAATTTCAAAATATCATACATGCAAGAAAAAATAATATAGGGCAATCAATTTACAATCCAAAATCAACAAAGCATCATGATTCACCTACCACATCAAGAGAGAAAGATACTGTAATACTCAATATAAGAAGCTTAGATAAAGAAAAAGGGAGTGTAAACTCCAAAATAGGGAGCTAAATAAACTGTCAGTTCCTCCACCAAATTCTGACCTGCCTCTTTCCCATCCAGAAACTGTTGTAAAGATTTCACATCCGTATATACATAGTTACGTACCCCCAGGGTTATAATGCAGCGGCAAGGGAACTTCAAAAAAAAAGTAGCCCCCAATGCCACCACACGAGGTTTCAAAAGCAAAAACTGCTTTCGCCGTGCCTGTGTACTAGAGCAGACATCAGGAAAAATCTGAAGTTTATGTCCACAAAAGAGAGCATCTCTAAACTTAAAGTATGCTCTCAAGACGCGTAGTTTGGTGGGCTCAGACTTGAACCTAACAACCAAAGTACTACGTTTTGAAATTACATCTAAGGAATCCTCCAGAAAAGCGGTTAAATTCTGTTCCACTGAACAGCCCGGGGGGGACAAACCCCGCTCAGGCTGCTCAGTGGAAACAGAAGCCACCGGGAGTTAATACATATGAGCAGCTGCTAGGTCCCCATCTAAATGCAACACTTCTAAAGCATATTTCCCCAACAAAATCTCTGGAGACAACAAATGTGCAGAAGGAAAATTTAAAAAACGTAAGTTGCAAACTCATGAGTGATTTTCCAAGACTTCTGTCCTGTAAGAAACTGAAAAAAGCTCTCTAGTTAAGGAAACATCTGCATCAAGACAGGATTGAAGCCGGAGATCAGACCAAGCAGCCAACTTAGTACAATCATCAATTTGCTTATCCATATGCTGCAATTTATCCACCACCTGTTGGGAAAATACACATAGAGAGGACACAGAAGAAGTCAATCGCTTATCTATATTCTGTATAGCTGACCAAATGTCCATTAAAGTCACCTCCCGCACCGGAGAGGAAAGAGTTCCTGTGTCCGCCCTAGCCAAAAACACCGGCTGCACAACAGACGATAGACCACCGAGAGGAGACTCCAATGGTGTGGATGAGAGAGACGGCTCAGGCAGAGGAGGAGGAGACCGGAGTATAGGGCTCAACCAGGCACCCTCCGGTGACTGAACCTCAGGCAGTAGCGACTGAACATGTTGATCCATGGGGCCGACCACTTTCCCTATTACAACTTCCTCTCCAGATTTTAAACCAGTCTTAGCTTTACGCTTACCCATAACTGAAGGTAGGCCTCACCGAAAACATGTGCACCTCCAGTGTACCTAAGGGGCACCAAAGGGAGGCATAACCTACCCCTTGAGCCATGCCCCTTAGGCCACGCCCCTTAGGCCGCAACACGCGGCCGCATAGAACCCGCCGGGCTTTATCGAGCAGGGAAGGGTCCTCCAAGGCAGGGCACATCCTCCTTCTGCCTGCACGCTGACACTGCAAGCCTCCACCGGGTACTACTGTCCCAAGCCGCACAGGTGGAATCGCGGCAGCTCCCTCTCACACAGAACTCTCTCCCTCCCCACCTTCTTTTCGAGGCCTCACGCCAGTAGGGTGGAGACCATTCTCCACAATCTGGATTGTAAGAGTGCCCTGTCCTTTTACCTGCAACAGACTCAGGGCCACAGCAAAGCACCACACCTTTTCGTATCCTATGACTCCAGCTGTCTGGGATTCCCAGTGACTAAGCAAACTCTGTCTACTTGGTTGGCGAACTGCATTACCCTTGCCTACAAGCAAGTAGGGATCTCACTAAACCAGAGGGTCCCAGCACACTGCGTCAAGGCCATGGCTACTTCTGTGGCAAATCTGAGTTCCGTCAATGTGACTGAAATCTGTTGGGCTGCCACCAGGTCTTTGGTCCATACCTTGCAGCTCACTTCTACCTGAAGAAGGAGTCCTGACAGGAGGTGCCTTTGACCAGGCCATACTTTGTAATCTCTTTGGGATGTAGGCAACTCCTGCCCTTCGACCCTTCTGTGTTCAGGTTACCGGAGTGCTGGTTCTCTACTGGACACTTGGGTCTTGTGAGTGTCTCTCAGTAGAGACTCAACTGCTGCTGATCACGGTTCACTCTTCCAGGTCACCGTGGCATTTTTGTTTTACAGGTTCTCAGTAACCTGTAGCTGGGGAGTCCCATATGTAAGGACTGACTTCCTGTTTGTTCCTAGAGAAAGCTTAGTTACTCACCTGTACCAGGTGTTCCCAGGGGACAGCAGGAATCAGTCCTCACAACCCTACCTCCTCCCCTTGAAATTGCTTCTTTACCGTACAGGACAGATAGTAAAGGAATCCACAGTACTACCTTTTAACTTTCAAAAGGGAGACTATGATAGAATGAGGAATATAGTTAGGAAAAAACTAAAAGGAGCGGTTCCAAAGGTTAAAGACTTACAGCAAGCTTGGGTGTTATTTAAAAATACTATCCTCGAAGCCCAGACCAGCTGTATTCCACGCATCAAGAAAAGTGGAAGAAAGTCCAAAAGTGGAAGAAAGTCCAAAAAACTGCCAGCATGGTTTAAAGGTGAGGTCAGAGAGGCTGTTGCTGCCAAAAAAGCAACCTTCAGGAAATGGAAAAAAGAGCCAAATGATGAAAACTGGAAACAGCACAAGCACTGGCAAGTTAAATACAAAGCATTGATAAGGCAGGCAAAGCGGGAATTTGAGAAGAAACTTGCTACGGAAGCAAAAACACGAAATAAAGACTTTTTCAAGTACTTTCAAGTACATTCAAGTACATTCGTAGCAAAAGGCCTGTGAGAGAGTCAATTGGACCATTAGACGATAGAGGAGTAAAAGGGGCAGTAAGAGGAGACAAGGCTATAGCAGAGAGACTGAATGAATTCTTTGCTTCGGTCTTTACTGAGGAAGCTGTAGGGATGTTACCCAAGACTGAAGTGGTATTTAAAGGTGATACTGCAGAGGAATTGAGAGAATTATCGCTACACCGGGAAGATATATTACAACTATTTGATAAACTGAATAGTAGCAAATCACCTGGACCGGATGGTATACATCCCAGAGTGTTGAAAGAACTGAAATATGAAATTGCAGACCTGCTATTGGTAATCTGTGAACTTTCATTAAAATCATCTGTAATACCTGAAGATTGGAGGGTCACCAACGTAACACCAATTTTTAAAAAGGGTTCCAGGGGTGACCCGGGAAATTACAGACCGGTGATCCTGACGTCAGTACCAGGGAAAATGGTAGAAACCATCATAAAGAACAAAATTACACAGCATGTAGATAGTCATGGCCTAATGGGAGACAGCCAACATGGCTTTAGACAAGGAAGATCTTGTCTTACTAATCTGATATGTTTTTTTGAAGGTGTGCATAAACAGGTAGACAAAGGTGAGTCGGTTGATATAGTGTATCTGGACTTTCAGAAAGCTTTTGACAAGGTCCCCCATCAGAGACTTTTGGCGAAGCTAAAAAGTCATGGGATAGGAGGCAGTGTACTATTGTGGATCGGGAACTGGTTAAAAGATAGAAAGCAGAGGGTAGGGCTAAATGGCCAATATTCCCAATGGAAAAAGGTGAATAGTGGAGTACTCCAGGGATCTGTACTGGGTCTGCTACTTTTTGACATATTCATAAATGACCTGGAAAAGGGAATAACTAGTGAGGTTATCAAATTTGCAGATGACACAAAACTGTTTAAAGTTGTTAAAACCCAAGAGGATTGTGGAAAACTGCAGGAGGATCTGGATAAATTGGAAGACTGGGCATCCAAATGGCAGATGAAATTTAATGTGGACAAGTGCAAAGTTATGCACCTAGGAAAGAACAACCCACACTATAGTTACACGATGCAAGGCTCCACATTAGAAACCACCACCCAGGAAAAAGATTTAGGAGTCATCGTGGATAACATGTTAAAACCCTCCGCCCAGTGTGCAGCGGCGGCCAAGAAAGCAAATAGAATGCTAGGTATCATAAGGAAAGGGATGGAGAATAAAACAAAGGATATTATAATGCCTCTGTATCGCTCCATGGTACGACCGCACCTTGAATATTGTGTGCAATTCTGGTCACCGTATCTTAAAAAGGACATAGCATTATTAGAAAAAGTACAGAGAAGAGCCACCAAATTGGTGAAGGGGATGGAAGGCTACTCCTATGAAGAGAGGCTAAAATGTTTAGGGCTCTTTAACCTGGAAAAGAGATGACTGAGGGGAGATATGATAGAGGTCTATAAATTAATGAATGGAGTGGAACGGATAAACGTGGATCAATTGTTTACGCTATCAGAATATAGAAAGACTAGGGGACATGTAATGAAGCTACAGGGTAAACTATTTAAGACAAATAAGAGAAAATATTTTTTCATTCAACGTGTAATCAAACTCTGGAATCTGTTACCAGAGGATGTAGTAAGGGCTGTTAGTATAGCTGAGTTTAAAAAAGGTTTGGACAAGTTCCTGGAGGAAAGGTCCATAAACCACTATTAAAAAGGGACCCAGGATATCAATGCTTGACCCAGTACAAGCATTGTGGAACCTGTGTCTTTTAGGGATATTGCTAGGTACGTATGACCTAGATTGGCCACTGTTGGAAACAGGATACTGGGCTTGATGGACCTCGGTCTGACCCAGTATGGCATGTCTTATGTTCTTATGTTCTTATGTATTTTATTTTTATCTTGCCATCTTAGTTATGTCATTAGACTGAGGCAAGATGGCACCCTTAGGCAGGAATTGTACCACGCATGCGTGGTGCATCTCCCAAAGGCTTTCTTTGAAAGCTGGGGAGATGCTTCCATGCAGGCTGTGTTGGCGCCGATGTCACCCATATGTAAGGACTGATTCTTGCTGTCCCCAAAGGATACCTGTTACAGGTGAGTAACTATGCTTTTGAGTGGCCCATCACACGTTAACTGCCAGGAAAATACTGGTCATGCCTCCAACAGCTAATGTGGAGGCTTTGCAATTAATGTGAGTTTTTTTGGTGCATTAATTGCAAGTCCTTAGCAGGCTTTAGTGAAAGGGCCTCCATGTCTGTATGTTACCAAATGGAGCATTGGAGTATGATTTCATCATAAACATAAGAGCAGAGCAAAGGAGGGTCAAATGTATTCCAGCATTTTATACCTATAGATCACTGATGAAATGCTATTAGAATTGTATTGTGTTATGAATGTTTGTATTTTATGATGCTGCTAAGAGAATTATCATGCACAAAGGGGCATGTTTACCAAAATGCAGCAGTGTACAATGCATTAAGCCCTAGAACTTAACACGGGACTGGTGTCAGGCCCATGTTAACACATGGAAGCATGCCTGGCATGTCCCTATGAAGTTAACATGAGTTCTACGCCACTCCCATGCTAAGTAGTTTGTTCCAATTAACCGGCTGCACTCAACCCCACCCATTGAGGTGGCGTGAGTGCAGCCACACTAAGTACAACAATGCCGATTAGCATGCATTAAAGATTCCTGTATTAACTGCAGTGTACATGCTCCGTCCCTGAATCACCATGCCTCCTCCCCAAACTGCACAATGAGTGGTTAGGGTGGGAATTTTAGTACAACTGCGTTTTTGATATGCAATAATGGTTACCGCAGTACACTTAGCGTATGCTAAACCCTGCACTAACAGTGCACTTAAGTAAAAATTCCCCAAATTATTACTATCAATATTCTGGCAGAAAATTAGACTTCAAAAACGCACATCAAATTTCAGAATTCTTGCATTATCAGATGTTCTCACAAATAGCTGCTAGTGCTTCTCTCGTGCATTAAAAGGCTCATTTTAGGGGTCATGTGACATGATGAGCTAGGAAGGACATGTTTTTTCATTACTCTCAGGCTTCTTGGGTCATTATGCAATAAGTAGCTCAATTTTCAATCCCTTTAGTGGGATTCAGTCGGTAAAGTCTGCCTTATCAGAACTGGAGGACTTTGTAGTTTGGATGGTGACTAAAATTGCCAAAGAGTCAGAGAATCTAAGATGGAAGACTCTGGGCCTAATATCCCTCACTCAGACGTAGCAGCCCTAACTTTGGAGGAAGTATCTCTAACAGTAGTGCAGGCTTTGGCGACGCAGTTTGCTGTGCTCTCAGAACAAATAGAGAGCGTTGCACAGTCTCTTGCACAGCGCCGAGGGAAAATTGCACCATATGACACAAGAACTAAAAGGTCTAAAGGAACAACTCAGTTGGCAACATTAGAAGATGGACGACCTTGAAAACCATAGTCAGGGAAATCTTCTGTTTATGAACATATCAGATTGTGGAGGAAGTTGAGTTACGAAGCTTTTTGGAGACTTGGCTATCCTTGAGTTTGAAGATGGAAACAACTTCTGGGGCTCTCCAGATTGAGCAAGTGTACAGGCTAGGAACATGCTATGAAGGCAAGCAGAGGCCCAGAGTGGTTATCATTCAGTTTCTAAGTTTTGTACAGAAGGAAATTGTGCTAAGAGCATTCAGGCAATAATGGAGCGTGGAAGATGAGGGCAAGAAGAGTCTAATTTTCCAAGACTTTTGACAGCTGTAACTCTGAAGCATAAATAGTTCTCAGGGGTTTTTTAGCCAGTTGGTGCAACAGAGCATAAAGTTTGGAGTGGAGGAGTGGCCTAGTGGTTGGGGCAGGGTACTTCAGGCCTGAAGGTCAGGGGTTCAAATCCCACTAGAGGACAGCAACCTTGGGCCGGAAGGACTGGGGTTTCTAGTCCCACAGGTGCTCCTTGAGGTCTTGGGCAAGCCACTTAACCCTCCACAGCCCATGTTCCCTGTAAAATAGTTATTTCCAAGTTATAAAGCCCTGTTCAATGTAAACCGCACTGATGCAGAATAGCGTGGTATATAAGAGAATGTAAATAAATAAATTATTGTACCTGGCGAGGTTGTGTGTGATCCACAAGGGCCAGGTGCACTTGTTTGCTACACCTGGAAATGCATATGTCTCCTGAAAGAAGCAGTTGGTATCAATATGAGGGCATCATGGCAGAACAAGTGGTGGAACTATGGTACAGATAGTGCTATCCACAGAAATTAACAAATGGACTATTGAATGACTGACTCGTTTACCACTTATTTCAAGTGGAGCTACCTCGATGGTGACCTGTAGACCACCTGCAGATAAGTGAACGATATAATCAGGAAGTGTATTTCTGCACTAATCTTTTCCTTTTTCTCCTTTTTGTTTTCTTTTTTTTTCTCCTTTATCTGTTCCTCTTTTGAGACTGCAGTGGTGTTTCCTCTGACACAGGCACCTATGATTACGGATGATTCAGAGACTGGGGGCCTAAGAGATGAAGTTCTCTTTTTCTTATTTTTCTTCCCATCTTCACAAGGTTTCATTTTCATTTTCTTTATGCTTTTTGAAGCTTTATTTGCAACATTTATCACTGTTGTCCATCCTGCCAGCACACAGAAAGAGCAACTGCTCAGCATCAAACAGAGCATTCTCGCTCTATGCTCCACACCTATAGAATGCGTTACATGACAACATTCAAACCACGAGTAACCTGAAAGACATTCGGAAAATACTGAAGACACACCTCTTCAGGAAACACGTCAGTGGAACTCTTACATCACAAGACCACACTTCCCATGGACTCCCTCCCCCCCCTCCCCCCGCACTCTCTCCTGGTCTCCTCCCCCTGTCCCTGCTTCCACCCTGCCCACTCTCCACTCCCACATTACCCAGCCCCCACACTCTATCCTGGTCCCCTCCCCGTCCCTGTTTCCACTCTCCACTCCCACATTACCCGGACCCCTGGTCACCCTACCTGTTTAAAGTAGAAAGGTAACATTAGCCTTATCAGTGTTGTTCTTCGCCGTTCTTTATTGTTGCTACTGTTTTAGTTTACCTAATCCGCTCCATGTATGTTAAGTTCAACTTGTTATATGTGAATCACCTTGACATTCTGATAAGGCAATATATATAACCAGCTAAATAAATAAATAAAATAAGTGAATAGAAGCAGTTGAAAGTGAACCGGGTGTCCTCCTATGTGACTACGTTTACATCTTGGCATGGATCTATGCTTCTCTTACTGAATGGACATACTGAGACATTATTCTATTTCATTTTTTTATTTTTATATCTCTAGTACCCAGACGATCATGGGTTTGAATCCCATTGGCACTCCTTATGACCTTGGGCAAGTCACCTTACCCTCCATTGCCTTGGAAGAAAAGTCCTAATAATCTACTTCCGGTGACACATTGCCATGAAAACCCAGAGGCTGCTGGGTCGCCAGGAGTCAGCACTGACTTGACGGCAGAAAAAAGAAAAAAAAAAGCTTATGGATATTACTGAGTGACCTCTAATTACTTCATAATTCGATTTTCCTTTGACTTTTTATTTATGTTACACATGCCCTGCCCTCTATCGGTTAAATGAGCGCATGCTGGAGCAGCGAGTGCTTGACAGATCTCCCTCACTTAATATACTGGGACGTGGTTTATGATGAAGTCAGCATGAGATAGTATGGAAGGGTGGGGGAGAAAGAAGGTGTATATATAAGAGTAGAAGATGAGGATGGATGATGAAAAAGGTTAAGATGAAATGGATGTCAGTGTTAAATGATACCTTCCTTAGTCTGAGGTTTGTAATGAACAAAAGATATATACAGGGTAATTCTTGGGATGGTAGTTGTGGCAAGGTGAAGAGTCTTATCAGCAGTTAATGTAGATGGCATTAAAAGTAGGCACATCATTAAATTATTCACCAGAAAAAGCCAATCCAATATACAAATTCTGTATGGGAGATTTGTTCAGGTCAGAAACTTTGAACTAGGTCCCTTGGATGTTGTACACTAAGAAAGAATATTAATAATTCATCAGCAATATAGTTTTCCAATTACAAAAAGAAAAAGGGATATATTTTTACCAGAGGAAAACAGCCTTAAGAAATACAAAAATACGCAGGCCCAATAAAATGGGCCAATATTCAAAAGCAAGTATCTGTATATTGACAACATCTATATGGATAAATGCCCTATCCATCAATTTTTAGTGGCACATTCCGGAGAGTGTCATTGAAAATGATCACAGACCTCCCTGGTATTATTTGAATAGTGTCATGGCAGAGCGAGAGCAAAGTTGGGGGTATTCTAACCTAAATTTAGCTGGATAGTGGACTAGTAGCACCACTTTCTGTATAGTCACAGTGCTCACCACACTGTGTATATATTCAGCACTGCTTGCTATCCGGATAGCAACACTGGCCATGGAGTATCAATATTTACCAAATATTTATAAATAAAAGCATTTACAAAATATTTTAACAAGTAAAAAAGTGTGTTCATAGTTTATAAAAGCAAGCTTAGTGGGCATAACAAGGTTACTAATATGGTCTAATCATGACACATACAAAAAATGTACTAGGTATTACAAATATATCTTGAAATTATACCAATTTCTAAATTGTTCAATTATAAAAAACTGAATAAATAATGCAAATGTTTTACCTTGATGCTCCTATAAATTATATAACAATTTATAATAATTTTGACTTATAAAAATTAATAATGCAAACTGCAATAGTCCAATTATTCAAGAAATATGCTTAATATGGATAAGAGAAAACTCTTTAGTATCAGTTGATGCCGTCATGTAATGCTTGTATCATCGCCTCCACCTCCTGTTATCTTTACATCTTACAGTGGCCATGCTTTGCCTACAAAGGCTATCTTCGGGAACAAGCAAGAATGCATTCTTCACATATGGGTGACATCAGCCCCAACGGAGCACACGCGAGACTGCTTCCCAGTGTCCCATAGGAAAGCCTTTGGGAATACTCCACTGTGCCTGTATGCCTGCCTTCCCACCTTCCCAACTCCTCTCCTCAGTTCTTTGTTTTCCACGGAGCCAGAAGGATGTGTCGTCCTGTCACCACCGAAAAAACTTCTCTTTTTGATGTGGAACATCTTGCTTCTGCCTTCCCATCGACACCGATCCGTCGAATCTGGCACCAGTCCCGATAATTCTTTTTTATTTTACATTTTAGGCATGGAAAAGTCAACTGGTAGTTTTAAAAAAATATACCTAGTGTACTGGTACCATATCAGTCAATGGTAAACATGACTGGTGTCTAAAATGTTTTGGCCTGAACAGCAACCCAATTCTTGTCCTTTGTGCCAGCAAATGACAGAGAGGCCTAAAGAACCAAGCCAGACAGTACGGATCGTTGCTTGCCTCGGGCTTGAAGTCAGTGACTTCCACTTCTAAGAGGGCAAAGTCCAAACATAAAAGTAAGTCAAAGTCTCTAGCTGCTCCACAGTCATCAGCATCAAAAGCTGATACCGATACCAGAGACAGTTCTCAGCATAAGCATCATGACTCCCCTAGAGGTGCATCTGATGCAGACTGACCAGCCAAACAGCTCTGGCAGGAGGTTCAGTCCTCCAAAGCACAAGAGGGGCTCCGGGATGCTCCCAAGGGATCAACCTCTGGAGAGCTACCAGTTCCATGTTCTGGGACAGTGGCTCAGAGCCCCAACGGTGATTCCACCAAGACATCGGCCATCTCCCTGGACCAATGCATGCTGGCTCTCGAGGGGAGTTTGGCGGCACTGCTGGCAGCCTCGGTACCGATAACATCGAGAGTTCCAGGCGTGCAGGCTTTGGCACTGATCCTACAGCCAGATGTATCGGCCCCAATGCCAGCCCTCGAACCAGCATTGATGGAACCCTCAAGGGCAATAACATTGTTGGAACCAACTGAGACTCCAAGTATCCAACAACCTCAAACTGACATGGCTGTCGGTTCCAATACTTCCGAGCATCACTATCGGCATTGACCTTTGACGTCCATGAAGCATCGAGGACAAACCCAAGATCATTGATATTTTGACTTCTTACCAGACTTTGATTCCACTTCTTCAGAATCTGAAGAGGGATCACTTGATTCCCGAGAAATTCCAGACATCCCTTTGGACACTTCGTTGTCTCAGGAATGGCGTCTGTCCCCACCAGAAATATATGTCCTTTCAGGACTTAATACCTGACATGGCAGCAGGGCTCACCATCACAGTAGCCTCAGAAAAGGAACAAGGGTAGAGGAATTGGAGATACTGCAATACCCTCTCATGCCCAAGGAGGCTACATTATTGGTGCATTAAAGCTATAGAAATACGGGGGGCGGAGTCTGCCGCGATAGAAGATGGCCGCTTAGGAACGGAGCTCCCTCTCAGCATTGAGGAATTCGGAGCTCTTGATGCCAAAGGGTCCCCTAATAATTTCTAATCGGCGCTCGGAAGGGACGATAGAGGGATGGCTGCGCTAAAGCCCGCAAAATTGTACTTTCAACAGTCTGGGGGGCAGTCAAACAAGCGTGCCAAACAGGAGCTCCTCTCCCCACAGAAAACAGGGCCCGACAAAACTACCTCGGAGGGGCTACGGGAAATTCTGCAAGAGCTCCGAGCAGTCAAAGAAATCGTTACTGCTAACTCCGGGGCGCTAGCAGAGGTGAAAGACGACTTGCATGAGCTAAGAAACCGCACAGGGGAGCTGGCCAAACGCATAGAGGATGTAGAATCGGAAGTGGACCGGCAGTCCTCCGTACTGGCGCAGATGGGCCCGCTAGTTAAGAGGGTGGCGGCACTCGAATTGCAGGTCGAGGACCAATCAAATAGAGCCCGGAGGAGTAATATACGTATCCTTGGGATACCGGAGGGCCGAGAAGGGTCGGATCCTGTCTCCTACCTCGAAAAGCTGATTCCGGAGATCCTAGACATTACTTTTGCAAGGCCCCTGGAATTAGAACGCGCTCACCGCGTCCCGTCACATCCGTCCCCTCATACTCCGAGGCCTCGACCGTTTGTGGTTAAAGCGCTCAGATACCAACATGTGATACATATCATGCAGGCTGCGAGACGGCGGCAGAGCGTGCAAGTGGATGGACAGAAAATTACGTTCTATCCGGATCTTAGTAAGCAAACAGCCCTGCGACGGAAGGAGCTTCTGGCCTGCCGGCCTTTACTGCAACAGTTAGAAGCGCGCTTTGGCTTGCTGTATCCCGCCAACATGAGGGTTACTCTGGACAACAGCACCCGTACTTTTACAGATGGTCCAACCCTGCGGGCTTTCTTGCAAGAGCGGGTCCGGATGGACATGGGATCCTGAGTGAAGTTTGTGACGTCGCATTACTACTATACTATACCACTATCTCCGGGGTAATGTGGACTTTACGGAGATGCTAGTCCTGACTTCCAAATCGCAGCCCGGTTTGTTAAACACTGGTGCGCTGGTTATTTTAAGTAATGCTTAGTCACAATATATTCTGCTATGCTATACTGCACTTTGTAGAAGCGTTTTTGAAGGCACTTGGGAATTAGTAACTTAGAAATGCATCACCAAATCTGTCATTATGTTTCCAATGTTGTATTCCTATTCTTCTTTAATGTTGAGAGGGAGACGGGTTGGGCCGGAAGGGCGGTAAGGGACTTGCCATGCAAGTTATGATAGTTGGCAGTGCTGCACTACTAGGTTGCAAGGCCATAGCACTATTTCCTGGTGATATCCTGTTTCAGGGGCAAAAGATCGTGAATGCCATATATGTATATTCCAGTAAGATCGAGTATGGCTAGTTGCCAAGTGCGGGTGTTATCCCTAAATGTTAAGGGCATTTCGAACCCCCTTAAGAGAAAGAAGATTTTGAATTATTGTAAACATCAGAAGGCAGACATAGTCTACCTGCAAGAGACTCATTTGTCCCTCTCTGAATCTTACAAAGTGGCGGACAAGATTTATCGGAATGCCCTTTCTGCTCCAGCCCTCCGGAAGAAAGGTGGAGTAATCATACTTGTAAAGAAATCCCTCCCACTAGAAGTTAAAGAGGCTAATGCAGACCCAGTTGGGCGCTGGGCCAGAGTTACAGCTCAACTGCACGGGGACTCATACACTTTTATGACGGTATATGGGCCTAACACAGATGATCCGCAGTATTTCTCTCAGATTCTTCAAGAGCTCCTGGGCACCAGTTCATCGCGCATTATATTAGGAGGCGACTTTAACCTCATACCTGACCCCCTATTAGATAGAACTCCATATAAGCCACAGCATAAACCTCAGGCATCGCTGATGTTTCAGAATTTGCGGGACTTGGTCGGGCTGCTGGACCCCTGGAGACTCCTCTATCCCGATGGTAAGGAATACTCTTTCTACTCGCTACCCCACAACTCACAAACCCGCATTGACTACTTTCTCACGTCTAAGACGCTGCTGCCTAAGGTGACAGGCGCTAGTATGCTCCCACGTACAGTCTCAGACCACTCCGCGGTAGTATTGGATCTTACGGTGAGTGCTGAAAGAAAGCCGCTGGGGCGATTTTACTTTGAGAAGGCCTGGTTAGCAGACGAAGTATTCCATGCTACCATGAAGAAAAATATTTCTGATTACTTTGCAGAGAATCAACTTGGGGATACCTCAACATGGGCCTGGTGGGAGGCCTTTAAGGCCTGTGCCCGGGGGCACATGACGGCCTACAAAATTCGTAAGCGTAAGGAAGAGGCACAGCGACGGACAGAACTGGAGGCTGAAATCCGAATTGGTGAGCGACTACTGGCCCGACGGACGGATCCGACGGTTCTCCTGCGATTGCAGAAGCTTCGGATCCAGTATAACGCTCTCTTGCAAGCAGACGTCCTGGAATCCTTTAAACTACAACAGGGGAGACGTTATCACGATAGTAATCGAGCCAGTTCTTTGCTTGCGAATACCCTAAAAGCTAAGCGGGATGCGACGCGTATTGCCGGTTTGAAAGATTTAACTGGGGTACTACAAACCTCAGACAACGCGATTCTGGCGATATGCGAAAACTTCTACTCTAAGCTCTACCAATCGGAAGTTGTATGCGATGAATCGGCGTTTTTGGACTTCGTTTCTACAATTACGGGACCTCAGCTCACGCAACAGCAGCAGCAGCTATTGGAGATGCCGATTACTCTCAAGGAGGTACATGCTGCCCTCAAACAACTTGCCAAAGGCAAAGCTAGTGGCCCTGACGGACTGCCAGTAGAATTCTATGAAGCCTTCTCTGATCTACTGATCCCGGAGATACTGTTCTATTATGAAGGAATGCTGGAGGAGTACCCAGATGTTGGTGCCCTGGCTACGGCGACAATAGTGATACACCCCAAGCCGGGCAGGGATCCGGAAAACGTGGGAAATTATAGACCTATCTCCTTATTGAATACAGATTACAAAATATATGCTAAGATTCTTGCTAACCGGCTGTCTAAGGTCTTAGATGTATTAATCCATCCTGATCAATGTGGGTTTATGCCAGGACGATCCACGGTGGATAATGGATGACTTTTTGCCCATGTTCTCCGGAAAGCGCAGGAGACAGACCAGCCTATAGTCGGTCTTGCGTTAGACGCGGAGAAAGCATTCGACAGAGTAGAATTCTCGTATCTCTTCCAAACTATGCGCTGGATGGGGGGACCTGGTAGTTTCCTTCAGAATGTTCAATTGCTATACGCCCAACCAGCAGCACGGGTAGCGGCGAATGGCACTACTTCGCAAGAATTCACACTTACAAGGGGTACTAGGCAAGGTTGCCCTCTATCCCCCATGCTGTTTAATTTGGCCCTGGAACCCCTGCTCCTTAAGGTCCGGCAAATGTCCAATATAGAGGGCATACCGCTGGAAGGATATCATTGTAAAGTTTCAGCCTATGCAGACGATCTATTACTCTTCCTCAATGTCAATTCAATGGATGCCGCCCTACGAGTTATTTCAGAATACGCTGGCATTTCGGGATACAAATTAAACATGGACAAGACGACAAGTATACCGCTTACCACTACAGTACCAGAAGACATGCTTAGGCGATACTCCTTCCAGGTCGAAAAACTATCGTTTAAATATTTGGGGGTCACATACGGAACCACCCTGTCAGATACGATCTCCCGTACCAAGACCCGATGTAACGAGATCCTGCAAGACAGTGTGCAAAGATGGTCACCCCTACATCTGTCCTGGTGGGGTCGCCTGGAAACTATCAAAATGGTAATTGTCCCCAAGCTTAACTACATGCTAAGCATGATCCCAATACTCTTTGACAAGAAATTTTATCAGGAGGTAGAGAAGAAATTACTGGCCTTCCTATGGGAGAAGAAAGTACCGCGTATAGCAGCTTGGAAACTAAAGCTCCCTAAGAAGCAGGGAGGGGTCCACTTCCCGGATTTCTACTGTTACCACACCGCAGCCATCTTACGCCAAGGCTTCTGGTGGGCAGAAGAACCAGACGTCCTCGGAGCTCCCATTTGGCTCCGCGTAGAGGCTGCAATGAGTGACCCTCTCCCGCTCCGACAATGCATTGGAGCATCTGTACGCTCTGATCACAAGGGCAAAGAGCTTCTACAAGCCACCCAACAGGCTTTCAACATGTTGCTCCCACTCTTAGAGGACACGCAGATATACACAGATGTTACCCCGCTGTGGTTCAACCAACGGTTTAAAATAGGAGGTACAAGCTTTGCGTGGCATTTATGGATAAAGAAGGGAATTCTTACGCTGGGCCACTTACTTAGTGGTCAAAGATACAAAACCTTTGCAGAGCTGCAACGAGATTTCCAGCTTCCCTACACGTGCCTCTTTCAATGGGGGCAATTGCGACATTGCCTAAGTAAGGCAGGCGTGACACCACTGCATGTAATTAGTGGACGTCCCTCGCACCAGTGGTTACTGGAATCCAGGGCGGGAGCAGGACAGATCTCAAAGTACGTGGATCTCTTCAGAGCTGCGGGTGGACACTGTCCCAGAGGTGCACAGTTAGTGTGGGAAGCTGAGGCAGGTCCCCTGGCAATCTCAGACCAGTGGTCATTCTTCTGGGGATCCCAAGTGCGGCTTTCAAGATCTGCCTCGCTTACACAGATGTTATATTTCCTGGCGCACCGTGCTTATTTAACCCCTGTCAAGGTCTCCAAATGGCAAACACAGGAAAATGACCGATGCTGGTCCTGTGCATCTGACGTGGGAACTTTGGCGCACATGCTTTACTACTGTCCTCTGCTGTCGGAATACTGGCAAAGGGTCTGGGAACGAGTGCAGAAGATCTGTGGGGTCACCTCACCCCTATCCTTTCGGATAGTCATCTATAAGTCGTTGGCGGAGGTGCCGAATTTGCAAAAGGAACTCTTTGCCATGTTTGATCTGCTGCTGAGCTTGGCTCTGAAAGCCATCCTGAGTCACTGGAAGTCGTTTAATACACTGAGTTATGCATACTGGTGGAATTTAGTCTGCTACCATCGATCTTGTGAAACGGCCTATGTTCAACAGAACCCCACATTTAGAGAATTGCTTAGAAAGTGGGACACCCCGAAATTGAGTTGACTTCAGAGTAGATCTTACACAGGAGAAGTGGCATTCGCGATCTTCCCCCCCCCCCCCCCCCTTCCTTTTTTCCTTGTGAACCTTGATGTTCAAGTTAGTCAAAATTGGTAGTGCACCTGTCTGTATTAGCTTTTGTAGGTTGTTTTGCTTCTCTGGTGTGTACATGTATTGTTTGTTCCTATTTCTTTGGTTTATATATTCTGAAAATCTTTAAATAAAGTTTTAAAAAAAAAAAAAAAAAAAAAAAGCTATAGAAATACCGGGCATAAAAGGGAGAGAGGAGGCACTTTGGGTTAAACTAGAAAGAGGGAAAGAGAAATCTATCTGCATTGGTGTGATTATACAGAACTCCTTCACAGGGAGAAGAGGTGGACGGAGAGATATTTGAAGATATATGCAGCATTCCCAGGAAAGGGGAAGTGCTACTGATAGGGGATTTCAATATGCCAGATATTGATTGGCACATACCTGCTGCAGTATCATCTAGAAGTAAGAAGATCCTGGATTCTCTAGAGGGAGAACTATTCGGGTAACTGGTAACAGAATCCATATGTGAAGGAGCCATACTGGACTTGGTGCATTCCAATGGGGAAAGTGTTTCTGATGCTATAGTGGGAGATCATTTTGCATCCAGTGATTACCAGATGGTGTGGTTCAGTATTAGGACTAGGGCTGATAAAATCCATTCAAAAGCGAGGGTCTTAGACTTTAGGAAAATTAATTTTGCCAAGTTGGGCCAATACCTCAGGGAGTCATTAGTGGGGTGGGAGCAGTTGGGGTTTGTAGAAAAACAGTGGGCAAAACTGAAAGCGGATATTTTAAGGGCAATCAACCTTTTTGTTAAAATGGAAAATTAAAGGAAAAGGAGACTGCTATGGTTTTCGAAAGAAGTAGCTGAAAAGGTGAAGAAAAAGAGGGAGGCCTTCATGAAATACAAGAGATCATAGAGAAAGGAAGTCAGACATGTATATTTGGAAAAACTTAGAGAAGCTAGCAAGGTAGTCAGGAAAGCAAAGATTCAGAAAGAGGAGGAAATAGCCAATGCAATAAAATGGGGGGATAAGACATTTTTCAGATATGTTAGTGAGAAGAGGAAGGGCAAAAGTGGTATTGTCAGACTCAAGGGTGAAGGAGAGGAATATGTAGAAGCTGATGAGGATAAAGCGGAATTGCTTAACAAATATTTCTGTTCTGTGTTCACAGATGAAGAACCAGGAGCAGAACTTCAGAAAATGCCCACAAACAGGAACAGAAGGGAGGGGCATCTTGAACAATTTTCAGAAGACTGTGTTCGTGAGAAGCTAGCTAAACTTAAAGTAGACAATCAATGGGACCAGAGGGGATACACCCGAGAATACTGAGAGAACTTGGGGACGTTCTAACAGTTCCACTGACTAACCTTTTCAATGCCTCGTTGGAGTCTGGAATGGTGCCAGAGGACTGGAGAGAGGGACATGTGGTCCCTTTACACAAAGGTGGAAGTAAGGATGTGGTTGAAAACTACAGGACAGTTAGTTTATCCCCGGTGGTCAGTAAATTATTGGAAGTGCTGCTGAAAGAGATTAATAGTGAGGTCTCTGGAGTCCAACAGATTGCCGGATCCAAGGCAGCATGGATTCACCAGAGGCAGGGCTTGTCAGACAAATCTGATTGATTTCTTTGACTGGGCGACCAAGGAGTTGGACCGAGGGAGAGCCCTAGATGTGGTGTATTTAGATTTCAGTAAAGCCTTTGACACTATTCCACACAGGCAACTTATAAACAAACTGAGTACCCTAGGGATGGATCCTAAAGTTACTGCTTGGGTTAGAAATTGGTTGAGTGGGAGGCGACAAAGGATACAGGTAAATGGAGCTCACTAAGGAGAAGGAGGTTACCAGTAGTGTGCCCCAGGAAGCTGTCCTTGGTCCAATTCCTTTTGACATGTTTGATAGTGATATTGCGGAAGGGCTGTCGGGTAAGGTTTGCCTCTTTGTGGATGATACCAAATTCTGCAATAGAGTGGACACCCAGGAAGGTATAGCAAACATGAGGAGAGATCTAGTTAAGCTTGATGAATGGTCTAGAATTCAGCAGCTGAGTTTTAATGTTAAAAAATGCAAGACCATGCATTTGGGATGCAGCAATCCAAGGGAGCGATATAGTATAGGGGGTGAATTACTTTTGTCCACAAAAGAAGAGCGGGACCAAGGCATGATTGTGTCTGGTGATCTTAAAGTAGCTAAACAGGTAGAAAAGGCAACGGCAAATGCTAGAAGGATGTTTGGGTGCATAGGGAGAGGAATGGCCAGAGGAAAGGAAGTGATAGTACCTCTGTGTAAGTCTTTGGTGCGATCTCATTTGGATTATTGTGTGAAATTCTGGAGACCACACCTTCAAAAGGATATAAACAGGGTGGATTGGGTATAGAGGGTGGCTACTAAAATGGCTAATGGTCTTCGTTATAAAGCATATGATGACAGACTTAAGGATCTTAATATGTATACTTTAGAGGAAAGGTGGCATAGAGATGATATGATTGAGATGTTTAAAGTCCTCCATGGCATAAATGCACAGGAGGAGAGCCTCTTTTGATTAAAAGCAAGCTTTGCTACAAGGGGACATAGGATGAGGGTGAAAGGGAATAGACTTAGAAGTAATATCAGGAAATTGTTTATGGAAAGAGTGGTAGATCCGTGGAATAGTCTCCCAGTGGAGGTGGTAGAGATGAGGACAGTGTCTGAATTCAAAAAGGCATGGGAGAAACACAGAGGATCTCTAAAGGATAAAAGGGGACTGTCATAGTGGTTGATATGGAAGGACAGACTAGATAGGCCATGTGGTCTTTTTCTGCTGTCATGTTTCCTGTTTTCTATAGGACTCTACAGGATCTTATGAGCCACATGTGGGAAGCCCCGCTCACGGTTCCACCTGTCAGCAAGAGGCTTGATACCATGTACTGAGTACCAGAATGCCCAGGCTTCCAAAAACCTCATTTCCCCCACCATTCGATAGTGATGGAACTGGCGATACGCCGCATAAAGAGCAGTAAGAACCATTCATCCATGGCACCTGGCAGAGACTCGAGGACATTTGATGTCTTTGGGTGTCTATGCTTCCAAGCATACATGTTGGCCTCCAGAATAAACTCTTACATGCTGTTCTTTGGCATGTTTCTGAAGGATGTCACCAGGTATCTGGAGACTTTCACCCTCATACTTCCAGACACTCATCAAGCAAGGCCAAAATACTTCTAAGTTTCTTACCAGCCCCCTTTTGATGCCTTTGAATCAACAAGCAGAGTTTCAGCAGTCTGCATTGGGGCTCATAGAATTGCCTGGTTACAGGCATCAGATCTCAAGCAATGGGTAAAGGATAAACTGGCCAATATCCCATATACTGGAGAAAACCTTTTTGGCAAAGATTGGAGGGAAAAAGCAGGTGAGATTGAGACAGACAATCTCACCCTAAAACACCTTTCCAGGAAAACAGCTGACCCATTCAAGAGGAAGTCTCTTCCCAAGAAATCTTTCTATTCTAATTAGAAGAGATACTATCCTTCTTACCCACCTTCTGCTGCCTATAAGCCTCAGTATCCTCAACAGAAACAACCTGCACCTGGTTTTTGACTCCTTCTTGGAGAGCATTGCCAATCTGTCTCTGGAGGGTCCCCAGCCCTTCCACATAGCCGGAAGACTTTGTCACTGTGCCCACAGGTGGCACCTCATAACATCAGAGCAGTGGACACTGCAGATTGTCTAAAGGGGTAATCAGCTTCACTTCGAAATCTAACCCCCCACCAGCTTCACAGGGGACTATCCCACCCAACCACTTCAAGCATTCTCTTAAAAGAAGAGGTGACTACCCTGTTCTCCCAGAGTGCCATAGAAAGAGTTCCTCCTCCTCAAGAAAGGATGGGCTTCTATTCTCCATATTTTCTCATTCCAAAGAAAACAGGAGGATTCAGGCCCATCTTGGATCTCAGAGACCTCAACAAGTTTATGGTCCAAGAAAAATTCAAAATGATTTCCCTAGGAACTTTTCTACCACACTTCCAGAAACATGGTTGGATATGTTCTTTAGACCTAAAATCCATCCCTCACACAGACAGTATTTGCGCTTCATGTTACTCCAGGAACAAACAGGAAGTCAGCCCTCACATATGGATGACGTCGGCACCAATGTAGTCCTCGCGGATGCATCTCCCCAGCTTTCAAAGAAAGCCTTTGAGAGATGCCACCATGCATGCATGGTCCCCTTCTCTGGGAGATTTATTATTGTGAAAATGAGCATCAGTAATCAAATATATACTGTGGTAAGTTTATATGCCCCCAACATCAGGCAAATTTCTGGAAAAGCTTCTGCGGGTAGTGGAATTGAATTTGATGGGGATGGTGGGGGGGGGGGGGGACTTTAATTTGGTAGTTGACCTAGGAATGATACTTTTAGAGGGATGAGAGGACTGGGAAAAAAGTACATAGAAGAAGGTTGAAAAATCTTTTCTCCTCATGCAATTTAGTGAATTTGTGGTGATACTTTCATTTTAAGTCTCATGATTACACATTCTGTTCCAGGCCCCATGATTTTTATTCCAAGATAGATATTATATATGTGGAAGTATAGGTGAACAGCCTCCTGAAACAATTTGGATTGCTTGAAAGCAGTCCATCAATAGAAATTAATAGCACTTGGGGTTAAAATTAAAGAAGAGAAGTATGCCAAAGCAGAGACTGTCTGGTCTGATACAGCAAGACTTGAATATCAGCGTAAAAATAGAAAGGAGCCCTGCCAGGTGCTAGCGTGATTGGAGGCAGCCAGGATTTAGCTAAATGACCTCCAGGTTGCAACAAGTATATTATGAACTTGGGCAGGGCCAGCCCCAGAGTTGATTCAAGGTGTTGGCACCCCAGGCAGATTGTAAGCCTTACACCCCACCTTTTGCTGTCAAAATCTATTGTTTAACTTTGAACACCCTGCTCTTTGCTGTCTCCCTGAATTTGCTGTCCTAGGCAACTGCCTAGTTTGCCTGATGGTTGGTGTGGACCTGAACTTGTGAATAAGGCAAATAACTTGTTGGCCCAGAAATTAAAAAGCGGTGGACTAAGGATCACATTCTCTGGATCAAAGATTTTCAGGAGAAGGACTTGTGAGGGGACAGAAGAGATTAAGGAATGGTTTGTTGAGTTCTATAGGAAATTACCGTATTTACTCGAAAGTAATGCGCACCTTTTCTGGCCAAAAAGAGGCTCTAAATTCAGGGTGAACAGAGACAAAAACACAGAGGAGTGGCCGGTTCACACACACAACACTTTTATTGACCAAATAAAAAGTGGCCCAAACCCAACACAGGACCGTGTTTCGTAGCGTACTTCATCAGGGGTTTGTCAGGACACACTGACTTGTTGTGGTGGTCACAAAATACCCATAACTCTAAATTGTGTGGTGGAAGTCACTAATATCCTTATCAAAAAATTCTTCTGTTTAAACGATCGCAAAAGAGCATGTTGCTCTTTTGCGATCGTTTAAACAGAAGAATTTTTTGATAAGGATATTAGTGACTTCCACCACACAATTTAGAGTTATGGGTATTTTGTGACCACCACAACAAGTCAGTGTGTCCTGACAAACCCCTGATGAAGTACGCTACGAAACACGGTCCTGTGTTGGGTTTGGGCCACTTTTTATTTGGTCAATAAAAGTGTTGTGTGTGTGAACCGGCCACTCCTCTGTGTTTTTGTCTCTGTTCACCCTGCTCTTTTGCGATCGTTTAAACAGAAGAATTTTTTGATAAGGATATTAGTGACTTCCACCACACAATTTAGAGTTATGGGTATTTTGTGACCACCACAACAAGTCAGTGTGTCCTGACAAACCCCTGATGAAGTACGCTACGAAACACGGTCCTGTGTTGGGTTTGGGCCACTTTTTATTTGGTCAATAAAAGTGTTGTGTGTGTGAACCGGCCACTCCTCTGTGTTTTTGTCTCTGTTCATCCCTGAGTGGCTTGTGCTGTTCTTTTTGTTGGTCTCTAAATTCAGGGTGTTCATTACATTCGAGGGCGCCTTACATTGGGAGGCAGACTGCTCTACACTGGCCCAGCGCCGGTGGCTTTGGTAACGGTGGCTACATAAACAGCTTCAGGAATGGTGGGAAGGGCGCCAGCAGCCTCGGTAATGGCGGCAATGGCAAGGGCGCTGATCGCTGCTGCTGCTGCAACTTCTCTCACCTCGGTGGTGCTGAAGATGAGCAGGAGACACGAGTGAGGGAGAACAGGAGACTTCCGCAGCGCCGGTTAAAAGGAAAAGCCAAACGAAACCTGTGAGAGGCTGGGAACACCACCTGCAGCAGCGCCCAAGGAAGTGATGTCAGAGGGGGCGGGTGCTGCAGAAGGTGTTTTCTGCGGCACCCACCCCCTATGACATCACTTCCTCGGGCGCTGCTGCAGACTCTGATTCATAAAGTCCATTCTGATTTTGTGTCCAGCTGCCTAGCAATAAATGACATCCACTGAGTGATAAATGTTATTTAGATGGCCCAGAGGACTTAAGAAGCATTTGCTACTTTGTCAGTTGCTGTGGAAAAGGCCTTCAATGGGTATATTGGTCCTTTATGTTTTGGGTGTTAAGAGAAATGGAGTTGGATGAATATTACTTAGGTTGCTTGAGTTTGGCCTATGTACTAAACTCCCATCACAGTGGAAGATACTCAGATGGTTTTGAGTTAGAGGAGGGCACAGCAAAGTTGTCTACTTTTGCTTTTATTTTTTTTCCTAGTCATGTCCTACTCAGAAACTTAAGAGCTGGTCCAGGAATTACAGGAACAAGAGTAGAGGAAAAGCAATATAAAATATTCATGGTCAAGAATGATCTTTTCATAATAACAGATCCTAAGAGTTCCCTGGGGGAGTTTATGAATGAAATGATGTCCTACAGGGGAGTGACAGGAAGTTTTGAAGCTAGAAATACAGCGAAGGTTCACTTTTAAATGGGAAAGACATCAGTCAGGTAAATCTTACTGCACATAGGTAGAAATAAAATTTAAATTATGTTCCCATGCTTCAAAGAACCTCCAAAGAATTGGAAACGTGGAATAGGTTTAACCTGTCATGGATGAGGTGGGTGAATGCAGTCAAAATGATGTTGCTACCCATTTGCCTATTGGGGTGCCCTTTGAGGATTTAAAGCTTCTGCAGAAGGAGTAATAGATCTCCCAGGGTGGCAAGTGGAGTCTTGTGTAGGGCTAAAAAAAGGGAGGTCTTGCTGTGCTGAACTTCGGAAAACGTATTCTGAAGTGGCCCAATTAGCAGCAACCCTGGGTGATGTCAATAAATGGTCCTTTTATACAGGATATGACCTTGTTCATCTTAATTATCATACTTTTAACCCTAGGTATTAAATTTAACTTGGGTAATCTTTCTCTTGCCTGGAACCCAGCATAATCATCTTTTTTTACATGGACTAGGAGTTCTATCTTGAAGTCCTCCATCTCTGGGTCTTTCTCCTCTCTATCTTCTTCCTCTTCAGTTGATTTGTTGACCTGTCCTTTGTTCATCTCACTCTCCTGCAGTTCCAGATCTTGAAGCTCCATCTCCCTCTCAACTGCTCTTTCTTTTTCTGTGTATACCTTTCTTCTGGTACTCTCCTAGGTCTCTTCCTCCTCTCTGTATTTCTTTTTCCATGGAAGCCCTTAGCTGATTCAAGGTGTAATCATTCACATACTACTTTACTTTGATCTGTGAAATTAAAGATCTTAAATTTGCAACTGTTGCTTTTTGCAGTTTTTCTTGTGGCAATATTCCTTTCTTCCAGTTTTTGGCAGATTCTCTTTGAATACCCTCTTGATTTAAATATAGGATTTGTAGTATAAAAGTAGCAGTACATTATCTCCTCTTTATCTGCAGAAGTTCACTTAACTGTAGTTAATCCATCCTCCTACATTAATTTCTGTGGTTTATCTCCTGCCACGTTCACCATGGCCTTTATCAATGTCAGGGATGCTATCTGCATCTGCATTGTCTGTACTATCGCTACCACCATCGTTAGCCGTAGTGTATATGCTACGCATTGAGTGACATTGGGTGCTTCCTGCTGTCTCCATGAATCAAAACTAATATTTAAAACACTCCGATATTTTCACCAGTCTTCATAGCACAAAGACTACTAGGAGGATGAATATCTTCTTCAACAAATTTTTATCACTCCTTAAAAGAAATAAAAGGAGAAAACAGATCTCAGAATAAACAAGGAGTAGATGGCTTCTACATGGCCCTTAGGCCCATGCCATCATACATCCCATAACATCAATGGTCTGCAAAACTCCTTCTTTTTCACATCAATTATTATTCTTTTCCATGCACAAAAAGACTGCTAGCAGGAGATAGGAAAGAAAACATCACTTAGCTGCAATAGCATATGCTCATCAACGGTGGAAATCAACCCGCTTCTCTTCCATACAAACACTCTTCCTGTGTCATAGCAATCTTGCCCAACGCACCACAGGACGTCCCCCAAAGCGTTTCGCTGATTGCTTCATCAGGGGAATATATGCAAAACCACTACAGGAAAAGATAAATAAAACATATAAACCCTCCTCATCAAACCTAAGCCATAAAAAATACCATAATCAAGGATTAAGCCACCGAATTACCCACAGAGTACTTACATTTAACGTTGAAATCTATGTCCAACTAACAGGGAATTAACTACAGCCCGAACAGACAATTCACCAAAACAGATAGCTAAAACACCGTGCATGCAGACAATTTAAACCTCCACCCTCATTAATTCTTAATGAAAAACATCTTACGCTCATAGACAGACAGACCAATCAAAGCCACGCTCCTCAAACACATAGACCCCAGTCAATTTGAAAATTCAAAGCCCCGGGACTAACCGTGTTCAACTGAAAACTCCAACGCTGCTCACACATAATAAGAGTCTGCTCCCTACTCATACCATTCATCCCTTTATCCACCCTATCTATACAAAGCAGCACAAATCAGCAAATCCATGATCATGCTCTAAACAATGCTGCACCAGCGGAGCCTCTCTCCGCTGACAATGTAATCTCTGATGTTCCCTCACTCTAATTTTAAATGAACATATAGTTTTCCCAATATATAACAACCTACATGGGCAACGTATGCCATAGACCACAAAATCCAAATTACAAGTTGTATGTTTCCGAAGACAATAATCTTTTCCCCCATAGGGCAAGACAGTCAGCTCCACCAACGCAGTACAGATTGAATAACACCCACATAGCTAATGCCCCGGTCGCAACAATTCAACTGAGGATACTAAAGGAAGAACAGCAGGACTAAGTATCTCCTTCAAATTCCGATTTCTCTGCCAAACACAACAAAACCGTTTACCAATCAACCCAGGTATGACCTGCAAAACATTAACATGCTTTCTAAGAATCAATTACGTCTGTCCAGCCCTGGGTTCTGAGCTGTAGACCCTTTTAAGATGGACTGCTGATAATCCCTTTGGAGAGGGAGGGGTAACTTCCTATACACCCCATCACAAGCGAAATGTCCTAGTTCTGCTTTGTACCCCATTGTTGGGGGACACGTTTCTGTGGATGCAGAATATATTGTCACAAGCACAACGCCCGAAGCCACTTGCCTTTAGTGGTCGAGGGGCGTGGTGGTTGAGGATTCCTTCTTCTATCAGCTCTTAGCAGTCTATTTCTTCGTGTTGGCTTCTGGAAAGTGTAGTACTGCTAAAATATGTCGGTGCTTTAAGTAGAAGGTTTGTAGTTGAGGTAACTAAGGGTAAGGCTTGTAACAGAGTTTATTTCCAAAACACAAAACACAGCAGGTTCAAGGTATCATTTACAGGATTATAATTGTATGATTTGCTTAAGGTACAGCAAATAATGGCAAACAAACCAAAAGAACTCAGAAATGGCTTTTAAAATCCTCTTACTTGCAGAAGTATTGCCTTTAGAAACTAGGCTGCCACTTCCCTTTTTAGCCCTTGTTAATCAGAGTATAAAGAAAAATTCAAGCTTAATTCTTCTACAGCCTACAGCAGTTTGGTTTCTGCCAGCCTCAAAAACCTCTCTAGGCTGCATTTCTACGTGAAAACCAAACTTAGAACAAAACAAACATTCCAAGCTGTTATCAAAACTCTTAGCAGGCTTTTCATATAGGAGAAGAGCAAGCAAAAACTCTTATAGCATCTAACTTGGCTTTTCTTGCCGTTGCATAGTTCAAACACAGGTGACAAACAAGCATGAATCAGAGCTTCCTGATCAGGCTTATGTTGCAGTAAATTTCCCTTTTACAACATACAGGAATTTACCTCCACACTGCTTGTGCCATATGGTTAACTTCCAAGGAGAATTACTTCTTTCAGGGCTAGCTTTCCTCAAGACCTCCTGTCTAGAGCTTGGCATAGAGAGCAATCCATAAAGCAATCTTCTTCCCCCAACTCTGCCACTGGTTCTCCCAACTGCATTGGTTCTGACTCACCAACCTGGTCAGACTGCTCAGCTGACAACCTCTCTGGTGGTCTGAAAGCTTCTCCACTTCCTGGCCCCCACCTCTGTTGCCAACCTGTTGCAGGGAATTCAGCTCTCTCAGCTCTGGGTAGCTCAGCTCTTCTCCAAGAATCAGCTCCTTCTCTCTGCTTCTGTCTCAGCTGCTCTCCTTCTCATCTCCCCCTCTCTGCATAATCTAACCCAAGCTTATACCTCCAGGATTCTAACCCCACCTCTTTCTTTCCCAGGTGTTGGTAATCCCCCTGCCTTCTGGTATTAGAATAATCAGTGCACTTGTTAAAGTAAGGGCTTTGGTCCTCGTGCTTGCAATCCATCTTTCTTACTTTATCAGTCATTGGCTGAAACCTGTTCAAGCTGGGGGTTTTCTGTCTTTGAAACCTGGCTGTGGCTTTCTCTCCCTGCACTCCTAGAAGGGGACCCTTAAGTAGGGTGAATTCATCATGCTTCTCACCTCCCCCACTCTCAGGATAGCTGACTTTGCCACAATATTTTCAAAAAGAAAGAGCGAGAACCATAGCGCAGTTTATAACACAAAAATAAAAACATGTTATAGTTTTATTATGATCCTCACTATGGTCCTCGCTTTTTTTTTTTGTTGTTCCTTTGTGTGCAAGCACTTAGCAGCTTCTTTCTTTTTTGCAGACTATATATGTCCGTAAATCATAAAAAGACAAAAGTAATGTACATCTCCCGAAATCAAGGATTTAAACCACCCTCAACAATAACAATGAACAACAACACTTACTCGGTAAAGGAAGAGATAAAATACCTTGGAGTAACCCTGGACACCAATTTAAAAATGGAAAAACACTTGCGATTAACCAACAGAGCAATTTTCCACAAAATAAGTTATTCAACCTCTACGCAACATCCTCGACCACTCAGACTTCAGAACTGTAGCACAAACTCTGCTCATCCCGCACCTAGATTACTGTAACTCAATCCTTCAAGGCCTGCCTAAAAAAACTCTAAAGATCCTTCAAATGGCTCAAAACGTCTCAGCCAGAGTAATCATGCAAAAGAAAATTGCTGAACACATAACACCAATATTAATAGAATTGCACTGGCTTCCCATAACCGCCCGTATAAAATACAAATTACTAGTAACAACATTCAAACTCATACATAACATAGCACCATCATACCTCAACAATCTTATAAACACCCAACAACCCTCATCCAGAAATAGAAGAATTTGCAACGCAAACACCCTATGCATACCAGCCAGCATCAGATCAGCCAAAGCGTGCACAAGTAAGCGAGCATTCACATACACTGCACCCACTATATGGAACCAACTGCCAGCAGACTTGAGATCAATTAGCGACATGAAAGACTTTAGAAAAAAGTTAAAAACGCACCTCTTTAACGAGGTATACGATCCGACTTAAACAACACCTAAGAGCCGAAATAAACATGTCTAAATTATTAGCATAAATCACTTATTTATAGAACCAACCTAAGCGTAGTCATAAGGCTCTTCGCATTTAAAATTTGTATAAATGTTTACTCATATATTCTACATATGTTATTTCTAATGTTTATATGTTACTATGTAACATAATATAATCATATGTTATTTCTATTGCATATATGTAACTAAGTAATACAATCATATGGTAAACCCTAATGTTCTTCACCCAAAAATAATTTGTAATTTGTAACTCATACAGTTATAATCCATAATTATTATATTGTTGTTCAAGTTATTTGTAACCCATAGTTATTTTGATGTGCAAGTTATAGTATGTTGATGTGCAAGTTATCCGCTTCTGATCACTGGAAGTAGCGGTATATAAATGGAAATAAATAAATAAATATTTACATTAATATGGTGCAATGCCAGGAAATGGTATATTTTTACATACAAATCCCAGGCTACATAAACTCCTACAATTTTTGCTACATATAAACAGCAGTGCTATAGCCTAATGATTAGAACACTGGCTACAGGGCCGGCCCGTCCATTGAGCGAGAATGTTGTTTGCACAGGGCCCCGCGTTTCTTTCCCTCTCGTGGCTCTGTTAAGCCCGCTGGGGCTGATGGGAACATGAATTTCCTGTTTCCCATCAGCCCCAGCCGGCTTAACAGAACTGTGAGAGGGAAACTCTCCCTTCGCAGCTCTGAAAGCTGCGCCAAAGAGAGTGATCGAGGGAGGGCTCTGCCGGACAGGAGGGAGGGCTCTGTTGGGCGGGCAGGGGCCCCTCGGGAGACACTTGATTCTGCTGCTGCCACGGTGGCAGCGGCAGCAGCAGCAGCAAGTTTGTTTTTTCTTTTAAAGTTTCCCTGGGCTGATGGGGGGGAGGGGGGTTAGGACTGGTAATGGGCTGGGGGGGTCTAGGACTGGTAATGGGCTAGGGAGGATCTAGGACTGGTAATGGGCTGGGGGTTCTAGGGCTGATGGGGGGTTAGTACTGGTAATGGGCTATGGGGGGGCTAGGACTGGAAATGGGCTGATGGGGGTTAGGACTGGTAATGGGCTATGGGAGGGCTAGGACGTAATGGGCTATGGGAGGGCTAGGACTGGTAATGGGCTATGGGGAGGCTAGGACTGGAAATGGGCTGAGGGGGGGTAGGACTGGAAATGGGCTGATGGTGGGGGCTAGGACTGGAAATGGGCTGATGGGGGGGGTTATTACTGGTAATGGGCTATGGGGGGGCTAGGACTTGAAATGGACTGATGGGGGGGTTAGGACTGTCAGTGGGCTATGGGGGAGGCTAATACTGGAAATGGGCTGATGGGGGGTTAGGACTGGTAATGGGCTATGGGGGGGCTAGGACTGGAAATGGGCTGATGGGGGGTTAGGACTGGTAATGGGCTATGGTGGGGCTAAGACTGAAAATGGAGTGATGGGGGGTTAGGACTGGAAGTGGGCAGAGTGGAAGGGGGGACTTGAACTGCAAATAGCTGATGGGGATGGGGAGGGGGGCTTGGAATGAAAATAGCTGATGGGGAAGGGGGCTTGGAATGGAAATGGGCTCTGAGGGGAGGGAGCTAGGACTGAAAATGGGCTGAGGGGGGGAGCTAGGACAGGAAATGGGCTGATGGAGGTGCTAGGATAGGACTGGAAATGGGCTGTTGGGGGGTGTTAAGATTGGAAATGGGCTGTGGTGGGGGCTTGGAATGAAATGGACTCATGGGGGGGCTAGAACTAGAAGTAGGCTCATTGGGGGCTTGGATTGGAAATGGGCTGAGTGGAGGGGAGCTAGGATTTGACATGGGCCGATGGTGGGACTAGGAAAGGACTAGAAATGGGCTGATGGGGGGCTGGGATTGTAAATGAGCTGATTGATGGAGGGACTCGGATAGGACTGGAAATAAATGGGGGAGCTAGGACTGGAAATGGGCTGATGCGGGGGCTAGAAGGGAGCGGATGCTGGGTGGGGCTGGAACTAGAAGGGAGCTGATGTTGGGGGAGGATTAGAATGGAATGGGGCTGGGAGAGTGAAATGGAGAGGGGAAAAATGTTTTGTGTGAGAGGGAAGAAAAGTCTTCAATTGGCCAGGTATTGGGAGAGTAAGTGAGGATAGAGGGGTAAAATTTGAGTGGATGAAATAGGAATGAGGAAAGAGCAAAAGGAGAAAGATTAGTATGTTAAAGCAGATGTAGAGAGAGAATGGAAAAAAACTAGAAGAGAGAAGAAAGGACAAATGGACAGCAGATGATGGAGAGTTAGCAGAAGACACGGAGAAACCAGAAGAAAGTGGTTGGAGCAATTACAACTGAAAAAAAAATGCACAAAAGGTAGAAAAATATCTCTTTATTTTGAATTTATTAACTGGAATATGTCAGCTCTGGGAAATGTGAATCATTAACATCTGTGCTTTATTTAATTAATTTATAGTTTTATTTCTACAGTGTTGTTGTACATTCCAAGTTTGGCTTTTGGGGTTCCCAGTTTAATTATTGTCTTCCTGTTTCTAAATTGTGATTCCTTGTTTGGTGATGGTCTGTGTTCTGCATGTGTAACTGAGCTGAGGTATTCTTTTCATGTAATTCCTATTTGACATTGCCACCTGTTCTCTTTCCCCAGTAGGTCATGTATTGGTATTCTCTGAAATGTATTGGTTTAATATTTGCAGTGTTGCCTTTTGATAGGTAGGGTATGGTGCTTTATGAGTCCTGGTAGTGCTGTTATGATACGGTGGATTTGCTATTGGTTCTAAATGGGCAGTGTTTGTAGTAGTTCCTAATGTGCCTGGCAGTTGGCACTGGATTATAGTAATGTAGAAATCTCATAGTCTTTCTTTATCCATACACTCATTAAGAGGCATGTTTACTAAAAGTTAGCGTATAGTAACATTATGCAAATATTTATGCAAATGAGACCACTTATGCAAATGAGGGCCCGCACCGAGTCTTCACACATGGCCCCGCACCCCCCTTGGGCTGTCCCTGACTGGCTTGGTAACCAAGAGACCAGCGTTCAATCCCCACTAGCACTCTTTGTGGCCTTAGGCAAGTCACTTAACCCTCCATTGCCTCAGAAGAAAGGCCTGGCAATCTACTTCTAGTGACTCTTCCAAGAAAACCCAGGAGTTACTGGGTCACCAGGAGTCAGCATTGACTTGAAGGCACACATTGCATTTTGCAAACAGCAGTGCAAAGGTGTTTTCTTTAATTATATAGCCTGGGAATATGTTTGCTTTTTTCTTAGGGCAGCCATCCAACTTGTGTTCTGAATAAGGGAACCCTTTGTTCCTGAGTGTCCCTCCAGTCTAGTCCCGGAATCCTTGGGTTGTCAACCTCATCTAGCAGCTTTGGAGACTGAGAAACTTCACTGTTGTGATGTCACTGGTATATAAGCACTGGCTCCTCCTCTTCTCACCAGTTATCAGTCTCCAAAGCAGCTAGAGAGGTGTGGTGAGCCCAAGGGTTAAGGGCTCACTTGAGGAACAATTAAGCAGAGTTTTATTTTGGAAAGAATGTAAAGGGATTTATTAGGATATAGTTAGGAGTAATTGAATGTGAGCTGCTCTTTTGGGCAATTTTATCAGGCTTAGACCGTCGGTGCCTCGGGGTCCTCAGCTCCTCCCACTGTGGAGTTCTTTCTTAATTTCTTAATTTCTTCTTTCCCTTCGGGGTAACTTCAGGGCCTGCGGAGGAATAGAAACAGGCTGGGGGGCTGAGAGGACCCGAGTCTGATTACCTGCTCTCCCTGGCCAGAAGAAGGAATCAGCGAGGTCGTGGGGCTCAGTGTGCAGATGCTTTGCCTGCTAACGCTTGGAGCCGTCCTGCCCTTTGAAGGCTGGTTTTGCGATTGCTAAAGGGCAGCGATTTCAACGTTTCCGAGGCTGCCGTGGGACTAAGCAGGAAGAAATAAACCAACCACAGTTTGCAGCAGGCGGTCAGGTGCCCGATAGGTAAGGGTGTCTAATTTCACTGCTTTCCTTTCTAGCGGGGCAATGAAGGGCCACATGTCATTTGCACGGGAAACAGCTCCGTTTGCAATTTAGAACTTCGGGGCCTTGTAGGGGACACCAGAAGCTTCGGTTTTTGCCATTTTTCCTCAGGTCGGGGGAGACAGCTGAGTATTTGGTGACAGGGAAAAAAAAAAGCGGGATTTTGAATAGCTTCAGTTTGGCATCTTGGGGCTCCCACGGTAAGGCCATGCCAGCTAAGCAGCTTTGTCTCCTTTGTGGGGCAAGGAAAGGCTCAGTATCCCCGGAGGGGGTGTGTAGGGGCTGTAGCCATGAGTCTGGCGCTAAGGATTTACTGTCAGAGATAGGGCCAGATGGGGAAGGGGGCTCGCTGTGGGGGTTGAGCCGTCCTCCCCTCTCCTTCCAGCGCCTGAAGCGGGGCCCAGTATTTCGGGGGCTCAGGATACCCCGCAGTCTCAGTTTCCGCCCTCCGGATCTTTGGCGGCTATCTTTTCCTCAGACTTTTTATCCTTAATCCAGAAGGCGTTAGGGAGCCCACAAGGGGTTCCAGGAGTAAGGCCATCAGGGGATGGCCTGGGAGCGAAGAGGCCAGGTTCTCCTTTGCCAGCGGACTTGCCTGGCGGGTTGGTGAAGAAGGCCAAGGTTGATAGGGAGCAGCTGGACCAGTCGGTTCTGTCGGAGGACATGCGAGAAGAGGAAGCGGACCCTGAAAAGAGCCTTGAGGAGGACCTGGAGGAAGGTGAGATTAAGGATCAGGAAGAGCAAGCTAGAGTGGTCTGGGTATTTCGGAGGGAGAAATTGCTGGCCCTCATTGCTGAGTCTCTTAAGACTCTTAACATGCCGGCCGGTGGTCCGGCGGAGGATGCTACGCTGGAAGACCCGTTGCTGCAGGCGGTTCGTAAGTCACAGAGGGCCTTCCCGGTGCACAGAGTATTTAAGGAAATGATTCAGGAAGAGTGGGATATGCCTGAGGCCGTGCTCAAGGGCTCTAGAGTAATGTCCCGGCTTTACCCGCTCATGGATCAGGATCGGGAGCTCTTTAAAGCTCCAAAGGTAGATGCGGCCGTCTCGGCGGTCACGAAGAAGACTACCATTTATTATAATTTTTTTATTTATTTACATTCTCTTATATACCGCGCTATTCTGCATCAGTGCGGTTTACATTGAACAAACTGGTGGAAGGAGCGGCGGCGCTCAAGGATGCGCAGGATCGCAAGCTAGAGACTTTGCCTAAGCAGGTGTTTGAGGCAAATGTGTTATCCCTGCAAGTGTCTATCTGTGGGGCTTGGGTAGCCAGAGCCTGTTTGCGATGGGCGCAGCGGATTCAGGGAGCGAACTCCGTAGAGGAGACCGAGGAGGCGTCCAGGTTAGAGTCCGGGGCGGCGTATTTGGCTGATATCCATTATGATCTGATCAGGGGGTTAGCGAAGAGTATGGCCTCGATGGTAGCGGGAAGGAGCTGTCTGTGGCTCCGTAATTGGGCGGCAGATGGCTCTTCTAAGGCTCGGTTGAGTAGGCTTCCCTTTCACGGCAAATTACTTTTTGGTGAGGACTTGGAGAAGTTGGTCAAGGAGTTCCGGGGACTCCAAGGGTGGCAGGTTGCCAGAGGATAAACAAAAGCCAAGAAGGTCTGGGCCCGGGCTTCGGGGACAGCAGCGAGATTTTCGGCATTTTCGGACCCCGAGGTTTGGTCAGGGGCAACGAGGCCGCTTTCCGGCTCAGAACCAAGGTTTTCGGGGGTTTCGAGGGGCGAGCAGGGGATTTACGCCTACATCCTCTTCCTCCGCGTTCAGAAAGACACAATGAAGTTAGGAGGGCCCAGGCGGAGTTGGTTCCCGTGGGAGGTCGGTTGCGGGAATTTTACCCTGCCTGGGTCTGACTCACTTCCGATCAGTGGGTGTTAGAGGTGATTCAGGAAGGCTACGCGTTGGAGATGCAGCGGCCGGTTTCCGATTCTTTCATTCAGTTCCCGTGCAAGTCGAGCACAAAGTGCAGGGCGGTGCAGGAAATGGTGCAACGGCTTCTAGACTTGAGGGCGGTTGTACCGGTTCCAGCCAGCCAGTTAGGAAGCGGTCGATACTCCATTTACTTTGTTGTCCCAAAGAAAGAAGGGTCTTGGCATCCTATTCTAGATCTAAAGAGGATAAATCGCTGTCTTCGCGTGTCTCATTTTCAGATGGAGACCCTCAGGTCGGTTATCGTAGCTGTGCGAAAAGGGGAGTTTTTGACATCGCTAGACCTGTCGGAGGCATACCTTCATATTCCGATAAGGCCGGAACATCAGAAATTCCTCAGATTTGCAGTTCCGATGGGACATTTTCAGTTTCAGGCGCTTCCGTTTGGCCTGGCAACGGCGCCGCGTACATTTACCAAGGTGATGGTGGTGGTGGCGGCGGCCTTGCGCAGGGACGGGGTGTTAGTGCACCCATATCTGGACGATTGGTTGATAAGGGCAAAGTTCCGAGAGGAGAGTGTGTCGGCTACGGCCAAAGTGGTGTCCTTGCTAGAGAGTCTCGGTTGGGTGGTGAAGGCAGCGAAGAGCAAGTTGGAGCCATCTCAGGATCTAGAGTATCTGAGGGCTCGATTCGACACCGGCATCGGTCGGGTGTTTCTCCCCCCTCAGAGGAGTGTGGTGCTGCGACAGTTGATTGTTCGGTTCCTCGGCATGCGGAGTCCCAGCGCCTGGGAGTACCTAAGTGTGCTTGGTACAATGGCGGCAACGCTGGAATTGGTGCCGTGGGCACGGGCCCACATGAGACCATTGCAGAGGGCATTGCTGCGGAGGTGGTCGCATCAGAGGGATGCCCTGTCGCGGAGATTGGTGTGTCCGTCTCAGACTCATCAAGCCCTGCAATGGTGGTTGAGTCCGGAAAATCTGGAAAGGGGCATGCCACTAGAGGTGCCTTCTTGGGTGGCACTCACTACAAATGCCAGTCTTCTGGGCTGGGGAGCCCATTGCCAGGGCCGCATAGCGCAAGGAGAGTGGACCACCCAGGAAAGGTCATGGTCAATAAACAGGTTGGAATTGAGAGCGGTAGCGTTGGCGTTACAGGAGTTTCGTCCCTTTCTGCAGGGAAAGGCGATATGCGTGTTCTCGGACAACGCGATGGCGGTGGCTTACATCAATCGGTGGGGAGGCACCAGCAGTCGGTCCCTGGAAGCCGAGGCAGACAGCTTGTTTGAATGGGCAGAGCAGAATCTGGGGGCCGTGTCGGCAGTGCATGTGGCGGTGGTGGACAATGTGCAGGCCGACTTCCTGAGTCGAGTGAAAGTAGACCTCGGGGAATGGGTGCTTCATCCCAATGTGTTCGAGTCTGGTTCAACGCTGGGGAACGCCGGTCTTGGATCTCATGGCGACCTTTCAGTCTGCAAAGGTCGACCGCTTCTTCAGCAGGAGAAGAGAAAGAATGTCCGAGGGTCTGGACGCGCTGGTGCAAGCTTGGCCGCAGGGGCAGCTTCTGTATGTGTTTCCTCCGTGGGTATTAATCGGAAGAGTGGTGCAGCGCATTGAGGGTCACAACGGTCAGGTGATCCTCATTGCTCTGGATTGGCCTCGCAAGCCGTGGTACGCGGACTTGGTGAGGCTGCTAGTGGCGGTTCCCTGGAGGCTTCCAGTGCGACCGAATCTTTTGACGCAGGGTCCTCTGTGCATGCCCCAAGTGGATCGATTCTCGCTTACGGCCTGGCTATTGAGTGGGCTAGGTTGAAATCAAGAGGTTATTCAAGCGCGGTGATAGCAACTCTGTTGAAAGCGAGACAGAAGTCTACTTCGCTAGCGTATGTTAGAGTGTGGCATATTTTTGAGGCCTGGTGTGCGGATAGGTCAGTGGTACCTTTAAAAGCGTCAGTGCCGCATGTGCTGGCTTTCTTACAGGACGGGTTTCAGAAAGGCTTAGCGGCGGCGGCGTTGAAAGTGCAGTTGGCAGCTCTGGCCTGTTACAGGGGGAAGGTGCAGGGCACTTCCCTGGCTAGTCATGCGGATGTGAAGCGTTTTCTGAAGGCTGTGGCATTGCTGAGGCCGCCACGTCAGTGAGTAGTTCCATCCTGGGATCTCTCTTTGGTCTTGGAGGCGTTGCGGAAAGTGCCTTTTGAGCCGTTGGCTAGGGTGACATTGAATGATTTGACCCTAAAGGTAGTGTTTCTGGTGGCTATGGCGTCGGCGCGGCGAGTGTCGGAATTGCAGGCTCTGTCTTGTAGGAAGCCCTTTCTGTCCTTTTCGGAGTCTAAGGTAGTTTTGAGGACGGTTCCTTCCTTCTTACCGAAAGTGGTTTCGGGATTTCATATGAACCAGGTGGTGTCGCTACCGGTGTTCAAGTCGAGAGGTTCCAATCAGGTTGCTGGGCAGCTGCATCGCTTAGACATTAAGCGGGCCTTGCAGAAGTATCTGACTAGGACAGCTAGTTTTCGTAAGTTGGACAGATTGTTCGTTCTGTTTGCAGGTGCTCGAAAAGGTGACGGGGCGTCTAAAGGTTCTATTACTCGCTGGTTGAAGGAAGCAATTGCATCGGCGTATCTCTTGCGGGGCTGTTTGGTTCCAGCCGAGTTGAGGGCTCATTCCACTAGGGCGCAAGCAGCATCTTGGGTGGAGTGTAGCTTGGTGCCAGTGGAGGAGATATGTAAAGTGGCGACTTGGGCTTCCTCGCACTCTTTTGTAAAGCATTACCGCCTTGATGTGCAGACGGAAAGAGATACTTGGTTTGGTTCAGCAGTGCTTCAGGCGGGGCTAGCAGGGCCCTCCCGTTGATTGTTTCACTGCTCTGTTACATCCCCAAGGATTCCGGGACTAGACTGGAGGGACGCTCAGGAAGGTTAAATTAGACTTCCCTGCTAATTGTAGTTCCTGGAGTAACTCCAGTCTAGTCCCGGGTCCCGCTCGTGTTGGCTAGTGCTAGTGGCCTGAAGCAAGCGCATGGTTACAGGTAAGCACAATTTTGGGTGCTGTGGTTCTGTCACAGGTCACGCTAGAGAGCTCATGTCTGGGGAGTGGGGAGGTCTTCCTTCTTTATCTGGGGAGGGAGAATCTCGTGGCGCAGTCGGTAAGGTAAAAAAAAAAAAAAAGAGAAATTTTTTTCTGTGTATAGTTGGATCTTAGATCTGTTATTGTTAGGGGGGCATGTTTGCCCTGGTCTTTTTATGTAGCTACTTACTTGTTGCTCCGGTGAGTCTGCTTTGTCAATAGGTTAACTGGTGAGAAGAGGAGGAGCCAGTGCTTATATACCAGTGACATCACAACAGTGACGTTTCTCAGTCTCCAAAGCTGCTAGATGAGGTTAATAACCCAAGTATTCCGGGACTAGACTGGAGTTACTCCAGGAACTACAATTAGCAGGTAAGTCTAATTTAACCTTCCTTTACTGGAGCTCTCAGAAGGCCTTCCTATTTTGGGTGCCTTTAGGGGGAGATAAGGAGGTACCAGCTCATCCTTCGCTCAGGCAGCAGATTGCCATGAGCTGCCTTATGTTTGAGGACAAACTTACAATAAAAAAATTCCTTATAACAAGGAAAAAAGTCACAACACAGCAATAACTCCTTCCCACTATCCAATAAAACAAAAACCTCCCATGACACTGTTTTATTAAAGATTTATTTTTACTTATATATAGAAAAAATTTATAACAGAGTGGGGAGAATCATCAGAATTGAACCTAATATGCAAAGATTTGCCAAACCTCACTAATTGCTCCTTATTTCAGTCATCGGTTCCCATTACACTCATAATAGTTGTAAGTCCATATAATGTAGTAACGTTTATTCTTATCTCAAACATTTAAATTAAAATTATTATTTGAAAATACTTCAATGCCAAGGTTTTTCTTTTGTATATTTTTTTATGTTTTTTTCTCCTTTTATCAAGCAATCCTTTTTAAAAAAAATCTCTTAAAGCATTTGAAAACGCTGCATATACTGTCAACGGCCACTTTAAACATTGTTCACAGTCACATTAAAGCGTATAGGGCCTTTGAATACTTATCTGTTTGGAGAAACTGATCACCCTGTCAAGCCACAAAGCCATCCAATTCAAACGCCTCCTTTAAAAATCTGCCCGCAGGATTTGTCTCATTGTTTCAGGGATTTCGGCATTAGCGTTTGATACAGCAGCAGTGATTTTTTGAAATGCTCTGGCTTACTTTTTCCCAGCATTGTCCTGGTTTGCTTTGATTCCCAAATTCAATCAAAACCGCTCAGTCAACTGACTATAATCCATGCAGGTTACCTTTGGTTGTTTGGAAGTATCCTTTGTTGTTGTTAAGTGCCGTCGAGTCGGAGTCGACTCATGGCGACCCTCTGGATAGCTATCCTAAATTGTGTTCGGTCTTCAGTCAGGCGGCTCATTGACGACAGACTGGTACCCGTAGCTGCTGTTATTGTAGCGATCCATCTCATTGCTGGCCTTCCTCTTTTGCGTTGACCTTCTATCTTGCCAAGCATGATGTCTTTCTCTAATGATCTCTCTCTTCGCATGATGTGTCCGAAGTATGAAAGTCGAAGTCTTGTCATCTGAGCTTCTAAAGAAAGCTTAGGTTTGATCTCCTCTAGTACCGACTGGTTTGTTCTTCGGGCAGTCCATGGTATACACAGTATTCGCCGCCAGCACCATAATTCAAAGGCATCAATTTTCTTCCTGTCTGTCTTTTTCACTGTCCAGCTTTCACATCCATATGATGTTATTGAAAATACCATGGCTTGAACAAGTCGAATCTTTGTATGGAGAGAGACATCTCTGCTCTTGAGAATCTTATCTAGGTCTTTCATAGCCATTCTGCCAAGAGCAATGCGTCGTCTGATTTCTTGACTGCTTGTTGCTTCTTTATTGATAGTTGATCCAAGTAGGTTAAAGTTGTTCACAATTTCAATTTCTTCTCCTTCAACGATGAACCTGTTGATTATGCCAGTTGTCATGATCTTTGTCTTCTTTACATTAAGGTGCAGGCCCATTTTGAGACTATGTTCTTTGATTGTGAGAAGCAAATGTTTCAGATCATCTTCGCTTTCAGCCAGTAATGTGGTATCATCAGCATAACGAAGGTTGTTGATGAGTCTTCCACCAATCTTCACACCTCTGTTGTCTTCATACAGTCCTGCTTCTCTGATGATTTGTTCTGCATATAAATTAAACAGGTAGGGGGAAAGTATGCAGCCTTGTCTTACACCTTTGCTTATTTTAAACCATTCCTTTAGTGCTATACAAATGATTAGTAGTAGCAGTAGTAATATTTTTACCTCTGGATTCTGCCTGGTTTTTACCTCTCTCCTCCACACCCACCAGAATTGTCCTCTCTGCTTCTGCAGCTGGCACCTTGCTCTGTTGTGTATTCTTCTCTTCCTTCACCTCAGTAAGCATCGTTGGTTTCTCCAGGACCAAGCAGGAAGTCAGTCCTCACATATGGGTGACGTTGGCGCCGACGGAGCCCTCGCGGAGCAATTTCCCCAGCTTTCAAAGAAAGCCTTTGGGAATTGCAGGGCGCATGCGCGATCCCCTTCCCGCCCAAGGGTGCCATCTTGCTCAGTCTTCTTTTTTCCGCGGAGCCCTACAGACGCTATTTGTGATCGCTGCTGAAAAAGTTGATTTTTATTCTTTTTTCTTGTCTCGGCTCGACGCCGGATCCTTTTCCCGCCTGGACTCGATACACCGGTATCGAGTCCTTTCGTGATTTTTTCGGTTTTTGTCCTTCGTGACTGGCGTTCGTGCCATTTTTTCCTTTTCCTGGCAGCCCTGACTTTTGACCTCACAGGGGCCCTTTTTCCCCCGATGGCTGCCAGTGGGTTTAAAAAGTGTGTTCGGTGTAAGAAACTTATGTCTCTTACCGACACACACGACTGCTGCCTCCGCTGCCTTGGACGCGATCATGACCCGATGATCTGTGGTCCATGTAGCAAAATGTCCTCTAAAGCGTTGAGGAGTCGGCAGCAACAAAGGGAAAAAAAATCTTCTCTGACTCCACGTCCGGCCGGGCCCGGACCTCGTCAGAGGCTTCGACGTCCCGGGACTCCGGTCCTGAACATCGTCGGAGTTCCTCTGAATGGGGGTCTCCTGCCCGGAAGCATCATTGGAAGAAGAAACCCGTGAGGGCGGCATTGGTGGACGCTCCTGGTTCCTCGAGGGCCAGGTCGCATAGCCCCGATAGCCGTCCCGGGTCCTCGGAGTCGGAGAGGCCTTCCAAACATCCTCGTCTCGAGTTGGAGTCTCCTGGACACGTGAGTACTGTAGTCCTCGTGGACTCACCTCCGAAGGAGCCGATGTCAGGCCCGACGCCGTCGGGGCCCGAGTTGGGGGCTGCTGGGTCTCCTGAGCTCGGACTCAGGTTGACGGCCTTGGAGAGCAGTTTGGCTGCCTTCATGAACCAGCAGCGGGCATTGATCGCTGGCCTCACCGGTGCTTCTGCCCCGACCGCCGGGACGTCGACGTCCAAGTCGACCCCGGAGACCGAGCCGATCCTCGAGTCCATGCGGGCTCGAGTCGATCCTCGGTCGCGGTCTCCCTCGGCCTCCCGTTTGGGACCGAGGTCGTCGGGGCAGAATGCAACAATGCCCGCCCGACTGGAGCCGCTCGATTCCTCCTCCGAGGAATAGGCCTGGGAAACTGAGGACGAAGAGTCCCCTGGTACTTTTCGGACTCTGTGTGTCCCATCAGACTCGCCCGAGTCCGAACCTCGGAGAAGATCCCCCCCGGAGGACACACGGTTCTCGGACTTTGTGCGGGATATGGCCAAAGCCTTGGCATTCCCCGCGGATCCCGAGGAGGAGCCTCGAGCCGAAGAGCTCGATGCCCTCCAGTATGACTCTCCCCCGAAGGAGGCCTTTACTGTACCAGTTCCTCCGATGCTGGAGCGACTTCTCTTCCGCATGTGGGAGAGCCCAGCGTCGTCGCCGGTGTTAAGCAAGCAGGTCGATTCCATTTATCGAGTCCGCAAGAGCCCCGGGTTCCAGAAGGCACAACTACCGCACCATTCCATGGTGGTGGAATCGGCCATGCATCGACTCAAGAGTCAGAAGATGCACTCCTTGGTGCCTCCCGGCCGGGAGGCCCGGAACCTGGATGCCCTCGGTAGGAAGTGCTTCCAGGGCTCTATGCTTGCTTGTCGGGTCCAGACTAACCAGCTCTATATGGACATGTATCTCCGAGATCTGGCAAAAGAAATTGCCGGGTTCTCTGCTGGTCTCTCCGAGGAACCTTTGCAGAGGTTCCAGGCCCTATCCACAGGTATTCGTGAGTGCTTGAAATTTATCTCTCGAGCAGCCTACGATGGCTTCGAAGCATCGGCTCGAGTAGCCGGAGCTGGCATCGGTGCCCGCCGACAGGCTTGGCTTCAGTCATCCGACCTCGAGCCATGGGTGCAGGACAAGTTGGTCGATGTCCCCTGCAAAGGTGAAAACCTTTTTGGCAAGCCCATGGCTGAAAAGGCTGCAGAACTCGAGACCGAGACTCTGACCAGGACGAGGCTGTCCAAGAAAACCTCTGCCCCTTCTCATAAAAAGAAGGGCTCGGGGAAAAAGCCCTTTTACCCGAGGAAGGCAGCTGCCTATAAACACTACCCTCACTATCAGGCCCCAGTAGCTCCCCCACAGGGTCAGCAGGCCAAGGGACGGGGTAATGGGTCCCGTAGGCAGCAAGCCCCCAAGCCCACAACACCTGCCCCTGCTCAGCAGGGTGGGGGTTTTTGACTCCATCAGCATAGCCTCTTCCCCTCCGCTGGTTTCTCTCAGCACAGGAGGCCGGTTGGTCCACTTTGCCCAAAGATGGTCAGGAGATGGAAGGAGAGAGAGGGGAGTAAAGGGATGTCCATATTGAGCACGTCCATGTTAGTGACATCATGCCTGAACTTGGACATGCCTGCTTCTTTTTTCAGATGTTCTGACTTGGACATCCCAGATTGCACTAGGACGTCCTTTGTAAAATGTGCCTTCCCATCTCCCTCAGTTTCATAAGATCCATTTCTACATGTTAAACATGATTTACACTAGAAAAATATTTTCTCCAGGAAAAAGCAGGAAGTCAGTCCTCACATATGGGTGACGTTGGCACCGATGGAGCCCACGCAGTAATCACTCCCAGGCTTTTAAAGCAAGCGTTTGGGAGTTACATCATACATGTGTGGTCACCTTCCCACCCAAGGGTGCCATCTTACCTCATCTTCTTTTTTCCTTGGAACCCAGCCGACATCCTATCTGATCACCCGGTAAAAAATTGATTTTCTCTCATTTTTTCTTAGCATTTTTTTGCTGCTTTTCTCCGGTTCACGTTCCGATTACCTTTTCTTCACCCAGGATTGTCTTCACCTCGGAGTCGCATTTTTCTCTGGTTCCTTTTTTCCTTTTCTCTTTTTCTCAGTGCGTGGGATTTTTCTCACACCCACACTGACCGGGAAATTTGAGTTTAACTTTGCGGAAGCCATCTTCCCCGCAGTGTCTACGGTCAGTGGCTTCAAGCAGTGTGGCAAATGCACATACACCATGTCCATCAAAGTCCGCCATTGCTGCTGCCTTCAATGCCTTGGTGCTGATGACAATGACTCCACCTGCCCGCTCTGCCTGCAGAGGTCAAGCAAGAGTCATAAGAATCGTGAAAAGCAGCGGGAATCAATCTTTGGCCAGACGTTCTTGGTTTCAGCCCCAGCATTAAGCGTGGAATCGCTGCCCTTGTGGGCCACATCCAATGACTCGTCGTACGGCCAAGCTCGATCTGAGCCTTGTGGTCGCAGAGTCTCAGATCGCGGATCACTCCGAGGACCTCCCCCATAAGGTTAGGACTCTGTCTGAGTCGACATCAAGGTCCGATGCCAGAGCAGGGGTAAGATCACGGATACTGAAGTCCTTAGCACAATGCCGAGGATGATGGCTGGGAGCAGCCCCTGAAGCTGCCCCAGCAGGAGGATGAACTGATCACCATTGGTGATTCCCCATCGGGGGAGCCAGCTCCAGGCCTGATTTCCTCGGAGTCCAAGCTGGTGGCTGGAGAGCCATCTGACCTGGAGGCCAGAATGGTGGCCCTGGAATGCAGCATGACTGCCTTCCTGGAGTCACAGTGTGGACAGATATCTGTGCCTCCGGGTTGTCTGAGCTGACATTGGGACCCTCCTCCGCGAGGGCTTCCCCGGACAATGTCTAGCTGGTGCTCAAGAAGCATGCACTCCGAGCCAAGCCCCGGTGACAAAGTAACGTAGTATGAGATGGCAAATAAAGACGGTGCCTATTGTGAGCAAGTGGCTCAATTCCCACTATAGAGAGCACAAGGGCCCAGGATTTGCAAAGCCACAGCTGCCACACAACTCCATTGTGGTGGAGTTGGCCATGCGTCGAATCAAAAGCTAAAAAACAGGGAGGCTCGCACCATGGATAGTTTGGCAGGAAATGCTACCAGGGCTCGATGCTTGTGGCCCACATCCAGGCTTACCAGCTGTACATGGGCATGTACCTGAGGAACCTGGCAAAGGAGCTTGCCGGGTTCATAGCTAGGCTAATTGATGAACCTCTGGTGCGGTTACAGACCCTGATGTTTTTGGTCAAGGACTGCTCCAAGTTTATGACTCGGGTAGCCTATGGCGGCTTTGAATCCGTGGCTCGGATAGCTGCTATGGGCATTTGGTGGCCACCGTCTGGCCTGACAACAGTCCTTGGATGTAGAGCAAATGGGTTCAGGACAAGTTGGTCAATGTCCCATGCTGAGGGGACAACCTCTTTGGCAAATCCATGACGGAAAGGCCGCAGAGTTGGAGTCTGAATATGACCAGAATCAGGCTCTCCAGGAAGACCGTTGACCCTTCCTGGTGGAAGGCTTTAAGCAAAAAGTCCTTCTATCCAAAGAAGAAAAAGACTTATGGAACTTACCCACAGTTTCCAGCCTAACAAGCTCCCCAACAGGGTCAGCAGGCCAAGGGCCAGGGTCACGGCCCTTGTAAGTCTAAGGCCCCCAAGCCCCAGACAGCACCCCTGCCACAACCTGGGGGAGAGGGGGCTTTTGACTTTGGGCATAGCCGCTCTCCCCCTCAAGGGTCAAGACCCAGGGCACATGGGGGGCATCTTATTCACTTAGCCCACCTCTGGCCTGGCATCACCTCCAATGCCTGGGTTCTACATGTGGTACAGGAGGGTTACCTCCTCCACTTTGAGCAGATGCCCCCTCTGTTCTTTCCACTGGAGCCCCCATGACTTCTTTTCACACCACACATCAAAAACATATGGGAAGAAGTAGGCAGAACAAAATCAATGCAAAATACACACAAGCCAGGAAAATGCTGGAAAGCAATGAGCACAAATGCTCGAAGCTTAGCCAACAAAATTCCAGACCTGGAAGCCTTAATGGTGGAAACGAATTTGGACATTGTGGCCATTACAGAAACATGGTTTAATGAATCTCACGATTGGGATATAGCCATAGCTGGCTATAATCTATTCAGAAGAGACAGAGAAAATGGAAAAGGAGGTGGAGTAGCCTTGTATGTCAAAAGCAATATTAAAGCTACTGAAATGCAGGGAACATGGGGAAAAGAAGAAGCGCTCTGGATTGCGTTGGAAAGAGGAGATGGCACTGTCATCCATATTGCTGTAGTCTACAGACCTCCGACTCAAATTGAAGAGAGAGATAACAAATTGATTAAAGATATTGCCAAGATAGCAGCATAGGGGGAAGCAATCATATAGGCTGACTTTAATCTACCTGATGTGGATTGGATTACTCCTTCTGCACATCTGGAAAAAAGCAAAAAGATTGTGGATGCTCTCCAAGATGCATTATTTAGACAAATGGTGATGGAACCAACCAGGGAAAGCTCAACGCTGGATGTAGTGCTCACCAACAGTGATAGTGTGTCGAATGTCTGCATGAGTGCCCCTGTGAGCAACAGCGACCATCACATGGTGTAGTTTGAGATAAAAGCCATGGTACAGGCCAATCATAGCAAGCTCAAAGTCCTAAACTTCAAATACACTGACTTCAATAAAATGGCAGAGTACTTAAAGGAGGAGATGATGGGGTGGAAGGAGATAAATGAAGTGGAATTGCAATGGGCTAAACTAAAGAAGGCAATAAATGGGGCAACAGATAAATATGTAGGAAAAGTAAATAAAAACAAGAGGAGAAGGAAACCTATTTGGTTTTCCAAAGAGGTGGCTGCTCAAATCAAGGCAAAAAACACAACTTTCGCAAAATTCAAAAGCTTGCAAACAGAAGAACACAGAAATGAATACAGGATCCAACTCAAAGAGTCTAAAAGAGTAATAAGGATAGCAAAATCAAAGGCAGAGGAAAGGATGGCTGAAGATGTTAAGGGTAGCAACAAAACTTTCTTCAGGTATATTCGGGAAAGGAAGAAGATCAGAGTTGGAATTGCAGGACTCAGAAGTGCTGGAAAAGGACTCGTGGAAAGTGACACTGAAAAAGCGGAATTGCTAAACAAATACTTCTGCTCTGTTTTTACTAAAGAAGATCCTGGAGATGGACCAGCTGTGACTCCCAAATATAAAAATGGGAATGAAGTAGATACCACACCATTCACAGAAGACGAGGTGTTAGAACAACTTGCTAAACTGAAAGTGGACAAAGCCATGGGACCGGATGGGATACATCCTAGGATACTGAAAGAGCTCAGAGAGGTTCTTGCAGGACCGTTAAAGGATGTCTTCAACAGATCCTTGGAAACAGGAGAGGTTCCTCAGGACTGGAGAATGGCTGATGTCGTACCTCTACACAAAAGTGGTGACAGGGAAGAAGTGTCAAACTACAGGCCCATGAGCCTTACCTCGGTGGCGGGAAAATAATGGAGGCGCTCCTGAAAGAGCGAATAGTGAACTTTCTCAAAACCAACAGGATGCAAGATCCGAGGCAACATGGTTTTACTGAAGGACGGTCTTGCCAAACAAATCTGATTGAGTTCTTTGACTGGGTGACCAAGGAACTAGATCAGGGGCATGCGATGGATGTCATCTACCTGGATTTCAGCAAAGCCTTTGATACTGTTCCTCATAGGAGGCTTGTCAACAAACTCAGTAGTTTGGGGATGGGTCCCAAGATGGTAAACTGGATTAGAAATTGGTTGACTGACAGACGACAGAAGGTGATTGTACATGGAGCTCACTCGGATGAGAGGAAGGTAATTAGCAGGGTGCCCCAGGGTTCGGTCCTGGGTCCGGCACTGTTCAAGGTATTTGTGAGTGATATTGCTGAAGGACTGAATGGAAAAGTCTGTCTTTTTGCAGACGACACAAAAATTTGCAACAGAGTGGACTCCCCCGAGGGAGTGGTTAACATAAGGAAAGATCTACAAAAGCTGGAAGACTGGTCTAATGCTTGGCAACTACGATTTAATGCAAAAAAGTGCAGTGTCATGCACTTGGGTAGCAGAAATCCAAGGGAAATGTACGCGATAGGGGGCGAGAGGTTGGTATGCACGGTTCAGGAGAAAGACCTTGTTGTGATTATCTCTGATGATCTCAAAGTGGCAAAACAGTGCGAGAAGGCAGTGGCAAAAGCCAGGAGGATGTTGGGCTGCATACAGAGAGGGATTACCAGCAGAAAGGAAGAGGTACTTATGCCACTGTATAAGTCACTGGTGAGGCCTCACTTGGAATACTGTGTTCAGTTTTGGAGACCATATCTTGCAAAAGATGTAAAAAGACTGGAAACTGTTCAGAGGAAAGCGACCAAAATGATTTGGAGCCTGCGTCAGAAGCCTTATGAGAAGAGACTTGAAGACCTAAATATGTACACTTTGGAGGAGAGGAGGGACAGGGGAGATATGATTCAGAACTTTAAATACTTAAAGAGAAATGATGAACAAACAAACCTCTTCCAAAGACGGGGAAGCTGTAAAACTAGAGGGCATAACATGAAGCTGCAAGGTGGTAAATTGAAAGGCAATATCAGGAAATATTTTTTCACTGAAAGGGTGGTGGATGCTTGGAATGCCCTCCCAAAGGAAGTAGTGGGGGCAAACACGGTGACGGAATTCAAAACAGCATGGGACAAACACAGTGGATCCCTTTACAGCAATAGGATAAAAACAAAATAAACGGTATCATCTAACTTCTGAACCATATAACGTCTCAACAAATAGGGGTGTCCTACCTGGAGTGGTGGGTTTACCCCTAAACAAAGACATGGGGAGGGGTGGCCTGCACAGAGTGACAGGTGCACCTACTCTTGCCATCTTGCTGGGCAGCCTAGATCTTTATCTTTATCTTTATTCCAAACATTTGATTGACCGCCCAGGCCGAAGCGTCAGGGCGGTGTACAATACAATCATAGGCTACCGGAAACAAAGTCAGAAAGGAACGCCAAAAAACAGATAGGATAGAGGGGATAGAAAAGAGACAGAATGAAGGAAGAGCCCAGTAGGGCAATGGCATAGAAGGGGAAGGGCAGAAAGGAAAGGGGACGGGAAGGGTCTATCGGGGAAATGATCATGGAGGGAGGGCACGACCAGGGGACAGAGCACCGCTAACAGGAGGGGGAAGATCGAAGGCTTGGCAGAAGAGATGTGTCTTGAGAAGGTTCTTGAAACGAGGGTAGGAGAGTTCTAAGCGCAGAGACAGCGGGAGTGAATTCCAAAGAGCAGGGCTCAGGAAAAAGAAGGCAGAGTGACGGGTTAATTCTAAGTGGGCCTGGGAAGGAGAGGGAAGGAAAAGGCGATTACCAAAGGCAGAGCGGAGAAGACGTGGAGAGGGCTGAAGATGGATGGCATCTGATAAGTATTGAGGGGTGTTAGAATGGAGGGCCTTGTGTGTAAGGATGAGGACTTTAAAGACGAAACAAAATTTGACTGGGAGCCAATGCAAAGCAAGAAGACAGGGGGACACATGTGAGCGTATTGGAGAACTGGTGACGAGGCGAGCAGCAGCGTTCTGGACGACTTGAAGGCGGTGAAGCTGGGAGGCGGGGAGACCTGCGTATATGATGTTACAATAATCTAACCGGGTCATAACTACGGACAGGACGAGGGTGACAACAGAAGAAGAGGGGAGTGAGGATTGGACGGCCCGGATCCTACGGAGGTGAAAAAAAGGAAGTGCGGATAACAGCTGAGATGTGATGGTGAAAGGAAAGGGACGAGTCCAGGGTGACCCCCAAGTACCGCAAGGTTGAAACCAGAGGAATAGGACAGGAAGACATAACCGGTGACAAGCTAGGGGAAGGGAGTCCGAAAGAAAACCAGATTGCGTAGGACTTAGCAGGGTTGGCGTGAAGAAAATTAGAAGCAAACCATGATGAAACAGTAGAAAGACAATGGTTGAGAGGGATAAGATCAGGGATGGAGGAGGAGGTGTGGTGAACCAGCAAAATATCGTCGGCGTAGATGTAAAAAGAAATACCAGATTGTTGGATTAGTAAGGCTAGCGGGGCAAGGAAAACATTAAAAAGAAGGGGGGCAAGAATAGAACCTTGGGGGACGCCGCAGATGGAGAGGGATGGAGAGGAGGTGGAATTGGATGAGTGGACAGAGAAGGAGCGTGCAGACAGAAAGGAACGAAACCATTGTAGGACAGTCCCACCAATACCACAGTCGGACAGACGGGCCAAGAGAGTGCGGTGATCGACCATGTCGAAGGCAGATGAAAGGTCCAGGGACACCACCACAGAGAAATCACCACGGTTGTGAGCACAGTGTAGTTCGGACAGAAGGGCTGTGAGGATGGTCTCGGTGCTGTGACCTGTACGAAAACCGGATTGACGGGGGTGAAGGGCAAAAGTAGAGTCTAAGTGAGAGGCAAGTTGAGAAAACACCACTTTTTCGAGAACCTTTGAGAGAAAAGGGAGATTAGTGACCGGTCGCCAGTTTGCAGGAGTGGCAGGATCAAGGGTGGGCTTCTTCAGTATGGGGCGGACGATAGCGTGTTTCCAACTAGAAGGGAAGAGACCAGAGGACAGACTAGTGTTAAAGATGGAGAGTATGTAGGGCATGAGAGCGAGGTCCGGGTTCAGCAACCAGGACGAGGGTAAGGGGTCGAGAGGGCAGGTGGTCCGATGGGCGGAAGAGACAAGTTTGAGGACTTCTGGCGCAGAGATGGGCGAAAAGGCACGCCAGGTATGGGGGAAGGCGAGGGAAGGGGGCGGGGAGTTGACAGGAAGGAGAGCAGAGGGAGAAGCAGGAGGAGGGCAAGCAGGGAAGGAGGAGCGAAGGGAGAGAACCTTGTTAGTGAAGAAGGAGGCCAGGGTAGATGGGCTAGGGGCAGAAGGGGGGGAGTGAGGAGGGAGAGAAGAGGTGGAAGAAAGGGACTTGAGGATGAGAAAAAGGCATCGAGAGGAATTAGAGGATGTGGAGATGAGTTGAGAATAATAGGATTGTTTAGCGGAGGTGATCTGAGAGCGGTAGGAAACATGGGCTTGCCGAAAAACCAAAAGAGAATCGGGGGAGCGATGTTTCCGCCACAGGCGTTCCGCCCGGCGGAGGTGGGAGCGAAGCAGGAAAAGACCGGAATGGTACCAGGGGTGTCGGGTGACAGGGCGAAGAGCCACGGAATGAGGGGGAGCAAGTTCATCAAGGGTGGCAGAAAGAGTGGAGGACCAAGTGTGGGCTTGTTGGTCAACAGACAGAGTAGAAAAGTTAGAGGGAAAGAGTAGGTTTGCCGGGGGGAAGGAGTGTAAAGTATGGGGGGTGAGGCGTCGTCTAATTCTTGACGTAGTGGTGCCAGTAGTAGGGACCATTGGACTAGTGGATGGGAAGGGAAAGGAAAAGAAAAGACAAAGATGATCTGACCAAGGAACGGGGACAGAACGGATAGTAGATGGAGTATGTGTGGATGGATCGAGGGTAAGAACCAGGTCCAGAGTCCGGCTGGAGGCATGGGTAGGACAGGTAACGTGTAGTACGAGGGACAGGTCGGAAAATAAAGAGATAAGAGCCTTATCACGTGGACGAAGCGGAGGGGCCAGATGGACATTGAAGTCACCTAGAATAACTAGATGTGGAGACAAAAGTACGGAATCTGATAGGGTAAGCTGGAGAGAGTCCCAGAGATCTGGGCGTAAAGACGGGGGGACGTAGAGAAGAAGAAAGTAGGTTGGGGAGGGGGAATCAGTGCGGACTAGTAGGGATTCTGGGTAGGCTGGGGGGGTAGTACTAAAGAAAATGAGAGGGTGGACCTAAAGATGAGTGCCACCCCGCCCCCCGAGCGGAGAAGGCGGGGTGTATGGAACGCTGAGTAACCGGGGGGGAGACATTGATTAAGAAGGATGTCCTCCCCCTCACGAAGCCAGGTCTCCATGAGAAAGAGGGCGTCCAAGGAATGCTGGACCAGGAGGTCATGAACAAGGTGGGTCTTTATCTGCCGTCATTTACTATGTTACTATGTAGATATCTCCTGCAGAAGGAGTTTGGGTTCCTCTTCGCCTACCGGGCTGTGGAGCCCGTCCCCCATCTCTGGGGCAAGGGGTTTTACTCCCACTACAGGAGATTTTTGTCCCAACCTAGATCTGCGGGACCTCAACTGCTTTCTGGTCAGAGAGAGTTCAAAATGGTATCCCTTGGAATGTTGCTACCCTACCTCCAGTGGGGAGATTGGTTATGCTCCTTGGATCTAAATGATGCCTATACCCACATCCTGATCCACCCCCAGCACCGTCACTTCCTCCGCTTCATTTTAGGTGGGTGCCACTACCTGTACAGGGTTTTACCCTTTGGCATCTCGGCTGCCCCAAGTGCCTGGCAGTAGTCATCGCCTATCTCCAATTACAAGACGTCTTTGTTTTCCCCTATCTGGACAATTGGCTCATAAGGGGAGGCTTGACTGAGGAGATCCACCAGATGAGCCGCCGTGCCCTCCTGGTGCTGCCACATCTGTTCATCATCAACTACTCCAAGTCCCATCTGCAGCCCATGCAATGTCTGGAGTTCATAAGGGCCCTCCTTGACTCAACCCAGGCCAGGACCTTCCTCCTTCTGGACAGGGCTCGGAGGCTAATGTCCCTGGCAAAAGAGGCACAGGGTCACATGACTATGTCAGTTCATCTCATGCTGTGCCTCTTGAGGCACATGCCCTCAACTGTTCACGTGACTCTAGACGCCTGCCTGTGGAAGCACAGTGATCCTTCAGTGCTTAGTGGCTACAGATCTTGGGTTGCCTGAATGATCACGTGCAGGTCACCATGCCCCTTGCGAACTCTCTCACCTGGTGGGAGCACTCGTCGAACCTCTTGGCAGGCCTGCCATTCCAGGCCTCGCCAGTCCAGCGCGTCCTTACCACGGACACCTCCAAGCTCAGATGGGGAGCCAACTGTGATGGTCTCCAATCCCAGGGCATTTGGACACAGGAGGAAAGCCTGCATCATATCAACTTCCTTGAACTCCAGGCAGTGGTGAATGTCCTAAGTGTTTGAGTCACCTGTCAAACCAGGTAGACCTCATCCAAATGGACAACCAGGTCATGATGTTCTCTGTCAGCAAGCAGGGTGGCATGGGCTCATACCTCCTTTGCTGGGAAGAAGTTTGCATCTAGACCTTTGCAATGGCAAGGGGCATGCTTCTTCAAGCGGCCTACCTCCTGGGACACGAAAATGTCCTGGCATACAGACTCAACAGAGTCCTTCACCGCATGAGTGGTATCTGGATCCAGCCATAGCCCGTGCTCTCTTCCGGCGTTGGGGGACTCCGATGATGGACCTCTTCACCAGCCCCAGTAATGCTCAGTTACCCTGCTTTTGCTCCCAGATGCTGACCCAAGACCGAACAGCAGCAGATGCATGCCTCTTGGCGTGGACAGGGAGTCTGCTGTACGCGTATCCTCACACTCCATTAGTTCCTCGAACCCTGCTCAAGATTCATTCGGACTAGGCCACGGTGATCCTCATTGCTCCCCCGTGGCCCAGGCAGCCGTGGTTTCCAATGCTGTTGCAGCTTTTTCGAGCAGCCCCGTTCCCTCTGGGCTATACTCTGGACTTTATCTTGCAGGAGAACAGCACTTTCCTGCACCCCAACTTTCAGTCCCTGGCGCTGACGGCCCAGCTGCTGAAAGGGTAGCTCTGGCCCCCTACCATCTTTCCAGGGTGGTTGAGGATGTCTTGTTGGCCTCCTGCAAGGATTTCACCAGGTGGGCTCCTAAGTGGCTCCTGTTTTCTCTATGATTTTATTTATTTATTTAACAATTCTTTTATACCGCGCTATTACAATCAGTGCGGTGTACAATGAACAAGAACATACTACAATGCATACAAGTAACATTGAGTTTTACATTAAACAGGGAACTTCAACAATAGGACAACCGGGGGAATTATGTACAGATTAACTTGATGTACTATGTACAGATTAACTTAATGTTATATACAGTAATATGAAACTCGTTTGGATGTTGTAATGTGGTTCACTAATAGGACTAGAGAGAAGGTTGACCAGCTAGCCCTTTTCAGGTTGTATTGCGGAGCTAGTTTTGATAATGTCTAGGTTGACTTCTGGGTAGCATTTTGTAAACAAGTGGTATTTCAATGCCTTTCTAAATAGGATTAGGTTTTTGATAGCACGGATTTCGTGAGGTAGCGCATTCCAGTTTAGAGGTGCAAATAAGGAGAAGGCCCTGTTGGAGGTGGCCTTAGTGCACTTCGTTATTATTTTTGGGACTATTAAGGTGTTCATTGATGTGGTTCTCCTTTTTCTGTTTTCCAGGGTGACATGGATGAGCTTGCTGATTGGCGTAGGGGGGCAGTTATTTAGTGCCTTGAAAGTAAGGACTAAAGACTTATACTGGATTCTGGCATGTAATGGCAACCAATGCAGTTCTTTCATGATGGGTGTTATATGGTCAGATCTTGATGAGCCAGAAAGGACTCTGGCGGCTGTATTCATGGCTAGGCGGAGCGGATTCAAAGTTGATTGAGGGAGGCCATGAAGGATGATGTTGGCAAAATCCAGGTGTGGGAGGATTAATGCCTGGAAGGTTGTTCGGAAGTCTGAGGGATCAAGTAGGGAGCGGAGATGACGTAGCGATTTGATCTTATAATATATAGTTTTTGTGATGTTCTTGACATGCGTTGTCATATCCAAGTGCTGATCCAATGTGATGCCGAGGTAACGGATGGTGGCTTTTGATTTCAACTCTATGTTGTTGACGAGTAGAGATGGAGGAGGTATGAACTTACGGTTCCTTGTGACAAAAAGAACGTCAGTTTTGTTGTGGTTAATCCGAAGGTTTTGAGATAGCAACCATTCGGCTGCAGCTTCAAAACAGTTGATTATTGGGGAGAATACTGGGTGTTCAATTGTGAACGGCATATATAGGAGGATGTCGTCTGCGTATGCGAGACATTGTACATTAAAGGATCTGATCAAGTCACATATCGGCTGCATGTAGATATTAAACATTAGTGCCGATAGGGACGATCCTTGGGGTACTCCCTGTGATTGCAGGAATGGTTCTGAGGATTCGTGGCCTGTTTTTACTTGTTGCCACCTGTTAGATAAGTAGGATTTACACCACTCGAGTGCTGTGCTTTGAATCCCCTTATCTTTCAAGCGTTGTAGGAGTATGTCATGACTCACAGAGTCGAAAGCGGCGGAGATGTCCAGGAAGATGAGGACAAAACCCTGTTGTATGTTATTTATTCCTGTTACCAGAACATTGAACAGGGTTGTAAGGACTGTGTCGACTCCATGCGCTTCCCTGAAGCCATGCTGAGATGGATCTAGTGGTGCTTCAGTGTCAATATGATGTTGGATTTGTTGTTGGGCAGCCTTCTCAATGATTTTTGCAAGCTGTGGGATGCTCGAGATAGGCCTGAAGGAATCAACTTTGGATGGGTCCAGTCTATTATTTTTCAGTAGGGGCTTGATGGAAGTGCGTTTTAGATTCTGCGGGAAGGAACCTGTTGAGAAGGACTGGTTCAGTATTTTGCCCAATATTTGACTGAGGTCATGTCGCATGTCCTTGATCCAGCTGGCTGGACACGGGTCGTTAGGAGCTGTACTGGGATTGATTGAGGCAATAATGTTCACAACCTCTCTATTTGATACAGTGGAGAAGTTGTGTAGTGGCATTGCCTGGGATGCCTTGGGTGAAGTGGTGGCGTTATTGACATTTGTGTCTGTGTTGGTTTTAATCATCTTTGATTGCAGGTAGTTTGCGTAGTCCTGCGGCTGAGGCATAGGGGGTTGTGCTGAGACCGGTTCACCTGTTATGGACTTTACTATGCTGAACAATGCATGTGGTTTGTTGAAGGAGCGTTTTATTAAGCCTGTGTGGTAAGTTTTCCTGCTCTGTGCTATCTTTGCTCGGTGGGTAGTTAGGTATGAGCTGTATGCTACCAGCGCCTCAGGAGAATGAGTTCGTCGCCACTTTCGCTCAAGTTTGCGAAGATGGTGGAGGGATGTGCGAAGGTCTGAGGAGAACCATGGAGTATGTTCACGTTTTCGAATTCTCTTTTCGGTGAGTGATGGGCAGGAGGCAGCTCTCAGGTTTTCATCCCATTTGGATACGAGATCATCTAAGTCCATGGTTGTGTTGGCCATGAGAGGTCTGAGATTCTCTAGGACTACGCTCTGGTTGAGTGGTCTAAAGCGGGTTGTGTGGGATCCAGATGTGTTAGAAGACTTTCTGGTTTTGTGGGATGTATTAATGGGTATATTGAAACTGAGAAGACTGTGGTCCGACCAGGGTACTGGTATTACAGATAGTGCAAGAGTTAGGGGTGTTATGGCGTTGGAGAGAGGTGCGAAAATGAGATCTAGTTTGCCACCTTTAGTGTGGGTGGGGGAATCGACAAGCTGTTTGTAACCTAGATCCTCCAGGGCGTCAAGGAATGCTGCTGAGTGGCTGTCTTGAAGAGATGGGAGATTGAAATCACCGATTAGCCAACTTGGTGAGCGTGAGGTGGATGTAGTACATGCCTGCTCAATTATAGTTGGAAGATCATCTGGAGAGTGGGAGGGTGCCCGATAGAAAAGGTTGATTGTGCAGAGCTCGTTAGCTATAGTGAGGGAGTCAAGGTGAGTTGAGCTAGAGGAGTTGCACATCTTGAAGTGTAGATCAGCTTTGGCTAGGATGAGGGTTCCGCCTCCTTTCTGACTGGGTCTGTGGGATGTGTATATCACAAATCCTGGTGTGCCAACAAGGGCCTTAGCCCCTTTTCCTGTCCTGTCGATACTCCAATACCTGTTGCACCTTTCTCATGCTGGCCTAAAGTCCAACTCTATCAGGGTGCACCTCAGTGCCCTGGCTGCACATCACCATCCGGTGGATGGGCAATTATTCTCTGTCCACCCTCTCGTGGGCCGCTTCATTAGGGGTCGTCTCCTTTCGCGGCTCCCGGTCTGGCTGCCCCCCGTGGCAAGGGACTTGAATGTGGTTCTTAGGAAACTCATGTTGTCTCTCGTCAGACTTCTTCTGCTTGGCGAATCAGTGAGCTCCAGGCATTGGTGGCCCATGCCCCATACACTAGATTTCACAAGAATAGGGTGGTTCTACGCACCCATCCCAAGTTTCTGCCGAATGTTGTATCTACTTTTCATCTCAACCAATAAGTGGTTCTCCCCACCTTTTTTCCTAGACCTTCTACGTCTTGAGTAGAGGCCTGTAAGTTCTAGGAAAAAACCTGTAAGAGGGCGCGAGCCTTCTACCTTGAGCAGATGAAGGTCCATCGCCGCTCGTCACAACTTTTAATCTCCTATGACCCGAACAGGCTTGACTTTGCTGTTTCTAAGCACACCCTGTCCACCTGGGTGGTGGACTGCATCTCCTTGCCTGTGAGCAGGCTGGATTCTCCCTGGAGTGCCATGTCACTGCCCACAATGTGTGTGCCATGGCAGCCTTGGTGACACATCTGCGCTCAGTCCCTCTACAAGACATATGCTTTGCTACCACCTAGTCCTTGGTCCATACCTTCACAGCTCATTACTGCTTGGAGGAGAGCTCATGGCATGATAACACCTTCAGACAGGCAGTACTCTGCCATCTCTTTGGGGATTAGAGCAACTCCTTCCCTCCAACCCTTACTTTCAGGCTACCAGAGAAAGCGTAGTTACTCATCTGTAAAACGTGTTCTTTGGGGACAGCAGGAATCAGTCCTCATAACTCTCCCTCCTCCCCATGGAGGAGTTTTTTTTATGCTTGTTTAAGCTATGTCATCATACTAAGGTAAGATGGCACCCTTGGGTGGAAGGTGATCATGAATGCATGGTATAACTCCCAAAGGCTTTCTTTGAAAGTTGGGGAGTAATTACCACGTGGGCTCCATCTGTGCCAACGCCACCCATATGTGAGGACTGATTCCTGCTGTCCCCAGAGATCACCTATTACAGGTGAATAACTATGCTTTATAAACTTACCCTCATAGATGGTAATTTTAGAACAGAGCACCTGAGATAAGAGGATAAGCAGGTGCCTATTTCATACAGACACATAGGCACCTATTTGTCTTTATAAAATACCAGTGTAAGTGGGAGAGATCATATTCTGCCACTACCTTTACTACTTACTTTACATCACTCCAGTCCAGTCCCGGAATTTCTGGGATTACAGGTTCTCCTGCAGCTTGGAGACTGAATAATGACACAGTTGTGATGTCACCACTATAACCTCCTGAGGGACCGCCTCCTGACTTCAGTTTATTCAGTCTCCAAGCAGCAGGAGGTTATAAGAGCCTAGATCTGGGCTCTAATTAGAGGAACAATTAAGTCTTTTATTTCTTTAAAATTAATTTTAGTTTGCTTAAAAACAAAATATAATTGAAATTGTACTGTAGCTTTAAGAGCTAGCTCCTGCCCTCCCTCTCTCTCTCTTTTGGGAGGAGTTTACTCGACCGCTGTAGAAATCGCGGTATCTGAGGTGATATTTTAAGGCTCCCGATCCTACTTTCATTAGGAGAGGAGCGTTTGAAGGAGATAAGGCGTCTTTACTGGTGACACGTTTAAGAGGTAAAGTTTTGCCTTTTTGAAGAATTTCGATCTCTGCGGAGAACAATTTAAAACCGCCGTTTTTATTTTTGTTAAACGCGCTTCTGGGACTTTTAAGATTTGATTAAAACTTATTATCGGAGCCCCGGAGGTGCAGAAGAAGCAATTTAAACATTTTTTGGTTTAAAAAGCAGCAATTATAGAGATTTGAGTGCTGTGAAGTTTAAAGCGGCGGTTTAGAGTTTTCAAACCCGGGTTGTTAAGGCGTGTGCATGAGACGCGTTTAACAACGAAGGCATAGTAAAACGAGGGCATAGAAAAGGGCTGATATAAAGTGTTTTTCTTTAGCGTTTTTATTAATTTTTATAATGATAGGTTGTTGCTAAGCCGATTTATTAGTATTTATTTATTTAAAAAAAAAAAAAAGTAAAGGAGAGTAGTCAGGAAATAGTTTTTATATCTGTGCAACTTTATTACAAAATGCCTACAAAACCACAATGTTTAGTGTGTGGTTCTAGGAAAGGCATATCTATGGAATCTGGAGTTTGCAAATCTTGTGTCCAGGAGAATGCAAATCTTCAGAATGCTTTAGATGCCACTGCGGAGGGAGGTAAGCACTTTTCTTCATCAGAGGGAGATGTTGAGTCTCCTCCGCAGCTTTTGCCTGAGCCTGTTCCAGGTCCTTCTTCCAGACCAGATGTGCCTGTAGCCCTTTCTGCAGGTATAGCAACTCTTTCTTCAGGTATAGCAGCATTATTTTCAAAGGAATTTGTTTCGCTACTTCAGAAAACTTTTAGGGATGATAATAAGCTTCCTGAATTGCCTCTGGTATCTAATCTGGGAGAAAAGCGTTTGGCTGATCCTTTCAAGATGGATGAAGCTACACTACCTGCTAAAAGATCTAGGGTAGCAAAGAATTTTTCAATATCATCTCAAGAAATACATTCAGATCTGGATGATGATATTGAAGAAGAGTTAGAAGAGGGAGAACTGGTAGATCAGGAAGACCAGTCCAGAATGGTACGTGTTTTTCATAGAGAAGAGTTACCTGCATTAATTGTGGAAACTCTTAAAACTTTGAATATATCAGAGTCTGAGGAAAACTTAGATTTAGAAGATCCTTTGTTACAAGCGTTCAGGAAAATGCAGAAAGCCTTTCCAGTCCATAGAGTGGTAAAGGAAATGATTCAGCAGGAGTGGAATGTTCCTGAGGCTGCATTAAGAGGATCTAGAATTATGTCTCGTTTATATCCTTTACAAGAGAAGGATTGCAAATTATTTATTCCACCTAAAATTGATGCAGCGGTTTCGGCAGTTACTAAGAGGACTACTATTCCAATAGAGAGCGGTGCAGCTTTGAAAGATAGTTATGATAGGAAATTAGACACGCTGTTGAAACAGATATTTGATATAAATGCATTGTCTGTTCAGGCATCAATTTGTGGAGCATGGGTGGCTAGAGCATGTTTGTGATGGTCACAAGGATTGCATACTGACATAGAGGGGACCTCTTCGGAGGACGCATCTAAATTAGAGACTGGTGCGGCTTATTTAGCTGACATTCATTATGATCTAATTAGAGCATTGTCAAAAGGTATGGGCTCAATGGTCACAGCTAGAAGACATATGTGGCTGCGTACCTGGGCTGCAGATACTTCTTCAAAGGCAAGACTTTCTAAGCTTCCATTTAGGGGTAAGCTTCTCTTTGGAGAAGATTTGGAAAAGTTAGTAAAGGATTTGGGAGATTGTAAGGGTGGCAAGCTCCCTGAAGATAGACAAAGGCTAGGACGCATGGTTCAAACCTATAGAGGTCAGTATAGGGACTTTCGTTGTTTCCGTTCTCTTCGTTTTGGTCAAATGCAAAGAGGACATCAGTATTATAGGAGTCAAGGATTTCGAGGTTTTCGTGGCGCAGGAAGAGGTTTTACAGTCCCTTCTTCCACTGCTAACCCAAGAAAAGCACAATGAGATGAGGAATACCCAGGAGGATTTTATTCCCGTAGGAGGCAGACTCCGCAAATTTTATTCCGTCTGGGTTCAAATCACATCAGATCAATGGGTGTTGGAGATAATAGGAAAAGGATATGCTCTGAAATTTCAACGTCCGCTAGTCGATTTGTTTGTTCAATCTCCCTGCAGGGCGCGCATCAAGTGTGCTGCGATATGCGAGACCTTGCAGAAACGTTTGCAATTAGAAGCAATTGTACCAGTGCCGTTAAATCAACAAGGTTACGGGCGATACTCAATATATTTTCTAGTTCCAAAAAAGGAGGGTTCCTTCTGACCGGTATTGGATCTTCGAGGAGTAAATCGTTATCTTCGAGTAGCTCATTTTCGTATGGAAACGTTAAAATCAGTGATAATGGCGGAAAGAAAAGGGGAATTTCTTACGTCTCTGGATTTGACAGAGGCCTATCTTCATATTCCAATTCATCAAGAACATCAAAAGTATTTAAGATTTGCGGTTCCAATGGGCCATTTCCAATTTCAGTCCTTACCGTTCGGGGTGGCAGCAGCATTGAGGAAAGAAGGAATACTAGTTCATCCTTATCTAGACGATTGGTTGATATGAGCAAAGTCAGAGGAGGAAAGCAGGTTAGCAACAAAGAGAGTGGTGGAATTTTTACAGCGCCTAGGTTGGGTTGTGAATATGAGAAAAAGCAAGTTAACACCATCTCAAAATCCAGAGCATTTGGGCGCTCGATTTGATACAAAGACAGGCAGAGTTTTCCTGCCCCACTCTCGAGTGATAGCACTCATAGATCTAGTACAACAGTTTTTGATCAAAAAAGATCCCACAGCATGGCATTATCTCCAGTTGCTAGGGACCATGGCAGCAACCTTGGAACTAGTACCGTGGGTGAGGGCTCATATGCGTCCATTACAGAGAGCTTTATTAAGGAGGTGGTCGCATCAAAAGAGTCCGATGTCAGAGATATTACCCTGTCTTCCGGAAACCCGTCAAGCTTTGCATTGGTGGTTAAAACCGGAAGTATTACAGATAGGAATGCAGTTGGAGTCTCCAATTTGGATTCAGCTTACGACAGATGCCAAAGGGCTGAGGAGCACATTGCGAAAGACAGTTTGTTCAAGGTCAGTGGACCAAACAAGAGAGAGCGTGGTCAATAAACAGATTAGAGTTGAGAGCGGTGACTTTAGCGCTTCAGGTGTTTCAAAGTCTCATTCAGAGGAAAGCTGTTTGTGTCCTGTCAGACAACGCGACTATGATGGCTTACATCAATCGTCAAGGAGGCACAGGCAGTGTGGCTCTGGAAGAAGAGGCGGAAAGCTTATTCCTCTGGGCTGAGGAAAACTTGGAGGCGTTGTCGGCAAGCCATGTTGCGGGGATAACCAATTTGCAGGCCGATTTTTTTGAGTCGAGTGAAGGTAGATCCAGGAGAGTGGAGTCTGCATCCCCAAGTGTTTCAGTCAATAGTAAAGCGATGGGGAAGTCCAGTAATGGATCTCATGGCAACATTCCTGTCTGCAAAGGTCGATCGTATTTTCAGCCGAAGACGGGAAAGGATGTCAGAAGGTCTGGATGCGCAAGTTCAGAATTGGCCGGAAGGACAGCTGTTGTACGTGTTTCCTCCATGGGTGTTGATAAGTCGAGTTCTCCAATGAGTGGAATGTCACAAAGGAATAGTGATATTAATAGCTCCAGATTGGCCGAGACGCCCATGGTATGCGGATCTCATGAGATTATTGATAGACCGTCCTTGGCGTTTGCTACTAAGGGAGGATCTATTGAGTCAAGGGCCTTTACACATGCCTCATGTGGATCGATTCTCGCTTACGGCTTGGCTCTTGAAAGGGTGAGATTAAGAAACAGAGGTTACTCTTCAGCAGTTATTTCCACATTGTTAAAATCGAGAAAGAGATCTACTTCTTTAGCGTATATTCGCACATGGAGAATATTTGAAGAGTGGTATGAGGACAAGTCGATTGAAGCATTAAGAGCTTCCATTTCTCAAATTCTTTCTTTTTTGCAGGACGGATTTGATAAAGGATTAGCTCCATCGTCTTTAAAAGTACAGCTGGCAAGTTTAGCTTGCTATAGAGGTAAGATAAAGGGAGAGTCGATTGGGACACATCCAGATGTAAAACGATTTTTGAGAGCGGTTACATTATTAAGATCACCATGTAGACATCAAATTCCATCTTGGAACCTCCATTTAGTTTTGGAGGCTCTGGTAAAAGAACCATTTAAACCATTGTCTCGAGCATCTTTAAAAGATCTTTCGCTCAAAGTATTGTTTTTGGTGGCTATTGCATCGGCTAGAAGAATTTTGGAATTACAAGCGTTATCCTGTAGAAAACCCTTTCTGACATTTTTTAAAGAGAAAGTTGTTTTGAGACCAGTGCCTTCTTTCTTACCAAAAGTAGTATCGGCCTTTCATAGGAATCAAGAGGTTTCATTACCAGTATTTCGAAAGGATGATAGCGGCAATCCATTGTATTTATTGGACATTCGTAGAGCATTGAAAATATATTTGAAAAGGACAAAAGATTTCCGTAAGACGGATAGGTTGTTTGTTCTATTTGCAGGTCCAAAGAAAGGTCAAGTAGCCTCAAAGGCTTCTATGTCTAGGTGGCTCAAGGAGGCTATATCTTCATCTTACATATTAAAAGGTAGGGTGGTTCCAGATGGACTTAGGGCGCATTCAACACGGGCGCACGCTGCGTCCTGGGCTGAATATAGTTAGGTGTCTTTGGCAGCATGCCACTGCACCATGAAAATGTAGAGGAGTCTGCCGCAGAGGGGCAAGAGGTTGTGACTATTCCCAAATCCTCAATCCATTTAGAGGGAGCCCTAAGGCCAAAGCTGCTGGAAGAGAGAGCAATGTAGTTGGCCAGATGTTTTGGGCTCAAGCCCATGCTAACCTTCCTCTGTGACTGTGCAAACCCTGCCAGCACTCCCACTAGCTCAAGAGGAGAGTAGTACAATGCAGTGGTGAAGAGAAGGAGCAAGGCAACTACCTTGGGGAGCCATCTGCTTCAAGAAGGAGAGGAACCACTGGAGTCCATCAGCAACCAGTGACACCAGAGCCAGGAGTCACCATGGGGCAGTATGGAAGACCTGTACTTGCAAAGCTACCAGCTCAGGGTACACTGAGAAAGATTACTAGAGCAGGAGGAGGGTTCCCACTAAGGATAACCGTAAGGAGTAACAAAAGTGGAGAAGTTTGAAGTAAAATTACATTACAAGGGAAGGAATACCAAGAATGAATTGAAGTAACATAATAGAGTGAGAGGAGAAATAATTAACCTGCTTGTAACATATTTTGAGAGAAAGGAAAAGGAGTTCAACTTTTCAGTTTCCCAGGTCATGCTGTGTCTTTGTAACTGGAACTCTTTCAGCCACCATACTATGGCTTTCTTCAGGATGAAATGGTGAAGCAGTGGATGTCTGTTCTTTTATATAGTAATCCTCAAACCGGATTGGTGGAATTGAGGTGGGAAAATTTGAATTTTGGAGGGAAGATTTGTTGGAGAAAGGCTGGAGGCCCCTCTTTTCCCATAGACTGGAAGGTTCTCTGGTAAATTTCAAGATGTTCTCCCCAAAGGGTTTCTTTAAATGTTCTCTTGGGCTTCCGCAGCTAGTATGATAAACCTTGCAGTTTTCCAGATCATGCTGCTTCTTTGTAATTGGAACCAATGTTTTCAGCCACCATACTGTGGCTTTCTTCAGGGTGAAGTGGTGAAGCAGTGGATGTCTATTCTTTTGTATAGCAGTCCTCAAGCCGGATTGGAAGGATTGAGGTGGGAAATCTGAATTTGAATTTTGACCCGGAAAACTGCAAAGTTCATCATACTAGCTGTGGAAGCCCAAGAGAACAGGAAAAGGAGTTACCTGCTTGTACTATAGTTTTGTTTTTGTTGTCTCTGCCATTTATATTTTTGCTATTGTTATCAATAACCCCAAAGTTCTTTAAGTTTAAACCCTTTGGTTCAGAACACACATTCTGGCCTGGAAGTTTATTTTTTAGAAGGGAAGAGGTATGAATGGAGTTTTAAGTGCCATAGGCTTCCCAGTGTATACTAGTCCCATTGAAAGAACCCACTACATTTTCCCAAGAATAGAGACTGAAAGACTGCATTAATCTTGGCTGGTTGTTAACACTGTCTACCAAGCAGCTGGTGCAGATGCTGCAGGGTTTACACCCAGGCAGGGACTTACATTAATAATGTATATTAATGATATTAGCACTTACTAACACAATAGCACACTTTAGTAAATCTAATCCTTAGTGAAAATGGGTAATTTAAGAACTGAACCTTTATAGCACTAAGAATGTTTTAGGTCAATTATTTTTTTATATTTGAAATTTGTAATAAAACCAAAGTTGAGTGAAAAACATTGATATGTTGTATGAAGTAGAAATATGGCATTTTTGCTTACATAAAATTTGAAATAAAGTTAGAATTATATGCAAATGAATTTGATAACCTGCAATATCACTTAATAAATGAAGTTTTTTTTAAAATAAGCACTAAAGCCATTACTGTACTCTTTCTGTGATTGACTGAAACAGTGTTGTATGAGCCTTTCTTTGGGTTCTAGAGAAAAACTACTAATCTTGTACTAACTTCTCTCCTCTCAGTTTGACACCCTGCTACAGATGGAAGTGGAGCGACTTCTGATAAAAGAATATGCCTTACAGCAGCAAGCTTTGATCTTAGGCCCTTACAACAATACAGTGAGCAACCAGTGGACTCGCAGGAAAATGGCCAAGTAATTCACTTTCCTTTCTTATGAACAGCAGACAGAAATTATACCTTAGACATTAGGGGGTCAATTTTCAAAAGCCACCTATCTGGTTAGCAGTACCTGCTAACTTGATATATGTCAATCAGGGCCGGCACGACCCACTGTGCAGGCTTGGGAGAGCTGTACGGATAGCACAGTGAGCTGACTAGATCGAGCTATGGGGAAGGCAGCACAGCAGTGAATGGTGAGTGGCAGACAGTGATGGACAAGCAGTGAAAATCAATATGGGGTTTTGAAGCCCATGCACGTACTGCATGGCACGTGCAGCATGTGATGGGCTCCAAAGCCTCGTGCTGATTTTTAGGGGTATTTGGCCCTCTACCGTGATTGTACCTGCTCTGTGCATATAGCTTGAGCCACACGGCTCAAGCTACATGCACAGAGCAGAGCCGATCATGCAGCTACTGCCACAGCTGCAGTTCCTGGAGAGAGTCGGTGGCAGTTGGGACTAGGTAGGAGGCAGGAGCAGGAGCTTGGAGTATGGTACAAGGAATGAGGTTTGCCTAGGGCACCATAAACCATTATTAAAGAAGACCCGGAAAATCCACTGCTTGCCCCAATGCAAGCATTATGGAACCCGTGTGTCTTTTTGGGAAACTGCAAGGTACTTGCGACCTGGATTAGCCATGGTTGGAAACAGGATACTGGGCTTGATGGACTTTGGTCTGACCCAGTATGGCATTTCTTACATTCTTATCTCCTTATGCCAGTCCTGCATGGTGTAAATAAATAGGTAAACTTATTATTGGCCTGCCACTATTTGGGCATATGAGATGCTGATTTACAAACTTAGGATAGCATATTAGATGTTCAGTAAGCCCTTCAAATAATGCCACATCCTTCTTTTGGTCTCTAAATAAGTGAATTGACCTCTCGATTATTTTACAATGCTTCCCAAAGTTGGGGGTAATTTTATAATAGAGCACCTATGTGAAAAGTCCCAAAAGGCATCTATTTTAAGCTGATTTTATAAAGGCAACTCAGGCCTTTTATAGGCCTTTATAAAATAGACTCCTGGAAATCCACCTAACACACACATTTATACTTGTTCCAAGGTAAATGTGTGCATGTACTCTATATATGTTTTTGTACGTTTTATAAATTCTGTGCCTTCACTAAATTCTGCCCTTGCTCTGACCAAACTACATCCCCAGGAATGCCCACATTCGGAATGTGAATACCACCACATAATTTTATAAAACCCTTTTCTGTACATAAAACTGGCCATATGCATTGAAAACCCTTTATAAAAAAGCTTGGGGGCAATCTCTACAAATAGGTTAGTTTTACAAATACCATGACAGTAATGAACCTTATTTCTAGTTAGTGTTGCTCTTGTCTGTACCATACAAAGAACATTATCTCCTCCTGTTGAATGTATGCCTCCCAATGTCTTGTTGACCACTTTGATTGAAGGATAAGGTGGTATACAAAACTGTCTAAATAAATAAATTATCTGGGGAAGTGTCATACCTCTAGCAAACAAATATCAATTTATGTTTCAGAGTGTCAGTGCCTGAGTATTTCTTGGACTTTGGTTATGTCATTCTTGGACATGTCCGGACCCACATTGTCAAGATCACTAACACTGGCCACATATCTGTATCCTTTTATGTAGATCGGAAAGCTCTCACCAATACAGGTAATGGACAAGATGAGATAGGATACTGAATGTACTTCATGATTGGAGTTTCATACTTCTCTGAAGATACAATTGTGGTCAACATTATTGGTACCCTTGCATTTTAGGTATGTTGAGCAATAATTGGAACTATTCCAATTGTATGTCATCATAGTATTTTAATAGTATGTTAAAAAGTATACAACAAAAAAGAGATGTCTGTGCAACTTAGACATAGTCATTTCTGAGAAAAAAAAATAAAATATGACCTGGACAGGATTAATGGCTCTCTTCACTAATATTTGGTTGCACAACCCTTGGCCTCCTCATGTTATCTACTCCTTCCTGCTTGTCTGTTCTATTGCAGATTTTGATGATATCCGTAAAGAGGCAAACCTTACCCATGATAACAAACGTTTCTTGTAGCCATCTGTACGTTTCGTACTTCTCCAGGACCAACCAGGAAGTCAGTCCTCACATATGGGTGACGTCGGCGCCGACGGAGCCCTCGTGGAGCAATTTCCCCAGCTTTCAAAGAAAGCCTTTGGGAATTGCAGCGCGCATGCGCGGTCCCCTTCCCGCCCAAGGGTGCCATCTTGCTCAGTCTTTTTTTTTCTGCGGAGCCCTACAGACGCTGTTTGTGATCGCCGCTGAAAAAGTTGATTTTATTTACTATTCGTTTCTCGGTTCGATGCCGGATTCTTTTCCCGCCTGGACCCGATACGCCGTATCGAGTCCGTTCTTTATTTTTTCGGTTTTTGTCCTTCGTGACTGGCGTTCCCGCCATTTTTTCTTTTTTCACTGGCAGCCCTGTCTTTTGACCTCGCAGGGGCCCTTTTTCCCCCGATGGCTGCCAGCGGGTTTAAGAAGTGTGATCGGTGTAAGAAACTTATGTCTCTTACCGACACAAATGACTGCTGCCTCCGCTGCCTCGGACCCGATCATGACCCAATGATCTGTGGTCCGTGTGACAAAATGTCCTCAAAAGCGTTGAGGAGTCGGCAGCATCAAAGAGAATGAATCTTCTCTGACTTTGTGTCCGGCCGGGCCCGGACCTCGTCAGAGGCTTCGACGTCCCGGAACTCCGGTCCTGAGCATCGTCGGAGTTCCTCTGAGCGGGGGTCTCCTGCCCGGGAACATCATAGGAAGAAGAAACCCACGAGGGCGGCGTCGGTGGATGCTCCTGGTTCCTCGAGGGCCAGGTCGCATAGCCCCGATAGCCGTCCCGGGTCCTCGGAGTCGGAGAGGCCTTCAAAACATCCTTGTCTCGATATGGAGTCTCCTGGACACGTGAGTACTGTAGTCCTCGTGGACTCGCCTCCGAAGGAGCCGACGTCGGGCCCGACGCCGTCGGGGCCCGAGTCGTGGGCTGCTGGGTCTGCTGAGCTCGGACTCAGGTTGACGGCCTTGAAGAGCAGTTTCGCTGCCTTCATGGACCAGCAGCGGGCATTGATCGCTGGCCTCGCCGGTGCATCTCCCCAGACCACTGGGACGTCGACGTCTAAGTCGACCCCGGAGACCGAGCCGATCCTCGAGTCGATGCGAGCTCAAGTCGATCCTCGGTCGCGGTCTCCCTCGGCCTCCCGTTTGGGACCGAGGTCGTCGACGCCAGCCTCGGCGTCGGGGCGGAGGGCATCGGTGCCCGCCCGACCGGAGCCGCTCGATTCCTCCACCGAGGAGTCGGGCTGGGAGACGGAGGACGAAGAGTCCCCAGGTACTTTTCGGACTCGGTGCGTCCCGTCGGACTCGCCGGAGTCCGAACCTCGGAGACGGTCCCCCCCGGAGGACACCCGGTTCTCGGACTTCGTGCGGGATATGGCCAAGGCCTTGGCATTCCCCACGGATCCCAAGGAGGAGCCGAAGAGCCGAAGAGCTCGATGCCCTCCAGTATGACTCTCCCCCGAAGGAGGCCTTTACTGTACCGCTTCCTCTGATGCTGGAGCGACTTCTCTTCCGCATGTGGGAGAGCCCGGCGTCGGCGCCGGTGTTAAGCAAGCAGGTCGATTCCATTTATCGAGTCCGCAAGAGACCAGGGTTCCAAAAGGCACAACTACCGCACCATTCCATGGTGGTGGAATCGGCCATGCATCGATTCAAGAGTCAGAAGATGCACTCCTCGGTGCCTCCCAGCCGGGAGGCCCGGAACCTGGATGCCCTCGGTAGGAAGTGCTTCCAGGGCTCTATGCTTGCTTGTCGAGTCCAGACCTACCAGCTCTACATGGGCATGTATCTCCGAGACCTGGCAAAGGAAATCACCGGGTTCTCTGTTGGTCTCTCCGAGGAACCTTTGCAGAGGTTCCAAGCCTTGTCCACTGGTATTCGGGAGTGCTCGAAGTTTATCTCTCGAGCAGCCTACGATGGCTTCGAAGCATCGGCTCGGGTAGCCGGAGCCGGCATCGGTGCCCGCCGACAGGCTTGGTTTCAGTCATCCGACCTCGAGCCATGGGTACAGGACAAGTTGCTCGATGTCCCCTGTAGAGGTGAAAACCTCTTTGGCAAGCCCATGGCTGAAAAGGCTGCACAGATCGAGACCGAAACTCTGACTAGGACTCGGCTGTCCAGAAAGACCTCTGCCCCTTCTCAGAAGAAGAAGGGCTCGGGGAAAAAGCCCTTTTACCCGAGGAAGGCGGCTGCCTATAAACACTACCCTCATTATCAGGCCTCAGCAGCTCCCCAACAGGGTCAGCAGGCCAAGGGACGGGGTAATGGGTCCCATAGGCAGCAGGCCCCCAAGCCCACAACTCCGGCCCCTGCTCAGCCGGGTGGGGGTTTTTGGCTCTGTCAGCATAGCCTCTTCCCCTCCGCTGGTTTCTCTCAGCACAGGAGGCCGGCTGGTCCACTTTGCCCACAAGTGGTCGGCCATCACCTCAGATACCTGGGTGCTTCATATAGTTCAGAAAGGCTATCTTCTACACTTTCACCAGGTACCTCCCTCCTACTTTCCAGGGGAGCCTCCAAGACTCCCTCTGCACAGGGATTACTCCTTCAGGAGTTAACAATTCTTCAGAAACAGGCTGTGGAACCGGTGCCCCACCACCTGAGAGGTCACGGCTTTTATTCCAGGTATTTTCTGATACCAAAAAGAACAGAAGGCCTCAGACCCATCCTGGACTTGCAAAACCTCAACAAGTTCCTGGCAAGGGAAAAGTTCAAGATGCTTACCCTTGGAATCCTGCTGACCTACCTCCAGCAGGGAGACTGGCTATGCTCCTTAGATCTAAAGGATGCCTATACTCACATCCTTATTCATCCAGACCACAGACAATATCTCAGGTTTGTTGTGGGAGGAAATCATTACCAGTACAGAGTCCTGCCCTTTGGCCTATCCTCCGCCCCCAGGGTGTTCACCAAATGCCTGGCAGTGGTGGCGGCCTATCTAAGACTTCAAGGCCTTTTTGTGTTTCCATACCTGGACGACTGGCTCATCAGAGCCCAGTCTTCCCAAGAGGCCACTCAGGCCACTCATCGCACCGTGGCTCTACTCCAGCACTTGGGATTTGTCATAAACTTCGCAAAGTCCACTTTACTCCCCTCTCAAAATCTCGAATTCATAGGCGCCAGGTTGAGCACACTTCAGGCGCGAGCCTTCCTGCCTCTAGATAGGGCCCACAGGCTCATGGATCTCGCCAGCCACTTTCACAGCAATTCCCTGGTCTCTGCCAGGCAATTTCTGAGACTGCTCGGTCATATGGCTTCCACGGTCCATGTGACCCCCAATGCCCGCCTGAACATGCGACCTGCTCAGTGGTGCCTTCGCACTCAATGGCATCAGGCCACGGGGAGCCTGGCGGACTCAGTACAGGTGTCCGACCTGCTGGTCTCTTCTCTGCGGTGGTGACTTCATCTGCCAAACCTGGTGCTGGGATTGGATTTTCAATCTCCTCCACCTACTCAGGTGCTGACAACCGATGCTTCTCTCCTGGGTTGGGGAGCACATTGCCAAGGGACATGTACTCAAGGTCTCTCGACTCCTTGGGAGTCTGCTCAGCAGATAAACTTCCTGGAGCTCAGAGCCATCCGCCTAGCTCTGAGAGCCTTCTCCCACCTCACTTCTCACCAGTCCGTGCTGGTCCAGACGGACAATCAGGTTGCGATGTTCTACGTCAACAAACAAGGGGGCACAGGAGGCACAAAAACTGTGCTCTTGGGCCGTCCTTCACGGCATCCTCCTCAAAGCTGTCTATCTCCCAGGTCAAGAAAATTACCTGGCAGACAAGCTGAGCAGGATCCTCCAACCCCACGAGTGGAGATTGGATCCGTTGGTGGTTCAGCGGATCTTTCTCAAGTGGGGCCTCCCCACCATGGATCTATTTGCCAGTCCTCTGAACCGGCAGCTTCCCAAATTCTGCTCTCGACAACCGCATCCTCTTCGAGTAGCGGCGGATGCTTTTCTGATCCCATGGTCCACAGGCCTCTTGTATGCCATGCCACTGGTGTCTCGGACGCTCTTCAAGGTTCTCAAAGACAGAGCCTCGATGATCCTAGTGGCTCCCGGTGGCCGAGACAGCCATGGTTCCCGCTTCTGATGCAGCTGGCGGTGGACACTCCTCTTCCTCTGGGGTTTCAACCCGATCTCCTGTCACAGGATCAGGGGACTCTCCTACACCCCAACCTCCGGTCCCTTCATCTGATGGCCTGGCTGCTGAAAGGGTAGTCCTTGCTCCCCTCCTGCTGCCTCGGGAGGTGGAAGAGGTCGTCTTGGCCTCTAGGCAGCCCTCCACCCGGAAATCCTACGCTCTTAAATGGCTTTGGTTCTCCGTGTGGTGTGCTCAGCAGTCTGAGAATCCCTTCTCCTGCTTGGTGGCAGTGGTCTTGCAATATTTGCTTTACCTCTCCAATCTGGGCCTTAAGTCCCACTCTGTCAGAGTCCACCTCAGTGCTCTTTCTGCACATCACGCACCGGTGGATGGCAGGCCTCTTTCCAACCACCCTTTGGTGGCTCATTTTCTCCGAGGCCTCCTTCTCCTTAAGCCTCCTTTGCGCCCTCCAGCCCCTGAATGGGATCTGAATGTGGTCTTACAGCGGATTACCTGTCCGCCCTTTGAACCTATGGCTACCTGCCCTCTTCATTTTCTTTCCTGGAAAACCTTGTTTTTGGTAGCCCTAGGCGCGTTAGTGAACTGCAGGCCCTAGTGTCTGATCCTCCTTACACTAGGTTCTACAGGAATAGGGTAGTCTTATGGACTCACCCTAAGTTTCTTCCAAAAGTGGTTTCTCCTTTTCATCTCAACCAGGAGGTGGTTCTTCCGACCTTCTTTCCCAGGCCACACTCCAGCCGGGCTGAAATGGTCCTGCACACCCTGGACTGTAGGAGGGCCTTGTCCTTCTACCTTGACCGTACGCGGGAGCATAGGAGGGCTGTTCAGCTCTTCATTTCTTTTGACCCCAATAAATTGGGGCTACCTGTCTCCAAGCGTACTTTGTCCATATGGGTAGCTGACTGTATCGCCTGAGCTTATGGGGCAGCCGGCCTCTCGTTGGAGGGTCGAGTCACGGCTCATCGTGTCAGGGCGAAGGCTGCGTCAGTGGCTCATCTCCGCTCTGTTCCGTTGGCAGACATCTGCCGGGCCGCTACTTGGTCTTCAAGCCAGACTTTTGCGGCCCATTACTGCCCGGAGAGGCAGTCCCGCAGGGACAGTGCTTTCGGTCCGGCAGTCCTCCATAATCTCTTTGAGGTTTAGGCAACTCCTACCCTCCGGCCCTGGTGTTGGGCTACCGGTCAGGGGCATTTTCAGAGAAGATTCCTTCCTTCTGTGCTACTGAGCTAGAGGGAGCTCATTTTTCCGCTTGAGGTCTCCGGTAGCCTTAAGCTAGGGAGTCCCATATGTGAGGACTGACTTCCTGCTTGGTCCTGGAGAAAGAGTAGTTACTCACCTGTAACAGGTGTTCTCCAGGAGCAGCAGGAATCAGTCCTCACAACCCTCCCTCCTCCCCTTGGAGTTGCAGTCATATGATTTATTTTGCTAATTTTTTGCTGTCTTTTAGCTATGCCATCAGACTGAGCAAGATGGCACCCTTGGGCGGGAAGGGGACCGCGCATGCGCGCTGCAATTCCCAAAGGCTTTTTTTGAAAGCTGGGGAAATGCTCCGCACGAGGGCTCCGTCGGCGCCAACGTCACCCATATGTGAGGACTGATTCCTGCTGCTCCTGGAGAACACCTGTTACAGGTGAGTAACTACTCTTACTCACCTGTAGCAGGTAATCTCCAGGAACAAGCAGGAATGTAGTCTTCTCATATGGATATTGTCGGTACCGACGGAGCCCGCGCGGGAATGCTCCCCAGCGTCCAATAGGAAAGCTTTTGGGAGCATTCCACTGCACCTGCATCTCTGCCTTCCCACCTTTCTAACTCTTCCTCTTCAGTTTTTTGTTTTCCGCGGATCCGACAGGCAGAAAACCCTGTCACCACAGAAAATCTTCTTTTTGTGGTCGCGTCTGCCTTCACCGTCAACGCCTATACCAGTACCACCTGTATTTTCTTTAATTCTTACTTCCTTTCCTTAAAAAAAAACAAACCTTCTTTTTTGGAGGGTTGTTCCCTCTTGGTGCCAGGTGCCATTTTGGTCACAAGGCCCTCTTTTCTTCCAAAATGGAGAAACCATCTAGTGGTTTCAAAAAATGTTCAAAGTGTAGCGGTACCATTTCTGCTATCAACACCTTTGACTAGTGTCTCAAATATTTAGGTCCTGACCATTTACCATCGGAGTGTCTCCTTTGTAGAAAGATGACCAAGAGAGGCCTGCAGAACAGAGCTGCAAGACTCGGCACCCTCTTTGCCTCGGATGCAGTGTCCATTGCGTCGACGTCGTCCATGGCTCCATCTTCCTTCCATGGATCTCAGGTAACCAAACCCAGGTCTTCCAAGACCGGCTGGTCCTCAAAGGGTAAATCTCCTTCTAAGCATCAAGATGCTACTAGTGTTGCCCTCGAGGAAAACACACCGGCCAAACAACCCCAGTGGGAGGTCCCAGCCTCCAAAGCTTTAACGGGGTTCCAAGATGTTCCCGAAGCTTCCACCTCCGGAGAACTCTTGGTGCCATGTTATGATATCGTGGCCTGCTCCGCCGGTACTGACATCCAGGCATCGACAGGCACCATGGATCAACGGATCCTGGCCATCGAGCGCAGTCTCAAAGCTTTATTAGGAGCCTCAGTACCACTAAAATTGCTGCAATCGACGCAGTTGTCTGTACCGGTATTGGTACCGAATATACCTGCATCGGCCAATGCGCCCCTCTCCATGCTTCCTCCCATGCCGGCACTGGAATCGGTATCTGGTATCAAGGCAGTCCAATGCTGACTTCGATCGATACCGTCGACAAGCAATAAGAAAGCATCTGGCCTGACAATACTTTGAATCCTCTGATTCCAATGATTCCGATGAGTCTTTCGGTACCGGAGTGGTTCTTCTGGAGGATCCCTCTCCTTCGCCACAGCGTCAAATGTCTCCCCCGGAAGACATATCCTTTCAGGACGTCATACATGATGTAGCAAGGGGACTCTCGATCACCGTGACCCCTGAGAAGGAACCGAGAGCTCAAGAGTTGGAAATTCTTCAGTATCCGACAGCTCCTAAGGAAGCTGCTACCCTTCCCATTCACCGAATTTTGCATGATCTCATGCTTAGGATGTGGGAAACACCCTTGACGGTGTCTCCACATTCTAGGAGACTCAATACAATGTACTGGGTACCGCCCCCGGTTTCTAAAAAACACAATTACCACACCATTCCATGGCAGTGGAATCGGCAATGTGTAGGATCAAGAGTGCTAAGATGCATTCATCCAACCCTCCAGGTCGTGGATCGAGGACACTCAATGCCTTTGGGCATTGATGTTTTCAGTCTTCAATGCTCTCAGCTAGAATAAGCTCTTAAATACTTTGTACGGGTACGTTTCTTCGGGAAGTTACAAGAGATTTGGAACTTATGGCTCCACTCCTTCCCTATGACAAGAAGCCTGACCTTCTCACTCTGGTCAAACATGCCCAAAATGTATCTAAGTTCATGAACCGTGCAACCTTTGATTGCTTTGAATGCATTAGCAGGACCTCTGCTGTCTCCATCAGTGCACATCACATTGCCTGGTTATAAGCATTTGATTTAGAACAATGGGTGCAAGACAAGCTAGGGAACATTCCTTGCACAAGAGAAAACCTCTTTGGCAAGGATTGGCAGAACAAGCTAATCAGCTTGAGTCTGAAAACACCACCTTGAACAGATAATCAAGGACCACAGCCAACCCAGCTAAGAAAAAGACAGTTAAGAAACCCTTTTTCAACAAGAAAAAGAAATTCTATCCATCTTACACCCAGGCTGTCCACTACCCAGTTCATGCTCTCCAAAAAGGGCAACAGCAACCCATACAGCAGAGGAAGGCCCAAGTCCCCAGAGCTCAACCAGCTCAGCAGACTCAGCCCCCTCAGAGGCTTAGTCCCCAGAGCTCAACCAGCTCAGCAGACTCAGCCCACTCAGGGGCTTTAACTCCTTCCTAGAGAACTTAGTCATCCTGCCCCTGAAGGGTCCAGAGCCTCTTACCATCCCAGGCAGACTCTGTCATTTTGCCAAAAGATGGCAACAGATAACATCAGAGCAATGGACTCTCTCTATTGTAACAGAGGGGTACAAACTCCATTTTCACAGTATGCCCCCTCCCACCATCACAAGACAGTTCAATTCTCGGGGTCACCTCACTACTTGCTCAAGGAGCAATAGAAGAGATACCCATATCCCAACAGGGCATGGGTTTCTACTCCCCCCTACTTCCTCATTCCAAAGAAGACAGGGGGATACAGACCCATACTGGACCTCAGAGTTGAACAAATATCTGTTACGAGAAAAATTCAAGATGATCTCCCTCGGAACACTTCTTCCTTACATTCAGTCCAGGATTAGCTATGTTCTCTAGATCTAAAGGATGCATATACAAATATTCTCATCCATACAGATCACAGAAGGTTTCTTCGATTCCTCTTTCAAGAAAGACATTGCCAGTACAGGGTTCTACCCTTTGGACTGGATTCCGCCCCAAGAGTCTTCACAAAATGCATGACAGTAATAGCGGCATTCCTGAGAACTCTGGGGATATTCGTCTTCCCCTGCTTAGATGACTGGCTCCAGAAGCCAGCTCCGCTCTGTCCTGTACAGTGCAAATCCTGCAGTACCTGGGACTGGTCATAAACCTCCCAAAATCTCATCTCACCCCTTCTTAGTCTCTAGAGTTCATAGGGACTCTCCTAGACACAAGGTGTAGTCAAGGGCTTTCCTGCCACAACCACATTGTCTTTGAATACTTCAGCTGGTCTCGCAAGCAGCTATGAAAACTTTTCTAACTGCTTGAGAAATGCTTCAGATACTGGGGCATATGGCATCCACTGTCCATGTGGTTCCCTATGCTCACCTACACATGCGTGCAGTGCAGTGGACCCTAGCCTCCCAGTAGACACAGGTGTCGGGCCACCTGGGGTCAAAATCAGAAACTCTACATGCCTTATTTTGTCCCTACAGTGGTGGCAGTTGCTGAAAAACCTTCTCGTAGGGTCTCCTTTCCAACAGCCACTATACCAAGCCAACTTGACGACAGATGCGTCCAAGTTAGGTTGGGGGGCTCACTTGGACAATCTCTCCACTCAGGGTCTCTGGACCGAGCAGGAGGCTTGTCTTCACATAAACCTCCTGGAACTCAGAGCCATCTTCTATGCTCTTCAAGTATTTCAGAACCACCTGAGCTGCAAGATGGTTCTTGTCCAAACCGACAATCAGGTAGACATGTTCTATGTGAACAAGTAGGGTGGGACGGATTCTCAGGCACTGTGCCATGAAGCTCTACGCCTCTGGGACTTCACCAGAAATCTTCAAATCCAACTACTAGTGGTGTATTTACCAAGCAAGCAACATCTCTTGGCAGACAAACTCAGTCGAGTTCTGCTGTCACACGAGTGGTCTCTTCATCCACAGAAAATTGCTCGAATCTTTCAGATCTGGGGAATTCCAGATATAGACCTCTTTGCAAGTCCTCAGAATGCCAAATGTCCCCGGTTCTGTTCCAGAATTCCAGTTCATAACTCTCAGGCAAGGGATGCCTTCCATCTCCATTGGGGTCAGGACTTCCTCTATGCCTACCCACCTATTCCACTCATTCCCAAAACTCTATTCAAGCTTCAGAGAGACAGGGGCCATATGATCCTCATAGCCCCACGCTGCCCATGACAGACATGGTATCCACTGCTTCTATGTCTCTCTCAAGCCAAGCCTCTGGAGTTGGGATCTGCTCCAGATCTTCTTTCTCAGGAGAACGGGATGCTATTGCACCCGAATCCTCGGTTTCTGCATCTCAGGGCGTGGCTGCTGAGAGCCTAGAATTGCAGGATATCAACCTTTCTCAACAGGTTAAAAATATCCTTTTGGCTTCAAGAAAACCTTCCACAAGGCGAGCCTACGCCTTTAAGTGGAGAAGGTTCTCTATCTGGTGTTCAGTAAAGGAACTTAATCCCTATTTACTTCCAGTGGAGGTGTTATTAGAGTATCTTCTCCATTTATCATCCTCTGGTCTTGACCAATTCAGTAAGGGGCCACCTTAGTGCCATTGTGGCTTTCCACAAGCCCTTGGATGGACAACCTGTCTCCTCTCAACTGCTAGTAGCGTGGTTTATGAGAGGTCTACTTTTAACTAAACCACCCATATATGAAGACTTATTCCTGCTGTTCACGAAGAGCACTTGCTAAAGGTAAGTAACTACCTTTTACCCATGGAAATCTTTTTGAAAATTACTCTTCCTAAAATCACCATCAGGTCATCTTTTCCCAGATCTTCTTGAAACTTATGTCCTCTTTTTAGTTGTGATTTGGTAAAAATGTAAAAGGTGATTAAAAAAAAAAACCAGTTCCATGGAGAAATCTGTGCATTACCACAGAAATGGGCTTTTATAAAATTGCCTACTTATATGTGGGTAAAAATACTCATGCCTTGTATTTTGCTTGGAATTTTACTAGCAGTTTGAAGATGCATTCCTGGGGGCAAGGTTGGGAAGGGCTTTGCATTTACATGCATACGTTTTAATTTTCAAAAGTATGCATGTATTTTCCCTCAGGAGAACTATGTGCAGAAGTTAGTTGGTGTAAATGTGTTCATACTCATATTTTGTTAGAGTAATTTTCAAAGTGAAGTTACTCGCATAAGTTCACTTTGAAAATCCTGTAAAGTCTACATAATGTAAAGTACACATATACTTTGCACCCATACAGGCAGTTATAAGATTAGTGGGGTTGATATTCAAAAGGCTAAACCTCCGCTCTGCCCGATATTCAGGGGCACTAACCAGTTAATTTGGCTGATTGTCCCCACAGTCTGCCTTAATGTGTGGTTGGTTTCTGTGCTGTCTGTAGGCAGAGCTAGGCAGTGTTAGCAAATATCCAGTTAGCAATGATATTCAGTTGCTAACCAAATAGGCTCTGATGTTAAATATCTGGTTTCACTTTTGCCCACAGTGGTAAGGCATTTTTGGAGCACTGACCACCATAGGCTGAATACTTACTCCACCGTTTTTATGTGCATTGTAAAATTCTACTTAACCTGTTATACAATAAGTTTCAGTTCTATGCACTAGTACAGTATATGGTCAAAACTGCCCTTAAAATAGCATGGTCATGCTATCTAGCTTAATATATGAAGTGAACACATGATGCAGATTTTCATGGGTAGGCTAAACTGAGTCTGCTCAGGGGCATGTTTACTAAAGGGTAACGGGTTAGTGCATAGGTAGCATTCGGTTTTGACATGCTGCTGAAAAGTAGTATGGAACTCCGTATCAAAAACCCCTGCTACCCTTCTAGTGCACTTTGGGATGGTGACTCGGCAGGCTGAGGGGTGTTCCTGCCACAGCACAGCTAGCATCACCTTAGTGGGTAGCATTATTTGCTCCCATGGAGAGTTTGAGCAACTGTAAATGCAGGGGAGTGGATATACCCACCTCCTGCAGTTAGCCCAAAGTCCTGCACTAGTAATGCAGGCCACATGCATATTATGTTTATGTTTTGATTTACCGCTATTCAAATAATAACATAGCGGTTTACAAAATTTAAAATACAAGAAAACCAATCAGGCAGAAAGGAAAAGAAGTTACAATGGGTGACAGGAAAGCACACAAGACATTTAAATACAAATGACTAAGAAGAAAGGGAGTGAGAAAGAGGTAGGAAAAGGTAGTTCCACACAAAAGGGGAAGGGAGGCCGAACGCTTAAGAGAAAAGGTGAGTTTTCAGATTCTTTTTGAAAGTGGAAAATTGTGATTCGAGCCTAAGGGAGGTGAGTAGGGAATTCCAAAAAGCAGGACTAATGAAGAAAAAAGCAGAGGAGCGGGTAGACTGTAGGTGAGCGCGGGATGGGGAGGGGAGGTGTAGACGTTTGATATGTAGCGAACGAAGTAAGCGATTTGGAATATGGAATTGGATAAGATCTACTAGGTACTGAGGGGTGCGGCTGTACGGTGAACTATATTAGCAGTGTGGGGCTTAGTAAATATGGCTTTTTATTTTATTTCTCTCTGGCTCTGCCTTCTTTATTCCAAGTCAGCCTGCACTTGTTCTTGATGGTTGGTTCAAAGGGGAAAAGCAGAAAATTACTGGAACTAAGGGAGAAAATAAACTACAAACAGAAATAAAACTATAGAATGAAGATATATCACTTGTAATATCTGGAAAAATATGAACTCAGGAATCCTGAGTTTCCTTAGTTCTAAAATACATTCTAAGCAACCAGTCTGTTAGGGTCAAGTACAGACGTTATTGGCAAATGGCTGTGGAATCTGTCCATAATTCTCCAAAAAAGTGGTAAACTCCAGGGGGTCCATAGTAACTCAAACAAATCTTTCCTCTTGGCCTGTGGTAAATATTAAGCTTTAACAAATTCAGTGGGCGCCTTCAGGACTGTGGTAATATAACGCTTGAATAAGTGCATAGGAGTAATGACAACGACAACAACACTGAACTTAAACTGCGTGGAGGAAAGGCCCGGCAATCTACTTCTGTATCTTGCCATGAAAACCCATCTGGGCAGCAGCAGAATGGGGCAGTGTTGGCGGCAGAGGATCACATTTCTGTGACAACGGCAACAACACTAAACTTAAACTATGTGGAGGAAAGGCCCGGCAATCTACTTCTGTATCTTGCCATGAAAACCCAATGGATAGTCACAACAAAACAAATTGCACTATAGTGCTGGAAGATGAGACCCCCAGGTTGGAAGGCACTCAACTAGCTACTGGGGAAGAGCTGAAGACTTTTCAGAGTAAAGCCAGCATTGATGATGTGGTTGGATCAAAGCCCTTGGGACATCTGCCTGCTGATGAAGCTGCGCATGACATCAGAGTCAGAAGTTGTAAAGATGTCTTACATATTGGAACATGGAACTTCTCCAGGACCAAGCAGGAAGTCAGTCCTCACATATGGGTGACGTCGGCGCCGACGGAGCCCCCATGCGGAGCATTTCCCCAGCTTTCAAAGAAAGCCTTTGGGAATGCAGGCACGCATGCGTGGTCCCCTGCCCACCCAAAGGTGTCATCTTGCTCAGTCTTCTTTTTTCCGCGGAGCCCTATGGACGCCTGTCCTTGTCACCCGTGAAAAAAGTTGATTTTTCTGCGTTGGGTCGAGTTTTTCTTCGGTTCAACGTTGGTTCCTTTCCCACCTGGACTCGGTACACCGGTGCCGAGCCTGGTTCTCTTTTTTCGGTTTTTGTCCTTAGAGACTGCATTCGCGCCTTTTTTCTTTTCCCTGGCAGCCCAATTTTTTGATCTTGCAGGGGCCCTTTTTCCCCCGATGGCTGCCAGTGGCTTTAAGAAGTGTGATCGGTGCAAGAAACTGATGTCTCTCACCGACACACACGACTGTTGCCTCCGGTGCCTAGGGCCAGACCATGACTCTACGGTCTGTAGCCCCTGTGGCAAAATGTCTTCTAAGGCATTACGGAGCCATCAGCACCAGTGTGAGAGGATCTTCTCCGAATCTGCCTCTGGACGGGTCCGGACTTCGCCAGAGGCCTCGACGTCTCGGGAGTCTGACCCCGAGCATCATTGGAGCTCCTCTGAAAGGGAGTCCCCCTCGAAGGGAGCATCGAAGGAAGAAGAAACCTGCGAGGGCAGCATCGGTGGACGCTCTTGGCTCCTCGAGGGCCAGGTCGCATAGCCCCGATCGCCGTCCCGGGTCTTTGGAGTCGGAGAGGCCTGCAAAGCATCCTCGTGTAGAGTCGGAGGCCCTGAGTCACGTGAGTACTGTAGTCCTCGTGGACTTTCCTCCAGGGGAGCCGACGTCGGGCCCAACGCTGTCGGGGCCCGAGTCGGAGGCTGCTGGGTCTCCTGAGCTCGGACTCAGGTTGATGACCTTGGAGAGCAGATTGTCTGCCTTCATGGAGCAGCAGCAGGTGCTGATCGCTGGTCTCACTGGCGCATCTGCCCCAACCACCGGGACATCGACGTCCAAGTCGACCCCGGAGGCCGAGCCGATCGAGACCATGCGAACTCGAGTCGATCCTCGGCCGAGGTCACCCTCGGCCTCCCGTTCGGGACCGAGGTCGTCGACACCGGTTCCTTCTGCGTCGGGGCGGATGGCGTCGGTGCCCGCCCACTCGGAGCCGCTCGATTCCTCCTCGGAGGAATCGGCATGGGAAACGGAGGAGGAGGAGTCCCCTGACACCTTCTGGACTCGGTGCGTCCCTTCGGACTCACCGGATCCGAGCCTCGGACAAGGTCCCCCCCCCGGAGGATACCATGTTCTCGGATTTTGTAAGGGACATGGCCAAGGCACTGGCATTCCCTGCGGACCCCAAGGAGGAGCCTCGAGCCGAGGAGCTCGAGGCTCTGCAGTATGACTCACCTCCCAAGGAGTCTGCTGTCTTGGTACATGTCGGTACCAATGACATAGGAAAATGTGGTAGGGAGGTTCTGGAGGCTAAATTTAGGCTTTTAGGTAGGAAGTTGAAATCCAGAACTTCCAGGGTAGCGTTCTCCAAAATGCTTCCCGTTCCACGCGCAGGACCCAAATGGCAGGCAGAGCTCCGGAGTCTCAATGCGTGGATGAGACAGTGGTGCAGAGATGAGGGTTTTGGATTTGTTAGGAACTGGGGAACATACTGGGGAAAGGAGAGGCTCTTCCGAAGGGATGGGCTTCACCTTAACCAAGATGGAACCAGGCTGCTGGCATTAACCTTTAAAAAGGAGATAGAGCAGCTTTTAAACTAGATAATAGGGGAAAGCCGATAGTTGCCCAAGAGCGGATGCTTCGGAAGAATGTATCCTTGAAGGATACTACCAAAAGCAGAGAGGTTCCAAAAAAGAGTAAAGTAGCCCAAATGCCCTCGAGTATGGAGCAGACAGAGCTTAAAGATCCCAAATTACCCATGTCTACCAACAGCCAAACTAATATGACTAAAATACAGTCTCTAAAATGCTTGTATGCAAATGCTAGAAGTCTAAAAAATAAGATGGGAGAGTTAGAATATATAGCACTAAATGAGACGTTAGATATGATTGGAATATCAGAGACATGGTGGAAGGAGGACAACCAGTGGGACACTGTGATACCTGGATACAAACTATATCGTAATGATAGAGCTGATCAAATTGGTGGAGGGGTTGCATTCTATGTTAGAGAGGGCATTGAGTCAGAAAGGATTAAAGTTTTGCAAAAAACAAAATTTGCTGTAGAATCTCTATGGATAGAAATTCCATTTAAAAAGGGGAAGGCGATGGCAGTGGGGGTGTACTATCGACCGCCTGGCCAGAATGAACAAATGGATGATGAAATGCTCAAAGAAATCAAGGAAGCTAACAAAAGTTATAGCGCAGTAATAATAATGGGTGATTTCAATTACCCCGGTATCGACTGGGTCAATGTCACGGCAGGACATGCAAGGGAGATAAAGTTCCTAGATGACATAAATGACTGCTTCTTGGAGCAGCTGGTTCATGAACCGACCAGAGGGGAAGCCATATTAGACCTAGACCTTAGTGGAACACCAGATCTAGTGCAAGAAATAAGGGTGTTGGGGTGACTTGGCAATAGTGATCATAGCATGATCGCCTTTCATTTAATTAGTGGAGGAGGGATAGTAAGGAAATCCACAGTACTACCTTTTAACTTTTGAAAGGGAGACTATGATAAAATGAGGAAAATAGTTAAGAAAAAACTAAAAGGAGCAGTTGCAAAGGTTAAAGACTTACATCATGCTTGGTTGTTGTTGAAAAATACTATCTTAGAAGCCCAGACCAGCTGTATTCCACGATTTAAGAAAAGTGGAAGGAAGTCCAAAAAACTGCCAGCATGGTTTAAAGGGGAGGTCAGAGAGGCTGTTGTTGCCAAAAAAGCATCTTTCAGGAAATGGAAAAAAAGAGCCAAACGACGAAACCTGGAAACAGCACAAGCACTTGCAAGTCAAATGCAAGGCATTGATAAAGCAGGCAAAGGGAGAATTTGAGAAGAAGCTTGCTGCGGAAGCAAAAACGCGAAATAAAGATTTTTTTCAAGTACATTCATAGCAAAAAAACTGTGAGAGAGTCAGTTGGTCCATTAGATGATAGAGGAGTTAAAGGGGCACTAAGAGGCGACAAGGCGATAGCGGAGAGACTGAATGAATTCTTTGCTTCGGTCTTTACTGAGGAAGATGTAGGGATGTTACCCATGACTGAAGTGGTATTTAAAGGTGCGGAAGAATTGAAGGAAATATCGATACATTGGGAAGATGTATTACAACTATTAGATAAACTGAAGAGTAGCAAATCACCTGGGCCGGATGGTATACATCCAAGGGTGTTGAAAGAACTGAAATATGAGATTGCAGAACTGCTATTTGTAATCTGTGATTGGAGGATCGCCAATGTAACGCCAATTTTTAAAAAGGGTTCCAGGGGTGATCCGGGAAACTACAGACTGGTGAGCCTCACGTCATTACCAGGTAAAATGGTAAAAACCATCATAAAGAATAAAATTACTCAGCATGTAGATAGTCATGGCCTAATGGGAGACAGCCAACATGGCTTTAGACAAGGAAGATCTTGTCTTACTAATCTATTATGTTTTTTTGAAAGTGTGAATAAACAGGTGGACAAAGCTGAGTCGGTTGATATGGTGTATCTGGACTTTCAGAAAGCCTTTGACAAGGTCCCTCATCAGAGACTTTTGGCAAAACTAAAGAGTCATGGGATAGGAGGCAGTGTACTACTGTGGATCAAGAACTGGTTAAAAGATAGAAAGCAGAGGGTTGGGCTAAATGGCCAATTTTCCCGATGGAGAAAAGTGAATAGTGGTGTACCCCAGGGATCTGTGCTGGGTCCGCTGCTTTTTGACATATTCATAAATGACCTGGAAAGTGGAATAACGAGTGAGGTTATCAAATTTGCAGATGACACAAAAATATTTAAAGTTGTTAAAACCCAAGAGGATTGTGGAAAATTGCAAGAGGATCTTGATAAATTGGAAGACTGGGCATCAAAATGGCAGATGAAATTTAATGTGGACAAGTGCAAAGTTATGCACCTAGAGAAGAACAACCCAAACTATGGTTACACGATGCAAAGGTTCCACATTAGGAACCACCACCCAGGAAAAAGATTTAGGCGTCATTGTGGATAGCATGTTAAAACCCTCGGCCCAGTGTGCAGCGGCAGCCAAGAGAGCAAATGGAATGCTAGACATCATAAGGAAACGAATGGAAAATAAAACAAAAGCTATTATAATTCCTCTATATCGTTCCATGGTGAGACCGCACCTTGAGTATTGTGTGCAATTCTGGTCGCCGTATCTTAAAAAGGATATAGCGTTATTAGAAAAGGTTCAGAGAAGAGCCACCAAAATGGTAAAGGGGATGGAAGGATACTCCTATGAAGAAAGGCTAAAAATGTTAGGGCTCTTTAACCTGGAAAAGAGACGGCTGAGGGGAGATATGATAGAAGTCTATAAAGTAATGAACGGAGTGGAACGGGTAAACATAGATCGATTGTTTACGTTATCAGAATATAGAAAGTCTAGGGGACATGCAATGAAGCTACAGGGTAAGCTATTTAAAACTAATAAGAAAATATTTCTTCACTCTACGTGTAATCAAACTCTGGAATTTGTTACCGGAGGATGTAGTAAAGGCTGTTAGTGTAGCTGGGTTTAAAAAAGGTTTGGACAAGTTCCTGGAGGAAAGGTCCATAAACCATTATTAAGAAGGGACCCAGGATATCAATGCTTGACCCAGTACAAGCATTGTGGAACCTGTGTCTTTTGGGGAAACTGCTAGGTATGTATGACCTAGATTGGCCACTGTTGGAAACAGGATACTGGGCTTGATGGACCTTGGTCTGACCCAGTATGGCATATCTTATGTTCTTATGCCTTTACTGTCCCGGTTCCTCCGATGCTGGAGCAGTTGCTCGTCCGCAAGTGGGAGGCGCCGGCCTCGATGCCGGTTCTAAGCAAGCGGGTCGATTCCATCTATCGAGTCCGCAAGAGCCTCGGGTTTCAAAAGGCACAGCTACCGTACCATTCCATGGTTGTGGTATCGGCCATGCATCGCCTGAAGAGTTAGAAGATGCATTTCTCGGTGCCTCCCGGCAGGGAAGCCTGGAACCTGGATGCCCTCAGTAGAAAGTGCTTCCAGGGCTCTATGCTTGCTTGCCGTGTCCAGACCTACCAGCTGTACATGGGCATGTACCTTCGAGACCTGGCAAAGGAGATTGCCGGGTTCTCTGCTGGTCTGTCCGAGGAACCTTTGCAGAGGTTCAAGGCCTTGTCTTCTGGTATTCGAGAGTGCTCTAAGTTTATATCTCGAGCAGCCTACGATGGATTTGAGGCTTCGGCCCGGGTAGCAGGGGCCATCATTGGTGCACGCCGCCAGGCCTGGCTACAATCCTCGGACCTCAAGCCATGGTTGCAGGACAAGTTGGTTGATGTCCCTTGCCGAGGTGAAAACCTCTTTGGCAAGCCCATGGCCGAAAAGGCTGCAGAACTCGAGACCGAGACTCTTATCCGGACAAGGCTGTCCAGGAAAACCTCTGCCCCTTCTCAGAAGAAGAAGATCTTGAGGAAAAAGACTTTTTACCCGAGGAAGACCGCTGCCTACAAAACCTACCCTCACTACCAGGCCTCTGCAGCTCCCCAACAGGGCCAGCAGGCCAAGGGGCAGGGTCATGGGCCCCGTAGGCAGAAGGCCCCCAAGCCTCCTACTCCGGCTCCTGCTCAGCAGGGAGGGGTTTTTTGACTATGCCAGCATAGCCTCTCCTCCTCTCCAGGGCACAGGAAGTCGGCTGGCCCTGTACGCAGACAGGTGGCCAGCCATCACAGGGGATACTTGGGTGTTAAGCATCATCGAAAGGGGCTATCTGCTCCACTTCACCCAGATACCCCCCTCCTACTTTCCAGGGGAGCCGCCAAGACCCCCTCTGCACAGAAACTTACTCCTTCAGGAGTTGGAAGGGCTACTACAAGACCAGGCGGTGGAACCGGTGCCTCACCACCTGGAAGGGCAAGGCTTCTACTCGAGGTACTTCCTGGTACCAAAAAGAACAGGAGGCCTCAGACCCATCCTCGACTTGAGAAATCTGAACAAGTTTCTGGAGAGGGAAAAGTTCAAGATGCTTACCCTTGGAATCTTACTGCCCTACCTCCAGCAGGGAGATTGGCTATGCTCCTTAGACCTGAAGGATGCTTATACTCACATCCTCATCCATCCCAGTCACAGACAATTCCTCAGATTTGTGGTGGGAGGAAAACACTTCCAGTACAGAGTGCTTCCTTTTGGCCTCACCTCCACCCCCAGGGTTTTTACAGAATGCCTGTCGGTGATTGCGGCCTATCTCAGGAACCAGGGGATCTTTGTGTTCCCTTACCTGGACGACTGGCTTATCAGGGGCCAGTCTCCACAAGAGGCCAGTCAGGCCACCTTCAGAACCATATCCCTGCTTCAGCACCTGGGGTTCGTGATAAACTTCCCCAAGTCCACTTTACCCCCTCACAGGACGTGGTTCATAGGGGCAAGATTGGATACCATCCATGCAAAGGCCTATTTGCCTGTGGACAGAGCTCACAGGCTGATAATGTTGGCCAGCCATTTTCGGGCAAACTCTCTGGTCTCGGCCAGACACTTCCTCTGGCTCTTAGGCCACATGGCTTCCACAGTGCATGTCACCCCACATGCCCGGCTTCACATGAGGCCGACTCAGTGGTACCTCAGGGCACGGTGGCTACATGCCACAGGGAAATTGTCAGACAAAATAAAGGTGTCCAAACTCTTGGTGGACTCATTACGCTGGTGGAGGCATCTCCCAAATCTGGTCAGGGGTGTTCCTTTTCAGGCCTCCCACACACTCACGTACTGACAACCGATGCTTCCCTGCAGGGCTAGGGGGCACACTGCCAGGGGGCCTGCACCCAAGGCCTGTGGTCTCCGTGGGAGGCCGCCCAGCAGTTCAACCTGTTGAAATTGAGAGCCATTCGACTAGCCTTACGGACTTTCTCTCAGATCCTGGTCTCACCAGTCTGTCCTAGTTCAGACGGACAACCAGGTGGCTATGTTCTACGTCAACAAGCAGGGAGGCACAGGATCCAGACTTCTGTGCCTGGAAGCACAAGCTCTCTGCTCCTGGGCTGTCAATTAGGGCATGACCTTCAGGGCGGTCTACCTCCCAGGCCAAGAAAACTACCTGGCGGACAGGCTAAGCAGACTCCTGCAGCCTCACGAGTGGCAGTTGGATCCACTGGTAGTTCAACAGATCTTTCTTAAGTGGCGACTTCTGACCATGGATCTTTTTGCCAGTCCGCTGAACAGGCAACTACCCAGGTTCTGTTCCAGGCAACCGCATCCCTTGAGAACAGCGCCAGATCCTTCCTGATCCCCTGGTCAGAGAGCCTGCTGTATGCCTTTCCTCCCACACCTTTGGTGGCCCGGACTCTATTCAAAATCCAGCAGGACCGAGCTACGGTGATCCTGATAGCCCCCAGGTGGCCCAGGCAGCCGTGGTTCCCTCTTCTTCTGCAGTAGGCAGTGGATACTCTACTTCCCCTGGGGCTGCAACCCGACCTTCTGACTCAGGATCAAGGGTCCCTCTTGCATCCCAACCTCAAATCCCTCAATTTGATGGCCTGGCTGCTGAAAGGCTAGTCCTTGCTCCCTTGCTCTTATCAAGGGAGGTTGAAGAGGTGGTGTTGGCCTCCAGGAAGCATTCCACTAGGAAAACCTATGCTCTGAAGTGGCGTAGGTTCTCTACTTGGTGTTCTCAACAGCAAGAGGACCCCTTCTCCTGCTCGGTCCAGGTGATGCAACAATGCCTGCTCCACCTTTCCAACCTAGGACTTCAATCCAACTCTGTCCGGGTTCACCTCAGTGCCCTCTCAGCTCACCACTCGCCGGTGGATGGACAATCTCTCTCGAGCCACCCTCTGGTGTTTCGCTTTCTCAGAGGCCTGCTTCTGCTTAAGCCTCCTATTCGTCCACCGGCCACTGAGTGGGATCTCAATGTGGTCTTGCAACAACTGACTCGCCCACCTTTTGAGCCGATGGCAACCTGCCATTTACGTTTTCTCTCCTGGAAGGTGTTGTTCCTTGTGGCGCTCACCTCAGTTAGGTGGGTGAGTGAGCTTCAGGCCCTGGTCTCGGATAGGCCGTATACTAGATTCTCCAGGACCAAGCAGGAAGTCAGTCCTCACATATGGGTGACGTCGGCGCCGACGGAGCCCTCGCGGAGCAATTTTCCCCAGCTTTCACAGAAAGCCTTTGGGAATTGCAGCGCGCATGCGCGGTCGCCTTCCCGCCCAAGGGAGCCATCTTAGCCAGTCTTCTTTTTTCCGCGGAGCCCTACAGACGTACCCGTCGTGTCCCCGCTAAAAAAGTTGATTTTCGTGAGTTTTACTCGTTTTTCAATTCGGTTCGACGCCGGTCGTTTTCCTGCCCGGACTCGTGACGCCGTTGCGAGTCCTTCCCTTATTTTTCGGTTTTTCTGATTTTAGTCAGTTTCATTTTCGATTTTTCCCTGGCAGCCCGGTCCTTTGACCTTGCAGGGGCCCTTTTTCCCCCGATGGCTGCCAGTGGTTTCAAGCGGTGTGGTCAGTGTGACAGGAATATGTCACTCACTGACACACACGATAATTGCCTCCGCTGCCTGGGCCCGGATCATGAAGAAATGATCTGTGGAGCCTGTGGTAAAATGTCCTCCAAAGCGTTGAGGAGTCGGCGGCATCAGCGGGATAGGATCTTCGCTGACCCCAGCCGTACCCGGACCTCGTCGGAAGCCTCGGCGTCCAGAGGCTCCAGCTCTGAACATCGCCGAAGCTCCTCCGACAGGGGTTCTCCCTCCGGAGACCATCGACGGAAGACAAAACCCGCGAGGGCGGCGTCGGTGGACGCTCCTGGCTCCGCGAGGGCCAGGTCGCATAGCCCCGACGGCCGTCCCGGGTCTTTGGAGAAGGAGCACCTCTCGAAGCGACCTCGCCTGGAGTCGGAGTTGCCTGCTCGGGTAAGTCCTGTGGTCCTCCTGGACTCGCCTCCGAGAGGTCCGACGTCGGGCCCGACGCCGTCGGGGCCCGAGTCGGGGACTGCTGGGTCACCTGAGGTCGGACTCAGGTTGACGGCCTTGGAGAGCAGACTATCTGCCTTCATGGACCAGCAGCGGGCACTGATCGCTAGCCTCGCTGGCGCCGCTGCCCCGACCGCCGGGACGTCGACGTCTAAGTCGACCCCGGAGACCGAGCCGATCCTCGAGTCCATGCGAACTCGAGTCAATCCTCGGTCGAGGTCACCCTCGGCCTCCCGTTCGGGACCGAGGTCGTCGCCGCCGACTCCCTTGGCGTCGGGGCGGCCGACGCCTCCGCCTGCCCGAGCCGACCCCACTGATTCCTCCTCGGAGTTGGTCTGGGAGTCTGAAGAGGAGGAGTCACCTGATTCCTTTCGGACTCGGTGTGTCCCCTCGGACTCACCTGAGTCCGAACCTCGGAAACAGTCCCCTCCGGAGGATGCCTGGTTCTCGGACTTCGTCAGGGATATGGCCAAGGCTTTGGCCTTCCCGGCGGATCCCGAGGAGGAGCCTCGAGCCGAAGAGCTCGACGCCCTTCAGTACGACTCTCCCGCCCGGGAGCACTTTACTGTACCGGTGCCTCCCATGCTGGAACGACTACTCTTCCGCATGTGGGAGAGTCCGGCCTCGTCGCCGGTAATGAGCAAGCGGGTCGATTCCATCTATCGAGTCCGCAAGAGTCCTGGCTTCCAAAAAGCACAGCTACCACACCATTCCATGGTAGTGGAATCGGCCATGCATCGGCTGAAGAGCCAGAAAATGCACTCCTCGGTGCCCCCTGGCAGGGAGGCCCGTAACCTGGATGGCCTTGATAAGAAGTGTTTCCAGGGCTCTATGCTGGCTTGTCGTGTCCAGACCTACCAGCTATACATGGGCATGTATCTCCGAGACCTGGCTAAAGAGCTAGACGGATTCTCTGCTGGACTGTCCGAGGAACCTTTGCGGAGGTTCCTAGCCTTAACATCTGGTATTCGGGAATGCTCCAAATTCATGTCCCGAGCAGCCTATGATGGCTTTGAAGCATCGGCTCGTGTGGCCGCAGCCGGCATCGGTGCCCCCGACAGGCTTGGCTTCAGTCATCTGACCTTGAGCCTTGGGTGCAGGACAAGTTGGTCGATGTCCCCTGCAGAGGTGAAAACCTCTTTGGCAAGCTCATGGCTGAAAAGGCTGCACAAATCGAGACGGAGACTCTCACCAGGACCAGGCTTTCCAGGAAGACCTCCGCCCCTTCCCAGAAAAAGAAGGGCTCGGGAAAAAAGTCCTTTTACCCGAGAAAGGCGGCTGCCTACAAACACTACCCCCAATATCAGGCCCCTCCAGCTCCCCAACAGGGTCAGCAGGCCAAGGGACGGGGTAACGGGTCCCGTAGGCAGCAAGCCCCCAAGCCTGCACCACCAGCCCCTGCTCAGCAGGGTGGGGGTTTTTGACTTCCTCAGCATAGCCTCTCCCCCTCAGCTGGTCCCTCCCAGCACCGGAGGCCGGCTGGTTCACTTCGCCCACAGGTGGTCCAACATCACTTCAGATGCATGAGTGCTTCAAGTCGTGCGAGAAGGATATCTTCTCCACTTCCAGCAGGTCCCTCCCTCTTATTTTCCGGGAGAACCTCCGCGACTCCCTCTGCACAGGGACTTACTCCTTCAGGAGTTAGCAAGTCTTCTTCAGGACCAGGCTGTGGAACCGGTGCCCTACCACCTGAGAGGTCAAGGCTTTTATTCCAGGTATTTCCTAATACCAAAAAGGACAGGAGGCCTAAGACCCATCCTGGACTTGCGCAACCTCAACAAGTTCCTTGTGCGGGAAAAGTTCAAGATGCTTACCCTTGGAATCCTTCTGCCCTACCTCCAGCAGGGAGATTGGCTATGCTCCTTGGATCTAAAGGATGCCTACACACACATCCTCATCCACCCAAGCCACCGCCAATACCTAAGGTTTGTGGTGGCCGGAAATCACTACCAGTACAGAGTACTGCCCTTTGGCCTGTCCTCCGCACCGCGAGTCTTCACAAAATGTCTCGCGGTGGTGGCGGCCTATCTCAGGCTTCACAGCCTCTATGTTTTTCCGTACCTCGACGACTGGCTCATAAGAGCGTCGTCCCCTCCGGCAGTCACCAATGCCACACACCGCACGGTGACTCTTCTGCAGTACTTGGGCTTTGTCATAAACTTCGCAAAGTCCACTTTGCTCCCCTCACAGGATCTCGAGTTCATCGGCGCAAGACTGCCCACTCTTCAGGCTCGAGCTTTCCTGCCTGTCGACAGGGCTCAACGGCTCATGGACCTAGCCGGCCGTTTTCGCAGCCAGTCCCTGGTTTCCGCCAGGCGCTTCCTGAGATTGCTCGGCCACATGGCTTCCACCGTCCACGTGACCCCCAATGCTCGCCTGAATATGCGGCCGGCTCAATGGTGCCTTCGCAAACAGTGGCAACAAGCCACCGGCGGCCTAGCCGACTTAGTGCGCCTCTCCAGTCCGCTGACCTCTTCCCTACAGTGGTGGCTTCATCGGCCGAACCTAGTGCTCGGAATGCCTTTTCAGTCGCCTCAGCCGACTCAAGTGCTGACGACCGATGCTTCCCTCCTGGGCTGGGGAGCTCACTGCCAGGGGGCATGTACTCAAGGTCTCTGGACCGCGTGGGAATCTGCTCAACAGATCAACTTCCTGGAGCTCAGAGCTATTCGTCTGGCGCTCAAGGCTTTCTCCCACCTGACTTCTCACCAGTCCGTCCTTGTCCAGACGGACAATCAAGTTGCCATGTTCTACGTGAACAAACAGGGCGGCACGGGCTCCTTCCTTCTCTGCCGAGAAGCTCAAAAGCTCTGCTCTTGGGCCATCAGTCACGGCATTCTTCTCAAAGCAGTTTATCTCCCAGGCCAGGAGAATTACCTGGCGGACAAACTCAGCAGGATACTCCAGCCGCACGAGTGGCGTCTGGATCCCTTGGTAGTCCAGAAACTCTTTCTGAAGTGGGGCCTCCCCACGTTGGATCTCTTTGCCAGTCCTCTCAACCGGCAACTTCCTCGCTTCTGCTCGCGTCAGCCACATCCCCTTCGGGTAGCGGCAGATGCATTTCTGCTCTCATGGTCGGAAAACCTCCTCTATGCTTTTCCTCCCATCCCGCTGGTCTCCCGAACTCTGTTCAAGGTTCTCCGGGACAAAGCGTCCATGATCCTGGTGGCTCCTCGCTGGCCCAGACAGCCGTGGTTTCCACTCCTGTTGCAATTAGCGGTAGAGGATCCGTTCCCTCTGGGGTTTCAACCGGATCTCCTAACACAGGATCAGGGGTCTCTGCTTCACCCCAACCTCAGATCTCTCAATCTAATGGCCTGGCGGCTGAAAGGGTAGTCCTTGCTCCCCTTCTCCTGCCGGCGGAGGTGGAAGAGGTCGTCCTAGCTTCTCGGCGACCTTCTACCCGCAAATGCTACGCCCTTAAATGGTGTCGCTTTTCCGTTTGGTGTGTACAGCAGTCTCAGGATCCCTTCTCCTGCTCGGTGTCGGTGATCTTGCAGTACCTGCTCTACCTCTCTAATCTGGGACTTAAGTCCAACTCCGTCAAGGTCCACCTCAGTGCTCTTTCAGCACACCATGTGCCGGTGGACGGCAGACCTCTTTCCAGCGACCCTCTTGTAGCTCGGTTTCTCCGAGGTCTCCTTCTACTAAAACCACCTCTGCGCCCGCCAGCACCTGACTGGGATCTGAATGTGGTTTTACAGCGGATCACCTGTCCGCCTTTTGAACTGATGGCTACCTGTTCTCTGCGTTTTCTTTCGTGGAAAACCTTATTCCTGATAGCCCTCACTTCCGCTAGACGCGTAAGTGAATTGCAGGCCCTCGTGTCTGATCCTCCCTTCACTCGGTTCTACAAAAATAGGGTAGTCCTACGGACTCACCCAAAATTTCTTCCAAAAGTTGTCTCCCCTTTTCACATCAATCAGGAGGTGGTACTTCCAACCTTCTTTCCCAGGCCTCACTCCAGCCGAGCTGAACGAGTCCTGCATACCCTGGACTGTAGAAGGGCATTGAACTTCTACCTTGACCGTACGCGGGAGCACCGTAAAGCTGCTCAGCTTTTTGTGTCTTTTGACCCCAATAGATTGGGGCTCCCGGTCTCCAAGCGTACCCTGTCCATCTGGGTTGCTGACTGTATCGCTTGGGCTTATGGGGCAGCCGGACTCTCCTTAGAAAGTCGAGTCACGGCTCATTGTGTTCGGGCGAAGGCTACGTCAGTGGCTTACCTCCGCTCTGTTCCGCTGGCAGACATCCGCCGGGCCGCTACTTGGTCTTCGAGCCAGACTTTTGCGGTCCATTACTGTCTCGAGAGGGAGTCCCGCAGGGACAGTGCTTTCGGACAGGCAGTCCTCCGCAATCTCTTCGAGGTTTGAGCATCTCCTACCCTCCATCCCGGATGGGGGCTACCGGTGGGTACTAATTCAGCGAAGATTCCATCCTTCTGTACTGCCGAGCTCGAGGGAGCTCATTTTTGTGCTTAGGGTCTCCGGTAGCCTTAAGCTTGGGAGTCCCATATGTGAGGACTGACTTCCTGCTTGGTCCTGGAGAAAGCGTAGTTACTCACCTGTAACAGGTGTTCTCCAGGAGCAGCAGGTATCAGTCCTCACGACCCTCCCTCCTCCCCTGGAGTTGCAATCATCTGCTTAAGTTTTTTGCAAATTTTTATGCTGTCTTTTAGCTATGTCATCAGACTGGCTAAGATGGCTCCCTTGGGCGGGAAGGCGACTGCGCATGCGCGCTGCAATTCCCAAAGGCTTTCTGTGAAAGCTGGGGAAAATTGCTCCGCGAGGGCTCCGTCGGCGCCGACGTCACCCATATGTGAGGACTGATTCCTGCTGCTCCTGGAGAACACCTGTTACAGGTGAGTAACTACGCTTTCTATAGGAACAGGGTAGTCTTGCGGACTCATCCTAAGTTCCTTCCAAAGGTAGTTTCCTCCTTCCACCTCAACCAGGAGGTGGTACTTCCAACGTTCTTTTCCAGGCCGCATGCCAGTAGGGCCGAAACTGTCTTGCATACCCTGGATTGTAGAAGGGCGCTGTCCTTTTACCTAGAACATACGCATGGGCATAGAAGGGCTTCTCAGCTCTTCATTTCCTTTGTCCCTAATAAATTGGGGTTGCCTGTCACTAAGCATACGTTGTCCATCTGGGTGGCAGACTGTATCGCCTGGGCGTACAGGGCAGCTGGCCTCTCCCTGGAGAATCGAGTCACGACCCACCGGGTCAGGGCAAAGGCCGCATCAGTAGCTCACTTCCGCTCTGTTCCATTGGCAGGCATCTGCCGGGCCGCTACTTGGTCTTCAAGCCAGACTTTTGCGGACCACTACTGCCTTGAGAGGGAGTCCTGTATGGACAGTGCTTTCGGGCAAGTGGTACTCCGTAATCTCTTTGACGTTTAGGCAACTCCTACCCTCCGGCCCTGGTGTTGGGCTACCGTTCAGGTGTGATCTCAGAGAAGATTCTCTCACTGTTGCTGAGGCTCTAGAGGGAGCTCTGTTTTTCAGCCTGGGCTCCTGGTAGCCCAGAGCTAGGGAATCACCCATATGTGAGGACTGACTTCCTGCTTGGTCCTGGCGAAAGAGTAGTTACTCACCTGTAACAGGTGTTCTCCAGGAGCAGCCGGAATCAGTCCTCACGACCCTCCCTCCTCCCCTTGGAGTTGCAGTTGTATATAGTTCATTTTCTTTTTTCGTGCTGTCTTTTAGCTATGTCATTGGACTGAGCAAGATGGCACCTTTGGGCAGGAAGGGGACCGCGCATTCGTGCCTGCATTCCCAAAGGATTTCTTTGAAAGCTGGGGAAATGCTCCGCATGGGGGCTCTGTTGGCGCCGACGTCACCCATATGTGAGGACTGATTCCTGCTGCTCCTGGAGAACACCTGTTACAGGTGAGTAACTACTCTTTACGAAGCATGAACCAAGGGAAGTTGAAGGTGGTCAAGAATGAAATGGAACATGTACAACTTGATCTGTTGGGTGCCAGCGAACTGAAACGGACTGGCATCGGGCACTTTGCTTCTGATGATCACATGGTCTACTATGCTGGAAATTAAAGACAAAGAAGAAATGGTGTTGCATTTATAATAACGAAGAAACTTGCAAGAACTGTAATGAAATACAATGCAGTCAGTGAACGCTTAATCTCTATTTGTCTACGAGGAATGCCTATCAGCACAACTATAATTCAAGTATATGCCCCAACAACACCTGAAGAGAAGGATGAAATTGAAGAGTTATATGCACAAGTTCAAGCTGAAATTGACAGAACATGCAAACAGGATATCCTGATAGCCATGGGTGACTGGAACGCAAAAGTTGGCAACAAAGAAGAAGGCAAAGTGGTTGGACAATATGGACTTGACAACAGAAATGAAGCTGGAGAAAGACTGATAAAATTCTGCAAGACCAACAATCTATTCATCTCAAACACCTTCTTCCAACAACACAAGCAGCGACTGTACACATGGACTTCACCCAATGTATTGTACAAAAATCAAATTGACTACATCTGTGGAAGTCAACGATGGAAAAGCTCTAGCTCTAAGCACAGTCAGCTCCAGGATAAAACCTGGAGCTGACTGTGTTACAGATCATCAACTACTAGTATGCAAACTCAAGCTAAAGTTGAAAAAGAGCAAACCACTCATAAATGCAGCAAAATATGACCTTGAGAATACACCACTGGAATTTAAAGACTGCACGCAAAATCGATTTGCTGCTTTAGATACAAATGACAGAGCTCCTTAAGAGTTATGGAATGACATCAAGAAGGTTGTGTTGAAGTCTCTATAAAAGGCGAAAAAGCAAAAGCAGCCAAAATGGATGACGGAAGAAACTCTGAAAATTGCCCAGAAATGCAGAGAAGCTAAAGCCAGAGGAGAAAAAAGACAATCACAGAACTCAACAGATATTTCTAATGTGCAGCAAAACAGGACAAGGAAAAATACTACAATGACATATGCAAGGAAATAGAAGCAGAAACTATTAGAGGAAGAACAAGATCAGCTTTCCTAAATCTGCGAGAGTTAAAGAAAAAATTCCAGCCTCGAACTGGAATGTTACAAGATGCTCAAGGTTCTGTGTTGAATGATGCTGAGAAGATCAAGAAAAGGTGGAAAGAATATACAGAGTTTTTATATGATAAAGATCAAGTGGACCAACAGCCATTTCAACCTGTACCTTATGATTCGAAACCATTGGTGATGAAAGAAGTCGTCGAAACAGCATTGAAAGCCTTAATAAAAGAGCAAGGCAGCAGGCATTGATGGCATTCCATAGAAGTATTACAGCAATCTGATGCAGCTGTTACCATATTTACAAGGCTCTGCGAAGAAATTTGGAAGGCAACATCATGGCCAACTGACTGGAAAAGATCTGTGTTTATACCAATACTAAAGAAAGGTGATCCAACTGACTGTGGAAATTATTACACAATCGCTCCGATCCCACATGCCAGCAAGATTCTACTGAAGATTATTCAACAGAGACTACAACCATACCTGGAACAAGAACTACCTGAAGTGCAAGCAGGAATCAGGAAAGGGCGAGGAACAAGAGACATCATCATAGATGTGAGATGGATCCTTGAAAAGATGAAAGAATACCAAAAGGATATCTATTTTTGCTTTATCGACTATAGCAAGGCTTTTGACTGTGTAAACCATGAGAAACTCTAGGCCACATTAAGAAGCATGGGTATACCAGAACATCTGATCGTTCTGTTGCACAATCTGTACATTGATCAAGAAGCAACAGTTCGAACGGAGCAAGGAGAAACAGAATGGTTTAAAATTAGCAAAGGTGTACAACAAGGCTGCATACTTTCCCCTGATCTCCTTAATTTATATGCAGAACAAATCATCAGAGAAGCAGGATTGTATGAAGACAACAGAGGTGTGAAGATTGGTGGAAGACTCATCAACAACCTTCGCTATGCTGATGATACCACATTACTGGCTGAAAGTGAAGATGATCTGAAACATGTGCTTCTCACGATCAAAGACTCCAAAACATCCAAATATTCTGATAATAAAATCCCCGTGAATCAGTAAATAAACTTTTTGTCGGAGTTAGTCAGCTCAGTGTAGGGAAAACATCCACAACACCACTGTGACTTCTCCTTTTATTAAATAAATTTGATAGAATTTAAAAATTCAAACTTTATGATGCCTGCATACAAAAGTTAAGTTTGAATTTTTAAATTCTATCAAATTTATTTAATAAAAGGAGAAGTCACAGTGGTGTTGTGGATGTTTTCCCTACACTGAGCTGACTAACTCCGACAAAAAGTTTATTTACTGATTCACGGGGATTTTATTATCAGAATATTTGGATGTTTTGGAGTTTCTGGTGATTCTGATTAGGTTCTACTATTTTTATCTCACGATCAAAGAACATAGTCTCAAAATGGGCCTGCACCTTACTGTAAAGAAGACAAAGATTATGACAACTGGCAAAATCAACAAGTTCATCGTTAAAAGAGAAGAAATTGAAATCATGGACAACTTTAACCTACTTAGATGAACTATCAATAAAGAAGCAACAAGCAGTCAAGAAATCCGACGACTCATTGCTCTTGGCAGAATGGCTATGAAAGACCTAGACAAGATTCTCAAGAGCAGAGATGTCTCTCTCCATACAAAGATTCGACTTGTTCAAGCCATGGTATTTTCAATAACATCATATGGATGTGAAAGCTGGACAGTGAAAAAGATACAGGAAGAAAATTGATGCCTTTGAATTATGGTGCTGGCAGCGAATACTGCGTATATCATGGACTGCCCGAAGAACAAACCAGTCAGTTCTAGAGGAGATCAAACCTAAGCTTTCTTTAGAAGCTCAGATGACAAGACTTTGACTATACTTTGGACACATCATGTGAAGAGAGAGATCATTAGAGAAAGACATCATACTTGGCAAGATAGGTCAACGCAAAAGAGGAAGGCCAGCAATGAGATGGATCGATACAATAACAGCAGCTACGGGTACCAGTCTGTCAACATTGAGTCGCCTGACTGAAGACTGAACACAATTTAGGACAACTATCCAGAGGGTCTCCATGAGTCGACACCGACTCAACGGCACTTAACAACAACAACATAGCAAGGAATGCAGTCTGGATGGAAGTACATGGGTTGATTATAAAATATCGTAATTTATGTCTGTACTTGCATACTTAACACACTTTTATTTACACCTGCTATGGGGCAGGTATGAATGTCCTTGCCTGCTTTAAAAGAGCGATTCCTGCCACTTAATGCTAGTATTTTATAAAGACAAATAGGTTCTTTTTTCTTCCATAAAATAGATACCTGCTTATCTTCTGACCCTAGCTGTTCTGTTGTAAAATTACCTTCCACAAGGATAATGTTATAAAAAGTCACCTAGACCGAGAGAGCAAGAAGGCACCTATTTGCAGCTTAATTTATAAAGACATGTAGGCGCTATATGTCCTTATAAAAGATACTAGCACATAAATTGCAGAAAACTTGAATAAAATGAATCTATGTACATTTTCACCAACTCTTTAGTTGGTGTAAATGAACATCCATACAATATGGGATAGGAGGTAGTGTACTATTGTGGATCATGAACTGGTTAAAAGATAGAAAACAGAGGATAGGGCTAAATGGCCAATTTTCCCAATGGAGAAAAGTGAATAGTGGAGTATCCCAGGGATCTGTGCTGTGTTCGCTGCTTTTTAACATATTCATAAATGACCTGGAAATGGGAATAACAAGTGAGGTAATCAAATTTGCAGATGACACAAAATTATTCAAATTTGTTAAAACCCAAGAGAATTGTGAAAAATTGCAAGAGGACCTTGATAAATTGGAAGACTGGATGTTCAAATGGCAAATGAAATTTAATGTGGACAAGTGCAGTGCTATGCACTTAGGAAACAACAACTCCAACTATGGTTACATGATGCAAGGTTCCGTATTAGGAACCACCACCCAGGAAAAAAATTTAGGCATCATTGTGGATGACATGTTGAAACCTTTCGCCCAGTGTGCAGCAGCGGTCAAGAAAGCAAATAGAATGCTAAAAATCGCCGTATCTTAAAAAGGATATAGCAGAATTAGAAAAGGTACAGAGAAGATGACACTGTCAAGAACTGGCATGAAACCATATACAATGGGAGGAGTAGCCTAGTGGTTGGGGCAAGGTACTTCAGGCCGGAAGGTCGGGGGTTCAAATCCCACTAGAGGACAGCAACCTTGGGCCGGAAGGACTGGGGTTTCTAGTCCCACAGATGCTCCTTGTGGTCTTGGGCAAGCCACTTAACCCTCCATTGCCCATGTTCCCTGTAAGTATTAGTGTATGTGTCTCATATCCCCGTGTGTTAAATGTATCCCCCAATTGTGTTGTGACCGCTTTGATTGAAGGATAAGGCGGTATACAAAACTGTCTAAATAAATAAATAAATAAATAATGCAGCCAAAATTAACCACACATACAAAAAGCCCACTTACCCTGAGACAAATACTAAACCATGGTTCAACAACATATTAAAACAAATGAAAAGAAATCTTAGAAAACTAGAACACAACTGGCGCAAATCTAAATTGACAATACATAAAGAAATATATAATAACCAACTCACTAAATATAAAGATACCTTAGACAGTACAAAAAAAGAATACTATGCTAAAATACTATCAGAATCGTATAACAGGCCAAGAGAATTATTCACCATTGTAAGAAATCTAACCAACCCTCATACCTCTGACAATGAAATTACTGACATCTCGGTTCAAACCCTAGCCTACCATTACCAAAACAAAGCAAAAATGCCATCAATGTCTATAGACACTATCAAATCATCATGCAAGCTATCAGATGTATGGTCAGAGTTTCACCCCATAACTAAAGAGACACTAAAAAATATCATCACCAGCCTCAACACCACAACCTCATATCTAGATCCATGTCCAGTAACATGGATAAAGAATACACTACCAATTCTATTACCCTACATTCTCTCAATAGTGAACCTATCTCTGACCCAAGGCTACCTACCGCCCGCACTCAAACACGCTCAAATACGGCCAATCCTTAAGAATAGCAAACTTGATAAAACCTTGCCTGCATCATATAGACCCATTTCAAGCATACCTTTCTTAGCTAAAATAATTGAAAAAGTGGTTCAATTACAGACTCAGGACTTCCTAGACTCATCTTACCCGCTCGATGAGCAACAGTATGGCTTTCGACCCCGTCATGGAGTTGAGACACTCCTCACAGTTTTAATAGATGCGCTCCTAAGAGGGATAGACGATCATAAACAGGCCTTCATTCTACTTTTTATTGATATATCAGCTGCGTTTGATAGCGTACACCACACAATATGCTCAATAACTTGAGGCAATTAGGCTTAAACTCCACAGTACATAATTGGTTCTCATCTTACCTAAATAATAGAACGCAAAATGTAAGAATTGGGAATCAAAACTCTAACACATATAAACAAGAGATTGGATTACCACAAGGTTCAGCGCTGTCAGCCCTACTTTTCAATATTTACATAAAACCTGTCTGCAACCTTTTCAAAAAATTTGGAGTAAAATATCATCTATACGCAGACGATATTATGATGTATATACCATTCTCGATACCCAATATACCGCTACAACTACTATCGGACTGCTATAACGAAATCACAACGTGGCTAAAAGCACAAAACCTCCACATAAACCATACTAAAACTGAAGTTCTTATTGTGACCAAGGACAAAACTTATATCCCACCTACACACATAAGACTTCAAAACCAAGAAATTAAAATAAAAAACGAAATAAGATATCTAGGCGTTATACTAGATACACATCTAACGATGGAAACACACATTAGCAATACCATAAAGAAAATTTATTTCAAACTCAAAACCCTCAAACAACTTCGACCGCTAGTATTTACTCAAGACTTTATCAGCATAATCCAGGCAACAATAACTCCACATTTTGACTTTGCCAATCTAATCTTAATAGGCATATCAAAACAAAACATCAAACGATTGCAATTAGCGCAAAACGCAGCAGCCAGAATCATATTGAAAATTAACTCACTCCAACACATATCACCAATACTAGCCTCCCTCCATTGGCTACCAATTCAAAGTAGAATAACCTACAAAACAATAATAACTGTATTTAAGGCGTTATACGACATGGCCCCAACCATGCTATGTAACTTAATACACAAAGAACCATCCAAGCCTACACACAGAAAAGGACAATTAAACAGATTAAAGACCCCGAAAGATTATACAAGAGCCCATAAATCAACAAACAACAGAGCCTTTTCCCACATAGCCCCAATGACCTGGAATTCCCTCCCAGAAGAGCTACGAATCTTAACCGAAATCATGGAATTCCGTAAAAAATTGAAAACTTATTTGTTCACCAAACACTATAACATAGATAACTCAGCGCCTGCACTAGACAAAGGTTAAACAGGTTTTCAATCCACATTAAGCAAAAGCCCTTTAACACACACAAATAACACACACCCACGATGACCTCTCAGCTTACATCCTTTCACATCCATGTATATATATACATATAAAAACTGTATATAGTTAATCTGTGCTGCTTTGTATTTATCTCACATTTGTTTGACTTTTTACTTATAATATGATGTTCCTTGTAAATATGTTCTGTTATAATATGACGTTCCCTGTAAAACAAATTTACTTTAATTGTTGTTCACTGTAAACCGCAACTGAACTTTGGAAGATGCGGTATATAAATATATATAAAAATAAATAAAATAAATAAAATAAAATAAGAAGAGCCACCAAAATGGTAAAGGGGATGGAAGAGAAGCTAAAACGTTTAGGGCTCTTCAACCTGGAAAAGAGATAGCTGAGGGGAGATATGATAGAGGTCTATAAATTAATGAACGGAGTGGAACAGGTAAACATAGATCGATTGTTTACATCATCAAAATATAGAAAGACCAGGGGACATGCAATGAAGCTACAGTGTAACCTATTTAAGACTAATAAGAGAAAATATTTTTTTCACTCAACGTGTAATCAAACTCTGGAATTGGTTACCGGAGGATGTAGTAAAGGCTGTTAGTGTAGCTGAGTTTAGAAAAGATTTGGACAAGTTCCTGGAAGAAAGATCCATAAACCATTATTAAAGGGGACCCGGAAAATTCACTGCTTGCCCCAGTACAAGCATTGTGGAACCTGTGTCCTTTTGGGAAACTGCTAAGTACTTGTGGCCTAGATTGACCGCTGTTGGAAACAGGATACTGGGCTTGATTTTATTTATTTATTTATTGTACGTTTTTATACCGCAATTTCCTACAGATCAATTGCCATTTACAATGAACAACAATGAATTGTACAGAAAATACAAATTCAATTTACATGGAACAGTATCAACTATGTAAAATAACAATTAAAACGAGATATTTTAACTATATACATGGAGATCTTGTCTTTGTGGTGTTGAAATATTCTGCTGGGGGATCATTGATTGGGTGGGAGGCAAGCCTAGGTAGTGTATGGAAGTTATTTTATATAGCCAAAGTGTTGTGAGAATAGATATGTTTTAAGTTTTTTCCGGAAGAAGGACAAATCTTTTCTGGCTCTTAAGCTGTCTGGGAGTTTGTTCCAAAGGGTGGGGGCACAGTGGGAAAATGCTCTGTTTGTGATTTTTTTAGCCTTTCTGTAGTCTGCTGCTGTTATAAGTTTGTTTTTATTGCAGTCCCCTTGGGTACGGAAGTTCTTTTCACCAGCAATAAGAGAGGATAGGTAGGATGGGAAAATGTCATTGGTTAGTTTAAAGGTGGTTACGTTTATTTTGTACTGGGTGCAGCATTGTATAGGAAGCCAGTGTAAGTTAGCTAGGATTGGTGTTATGTGGTCAATTGGATTGACGTTTGCTATTATTCTAGCGGCAATGTGTTGTGCAATTTGTAGTGGTCGTATTGTTTGCTTAGGCAGTCCTTGTATTAGAGAGTTAGCATAGTCAAAGTGGGGGGTGACAACTGCATTAAGTACAGATTTGAAATCATTGGGATGGAGGAGTGTGTGGAACTGTTTTAGTAGTCTCAGTTTATAGTAAATTTTTCTTGTTGTGTGTTTTATGAATGTGGCCATGTTCAGTGTGCGATCTAGGATAACCCCAAAGTATTTTATCTTCTTTGACAGTTATAGTTGTGTCATGAATTTTAATGGATGAAGGAGAAGAGAAGTTTTGGTTACTTGTTATATAGAGGGCCTCAGTTTTACTGAGGTTAATTTTAAGATTGTGGAATGATAGCCAGTTGAGTAATTCAGTGTAGCAGTCAGTGATTTGTTGGATTGGGAGTTTATTAATTTTGAAAGGGAGATATATCATTATATCGTCCGCATATATGTGGTATAGTATATTGAATTTTTAAAATATGGAACAGATAGGTTGAAGATAGATGTTAAATAATAGTGCTGAGAGCACGGAGCCCTGCGGGAGAACTTGTTCTTGGTTGTAGGTTTTAGAGGTGGTATTTTAACTTGTTGGGTTCTTTCTGACAGGTATGACTTAAACCATTCTAATACCGAATTATTGATGCCTATATGTTGTAGCCTGGATAACATGATGTGGTGGTTTACACTATCAAAGGCTGCGGCGATGTCTAGGAATAGGAGGAGAAACACATTTTCGGTGTTGTCAATACCTCGTAGAATACGGTCGAAGAGAACAATCAGGAGTGTCTCGGTGCCATGCTATGGTCTGAAGCCATATTGTTGATTGTCCATGGGGGCATGGGAGTCTAGGTGGTCCTGGAGTTGGATTAGAATTGCTTTCTAAATTAGTTTGGTCAGTAGTGGAAGGCTAGAGATAGGTCTGTATGATGAAGGGTTGTTTTTGTCCATCATACTGTTCTTAAGAATTGGGCATAATCTCCAGGAACAAGCAGGAATGTAGTCTTCACATATGGGTATCATCGGTACTGACGGAGCCTGTGCAGGAACACTCCCCGGCGTCCAATAGGAAAGCTTTTGGGAGCATCCCACAGCGCCTGCGTGCTGCCTTCCCGCCTTTCCCAACTGTCCCTCTCCAGTTCTTCGTTTTCCGCGGAGCCGACAGGTCGCACATCCTGTCACCGCAGAAAAAAATCCCTTCTATTCTTCTTTTTTGCCGGCACTGACTGCATCAACATCGGCAGGTATTCTACCGGGACCGAGTCATGCGTATCCATCCGGTATCGACAGGTCGGTACCAGAGCACTCCGATGCCGACTTCGATCGGTTCCAGAACCGTGCCTTGCATGATCACCCGGATCGGAGATACTTCGAATCCTCAGATGAATCTGAAGACTCTGAAAGCTCTGCCGATACCAGAGTACTTCTTCCTGAGGATTCTTCTTCTCCTCAACATAGGATGTCTCCACCAGAGGATATGTCCTTTCAGGATTTTATCTGCGATATGGCTCGAGGTCTTTCCATCACAGTGGCTCCTGAAAAAGAGCCTAGGGCAAAGGAATTAGAAATCCTGCAATACCCTAAATCTCCCAAGGAGGCAGCTACCTTACCTATTCATGAGATCTTGCATGATCTCATGTTAAGGATGTGGGAAACACCTCTAACCACATCTCCTCACTCTCGAAGACTCGACACCATGTATCGAGTTCCTCCCTGTCCTGGGTTTCAGAAGACTCAATTACCACACCATTCCATGGTGGTGGAGTCAGCAGTGAGAAGGATAAAGAGTGCAAAAAGGCATGCATCTAATCCTCCAGGACGTGAGTGTAGGACGCTTAATGCCTTTGGACGTCGAACCTTCCAGGCTTCCATGCTTTCTGCTAGGATAAGTTCCTATATCTTATATATGGGAATGTTCTTTAAGGAGGTCACAGGAGATTTAGAGCTTGCCCTCTCCTTCCTGATGATAAGAGGCAAGATTATCTCGCCCTTGTCAAACTTGCTCAGGATGTTTCCAAGTTTGTGAATCATGCAGCTTTTGACTGCTTTGAGTGCATAAGCAGAACCTCTGCCATTGCCATAGGTGCACGTAGGATTGCCTGGCTCCAGGCATCTGACTTGGAAATTTGGGTACAGGATAAACTAGGGACTTTTCCTTGCACAGGAGAGAATCTCTTTGGCAAGAACTGGCAGGAAAAAGCTAATGAGATATATTTATTTATATTCTCTTATATACCATGCTATTCTGCATCAGTGTGGTTTACATTGAACAAACTGAAATTACATTGAACAGGGCATTATAACTTGGAGATAACTATTTTACAGGGAACATGGGCTATGGAGGGTTAAGTGTCTTGCCCAAGACCACAAGGAGCGCCTGTGGGACTAGAAACCCCAGTCCTTCTGGCCCAAGGTTGCTGTCCTCTAGTGGGATTTGAACCCCCGACCTTCCGGCCTGAAGTACCTTGCCCCAACCACTAGGCCACTGACAATATCACTTTGGATAGATTGTCTAAATCTACAGCTGATCCTGTGAGGAAAAAATCCTCTAAGAAACCTTTCTTCAGTAAGAAGAAGAAGTTTTATCCCTCCTATATCCAACAGGGGCATCATTTAGGTCAGTCTGCCCAAAAGGGACAGCAGCAACAACCTAGACAAAGAAAGACAAAAGCAGCTAAGCCTCAACCGGCTCAGCAAACTCAGCCTCCACAGGGGCTTTGACTCCTATCTAGAGAACTTTGCCTTCCTGGCCCTGAATGGCCCAGAGCCCTCCACCATCCCAGGAAGGTTATGTCATTTTGCCCCCAGATGGGGTCAGATAACAGCAGAAAATTGGACTCTGTCTATTGTAAGAGAGGGGTACAAGCTTTTATTTCCTCAGCATGCCCTCTCCTACAATGGTAAGACAGTTCAATTCTCAGACCTCTCTCAACGACCAGTTAGGTCAAGAGGTCACTGTGCTTCTTGCCCAAGGGGCAATAGAAGAGGTACCCATTCCCCAAAAGGTACAGGGTTTTACTCCCCCTATTTCCTTATTCCAAAGAAAACAGGAGGACACAGACCCATTTTAGACCTCAGAGAATTGAACAAATTCCTGTTCAAAAGAAGTTCAAAATGATTTCTCTAGGAACTCTGCTGTCATACCTTCAGAGTCAGGATTGGCTTTGTTCTCTAGATCTCAAGGATGCGTACGCTCATGTTCTCATCCATCCAACTCACCGAAAGTTCCTTCGCTTTCTGTTTCAAGGAAAGCACTACCAATACAGGGTTCTTCCTTTTGGCCTGGCCTCTGCACCGAGGGTGTTCACAAAATGCATGGCTGTGGTGGCAGCATTTCTCCGCACCCTGGGAATATTCGTCTTCCCTTACTTAGACGATTGGCTCATTCGAGCCCCTTCAGAGCCAGAGGCCAGGTTTGCTCTCTCTCGCATAATGCGCATCCTCCAGTATTAGGGACTTGTCATAAACGTCCCAAAATCCAACCTTGCTCCCACTCAGTCCCTGGAGTTTATAGGAGCTCTGCTGGATACCAGACAGACAAGGGCATATCTTCCACAGCCCCGCTGCCTTCACATTGTGCAGTTAGCTTCCCAAGCAGGACTAAACTCTCGCTTCACTGCTCGGGAAATGTTACAGTTGCTAGGCCACATGGCATCCACCGTGCATGTGGTTCCTTATGCTCGCCTCCATATGAGGGCAGCCCAGTAGACTTTATCCACTCATTGGACTCAGGCGTCAGGTTGCCTGTCAGACAAAATAGCAAACTCAGATCGCATTATTTTGTCCCTCCAATGGTGGCAGTCACCCCAAAAACGTTTGGTGGGGTCTCCTTTTCAGCAAACCCCACCCCAAACCACTCTAACAACAGATGCCTCACAGGTGGGTTGGGGAGCCCACCTGCAAGGCCTCTCTACCCAGGGTACCTGGACTCCACAAGAGACCTATCTACACATCAGTCTCCTGGAACTCAGAGCAGTCTTCCTTGCTCTTCGAGTATTCCACACCCAGCTCAGCTACAAGACTGCCGTAGTTCAAATGGACAATCAAGTAGCCATGTTCTATGTGAAAAAGCAGAGGGGAACAGGCTCTCTGTCGCTCTGCAACGAAGCTTTGCAAATATGAGCCTTCGCCAGAGAGCATCAGATTCATCTCCTTGCCGTGTATCTTCCAGGCATTCAAAACTCTTGGGCAGACAGACTCAGTCGAATTCTGCTTCCACACGAATGGTCTCTCCATACAGAACAGGTGGCCATCGTTTTTCAAATTTGGGGAACCCCGGACATAGACCTCTTTGCAAGTCCGCTGAATGCCAAACTTCCCCAGTTCTGTTCCAGAATTCCGGCTCAGGGTTGTCAGGCTAGGGATGCTTTCCTCCTCCATTGGGGTCAGGACTTCCTGTATGCCTTTCCACCCATTCCCCTAATTCCCAAAACCCTGTTCAAGCTTCAGAGAGACAGAGGTCATATGATTCTCATAGCTCCACATTGGCCATGGCAAATGTAGTACCCTCTGCTCCTACATCTCTCTCAAGCTCCGCCTCTGGAGTTAGGATCTGCTCCAAATCTCCTTTCTCAAGAGGACGGGATGCTGTGGCATCCCAATCCCCAGTCCCTGCATCTCAGGGCCTGGTTGCTGAAAGCCTAGAACTTCACGGTCTTAACCTTTCTCAGCAGGTAAAGGATATCCTTTATGCTTCCAGGAAGCCTTCCACAAGGTACTCTTATGCTTTCAAGTGGAAAAGGTTTACCATATGGTGCTCGCAGAAGGATCTTAACCCTCTTGCGATACCTCTGGAATCATTACTGGAGTTTCTCCTTCATTTGTCTAATGCAGGGCTTAATACCAATTCAATGAGAGTTCATTTGAGTGCTATTGCAGCTTCTTTCAAGCCTCTAAATGGACAACCTGTTTCCTCTCATCCTCTCATAGCGAGATTTATGAGAGGCCTTCTTTTAACTAAGTCTCCCATTAAGCCACTACCGGTGGCATGGGACTTAAATCTGGTTCTTGGGCAGCTCATGAAGCCGCCTTTTGAACCATTAGCTACTATCTCTTTGAAATTCCTTTCCTGGAAGGTCATCTTTCTTATTGCAATCAAATCAGCACGTCGCATCAGTGAATTGCAAGCGTTGGTGGCTGATCCTCCTTATACAAGGTTTCATCATGATAAGGTAGTCCTTAGGACTCATCCACACTTTATGCCAAAGGTGGTGTCACCTTTTCATTTATACCAAGCAGTTTACCTTCCTGTATTCTTCCCAAGGCCTCATGCCTCAAATGCAGAAAGGAATCTTCATACTTTGGACTGTAAAACAGCTTTGGCCTTTTACTTGCAAAGGACACAGCAACATAGAAAGTCCTCCCAACTCTTTGTTGCTTTTGATCCTAGTCATTTGGGATTTCCAGTCTCCAAAAGGACACTGTCCAGCTGGATTGCACAGTGTATATCTTTTGCCTATGAGAGTAAGAACCTTCCTCTTGAAGGCCATGTCACAGCTCACAATGTGAGAGCCATGGCAGCCTCTATGGCTCATCTTCACTCTGTGTCTATCGACGACATCTGTCGAGCAGCTACTTGGGCTTCGGTTCATACCTTCACAGCCCATTACTGCTTAGACAGAGATTCCCGCTGGGATACCTTGTTTGATCAGGCTATTCTTCAACACCTTTTCCATACTTAATCAACTCCTACCCACCATCCCTGGTAGGATGCCAGAGATCCATGGGGGGAAGTGGATCCCTTTCACAAGGGCACACAACATTCTGGGGCCATCTCCCTGGCATCTGCAGCTAGGGAGTCCCCATATGTGAAGACTACATTCCTGCTTGTTCCTGGAGATAGAATAGTTACTCACCTGTAACAGGTGATCTCCGGGAACAGCAGGAATTTAGTCTTCACAACCCACCCACCTCCCCTAGGAGTTGTATTTCTCTATCTCTCTCTCTTTCTCTCTTTCCCTCTCTCTTTTGTCTCAGCTGTAAACTCAACTGGAGAGGGACAGTTGGGAAAGGCGGGAAGGCAGCACGCAGGTGCTGTGGGATGCTCCCAAAAGCTTTCCTATTGGACGCTGGGGAGTGTTCCCGTGCAGGCTCAGTTGGTACTGACGATACCCATAAGTGAAGACTAAATTCCTGCTGTTCCCGGATATCACCTGTTACAGGTGAGTAACTATGCTTTATTGCATGTTTAAGTGCAGGGGGCATATATCCAAGTTGTTGGGAGGTGTTGATGATGGGCAGTATGAGCAGAGTGAATTCAGATTTCGTTGCCTTAATCCAGCTTCCTGATCATATCTCCAGTCTAGTCCCGGACCTCTGGTTTGTCCACCTTATTCAGCAGCTTGAAGATTGAGGAACCACCTCCTTTTATGACATCACCAGTATATCCTGCCGGTAACCACCTCCATTTTCCAGTTACCTCAGTCTCCAAGCAGCTGAAGGGACGGTGAGCCTGGGAGGTCCGGGCTCACAGGAGGAACAATTGAGTATAGTTTTAGGTGTAGTTGGAAGGATTTGGATTTAAAAAAAAGAGAGAAATAAGAAAGATAAGGTGAAAGCTGTTTTTTCAGGGGCTGTACCTTTAAGCCGAGATTGAAGGCTCTCCCCCCTCCTGGAGGAGTTTTCCTGCCTCCGGTGTGTTGGAGGATCCCACTTAATGGGGTAGAAGTTGCCTCCGGTAAATGCAGCAGGGAAGTCCATTTTCTTAGCAGAGCAGCTGCAGACGGACCCAGCCGGCGTTACACAGAAGTCCTGCCTGTTAGTACGCTGTGGCTGAGCGCTCTCTTCCCCCCTCCCCCCCCCCTCCCCAGTGCAGTTCCAAGCAATAGCTCGGGTTCAGCGATGGGGCAGGAGGAGAAATTTCACTCGCAGCTGTGTCTGGGTACAGGAGACCTGCGAAAGGTAAGAGCACCCGATTGCTTAATTTCCTGTCAGCGCATTTGAGCACAAAACGGACAGCGGACCCAGCTGCGGGGTGGCAGCGTGGGAAGTCTCGGAGCAGCGTCGGGCCTAGCACAGAGTGCACGGAGAGAGCCTCGTGAGCGCGTTACAAGCTAATTTCTTAATTTGAAGGGGCTCAGCTTTTTGTAGCTCATCGAGTCTTGCTATTTTCAAGAGACTTTTGTGCGGGTGTTTTAGTTCGCCAATTTTGGTTCCCCCGGGCCTTGCTTAACTCGAGGCAGCTAGGTCAGTGCGGGGATGCCCGCTAGGCCCCAGTGTTTTGTTTGTGGGGCTAGAAGTGGCTCGGCAGCAGATTCGGGGGTGTGCAAAAGTTGTTAGAAAGAAGCCTCTACCATGGACAACATTGCAGAGGGCAAGGAGGATCACCTGGAGGCAGAAGCAGGACTTTCAGTCGCTCAAGCAGCCAGCTTGCCCATGGGGAACCGGTGGCGGGTCCCTCCCCCGCACTGGATGTCTCTCCCTCCTGGCGTCCTGGCCCAAGGGGCTGGAGTCTATCTTTTCTAGGGACTTTGTAATGCTCCTGCAACAGGCAGTGGGTAGCATCTCGCAAGGGCAGGCTGGGGAAAAAGCCCAGGGACGCGAAGGAAAGAGTTCTGCGACCTCTCTGCTTTCTGACGAGTTGCAGGACGGACCAAAGAGGTCGAGGTTGGTTGAGGAGGGGCAACTGTCAGATGAGGAAGGGGCAACTGTCAGATGAGGAAGGCCGAAGTCTGGACATGGAAGAGGATTTGGAGGAAGGTGAACTCGCTGATAAGGAGGACCAAGCTAGAGTAGTGCGGGTCTTCCGCAGAGAGGAGCTGCCAGTTCTCATTGGGGAAGTGCTAAAGGCGCTAAACATGCTGGTCCCGGGGTCGGGGGAAGATGAGACCCTAGAGGATCCGTTATTACAAGTTTTTAGGAAGAATAAAAGGGCGTTTCCAGTGCATAGGGTTTTCCAGGAGATGATTCAGGAAGAGTGGAATATTCCAGAGGCGCCCCTTAAGGGTCCTAGAGTGATGAGTCGCCTTTACCCTCTCGTGGAACAAGATAGAGAGGTATTTAGGGCTCCCAAGGTGGATGCGGCGGTAGCGGCACTAACGAAGAAGACCACAATCCCAGTTGAGGGCAGTGCGGCTCTTAAGGATTCCCAGGACAGAAAGCTGGACGTTCTACTAAGACAGTTTTTTGATGTGAATGCCGTGTCACTCCAGGCAGCTATCTGCGGCGCTTGGGTGGCCTGGGCCTGCTTGCAGTGGGCACAGAGGGTCCCAGGAGGTCAGGAGGGCGACAACAACGGGGAAGCGTCCTGGCTGGAGTCTGGGGCGGCCTACCTGGCGGATCTTCATTATGATCTGATGCGAGCGCTGTTGAAGAGCATGGCATCCATGGTAGCTGCGAGGAGTTACTTGTGGCTTCGTAATTGGGCGGCGGATAACTCTTCTAAGTCAAGGCTCAGTAAGCATCCCTTTAAGGGGAGGCCCTTGTTTGGTGAAGATTTGGAGAAGTTCATCAAGGATCTCGGGGAATCTAAAGGGGGCAGATTACCTGAAGACAAGCCCAAGCTTGGGAGGACGACACCCGGGAGCAAGGGGCAACAGTGGGATTTTCATCGTTTTCGTTTCCAAAGGTTTAATCCCAGCCAGAGAGGCAGGTTCCCCAGCAGAAATCAGGGATTTCGGGGATTTCGAGGGGCAGGAAGAGGTTTTGGGGCTGCCGCCTCCTCCTCTGCCTCCAGTGTTAGGAAATCGCAATGAAGTCAGGGGGACCCAGGCACCCCTAGTCCCCGTAGGGGGTGGTTGCAAGAATTCTACGATGCCTGGGTCCATGTCACGTCAGATCAGTGGGTACTGGAGATTATTCAAGAAGGGTACGCGTTGGAGCTGCGGTGTCCGGTGCGGGATGCCTTTGTGAGGTCCCCCTGCAAGTCGTCGAGCAAGTGCGAGGTGGTGCGGGGGACCGTACAGAGGCTCCTGGATCTTGGGGGCAATAGTTCCGGTACCCTCAGACCAATGCGGCTGCGGTCGATTCTCCATTTACTTTGTGGTCCCAAAGAAGGACGGAGGGGTTCGGCCAATTTTGGATCTCAAGGGAGTGAATCGTTGTCTTCGAGTTTCGCATTTTCTCATGGAGACTCTGCGCTCAGTCATTGTAGCAGTTCGGGTGGAAGAGTTCCTTACCTCTCTAGATCTGTCAGAAGCGTATCTTCATATTCCCATACGGCTGGACCATCAAAAGTACCTCAGGTTTGCGGTGCCCTTCGGGCAGTTTCAGTTCCGAGCTTTGCCGTTTGGCCTGGCGACGGCCCCTCGCACTTTTACCAAGATCATGGTAGCGGTTGCGGTGGCTTTGCGAAGGGAAGGGGTTCTGGTGCACCCTTACCTAGATGATTGGTTGATCCGGGCAAAGTCAAGAGCGGAGAGCGAAGAGGCGACGGCCAGGATGGTTACCTTCCTGGAGAGTCTAGGTTGGGTGGTCAATATGTCAAAGAGTCAGTTGGTCCCCTCCCAGTGCCTGGAGTACTTAGGAGCTCGGTTTGACACGAAGAAGGAGTGGAGGAGTGGCCTAGTGGTTGGGGCAAGGTACTTCAGGCCGGAAGGTCGGGGGTTCAAATCCCACTAGAGGACAGCAACCTTGGGCCGGAAGGACTGGGATTTCTAGTCCCACAGGTGCTCCTTGTGGTCTTGGGCAAGCCACTTAACCCTCCATAGCCCATGTTCCCTGTAAAATAGTTATCTCCAAGTTCAATGCCCTGTTCAATGTAATTTCAGTTTGTTCAATGTAAACCGCACTGATGCAGAATAGCACGGTATATAAGAGAATGTAAATAAATAAGAAGGGGCAAGTGTTTCTGCCTCAGCTAAGAGCACAGGGCTTGCGGAAGCTGGTCTGAAGATTCTTGAGCAGTGCTGCTCCCACAGTATGGCAGTACCTTCAACTGTTGGGCACGATGGTGTCCACGATCGAGTTGGTGCCCTGGGCGAGAGCGCACATGAGGCCATTGCAGAGGGCGTTGCTCAGGTGCTAGTTTCACCAACGTGACCCGTTGTCATGGAGGCTCATTTGCCCGGTGGAGACGCGGAAGTCCCTGCGTTGGTGGTTAATTCCTGAGTCTCTGAGGAAGGGAAAGCCATTGGAAGCTCTAGTCTGGGTGCCTGTGATGACAGACACCAGCCTCTGGGGCTGGGGAGCGCACTTCCAGGGCAAATTCACTCAGGGGCAATGGAGTCCTCTGGAGAAATCGTGGTCGATCAACAGGTTAGAGTTGCGAGCGGTGTCGTTGGCCCTGCAGAATTTTCAGGCCCATCTCGGAGGAAAGGCAGTTCGGGTGTTCTCCGACAACGCGACCGAGGTGGCTTATGTCAATCGACAAGGGGGCACCAGCAGTGTAATGCTGGAGTCCGAGGCCGAGTACTTGTGCAGATGGGCCGAGGAGAATTTTTTAGACCTGTCGACGGCGCATGTCGCAGGGGTGGACAATGTTGAAGCCGATTTTCTCAGTCGAGTGAAGGTGGATCCCGGAGAGTGGGCCCTTCATCCAGAGGTGTTCCACATGTTAGTACGTCGATGGGGCACGCCGGTCATGGCAACATTTCAGTCGGCAAAGGTCAATCGGTTTTACAGCAGAAGAAGAGAAAGGATGTCAGAAGGTCTGGATGCTCTCATTCAGAACTGGCCACAGTACAGTTCCTGTACATTTTTCCACCGTGGGTCCTGATAGGATCGAAAGGTACAGAGGACAGGTGATTCTGATAGCTCCGGATTGGCCGCACCGGCCTTGGTACGCGGATATGATAAGGCTTCTGGTAGCAAGGCCGTGGCGTCTTCCGGCCAGGATGGATCTGTTATTCCAGGGGCCTCTGCTCATGCCGCACATGGATCGCTTCTCGCTTACGGCCTGGCTATTGAAAGGGCTAGGTTAATGACTAGAGGTTATTCCATGACAGTAATTTCCACTTTGCTGAAGACCAGGAGACGATCGACGTCCTTAGCGTATGTTCGAGTGGAGAGTGTTCGAAGGATGGTGCAGCGACAGGGCGTCTGAGGTATTGAGAGCAACCATTCCCCAGATATTGGAGTTTCTGCAGGATGGGTTCGTCAAGGGGTTGGCGGCCGCATCGCTTAGGGTGCAGGTCGCGGCTCTGGCATGTTACCGGGATAAGGTAGGTGGTCGGCCGCTCGGGGAACATGTGGATATTAAGCGGTTTTTACGAGCGGTGTCTCTATTAAGGCCACCAGCTAGGCAGATAGTACCTAAGTGGCATCTTCCGTTCGTTCTAGAGGCGTTGGAACGGGAGCCGTTTCAGCCCTTGTCTCAGGTGTCGTTGAAGGATCTTACGTTAAAAGTGGTGTTTTTGGTGGCAGTCTGTTCAGCAAGACGGGTCTCCGAATTACAGGCGTTGTCCTGTAAGGAGCCCTACCTTTCGTTCTTTGACTCGAGAGTGGTGTTAAGGCCAGTTCCGGCGTTTTTGCCCAAGGTGGTGTCGGCGTTTCATCTGAATCAGGAAATTTCTTTGCCGGTGTTTAGGAGCGGTACTGGGGATTCAGACCCGCAGATGCTGAATCGTTTAGATGTCAGGCGGGCGTTAAAAAAGTACCTACGTCGGACGTCAGAGTTTCGTAAGTCGGAGAGACTTTTTGTTCTCTTCGCTGGGCCAAGGAAGGGTGAGTCGGCTTCCAAGGCCTCCATTGCCCGATGGATCAAAGAGGCGATTGCATCCGCGTACGTGTTGAAGGGTAGACCGGTGCCTGAGGGGCTTTGGGCTCACTCTACTAGGGCGCATGCTACGTCCTGGGCGTTCTAGTGCCGCCGCTGGAAATCTGTAAGGCAGCAACCTGGTCGACATTGAATTCCTTTGTGAAGCATTATCGACTGGACATTCAAGCAAACCGGGACGCTTGTTTTGGAGCGGCGGTCCTTCAGGCTGGAAAGGGTGATCCCTTCCATTAGTTTACTGCTCTGGTACAGACCCAGAGGTCCGGGACTAGACTGGAGATACGATCAGGAAGGTTAAATTAGACTTACCTGCTAATTGTTGTTCCTGGAGTAGATACAGTCTAGTCCCGTAGCCCTCCCCAGTACGGTTTTGATACGGATTACAGCCTGAAGGTCTGACAGCGGAAGGTCTGGGACTTTTACAGGTAAGAAGATTGTTTTCATAGGGGTTAGCTGACCCCGGGCGGGGAGGGTAATACCTAGAGGTAGGGCCTCCTAACAGGTGAGGGGGGGGGGCCTCAACTGGTTTAAAGGTTAACGTTAAAGTTTTCCTTGGGGGGGGGGGGAAAGTCTCCCATCTCTGTTTTAAGCTAGTTCAGTAAGTGACGGTTTACAGTTGTTATTTACGGTTCATGCTTACTTGTTGCTCCGGTGAGTCTGCTTTGTCAATAGGAAACTGGCAAATGGAGGTGGTTACCGGCAGGATATACTGGTGATCTCATAAAATGAGGTTCCTCAGTCTCCAAGCTGCTGAATAAGGTGGACAACCCAGAGGTCCGGGACTAGACTGTATCTACTCCAGGAACAACAATTAGCAGGTAAGTATAATTTAACCTTACTGGACAGGGGTCAAGGTGTGAAGTAGTTGTGTTTACTTTTGTGATAATGTTCTCGAGTACATCCATGGATGTAAGGGAGAATGTTGACCATGTATGATTTACTGTAAGTGGTTGGGGTTTGGGATATATTGTGTAGGGGTTTGTTGAGTTACTTTGTCTTTGTAGAAATTTGCAAACATTTGGCGGTCTATGATTGTGTCTGTTGTTTCATTGTTTGGGTTGTTGTTGGTTAGAGATTTAATAATTTGGAAGAGTTCTCTTGAACGGTTGATGGACTTTGATAGGATGTTGGAGTAGTGTTCTTTCTTTTAATTATTTATTGTATCTCAGTAATGTTTTAGTTTGGCCATGTATAGTGCTTGATGTATTGTGGATTTGGAGTGGCGCCATTTGCGCTCTGCTTTGCGTAGATCTTTTCTGAGTTGCTTAATTTTGGGTTTAAACCATAGGTTGTTGTGGTTTTTTGTGGTGGGCGGAGAATGTACCTGTAGGATGGCAGCTTTAGATATTGTGTCATTCCATTTTGTTATTGTTTCATCAAGGGTGGTGGATGGTGTGGAAAGCTGTTGGGTTGTTTGTTTTAAGATCGTATCTCTGTCAAATTTCTTGAATTTGTAGAGTTGTGTGGAGTTTGTTTGTTGTGAGATTGCTGTCTGCTGAGTGGGGATTTGAAATTTTATGAGGTAGTGGTCGGACCAGGGTACTGGTGTTACCTCAAGGGAGTTAGGATCGTAATTACTATGGATTATGGTAGGTAGGAATACTAAGTCTAGCGTGTTAACTTTGTTGTGTGTTTCAGTACTGATTATTTGGTGGAAATTCATGTTATAGGCAGTGGCTAGGAAAGCTATTTGGTTGTGGGGTAGTGATGTTAGGTTGAGGTCACCTAGAAGTATTAGAGGCTGTTTGTTAGTGGATATGCATTGCTTTTCAGTTAGAATTTTGAGGCTGTCCGCTGGTGCATCAGGTGATCTGTAAGTTAGACAGATGTGAAGGTTTCTTGTACGTATGGTTAGAATTTCTAGGTTCTGAGTGTTGGTTGAGGTTAATAGGGTTGCTTTTAATTCTTACTTTATGACAATGAGGAATCCCCCTCCTCTTTTGGAAGTGCGGTGGGTGTGAAATATTTGGTAGTTTGGAGCTTTGAGTTGATTGATCAGTACTTGATCTGTGTCTGATAATCATGTTTCGGTGATACATATTAGGTCAGGTGTATTTTCAGTAATGATATCATAAATTAGAGGTATTTTGTTTCTAATTGACCTTGCATTGATGAGGAAGCAGGAGAGGTTTCTGTGGTTGAGTGTGTCTAGCTCTGGTGGTTGTTGGTAGATTGTGTGAAGTTTAATCAATCTGCTGTAATTTGGTTTCGTGTTATAATTGGTTTCGTGTTATAATTGGGTTTGTGTGTGGTCAGTTGCCTGAATGTAGAGTTGATCGTAGGGATTACCTTGTAGTAGGGTTGCCAACTTTTTCACCGAGAAAAACCCGACACCTGTGGCTCGCCATGCCCCACCCATTCTCCGCCCCTAGTCCCACCCCTGCCCCGCCCCCAGTCCCACCCATGCTGCACCCCAGCCCCACCCACAAAAATTACCGAGGATAAGTGTAGGTTAACTCCATTGGTCAGATAATAATTAAACTGGGAACCCCAAAAGCCAAACATGAAATGTACAATACTGGAGAAATAAAACTATAAAGTAATTTCCTCTTGCACTAAACAAAAACGCAAAGATGTTAGCAATACACACTTCCCAGACCAGACATATTCCAGTTAATAAATTCAAAATAAAAAGTATTTTTCTACCATATGTTTGGGCATTTTATTTTTCAGTTGCAATTGCTCCAATCACTTTCTTCTGGTTTCTTCGCCGGGGCCTGAGGGCCGGGGCCTGGTTTCTCCGCCGGGGCCCGAGTCGGTGGCTGCTGAGTCTCCTGAGCTTGGACTCAGGCTGACATCCTTGGAGTGCAGATTGTCTGCCTTCATGGATCAGCAGCGGATACTGATGGCCAGCCTCACTGGTGCATCTGCCCCGACCACGGGACATCGACGTCGAAGTCGTCCCCGGAGACCGAGCCGAGACCATGAAGGCTTGAAGTTGTCCTCAGACACGGTACCCTTCGACCTCCCGCTCAGAACCGAGGGTGGGGCGGGTGCCACCTAGACCTGCGCGGTCGGAGCCCCTCGACTCCTCTTCGGATGAGTCAGCATGGGAGACGGAGGACGAGGAGTCCCCCGACACCTTCTGGACTCGGTGCGTCCCTTCGGACTCACCGCAGTAAGAGCCCCGGAGTAGGTCCCCCCCCCGGAGGACACCCGGTTCTCGGAGTTCGTGCGGGACATGTCCAAGGCATTGGCGATTCCCGCAGACCCCGAGGAGGAGCCTCGAGCCAAGGAGCTCGAGGCCCTCCAGTATGACTCTCCTCCGAAGGAGGTCTTTACTGTGCCGGTTCCTCCGATGCTGGAACGGCTCCTCTTCCGGATGTGGGAGGCACCGGCCTCGGCACCGGTCTTGAGCAAGCGGGTCGATTCCATCTATCGACTCCATAAGAGCCCTGGCTTCCAGAAGGCACAGCTGCCGCACCATTCCATGGTGGTGGAATCGGCCATGCATCGTCTGAAGAGCCAGAAGATGCACTCTGCGGTGCCCCTCGGCAGGGAGGCCCGGAACCTGGATGCTTTCGGCAGAAAGTGCTTCCAGGGCTCGATGCTTGCTTGCTGTGTCCAGTCCTACCAGCTGTACATGGGCATGTACTTACGAGACCTGGCGAAAGAGATTGCCGGGTTCTCTGCTGGCCTCTCCGGGGAACCTTTGCAGAGGTTCCAGACTTTGTCCTCAGGAATCAGGGACTGTTCCAAGTTCATGTCCCGAGCGGCCTACGATGGCTTCGAGGCTTCGGCTCGTGTGACAGCAGCCGGCATCGGAGCCTGACGCCAGGCATGGCTGCAGTCATCGGACCTCGAGCCCTGGGTGCAGGACAAGTTGGTCGATGTCCCTTGCCGAGGTGAAAACCTTTTTGGCAATCCCATGGACGAGAAGGCAGCTGAGCTCGAAATTGAGCACCTGACTAGGACAAGGCTGCCCCTTCTCACAAAAAGAAGGGCTCGGGTAAAAAGCCCTTTTACCCAAGAAAGGCGGCTGCCTACAAACCTTTCCCTCAGTACCAGGCCTCCCCAGCTCCCCAACAGGGGCAGCAGGCCAAGGGGCAGGGAGATGGGCCCCGTAGGCAGAAGACCCCCAAGCCTCCGGCTCCTGCTCCAACCCAGCAGGGAGGGGGTTTTTGACTCCCACAGCATAGCCTTTCCACCTCTGCTGCCCCATTCCTGCAAAGGAGGTCACTTAGCCATGTTTGCCCACAGGTGGCCACCCATTACAGGAATATTAAGCATAGTCCACAAGGGCTAAATGCTTCATTTCCAGCAGTTACCTCCTGTCTACCTCCCAGGAGAGCCTCTAAGGCTTCTCCTGCATACAAACCTCCTCCTCCAAGAACTTCAAGGTCTGCTTCTGGACAAGGCGGTGGAGCCTGTACCTCCTCACCTACAGGGGCACGGTTTCTACTCCAGGTACTTTCTGGTGCCAAAGAGAACCAGAGGCCTAAGGCCTATCCTAGACTTCAGGAACCTCAACAAGTTATTGGAGAAAGAGAAGTTCAAGATGCTTACTCTTGGAACACTTCTGCCCTACCTCCAGCAGGGAGATTGGCTATGCTCCTTAGATCTAAAGGATGCGTACACTCACATCCTCATTCATCCAGACCACAGAAAGTACCTCAGGTTCATGGTGGGAGGAAACCATTACCAGTACAGAGTGCTGCCTTTTGGCCTAACTTCCGCCCCGCGAGTCTTTACAAAGTGCCTTGCTGTGGTGGTGGCCTTCTTGAGGACTCAAGGTGTTTTTGTCTTCCCCTATCTAGACGACTGGCTCATCCGGGGTCAGATTTACCAGGAGGCCAGGCAGGCCACCTTCAGAATTGTATCACTCCTTCAAGACCTAGGCTTTGTCATAAACTTCGCAAAGTCCACTTTGCTCCCCTCCCAGAACCTAGAGTTCATAGGAGCACGGCTGGACTCTCTGCAAGCAAGGGCTTACTTGCCAGAGGACAGAGCTCAAAGGCTCGTGGAGTTGGCATCCCGGTTTCTCAGCCTGCCAAGGGTTCCTGCCAGGCTCTGTCTGCAGCTTCTAGGACACATGGCATCGACTGTACATGTGACCCCCAATGCCCGCCTCCACACGAGGCCTGCACAATGGTGCCTCAGAACTCAGTGGAAGCAAGCCACTGGGAACCTAACAGACAAAGTCAGGGTGTCAAAGCCATTCCTGACTTCCCTTCAGTGGTGGCTACACCCCCCCAACTTGCTTCAGGGGGTGCCTTTTCAGGTGCCTGTCCCCACAGTGGTGTTGACAACAGATGCCTCCTTACAGGGCTGGGGTGCACACTGTCAGGAGAGCTGCACTCAAGGCCTATGGTCTCCATGGGAGGCCATGCAACAGATCAACCTACTAGAACTTCGGGCTATTCGCTTAGCCCTCAAGGCTTTTTCTCACACTTTGGCTCACCAGTCTGTTCTAGTTCAGACGGACAATCAAGTAGCCATGTTCTATGTGAACAAACAGGGCGGCACTGGGTCCAAGCCCCTATGCCTGGAAGCACAGGCCCTTTGCTCCTTTGCCCTCAGGCATCAGATGTTGCTGAGGGCTGTTTATCTTCCTGGCCAGGAGAACTTTCTGGCAGACAGATTAAGCAGAATTCTGCAGCCCCACGATTGTCAGCTGCACCCGTTAGTGGTTCAAAAGATTTTCCTGAAATGGGGACTTCCATCCATGGATCTCTTTGCCAGTCCCCTGAATCACCAACTGCCCAGGTTTTGTTCCAGGCAACTGCATCCCCTAAGGGTAGCGGCGGATGCCTTCCTGATTTCCTGGTCCCAGGGCCTACTGTATGCATTTCCTCCCACGCCTCTGGTGGCCCGAACCTTGTTCAAGAGTCTAAGGGACAAGGCCTCGGTCCTTCTGGTTGCTCCCAGGTGGCCGAGGCAGCCCTGGTTCCCACTCCTGCTTCAACTAGCAGTGGAGACACCACTGCCTCTGGGGTTCCAACCCGACCTTCTCTCTCAGGATCAGGGCTCCCTTCTGCACCCCAATCTCAAATCTCTCAATCTGATGGCCTGGAAGCTGCAAGGGTAGTCTTGGCTCCCTGGGGCCTGCCTCAGGAAGTAGAAGAGGTGGTCTTGGCCTCTAGAAAGCAATCCACCAGGAAAACATATGCCCTGAAGTGGAGGAGGTTCTCCTTGTGGTGTCAGCAACGCAAGGAGGATCCTTTTGGCTGCACTGTGCCAGTAGTGCTCCAGTACCTTCTGCACTTGTCCAATCAGGGCCTTAAGTCCAATTCTGTTCGGGTCTACCTCTCTGCTCTGTCAGCTCACCACTCACTGGTGGAAGGACACTCTTTGTCGGTTCATCCCTTGGTGTCCAGGTTTCTCAGAGGCTTACTATTGCTCAAGCCTCCTCTCCGTCCACCGGCCCCTGAGTGGGAGTTGAATGTGGTTTTGCAGCAACTGACTCGCCCACCTTTTGAGTCAATGGCTACATGTCCTCTACGCTTCCTTTCTTGGAAGACTCTATTCCTAGTGTCCTTGACCTCGGCCAGGCGAGTGAGTGAACTTCAAGCCCTGGTCTGTGACAGACCCTACACTCGCTTCTATAGGAACAGGGTAGTCCTTAGGACTCATCCTAAGTTCCTCCCGAAGGTTGTCTCCTCTTTCCATCTCAACCAGGAGGTGGTTCTTCCAGCGTTCTTCCCTAGGCCCCATGCCAGCCGGGCTGAGACAGTCCTGCATACCCTGGACTTTAGGAGGACCTTATCCTTCTACCTGGAGCATACGCAGGGGCATAGGAGGGCTACTCAGCTCTTTGTATCTTTTGACCCAATATTGCCTTTAACCTTTCCCAGCAATCGCGGCTTTACAGATACAGCCGCCAGCGTGAAGGAAAAGGCTCTTCACGCTGGCGGCTGTACAGAGGGAGCCGGGGCCTCGCGCGAGCTTACCCGGCTCCCTCTGAAGCCCTCCGGTGTGTGGGCCGGCCCCGGGTGCGGGTTTTCTCAGTGATGGAAATAAGATTGTCCTGGGGACTCTTGTTTGTGGGCCCTTGCCAGCTGTGGGCCCTACGCCACGGCGTACCTGGCGTATAGGTAAATCCGGCCCTGTATATATATATATATATATATATATATATATATATATATATATAAAAAGTTTCAGTTATCTTTAATATATTCACCAAAATCACAAAAGGTACTCTGAGGCACCTGGGCAGCAACAATTGCTTAACCACCAATTCACTGCTAACATTTCTAATTGGATAACAAGGGAGCTCTCAATAACCAAAACTAATAAACTGTATCTGCGGAGTAGGGTTGCCAACTGGCCGGTTTTCAGCCGGCCTGGCCGGTTTTTCCATGGCCAGGCCGGCTGCCGGCGCAGAGGCAAAACCGGCCCTTGAAAAGCCATTTTTTTTGCTCTGGCCGCAAGATCGGGAGCTGCCAGAGCAAAAAAAACCAGCTTTTCTCCCAACCCGGAGGGCTTCAGAGGGAGCCGGGGAAGCCTGCGCGAGGCCCAGGCTCCCTCTGTACAGCCGCCAGCGTGAAGATCCTTTTCCTTCACGCTGGCGGCTGTTTCTGTAAAGCCGCGATTGGTGGGAAAGGTTAAAGGCAATGCCCTTTAACCTTTCCCAGCATTCGCGGCTTCACAGGAACAGCCGCCAGCGTGAAGGAAAAGGCTCTTCACGCTGGCGGCTGTTCAGAGGGAGACGGGGCCTCGCGGGGGCTTCCCCGGCTCCCTCTAAAGCCTCAGACAGCCGCGGTTTTGGGGGGGGGGAGGACAAGGACTGCCTGGGCTGTGATGGGGGGAGGGGGCCTGGACTGGAAAAGGGCTAGGAGGGTGGAATTTGACTGGAAATGGGTTGTGATGGGGGGGGGGGGGGGACCAGGACCGGAAAAGGACAATGTGGGGGGGGGGACTTGGACTGGAAAAAAACGGGCTGTGTTGGGAGGGGACCTGGACTTAAAAAGGGCTATGGGGGGGGGGGACATGGACAGTAAATGGGGTTTGATGGGGAGGGGGACCTGGACTGAAAAAGGGCTAGGGGTGGGGGACATGGACTGGAAATGGGTTGTGATGGGGAGGGGGACCTGGACTGGAAAAGGGCTATGGGGGGGGGGGAACTTGGACTGGAAATGGGCTATGGTGGAGGGAGGGGGAACTTGGACTGGAAATAGGCTGTGATTAGGGGGGCTAGGACTGCAAATGGACTGTGATGGTGGGGGGGGGGTAGGACTGCAAATGGGCTGTGATGGTGCGGGGGGACTCGGACTGCAAATGGGATGTGATGGGGGGAGGCCTAGGACTGGAAATAGGCTGTGATGGGGGACTTGGACTGGAAATGGTCTGTGATTGGGGGGGGCTAGGACTGGAAATGGCCTGTGATGTGAGGGCTAGCACTGGAAATGGGCTGATGAAGAGCTGGAATAGGACTGGAAATGGGCTGATGTGGGGCATGGGAGAATGGGATTAGAAGGGAGTGGATGCTGGATGGGTCTAGAACTATAAGGGAACTGATTTTGGGGGAGGACTAGAATAGGTGGGGAATGAGAATGGAGAGGGGAAAAAATATTTTGTGTGGAAGAAAAGTCTATGATGGGCTGGGAATTGGGAGAGTGAGGGGCTTGAGAATGGAAGGGTGAAATTTAAATGGATGATAAAGGAATAAGGAAAGAATTGGGGGAAAGAGCAAAAGGGAAACAATCAGTATGTTAAAGCAGAAATAGAGAGAGAATGGAAAACATCTAAAAGAGAAGAAAGGACAAATGGATAGCTCGCAGAAGACACGAAGAAACCAGAAGAAAGTGACTGGAGCAATTGCAACTGAAAAATAAAACGCCCAAACAGAAGGTAGAAAAATACTTTTTATTTTGAATTTATTAGCTGGAATATGTTTGGTCTGGAAGTGTGTATTGATAACATCTTTGCGTTTTTGTTTAGTGCAAGAGGAAATTACTTTATAGTTTTATTTCTCCAGTGTTGTACATTTCATGTTTGGATTTTGGGGTTCCCAGTTTAATTATTATCTGACCAAGGAAGTTAGCCTACACGTATCCTCGGTAATTTTTGTGGGTGGGGCTGGGGGCGTGGCAGGGGTGGGACTAGGGGCGGAGAATGGGTGGAGCATGGCGAGCCACAGGTGTCGGGTTTTTCTCGGTGAAAAAGTTGGTAACCCTACTGCGGAGCAGTGGGGGGGAATACACAAAATAGCCTGGGAACCTTAAAACACTTCAAAGCATTGCCCAGCACACTTTACTTAACTGTTGGCAGCTGGTTCACAGCACATTTCCTCCTGCTCCAGGTTACTCCCTCAGAAACTCAGCAAGGGAGACTTCTTACAATTACACAGTCACCTAGCTGAAAAGCAATCCTCAAATAACTCAACAAAGGACTTTGTTTCACTTTAAAAAAGATTCTATAGCAGTTAAATAAAATATCTTTATTTCACTTTAAAAAAGATTCTTCAGTATCACCAGAATACTCTGTGCAAAAAGGTTTTGTGCTAATATTTATCTCCAGGAACAAGCAGGAATAAGTCCTCACATATGGGTACGTCGGTACCGACGGAGCCTGCGCGGGAAAGCTCCCCAGCTTCCCAGAAGGAAGCTTTTGGGGCCTCCCACTGCACATGCGCGCTGCCTTCCCGCCTTCCTGACCAGATCTCCTCAGTTTCTCTTTTTCCGCGGAGCCAGCAGGTCGTGTTCCTGTCACCGCTGAAGAAATTATTGTTTTAGTTTGTTTCTTTAGACCGCGTACCTGCCTTCCCCATACCGAAACCGGTACCGCCGGTCTCTCTTTTCTTTTCTTTAAAAAAAAAAAATCTTTATTCTGCACAACTTGGTGACTTCGGTTAGGCCTCAGGCCTACACAAATTCTCCTCATGGAGAAACCAGCCCCTGGTTTCAAGAAGTGTACCAAGTGTAGTGCTGTTATTTCTGTCACAGACACCCATGAATGGTGTCTTAAATGTTTGGGACCTGACCACTCCATTCCGGACTGCCCATCCTGCTCCCAGATGTCTAAACGTGGTTTGCAGAACCGGGCCAACAAATTCCATGTGCTGTTTGCTTCAGATAATCCAGCATCACAGTCATCCAGGTCTTCCTCTCCGGATGGATCTCAGGTAACCAAACCTTCTTCGGGCAGGTCCTCAAAGAGCAAATCTCCTTCAAAGCATCGAGAGGCTCTCTCTTTTGAGTCTGAGGACCATGCCCCAGCCAAACAACCCCGGCGGGAAGTTCTGACTTCCAAAGCACCATCTATGGGGTTACAGGTTGACATCGATGGCAGGGCCTCGACTGATCACCTGTTAGACTGCTCTGGGGTACCGGCCCATACCGGTACCGACATCCAGGCAGCAGTGGCATCTATGAGCAATACTGTTCAAACCATGCAGCAGGCCATGCTGGCTTTTATTACAGCTGCGACGCCCTCGGTACCGCGTTCCGGTATCGTCTCCCATACCGGAACCGCGACCATCGACTTCCAAACGCAGATCGATTCCGCATGCCGGATCCGGGTTTTCACCCGATACCGATCCCATACCCGGTACGCCCGATGTCGATACCGATCGGTATGCGTATCGTGCGTTGGAAGCAAATAGTGAATACTCTGATTCTTCTGAGGATTTTGACTCCTCTGAGGACTCTGATGAGCTGTCTCTAGTTCTTCAGGAAGACCCCTCTTCCCCAAAGAGGAGAATGTCTCCACCAGAGGATTTGTCCTTTCAAGACTTCATTATAGAACTAGCTAAAGGACTTTCTATTACCACATCCTCTGAAAAAGAACCTAGGTCAAAGAAATTGGATATTTTAGGATACCCTAAGGTTCCTAAAGAGGCAGTCACCCTGCCTATCCATGAAATCCTTCAAGAACATTTGATGGATTTATGGGAGGCTCCTCTAACGTTGTCTCCTTACTCTCGTAGGTTGGACACCATGTATCGGGTCCCTCCTTCTCCTGGGTTTCAAAAGACTCAGCTGCCTCACCATTCCATTGTGGTGAAGTCTGCGCTGAAAAAGATTAAGAGCACCAAAAGGCACTCTTCTACCCCTCGAGGGCGAGAATGTAAGACCCTAGACTCTTTTGGCAGAAAAATTTTCCAGGCTAGTATGCTTATAGCCAGGATTAATTCTTACAGTCTGTATATGGGCATGTTTCTAAGGGAACTTGCCCTAAAGGTAAAGCATTTTGCCCCCTTTATCCCTGAGGATAGAAAGGAGGAGTTCATTTCTCTGGTGAAACAGCTTTTAGATGTTTCTAAGTTCTCCAACAGAGCAGCTTTTGATTCCTTTGAAGGTGCCGGTAGAGCTTCGGGCATTGCTATTGCAGCCCGACGACTTGCTTGGCTCCAGGCCTCTGACCTAGAACCCTGGGTCCTGGATGGCTTACGGAATCTGCCCTGTACAGGTGAGAACTTATTTGGTAAGGACTGGCAAATTAAAGCCACCCAAATGGACGCAGAAAATGCTACCTTAGATAGACTTTCCAAGTCTACCTCTACTCCTGCCAAGAAAAAGTCTTTCAAGAGGCCTTACTACAAGAAGGCCAGATTTTCCACAAATACTGGCCAACAATCTTCTCAGCCTCGCTTTGCTGCTAAACGTCAGCAACCTAAACAGGCAAGGTCAAAGCCTGCAGCGTCTGCCACTCCTCAGCAGGCTCAACCCCCTCAGGGGTTTTGACTTGCCCCTAGAGAACTTAACATTTCTGGCTCTAGAACAACCAGAGCCCCTCACCATTCCCGGAAGGTTAGCTCACTTTGCTCCCAGATGGGAGCAAATTACATCAGAGCACTGGACCCTCTCTATCATCAGAGAGGGCTACAAACTTCATTTTTCCAACCTTCCTCCATATACCATGGTGAGGCACTTCAATTCTCCCCCATCTCTCCTGGGCCTGTTGGATCAGGAAATCTCTTCTCTCCTTGCCCAAGGGGCAATAGAAGAGGTTCCTCTTCTTCAACAAGGGACAGGATTCTACTCCCCTTATTTTCTCATAACAAAGAAGACAGGGGGATTCAGACCTATCCTAGATCTGAGAGAATTGAACAAATTTCTGTACAAGGAGAAATTCAAAATGCTTTCTCTAAGCATTCTCCTTCCATACCTTCAGAGTCAGGATTGGCTTTGTTCTCTAGATCTCAAGGATGCGTATACACACATACTCATCCACCCATCCCACAGAAAATATCTAAGATTTCTGTTTCAGGGAAAACATTTCCAGTACAGAGTACTTCCCTTCGGTCTAGCCTCTGCTCCAAGAGTGTTCACCAAATGCATGGCAGTGGTTGCCGCATTTCTAAGAGGTCTGGGAATTTTTGTATTCCCATATCTGGACGACTGGCTCATCCGAGCTCCATCTCAGTCAGAGGCCCAGATTTCCCTGGACCGCACAAGGCACCTTCTGCAGTATCTGGGACTGGTGGTAAACCTTCCCAAGTCTCAACTTATCCATACCCAGTCTCTGGAATTCATAGGGGCCCAGTTGGACACCACCACTGCAAGGGCCTACCTACCTCAAGTCCGGGGCCAACGTCTGGTGTGCTTGGCCTCCCAAGCTCAGTCCAGCAGTCACTTGACAGCCAGAGAAATGCTGCGACTTCTGGGCCACATGGCCTCCACGGTACACGTGGTGCCCTATGCTCGTCTTCATATGAGAGCAGCTCAATGGACCTTGGCCACCCAGTGGACTCAGGCATTAGGAGCGCTCTCCGACCAAATACTCACCTCAAAGCGTCTGTTTTGGTCCCTCCAATGGTGGATGTCCACCAAGAATCTGTTGTTGGCCCCCTTCCAACCTTTGTTGCCCCAAGCAACCCTCACAACAGATGCCTCCCAAACAGGGTGGGGAGCCCATCTACAATCCCTCTCCACTCAGGGTACTTGGTCTCCACAGGAGACCACCCTTCACATCAACCTCCTGGAACTGCGAGCAATCTTCTTTGCCCTCAAAATCTTCCATACCCTCCTTGTCAACCTGACCGTCCTAGTTCAGACAGACAATCAAGTGGCCATGTTCTACGTAAACAAACAAGGAGGAACAGGCTCTCTGTCGCTTTGCAATGAAGCTCTCAGATTATGGGCCTTCGCCAGAGAGCATCAAATTCATCTTCTGGCAGTATATCTTCCAGGAGTTCAAAACTCTCGGGCAGACAGACTCAGTCAAGTTCTGCTTCCACACGAATGGTCCCTACATATGGACCAGATAGGCAGAATCTTTCAGGAATGGGGAACCCTGGACATAGACCTCTTTGCAAGTCCGTGGAATGCCAAACTTCCCCGGTTCTGTTCCAGGACTCCATGTCAGGGAGCTCAGGCCAACGACGCCTTTCTCCTGCATTGGGGTCAGGAATTCCTATATGCCTTTCCACCCATTCCTTTGATTCCCAAGACTCTGTTCAAACTCCAGAGGGATCACGGATCGATGATCCTCATAGCTCCCCGCTGGCCACGCCAAGTGTGGTTCCCTCTACTTTTGCATCTCTCCCAGGGACCCTCCCTGGACCTGGGAGCTGTGGCAGACCTTCTCTCTCAGGAGGAAGGGACTTTGTGGCACCCAAACCCCAAGTCCCTACACCTCAGAGCTTGGTTACTGAAGGCCTAAGCCTTCATGACTTCAATCTTTCTCAACCAGTGAAAGATATCCTTCATGCCTCTAGGAAACCCTCCACGAGGCGTTCCTATGCTTTCAAATGGAAACGCTTTTCCATTTGGTGTGCCCAACAGGGTCTTGACCCTCTAGCACTTCCTTTGAATTCTCTACTAGACTATCTCCTGCATCTTTCTAATGCAGGCCTTAAGACGAATTCAGTAAGAGTCCATTTGAGTGCTATTGCAGCATCCTTAAAACCTATAAATGGACAACCTGTCTCCTCTCATCCGCTTGTTGCAAGGTTCATGAGAGGCCTGACTCTAACTAAGCCTCCCATCCGACCTCCTCCAGTAGCATGGGACTTGAACCTAGTTCTGGGTCAGCTTATGAAGCCACCTTTTGAACCGTTGGTTTCTACCTCCTTGAAATTTCTTTCCTGGAAGGTCATTTTCCTTATTGCAGTCACTTCGGCTCGCCGCATCAGTGAACTACAGGCCTTAGTGGCTCATCCACCTTATACCAGATTTCATCATGATAAGGTGGTCCTTAGGACGAATCCCCACTTTATGCCCAAAGTGGTCTCGCCTTTTCATCTTAATCAGGAGGTATATCTACCTGTCTTTTTTCCGGCTCCTCATGTATCCAGTGCAGAGAGGAACCTTCATACTTTAGATTGTAAAAGAGCTCTCGCCTTTTACCTCAACAGGACTCAGCCACATCGAAAGTCTTCCCAACTTTTTGTGGCTTTTGATCCTTCTCATTTGGGACTACCAGTCTCCAAACGTACACTTTCCAATTGGATTGCTCAGTGTATTTCCTTTGCTTACCAGAGTAAAAATATTTCTCTGGAAGGCCATGTCACAGCTCACAATGTGAGAGCCATGGCCACTTCTATGGCTCATCTTCACTCTGTATCCATTGATCAGATCTGTCGAGCCGCCACATGGGCCTCGGTTCATACCTTCACAGCCCATTACTGTTTGGACAAGGACTCCCGCCGGGATGCCTTGTTTGGTCAGGCTGTCCTCAAACACCTGTTCCATACTTGAACAACTCCTGCCCACCTTCCCAGGATGGATGCCTGAGATCCATACGAAGATGGCGAACCCTTGGAACGGGATCTCCCAGGCATCTCAGCTAGGGAGTCCCCATATGTGAGGACTTATTCCTGCTTGTTCCTGGAGATAGCACAGTTACTTACCTGTAACAGGTGATCTCTGGGAACAGCAGGAATTAGTCCTCACAACCCACCCACCTCCCCTAGGAGTTGTATCTTCTATCTATCTTCCTTTCCTCTCTCTATTGTCTCAGCTATAAACTCGAACTGAGGAGAGCTGGTCAGGAAGGCGGGAAGGCAGCGCGCATGTGCAGTGGGAGGCCCCAAAAGCTTCCTTCTGGGAAGCTGGGGAGCTTTCCCGCGCAGGCTCCGTCGGTACCGACGTACCCATATGTGAGGACTAATTCCTGCTGTTCCCAGAGATCACCTGTTACAGGTAAGTAACTGTGCTTTCTTTGATTATATGTTTATTTTTATAGCATGGTACTCTTCCTTGATTGTAGTATTTGAAGAGTAGATTTTGTTGATAGTTGTGGGAAAAAGGTTTTAGGTCTGTGAAACTGGGATGTTGTATAGTTGGTAATATTTTCCAGACCATTAGGAGTTTGTAGCTTTTATGTTTAGTTTACGTATGCATATTCATTAGGGATATCACGAAAACCTGACTGTTTTGGTGCCCTCCAGGACTGGAGGGGGACTCCTTCTCTAGATGTTACCCCTGAATTTCCCCCATCAACTCCATGCCTCCTCTGGCAATAAGAAATTAAGTCCAAGCCTCATTTATAGGCTGAACTACAGCTCACCACAATTTTTACATAGCAGTTTCTTGTGTTTCAACCACATTTTGGCCCCACTGTTCTGCCACTTTGGGGGTCCCCTTGTCTTCGCCTGTTCTCTAGTAAAGTTCATTCTCAGCTGTATTAAGATGGGCACATTGCCCACTTGCCCCAGTCCCAAGTCTTTATGCTGCAAATACTCCTGCTTCTTCCTGTCTGTGGTTTCCTTTCCCTTCTTTCTGCTCCTCACCAGGCATATATTATTCTGTATCCCATTTGCTCATTTTATTTTGGTAAACAGATCTCACAACACCCAGATTCCTCTTCCATTTATATGCAGGAGAAAACAGAAAGTTTGCAATCCAGGACTGGATTACAAACACTATGCAAAATATATACAAATAATAGACTAAAATAACCTTCTGATCCTAGATCATAACTTTTTTAGATGTTTAGTATGTTCATAAGATGTTTTTATGTGTTAATGGTTAAAAATAACTAAAAAAATAAAGTTTAAAAATTTTTCCCATTTCTATGGTGATGTTTGTTTTCTAGGCTTCAGCATGGAGCTGGACCGAGTAAAGAACCTGCCATACTGTGAAACAGAAACCTTTGAAGTAAAGTTTGATCCTCGATCTGCTAACCTTTCTCTTGGGGATGTACAAGTTATTGTGCCTATCCAGGTATAGTAGAATAGTTGATCTGCAATCTAGTTAGTTCATTGAAGCTTATAGATTTTGTTCAGGGATTGTTTACATCACACAAATTCTTCAAAATGTTTTTTTGGTGTTAGTTTCTTTAAAGATAAGCACCGTCAGTGAACCATGCTTTTGGGTCACATGATGTCACACATGCTGAGCTTTTGAGAAATTTTCCATATGTGTAAGTGTCAGCCTATAGTGTTGCTAGACCAACCTTCGTTGATTCTTTTCTTGCCAATGTTAGATAAAGATTTATATTATATATATTTTTTATTTTTTTATTTATATTCTCTTATATACCGCGCTATTCTGCATCAGTACGGTTTACATTGAACAAACTGAAATTACATTGAACAGGGCGTTATTGTAGCGGCAGAGCGCAAACAATCCAATAATACCAGGAGTCTGTTCAGAAGGTCCAAATCATTTATTTGTGCACAAGACTCAAGCAGAATCACATTCAAAATGGCTGAGCAATGGCTGTTAGTAAAACAACAACTTTTATACTGTTCTTTTCCATTCTAGACATAGGCAAACTTTCCATTGGTCCCGGTACGCCTTCTACCCCATCTATTGGTCCCAGTACCATTACGTAGCTATCCAATGAGGACCTGGGTCTGGGCTCAGCACCTGTTTCTCCCCATTACAATGGTCAGTTCTTAGACTCTTGATACAATTCTCCTCCAAGGTCACTGGCTAACCAAAACATATGGGAAAACAGGGCACTGTAACCCTTCTCTCAGCAGAATTAATTAGTTCACAGAAGCTTTCACACTCTTTTATCAGTACCAATTAAAACTTGTTTTTCTATCTTTTCTAAGTTTCGATTCTGCTTAGCTATGCTTGGTTATGCTTAGTTAAGTTTTGATTCTATGGAGGCAGCATTCAGGGGGGTTTTCATTCCTCTGGGCCTAACCACAGGCTTCATTTACAGGTCAAGCTGCTTAGGCCTGTCTGTTTAGTTCAAGCAGTATGGATCATAGGCCTTCGCCTACCACATTATAACTTGGAGATAACTATTTTACAGGGAACATGGGCTATGGAGGGTTAAGTGGCTTGCCCAAGACCACAAGGAGCACCTGTGGGACTAGAAACCCCAGTCCTTCTGGCCCAAGGTTGCTGTCCTCTAGTGGGATTTGAACCCCCGACCTTCCGGCCTGAAGTACCTTGCCCCAACTCCAAAAGGATGGTCTTTGAGGACTCTTCTCCTTCATTCAGCACACATAGTAATATACAGGACATTTTTCAGGTGGTACTTCTGTGTTCGTTTTTCTCTTCTTTTTGTTCCTGTTTTTCTAATTGTGACTATAAAGAGGAAGGGAGAGGATTGAGGATTTTAGGGACATTTTCTTCGAGGTTGCTTTTGGATCCTGATGCTCCCCATTCTCTTGTGCACTACTTATGTGTATCTTGCCATACTCTAGTCCCCAGTTTTGCAATGTTTTTTCATCTTGATTAGATTGTAAGCTCGGATGAGCAGGTACTATGTCTTACATCTATATGTACAGCGCTGTGTACCCCTTGTAGCGCTATACAAATGATTAGTAGTAGTAGTAATTTTCTGACAAGGATGGGATTGGTGCATTTGGTGGGTAAGTGGAGTGAAGGATATGTGGATGTCAGAGATGGGGGAGAAGGTTTTTTTTGTTTTGTTTTTTATATTGCTTTATCATTTTAGTCAAAGTGGTTTACATTGTAAATTAAACTTGGTAATGTACATTAAACAGGGACATTCATAACTTGGATTCTTCTAAGGTAGTGGAGGGTAAGTGACTTGCCCAAGGCCACAAGGAGTGCTAGTGGGAATTGAACCCTGGTCTCTTGGTTCCCAAGCCAGTGCCCTAACCACTAGGTCTTTGGGGGAGAGGTGGGGAGGGAGGAAGGGTAGTAACTAGATTGAATTTTCAGAGAACCGCCTTCCTGAAGGATAATTATAATGGAAAAGAAAGGAGTTATGGACGGAAGCTGGGCACCTCTGGTTACTGTTCAGTGGGCAACACTATATGGTGTAGCCAGGGCCAGCGCTACCATTAGGCGTACTAGGCAATTTGCAGACAGGAAGTCTGCACTGAGTGGTCTGAGGGGGCGGAAGCAAACAGCTCCGCAGTGCCAGAGTTGTAAGGTTAGTGCTGTGGGGCTGTTTGCGGCCATTGCTGCTGCTGCAGGTCCCAGAGAGGGGCGGTAGTGATGGCAGCAGTTGTGCCGCAGTGAGGGAGGAGGGGGCACACAGGATGAGGTTCACCTAGGGCACCTCCATCGCCTTGCATTGGCCCTAGTTGTGGCTGAAAAATGCCTTGAATTATGAATTGCAATGGGTTTAATATATCATTCTGGAATGTGTCAAGAATTGGGTCTCCAATGAAGTGCTATAAAATACTTTGAATGTTACAGGGGCATGAAATACAAATTCTCCATGAACAAGTAGAAATGAGTCCTCACATATAGGTGACATCCCTGATGGAGTCCAGTACGGGAACGCTCCCCAGCTTCTATTGAAAACTTTTGGGAGGCTCCACTGCGCCTGCATGCCTCCTTCCCACCTGCCACCATGGCGCCACCTTGATTCAGTGTTTTGTTTTCTGTGGAGTCCCATGGGCATGTACCAGACACCTCTGTTGGTAAACTTCTATATTTTCCCCTATGGGGTTGTTTCATCTTGGGTTTTTGTCCCATTCGCCTACTATCATGGTTCTCTCCTCCCTTTTATCTTTTTTCTCCTTCGATCATCAATTTTCTTCATACTGGTGTTCTGGTGAGCCTCGATCCTCGTCATTGAGCCATTCAACTTTGCCACAGAAATCTGCCAGTGGGTTCAAGAAATGTTCCATGTGCTCTAGGACCATATCGGTCACAGATACCCACAATTAGCACCTACAGCACCTGGTACCTGATCATCAGCCCTCTTCTTGTAATTTGTGTTCACAGATGACAAATTAATGAACGAAGTGGAACGGGTAAATGTAGATCGATTGTTTACGTTATCAGAATATAGAAAGACTAGGGGACATGCAATGAAGCTACAGGGTAAACAATTTAAGACTAAAAAAAGAAAATATTTTTTCGCTCAATGTGTAATCAAACTCTGGAATTTGTTACCAGAGGATGTAGTAAATGCTGTTCTCCAGGACCAAGCAGGAAGTCAGTCCTCACATATGGGTGACGTCGGCGCCGACGGAGCCCTCGCGGAGCAATTTTCCCCAGCTTTCAAAGAAAGCCTTTGGGAATTGCAGCGCGCATGCGCGGTCCTCTTCCCGCCCAAGGGTGCCATCTTGCTCAGTCTTCTTTTTTCCGCGGAGCCCTACAGACGTTGTTTGTGAATCCCTGCAGAAAAGTTGATTTTATTTCTCTTTTTTCTCTCGGTTCGACGCCGGTTCTTTTCCCGCCCGGACCCGCGACGCCGGTTGCGAGTCCGTTCTTTATTTTTCGGTTTTTTGTCCTTCGTGACAGATTTCGCGCCTTTTTACTTTTTCACTGGCAGCCCAGTCTTTTGACCTCGCAGGGGCCCTTTTTCCCCTGATGGCTGCCAGCGGGTTTAAAAAGTGTGACCTCTGTAAGAAACTCATGTCTCTTACAGACACACACGACTTCTGCCTCCGCTGCCTCGGACCCGATCATGACCCGATGATCTGTGGTCCGTGTGGCAAAATGTCCTCAAAAGCGTTGAGGAGTCGGCAGCATCAGCGGGAACGTATCTTCTCTGACTCCGGCCGGGCTCGGACCTTGTCAGAGGCTTCGACGTCTCGGGACTCTGGTCCTGAGCATCGTCGAAGTTCCTCTGAAAGGGGGTCTCCTACCCGGGAACATCATCGGAAGAAGAAACCCGCGAGGGCGGGATCGGTGGACGCTCCTGGTCCCTCGAGGGCCAGGTCGCATAGCCCCGATTCCCGTCCCGAGTCCTCGGAGGTGGAGAGGCCTTCCAAACATCCTCGTCTCGAGTTGGACTTGCCCGTTCACGTGAGTACTGTTGTCCTCGTAGACTCACCTCCGAAGGAGCCGACGTCGGGCCCGACGCCGTCGGGGCCCGAGTCGGGGGCTGCTGGGTCTCCTGAGCTCGGACTCAGGTTGACGGCCTTGGAGAGCAGTCTGACTGCCTTCATGGACCAGCAGCGGGCATTGATCGCTGGCCTCGCCGGTGCTTCTGCCCTGACCGCCGGGACGTCGACCTCCAAGTCGACCCTGGAGACCGAGCCGATCCTCGAGTCCATGAGGGCTCGAGTCGATCCTCGGTCGTGGTCTCCTTCAGCCTCCCGTTCGGGACCGAGGTCGTCGACGCCGACTCCCTCGGCGTCGGGGCGGATGGCATCGATGCCCGCCCGACCGGAGCCGCTCGACTCCTCCTCCGAGGAGTCGGCCTGGGAATCCGAGGACGAAGAGTCACCTGGTTCCTTTCGGACTCGGTGTGTCCCATCGGACTCCCCCGAGTCCGAACCTCGGAGACGGTCCCCCCCGGAGGATACCCGGTTCTCGGACTTCGTGCGGGATATGGCCAAGGCCTTGGCCTTCCCCGCGGATCCCGAGGAGGAGCCTCGAGTCGAAGAACTCGATGCCCTCCAATATGACTCGCCCCCGAAGGAGGCCTTTATTGTACCGGTTCCTCCGATGCTGGAACGACTTCTCTTCCACATGTGGGAGAGCCCGGCGGCGTCGCCGGTGTTAAGCAAGCGGGTCGATTCCATTTATCGAGTCTGCAAGAGCCCCGGCTTCCAAAAGGCACAACTACCGCACCATTCCATGGTGGTGGAATCGGCCATGCATAGACTTAAGAGTCAAAAAATGCACTCCTCGGTGCCCCCCGGTAGGGAGGCCCGAAGCCTGGATGCCCTCGGTAGGAAGTGTTTCCAGGGCTCTATGCTTGCTTGTCGAGTCCAGACCTACCAGCTCTACATGGGCATGTATCTCCGCGACCTGGCTAAGGAAATAGCCGGGTTCTCTGCTGGTCTCTCCGACGAACCTTTGCAGAGGTTCCAAACCTTGTCAACTGGTATTCGGGAGTGCTCAAAGTTTATCTCTCGAGCAGCCTATGATGGTTTTGAGGCATCGGCTCGGGTAGCCGCAGCCGGCATCGGTGGACGCTGCCAGGCTTGGCTTCAGACGTCCGACCTCGAGCCATGGGTGCAGGACAAGTTGGTCGATGTCCCCTGCAGAGGTGAAAACCTCTTTGGCAAGCCCATGGATGAGAAGGCTGCACAGATCGAGGCCGAGACTCTCACCAGGACTCGTCTCTCAAGGAAGACCTCTGCCCCTTCTCAAAAGAAGAAGGGCTCGGGGAAAAAGCCCTTTTACCCGAGGAAGCGGCTGCCTATAAATACTACCCTCAGTATCAGGCCTCAGCAGCTCCCCCACAGGGTAAGCAGGCCAAGGGACAGGGTAATGGGTCCCGTAGGCAGCAAGCCCCCAAGCCTGCACCACCGGCCCCTGCTCAGCAGGGTGGGGGTTTTTGACTTCATCAGCATAGCCTCTCCCCCTCAGCTGGTTTCTCTCAGCACAGGAGGCCGGCTGGTCCACTTTGCCCACAGGTGGTCCAACATCACCACAGATACCTGGGTACTTCACATAGTTCGGAAGGGCTATCTTCTTCACTTTCACCAGGTACCTCCCTCCTACTTTCCAGGGGAGCCTCCGAGAATCCCTCTGCACAAGGACTTACTCCTTCAGGAGTTAGCAAGTCTCCTTCAGGAACAGGCTGTGGAATCGGTGCCCCACCACCTGAAGGGTCAAGGGTTTTACTCCAGGTACTTTCTGATACCAAAAAGAACAGGAGGCCTCAGACCCATCCTGGACTTGCGAAACCTCAACAAGTTCCTTGCAAAGGAAAAGTTCAAGATGCTTACCCTTGGAATCCTGCTGCCCTACCTCCAGCAGGGAGACTGGCTATGCTCCTTGGATCTAAAGGATGCGTATACTCATATCCTTATTCATCCAGACCACAGACAATATCTCAGGTTTGTTGTGGGAGGAAATCATTACCAGTACAGAGTACTGCCCTTTGGCCTATCCTCCGCCCCCAGGGTGTTCACCAAATGCCTGGCAGTGGTGGCGGCCTATCTAAGACTTCAAGGCCTTTTTGTGTTCCCATACCTGGACGACTGGCTCATCAGAGCCCAGTCTTCCCAAGAGGCCACTCAGGCCACTCATCGCACTGTGACTCTACTCCAGCACTTGGGATTTGTCATAAACTTTGCAAAGTCCACTTTGCTCCCTTCTCAAAATCTCGAATTCATCAGCGCCAGGTTGGACACTCTTCAGGCGCGGGCCTTCCTCCCTCTGGACAGGGCCAAGCGGTTCATGGATCTCGCCAGCCACTTTCACAGCAATGCCCTGGTCTCGGCCAGGCAATTTCTGAGACTGCTCGGCCATATGGCTTCCACGGTCCATGTGACCCCCAATGCCCGCCTGAACATGCGACCTGCTCAAAGGTGCCTTCGCACACAATGGCATCAGGCCGCTTGGGAGCCTAGCGGACTCCGTACAGATCTCCGACCAGCTGGTCTCTTCTCTACAATGGTGGCTTCATCTGCCAAACCTAGTTCTAGGAGTGACTTTTCAGCCCCCTCCGCATTCTCAGGTCCTGACGACCGATGCTTCTCTCCTGGGTTGGGGAGCACATTGCCAAGGGACATGTACTCAAGGCCTCTGGACTCCTTGGGAGTCTGCTCAGCAGATCAACTTCCTGGAGCTCAGAGCCATCCGCCTAGCGCTCAAAGCATTCTCTCACCTGGTTTCTCACCAGTCGGTGCTGATACAGACAGACAATCAGGTTGCAATGTTCTACGTGAACAAACAAGGCGGAACAGGCTCCTTTCTTCTCTGTCAGGAGGCACAAAAACTATGCTCTTGGGCAGTCCACCACGGCATCATCCTCAAAGCTGTCTATCTCCCAGGTCAAGAAAATTACCTGGCCGACAAGCTAAGCAGGATCCTCCAGCCACACGAGTGGAGGCTGGATCCGCTGGTGGTTCAGCGGATCTTTCTCAAGTGGGGCCTCCCCACCATGGATCTGTTTGCCAGTCCTCTGAACCAGCAGCTTCCCAGATTCTGCTCTCGACAACCGCATCCTCTCAGAGTAGCGGCGGATGCTTTTCTAATTCCATGGTCCACAGGCCTCTTATATGCCTTTCCTCCCATGCCGCTGGTGTCTCGGACGCTCTTCAAAGTTCTCAGAGACAAAGCCTCGGTGATCCTAGTGGCTCCCCGGTGGCCGAAACAACCTTGGTTCCCACTTCTAATGCAGCTGGCGGTGGACACCCCTCTTCCTCTGGGGTTTCAGCCCGACCTCCTGTCACAGGATCAGGGGACTCTCCTGCACCCCAACCTCCGGTCCCTTCATCTGATGGCCTGGCTGCTGAAAGGGTAGTCCTTGCTCCCCTCCGCCTGCCTCCAGATGTGGAGGAGGTCGTCTTGGCCTCCAGGCGGCCCTCCACCCGGAAGTCCTACGCTCTTAAGTGGCGTCGGTTCTCCGTCTGGTGTGCTCAGCAGTCTCAAGATCCCTTCTCATGTTCAGCATCAGTAGTCTTGCAGTACTTGCTTTCCCTCTCCAATCTTGGACTTAAGTCCAACTCGGTCAAGGTCCACCTCAGTGCTCTTTCTGCGCATCACATGCCGGTGGATGGCAGACTTCTTTCTAGCCACCCTCTGGTGGCTCGTTTTCTCAGAGGCCTCCTTCTCCTTAAACCACCTTTGCGCCCACAAGCCCCGGACTGGGATCTCAATGTGGTTTTACAGCGGATTACCTGTCCGCCTTTTGAACCTATGGCTACCTGTCCTCTTCATTTTCTTTCTTGGAAAACCTTGTTCTTGGTGGCCCTCACTTCTGCTAGACGCGTTAGTGAGCTGCAGGCCCTGGTGTCTGATCCTCCTTACACTAGGTTCTACAAGAACCGGGTAGTCCTACGGACTCACCCTAAGTTTCTTCCCAAAGTGGTTTCCCCTTTTCACATCAACCAGGAGGTGGTGCTTCCGACCTACTTTCCCAGGCCACACTCCAGCCGAGCTGAAATGGTCCTGCATACCCTGGACTGTAGAAGGGCGTTAACCTTCTACCTTGACCGTACGCGGGAGCACAGAAGGGCTGTTCAGCTCTTCGTCTCTTATGACCCCAATAAGTTGGGGCTCCCTGTCTCCAAGCGTACTCTGTCCATCTGGATTGCTGACTGTATCGCTTGGGCTTACGAGGCAGCCGGCCTCTCGTTGGAAAGTCGAGTCATAGCCCATCGTGTTCGGGCGAAGGCTACGTCAGTGGCTTACCTCCGCTCTGTTCCATTGGCAGACATCTGCCGGGCCACTACTTGGTCTTCAAGCCAGACTTTTGCGGCCCATTACTGCCTGGAGAGGGAGTCCCGCAGGGACAGTGCTTTCGGCCAGGCAGTCCTCCGTAACCTCTTCTAGGTTTAGGCAACTCCTACCCTCCATCCCGGATGTTGGGCTACCGGTTGGAGACGTATTCAGAGAAGATTCCTTCCTTCTGGGCTACTGAGCTTGAGGGAGCTCCTTTTTGTGCTTAGGGTCTCCGGTAGCCTTAAGCTTAGAAGTCCCATATGTGAGGACTGACTTCCTGCTTGGTCCTGAAGAAAGCGTAGTTACTCACCTGTAACAGGTGTTCTCCAGGAGCAGCAGGAATCAGTCCTCACAACCCTCCCTCCTCCCCTTGGAGTTGCAGTTCTATGCTTTCTTTTTTTGCTAATTTTTTTGCTGTCTTTTAGCTATGTCATCTGACTGAGCAAGATGGCACCCTTGGGTGGGAAGAGGACCGCGCATGCGCGCTGCAATTCCCAAAGGCTTTCTTTGAAAGCTGGGGAAAATTGCTCCGCGAGGGCTCCGTCGGCGCCGACGTCACCCATATGTGAGGACTGATTCCTGCTGCTCCTGGAGAACACCTGTTACAGGTGAGTAACTACGCTTTAGTGTAGCTGGGTTTAAAAAAGGTTTGGACAAGTTCCTGGAGGAAAGGTCCATAAACCATTATTAAGAAGGGACCCAGGATATCAATGCTTGACCCAGTACAAGCATTGTGGAACCTGTGTCTTTTGGGGAAACTGCTAGGTACGTATGACCTAGATTGGCCACTGTTGGAAACAGGATACTGGGCTTGATGGACCTTGGTCTGACCCAGTATGGCATATCGTATGTTATGTTCTTAAAAAGAGGACTCAAGGGTCATGAAAAGCACCGTCAATCACTTTTTGGCACTCAGGCATCCGATCCGTCAGCATCAACGGCATTGATCTCTATGGCTTCCAAGGCAGCATCAGACACTGGCATTGCTTTGATGCAGAGGGGCTCTCGAGCTCAGTTGTAGCCGAGCACCTGTAGTGTCCCGGAGCATCCCCCATTGATCGATCTCCACCCAAAGATGAGGAAGGATTCGACCTTGTTGTCTTTGACGTCGAGGGGTGACCACATTGAACATTGGGCGAAGACTCTGGTGCATTGTCGATGGAGCCCTTCAAGACATGGCATCAAGAGTGATGGTAGTCCACATGAGCAACCCTTGAAGGTGTCCTGAAGGGAAGAGAGCTCATCCTCCAGGATATCAGAGAGGCACTGACAGCCTACTGACCGCTGAGACCCAGCTGCCGATATCCCTGTACACCTTCTGGGTACATCAGTCAAATTTGCTCAGGCCCCATAGCCTTCGGAATTGGCAGCCATGTAGAAGAACCTTCTTCAAACACTCGAAGAATGCACTGTGATGGTGATGGCAGTGCAGCATGCCAGGGCTTCAACATCAAGTGCATTGACATCGGCCACCATACAGCTGATCCTCAAGATGCATGCCCTGCCTGTGAGAGAGGCATCAACATCAGAGCATCGAAGGATCCCCAACATTGGTGCCTGTCTGGCTGTTATAAACTCTAGCGTCTCGGTGTCTGATGCACCCTCAATAGCTTCAACTACTACTACTAATCGAGGTATATGTGGCACTGTACATATAGCTATAAGACACAGTCTCTGTTCATTAGAACTTTCAATCTAATCAAGATGAACACACATTGCAAAACCGGGTATGGTGAGATGTACATACGTAGTGGGTAAGAGAATGAGGAGCATCAGGATCCAAAAGCAGTCTCAAAAAGGTGAGTCTTCAGCCTGGACTTGAATAGGGCCAAAGAAGGAGCTTGATGCACCAACTCAGTTTGTTCCAAGCATATGGAGCAGCAAGGTGGAATGGGCTAAGTCTGGAATGGCAGTGGCAGAGAAGGGCACAAATAAAAGGGATCTGCCAGAAGAGCAGAGTTCTCGAGGAGGAGTGTAGAATGAGATAGGAGAGGAAAGGTATTGAGGAGCCACAGAATGAATACACTTGTAGGTAAGTAGGAGAAGTTTGAACTGGATGTGAAAATGGATCGGGAAAAGGGGTTACATGAGCACAGCGACACTGGTAGAAGATAAACGGTGCAACTGAGTTTTGAACAGATTGAAGGGGAGAAAGATGATTCATAGGGAGACCAGTGAGGAGCAGGTTAAAATAGTCAAGTAGTCAAGATGGGAGGTGACTAATGAGTGGATGAGGGTCTTAGGAGTGTGTTTAGAAAGGAAGGGACAAATTTTGCTCATTTTATAGAGAAAGAAGTAACAGGTTTTAGCTGGATGTGTGCAGAGAAAGAGAGAGTACAGTCAAAGATGACCCCAAGGTTGTGAGCTGAGTAAACAAGGAGTATAGTGTTAATCCACCAAAACAGAGAAGGGAAGAAGAGAGGAGGTGGGTTTAGGGGGATAGATAATCAGCTCAGTTTTGGCCATGTTCAGTTTCAGATGGCGGTGAGACATCCAGGCAGCTATGTTGGATAAGCAGGCAGAGATCCGGGCCTGAATTCCTGGAGAGATTTCAGGTGCAGTAAGGTAGATCTGAGAGTCATCAGCGTAACGCTGGTACTGAAAACCATGTAAGGCAATAGGTGTACTAAGGGACTGAGTTAGAGAGAGAGAAAAAGAGAGGTCTAAAACAGAGCCCTGAGGTACATCATCTGAAAGTGGCATGGCGGTAGAGGACGATCCTCCAGAACATACACTAAGAGTGCAATGGGAGAGATAAGATGAAAACCAGGGCAAAACAGAGCCCCTAAATCATAGCGAGGACAGCCTGTCGAAGAGAAGGTGGTGATCAACAGTGTGAAATGCAGCAGAAAGGTCAAAAAAGATGAGAATCAAGTAGAGACCTTTGGATTTGGTGAGGGACAAGTCACTGGAGACATTGGCAAGAACCGTGTCTGTGGAATGTAGAGAATGAAAGTCAGGTTGCAGTGAATCCAGAAGGGCTAGAGAGGAAAAAAAGTCAAGACAATGGCGGTGAACCGCTCGTTCAAGTAATTTGAAGCAAAGGGAAGGAGAGAGATAGGCCAATAACTGGAAAGACAGGTAGGATCTAGTGAAGGCTTTTTGAGGAGAGGTGTAACCAGAGCATGTTTGAAGGCCACAGGAACAGTTGCCATGGAAAGCAATAGATTAAGGATATGACAAATGGAAGGGATGATGACGGAAGAGATGGAGCTTAATAAACGGGTGGCAATCAGATCAGAGGAGCAGAAGTCAGTTTGGATGAGGAGAGAAGATTTGCAGTTTCCTCAGTGATTTCTGAAAAGGAAGAAAGGGTTACCAAAGGTAAGGGAAGGATTGGGATTAAAGAGGAGGAAGATGAGGTGGAGGTGACCCTGCAGAGAATTCAAGGCTAATCTTCTGGACTTTGTCATTGAAGTAGTCAGCCAAGGTCTGGGTAAACAGTGAAGGAGGGGATAAGGGATCTTGAGGAGAGAGTTAAACGAAGCAAAGAGACTGCGAGTGTTTTGCTTTGAGAGTGCTATAGCCGACTGAAAAGCAGTTAGCATGAATTTATTTATTTACATTCTCTTATATACCATGCTATTCTGCATCAGTGCAGTTTACATTGAACAAACTGAAATTACATTGAACAGGGCATTATAACTTGGAGATAACTATTTTACAGGGAACATGGGCTATGGAGGGTTAAGTGGCTTGCCCAAGACCACAAGGAGCACCTGTGGGACTAGAAACCCCAGTCCTTCCGGCCCAAGGTTGCTGTCCTTTAGTGGGATTTGAACCCCCAACCTTCTGGCCTGAAGTACCTTGCCCCAACCACTAGGCCACTCCTCCACTCCAATTTGAAATGTAGTTTGTCAGCAAGGGTACATGAATTAAGGTAAAGGCGCTCAGTTGAGTGGGCACAGGAGCATAGGTAGTGGGTTGTTGAGGACAATCAGCGTTGAGGTACAGTATGCCTCACAGAGTTTGGAATAGGAGGAGCAAGTGCATCCAGAGCAGAGAAGTGTAGTGTTATGGGAGGATACTGCCCCATTAATGGACTCAGATGACATAGTGGAGGAAAGAGGTGATAAGACAGTAGTGGAGAGAACTGAAGGGTCGACAGTGTGAAGATTCCTAAACATGTTGGTTAAGATCAGGTGAGACCAAGATGGGGGTGGTTAAAGGTAAAGGTCAGGAGGTGATGATCAGATAAGGCCAGAAATGAGGTGGAGAATTTTGAGGGTGAGCAGTTGGAGGAGAAGACGAGGTCAAGGCAGCGGTCATGCTTGTGAGTAGGAGCAGTAGAGCACACCTGGAGTTTGAATGAGAAGGGTAGGGAAAGGAGCTTTAAGGCATAAGGATCAGAAGGGTCATCAGCATGAATGTTAAAATCCCCAAGAATAAGGGAAGGGGAAGATGCATCCAGAAAGGAGGAAAGCCAGTAGTCAGTCGATGAGAAAGGTAGAGGTGGACTTGTTGGGAGGTTGATAAATGACAGCTACCCGGAGAAGTAGTTGAGAAAATAGGCAAATGGCATAGACTTCAAAGAAAGCAAAGGAATTAGATGGAAGCAGAACGAGGAGCTGAAATTGGCAGGAATGAGAGAGTAGGAATCCAACACCACCATCATGGCAAATGAGCTGAGGTATATGGGAAAATAGATAGCCTCTGTGACAGAGGGCAGCGACTGAAGCTGAATCTTCAGGAAGAAGCCAAGTTTCAATAAGAGACAGGAGATGCAGAGTATTAGAGATAAAGAGGTCATGAATGAAGCTTATTTGAGCCAGAATGTGCATTCCACAATGCATATGAAAAAGGGAGAGAAGAGAGTGATATGAACAAGATTAGAAAGGTTACACATTGATCTGCTTTGGGAGTGTGAAAAAGTCTAGGGGGGCCAGGGTTGGGGTTGACATCTCCAGATGAGAGAAGGAGGATTGGAGAGAAAGGGGAGAGAGGAGGTGGCACTACAGAAGCGAGGGTGAGGTTCCCTCAGAGAGAGTAGAGATGGCTGAATGAGAGGAAGAAAATGGCAAAGCTCAAGGACATATGATAAGGTAGAAGACAAAATGGTAGGGGAGTTGTGGACAGTAAAGAGTGAGTAATGAGAAACAGGGACATAGAATTGTGGGAATGAGGGGAAAAGATTAGTTAGAGTTAACATCAAGAACACAAAGTGATGTGGACAACCTCAAAATGGGCTTCCTCCTCATCTTTGTTGACATAACAGCAGCCTTTGACACTATTTCCTACCCCATACTCTTCCAAAGACTCAAAGACAGACTACACAACACCACCCTCAACTGATTTAAATCGTATCTCAGCAAGAGACAACAACAAGTCAGAGTTGGAACTACCTCATCATTCATGTTCCCATCATCCCAGGGAGTGCCCCAAGGCTCATCATTAGTCACCCTGCTCTTCAGCCTCTCCATTCAGCCCATTTGTGATATCATCAGACAACATGGCATTCAATATGCACTCTATGCTGATGACATGATGATTTACACCAAAATTAACCTTGAAAAACCAGACTTCGCAACAATAACTGCCTGCCTCCAGGACATGTCAGAATGGCTCACTCATAACTACCCCAACATCAACTCCAAAAAAACAGAAGCTCTACTCATCTCACACAACACCACCTTCTTCCCCTAACAATTTATCACCCTTCCCAACATAAACATACCTATAAAAGATGAGGTAAAGTATTTAGGAGTCATCGTAGACCGGAACTAGAATTTTGAAGCCCACATCAATAAGACAACAAGAAGTGCTTACCACAAAATGACCATGCTAAAAAGACTCAAACCCCTCCTCAGTCAAGATCACTTCAGAACAGTCTGCCAGGCAATAATTACATCTATATTAGAATTATTTTAACACCATATTCCTCAGCCTACCTAATCTGACTTTCCAACCCCTATAGATGGCACAAAACACTGCTGCCCTCATTATCACCGGATCCTCAAAACACCACCATATCAAGAGCCTAATCAGCGCTAACACTAACCCAAGACCCAGCGACTATCTTAAAACTGCATAATCCACTTCATACAGAGCAGTGTCCTTAGAAGCACCTGCCCTCTGTAACTCCCTCCCAAACTACCTAAGAGCCTCCTCCGATGCCAAAGACTTCAAGAAGAAACTCAAAACCCATCTCCCCTCCCTATGCTCTTGTAACATATCAAGTTTAGTATGTAATTTGATAGTTCCAATGTAAACCACTTTGATTGCAAGATAAGGCGGTATATAAAACCCGTTAAATAAATAAATAAATAGAATAAATAGGAGATGGAGAAGAGGAGAGAATGCAAATCAAAGCGCATACAGGTGGAGAGGGAGGGGAAAGTTCTGGTGACTTCAAGTGCACCTCACTAATTGCATCAATGAGCAGAGAGGCTGTGAAAGAATGTTAAGCCAGGGGTGGGTGGGTAATAAAGTGTTGAGAAGGGAGACACAGCATACAGAGAGCAGGATCTGGGTAAAGGACAAACAGAAGATAGGGGGCACATTGACAAAACAGAAATATAGACAACAATAAATAACAAACTTGATTCTAAGCAGGCACAGGATCTAGAAAGATATTGGTGCATCATTGCTCCCAAAGGAGCTTCTGATCCCCTTGAAGTAGGAGAGTGAACCAAGCAGAGACTCAGAAGTACTGTGACTTCCTCTCTGAGTCACTGACATGGAATCGGAGGATTTGTTGGAAGGCAGGTCCCCTGAACTCATGTTGGACTCTTCTCCACCTCATGAGTTGTGCAAGTCCCCTCCTGAGGACATGACCTTTCAAGAGTTTATAAGGACAAGCCCAGGCAGAAGAGTTGGAGATCCTCCAGTACTCCTCAGCCCCTAAGGATGCTGTGACAGGGCTTATGCACCGCATTCTGCAGAGGGTACTGATGATAATTTATTTAATAGGTTTTTTATACTGCTTTATTATTTTAGTCAAAGTAGATTACATTGTAATTTAAACTTGGTAATGTACATTAAACAGGGGCACTGATAACTTAGATGTCTTTTTTCTGAGGCAGTGGAGAGTTAAGTGACTTGCCCAAGGTCACAAGAAATGCCAGTAGGCATTGAACCCTAGTCTCTGGGTTCTCAAGCCAGTGCTCTAACCATTAGGCTATTCCTCTACTTTGTGAGAATGTGAGAGAACCCCCTCACTGTACCTCTGGTTAGTAGACGTCTTGACTCCATGTACAGAGTTTAGAAAGCTCCCAGATTCAAGAAGCCTCAGCTTCCGCACCATGCTTTGGTGGTCAAATTCACCCTAAAGAGAATCAAGATTACCAAGACTCTTTCCATGGTGTCCCCAGGGAGGAAGGCTTGGACACTGGACCCTTTCGAAAGAAAGTGTTTCCAGAGTTCCATGCTTGTTACCAATGTGGCCTCTTACCAGCTCTACATGGGCATGTTCTTGAAGCATATCACGTGCGACTTGGCTCATCTGGCCCAGTTCCTCCCTCCATAGAAATTGTATTAGTATCATTCCTTAGTGTGCCACAGCAAATACTGCTCAAATTTCATGGTCCAAGCGACTTATGATATCTACAAGACAGCATCCAGAAATGCTGCCATTGGCATTGGTGCCCGGAGACTCGCTTGGCTCCAATTGTCGGATATGGAACAGTCAGTACTAAACAAGCTGGCAGATGTCCTGTGCCATGGAGAGAATCTCTTTAGGGAACAGGTCGAGGAGAAAGCTGTCCATTTTGAAAAGCAGCATGTTGCTCTTTCCAGGCTCTCCAGATGCACATCTGAGCATACCTCCTATCGCAGGAGGTACCAAGGGAGAATACCAGAAAAAGACCTATTCATTACCAGCATAGGTACTTTCCTGGGCCCCAGACCTCCCAACCCAAGCAGGCCCATCACCAACAGCAGCATTGAGAGAAGTCTCAGAAGGCCCAGCCAGCTCCTCAGCTGAAACCTTGGATGGGTTTTTGACTGGTTCCTTTAGTGCATAGCCATTCTCCCAACAACCGCTTTAGAAAACCCTCCAGTTAGGGGAAAACTTACTCTTTTTGCACAAAGGTGGCCCCTCATGATCTCAGACTCATGGGTTCTACAGATCATCCAAAGTGATTATCAACTACATTTAGTGGAACTACCACCAAATTGCCCACGAGCGTGCATCATCTCGACTCTCTGCATGAGGAGCTGCTTCAGTGGGAAATCACCATCCTCTTGCCAGATCTCATCATCGAGCTCATGCCACCAAAGCAAAGAGGTTGGGGGTTTTATTCCAGTTACTTCCTGATCCCCAAGAAAATGGGGGGATACCGTCTCATCCTAAATCTAAGAGATCTGAACCTGTACTTGTTAAGAGAAAAGTTCTGAATGATATCTCCAGGAACAAGCAGGAATGTAGTCTTCACATATGGGTATCGTCCGAGTGATCGTGGTACCGATCGAAGTCGGCATCGGAGTGGTCCGGTTACCAACTTGCATGACTCGGTCCCGGTAAAATACCTGCCGATGTCGATGCAGTCGGTGCCGGTACCGGTTGAATTGTCTGAAGCGGTTTCGGGGGCATCGAAGCCGTGAGAAGAGCCGCCAGACTGCATTCAATAGCCAAGAATCTCTGGTCTATCACGCTTCCGATGCTTGGGTATTGGTACCGGATGAAGCAGCCGGTACCCCAGAGCATGGCACCAGTAGTTTCTGCCAAGGTTGAAGCCTCGAGAACATCCCAAAGCCTCCCGCCGGGGCAATTTTGCCGGTGAAAGTCCCTCAAGGGCAACGCCAGAGGCATCTCGCTGTCTAGAGGGAGATCTACCCTTTGAGGACCGGCTAGATTAGTTACCTGAGATCCATGGAAGGAAGACGAAGCCCTGGAAGAGGTCGATGCCACGGAGGCTGCATCGGAGGGAAAAAGGGTGCTAAGATTAGCAGCTCGGTTCTGCCGGCCCCTTTTTGACATCATCCCACAGGGGTGGCACTCTGAAATAGAGTGGTCAGGACCTAAACATTTGAGGCACCACTCATGGGTGTCGGTGACGGAGATGGTACCGCCACACTTAGAACACTTTTTAAAACCCGAAGCGGGTTTTTCCATTCTGAAGGAAAAGTTGGGCCTAGTGCCCAAAATGGCGCGTGGCACCTGAAGAGAAAATTACTGGAAAGACTCCAGAAGAAAGCTTTTTTTTTTTAGAAGAAAAGAAAGAAGAACCGGCGGTACCGGTGTAGCGTCGAGGGAAGGCAGACGCGACCACAAAAAAGAAGAATAGAAGGGATATTTTTCTGCGGTGACAGGATGTGCGACCTGTCGGCTCCGCGGAAAATGAAGAACTGGAGAGGGACAGTTGGAAAAGGCGGGAAGGCAGCACGCAGGCACTGTGGGATGCTCCCAAAAGCTTTCCTATTGGACACTGGGGAGCGTTCCCGCGCAGGCTCCGTCGGTTCCGACGATACCCATATGTGAAGACTAAATTCCTGCTGTTCCCGGAGATCACCTGTTACAGATGAGTAACTATGCTTTCTCTAGGCACCCTGCTTCTTTACCTCCCAAAAAGAGATTGACTATGCTTCCTGGATCTCAAGGATACCTATACCAACATACAGATACTTCTCCAGGAACAAGCAGGAAGTCAGTCCTCACATATGGGTGACATCAGCACCGATGGAGCCCTCATGCAGAGCAATTCCCCAGCTTTCAAAGAAAGCCTTTGGGATTGAATCGCACATGCGTGTTCCCCTTCCCGCCCAAGGGTGCCATCTTTCTCAGTCTCCCTTTTTCCATGGAGCCCAACGGACGTGGTCCTAATTCCCTCGCGGAAAAAGTGCGTCAAATCTCCTGAAGATTCTTTTCTTCGGCCCGGTTTGACGCCGGTTCCCCTTCCCGCCTCGGTTCAGTACACCGGTATCGAGTCCGGTCAGTATTTTTTGTTTTTTTCCTTGGTGACTAGCGTTCCTGCCTTTTTTTCTTTTTCACTGGCAGCCTGGTCATTTGACCTTTTAGGGGCCCTTTTTCCCCCCATGGCTGCCAGTGGGTTTAAGAAGTGTGATCGGTGTAAAAAGTTAATGTCCCTCACTGACACACATGACTGCTGTCTCCGCTGCCTCGGGGCCGACCATGACCAGATGGCCTGTGGCCCGTGCGGCAAGATGTCTTCTAAGTCACTCAGAAGTAGGCAGCAGCAGCGTGAAAGGATTTTTTCCGAGTCCTCATCCACCCGGGTCCAGACCTCGTCAGAAGCCTCGATGTCTTGAAAGTTGTCTGACTCTGAGCATCGTCGGGGGTCTTCTGAACGGGGGTCTCCCTCGAGGGAACACAGAAGCTCATGAGGGCAGCTTCATTGGATGCCTCTGATAGGCCTGGATCCTCGCGGGCCAGGTCGTGGAGTCCTGACCGCTGCCCTGGGTCCTCGGAGTCGGAGCAGCCTGCAAAGGTACCTCGCACGGTGCCGGAGATGCCAAGCAAGGTAACTGCTGTTGTCCTCCTTGTCTCTCCTCTGGGAGAACCAGCATCGGACCCAATGGCATCGGGACCCGAGCCAGAGGCTGCGGAGCCTGCTGAGCTTGGTCTCAGAATGGCAGCCTTGGAGCGCAGCATGTCTGCCTTCATGGAGCAGCAGTGGGCGCTGATGGCCGGTCTCACCAGTCCATTCGCCCCGACCACCGGGACCTCGACGTCCAAGTCGACCCCGGAGGTCGAGCCAATCCTCGAGACTCTTCGGACTTGAGTCTATCCTTGGCCGAGGTCTCCCTCGACCTCCCGTTTGGGACCGAGGTTGTTGACGCCGGTGCCATCGGCGTCGGGGAGGTCGAGACCAAAGCTCTCACAGCCAGAGCCCATCGATTCCTCCTCGGAGGACTAGGCATGGGAAACGGAGGATGAAGAGTCCCCGGACACCCACCGGACCCAGTGTGTCCCATCGGACTTGACGGGGTCCGAGCCTCGGAGAAGGTCCCCCCAGAGGATACCCGGTTCTTGGAGTTTGTTGGGGACATGACCAAGGCTTTGGCATTCCTGGCGGATACCGAGGAGGAGCCCTGAGCCGAGGAGCTCAAAGCCCTTCAGTATGATTTTCCCCCTTGGGAAGCCCTTACGGTACCGGTTCCTACGATGTTGGAATGGCTGATGTTCCGTATGTGGGAGTCACTGGCCTCGATTACAGTTCTCAGCAGGCAGGTCGATTCCATTTATCGAGTCCGCAAGAGCCCTGGGTTCCAGAAGGCACTGCTGATGCACAACTCCATGACTGTGTAATCGGCCATGCACAGGCTCAAGAGCCAAAAAATGCGCTCCTCAGTGCCTCCTGGCAGGGAAGCCCGAAACCTGGACACCCTCGGCAGAATGTGCTACCAGGGCTCGATGCTGTCCTGCTGTTTCCAAACATACCAGCTGTACAGGGCATGTACTTGCAGGACCTGGCAAAGGAGATTGCCGGGTTCTCAGCTGGCCTCTCCGAGGAACCCTTGCAGCAATTCAAGGCCTTGTCCATGGGGATTCAAGAGTGTTCGAAGTTTATGTCTCGGGCAGCCTATGACAGCTTTGAGGCTTCGGCCCAAGTAGCCGCAGCTGGCATCGGGGCCTGATGCCAGGCATGGCTAATGTCGTCGGACCTAGAGCCATGGGTTCAGGACAAGTTGGTCGATGTTCCATGCCAAGGTGACAATCTTTTTGGCAAACCCATGACTGAAAAGGCTGCCGAAATCGAATCTGAGTACTTGACCCGGACAAGACTCTCCAAAAAGCCCTTTTTGCCGAGGAAGGGTGTTGCTTACCACAACTGCCCCACTCAACAGGCCTCCCCGGCTCCCCATCAGGGGCCGCAGGCCAAGGGGCAGGGGCATAGCCCGCGTAAGCAGAAGACCCCCAAGCCCCAGGCACCAGCTCCTTCCCAGCCGGTAGGGGGTTTTTGACCGCCACAGCATAGTCTCTCTCCATCCAGGGATGAGACTTGGCACAGGAGGAAGGCTGGCCCTGTATGCCCACAGGTGGCCAGCAATCACTACAGATACCTGGGTCCTACAAATAGTCCAGAAGGGCTATTTGCTCCACATCAACCAGGTAGCTCCCTCCTCCTTCCCAAGGGAGCCTCTCAGACCCCCCCTACACAGGAACCTCCTCTTACAGGAGTTGGCTGATCTTCTAGAGGATCAGGCGGTGGAGCCGGTGCCCCACAGCCTACAAGGGCTAGGCTTCTACTCCAGGTATTTTCTGATACCAAAGAGAACAGGAGACCTCAGGTCCATCCTCGACTTGTGAAACTTAAACAAGTTCCTGGTGAGGGAAAAGTTCAAGATGCTTTCCCTTGGAACATTGCTGCCTTACCTCCAACAGGGAGATTGGCTATGCTCCTTAGTCCTGAAGGATGCCTACACATACATCCAGACCACAGACAATATCTCAGATTTGTAGTGGGAGGAAACCATTTTCAGTACAGAGTACTTCCATTTGGCCTAGCCTCTGCCCCCAGAGTGTTCACAAAGTGTTTGGCGGTGGTGGCGGTCTTTCTCAGGAACCAGGGTATCTTCCTCTTCCTCTTCCTGTACCTGGACGACTGGCTCATCAGGGCCCCGTCGCCTCAAGAAGCCCAACAGGCCACAGCTCGCACTATCAACATACTGCAGCATCTAGGCTTTGTCAGAAATCAGGCAAAGTCCACCTTGTTCCCCACACAGAACAGAGTTCATAGGGGTGAGACTAGACACCCTGCAGGCCAAGGCTTACCTGCCACTGGACAGGGCACAGAGGCTTCTGGAGCTAGTACACCAAGTCAGCCACAAGTCTCGGATATCAGCAAGGCATTTTCTGCGTCTTCTAGGACACATGGCCTCCACGGTGCATGTGGCCCCAAACGCCCATCTCAACATGAGAACAGCTCAGTGGTGCCTCCGGGATCAGTGGACACAAGCCACAGAGCGACTCCAAGACAGGATAAGGGTGTCCAAACGACTGCTGAAGTCATCGACCTGGTGGCTTCAGCCACCCAACCTGCTGGGAGGAGTACCTTTTCAGCCTCCAGTGTATTTGAGAGTCCTGATGACAGATGCATCCCTGCTGGGCTGGGGAGCCCATTGCCAGGACTCATGCACTCAAGAGAGGACACAACAAATCAATCACTTAGAGCTACGAGTAATATGCCTAGCTCTTCGAGCCTTCTGCCATGTTCTCTCACATCAGTCTGTCTTGGTGCAGACAGACAATCAGGTGGCTATGTTCTACGTTAACAAGTAGGTAGGGACAGGGTCCCATGTCCTGTGCCAGGAGACACTGGACCTCTGTTCCTTTACCATCAGGCAGGGTATTTCTCTCAAGGCAGTTTACCTGCCAGGTCAAGAGAACGGTTTAGCAGACAAACTAAGCAGAATTCTTCAACCTTATGAATGGCAACTGAATTTGGAAGTGGCCCAGCAGATCTTCCTCTGCTGGGGACATCCATCCATAGATCTCTTCATCAGCCCGCAGAATCATCAGTTGCCCAACTTTTGCTCCAGACAGCCACTTCCCCAAAGGATGGCTGCCGATGCTTTTCTGATCATCTGGTCTGTGGGCCTTCTGTATGCGTTTCCTCCCACACCTCTGGTGGCCCGAACTCTGTTCAAAATCCTGCAGGACAAGGCCTCGGTCATCCTGATAGCCCCCAGATGGCCAAGACAACCTTGGTTCCCACTTCTCCTCCAGCTGGCAGTGAAGACCCCACTCCCTCTGGGGACGAGGCCCGACCTCCTGTCCCAGGAGCAAGGCTCTATCTTACATCCCAACCTCAGGTCTCTCAACCTGATGGCATGGCTGCTGAAAGGGTAGTGCTGGCTCCTCTCCTCCTACCCAAGAATGTAAAAGACGTGTTACTGACCTCAAGGAGGCAATCCACTAGGAAAACCTATGCCTTCAAGTGGCGGAAGTTTGAGGTGTGGTATAACCAACACAATGAAAGCCCTTTCTCTTGCCTTGTACCAGTGGTGTTGCAGTACCTGCTTCACTTCTCTGACTTAGGCCTCAAGTCTAACTCTATCAGGGTCCACCTGAGTGCTCTCTCAGCACATCACTCACCAGTGGAAGGACAACCTCTTTCGGTTCACCCCTTGGTGTCCAGATTCCTCAGAGGTCTACTTCTACTAAAACCCCCGGTTCATCCTCCGGCGACCGAGTGGGATCTGAATGTGGTCTTGCAACAGCTTACTCGCCCACCTTTTGAGCCGCTGTCCACTTGCCATCTGCGCTTCCTCTCCTGGAAAGTACTCTTCCTGGTGGCACTCACATCGGCCAGGCGAGTGAGTGAGCTTCAAGCTCTGGTTTCAGAAAGACCGTACACACAGTTTCTCCTAAAAGTAGTTTCTCCGTTCTACCTCACCCAAGAGGTTCTTCCGACATTCTTTCCCAGACCGCATGCTAGCCGGGCAGAGGCGGTTCTGCATACCCTTGATTGTAAGAGGGCATTAGTCTTCTACTTGGAGCGTATGCGGGGGCATCGAAGGGCTTCTCAGCTCTTCATCTCTTTTGACCCCAGTAAGCTGGGGCTACCTGTCTCCAAGCGCACATTGTCCACCTGGGTGGCAGACTGCATTGCCTGGGAGTACAGGGCCACCAACCACTGTTAACTTGGTTCAAAGAAATACCATCAGAATCAGAAAAAAAAAAAGTATGTATATTTTTGTCGGAATAGCCAATCCAGTGTAGAGGAAAATTCGCTCACACCATTACGGCTTTTCCCTTTTAATCATAAATTGAAAAAACAGCAATCATTTAGCTGAATCGGTAGAGAAGCTGAGGCTGCATTCCTCAATCAGCAATATAGTGAACGACGTGGCACGTTTCGGGGTGTTTAATGTACTACCCCTGCATCAGGTCTAATCACTGTTCAATAGCCAAATCTCCTTTAAACTTAGTCTCTGAAAAGAACGGTTTTTATCCCGTGGCGTCAGCAACGTAAACTCAGCTGATCTCAGCCATGATTGAAGAGCAAAAAAGCCTGTCAAAGTTAGAAGGGGGAGGAACCACCAAACAGGAACACCCCCAGTAAAAAGTATATTAGCAATAAAAATGTTAAATAATGGTAGACCAATCCACCTGCATATTCAGTCCCCGTGGGTGCACTGTAGCCAACCGAAAAATCCACTTTTGTTCCAAATATTGCAAAGCTTGAAGTACAGGGCAGCTTGGGAGTAGAGGGCAGCTGACCTCCCGTTGCAGGGTCGAGTCATGGCCCACCGTGTCAGGGCTAGAGCCACATCAGTGGCTCACTTCTGCTTTGTTCCGCTGGCAGACATCTGCAGGGCTGCCACCTGGTCTTCAAGCCAGACTTTTGCAGCCCATTACTGCTTGGATGGGGAGTCCCATTGAGACAGTGCTTTCGGCCAGGTGGTACTCCGCAACGTATTTGAGGTTTAGGCAACTCCTACCCTCCGGCCCTCTGGTGTCAGGCTACCTGGGGTATTGTGTCTCTGCTGGATTCCTATCACAGCTGCTGTGGCTCTTCTAGAGGGAGCCATTTTTCAGTTATGGGTTCTCAGTAGCCTATAGCTAGGGAGTCCCATATGTGAGGACTGACTTCCTGCTTGTTCCTGGAGAAAGCATAGTTACTCACCTGTAACAGGTGATCTCCAGGGACAGTAGGAATCAGTCCTCATGACCCTCCCTCCTCCCTTGGAGTTGCAGTCCTATTATAGATTTATTCTTTTGCTGTCTTTTTAGCTATGTCACTAAACTGAGCAAGATGGCACCCTTAGGCGGGAAGAGGACCGCGCATGTGCGATGCAATCCCAAAGGCTTTCTTTGAAAGCTGGGGAATTGCTCCGCATGAGGGCTCCGTCAGCGCCGATGTCACCCATATGTGAGTACTGATTCCTGCTGTCCCTGGAGAACACCTGTAACAGGTGAGTAACTACGCTATCCTGCTCACAGGAAATATCTCAGATTCATCCTTGTGGGGACAACACTTCCAGTACAGAGTGATGCCTTTTGGCCTGGTCTCAGCTCCTCACATCTTCACAAAGTGATTCACGGTAGTAGCAGCTTACCTGCGGATGCTGAGAGTGTTTGTATTCCCCTGTCTGGGCGATTGGCTGATCAAGCATGCCACTTTGGAAGGAGTCCAAGAATCTGCACAATTGACTATTTGGGTGTTTTAACTACTAATGATCATGGTAAATTACCCAAAATCTCACCTTCAACCCTCCCAACATTTGGAACTCATTGGAGCCCTGCTCAACATGACTCAGGCGAGAGCCTTCCTGCTGCACGACCAACTTCACAAATTGGCAGCACCAATGCAGGAAACTCGAGTCAGTAGGTAACAGCTTACAAGATGTTTACTATATTAGGCCACATGGCCTCTACAGTGCATGTCACACCCTTGGCATGCCTCCAGATGAAGCAAGCTCGGTGGACTCTGAGGACACAATGGACCCAGGCCATGAATCGATTCAGGAATCGTCTGTATGTTAACGCTCTTCTCATTCAGTCATTAGAATGGTGGGTAGTCCACCACAATTTGTTTAAGGGTCTTCCATTCAAAATTGCTCCACCCCAAAATGTTATGACAACAGATACATCCAAGCTAGGGTGGGGAGCTCATCTCGATGGGTTGCACACCCAGGGCAATTGGTCCATCCAAGAAAGTCTGCATCAGGTGAGACCGCACCTTGAATATTGTGTGCAATTCTGGTCGCCGTATCTTAAAAAGGATATAGCGATTTTAGAAAAGGTTCAAAGAAGAGCCACCAAAATGGTAAAGGGGATGGAAGGATACTCCTATGAAGAAAGGTTAAAAAGGTTAGGGCTCTTTAACCTGGAAAAGAGACGGCTGAGGGGAGATATGATAGAAGTCCATAAATTAATGAACGGAGTGGAACGGGTAAACGTAGATCGATTGTTTACCTTATCAGAATATAGAAAGACTAGGGGACATGCAATGAAGCTACAGGGTAAACTATTTAAGACTAATAAAATAAAATATTTTTTCACTCAACGTGTAATCAAACTCTGGAATTTGTTACCGGAGGATGTAGTAAAGGCTGTTAGTGTAGCTGGGTTTAAAAAAAGTTTGGACAAATTCCTGGAGGAAAGGTCCATAAACCATTATTAAGAAGGGACCCAGGATATCGATGCTTGAACCAATACAAGCATTGTGGAACCTGTGTCCCTTGGGGAAACTGCTAGGTACATATGACCTAGATTGGCCACTGTTGGAAACAGAATACTGGGCTTGATGGACCTTGGTCTGACCCAGTATGGCATATCTTATGTTCTTATGTTCTTATGTAGATCAACTTATTGGAACTAAGAGCAGTGGTGAACGCTCTAAGGGCTTTCCGAGATCAACTGGCCAACCAAATTGTTCCGAATCAAACCTACTATCAGGTCACCATGTTCTACATCAACAAGCAGGGAGGAACAGGTTCATACCTCCTGTGTTGGGAAACAGTCAGGTTGTGGAAGTTTGCCATCGTGCATGGACTGGACCTGAGAGCCACATACCTGGCAGGCAAGCAAAAAAACTCTGGCAGACAGGCTGAGTCGAGTCCTCCAACCGCATGAGTGGACATTTGACAAGGAGATTGAAATTCACATCTTTTAAGAATGGGGAACCCTCTTGATAGATCTGTTCACCACCCCACAGAATGCCCAGGTGGATCAGTTTAGCTCCAGAGTAAGATCACACAGCAGACTAGCGTCAGATGCTTTCCTCCTTCACTGGGTGAAGAGTCTTCTGTACACTTATCCTCCAATACCTCTCATTGCAAAAGCCCTCCTGAAGCTCAAATCAAATAGTGAGTGGAGGAGTGGCCTAGTGGTTGGGGCAAGGTACTTCAGGCCGGAAGGTCGGGGGTTCAAATCCCACTAGAGGACAGCAACCTTGGGCCGGAAGGACTGGGGTTTCTAGTCCCACAGGTGCTCCTTGTGGTCTTGGGCAAGCCACTTAACCCTCCATAGCCCATGTTCCCTGTAAAATAGTTATCTCCAAGCTATAATGCCCTGTTCAATGTAATTTCAGTTTGTTCAATGTAAACCGCACTGATGCAGAATAGTGCAGTATATAAGAGAATGTAAATACAATAAATACAATACAAATAGTGGCATGATGATTCTCATTACTCCCTACTCACCCAGATAGCTGTGGTTTCCTCTCCTGCTACAGCTTTCCAGTCAGGAGCCACTATGGCTTGGCCATGTGCCCAATCTCATAATGCAGAAAGTTGAGACGATGTTGCACCCAATATCAGATCATTGGCCCTCATGACGTATATGTTTAGAGGCTAATAGAGATGAGGACAGTTTAGAGACTAATAGAGATGAGGACAGTATCTGAATTCAAAAAAGCATGGGATAAACACAGAGGATCCCTAAAGGAAAAAAGGGGACTGTTGTAGTTGTTGATATGGAAGGACAGACTAGATAGGCCATGTGGTCTTTTTCTGTCGTCATGTTTCTATGTTTCTATAATGTTGTCTCAGCTCATTTTGCTGACATACTTTTGGCCTCCAGGAGGACCTCTACGATACAGTCTTATTCTTGCAAGTGGAAGAGGCTTGCTGTCTGGTGTGAGGGCCAGGCCCTAGATCCTTTCATCTGTTCCACACAATAACTGCTTGAATATCTTCTCCATGTCTCTGAATCTGGACTAAGTACAACTCAAGCAGGGCCCTCCTCAGTGCAACTGGGTTGTATCAAGGTGTGGAAGGAAAGTCTCTATCTTGGTACAGCCTTTAGTTGTTTGCTTTATGTGGGTTTGCTTCTCTTGAAGCCTCCCTATAAGCCTTTCGCAGTGTCTTGGGACCTCAGTGTGGTTCTTGCAAAGCTCATGAAAGCTCCATTTGAGCCTCTTAATTCCTGTCCTCTAAATTTCTTGAACTGGAAAGTGTTATTTCTGGTGGCGGTCACTTCAGCATGCAGAGTGAGTGAGCTTCAGGTTCTAGTACTTCATCCACCTTACACCAAATTCCACTATAATGGAGTGGTCCTTCGTACTCATCCTAAATATGTGGAAGCTGGAACAGAGAGTTCCTTTGGCAGGGCAGAGCACTGTCTTCCTACCACCCCAGGTCCTAACTGCTTGGTTACATCCAATACATTTGGACTGATCTTGCAAGAAAGAAAAAATTTACATGCTTAATTTTCTTTCCTTGAATCCTGCTAGTCCAGTTCTAGAAGACCTTTATAGGTTAGGATGCTCTACTTCTTTTGACTGTATTGTCACTATCAGTGGCTAACACAAAATTATGATAAGAGAGCCAAATACTTGTTAAAGATACTTGTTGCAAAATTGAATTGTTAGTTAATATACATTTATGAGTTATTCTGCATTTTTTAGTCTTGCTTTGTGCTTAGGAAGTGTCATACTGGCTTTTCTCAGTGCTGCACCAGCGGATATGCTTTGGTGATATCGCTGAGGTTTGCTCAGGTTGTGTCTCCACCTGTTGATAAGAGAGCATAGGCCACATGACCGGGCTGGACTAGCAGGTTTCAAGGAAAGAAAATGAACAGGTATTAAAATTTTTCCAGGACCAAGCAGGAAGTCAGTTCTCACATATGGGTGACATCGACGTCGATGGAGCCCCCATGCGGAGCATTTCCCCAGCTTTCTAAGAAAGCCTTTGGGAATACACACACGCATGCGCGGTCCCCTTCCTGCCCAAAGGTGCCATCTTGCTCAGTCTTTCTTTTTCCGTGGAGCCCAACAGACGTGAGTCCGTGTCACCCGGAAAAGCTTGATTTTTTTCTGCGATTTACGCTCTCTTTTGACCGGTTCGACGCTGGTTCCCCTTCCCACCTGGGTTCGGTACGCCGGTATCGACCCGATCTCTATTTTTTGTTTTTTTGCCCTTTGTGGCACGCATTCATGCTCTTTTTCTTTTTCCCTGGAGGGCTGGACTTTTGACCTCGCGGGGGCCCTTTTTTCCCCGATGGCCTCCAGTGGTTTTAAAATGTGTGATCGTTATAAGAAGCTCATATCTCTTACCGACACACACGACTGCTGCCTGCGTTGCCTCGGGCCGGACCATGATCCCAAGGTCTGTGTCCCGTGTGGAAAGATGTCCACCAAGGCACTCAGGAGCCGGCAGCATCAGAAGGAGAGAATTTTTTCTGACTCTGCCTCCGGACGGGTCCGGACCTCATCAGAGGCCTCGACGTCTCGGGAGTCGGGGTTCCTCTGAAAGGGGGTCCCCCAATCTGGAGCATAAGAGGAAGTGGAAGCTCATGAGGGCGGCGTCAGAGGATACCCCTGGTTCCTTAAGGGCCAGGTCCCGGACTCCTGACCGCCGCCCCTGGCCTTTGGAGCTGGAGAAGCCGCCTAAGGTGCCTCGTGTAGAGCCGGAATCCGTCAAGCACGTAAGTCCTGTTGTCCTCGAGGACTCTCCTCCCAGGGAGCCGACGTCGGGTCCGGTGCCGCCGGGGCCCGAGTCGGTGGCTGCTGAGTCTCCTGAGCTTGGACTCAGGCTGACAGCTTTGGAGTGCAGACTGTCTGCCTTCATGGATCAGCAGCGGGTGCTGCTGGCCAGCTTGACTGGTGCATCTGCCCTGACCACCGGGACGTTGACATCTAAATCAACCCCGGAGACCGCGCCGGTTCTCGCAGCCATGAAGACCCGACTCCGGACTCGGTCACGGTCTCCCTCGACCTCCCATTCGGGACCGAGGGCGTCGACGCCGATGCCCCTGGCATCAGGGCAGGTGCCACCGGAGCCCGCACGGTCGAAGCCCCTCGACTCTTCCTCGGATGAATCTGCGTGAGAGACGGAGGACGAGGAGTCCCCCGATACCTTTCGGACTCGGTGTGTCCCTTCGGACTCACCGCAGTCCGAACCCCGGAGTAGGTCCCCACCGGAGGACACCCCGTTCTCGGAGTTCGTAAGGGACATGGCCAAGGCTTTGAATGTTCCTGTGGATCCCGAGGAGGAGCCTCGAGCCGAAGAGCTTGATGCCCTACAGTATGACTCTTCCCCGAGGTAGGCCTTTACTGTGCCGGTTCCTCCGATGCTAGAACGGCTCCTCTTCCGAATGTGGGAGGCACCAGCCTTGGCGCCGGTTTTGAGCAAGTGGATCGATTCCATGTATCGTCCAAAGGGCCCTGGGTTCCAGAAGGCGCAGCTGCCGCACCATTCTATGGTTGTGGAATCGGCCATGCATCGTCTGAAGAGCCAGAAGATGCACTCTGCAGTGCCCCCCGATAGGGAGGCCCGCAGCCTGCATGCCATCGGCAGAAAGTGCTTCCAGGGCTCAATGCTTGCTTGTCGTGTCCAGTCCTACCAGCTGTACATGGGCATGTACTTGCGGGACCTGGCTAATTAAATAGCCGGGTTCTCAACTGACCTCTCCTTGGAACCTTTGCAGGGGTTCAAGACCTTGTCCTCGGGGATCCGGGAATGCTCCAAATTCATCTCCCAGGCGGCCTACGATGGCTTCGAGGCTTCGGCCCGGGTAGCGGTGGCCAGCATCGGTGCTCGACGCCAGGCATGGCTACAGTCATCGGACCTCGAGCCATAGGTACAGGACAAGTTGGTCGATGTCCCCTGCCGAGGTGAAAACCTCTTTGGCAAGCCTATGGCCGAAAAGGCCGCTGAGCTCGAAACAGAGACTCTAACAAGGACAAGGTTGTCCAGAAAAACTTCTGCCCCTTCTCATAAGAAGAAGGGCTCGGGGAAAAAGACCTTTTACCCGAGGAAGGCATCTGCCTACAAACCTTTCCCTCATTACCAGGCCTTCCCAGCTCCCCAGCAGGGTCAGCAGGCCAAGGGGCAGGGACATGGGCCCCGTAGGCAGAAAGCCCCCAAGCCTCCAGCTCCTGCTTCTGCTCAGCAGGGAGGGGGTTTTTGAGTCCCACTGCATAGCCTCTCCACCTCTGCTGGCCCATCTCAGCACAGGAGGTCGGTTGGCCCTGTTTGCCCACCAGTGGCCGCCCATCACCAGGGATGCTTGGGTACTGAGCATAGTCCAGAAGGGCTATATGCTCCATTTCAATTAGGTACCCCCATCCTACTTTCCAGGGGAGCCTCCAAGGCCTACTCTGCATCAGGAACTCCTTCTCCAGGAACTGCAAGGTCTTCTTCAAGACAGGGCGGTGGAGCCTGTACCTCCCCACCTGCTGGGGCAGGGCTTCTACTCCAGGTACTTTCTTGTGCCAAAGAGAACTGGAGGTCTCCGGCCCATTCTGGACTTGAGAAATCTCAACAAGGTCTTGGAAAAGGAAAAGTTCAAGATGCTTACTCTTGGAACACTGCTGCCCTACCTCCAGCAGGGAGATTGGCTATGCTCCTTAGATCTGAAGGATGCGTACACTCACATCCTCATTCATCCAGACCACAGAAAATACCTAAGGTTTGTTGTAGGAGGAAAACATTTTCAGTACAGGGTACTGCCCTTTGGCCTAACCTCCGCCTCACGGGTCTTCACAAAGTGCCTGGCGGTGGTGGCGGCCTACTTGAGAAACCAGGGTATTTTTGTCTTCCCCTACCTGGACGACTGGCTCATCAGGGGTCAGACTCTCCAGGAGGCCAGACAAGCCACCCTCCGTACTGTCTCTCTCCTTCAGCAACTAGGCTTTGTCATAAACTTCGCCAAGTCCACTTTGCTCCCCTCCCAGAACCTGGAGTTCATAGGAGCACGGTTAGACTCCCTGCTAGCAAAAGCTTACTTGCCAGAAGACAGAGCGGGAAGGCTGATGGACTTGGCCAGCCAGTTTCTAGACAACCCACTGGTTTCCGCCAGACTCTGTCTAAGACTCCTGGGCCACATGGCATCGACAGTGCATGTGACCCCCAATGCCCGCCTGAATATGAGGCCTGCACAGTGGTATCTCAGTGGAGGCAGGCTACAGGAAGCCTCCGAGACAAAGTAAGGGTGTCCAACCCATTCCTGAACTCCCTGCAGTGGTGGCTACACCCCCCCCCCCCCAACCTTCTACAGGGGATTACTTTTCAGGTACCTGTTTCCACTGTGGTTCTCACAACCAATGCCTCCTTGCAGGGCTCGGGTGCACATTGTCTGGACAAGTGCACACAGGGCCTGTGGTCTCCATGGGAGGCCACGCAACAAATCAATCTCCTGGAACTCAGGGCGATCCGCTTAGCCCTCAAGGCCTTCTCTCACACCCTGGCCCACCAATCTGTCTTGGTGCAGACAGACAACCAGGTGGCGATGTTCTATGTGAACAAACAAGGGGGCACGGGGTCCAGGCTCCTGTGTCAGGAGGCACAGGCCCTGTGCTCTTTTGCACTTCGACACAATATGCTGCTCAAGGCAATCTATCTTCCTGGCCACAAAAATTTCCTGGCAGACAGACTGAGCAGGGTTCTACAGCCTCACGAATGGCAACTGCACCCTGTGGTGGTTCAGAACATTTTCCTGAAGTGGGGACTTCCATCCATTGACCTCTTTGCCAGTCCCCTGAACCGGCAGCTGCCTCAGTTCTGCTCCAGGCAACCGCATCCCACGAGATTCGCAGCGGATGCCTTCCTGATCTCATGATCCAGGGGCCTTCTGTATGCCTTTCCTCCCACGCCCCTGGTGGCCCGAACCTTGTTCAAGATTCTAAGGGACAGGGCCTCGGTCATCCTGGTAGCCCCCAGGTGGCCGTGGCAGCCCTGGATCCCGCTTCTGTTACAGCTGGCAGTGGACACCCCACTCCCTCTGGGGGTGCAACCCGATCTTCTTTCTCAGGATCAGGGTTCCCTTCTGCACCCCAATCTCAAAACTCTCAATTTGATGGCCTGGAGGCTGCAAGGGTAGTGCTGGCTCCCTGGGGCCTGCCCCAGGAAGTTGAAGAGGTGGTCTTGGCCTCTAGGAAGCAATCCACCAGAAAGACCTATGCCCTGAAATGGAAACAGTTCTCCTTGTGGTGTGACAAACGCCAGGAGAATCCTTTCTCCTGCCCTGTGCCAGTGGTGCTTCAGTACCTGCTGCACTTGTCTAATCAGGATCTTAAGTCCAATTCTGTTCGGGTACACCTTTCTGCTCTGGCAGCCCACCACTCACAGGTGGAAGGGCACTCTTTATCGGTTCACCCCTTGGTGTCCCGGTTCCTCAGAGCCTTGCTCTTGCTAAAGCCTCCTCTCCTTCCGCCAGCGCCGGAGTGGGAGTTGAATGTGGTCTTGCAGCAGCTTATTCGCCCTCCCTTTGAGCCGATGGCTATGTGTCCTTTCCGCTTCCTTTCTGGAAGACTCTGTTCTTAGTGGCACTGACCTCGGCCAGACGAATGAGTGAACTTCAAGCCCTGGTCTGTGACAGGCCATACACTCGTTTCTATAGGAACAGGGTAGTTCTTAGGACTCATCCTAAGTTCCTCCCGAATGTGGTCTCCTCTTTCCACCTCAATCAGGAAGTGGTTCTTCCAACATTCTTCCCTAGGCCCCATGCCACCCGGGCTGAGGAAGTCCTGCATACCCTGGACTGTAGAAGGGCCTTGTCTTTCTACATTGAGCGTACTAAGGGTCATAGAAGGGCTGCTCAGCTCTTCATCTCTTTTGACCCAAACAACTTGGGGTCACCTGTCTCCAAGCGTACCTTGTCCATATGGGTGGCGGACTGTATCACCTAGGCTTACAGGGCAGCAGACCTTCCCTTGCAGGGTCAAGTCACAGCCCACCGTGTTCGGGCAATGGCTGCATCAGTAGCTCATCTCCGTTCTGTACCGTTGGCAGACATATGTAGGGCTGCAACTTGGTCCTCAAGCCAGACCTTTGCAGCCCATTACTGCCTGGAGAGGGAGTCCCGTAGGGACAGTGCTTTTGCTCAGGCAGTACTCCGGAATCTCTTTGAGGTTTAAGCAACTCCTGCCCTCCAGCCCTCTTGTTGGGCTACTGGTGGGATCTCTTCTCAGTAAAGTTCTTTCCATGATGCTGAGGCTTCACAGAGGAAGCCCTATTTTTCAGTCTGGGCCCTGGTAGCCCAGAGCTAGGGAGTCACCCATATGTGAAGATTGACTTCCTGCTTGGTCCTGGAGAAAGAGTAGTTACTCACCTGTAACAGGTGTTCTCCAGGAGCAGCAGGAATCAGTCCTCATAACCGTCCCTCCTCCCCTAGGAGTTGCAGTTGTACATAGTTCATTTTGTTTTTTGTGCTGTCTTTTAACTATGTCATCTGACTGAGCAAGATGGCACCTTTGGGCAGGAAGGGGACCGCACATGCGTGCGTGTATTCCCAAAGGCTTTCTTAGAAAGCTGGGGAAATGCTCTGCATGGGGGCTCCATCGACGTCGATGTCACCCATATGTGAGGACTGATTACTGCTGCTCCTGGAGAACACCTGTTACAGGTGAATAACTACTCTTTTCCTTCACGTCCCTACACACGGCAAAATTCTCAACCCTTGTATCCACTCCAAGTTTCCCCAACTAAAAAATGCCCAGCTCCCACTATATGAAGCCCCTGAAAATAGAGTTATATTCAGCAGTTTCCTAAATGAGCACAGACTAGCCACTGCTCACAAGTTTCAGGCCTCAGCCCCCACAACACGGAAAAGATGCACTTGCCCATGCACCGACTGTGCCTCATCCAAACTGCCATGGCAAAAAGCGACTTTGTGAACAACGTAAGTCCCGCTGGGGCTCATACCAATTCCACATGCCATGCAGGCAACACGAACGGTCTTCCGACAAAGCCCAAAAGACTATGACTAACAGCTTTAATCAACAACATGCCCAAACAGGCAACCAATGAAGCTGTCACAACAATGGAGACACCCGATCCATACGCTGCACGCCCAAGACCCATGCCGCTTCTGACAAGGTTTCTCATGAGAGACTCTTGGTGAAACTAAAAAGTCATGAGATAGGAGGAAGTGTACTACTGTGGATCAGGAACTGGTTAAAAGATAGAAAGCAGAGGATATGGCTAAATGGCCAATTTTCCCAATGGAGAAAGGTGAATAGTGGGGTATCCCAGGGATCTATGCTGGGTCCGCTGCTTTTTAACATATTCGTAAATGAACAAAAGATATGCCATACTGGGTTAGACCAAGGTCCATCAAGCTCAGTATCCTGTTTCCAACAGTTACCAATCAAGGTAACAAGTACCTAGCAGTTTCCCCAAAAGATACAGGTTCCACAATGCTTGTATTGGGGCAAGCAGTGGATATCCCGAGTCCCCTTTAATAAGGGTTTATGGACCTTTCCTCCAGGAACTTGTCCAAAGCTTTTTTAAATCCGTCTACACTTACAGCTTTTACTACAGCCTCCGGGAACGAATTTCAGAGTTTGATTACATGTTGATTGAAAAAATATTTTCTCTTATTAGTCTTAAATAGCTTACCCTGTAGCTTCCTTGCATGTCCCCTAGTCTTTTTATATTTTGATCGCGTAAACAATCAATCTACGTTTACCCTTCCACTCCATTCATTAATTTATAGACCTCCATCATATCTCCCCTCAGCAGTCTCTTTTTTTCAGGTTGAAGAGCCCTAACCTTTTAGCCTCTCTTCATAGGGGTATCCTTCCATCCCCTTTACCATTTTGGTGGCTCTTCTCTGTACCTTTTCTAATAACGCCATATCCTTTTTAAGATACGGGGACCAGAAATGCTCACAATATTCAAGGTGCAGACACACCATGCAGCGATAGAGAGGCATACTAATATCCTTTGTTTTATTCTCCATTCCTTTTCTTATGAAACCTAGCATTCTTTTGCTCTCTTGGCCGCCACCTTACACTGGGTAGAGGGTTTCAACATGCTATCCATGATGACACCTAAATCTTTTTCCTGGATGGTGATTCCTAATATGGAACCTTGCATCATTCTTTCCTAGGTGCATAACTTTGCACTCATCCACATTAAATTTCATCTGCCATTTAGATGCCCAGTCTTCCAGTTTATCAAGGTTCTCTTGCAATTTTTCACAATCCTCATGGCTTTTAACAACTTTGAATAATTTTGTGTCATCTGCAGATTTGATTATCTCACTCGTTATTCCCATTTCAGGACATTTTACGAATATGTTAAAAAGCAGCGGACCCAGCACAGATTCCTGGGGTACTCCTCCATTGGAAAAATTGGTCATTTAGCCCTACCCTCTGCTTTCTATCTTTTAGCCATTTCCTGATCAGCAATAGAACACTGCCTCCTATCCCATGACTTTTTAATTTTGCCCAGAGTCTCTCATCAGGGACCTTGTCAAAGGCTTTCTGAAAATCCAGGTACACTATATCAACTGACTCACCTTTGTCTACCTGTTTATTCACACCTTCAAAAAAACATAACAAATTAATAAGACTAGACCTTCCGTGGCTAAAGCCATGTTGACTGTCTTCCATTAAGGCATGACTATCTACATGTTTAGTAATTTTGTTCTTTATAATAGTTTCTACTATTTTTCCCGGTACTGACGTCAGGCTCACCAGTCTGTAGTTTCCCGGATCACCCCTGGCATCCTTTTTAAAAATTGGCATTATATTGGCCATCCTCCCATCTTCAGGTATTTCAGAAGATTTTAATGATAATTCACAGATTACTAATAGTAGGTCTGCAATCTCATATTTCAGTTATTTTAACACCCTTGGATGTATACCATATGGTCCAGGTGATTTGCTGCTCTTCAGTTTATCAAATAGTTGTAGTACATCTTCCCGGTGTATCGATATTTCTTGCAGTTCTTCTGCAGCTTCATCTTTAAATACCATTTCAGTCATGGGTAACATTCCTACATCTTCCTCTTTAAAGACCAAAGCAAAGAATTCCATTCAGTCTCTCCGCTATGGCCTTGTCCCCTTTTAGTGCCCCTTTTACCCTTCTATCATCTAATTGTCCAACTAACTCCGTCACAGGTTTTTGCTACGAATGTACTTGAAAAAGTCTTTATTACGTGTTTTTGCTTCCACAGCAAAGATGACCTGGAAATTGGAATAACGAGTGAGGTAATCAAATTTGCAGATGACACAAAATTATTCAAAGTTGTTAAAACCCAAGAGCTTTGTGAAAAATTGCAAGAGGATCTTGATAATAGGAAGACTGAGCATCCAAATGGCAGATGAAATTTAATGTGGACAAATACAAAGTTATGCACCTAGGAAAGAGCAACCCAAACTATGGTTACACGATGCAAGATTCCACATTAGGAACCACCACCACCCAGGAAAAAGATTTAGGCTTCATCATGGATATGTTGAAACCCTCCGCCCAGTGTGCAGCAGTGGCAAAGAAATCATATAGAAGCATTGTGGAACTTGTGTCTTTTTGGGGAAATTGCTAGGTTCTTGTGAACTTGATTGGTCACTGTTGGAAACAGGATACTGGGCTTGATGGACCTTGGTCTGACCCAGTATGGCAGAAGATGCAATTGCCACACCATTCCATGGTGGTGGAATGCGCAATATAAAGTGCTAAGACACATTCCTTGTACCCTCCAGGCAGAGAATCGAGAACCCTCAACGCTTTTGGTCGTCAATGTTTCAAGCCTCCATGTTATCGGCCAGAATCAATTCCTATATATGGGTATGTTCCTTAGGGAGGTGGCTAAGGACTTGGAGTTGATGGCCCCTCTTCTTCCTGATTACCTCACCCTTGTGAAACATGCCCAAAATGTTTCAAAATTTGTTAACAGGGCAACTTTTGACTGTTTTGAATGCATCAGCAGAACTTCAGCTATATGCATTGGTGCACGCAGGATTGCTTGGCTCCAAGCATATGATCTTGAACAGTGGGTTCAAGATAAGCTGGGTAATATACCTTGCATGGGTGAAAACCTTTTTGGCAAGGACTGCCAGGATAAAGCTTCTCAATTAGAATCTAAGAATACCACTCTTAATAGACTTTCTAGATCTACTGCCAACCCAGCTAAGAAAAAAGACATCAAAGAAACCTTTTTTCAATAAGAAAAAGAAGTACTACCCTTCTTACACCAATGCGTTGCACTCTCCCATCCATGATCCCCAGAGAGCATAGCCATCCTGCCTTTGGAGATTCCAGATCCCATCCGCATTCCCGGCAGACTATGTCACTTTGACCACAGGTGGCATCTTGTAACATCAGAGCACTGGACTCTGTCTATAGTATAGGAAGGGTACAAACTTCACTTACAAAGTCTACCCCCCAGTCTCCCCCAAGAGAGTTCTGTTCTCAACCCCCTCTCACCGCTCTGTTGTTGCAAGAGGACACCTCCCTTCTCTCACAGGGTGCAATAGAGGAGGTGCCACTCTCCCAGCAAGGTCTGGGTTCTATTCTCCTTACTTCCTCATTCCAAAGAAGACAGGAGGATACAGGCCCATTCTGGACCTCAGAGAATTGAACAAGTATCTACTTCGGGAGAAATTCAAGATGATCTCCCTAGGTACTCTTCTCCCTTATCTCCAGAGTCAGGATTGGCTCTGTTCTCTAGATCTAAAGGACACATATAGTCACATTCTTATTCACGCAGAACACAGAAGGTTCCTGCATTTCCTATTCCAGAGGAAACATTATCAATACAGAGTCCTGCCTTTCGGCTTCGCCTCTGCCCCAAGAGTCTTTACAAAGTGCATGGCAGTGGTAGCTGCATTCCTAAGGACTCTAAGGATATTTGTTTTCCCCTACTTAGATGACTGGCTCATTCGAGCAAGCACATCTCTAGAGGCCAATCTTTCCCTCTCGCGCACCATGCAGGTGCTGCAACTCTTGGGATTTGTAATAAATCTTCCAAAGTCCCAACTTGTTCCCTCTCAAACTCTAGGGTTCATAGGGGCTCTCCTAGACACTCAATAGTCAAGGGCTTTTCTGCCCCAAGCCTGCTGTGCTCGATTCATTCAGCTTGCATGTCTCAAGACCTTTCTCATTGCTCAAGAAATGCTGCAACTCCTGGGTCATATGGCATCAACTGTACATGTTGTTCCATATGCTCTTTGCATATGCGTGCAGCTCAATGGACCCTGGCTTCGCAGTGGTCTCAGGCATCCAGTCGCCTGGGAGACAGAATAATGCTCTCTACACGTCTCATCTCGTATCTCCAATGGTGGCAATCCCAAGAAAAGCTTCTCGTAGGGTCACCTTTTCAGATGCCTCTACATCAATGTACCCTGACGACGGATGTGTCCAAATTGGGCTGGGGAGCTCTTCTGGACAATCTCTCCACTCAGAGTCTTTGGTCTCATCAGGAGTCACAACTCCACATAAATCTGCTGGAACTCAGAGCCATCCACAATGCTCTCAGGGTGATCCAGGACCACCTTCGCTTCCGCACAGTTCTAGTCTAGATGGACAATCAGGTAGCCATGTTCTACTTGAACAAGCAGGGCAGAACAGGCTCTTGGATGCTTTGCAAGAGCCCTACACCTGTGGTCCTTCGCCATACAGCATCAGATTCACCTACTTGCGGTATATCTTCCAGGCAAACATAATCTCTTGGCAGACAAACTCAGTCAAGTCCTGCTACCCCATGAGTGGTCTCTCCATGCGGGCAAGGTTGGTTACATTTTTCAGATCTGGGGAACCCCAGACATAGAACTGTTTGCAAGTCCTCAGAATGCCAAACTTCCCCGCTTCTGCTCTAGAACGCCTGCTCAGAACAACCAGGGGATAGATGCCTTTCACCTTCACTTGGGTCAAGGCTTCCTATATGCCTTCCCTCACATTCCCCTCATCCCCAAAACTCTCTTCAAACTCCAGAGAAACAGGGGCTACATGATTCTTATAGTCCCATGTTGGCCACGACAACCGTGGTATCCTCTGCTTCTACGTCTCTGTCAAGTTCAACCAGTGGATTTGGGGTCTGCTCCAGATCTCCTCTTGCAGGAGGACAGGACACTGCTGCATCCTAATCCGCAGTCCCTACATCTTACAGCATGACTGCTGAACGCATAGCTTTCCAGGACATCAGACTCTCTCAGCAGGTGAAAGCTATCCTTTTAGTTTCTAGGAAATCTTCCACCAGGTGCTCCTACGCCTTCAAGTGACATAGATTCTGTCTCTGGTGTTCTGAAAGGAATCTTAACCCCTTCTCAGCTCCAGTGGATGCATTACTTGAATATGTTCTCCACCTCTCTTCTTTTGGGCTAAAAACCAATTCGATAAGAGTCCACCTAAGTGCCATTGCGGCTTCTCACATGCCCTTAGATGGTCAACCCATCTCTTCTCAGCCACTTGTAGCACTTCATGAGAGGTCTTCTGTTAACTAAGCCTCCCATTAAGCCACCCCCAGTTGCATGGGATCACAATGTTGTTTTAGGGCAGCTTATGAAGCCGCCCTTTGAACCTGTAGCCACTACTTCTCTGAAGTTTCTCACCTTCCTAATTGCCCTCACTTCAGTAAGATGCATCAGTGAGCTTCAGACTTTGCTGGCTGATCCTCCTTATACATGATTCTACCATGATAAGGTAGTCCTTAGGACTCATCCTCACTTTATGCCAAAGGTGGTCGCGCCCTTCCCTTTAAATCAGTCGGTTTATCTCCCTGTTTTTTTTTCCTAGACCTCATTCCTCTAGGGCAGAAGCAACCCTTCACACTCTGGATTGCAAACGTGCTTTGGCCTTTTATCTCCAGAGAACTTGGGAGCACAGAAAAGCTTCCCAACTTTTCATCTTTTTTGACTCGAGTCACCTAGGACTACCAGTATCCAGGCGAACTCTCTCCAGATGGATAGCAGATTGTATCTCCTTTGCTTACGAGAGTACAGGACTCTCTCTTGGGGGTCATGTCACTGCACATAATGTTCAAGCAATGGCTACCACCATGGCAAATCTACGCTCTGTAGCGATTGATGAGTATGCAAGGCAGCAACCTGGTCCTCTGTCCATACTTTTGCTGCTCACTATTGCCTGGACAAGGACTCCTGCCGGGATGTCTCGTTTGGCCAAGTTGTTCTCCAGCATCTCTTTCAGACTTAGATCAACTCCTACCCCCTATCCCGGGTTTCGATACCAGACATCCTTGGAGGATATATGACCTACTTACTTAAGCCTGTGTTCCACAGCTCACTCTGAGGTCATCTCCCTGGCATCTCCAAGCTAGGGAATCCCATATGTGAAGACTATATTCCTGCTTGTTCCTGGAGATAGCGTAGTTACTCACCTGTAACAGGTGATCTCCTGGAACAGCAGGAATTTAGTCTTCACAATCCACCCTCCTCCCCTAGGAGTTGTACTTTTCCTCTCTTCTCCTTCTCTCCTTTTATCTCAGCTACAAACTTAACTGGAAAGGCAACTAAGCAGGCACAGTGGGATGCTCCCAAAAGCTTTCATATTGGATGCTGGGGAGCGTTTCCGCGCGAGCTCCGTCAGTGCCGATGTCACCCATATGTGAAGATTAAATTCCTGCTGTTCCCGGAGATCACCTGTTACAGGTGAGTAACTACGCTTTTTCTTCCCTCCCACACAAAATGTCTTTTTCCTTCTCCATCCTCACTCCCCATTCCCATACCCTTCCAGTCATCCTCCAACATTAGCTCCCTTCTAATTCCAGACCCACCCAGCATCCGCTCTCTTCCATCTCCTCACATAAGCCTAGCTCCCTATCAGCCCATTTCCAGTCCAAGCCCCCACATCAGCCCATTTCAAATCTAAGCCCCTTCATCAGCCCATTTCAAATCTTAGCCCCCCCCATCAGCCATTTCCAGTCCCATCCTAGTTCCCCCATCAGCCCATTTCCAACGCTGGCTGTTTAAACGAAATGTATATGTGGAAAGAAGTTTGTATGGGGTCCCCTGAAGTGCGGGGCCCTGTGCGACCAACATTCTCGCTCAATGGATGTGATAGCCCTGAAAACGATCATAGTACCAAGTGGTTGTATGCGATGCAGATAGCTCCCCTTCTTTCTCCAGCATCGAAATAGTGTGAAGTTAAATGCTCTTTTGAGTAGATTTTTGTGGAAGGGACAGAAAAAGAGAAGTTCAGCTACAACTGTTAATAAATACTAGGACTCAACAGAGGGTAGCATTGCCAGATTTCCTATTGTATAATGTGGCATGTAATATGCAGTATTTGGTGGACAAGTTCTGAAATGTTGCAGCATATACCCCAGTGCAACGAGAAATGGAGCTTATTTGGTCTTTAGAAGGAGCTTGTGAATCTGCACGGAAAGGCATGGCAATTCCCTCCATGATTAAAGATAACATAATTATCAGACCTCTCACACAAGCATGGCAGTAGTTGTGTTGAAGTGGTATAATCCTTGGTCATTCCTTTGTTGGCATTGCAGGAAAATGGAGATTTTTCCTGTGGGAATGTTGAGTAAAGGTTAGGGAGATTAGCAGATTTTGTTGATGGAGAAGGAATAGTCTTGCTGTTTCAAACTTTGGTAGTAGTATTTTAGTTGACAAATAAGGAATTAATATAAGAACATGTTTTTTAAGTGCTGTCAAATCAGTGTTGACTCCTGATGACACAGCAGCCCCTAGATTTTCTTGGCACGGTATGATTGGAAATAGATTGCTAGATCTTTTCTTCTGAGGCAATGGAGGGTAAAGCGTCTCACTCAAGGTCAATGGGAATCAAACCCGTTCTCATGGAAAGTGGGCTGTTGTTCTAACTACTAGACTACTCCTCCACTCCCATTATAACTGCCATACCTGGTCATACCAAAGGTCCATCAAGCCCAGTGTTCTGTTTCCAACAGTGACCAATCCAGATCACTGATTTTTCCCAAAGCAGCCAGTTCTGTGCTGTTTATCCCCAGAGATAAGCAGTGGTTTTCTCTTGGACTATCTTAATAACTGTTTATGGACTTTTCCTCTAGGAATTTGTCCAGACCGTTTTTAAACCTAGCTACACTACCTGCTGTTATCACATCCACTGGCAATGAGTTTTACAGAGTAACTGGACGTTGAAAGACAAAATATTTTTTCCTATCTGTTTTAAATATATTCATTTGTGGCTTCATGGCGTGCCCCCTAGTCCTTATATTTTTTGAGCGAGGAAACAATCGATTGGCCTCTACCTGTTCCGTTGTACTCAGGATTTTATAAATCTCTATCACAACTCCCCTCAGTCATCTCTTCTTCATGCATTTCCTCATAGGAGAATTATTCCATTCCCTTTATCATTTTGGTTGCCCTTATCTCTACCTTTTCTAATGCTTCTATATCTTTCTTGAGATGTGCAGACCAAAATTACATGCAGTACTCAAGGTCCAGTCATACCATGGAGCAATAGAGAGGCATTATGACATCCTTTCTTTTATTTTCTATTCCTTTCCAAATGATTCCTAACATTTTCCAGGAAAAAGCAGGAAGTCAGTCCTCACATATGGGTGACGTCAGCGCCAACAGAGCCCCCATGGAAGCATCTCCCCAGCTTTCAAAGAAAGCCTTTGGGAGATGCCACTACACATGTGTGGTCCTCTTTCCGCCTAAGGTGCCATCTTACTCAGTCTCCCTTTTTCCATGGAGCCCGACAGACATCCATCTTCTTTCCCCAGAAAAAAGTTGATATTTTTGTGCATAAAATTGCCTTTCCTTCTCCGGTTAGCATCGGTCCCTTTCCCACCTTTGAGCCCCATTGCCCTGGCATTGAGTCTCTTCCAGCATGATTTCACACCCTTTTGTAACTGCTGGCCACATTGATGGTCTTTGACCACAAAGGGATCCATTTTGCTCCAATGGCCAGTGGGTTCAAAAAGTGTGATCGGTGCGCAAAGAACATGTCCCTAAGCGATACACACATCTGTTGCCTCCAGTGTCTAGGTTCCAACCATGACCCAGAGGTTTGCGTCCTATGCAAAAAGATGTCATGAAGGCCATCCAAAGTCATCAGCAGAAGCAAGATGACATCTTCCAAGGTCAATTTCTGTCCTGGTATTCCCAATTGCCTCGTGCTCTAAGTCCCCGCATGGATTCTCCGAGTTGCGTAAAGCCCCCGCAGTGCCCGTTCGGGTCTGCGGACACTGACAAGGGTTTTCAGTGCATGAGCGCAAGAAGAAGAAATCCTTGAGGACCTCATCCTGGTAATCGGAACACATGGCAAGTTCCATGCCAGGTCCCACAGTTCCCGTAGGGTATCTGAGGAGTCGGAGCGGGAGTGGCCAGCGAAGATGTCCAGAACAGATGTCAAGGCCTCCGGTGATGGGTCACAGGCCCCCAAGGCCTGTCCTGTGAAAGACTACATCCTCCTCACTGACGCCGGACCTGGTCATCCCAGTGTCCACTTCGAAAGCTGCAACTCCTGAATGGGCAGCCAGGATGACAGGCATTGGAACACAGTGTCACTGCCTTCCTTGCCTCGCAGCAAGCATCGATGCCCGGCCCTGCCAGTGCTCGCACCAAGACCGCAGGAACCTTGACATCGAGGACACCCCCGGGCAGCCGAGACGATCCTTGAGAGCCTTGAGCCGATCCTCTGTGAGGGTCTCAATCCCGCTCTCGGTCCTCAGGAGTGAGATCCTCCCCAGTAAGTGCTTGAGACTCTGGCCAAACAGCTGCCTTGGGTCACCAAAGACCCAACCTGAGCCCGACACCTCAAGTGCCGTCCAGCCTCAAGTCCTCAACCGACTACTCGGACTGGGATTCCAAGGATGAGGCTTCCCCGGAGATGCATAAACACCATGATTTCCTCTCGGACCCATTCTCCCATCATCGCGGTCCTCACCCAAGGTCAAATAATTCCTCGAGTTTGTGCAGAACATGGCAAATGCCTTGTCTCTCATCACCAAGTTGGAGGAGGTCCCTCGCATGGAGGAGTTTGAAATCCTCCAGTTTGAGGCTCCATCTGAGGAGGCCCTGATGGTCCCTGTCTCCGCCATCCTCGGATGATTCCTTCTTCAGATGTGGGGGACACTGGCATCTGTGCCAATAGTTAGCCGACACCTCGACACCATGTACTGGGTCCAGTGGGGCCCGGCTTTCGGAAAGTGCAACTCCCACACACCTCTATGGTGGTAGAGTAGACCATGCACCGGCAGAAAAGCGTGAAGACTCATTCCTCCATGCTCTCATGCAGGAAGACCCACACTTTCAATGTCCTTGGATGCAAATGCTACCAAGACTCGATGCTGGGTTGCAGAATCCAAGCCTACCAACTGTATATCGGCATGTATCTCAGAGACCTAGCAAAGAACTCGCAGGTTTCTCGGTGGATCTCAGTGGAGATCACCTCCAGTGATTCCAAACCCTCATTAAGTGCATTGGGGAGTGCTCAAAGTACATGTCTCAAGCCACCTACGACAGCTTAAGAGTCCAGCGCAAGGGTGGCTGCCGCAGGCATTGGTGCCTGATGCCAGTTCTGGTTCCAGGCATTGGACCTCAAACAATGGGTGCAGGAGAAATTCCTTGATGTCCCCTGTCTCGATGAAAACCTCTTCAGCAAATTGATGGAGGAAATGGCAGCAGAGATCGAGGCTGAATTCATCACAAGGACTCAGCTCTCCAGGAAGACCTCCACCCTTCCCAAGAAGAAGCCATCAGGGAAGAGGCCCTCTTTTCACAAAAAAGACAACCTTATCGGGACTATCCCCAATATCAGTCCCCCCAGGCCCTGAAGCTGGGTCACCAAGGCAAAGGACTGTGCCAAGGCCAATGCAAGCCTAATGGCTCTAAGCCCCAAACACCGGTTCTTGCACAGGCTAAGTCGGGGGAGCAGCTATCAATACAGGAGTGTCTGATCCACTTTGCCCATCTGTGGCCGGCCATAACCAACGACACCTGGGCCCTCCAGGTGGTCAGAGAAGGCTACCTACTTTACTTGGACCGGAAACCTCCCCCTTTCTTTCCAGGAACTTGCAGGCCTCATCAGGGACAGAGCCGTGGAACCAGTACCTCTTCACCTCAGGAGCAAGGGGTTCTATTCCTGTTACTTTCTGGTCCCAAAAAGAACAGGGGGCTTAAGGCCCATTTTGGATTTGCGAAACCTGAACAAGTTCCTGGTGTGGGAGAAGTTCAAGATGCTCTTCCTTGGAACATTGCTGCCCTACCTCCAGCCAGGAGATTGGCTATGCTCCTTGGACCTAAAGGATGCTTATACCCACATCCTTATTCATCCCAGTCACAGGCAGTACTTAAGGTTCATGGTTGAGAGCAAGCACTACCAGCAAAGGGTACGACCCTTTGGCATAGCCTCTACATCAAGATTCTTCACCAAATGCCTGGCAATGGTGTCCGCCTATCTCCATCTCCAAGGGGCCTTCATTTTCCCATATCTGAACAACTGACTCGTAAAGGGGCACATGGCCACCGAGGTGCAACAGGCCACAGCCCGCACCATCAAGGTCCTGCAGCATTTGGGGTTCGTGATAAACCAACCCAAATCTCACTTCACTCCAAAGCAGGATTTGGAGTTCATAGGAGCTCGACTGGAAACTCTCCAGGCCAGGGTCTTTCTTCCCTTGGACAGGGCAGATCGCCTCAGGGCCCTGGCCACCGAGGTACAATGGCATCACGCAGTATTGGTGCAGTCCATGCTCAGCCTACTGGACCATATGGATCCACAGTCCATGTTGTTCCCAATGCCGATCTCCACATGCGGGCAGCTCAGTGGTGTCTCCACTCATAGTGGACACAAGCCACAGGCAGGCTCCGGGACAATGTCTTAGTGTCCCACCAGCTAGCAGAGTTGCTCAACTAGTGGCAGGGCACACAGCACCTGCAGGAGGGCATGCCCTTCCTGTCCCCAAATCCCCAGAGGGTCCTCACCACAGACACGTTCCTACTGGGCTGGGGTGCCCACTGCGAGGAACTGTGCTTGCAGGGCAACTGGTCCTTAGCAGAGAGCCAGCAACAGATCAACCTGCTGGAGCTCAAGGCCATTTTTCTGGCGATCAAGGCCTTTCACTACCGCGTGCAGAACCAATCATTGCTAGTCCAAATGGACAACCTGGTCACAATGTTCTACCTGATCAAGCAGTGAGGCACAGGGTCTCAGCGCCTCTGCCAGGAGGCAGTAGCCCTTTGCTCATACATGATCAATCATGGAATGCTCCTCAGGGTAGTATACCTTCCGGGCCAAGACAGTTCCCAAGCAGACAGGCTGAGCAGGGTCCTCCAGCCGCACGAATGGCAACTAGACCCCAGGGTGACACAGTGGCTCTTCCAACTCTGGGGAACCCTAAGTCTGAACCTCTTTGCCAGCTCTACCAATGCTCAGCTGCCCCACCTCTGCTGTCCCCAACCACATCTGTCCCGGTTAGTGGCAGATGCCTTCCTCATCTCGTGGTCAGAGGGCCTTCTGTACGCCTTCCCTCCCATGCCACTAATCGCCCGAATCCTTTTCAAGGTCCTGCGGGACAAGGCCAACATTATCCCGGTGGCCCCTTGTGGCCCAGGCAGCCTTGGATTCCCCTGTTTCTCTGCCTCTCGACATAGCTTCCGATCCCTCTGGGGAACGCCCCGGGGCTACTGACCCAGGAGGAGAGCTCCCTTCACCCCAACCTGGGGTCCATGTCATTAACAGCATGGCTTCTGAACGGGTAGCCTTAGCATCCTTCAATCTCCCAAGGAAGGTAGAGGAAGTCCTTCTGGCCTCTCGTAAAAACTCCACGAGATGGGCCTAGGCCTTCAAGTGACGCACATTCTCAGTATGGTGTGTAGAGCAACGGTTTGACCCGTTCTCTTGCCAGTGCACATGGTGCTACAGTACTTGCTTCACCTTTCGCAAACCGGACTCAAGTTCAACTCTGTCATAGTGCATTTGTGTGTGCTCTCAGTGCACCATCATTCCATAGACGGCAAACCTCTTCTGTGCAGCCCCTCATTACCCAATTTATGCAGTGCCTTCTGCTCTCTAAGCCTCCCATCTTCCCACCCCTGGCAGAATAGGATCTCAACATGGTCTTCCTTGTGGCACTAACCTCTGCCCGCAGAGTCAGTGAGCTTCAGGCCATGGTGGCCGAGCCACCTTACACCAGGTTCTACAAGAATAGAGTCGTACTTTGCACCCACCCTAAATTCCTTCCACCTCAACCAGGAAGTTGTGCTCCCCACCTGTTTTGCCTAAACAGGGTGTGAAAGGAAGACTAACATACTTTAGAATAGAGATAATCAATTTATTTAAAAAATATAAAAGAAGGTAACTTGAAAGCAAGTAATTCACTTAATTTACATATGATTAGTTAAGCAGTGCATAGGAGCAAGATAAAAGACAATAATACATTACCGAAAGAGTTGCAAGCTTCATCTCATGCCATCATTTCGAGTGAAAAAGTTCCGATTTCAGTCAGGCAGGAGAGACCCTCAATCGGGAAAACACTTCCAGGCGGTGCGCGCGCATTCACCCTGTGGGTGAGACTTTCTTCTCTTCTGTCTGACTGTCAAGAAGCTCTGTTTTCTTTATACTTGCTGCAGTGGCAATGATCTTCCCTCATGTTGACATACACACACACAGAATAGGATCAGTTATCCATTAAACATAATCAAGACACTGGCCAGGCGCCTGAGAATGCTCAAGGGAGGCATCCCCCATCCCATGGTTTTGAAGCTCAGAACTCCACGATTGATGAAATAAAGAATTGACTCTACTAAGGGAAGAACTAGCTGCAATGAAACACACCTCTTCTAGGATGCAAATCAAACTAAGTCCACCACCGCTCCCACAAAGAATCAAACATCCCAGGAACAAATGGATCACAGTGGGCTCTGGTAGGTTGTGACCTGTAACGCAGAGACACCCTTTACATCAAGAGATATCCCTGCATAATGCCTTCTCTGCCTTGGTTAATGATGATGCCCATTCCTTGGAAACTGAAGGGCCCTTAAATGAGACGGTCAATGCCCAATCTACTGATAATGCACCTAATATGAAGAAAAAATCACAAAACAGAAAACTACTACTACTTGGAGATTCCATCATCAGAGGCACCAACTTTGGAATACAGTTCAAAGGAGAGAAGATAATCAAATGCCTCCCAGGCTCTTCAGCCAGCAGGAATACAAACCAAATTGTTGATGTAGTTATGCAGAAAGTGAGCACTCCAAAATTGATGTTGTCATCCACTTGGGTACAAATGACCTTTATCTTTATCTTTATTGATACACTTGATATACCGCCCACGTCAAGACATTAGGGCATTTACAATAAAAGCAAAATGCTGCAGAAAAGAGGAAAAGAACGCCATTGTATAATAGGAAAGAGGTAGAGAAACAGTATAGGTCAAACAAAGACAGAAAGTACAAAAGGAAAAAGACTTAAGTGGTGCTAACAATTGTTACATTTGGTTTACAGTCATACATCACTGGCTAGAAACAGTGTCTCTGCAGTTCAAAGGGACTTCAAGAATCTGGGAGAGAAAATCAAGCCCACTGTTAACACTGTAGTATTCTCAGAAGTTCTACCTGTTCTTGGTAAGGGAACAGAAAGGCTGCATCGCATATACAGCTTTAATACATGGCTCCAGACCTGGTGCAAACAAGAAAGATTCAGATTTATAGGCAATTGGGGAAACAGATGGACCAACAAGAGACTATACTGTGCTAATGGACTATATCTCCCTGTCACAGGAAAAAAAAATCCTAAGTGAAAAATTCAGGCGGTATGTGGACAGTCATTTAAACTAGAGAAAGGGGGTGACGGATGGCGAAGGACAAGTTCAGGATGTCACTCCCAGCAAAAGCAGAATAACATCAGAAACAGCCACACTTTTAAACCACACATCAGCGACACGTGGGAAGAGGTGGGTAGAACAAAATCAATGCAAAATACATGCAAGCCAGTTAAATGCTGGAAAGCAATGAGCACAAATGCTCGAAGCTTAGCCAGCAAAGTTCCTGAAAGCCAAATGGTGGAAATGGACTTGGACACTGTGGCCATTACAGAAACATGGTTTAATGAATCACATAAATGGGATATAGCCATAGCTGGCTGTAATCTATTCAGAAGAGACAGAGGAAGTGGAAAAGAAGGAGGAGTAGCAATATTAAAGCTACTGAAATGCAGGAGGCATGGGGAAAAGAAGAAACGTTCTGGATTGTGTTGGAAAGAGGAGATGGCACTGTCATCCATACTGGTGTAGTCTACAGACCTCCGACTCAAATTGAAGAAATAGATAATGAATTGATTATAGATATTGCAAAGATAGCCACAAAGGGGGAAGTGATCATATTGGGTGACTTTAATCTACCCGATGTGGATTGGAGTACTTCTGCAAATCTGGAAAGAAGTAAAAAAAATTGTGGATGCTTTCCAAGATGCGTTACTTAGACAAATGGTGATGGAACGGGTAAACGTAGATCAATTGTTTACGTTATCAGAATATAGAAAGACTAGGGGACATGCAATAAAGCTACAGGGCAAACTATTTAAGACAAATAAGAGAAAATATTTTTTCACTCAACGTGTAATCATACTCTGGAATTTGTTACCAGAGGATGTAGTAAAGGCTGTTAGTGTAGCTGTGTTTAAAAAAGGTTTGGACAAGTTCCTGGAGGAAAAGTCCATAAACCATTATTAAAAAGGGACCCAGGATATCAATGCTTGACCCAATACAAGCATTGTGGAACCTGTCTTTTGGGGAAACTGCTAGTTACATATGACCTAGATTGGCACTGTTGGAAACAGGATACTGGGTTTGATGGACCTTGGTCTGACCCAGTATGACATTTCTTATGTTCTTACATAACCAGGGAAAGCTCAACAGAAATAGCATGTCAAATGTCCGGGTGGGTGCCCCTGTGAGCAGCAGCAATCATCACATGGTGTGGTTTGAGATAAAAGCCAAGGTGCAGTGCAATCATAGCAAGCTCAAAGTCCTAGACTTAAAAAAAAACTGACTTCGGTAAAATGGCCAAGTACCTGAAGGAAGAGTTTGCAGTGTTGGAAGGGATAAGGGAAGTGGAATTGCAATGGGCTAAACTAAAGGTGGCAATTAAAGGGGCAACAGATAAATATGAAAGGAAAGTAATAAAAACAAGAGAAGGAAACCTATTTAGTTCTCCAAAGAAGTGGCTACTCAAAGGCAAAAAACGCAGCTTTCACAAAATTCAAAAGCTTGCAAACAGAGGAACACAGAAAGGAATACAGCATCAAACTAAAAGAGACAAAAAGAGAAATAAGGAAACCAAAATCAAATGCAGAGAAAAAGATGGCTAAAGATGTGAAGTGTGGCAACAAAACTTCAGGTATATTCAGGAGAGGAGGAAAATCAGAGATGGAACTGCAGGACTCAGAAGTGCTGGGAACGGACTCTTGGAAAGTGACATTGAAAAAGCGAAATTGCTAAACAAATACTTCTGCTATGTTTTTACTAAAGAAAATCCTGAAGAAGGACCACCTGTGACTCCCAAATATAAAAATGGGAATGAAGTAGATACCACACTACTCACAGAAGATGATGTGTTAGAACAACTTGCAAAACTGAAAGTGGACAAGGCCATGGAACCGGATGGGATACATCCCAGGATACTGAAAGAGCTCAGAGAGGTTCTTGCAGGGCCATTAAAGGATGTTTTTAACAGATCCTTGGAAACCGGAGAAGTTCCTCAGGACTGGAGAAGGGCTGATGTGTTACCTCTTCACAAAAGTGGTGACAGGGAAGAAGTGACAAACTACAGACCGGTGAGCCTTACCTCGGTGGCAGGAAAAGTAATGGAGGCGCTCCTGAAAGAGCGAATAGTGGACTTTCTCAAAACCAACAGGTTGCATGATCCAAGGCAACATGGTTTTACCAAAGGACGATCTTGCCAAACAAATCTGATTGAGTTCTTTGACCGGGTGACCAGACAACTAGATCAGGGGCATGTGATGGATGTCATCAACCTGGATGTCAGCAAATCCTTTGATACTGTTCCTCATAGGAGGCTTATCAATAAACTCAATAGTTTGGGGATGGGTCCCAGGGTGGTGAACTGGATCAGAAATTGGTTGACTGACAGACGTCAGAAGGTGATGGTAGATGGAGCTCACTCGGATAAAAGGAGGGCGATTAGCGTGGTGCCCCAGGGTTCGGTCCTGGCCCCGGCATTGTTCAATGTATTTGTGAGTGATATTGCTGAAGGACTGAATGGAAAAGTCTGTCGTTTTGCAGATGACACGAAAATTTGCAACAGAGTGGACTCCCCTGAGTGAATGGATAACATGAGGGAAGATGTACAAAAGCTAGAAGAATGGTCTAATGCTTGGCAGTTAAGATTTAATGCGAAGAAGTGCAGTGTCATGCACTTGGGAAGCAGAAATCCAAGGGCAATGTACGCGATAGGGGGCGAGAGGTCGGTGTGCACGGACAAGGAGAAGGACCTTTGTGTGTTATTTCTGAGGATCTCAAGGTGGCAAAACAGTGTGACAAGGCAGTGGCAAAAGCCAGGAGGATGTTGGGTTGCATACAAAGAGGAATTACCAGCAGAAAGGAAGAGGTACTAATGCCACTGGTGAGGCCTCACTTGGAATACTGTGTTCAGTTTTGGAGACCATATCTCACAAAGAATGTAAAAAGACTGGAAACGGTTAATAGGAAGGTGACCAAAATGATTTGGAGCCTGCATCAGAAGCTTTATGAGAAGAGACTTGAAGACCTAAATATGTACACTCTGGAGGAGAGGAGGGATAGGGGAAATATGATTCAGACCTTTAAATACTTTAGAGTATTAATGAACAAACAAACCTCTTCCAAAGACAGGGAAGTTGTAAAACTAGAGGGCATAACATGAAGCTGCAAGGGGGTAAATTGAAAGGCAATGTCAGGAAATACATTTTCACTGAAAGGTTGGTGGATGCTTGGAATGCCCTCCCGATGGAAGTGGTAGGGGCAAATATAGTGACAGAATTCAAAATGGCATGGGACAGATATAGTAGATCCCTTTATAGTAACAGGATAAAATCAAAATAAACTTAGCTATCTAAATTCTCAACAAACAGGGGTACCCTACATGGAGCAGTGGGTTCAACCCTAAACAAAGACATGGGGAGGGGTGACCTGCATGGAGCTGCAGGTGCACCTACTCTTGCCATCTTGCTGGGCAGACTAGATGGACCATACTGGTCTTTATCTGCCGTCATTTACTATGTTACTATGTATGACCTTCAATTTATTGTGTATACAATTGCCAGGTGAAAAGTTTACCTTATCTTGTATACCAGTACCTCTCTTAAGTTTCACATGATGTTAAATTGCACAGGAATTTCTTTCCTACAAAATGGAGGTTTAATTAACCCCTGAACTGCTGACACATAATCAGTAGTCAACTTTAACTTTTCACCATACTACCTTTTTTCCACGGCCCCACGTTAACAAGGTGGTGGCCATTCTTCATACTCTGGATTGTAAGAGGGCCCTGTCCTTCTACCTGCAATGCACCCAGGGCCACTGCAAAGCCACGCAATGTTTCATTTCCTACGACCCAGTCGACTGGGGGAGGCTGTTACCAAACGGACCCTGTCCATCTGGGTGGAGGACTGCATCGCCTTCACCCACAATCAGGTTGGGCTCTCGGAGCGCCGGGTCACAGCTCACAAGGTCATGGCTATGATGATCTCGGTTGCAAGCCTACGCTCTGTCCCTATGGCAGACATCTGCCGGGCCGCCATCTGGTCCTCAATTCACATCTTTGCAGTTCACTGCTGCCTGGAGAGGGAGTGCTGACGGAACAGCGCCTTCAACCAGGCCAAACTTCATAATCTGTTTGGGGTTTAGCCAACTCCTTCCCTCCGACCCCTTTTGTTCAGGCTACCTGAGTGATGGCTCTCACTGGACACTGGGGTCCTTAGAATCTTTCCTCAGATTCGCTTGTGGCTGCTCACGGCTGGGCCATGTTTTTCTACAGTTCTCTGTAGCTAGGGAGTCCCATATGTGAGGACTGACTTCCTGCTGGTTCCTGGAGAAAGCGTAGTTACTCACCTGTAACAGGTGTTCTCTAGGGACAGCAGGAATCAGTCCTCACAACCCTCCCTCCTCCCCTTGGAGTTGTACAGTTTTTGTCATCTTCTTTTGTCGGCTCAAGCTATGTCATCTGACTGAGTAAGATGGCACCCTTAGGTGGAAAGGGGACCACATACGCGTGGTGGCATCTTCCAAAGGCTTTCTTTGAAAGCTGGGGAGATGCTTCTGTGGGGGCTCCATCAGTACCGACGTCAGCCATATGTGAGGACTGATTCCTGCTGTCCCTGCAGAACATCTGTTACAGGTGAGTTACTATGCTTTCTGTTTGTGTTTTGGGCTGCCACTGCACAGGAGATTTTAATGTATTGTCTACCTTAATGCCCAGATCCTTTTCCTGGGTGGCAGTTGGTAACCTGGATCCTAGCATTGTGTATCTATGGTTTGTGTTACTCTTGTCCACATTAAATTTCATCTGCCATTTTGATAACCAGTCTCCCAGTTTCATCAGGTCCGCCTGCAGTTTCTCACAATCCACATGCAGTTTAACAACTCTGAATAATTTGATGTCATTTGTGAATTTGATTACTTCAGTTATTGCTCCCATTTTCAGAAAAAGCTGTCTAGGTAGATGGAGAGGTCAGTGTCAGGAGGGTGATATGCATGGGTCTGTAACTTGCCATCAAGTAATGCCTCTTAAAGCAAACATTTATTATTGCCTGGAGGCAGGTATAAATACCGACATTCAGGTTTTTTTCATTTTGACATGGATTCTTCTTGTAAGATGAGGAATCCACATCAATGTGTCATGCTCACTCAAACCACTCCCTCCCCACTCCTACCATGTTTCATGGATATCTGTACATGGTAAACATCCCCATATTTAAGTAGGGGCTGTTCAAAAATACCATTTATATGTGTAGGCCAATATGTACATGCAAATGCTGCTATTTAGATATGGGGACGCTTCTAAAATAAAGGTCAAAATATGATAAAATACTCCATAGAGGGCACTCTAATGTTTTTGGTTAGTTATACCGTATGCAACAGAATAGTTATAAAAGCATAGAGTTCATCAATCATGCTAAGATAATTGGGTTCTCCCTTAAGCTCATCTAGATAGGGGTTACTCAAGGCAATCTACTTCCTGAGGCAAGGGATTTGATGGTGTCTCCCCTCCCTATCCTACAAACCACTCATAGATAGGGGAGTCTCTCAGTTAGGGAGAAGGGCCCCCTCTGAGCTCCAGTTATTATTATCAATTTCTTTAGCTCAAGCCTTTCTAATATTACACAGTGAGCTGTAATCAGGTAAATTCCTGTTCCTGGAGGATTTACAATCTAAATTTGTAGATGAGGCAGTGGATTAAATGACTTGTTTAAGGCCAAAAGGAGTGCCAGTGGGATTCAAACACAGCTCTCTTTGATCATCAGCTGGTTGCTCAAACCACTAGGCTACTCTTCCACTCTAGTTGGGTAATTCCCCTTAGACTTCCAAGTCTCACAATACACTGTAAGGGTCACATGATTTCACAGCTCATTTTACAAGACTGGCCTCACAGCAGCAGAAGATGTGCATTTAAGCACTTTTCTTGCTATTGATCCAGATGGGGTAAATAAAAAGCAGGATCAGGAGGCAGTTTAGCAAAAGTGCTGGAGGTGAGTGTGACCTGTACTATGCTTACTTCTTTACAGCATGCCACCACTGCTGCTACCTCTCCAAAAATTTATTTTCTCAGGTGGCCTAATAACAAAACTGCTCCTACCGCTAGAAGAGCTGCTTTTTCTGTTGCAAGTTCCTGGCTTAGAAACAGAAAGTTTGAGGTTTAAATCCTGAGATCTTCAGGATTTGGCAAGGATTATAGGACCTTCACACATTTATTTTATATTTGTCCAATTTGTAATCTTCATTGTTAGAACCTGAAAGTGTAATCTGATTGGGGATAGTAGCATCTTGTTACTTTCAGTACATTCTGATGACATCTGTATTTTGCTGTTTTAAAACTGCCTCAGCTGCTGCAAATTGTCTTTTGCCTGTAAGTCTGACAAATATCTTAGGGAAGATGAGAGGGAGATAGGTGATACTAGGAATAGAAAAAAGAGGAAAAATAAAGCGAAGGGAAAGAAAAAGTTAAATTAAAAACAAAACAAAACAGAAGTAACAATTTTATATCTGTTTGCAGATGGTTTAACAATTTTATATTCTAAATTTAATTTAATTTAATTATTTCCAACAGGTTGTAGGTGGGCCAGTTTTTCCCATCTGCCTTCAAGCCTCAGTGACTATGCCATCTCTCTCCATGTCTTGTGACAAACTGGACTTTGAATCTGTGCAGTGTGGTCAGTGCAAGATGAAGAGCCTCCAACTTCACAATCATCTGCATGTTGTCTGTGAATGGAGCATCAGTTCCCCAGAAACCAAAAATGTAAAATTCATGAAGCTGCTCTCCTAGTTGCTTCTTATTCTGCTTTTCTCTTTTATTGTGATGTTCTCATTCTCTTTTTTCATTCTCTCTTCTGTCTTGTGCCCTATTTTTCCTTTTTCTTCTGGGTGGGAGAAATAAATGAAAGATAAATCAGTAAAGCTAGCAAAGCTTAAACATATTACTTAAATCCTAGTACAACTACTTAATGACTCTTTCAGCTTCAGCTGGTTTCTTAATATGTTTTATATCTATACATTTTCCATATCAACAAATTAGAGTGGATTGCTTTACTTCAACATTGCATAAATAGCAGTAACTTCCAACCTTTGTTAGATAACTTGGTTAGCAGATAAAATCAGTAAGATATCCTTTTTGACATTGTTATTTAAACCCATTTAAAGCACAGTTGGCATCACTTTTTGGCTGAATACTCAAAGAAAAGAACATCACTATTTGTGATGATGTGAGATTCCTCTTGACAAGAAGAAGCGATGCTGTATTTATTTATTTAACTGCATTTATATATAGTCTTTCTACAATCCAAGACGGTTTACAAGGAACATAACATAACAGTGTAACACAGCTGTTGTACATGGAACAGTAACTTCTTGAACATGAATATGCGTAATTGAACCGTGAACTATTTACATATTTACAGGTTGATTGTTGAGTGAGGGCATTAGGTGGAGGCATGGGTAGGGAGATATGGGAAGAGGGGTAATGGGAGTGATAAGTGGGGGTAGGGTACGAAGTGGCCTCAGAGAGGTGGGGAACATTAAAGGAGAGAAGGCTTAAGGGGGTAGGGAGAAGTGTTCTTGGAAGAGGTGGGTTTTGAGTTTCTTCCAGAATTCAGAATGGTCAGGGCAACTACGAAATTTGAATGGGAGGTCGTTCCATATAGAGGGGGCGCAAAGGGAGAAGGCCCTATTACAGGTGGATTGCTTGCTTCTTTTCTTTGCTGATGGTATGTTTAGGATGTTGATGGTATTAGATCGACATGATCTGGTGTTCTTGGTTTTGGATAGGAGTGAGGATAAGCAGGGGGCTGATTCGTTGTGGATAATTTTGTGTATGAGTGTGATGGTTTTTAAAAAAATTTCTGGATAGCATAGGGAGCCAGTGGAGGTCATAGAGGATTGGGATGATGTGGGCACATCTAGAGGTGTTTGTGATTAAGCGAGCTATTGTGTTCTGTGCCATTTGGAGGGGGTGGATACTGTGCTTAGGGAGACCTTCACCAAAGCCTTTCATTTCCATATTAGAATTTTAGGGAAACAGCACACTGATATATGCAACACACGAATATGGTATGAACTGCTAAAAACCGAACTCATGAAAGGAGATTTTTACAAATGGATGATGGAGCTCCTTACACAAGCCTGAATGTACGATAATCCCATCCACTATAGTCTATATGTACGTCGTGTCGCCCCCTGTTTAATGTTGTCCCAACCTGTGTAAACAACCACTTTGATTGAAGGAGAAAGTGGTATACAAATCTGGATAAATAAATAAGTAAATAGAATTTTAAGGGTGACAACAAAGGAAAAAGAGTTAATTACAAACGAATCCCTCAGATGACAAAATAATGTATATACTTACATGTTAGTGTCAATTTTTAGCAGAAGTGGTTAGTGTATTTTTTAATCATAAGCTGAGGCAAAAGATATATATATATATTTTCAGTGCTGCTATACGTATAGTAAGTGCCACTGAATATACATATTTATCACTGATTGTTGGCCACTGTCCATATAGCAGCGATATTTAGCTACTCTACAGATAGTGGATATTTTACTTTAGGCTTGCTAGCCAAATATCACCGCTATACAGATAATATATGATTCCTGCCCTCACCCACCCTTATTCTACTGCAGCCCTATACAGATAGTGCTTAGATTAATTTTTGCCCTGGCACTATCTGTATAAGGGCTCATAGCAGATAGTAGACACATAGGTTTACTAATCACTAGTAAATGTATGTCCTTTTGAAAATATTGCCCATTATTTTTATTTTAAAAGGTTATCATTTTCATGATATTTAATTGCCTTAAATTTAATTAGAGCTCAAAAAATAGAACCATAAGGCCTGATATTCAAGAAAAGCTGAAATTTATGCCTATCACAACTCTAGGTGCTCCCTTTTTATTTATCGCGTATTAATTGGAAGAAAACGTCTGGCCATAATTTCCCTTTCAGTGTCAGGTAAATACTTTTAAAGTACTTGGGAGAGATCCTTCCAGCCTCAATACACAGTTTATATAGATTACATTATCACTCATTGCTGGAAAAGATGAAAAAGAATTTGAGTAAATGGAATTTTATTGCTACTTTGCTTGTGACTACGATAAATGTGATAAAATTAAATGTCCTTCCCAGGTTTTTGTATATGTTTGTCATTACACTTGTGACCTAGATTGGCCACTGTTGGAAACAGGATACTGGGCTTGATGGACCTTGGGCTGACCCATATGGCATATCTTATGTTCCTATGTTCGAAATAGGATTTCTTTTATCACGAATTGGACAGTTTAATTTCTAGTTATATTTGGAAGAATAAGAACTTGAGGATGAGACTGCAGGAATTAATGATGCCTAAGAGTCAGTGTGGAAGATCACTGGTGAATCTGAAAAATTATTTTTAGACAATTTAGGTGAGAGCGACTTTGTTTTGGTGGCTGCAGAATCTGGACCATCACCCTGTTGCAGAAAGAGGCTGCCCACTCTGCCAATACTAAATTGAATGTCCTTGTCATTATGAGAGGCCTGAACTGAGAATGAGATGTGGCTATCATCAGTTGATAAGCCCCACTTTTTAATTCAGCATGAAATGAAATGAAGGGAATATCCTGTGAGACTAAAGGGAATTTGATTTTGCTTTCAGACAATAGGAAATTTTATTCTGAAAACCTATCTTTTCATGGAGCACTTTGGTAGCGAGAACTAACCACTCCACCCACCATAAGAAACCAAATATTACCACATGTTTACACTATGGCCATTCTAAAATGCCAATAAGCCTGGATATATAGCGTAGACGTTTGCCTAGCAAAAGCATCTGGGACCATATTCTGAAACCATCGTAGCCCTGCACAGGGGATCTGTGGGGGGATCTTGGAAGATGGATGGGAGGGGGCAGAACGGGACATGTCAGACGCAGAGACCTACAAAGCGTATTCAGGAATGGCCTGTGTATGTTCTCAGTGTTACCCATGGATGCATAATTTATACCTGTGGAAACATGGAATAAGAGCAAGACCTAAAATCTTTTTAGCTCTGCACTTCAATGCATCCCATAAGGATGAATGGCTGTGACAAATATGTAGCGAATTGGTGTGTCTACAATTTGGAGGACCACACTATACTGTTAACGAACAGCGTGCAGAGGTGAGGGAAGGTAAACACCTCAAGAGAAATAGTTGGATGAGCAATAGTGTTTATTCTCTGGGAACAAGCAGGAAGTCAGTCTTCACATATGGGTGAATTTGGTGCCGATGGAACCCTCACTGAAGTATCCCCCCAGCTTTCAAAGAAAGCCTTTAGGAGATGCCACCACACATGTGTGGTACCTTTACCGCCCAAGGGTGCTATCTTGCTCAGTCTCCTTTTTTCCACTGAGCCCTTCAGATGTCTGGTCTTTCCCTGGAAAGAGTTGATTTTCTCGACCCGAGTTTCATACTCTCTTCGGTAGTGCACCGGTACTCTTCCTGCCACCCAAATTTCCTGCCCCAGCATTGAGTCTCGGGTTCTTACTTTTTTCTTCTTTCGTTTCTTTCATGACAAGTACCAGGCTCTCTAAAAAGACCGCTCCCCCTCCCCGACTGAAGGGCTTGAATAAAAAGCCCTTCTACCTGAGGAAAGGGGCTGCTTACAGAAACTACCCACCTTTTCAGGCTTCCCTGGCTCCTCAGCAGGATCAGCAGCCCAAAGGACATGGGCGAGGCCCTTGTAAGCAGAAGGCTCCCAAACCCCAGGAGTCAGTCCCGGCGCAGCCAGGGGGTAGCTTTTGCCTCCTTGGGCATAGGCTCTCCACCCCAAGGAGGTCAGCAGCCCACAGGGGGTCACCTCATTCATTATGCCCAAAGGTGGCCCGGCATCACCACCGACTCTTGGGAACTCCAGGTGGTCAAGTAGAGCTACCTCCCCTCTTCCCAGGAGAGCCCCCCAGTTCTCCCCTGTACCAGGACCACCTACTGAAGGAACTCACAAATCTCCTCGAGGACAGAGCGATAGAACCAGTTCCCCACCATCTCAGGGGCAAGGGGTTCTACTCCAGATACTTCCTCATACCAAAAAAGAACAGGGGGCCTAAGGCCCATCCTCAGCCTATGCAACCTGAACAAGTTCCTGGTGAGGGAGAAGTTCAAGATGCTCTCCCTTGGAACATTGCTGCCTTTACCTTTAGCAGGGAGAATGGCTTGCTCCTTGGATCTGAAGGATGCTTATACCCACATTCTCATTCACACCAACCACAGGCAGTACCTACGGTTTATAGTGGGGGGGGGGGGGGTTGGCCATTGCCAGTACAGGGTGCTACTCTTCGGCTTGGCCTCTGCCCCAAGGGTCTTCAACAAGTGCCTGGCAGTCGTGGCTGCCTTCCTCCGCATCAAGGAGATCTTTGTCTTCTTACCTGGATGATTCGCTCATAAATGGAGGCACGGTAACAGAAATGCAGTAGGCAACCGTTCACACCATTCAACACCATTCAGGTCCTGCAGCATCTTGGGTTTGTAATAAACTACCCCAAGTCCCACCTCCTCCTGACACAGTGTCTAGCATTCATAGGGGCAAGACTAGACACTCTCCAGACAAAGGCCTTCCTCTTTGGGGACTGATCCAGTCATTTCAGAACACTGGCTCTAGACGTACAACACCGTCCTCAGTGTCAGCTAGGCTCCTGTTGCGCCTACTCGAGCACATGGCCTCCACGGTCCATGTCACCCCAGATGCCCGCCTTCACATGAGGGCTGCACAGTGGTGCCTTTGGGACCAGTGGACACAGACCACAGGCCGTCTTCAGGACAGAGTTTCGGTGACCTGCCTGTTGGTGGAATCTCTGACCTGGTGGCAAAACCCTCAGTACCTCGAGACAGGGATGCCCTTCCAAGCTTCGAGTCCCTTAAGGGTTCTCACTACGGATGCCTCCCTCCTGGGATGGGGAGCCCACTACGAGGATCTCTGCACCCAGGATGAGAGCAACCAGCAGATCATCCTCTTGGAGCTGTGGGCGATATATCTAGCCCTCCGAGCTTTTGTGGCACCAGACAGTGTTGATCCAAATGGACAACCAGGTGGCAGTGTTCTTTGTGAACAAGCAGGGAGGCATGGGGTCTTGCACCCTCTGCCATGAGGCTGAGGTACTCTGCTCCTACGCAGTCCAGTAGGACATACTCCTATGGGCAGTATACCTGCCAGGCCAGAACAACTCACTGGCAGACAGATTGAGCAGGGTCTTCCAGCCGCATGAGTGGCAGCTGGACCCCAGAGTGGCCAACCAGCTTTTTCATATCTGGGGGAAACCATGGGTAGACCTTTTTGCCACCCTGGACAACTACCAGTTTTCCATGCTTCTGCTCCCGGCAAGCCCACCCCTCCTGGGTGGCGGCAGACATGTTTCTCATTTCATGGTTAGAAGGTCTCATGTTCGCCTTCCCACCCACACCAGTAATTGCCAAAATGCTATTCAGGACCCCCTGATTTCTGATAGCCCCTCAATGGCCCAGGCAGCTGTGGTTCCCGCTACTCCTACAGCTGTCATTGGAGACTCCCACCCTATTGGGGAGCTCCCCAGGGCTCCTGTCTCAGGAAGGGAGCTCTCTGTTACATCCCAACTTGGGTTCCCTTTCACTGATGGGGTGGCTGCTGAAAGGGTGATCGTAGCCCCTTTCATCCTCTTGGGAGAAGTGGAGGAGATCCTGCTGGCGTCTCGCAAGGCTTTCACCAGGAAAGCATATGCCTTCAAATGGTGCAGGTTTTCAGTTTGGTGCAAGGAGCAAGGGGTAAACCCGTTCTCCTGCCCGATGTAGCTGGTGCTGCAGTAGTACCTTTCTTATAATCTGGGCTCAAATCGAACTCTGTCAGAGTGCACCTCAATGCCCTGGCAGCACATCACTATCCAGTGGATGGCAAACCCCACTCGATCCAGCCACTGGTGACCTGCTTCTTGAGGGGTCTTCTGTTATGAAAACCCTCTGTCCGCCCCCCGGCGACCAAGTGGGACCTCAACTTAGTATTGGTGCAGCTTACTCATCTGCCTTTTGAGCCTCTGGCTACCTGCCACCTGTGATACCTCTCATGGAAGGTGGTATTCCTGGCCGTGCTCACCTCCGCCCGCAGGGTTAATGAGCTCCAAGCCTTACTGGCAGAGGTGCCGTATACCAGGTTCAACAATAACAGGGTCGTGCTGTGCATGCATCCCAAATTTCTTCCGAAGGTGGTATCTCCCTTCTACTTCAACCAGGAGGTGGTGCTGCCCACCTTCTTCCCAAGGACTCATGCCAGTAAGGCAGAGACTGTCCTCCACACCTTGGACTGTAAGAGGGTCTTGCCCTTCTACATTCAGCGTACCCAGGGCCACTGTAAACTTCTCAGCTTTTCATTTCCTATGACCCCAGTAGGCTGGGGGAGGCGGTGACCAAACGTACACTCAATGGCAGACTGTATCACCCTCGCCTATGAGCAGGCGGGGCTCCCACTGGATGGCCGGGTCATGGCGTGCTGTGTCAGGGCCATGGCAGCCTCTGTGGCAAAACTGCACTCCGTCCTGCTGTTGGACATCTGCCGGGCCGCCACCTGGTCTTCGGTCCATACCTTCGCAGCTCATTACTGCCTGGATAGGGAATCCCAATGGGTCAGCACCTTTGGCCAGGCCATGCACTGTAATTTTTTCGGGGTCTAGACAACTCCTACCCTCCAACCCTTCTGTGTTCAGGCTACCACTGGTTTCATCAGACACACAGGTCCTACTGCAGTCTGTATCTGTGGACTAATTTGCTGCCACTCACGGCTCCCCTTGAAGGAGTCCATGGCCTTTTCTATGGGCTTTCAGTAGCCTGTAGCTAGGGAGTCCTATGTGTGAGGAATGACTTTCTGCTTGTTCCTGGAGAAAGTGTAGTTATTCACTTGTAACAGGTGTTCTATGGGGACAGCAGGAATCAGTCCTCACAATCCTCTCTCCTCCCCTTGGTGTTGCTTTTATAACATTTTTTATTTTTTTGCCATCTTTTAGCTATGTCATTTGACTGAGCAAGATGGCACCCTAGGGTGGAAAGGGCACCATGCATGAGTGGTGGCATCTCCCAAAGGCTTTCTTTGAAAGCTGGGGGGATGCTTCCATGAGGGCTAAGTTGTCACCGACATCACCCATATGTGAGGACTGATTCCTGCTGTCCCCGGAGAACATCTGTTACAGGTGAGTAATTACACTTTCTGGCTATGCTGACAATTCTTCTGTTCAAACATTAAGTTCTGCTGATGTTTGGATAGTATGTGGGTGAGAATAGGAGGGAATCATGTTTGGGTGAGAAACACTGATCAGATCTGTAGTCCTGGGACGCATGCCATGATGTTTTACCAATTGCTGTTTGTAGGTGCTGGGCATCTGTTTGGCAGAGGTATGTCTTGGGTGGGTACGAGGTATGTGGTTTGAGGGTGGCACGGGATGCTCTCTTGAGCTCAGCCGCAATTCTGGGAGGACATGACAGATTGACCAGTACCTTGACAGTATGGCAGACAGCATTACTAGCTGCCATTATGAATGAGCAGAAATAGTCTGCAAATGGTCTGTCACTTTTGTAGAGATCGCTGCTGGTGCTCTTGGGCAGTTATTAGTGCTGTGTGCACTGTTGCATGCAGTCAGGGGATCCTGTTTTAGTGTTTTAACAACTTTGAATAATTTTGTGTCATCCACAAATTTGATCACCTCGCTTGTTGTTCCCATTTCCAGGTAATTTATGAATATGTTAAAAAGCAATGGGCCCGGCACAGATCCCTGGGGTACTCCACTATTGACCTTTCTCCATTGAGAAAATTGGCCATTTAGCCCTACTATCTGCTTTCTATCTTTTAACCAGTTTCTGATCCACATTGTCTCCAATCCCATGACTTTAATTTGGCCAAGAATCTCTAATGAGGGATCTTGTCAAAGGCTTTCTGAAAATCCAGGTACACTATATCAACCGGCTCACCTTGCTCTACCTGTTTATTCACATCTTCAAAAAAAATATAACATTAGTAAAACAAAAATTTCTTTGGCTAAATCCATGTTGTCTTTCTCCTATTAAACCATGGCTATCTACATGTTTAGTAATTTTATTCTTTATAATGGTTTCTACCATTTTGCCAGGTACCAATGTCCGGCTCATTGGTCTGTAGCTTCCTGGATCCTCCCTGTAACTTTTTATACAAAATTGTGTTATATTGGCCATTCTCCAGTCTTCAGGTACTACAGATGATTTTAATGATAGATTACTAATAGTAGGTCTGCAATCTCATCTTTCAGTTCTTTGAACACCCTTGGATGTATACCATCCGGTCCAGGTGATTTACTACTCTTCATTTTATCAGTTTATCAAATACTTGTAATACATCTTCCCATTTTATCAATATTTCTTTCAATTCTTTGACTATATCACCTTTAAATCCCATTTCAGGCATGGGTAACTTCCCTACATTTTCTTCAGTAAAGACCAAAGCAAAGATTTCATTCATTCTATCTCTCTGCTTCAAAATCTCTCTGAATTCAAAAAGGCATGGGACAGACACAGAGGATCACTACATACAGGGCTGGCTCAAGGAGATGAGGCACCCTAGGTGAACCTCATCCCTTATACCCCATGTACCCCACCGTGGTGCTCATTGCCACTACTGCTGCACCTCTCTGGGACTGACAGTGGCAGCAATAGTTTCAAACAGCCCCACAGACGTTATCCTCAAGCTTCGACACCATGGAGATGTTTGCTTCTGTCGGTTTCCAATGCCTGATGCTGTCTTCCTGTGCAAATAAAAAGTCTGCATCAAGAGTTGGAGTGTGGCAGAAGCAAACAGCCTCGTAGTGTTGAAGCTTGAAGATAAGTGATGCAGGACTGTTTGCAGGTATTGCCATTGCTGTCTATCCTGGAAAGGGGTGACAGCAGAGGCAGTGGGCACCCCTGGAAGGCCAGCACTCTAGGCAACTGCCTAGTTCACCTAATGGTAGCACTGGCCTTGACTACATAGCAAGACGATGGAATCAAAGCAAACATAAATAACTTCATAAATAGAGAGGGGTAACTTGCCTGAAATGGCAAGTACAACCTTAAGAAAAATCATAGAGGGGAGGTAACCTGCACAGAGTGGCAGGTGCAGCTCTGCAACTCTAACCACATTACTGGGCAGTCTTTATCTACTGTCATTTACTATGCTACTATATTAGTTGTATTCCACAAATAAGGGTTGTGGTTCACAAAGAAAAAACGTCACCAAATCAATTTCATGGAATTGAGAGCAATATATTGAATGCTCTAAAGGCTTTCAGAAAATGGTTGGCCAATCAAATTATACTAATCCAGACAGTCAATCACTATGTACTCTATCAACAAGCAGGGAGAGAGCCACACTCTGTTGGGAAACTTGCAGGACATGGAACTATGCCATTTCTCATAGGATAATACTCAGAGTCACATACCAGGCAGGAGAAAACAATTTATTTATTTATTTATTTAAAGTTTCTTATATACCGCGCTCTTTAGCATCAGCGCGGTTTACATGGAACAAAACAATCTCAGTACATTTGAAAACAAGTATGAGTTACAGATAACAGGGCAATAAACTTGGGTAATAATGTCCTAGCAGACAGGCTAAGCTGTGTCCTGCAACCCCATGAATAGTACCTGGATATGGAAGTGATGCAGAAAATCTTTTGAGAGTGAAGCACCCTCTCTATAGATATGTTTGCCACACCCAAGAACAGGAAAGCGCCTCAGTTCTTCTCCAGAATGGGGGATACATGACAAGCTAGCATCTGATGCCTTCCTCAACTGGTGAGAAGGCCTTCTGTATGTGTATCCTCCAGTACCCCTCATAATGAAAACTCTCCTGAAACTCAGAAGGGACCAGGATCCCATGATCCTCCCAGTGCTATATTGGCAGAGACAACCATGGTTTCTTCTTCTTGTAGAACTTTCAGTGAAACCTACTACAAGGCTAGGCAGTGCACCAACATTGAGCGTGTGGGGCCAAGGATTCCTGTTACAACTCAACATTGACTCCATGGCCTTTACAGCTTAGATGTTGAAGGGATAACCTTGGTCATACAATTATTCAAATTGAAGAGGTTTGCCATCTGCCGACAGAAAGTCTCTAGATCCTTTTTTCCTGTCCCAGACAAAAATTAGGCTTATCTGAATCAGGCTTAAAAAACAACTTTCTTAGGGTACATCTTAGATGTGATTGATACATATCATAACCATATTAAAGGTAAATCCATCTCTGTATAGCCTTTTGCTATTCATTTCATGTGGAACTTGTATCTATTGAAATCTCCCTTCAATCTTTCTGAAGTGTCATGGAATCACAACATTGTCTTAACCCAATTAATAGAAGCTCCTTTTCATCTGATAGGTACTTGCAAACTGAAGTACCTTACCTGGAAGGTCCTGTTTTTGATAGTGGTAACTTCAATGTAAAGTTAAAGAGCTGCAGGCTCTAGTAACAGATCCACCCTATGTCAAATTCTTTAATTATAAGGTAATTCCGTGCCTACATTCAAAATTCCTTAGAAAATAAGATTTGTCATATTGGGTCGTCAAACCTAGTATCCTGTTTCCAACAGTGCCCAATCCAGGTTATACATGCACCTGCCAGGATCTCAAAAGGCAGACAGATTCTATGCTGTTTATCCCAAGAATGAGCAGTGGCTTTCCCCTAATCCACTTTCATACTGGTTCATGAGCTTTTCCTCCAGAAACTTGTCCAAAACGTTTTTAAACCCAGATACACTAAAAGTTTTACTATATCCTCTGGCAACAAATTTTATAGTTTAATAGTTTAATTACTTGTTTAGTGAAAATATATTTTCTCTAATTTGTTTTAAACATTACTTACTAACTTCACTGTATATCACCTAGTCTTTGTACTTTTTTGAAAGAGTAAAGAACTGGTTTGCATTCAACTCCACTGATTTTATAGACCTCTATCATATCACCCTCAGCTGTCTCTTCTCCATGCTGAAGAGTCCTAAGCTTTTAAGCCTTTCCTCTTGGACTTTTCTTCCATCCCCTTTATCATTTTGGTCACCATTCTCTGTACTTTTTCCAATTCTGCTATATCCTTTTTTAGATGCAGCAACCAGAACTGCATGAAACATGCAGGGTGTGATTGCACCATAGAGTGATACAGAGTCATTACGATATCCTTGATTTTATGTATTTTCCATTTCTTTCCTTATAATTCCTGGCATTCTATTAACTTTCTTTGCTGTCACTGCAAACTAAGCAGTTTTGAATTTGTTATCCACAATGACATTTAGATCTTTTTCCTAGGTGGTGCCTCCTAATGTGGAACCTTCCATTGTTTAGCTATAGTTTTGGTTGTTCTTCCCTGTGCATAACTTTTCACTTGTTCACAATAAATTTCATCTGCCATTTGGATACCCAGTCTCCCAATTTTTCAAGATCCTTTTGCACTTTTTCTTGATCAACTTGTGATTTAACAACTTTGAATAATTTTGCACTGTTTCCAAATTTGATTACCTCACATTGTTCTCATTGACAGATCATTTATAAATATGTTAAAAAGTAGAAGGCCCAGCACAGATCCCTGGGGTATTCCACTATTTACCTTTATCCATTGAGAAAATTGACCATTTAGCCCTACTCTCTGTTTTAAATCTTTTAACCAGTTTCCAATCTGAAATAGATCAGTTTTCAAATCCCATGACTTTAATTTCCTCAAGAGTCTCTCATGAGAGACCTTGTCAAAGGCTTTTTGAAAATCTAGGGGTCTCCACCTCCAGTCCTGGGGGCACCACACCAGGACAACCCCTAATGAATATGCATGAGATAAATTTGAATGCAGTGGGGGCAGTTCATGCAAATATATCTCATGCATATTCATTAGGGATATCCCAAAAACCTGACTGGTTTGGTGCCCTCTAGGACTGGAGTTGGAGACCCCTGATTTAGATACACTATATTCAGTAGCTCACCTTTATCTACCTGTTTATTCACACCTTCAAAAAATGTAACAAATTGGTGAGGCAAGACTTCCCTTGGCTTCCATGATCGCTTTCTCCCATTAAACCAGGATTATTTAAATGTTCAGTAATTTGGGGAGGCATATTCAGCAGAAGTGGCTATACAAAATAAAATGCCTAGCTGCTGCCACTTTTATTGAGACTGGATATTCAGCGGCGATCCTGAAATAGCCTTCTGATCTGGACTGGCTATGGTTGGAAACAGGATACTGGGCTCGATGGACCTTTGGTCTGACCTAGTATGGCATATTTTATTTTCAAAACATATTCAGTTTCCACCGCTGAATATCTGTGCTGGCCATACACCAGATATGCTATGTGGTTAATGGCGATTCTGCTGTTAACCGGATAGCCCTAAGTGGTTAAAATTAAGACAGCTAGTTGAATATTGCCACCCACAGACTGTCCTGGTTTTAACTGGGTATTTGTTTGGCAGTCTTTGGGGATATTCACCGCACTAACTGATTATGCTGTTTTCTGTTTTTTTCATTTAAATTCTTTGTCCATTTTTTGAAAGAAGTTTTTTGGCTATAGCAGCCTTTTTCACCTCACCTTTAAACCATGCTGGCAGTTGTTTGGCCTTCCTTTCACCTTTTTTAAAGTGTGGCATACATGTGGTCTGGGCTTCCAAGATGATATTTTTAAATAATGTCTGACTTGATGTAAACTGTTAACCTTTATAGCTGCTTTTTTCAGTTTTTTAATTAATCATTTTCCTCATTTTTTCATAGTCTCCCCTTTGAATGTTAATTACAGTAGATTTCCTTGCTGTTCTTACTCTATTTATTAATTTTTTTTTATCATGTTATGACCACTTTTGCCAAGTGGTCCCAACACCATTACTGATCATACCAGATCCTGTGTTCTACTAAAGCAAGGGTCTGCAATTCCAGTCCTGGAGGACCCTAAACCAGTCAGATTTTTAGGATGTACCTAATGAATATGCATAAACAAAATAAAGAACTACAGATAAATTATGGTACTAAGAGTTTACAAAACAGTAACACCCCACAACTCTCAGACCTTGAACTACCATATAGTAAACTAAGCCAGATTTTATTAGATCAAAATCGATCCAGCACCTTATAAACAAGACCAACACGGGGAGCAGCACACTCTATTATATATTTAACTAGAGAGAAAAAGCCTCAGAATAACATCTCATCCCTCTATGTGGCTACTGAAAGCCATAGGGGATACAACGAGCTCAACATCACAGGCTTAAACTCCCAATATTTATTAATGTATAAATATATCTCCAGGAACAAGCAGGGATGTAGTCTTCATATATGGGGTGATGTTGGCACCAATGGAGCCAGCGCAGAAACGCTCCCCAGCGTCCTATAGGAAAGCTTTTGGGAGCATCCCACTGCGCCTGCACTGCTGCCTTCCCTCAGTTTTTTGTTTTCTGCGTAGCTGACAGGGAGCAAATCCTGTCACTGCAGAAAATCTTCTTCTTTTGTGGTTGTGTCTGCCGTCCCGTCGACGCTAGCACTGGTATCATCGGTGTCTCTTTTCTTTCTTCTATTTTCTTTAAAAAAATAAATAAATAAAAGTTCTCTTTGAGGTCTTTGCCCTCTAGGTACTTGGGTGCCATTTTGGGCCTTAGGCCCCTTTGTTCCTTAAAATGGAGAAACCAACTAGTAGTTTCAAAAAGTGTTCCAAATGTAGCAGTACCATTTCTGCTACCGACACCCATGACTGGTGTCTTAAATGTTTGGGACCAGACCATTCACCATCGGAATGTCTCCTCTGCAGAAATATGACAAAGAGGGGCCTGCAGAATAGAACTGCAAAACTCGGCATCCTCTTTGCCTCAGATGCAATGTCCTTTGCATCGACATCGTCCAGGGCTTCGTCTTCCTCCCATGGATCTCAGGTAACGAAACCCAAGTCTTCTTCGAAGAGTGGTCGGTCCTCAAAGGGTAGATCTCCTTCTAAGCATTGAGATGCTTCAAGCATTGCCCTACAGTAGAATACACCGGCCAAAGAGTCCCAGTGGGAGTTCCTTGCTTCCAAAGCATTATCGGGGGTCCCAAGATGTTCCAGAGGTGTCCACCTCTGGAGAGCTCTTGGTGCCATGTTCTAGGGTCGTGGCCCGCTGTTCGGGTACCGATACCCAGGCATCGGCTGGCTCCATGGATCAACATATCCTAGCCATTGAGCAGAGTCCTGCGGCTTTGCTGGTGGCTTTGGTACTGCTAAAGCCTCTGCAATCAGTTCCACAGCCATCGGTACTGGTACCGGTACAGGAGGTATCTGCATTGACCATTGTGCTGCTCTCCACGCTACCACCCATGCCGGCCCTGTAGTCAGTGTCCGGCATCCGATGCCAATTTCAATCGGTACTGTTGATGGGCCGGGCAGGAGCACCCGGCCTGTCGATACTCCAAGTCTTCCGATTCTTCCAGTGAATCGATTGGTACTGGAGAGGCTCTTCTGGAAGATCCTTCTCCTTCCCCACAATGCCAGATGACTCCTCCGGAGGACATGTCTTTTCAGGACTTTATACAGGATGTGGCTTGGGGCCTCTCTATTACGGTGACCTCCGAGAAGGAACTGAGAATTGAAGAACTTGAAATTCTTCAGTATATGGCAGCCCCTAAGGAGGCCGTTACCTTACCCATTCATTGGATACTGCATGACCTCATGCTTAGGATATGGGAAACATTTTTAACGGTGTCTCACATTCTTGAAGGCTCCATATTATGTACTGGGTACCGCAGTGTCCCGGTTTCCAGAAGACACAGTTACTGCACCATTCCATGGTTGTGGAATCAGCAGTGCATCAAATTAAAAGTGCTAAGACACATTCATCTAATCCTCCGGGCCGTGAGGTGAGAACTCGCGATGCCTTCAGCTGTCAATGTTTTCAGGCCTCCATGTTGTCGGCCAGAATAAATTCACACGTACTCTACATGGGTATGTTTCTTCAGGAGGTGACTAAAGATTTGGAACTAATGGCTCCTCTTCTCCCAGATGACAAGAGGGCTGATTTCCTGACACTTGTTTAATATGCCCAGAATGTTTCCAAGTTCATGAATAGGGCAACTTTTGATTGTTTCGAGTATATTAGCAGGACTTCTGCTATTTCCATCGGTGCACGTCGGATTGCTTGGTTTCAAGCATCTCATTTAGAACAGTGGGTGAAAGATAAGCTGGGGAATATTCCTTGCATGGAAGAAAACCTCTTTGGTAAGGATTGGCAAGACAAAGTTTCTCAGCTTGAGTCCAAGAACACTACCCTAAACAGGCTCTCTAGAACCATTGCCAACCCATCTAAGAAAAAGATGGTTAAGAAGCCCTTTTCAACAAGAAAAAGAAGTTTTATCCTTCTTACACCCATGCTATCCACTGTCCGGTCCATGCTTCCCAGAAGAGACAACAGCAACCAAAGCAACAAAGGATGGCTCAGGCCCCCAGAGCTCAACCAGCTCAGCAGATCCTGCCTCCACAAGGTCTTTAACTTCCTGCTAGAGAACTTAGCTATCCTACCCCTGGAAATTCCAGAGCCAGTCAACATCCCAGGCAGACTGTGTTACTTTGCCAAAAGATGGCACCAGATAACATCAGAACATTGGACTCTCTCCATAGTGACAGAGGGGTTCAAACTTCACTTCCAAAGTATGTCCCTTTCCTCCAAGAGAGTTCAACTCTTGGCCCCTCTCTTGTGCCAGGTTACCACCCCTCTCACTCGGTGCGATAAAGGAAGTGCCACTTTCCTAACAAGGCCTGGGCTTCTACTCCCTCTACTTCCTAATGCCAAAGAAAACAGGAGGATATAGGCCTATTCTGGACCTCCGAGAATTAAACAAATATCTGTTCCGAGAGAAATTCAAAATGATCTCTCTTGGAACATTTCTCTCTTACATCCAGAGTCAGGATTGGCTATGTTTTCTAGACCTAAAGGATATTGTCACACCCTTGCCCCTGGCCTCTAGCTTAGAGGAGCAAGGTAACAGAGAACCTCTCCTGGTGAACTCAAATAAACTAGCTTTTCCTCAGGTGGATTCTGGGACATGTAGTTTGGCTCTTAAGAAGAAGTGTAGTCATGGTCCGGGCTGGCGGAAGTTCCTCTGAACAGTCCATAATCCTTGATAAGGCATCTGCGTTCTGATGTAATTTCCCTGCACTATGTTCTATCTTGAAATCAAAAGCTTGCAAAGCCATGTACCACTGGATTAATCGGGCATTGTGGTTTTTCATCTGTTGTAGCCACTTTAAGGGAGCATGATCAGTGACTAGTAAGAATCTTCGTCCCGTGAGGTAGAACCGGAGGGCATCTATTGCCCACTTGATGGCAAGGCACTCTTTTTCAATGGTAGAGTATTTCTGCTCTGCAGGGGACAACTTTCTACTGAGGAACATTACGGGATGCTCTTTTCCTTCATGCTTCTGGGATAAGACTGCTCCTAAGCCTGCCTCCGATGCATCTGTTTGCACAATAAAGGGCTGTGTGAAATCCACTCCGTGCAATACCGGGGCCGTGCATAGCCTCTTCTTCAACACGGTGAAGGCTATTTCACCTCAAGCTCCTGCTCGCTGGTTGGCAATCAGTGCCTCTACCAATTCTAGCACTGGCTTCTGCTGTGCTTGTAAAGCAGCTGCTGCTTTCTCTTGCGCTTGTTGGGCCATCTCTTGCTGTCTCTGGAACTGTAGGGTCATCCAGTGGATCAGCTCCTTGGGCTCCATCTCAGCGACTACCTGCAAGAGAAAAGAGAAAACACCAAGTGCAGTACCACACTACAGCTCTAATGCGCTCTTTTTATCTGGACGCTTTCACATTTCCTCCCCTTTTACTCTGATCCAGGCTGACCCCCTCCTAGGTACCTTTTACCTGGGTCAGGTGCTGACTCTGGCCTTAAAAAGGAAGGGTGTCTCCATGGAACCGCTCTGTCATCCTGGTCGACCTTGCCAGCGAATCGCAGTGAAGCTTGCAACCCAGATCTCCACTCTTGTTTTGTAAATCCTGTGGCTGTGTATCCTGATGCAGGCAACAAGATCCGTACAACTACGCCAGTATCACGCCCTTGCCCCTGGCCTCTGGCTTAGAGGGGCGAGGTAACAGAGAACTTCTCCTGGTGAGCTCAAATAAGCTAGCTTTTCCTCAGGTGGATTCTGGGACATGTAGTTTGGCTCTTAAGAAGAAGTATAGTCATGGTCCGATGTTAAGGCAAATGACAGAATTTATTTTAAAGTAAAGGTTCAAGTAAACTGTACACAGGAATTTTGTCCATTCAGGATTGTTTGCAACAGAGCATTTAGATCAGTATAACTGCTTCAGTCTAAAACACATGCAGCTGGATAACAACATTGCTCAGTCTTAGAGAAAACAGCTCTGCTCAGCAAGGTAAAAATACTTTTTTTTAAACCTTGTGTTTGTGAAGCATTTAACAACAAAAGAATAACTCAGTTCCTCTGGAACAACCTCTTCTTTCCCTACTTCCTTTCAGGATAGGTTTTAAACTCAAGAAAACAAGTAACAAACATTCACAAGCTTTTTCTTCAGCGTGACTCAGCATTTTGCCTGAGAAATGCAAACACGTGGAGTTTTCTTCAAACCCATTTCCTGGCTTAATTCCAGTTACCTGCTTCTAGGAGACTTTCTCATTTAATGCTAGCCTTTAGCATAATGATTCCATGCTTGTAGCTTGACACAGGGTACAGTCCTTGGGGATATCTAGATCTTGCAATTCTTCCCCTGCCAACTCAATCTGCATATCCTCTGGTGGTGTTAGGGCAGCATCCTGTTCTGAGCTCTGGACACAGTGCTCAGAATACAGCCTCCCTGGGGGTTGTAATGTCTCTCCTGAGCTCAACTCTCCCCGATACAGACAGTCAGTACCTGAAGCACTGGGCAGTTCTCCCTGGTTGTGCTCACTACAGTTCCTTGTCTCCTTCCAACCTCTCTGGAACAGCTCTCTGTATTCCTCTCTGGGTTCTCTCCTGGAGATCTGCAGGTGCTCCTGGTTCCACTCCTGATTCCCTTGAATCCTCTGAGTCTTCTGAACCTCCTGAGACCTCTGCCTCCCCAGAGCTTCTCCTTTCCTCTGAGCTTCCTCTTTCCTCTGCTTTAGCAGGGGTTTATATTTCCCTCTCCAGGGCACCAGCCCTTCCTCCACTCCTCCCAGGTGATTGTAATCATCTCTCAAGCTGCAGTTACGTCATAGGAGTTAGGGTGTGGCTGCCTGAACTTTCTCTCCCTCAGGTTTCTTTCTCTATGAGGGGCCTGAAATCCATGCCCTGCAGGAATTTTTCCTTTCTCTAAGTTAAAGTCATTGGCCTTTTCTATACTCATAGTCTCAAAACAGGCTTCCTTGTCACAATACATATACACATATCCTTATCCACACAGACACAGGAGGTTTCTTCGATTCCTCTTTCAGGGAAGACATTACCAGTACAGGGTTTAACCCTTCGGCCTGGCTTCTACCCCAAGAGTCTTCACAAAATGCATGGCAGTAGTAGCAGCATTTCTAAGAACACTGGGGATATTTGTCTTCCCCTACTTAGACGACTGACTCATCTGAGCATCATCAGCTCCAGAGGCCAGCTCTGCTCTCTCCTGCACAATGCAGGTTCTTCAACATTTGGGGTTTGTAATAAATCTTCCAAAATCCCAACTCACCCCTTCTCAAACCTTAGAGTTTGTAGGTGCTCTTCTAGACACGCAGCAGTCCAGGGATTTTCTGCCACAGGTACGCTGCACTCGAATAGTTCAACTAGCTTCTCAAACAGGGAAGTCTTCTTAGCTAACTGCTCGAGAAATACTTCAGTTGCTCAGTCATATGGCTTCCACTGTACATGTGGTTCCCTATGCTCATCTACACATGCGTGCAGCTCATTGGACCCTAGCTTTGCAGTGGACTCAGGCATCAGTTCATCTAGGGGACAAAATCAGAAACTCTGCACGCCTCATTTTGTCCCTCCAATGGTGACAATCACCAGAAAACCTACTCGTAGGGTCACTTTTTCAGAAGCCACCACACCAGTCCACCCTGATGATGGATGTGTCCGAATTGGGTTAGGGAGCTCATCTGGACAATCTCTCCACTCAGGGTCTTTGGACTCAGCTTCACATAAACCTGCAAGAACTCAGAGCCATCTTCAATTCTCTCAGAGTGTTCCAGGACTACCTGCGCTCCAAACCAGTTCTAGTCCAGACGGACAATCAGGTAGCCATGTTCTATGTGAACAGGCAGGGTGGAACAGGTTCTTAGGCATTGTGCAATGAAGCCCTACATCTATGGTCCTTTGCCATATGCCTTGAGATCCACCTACTAGCGCTGTACCTACCTGACAAACTGAATCTCCTGGCAGACAAACTCAGTCGAGTACTATTGCCACACGATTGGTCTCTCTATTCAGAGAAAATTGCTCGAATCTTTCAAATCTGGGGAACCCCAGATATAGATCTGTTTGCAAGTCCTCAGAATGCCAAACTTCCCTGCTTCTGTTCCAGAATTCCTGCTCAGAACAGTCAGGTGATGGATACTTTCCACCTCCACTGGGGTCAGGACTTCCTATATGCCTACCCACCCATTCCCCTCATTCCCAAGACTCTGTTCAAGCTACAGAGAGACAGGGGCTATATGATCCTCATAGCCCCATGCTAACCATGACAGACGTGGTATCCACTGCTTCTACGTCTCTCTCAAACCAAACCTCTGGAGTTGGGATGTGCTCCAGAATTCCTATCCCAGGAGAATGGGACGCTTCTGCCCTCGAACCCTCAGTCTTTGTACCTGATGGCGTGGCTGCTGAAAGCTTAGAATTCCAGGATATCAACCTTTCTCAACAGGTTAAAGATATCTTTTTGGCCTCCAGGAAACCTTCCACAAGGCGTGCTTACGCTTTTTATTTTTTATTTTTTATATACTTTATTTAAACATCACCACTCAACAATAACAAAACCAGTACAGTCAAACTCCAGAGGGGTGGACTCTCATCCCCTTCCGGAGATCCAAAACAGAGGGTGAAGACAGTTTTCAAATTATACCCCCACCACCCGCCCTCCCCCCCCTTCCACTACCCCTCCCCCCTCCTCGCAGTCGCACATCCTCCCTAGGTTCACCCGAGTATCTCCCCTGCCCGCTACCCCAGTTACCTACCCATTTGCAGAATCTCGTTTCGACATCGGGCCCCTAGCCTTCCAATGTATGGGTCCCACACCAATAGGAAGGAGGTCCAGCTCTTGACACTGCCCCGCGCACTCCACCGCTCTGCCAACATTAGCTGGTGAAAGCTGTTGCGCCACGCCCCAAAAGTCGGAGGGTGCCGGTCGCGCCACATGCGCAGAATAGGACCCTTACCCACCAGGCAAACCTTTCGCAGGAGCAAACGATCCGTTCGCCGGGGTGGATAAGGGGGGTCAAGTCTATCTAGAACCACAAATGCCCCCGTCCACCGCACTCTTTGCTGCAGTAGCCCAGTGACAAACCTAGCTATTCTACCCCAATAGGGTTGGATATGAGGACAGGCCCACCACATATGCCATAGGTTAGCTAAAGGAGCTTGGCATCTCGGGCAACGGCCATCAGTCGTTAAATGGCTACGCAGGGCCCGCCTAGGCGAGAAATAGGCCCTAGTAAGACATTTAAATTGTATCTCTCGCCATCTGGCCCCGTCCACCAATCCTGCAAGCCGCCGGAGAGCCATCAAAATGGTATGCGGGGGGATCTCCCTTCCCATCTCCGCACTCCATGCCGCCTCCACTCCCCGGTAATCTACCGGCGTTTGGAGAGCCCCCAGCCGCGCTCGATAGCCCGCAATAGATTGAAGAGTGTCCTCTCCCAACGCAAAGAAACCCAGTAGTTGTGCCGAGCGCTCTACCCCCAGTGCCGCCCTAGGCAGGGCAGAAATATAGTGGGAAACCTGAAGGTACGCAAAGGTAGAATTGGAGGTTAGATCATAGTCCCGGCAAAGAGAGTGAAAGGACTTACACTTTCCTGCCTCATCCACCAAATGCCCGATCGTCCGAATTCCCTTCCGCCACCATTCTCGAAAGCTCGGAGAGTTCGAACCCGGGGAGAAGTGAACGTTCCCCTGCAGAGGCACCCAGCTGGACGCAGTCCAGACCGTCCCCCAGCAACTATTGAGATATCGCCACGTCTGCTGGGCTGACCCAAGCAACACGCTCGATGCGAGACGTGGTGGGAGGTAGCACCTCTCCGTATGCAGGACCCCCAACAGTGAAAACGGCGCCACCCATGCCTCCTCGAAACTCGTGGGGGTATAGACCGCCGTCCCGCCTAACCAGTCCCCCAGGTGGCGAGCCTGACAAGCCAGGGCATAGATCCCCAGGTCTGGAAGTCCCATCCCGCCATCTCCCTGTAAGTCGTGCTAGGGGTATCCGGGCCCGCGCTCCCCGCCATAGAAAGGTCCGGAAGGCGACCTCCAGTTTTTGCACATCCCCCCGCTTCAACCACACTGGTAACGTCTGCAGCCAATATAACAGCCGAGGCAATATCACCATCTTAATGGCGGCCACTCTCCCCGACAACGAGAGTGGCAGCGGCTGCCAGGCCTGCAGTTGAGATCTTGTACGGGCCAACATCTCTTCAAAATTACTGCGATATAACTCATGGGGGTGCCTAGTCAGCCGAATGCCCAGGTAAGCGAAATGGGAGTGCGCCCACCGTAGAGGGAACCCGCCAACCCACCCGCGCTGCAGCGTCCCCGACACATCTAGTGCCTCCGACTTATCGCTATTGATCCGCAGACCCGAAAACACGCCGAAGTTACACATTTCCTGCAATAAACAGGGTAGAGAGTCCGCAGCGGCGGTAATGTGCACCAAGATATCGTCGGCAAAGGCCGACACCTTAAAAGTCTGGGTTCCCATACCAATCCCCTGTATCTCCGGCGACATCTCTATCGCCCTAATCAAGGGATCCAGTGAGAGCACAAACAGTAAGGGGGATAGGGGGCACCCCTGCCGTGTCCCCCTCTGCAAAGGGAAGGCCTCCGATAATAACCCATTACAGAGTATCCCCGCCGTCGGAGAGTCATACAAACAATCAATCATGGCACAGAAAGAGGGCCCCAGCCCATACCACGGGAGTAACTCCTTGAGATAGGTCCAGTCGACCCTGTCAAAAGCCTTCTCGGCGTCAAAACTTACCAAAAGTGATGGCAGCTGTCGATCATGTACCCACTCAAGGGATGCAATGATTTTGCGCATGTTTTTAACTATGTACCGGCCTTTCACAAATCCCACCTGGGACTTATGTATCAGGCTTGGGAGGTATTCGGCCAACCTATCCGCCAAAATCTTTGCAAAGATTTTTGCATCAAAGTTCAGCAGGGAAATAGGGCGGTATGACGTTGGCAGCTCTGGGTCCTTTCCTGGTTTTGGCAGGAGGGTGATATACGCATGATTCTCGCCCCATTTAAAGCCCCCCTGCACGACCCGCCGCATAAACACCGCCACCAGCGTCGGGCCTATATAGTCCATAAGCAGCTTGTAGAACTCGGCTCCCAATCCATCCGGCCCCGGCGATTTAAAACAGCGAGCCTGGGCTATAACAGATCTCACTTCCTCCAGAGTAATAGAGCTCCCTAATTGACTGCGCTGCGCATCGTCAAGTGAGGGCAGGTTCAACCGCCGCAATTAAGCCGGGATCGCCGAGGAAGAGCCGCCTTCCCCTGCATACAGCTCTTGAAAAAACTTCCGAAAGGCCTGTACAATTCCCTTAGTATTCCTCTGCAACACCCCGCGCTCGTCCCGCAAGGCTGCCACCGTACGCACTCCCCGCGCCCCCTTCAGACACCTCGCTAGCAAGCGCCCGGGCTTGTCTCCATGTCTGTACAGCCGATAGCGATAATAAAGTAGAGATTTTTTAGCCCGTTGGTGTAACAGCTCATTAAGGTCTACCCTGGCCTCCCAGAGCTCCTTCCGGAGCCCCTCCGATGGGGCCCCTGCCAGTCGTCTCCGCAACCAAGACACCCGCCTCTCCAGGCGGATAATCCTTTCCATGTGAAGCTTACGCTTACGGCCGCGAATCCGATAATGTCACCCCGGAGTACAACCTTGGCCGTCTCCCAGAGGAGTTCAGGGTCTTCCCGGTGACCTTGGTGGTCATCCTCAAACTCCCTCCATCGCTGCTCCAGGAACTTATGAAACTGGGCATCCCCGTAAAGCTCCGGGGGGAAACGCCAGATCCGGGTCCTGTCTACCTCTCCCCCCCAGTGGAGGTCCAGCCATACCGGTGCATGATCTGAAATTTCAAACGGTCCGATCTGCACCTCTGCCACGTTCGCCAGGCTTCCAGAAGACAAAAATAAGTAATCTATACGGGAGTGTGTGCCATGGGCTCGGGAGTGGTGGGTAAAATCCTTCTCTAAAGGATGGAGCACCCTCCAGGTATCTACTAGTCCCAATCTTCTCATGAAGCTGCTTAGCAGTCGTGTAACCGGCCCCCGTGCTCGGGCGTCCCCCCCCCTGTGCAGGTATCTAAGTTAAAATCTAAGACTCCATTGACATCTCCTCCCAGGAGAAGTGGGAGTTCAGGCAACTGCTCTACCTTGGAAGCCAGCCGTGTATAAAAACCGGCATCTGGGGTATTAGGGCCGTACATCGTCCCCAAAATGATCGGCCGCCCTTCCAACTTACTCTGCAGCAGCACATATCGTCCCGCCGCATCTCAAATCGCCGACTCTACCTTGCAGCGTATCCTTTTGTTAACCAAGATCGCCACTCCTCCCTTCTTACCCATGGCTGGTGCCCCCCAGACCTGCCCCACCCAGCCCCGGCACAACTTCTCATGTTCTTCAGCCGTCTGGTGGGTTTCTTGTAGGAAGGCTATGTCACAATTGCGCCTTGCCAGGGCTTGCAAAATTTTATATCTCTTTATGGGATTACCCAGACCGCACACGTTCCATGTAATAACTTTCAGGGTATCGGGGCAGTGTCAAGGCATAGACGACCGTCTCCAGTATTCTGCAGGGGTGAGGTCCTCCCAGCCTGGAACCCCCCCCTCTCCCAGTTTTGTTATGTGCGACTGCTCACCCACCCCCCCCCTAATTTCCCTTCCCCCCCCTTCCCCCCTCCCATTCCCCACCCCTCCCTCCCCCCCCCCCCCACAACTCACGGTCTCCCCCATCTATTAGCACCTCACCCCTCTGTGTTTAACCTCCAGTGATGCGCCCCACCACCCCCAACCCCATTCTCAGTGCGACACCCAGCCGCCCCGCCTAGTGCAAGTACCCGGCCTCCGCCTCTCAGACCCCCCTTAAAGCAAGTCCCTAATATAAACCCTTAGCCTACCCCAACCCCGGTCTGTGAAAACCCCCGCCCTCCCATCCAGCACCCTGAAGAATCCACCGCCCCCCCTACAACCCCCCCTTCGGCTCTAAATATACAGTGACAGCCCTATTGCATTTCCCAACATTCAATATAATTACAGCATAAAAGTACATACATATCCCCTGCTTTTTGTCGCACCAAAACACAAAGTTAAAGCAACAACACACTAAACAAAACCAAAACATTGCCCAGTCAGGGTTTACAGACGGGCTCCCCGCGGCCCCAAGGCTTGCTGGACTCGAACGGGCCGTGCCCACCAACCCCCCCTTTGGTAATAATGTGGGGGGGCCGACCTAGAGCTAAACTAAGGCGGGGGCTCCCTCTAAAACCCCAGAGACGCTCCAAGCCGGGCCCTGGGCCTAGCCACCCATCGTATCCCACCACTAAAGCCCTCTCAGGAAGGCAAGTAAGTGCCGCTCTCTCGTGGGCCCCTCCCGCCTATTCCAGGATATACCCAGGAGCCTCCGGGTCGCATCAGCCCTCCAGATCTCCCAATGCCCATCCGGAGCGTCTAACCCCTGGGCTACCGGGCACCCCCTGGGCGTGCGATGCAGCCCCCTCGCTAGCAGCCAAACCCAGGCAGGACCCCCCAGGGCTTGGAGCCCCCCCTCCCCCAACCCAGGGTACCCTCCCGCCCGTTCCCCTTAAAAGGCCACACAAATACCGCAGTCCACAGCTATACATAAAACAAACAGGCCGTCCACCTTATGGACGCTGAGGACAGACTCAGGAACCCTGGTGATCACTTCAAGGCGCTCCACGTGCTGTTTCAGCCGGTATCTTAGTTTCCACAAAGCGCGCTGCCTCTTCAGCGGTTTCAAAAGTTTTACGCTGACCCTCACAAAACACGTGGAGACGCGCCGGATATTGGACGGAGAATTTGATCTGTGCCGCTATCAGTTTTTGACAGATCGGTGCGTAGGCCCGCCGGCGCTGGCTAAGTGCTACAGAGTAATCTTGAGCGATCCGGAGCCTCGCATTGTCCAGTTGCAGGGTACCTTGCAGTTTAGCTGCCCGCAGGATGGCTTCTTTTTGCGGGTAGCGGAGCAGCTTAATCGGGACCAGTCGAGGGTGAGAGTCCTGGGCATGCCTGCCCCCCACGCGGTGCGCTCTCTCAATCTCGATGTTCCCACCGGCCCCTGGTTCCCCTAGCAGTGCATCAAAGAGCCTCTCCAGGTATTTTCTCAGGTCCTTGTCGGGCACCGCTTCAGGGACTCCCATGACTCTCAGATTGTTTCTCCGTGACCGGTTCTCGAGGTCATTCAATTTGGCCTCGTGGGAGAGCAACCGGGTCTGAAGGCCCGCCACCGTCCGGCTCAACTCAAGCACATTGTCCTCGGCCCGGCCCACACGCTCCTCAGCCTCCTGGAGCCGTTTCCCATAGGCCTCCACCGAGCTCTGCACTGTGTCCAGCTTCTCTCGGATGGTGGTAAATTGCGCCGCCAGAGCCTCTGCTACGGCCGCTGAGATTTCTTCCACTCTCGCCGGAGAGGTCGGCGAAGCAGGCGCCCCCCCTCCATCCGCCATTTTGCTCGGGGCTGGCCCTCTGTCCCGCTCCTTTTTGCCGGTTCGGAGTGCTGCAGCCATCCCCGCTGAACTTCTTCTGCACGGAGTATAGTAGCCCGGTATAGTAGGCACCCAGAGAGGAGCGTGCCTGGTTTCGCGGGTTGAAATCGTCCCAAATATGCCGGTTTAGGCTAGGGGTAGTGGGAGCGCGATCAGCACGCGTCCGCTCGCGCTCACCGCATCACCGGAAGTCTCGTGCTTACGCTTTTAAATGGAGAAGGTTCTCAATCAGGTGTTCAAAGAAGGAACTTAATCCTTTTTCTGTTCCAGTGGAGGTGTTACTTGAGTATCTCCTCCACCTTTCATCCTCTGGACTTAAAACTAATTTAGTGAGAGTCCACCTCAGTGCCATTGTGGCTTTCCACATGCCCTCTGATGGACAACCTGTCTCCTCTCAGCTGCTTGTAGCGCGCTTTACGAGAGATCTGCTCTTAACTAAGCCTCCCATTAAGCCACCACCTGTGGCATGGGATCTCAATCTTGTCCTTGGACAGCTGATGAAGCTGCCCTTCAACCCCCTAGCCACTACATCTCTGAAGTTTCTTTCTTGGAAAGTCATCTTCCTAAATGCCCTCACTTCTGCAAGACGCATCAGTGAGCTCCAAGCTTTAGTGGCTGATCCTCCTTATACATGGTTCCACCATGATAAAGTAATCCTTAGGACTCATCCTCACTTTATGCCAAAGGTGGATTCGTCTTTTCCTTCCAACCAGTCAGTTTACCTTCCTGTTTTCTTCCCTAGGCCTCATGCCTCTAGTGCAGAAAGGAATCTACATACTCTGGATTACAAGCGTGCTTTGGCCTTTTATCTTCAGAGAACTAGGCAGCGCAGAAAGGCTTCATAGCTTTTTGTTGCGTTTGATTCCAGTAACCTGGGTCTACCAGTTTCCAAGAGAACACTCTCCAAGTGGATTGCAGACTGTATATCTTTTACCTATGAGTAAAGGACTTTCTCTTGAAGGTCATGTCACAGCACACAATGTGCGAGCAATGGCTGCCACTATGGCAAACCTACGCTCAGTGGCAATTGATGAAATTTGCAAAGCAGCAACCTGGTCCTCTGTCCACACCTTTGCGGCCCACTATTGCTTGGATAGGGACTCCCATCGGGATGTCTTGTTTGGCCAGGCTGTTCTCCAGCACCTCTTTCAGACTTAGAACAACTCGTACCCACCATCACGGGTTTCGCTACCAGAGATCCTTGGAGGATACATGACCCACTTTAGTCTGTGTTTCACTACTTTCTCTGGGGTCATCTCCCTGGCATCTCCAAGCTAGGGAGCCCCATATGTGAAGACTGCATTCCTGCTTGTTCCTTGAGATAGCGTAGTTACTCACCTGTAACAGGTGATGTCCGGGAACAGCAGGAATTGAGTCTTCACAACCCACCCTCCTCCCCTAGGAGTTGTATTTCTCTCTCTCTTTCTCTCTCCTTCTGTTATTTTATCTCAGCTACAAACGCAACTGAGGAGGGAGAGTTGGAAAGGCGGGAAGGCAGCAGCGCAGGTGCAGTGGGATTCTCCCAAAGGTTTTCCTATAAGACGCAGGAGAGTGTTCCCACACGGGCTCTGTCGGTGCTGACGTCAGCCCATATGTGAAGACTCCATTCCTGCTGTTCCCAGAGATCACCGGTTACAGGTGAGTAACTACTCTTTATTAATGTATGCAATCTTATAATCTACTTCTAAAATTGAATAGAGTCTTGACAAAGCAGAGAATACTACGAGATGCCTCATCAATAGCTGCTGCTAAAACCACCAGCCAAACTGGCGAGCTCTGTAAAGCAATACTCAAGTTATAATACCTGTGGAGGAAAAAAGATTAACCCTCTTGAATCTATAAAACAAATAAGATTAACCCAACTGCCTAGGTTCACTGCCTGTTGGGTTAATCTTATTTGTTTTATAAATTCAAGATTGGGGTAGTATGCTGGTGATTTTCAGAATTTTGCAGAGACGCCTGGCTGCGAGTTAAAGCAGCTGCTGGTAGAAGTGTCTTGCTGGCAGCTCTGGTGGTTTCATGATAGCAGAGAGGACGATGTGATAGAAGCCGGCTGTCTTCAGATAAGTAAATTGTATAAGACAGTCAGTTAATGAGTTCATAAGTTATGTTGACTTCATTTATTTTCTCCACAGGTATTATAACTCTAATATCGTTTTACAGAGCTCACCTTGCCTATAATGTGATTTGATTGAGTTCAGTTTGGCTGGTGGTTTTAGCAGCGGCTATTGTTGAGGCACCTCGTAGTATTCTCTGCTTTCTCAAGTTTAAGACTTTTTAAAAAAAGTTTTATTTATGCAAAAAGTTTTACAAACCAAGAAGTAAACAAATTCTCTTGTACAGAAAACAGAGCTAAACCGTAGGAAAGAAACAAAGAAAACATATAAATACAAAAGAAACCTTATTCAATACATAGCTCAATCTAGCCCTCAATAGAAGGAGGAGGAGACTAAAGAAATCAAATCATCATACAGGTTTTCAAAAAGAAAAGAACAGGGCTTCAAACAGTCATTACAATTTATTCTACGAGTCAGTGGAAATGGAAGCTTCTAGACACAGTGGAAATGGAAGCTTCTAGACAAAATACCATAGACACCATACTAGCTTCTAGGATGGTGTCTATGGTATTGTGCAGTCTAGACTATTGCAGTGCAATCTTTGTGGACCCATCTGTTTCTTAGACTCGTGCCATACAGATTGTACACAATGTGACAGCTCAACTGATATCGGTGTGATGTTCAGGAGCATATTACTTCTATACAAGTCACTACACTGGCTTAACAGTTGCACGAAGAGTAAATTTTAAGGTTTGTGTCTTGATTTTTAAGGCTTTGAATGGCTCTGGTCCATCTTACCTACTGATATGTTTGTGCCATACAAACTTAATTTTGACTTATGGTCAGCTGATGCCAACTTGTTAGAGTCCCTTGTTTAAAGTTTACTAAGCTCTCTGTTACTTATGCCATAGTGTTTTTCATGGCCAGATCACAACTGTGAATTTTGTTCTCAGTTCTGTAAGAATGGAGACAATTATTTCAAATTTAGACATCAGGTGAAGTTCACCCCATTGTCCAAAAAACTGCTAGCATGGTTTAAAGGTGAGGTCAGAGAGGCTGTTGCCAAAAAAGCATCTTTCAGGAAATGGTAAAAACAAAACGACGAAACCTGGAAACAGCACAAGCACTGGCGAGTCAAATGCAAGGCATTGATAAGGCAGGCAAGGAGAATTTGAGAAGAAGCTTGCTGCGGAAGCAAAAACACGAAATACTTTTTCAAGTACATTCGTAGCAAAAAACCTGTGAGAGAGTCAGTTGGTCCATTAGATGATAGAGGGATTAAAGGGACACTAAGAGGCGACAGCGGAGAGACTGAATGAATTCTTTGCTTTGGTCTTTACTGAGAAAGATGTAGGGATGTTACCCATGACTGAAGTGGTATTTAAAGGTGCAGAAGAATTGAAGGAAATATCGATACATTGGGAAGATGTATTACAACCATTAGATAAACTGAAGAGTAGCAAATCACCTGGGCCGGATGCTATACATCCAAGGGTGTTGAAAGAACTGAAATATGAGATTGCAGACCTGCTATTAGTAATCTGTGAATTTTCATTAAAATCATCTGTAATACCTGAAGATTGGAGGATCGCCAATGTAACGCCAATTTTTAAAAAGGGTTCCAGGGGTGATCCGGGAAACTACAGACCGGTGAGCCTGACGTCAGTACCAGGAAAAATGGTAGAAACCATCATAAAGAACAAAATTACTCAGCATGTAGATAGTCATGGCCTAATGGGAGACAGCCAACATGGCTTTAGACAAGGAAGATCTTGTCTTACTAATCTGTTATGTGTTTTTGAAGGTGTGAATAAACAGGTGGACAAAGGTGAGTCAGTTGATATAGTGTATCTGGACTTTCAGAAAGCCTTTGACAAGGTCCCTCATCAGAGACTTTTGGCAAAACTAAAGAGTCATGGGATAGGAGGCAGTGTACTATTGTGGATCAGGAACTGGTTACAAGATAGAAAGCAGAGGGTAGGGCTAAATGGCCAATTTTCCTAATGGAGAAAGGTGAATAGTGGTGTACCCCAGGGATCTGTGCTGGGTCCGCTGCTTTTTGACATATTCATAAATGACCTGGAACGGGGAATAACGAGTGAGGTTATCAAATTTGCAGATGACACAAAACTTTTTAAAGTTGTAAAAACCCAAGAGGATGGTAAAAAATTGCAAGAGGATCTTGATAAATTGGAAGACTAGGCATCAGAATGGCAGATGAAATTTAATGTGGACAAGTGCAAAGTTATCCACCTAGGGAAGAACAACCCAAACTATGGTTACACGATGCAAGGTTCCACATTAGGAACCACCACCCTGGAAAAAGATTTAGGTGTCATTGTGGACAACATGTTAAAACCATCGGCCCAGTGTGCAGTGGCGGCCAAGAGAGCCAATAGAATGCTAGGTATCATAAGGAAAGGAATGGAAAATAAAACAAAAGATATTATGATGCCTCTATATCGTTCCATGCCGAGACCGAACCTTGAATATTGTGTGCAATTCTGGTCGCCGTATCTTAAAAACGATATAGCGTTATTAGAAAAGGTTCAGAGAAGAGCCACCAAAATGGTAAAGGGGATGGAAGGATACTCCTATGAAGAAAGGCTAAAAAGGTTAGGGCTCTTTAACCTGGAAAAGAGACAGCTGAGGGGAGATATGATAGAAGTCTATAAATTAATAAACGGAGTGGAACGGGTAAACGTAGATCGATTGTTTACATTATCAGAATATAGAAAGACTAGGGGGCATGCAATGAAGCTACAGGGTAAACTATTTAAGACTAATAAAAGAAAATATTTTTTCACTCAACGTGTAATCAAACTCTGGAATTTGTTACCGGAGGATGTAGTAAAGGCTGTTAGTGTAGCTGGATTTAAAAAAAGTTTGGACAAGTTCCTGGAGGAAAGGTCCATAAACCATTATTAAGAAGGGACCCAGGATATCAGTGCTTGACCCAGTACAAGCATTGTGGAACCTGTGTCTTTTCGGGAAACTGCTATGTACGTATGACCTAGATTGGCCACTGTTGGAAACAGGATACTGGGCTTGATGGACCTTGGTCTGACCCAGTATGGCATATCTTATGTTCTTATGTTCTTAGATGACGAGATTTATGAAAGCTAGCAGCTGGGAAGGCTAAAAAAAAATATAAGAAACAGACTGGTACTTATCCCGACATTTAAGTGGATGCTTAAGAAAAGAGAGCCCACCCAGCTGCTGCATCCCAGAACAGAGTAACAAAAATTCCCTACACCACCTCTAAGTATCTCAAGATAGATCTGGATATATCCACAACCCCTTAAAGGGTAGTCTACATTTCTTAAAAGCTTTAACAGCCATTCCTTATCTGATAACAAAGCAGATGTAGCTACCAAAATAAATGGAATCGGGGTCTCCTCTAAAGAAGATTCCAAAAAATTGATCAAATTCAATGTCTCAACAGGTTGCTCCTCCAACCTAACCGAGGAAGGAGATTTTTTCCCAACAGGCAAATAAAAAACTTTCGCAAACAGTGGTATATCAGTAGGAACAGCAGTGTCTCAGTTAAATACATCTTAAGCATATCCCGTGGGAACCTAGGGAAATTAATAAACCTTAAGTTATTTGCTCGAGACAGATTTTCCAAATGCTCAATCTTAGTGTTCAACATACTAAAGTTTTTAACAAAAGATATAACTTGTTCCTCCAGAAGTGAAACTCTAGATTGAACCTCCGATAGCTCAGTTTGCAACGCAGTTACCTTTGAAAATAATAATTCCACTGCTGTTATATTTGACTGTAACTTAGCACCCAACAGCAAAACTTGCAGAAGAATAGCCTCACCCAAAGAGACAATCGCTTGCCAAATAGATTCCAAAGTAAAATTTGCAGGATGAGCCAAGGCGAAAGTGGAAACTTCCATCTTTTGACCTGGAGATCCTTCCATTCCTGCCGCCGTTGTCGAAGCACCTGCAACTTGAGCTAAATTGGCTATCTCACTTCTGCCAGTGTCCCCTGAAGTTTCAATGTGTTGAGGTTGTTCTGGGGCAGAAGCCGTCTCCAAATTGGCTGCCCTAAGACCTGGCCTTTCCAGCATGGACCAAAGTCCATTTCCTATGGACGCCTCCTGCTGCAGTTTGCCCTCACTGGACTGTTGTAGACACACCACGCTCAGGGACGGTTGTAGATTGAGAGAGAAAGATGGAGTCTCTGAAACAGATGCCAAACAATCTAGCCCTTCGCTGCAGCCGGAGTAACCTCCCCTGAAACGACTGAGTGGCTGGATAGTCTCAACAAGAAAGAATCAAGCGTACCAGAAGCAAGAGGTGTTGAGGTACCAGGGGTATAAGAAGGCACCACAACCCCCTTTCCCTTGCGCTTCTGACCCACAGCAACCATCCCGCTTAGCTTTGCATGTCGCCATCTTGGCTCCTCCTCCCCAAGTTTAAGACTTTATTCAATTTTAGAAGTAGATTATAAGATTGTATACATTAATAAATGCAATCAACGGACCTGCAACAGAGGTTTCGAACTCTATGCACCCTCCCTCTGGAGCTTCCTGCCGAGCCAAATCCGAAACAACAGAGACCTCTCCACATTCCGGAAACAACTAAAAACCATCCTGTTCTAAGAATATCTTGGACCAGAAACAGACATCTCCCACTGACAACTCTTCCAGACCTTCTGACCTACCCCCAAGACTACCTACTAAGAAGTCAAATGTCTAAGTCGTTACTTTCTGTTCAGATCATCAATGTTGCCCCCCCCCCCCCTGGTGACGGCCCCCTCTTCTCTGTCAAATTGATTACTGTCCCCCCCTCCTTTTTTTGTTAAACCACTTTGACCCGGTGTAAAGCGGGATATAAATACAGCTAAATAAATAAATAAATATACATTAATAAATATTGGGAGTTTTTAAACCTATGATGTTGAGCTCATTGTATCCCCTATGGCTTTCATTAGCCACATAGAGGGATGAGATGTTATTCTGAAGCTTTTTCTCCCTAGTTAAATATTTATATAATAGAGCGTGCTGCTCCTGTTTATAAGGCACTGGATTGATTTTGGCCTAATAAAATCTGGTATAGTGTATTGCATGGTAGTTCAAAGTCTGAGAGTTGTGTGGTGTTATTGTAATGAATATGCATGAGATATATTAGCATGCAGTGCCCCCATTGTATTCAATTTTATCTTGCACAAATCCATTAGGAATGCCCTGAAAATCTGACTGGTGTGCAGCCCTCGAGGAGTGGAGTTGGAGATTCCTGCAATGAGGATTAGATTTATTTTTATTTCTATTTTATTTAACTGTTTTTCTATACCACTTAATCAAGAAATAAAAGTGATTTACATAGAACTGAGAACTTTAGCTTTACAATTTAACATCAAGTAGCATCATTTTTTATAAACTTATATACAGCTTATGGAGTGGAGGAGTAGCCTAGTGGTTAGAACACTGGCTTGGTAACCAAGCAACCAGGGTTCAATTCCCACTAGCACTCCTTGTGGCCTTGGGCAAGTCACTTAACCCTCCATTGCCTCAGAAGAAAGGCCTGGCAATCTACTTCCAGTGACACTGCCAAGAAAACCCAGGAGCTTCTGGGTCACCAGGAGTCAGGACTGACTCAAAGGCACACATTGCATTACATATACAGCTATAAGTGGAATATTGCATTGCTGCTTGGGGGATGGAGTGTTGGTCTTTGAATAGGTGAGTTTTTAGTTTCTTGCAGAAATCTGGGAGCTCTCTGTGGTGTTTCTTAACTCTGTGGGGAGTGCATTCCAGAGGTGTGGGGCATATAATGAGAAGGATCTTTTCCATGTTTCTTGAGGCTAGCATGTTTTGCATACATTTCCTTGTTTCCCTGTTCCTGGTAACTATAAGGATCATTCCATTGAGTGTGTGCAGGCCCCGGTGTGTCCGATCAGAATCGGGACGCCCAAGGTAGACCCGATTCTGATCCCGTGGGGGCTAGATGTGCCCCGTGGGATCAGAATTGGGCCTAGGACCTGTACGTGCAGGCCGGGACCCGATTCTGATCGACCTGCATGTACAGCCACCTGCCCAGCTACCTCAGTGAGGGTCCTGAATGGAGTCCTGTTACCATGGCTCCATTCAGGAGCAGCGATCCCTGGCCGCTGACCACATTCTTTTTTCCCCAAAGCCTGACTCCCAATTTGGCCTTCCATGGCCAGGGTCAGACTGTGGGGAATCCCCTGTACCTCCTCACCTTTCAGACACTGCCCAGGCCTGCCATGCAGGGGGACATTCCACTTCCGAGGTTGAATAAATCCCCTGTCCAGTTTGCCAACCCCAGATGTACAGGGCTGACCATAGAATTGGCCCTGTACATCCGGGGTTGCAGACCGCCCATGCCCCGCTCTCACTCTGCCTCCAGAATGCCCCCTCCTGTTCCCATATAAGCCTCCCCGAACAAATGCCTTGTTCATACGGGGAGGCTTTTGACAGGGATGGTGGGGTGAATAGAGGGACGGAATAAATCCATGTGTGAATTCTAGATTTCAGACATGGCATCGATATGTTGTGGATTATTTTGAATATAATTATTATTGTTTTGTATTATCTCTAGGAACAAGCAGGAATAAGTCATCACATATGGGTACGTCGGTACCGACGGAGCCCGCGCGGGAAAGCTCCCCAGCTTTTCAGATTAAAAGCTTTTGGGGCCTCCCACTGCACATGCGCGCTGCCTTCCCGCCTTCCTGACCAGCTCTCGTCAGTTTCTTTTTTTCCGCGGAGCCAGCAGGTCGTGTTCCTGTCACCGCTGAAGAAATTGTTAATTTTATTGTTTTCTTTAGACCGCGTACCTGCCTTCACCATTCTGAAACCGGTACTGCCGGTCTCTCTTTCTTTCTTTTGAAAAAAAAAAAATATATATTTTTCTTTTCTTCAGCACAGCTTGGTACTTTGTTAGGCCTTCAGGCCTACACAAATTCTCCTCATGGAGAAGCCAGTTCCTGGTTTTAAAAAGTGCACCAAGTGCAGTGCTGTCATTCCTCTTACAGACACCCATGAATGGTGTCTTAAATGTTTAGGACCTGACCATTCCATACCGGACTGCCCATCCTGCTCCCAGATGTTGAAACGTGGATTGCAGAACCGGGCCAACAAGTTCCATGTGCTGTTTCCTTCAGAAGCATCACAGTCATCCAGGTCTTCCTCTCCGGATGGATCTCAGGTAACCAAAACTCCAGTGGGCAAATCCTCTAAAAGCAAATCTCTTTCTAAAGATCGAGAGGCTCTCAATTCTGAGTTCGAGGATTCTGCCCAGGCCAAAAAACCCCGGCGGGAGGTTCCGGCCTCCAAAGCAATCATGGGGTCACAGGTTGACATCGATGGCGCGGCCTCGACAGATCACCTGTTGTACTGCTCTGGGGTACCGGCCCATACCGGTACCGACATCCAGGCAGCAGTGGCGTCTATGGGCAATACTGTCCAAGTCATGCAGCAGGCCCTTCTGGCTTTTATTAATGCTGCTACGCCCTCGGTACCGCAGCCAGCGGTACCGGGTCCGGTTCCGGTAATGGCTTCCATACCGGAACCGAGGCCATCGTCTTCCAAACGCAGATCGGTTCCGCATGCCGGATCCGGGCTTTTGCCCGGTACCGATCCCATACCCGGTACGCCCGATGTCGATACCGAACGGTATGCGTATCGTGCGTTGGAAGCACATAGAGGATACTCTGCTTCTTCAGAGGATTTTAACTCCTCTGATGATTCTGATGAGTTCTCCCTTGATCTTCCTGAGGAGCCTTCTTCTCCTAAAAGGAGAATGTCTCCACCAGAGGATTTGTCCTTTCAGGACTTCATCATAGAAATGGCTAAAGGTCTTTCTATTGCTTCATCCTCTGAAAAGGAACCCAGATCAAAGAAACTGGATATTTTAGGATACTCTAAGTCTCCTAAAGAGGCAGTTACCCTGCCTATCCATGAAATCCTTCAAGAACACTTGATGGACTTATGGGAGGCTCCTCTAACATTGTCTCCTTCTTCTCGCAGGTTGGACACCATGTACCGTGTCCCCCCTTCTCCTGGTTTCCAAAAAACTCAGTTGCCTCACCATTCTATTGTGGTGAAGTCTGCAATGAAGAAGATAAAGAGTACCAAAAGGCACTCTTCTACTCCTCCAGGGCGAGAATGTAAGACTCTAGACTCTTTTGGCAGGAAAATTTTCCAGGCTACTATGCTTATAGCCAGGATTAATTCCTATAGTCTTTACATAGGCATGTTTCTCAGTGAAATCGCTCTAAAAGTTCGGCATTTTGCCCCCTTTATCCCTGAGGATAAGAGGGAGCAGTTCATTTCCTTGGTGAAACACCTTTTGGATATTTCAAAGTTCTCCAACAGGGCAGCTTTTGATTCCTTTGAGGGTGCTGGTAGGGCTTCGGGCATTGCTATAGCAGCCCGACGTCTTGCTTGGCTCCAGGCTTCTGATCTAGAACCTTGGGTCCTAGATGGCTTACGAAATCTGCCCTGTACAGGTGAGAACTTATTTGGTGAGGAGTGGCAAATTAAGGCCACTCAAATGGACGCAGAAAATGCCACCTTAGATAGACTTTCTAAGTCTACCTCCACTCCTGCCAAGAAGAAGTCTTTTAAGAGGCCTTATTACAAGAAGTCCAGATTTTCCACAAATACTGGCCAACAATCCTTTCAGCCTCGTTTTGCTGCTAAACGTCAGCAACCTAAACAGGCAAGGTCAAAGCCTGCGGCGTCTGCTACGCCTCAGCAGGCTCCACCCCCTCAGGGGTTTTGACTTGCCCCTAGAGAACTTAACTTTTCTGGCTCTAGAACAACCAGAGCCCCTCACCATACCCGGAAGGTTAGCTCACTTTGCTCCCAGATGGGAGCAAATTACATCAGAGCAATGGACCCTCTCTATCATCAGAGAGGGTTACAAACTCCATTTTTCCGACCTTCCTCCTTATACTATGGTGAGGCAGTTCAATTCTCCCCCATCTCTCCTGGCCCTCTTGGGTCAGGAAGTCTCCTCCCTCCTTGCCCAGGGGGCAATAGAGGAGGTCCCTCTTCTTCAACAGGGGACGGGATTCTACTCCCCTTATTTTCTAATACCAAAGAAGACAGAGGGCTTCAGACCAATTCTGGATCTGAGAGAATTGAACAAATTTCTTTTCAAGGAGAAATTCAAAATGCTTTCTCTGGGCATTCTCCTTCCATACCTTCAGAGTCAGGATTGGCTTTGTTCTCTAGACCTAAAGGATGCGTATACACACATACTCATCCACCCATCCCACAGAAAATACCTTCGATTTCTGTTTCAGGGAAAACATTTCCAGTACAGAGTACTCCCCTTCGGTCTAGCCTCTGCTCCACGAGTGTTCACCAAATGCATGGCAGTCGTAGCTGCCTTTCTAAGAGGCCTGGGAATTTTCATATTCCCATACCTGGACGACTGGCTCATCCGAGTTCCCTCTCAGTCCCAGGCCCAAATTTCCCTGGACCGCACAAGGCGTCTTCTGCAGTATCTAGGACTGGTAGTAAACCTTCCCAAGTCTCAACTAATCCCTACTCAGTCTCTCGAGTTCATAGGGGCCCAGTTAGACACCATCACTGCAAGGGCCTACCTGCCTCAGGTCAGGGCCCAACGCCTGCTGAGTTTGGCCTCCCAAGCTCAGTCCAGCAGTCATTTAACAGCCCGGGAAATGCTGCAACTTCTGGGCCACATGGCCTCCACGGTACATGTGGTGCCCTACGCTCGTCTGCATATGAGAGCAGCTCAATGGACCTTGGCCACCCAGTGGACTCAAGCATCTGGAGCGCTCTCCGACCAAATACTCACCTCAAGCCGTCTATTTTGGTCCCTCCAATGGTGGACATCCACCAAGAATCTGTTGTTGGGGGCCCCCTTCCAACCTTTGTTGCCCCAAGCAACCCTCACAACAGATGCCTCCCAGACAGGGTGGGGAGCTCATCTTCAGAACCTCTCCACTCAGGGCACTTGGTCTCCACAGGAGGCCACCCTTCATATCAACCTCCTGGAACTGCGAGCAATTTCCCTTGCCCTCAAGGTCTTCTATACCCTCCTTGTCAACCTGACTGTCCTAGTTCAGACAGACAATCAGGTAGCCATGTTCTATATAAACAAACAAGGAGGGACAGGCTCTCTGTTGCTTTGCAACGAAGCTCTCAGATTATGGGCCTTCGCCAGAGAGCATCAAATTCACCTTCTTGCAGTGTATCTTCCAGGAGTTCAAAACTCTCGTGCAGACAGACTCAGTCGAGTTCTGCTTCCACACGAATGGTCCCTACATATGGACCAGATACGCAGAATCTTTCAGGAATGGGGGACCCCGGACATAGACCTCTTTGCAAGTCCGTGGAATGCCAAACTTCCCCGGTTCTGTTCCAGAACTCAGTGTCAGGGAGCTCAGGCCCACGATGCCTTCCTTCTGCATTGGGGTCAGGAATTCCTCTATGCCTTTCCACCCATTCCTCTAATATCCAAGACTCTGTTCAAGCTCCAGAGGGATCACGGGACTATGATCCTCATAGCTCCCCGCTGGCCACGCCAGGTGTGGTTCCCTCTACTTCTGCATCTCTCCCAGGGATCCTCCCTGGACCTGGGAGCTGCACCAGACCTTCTTTCTCAGGAGGAGGGGACTTTGTGGCACCCAAACCCCAAATCCCTACATCTCAGAGCTTGGTTACTGAAGGCCTAAGTCTTCAAGACTTTAATCTTTCTCAACCTGTGACAGATATCCTTCATGCCTCTACGAAACCTTCCACGAGGCGTTCTTATGCTTTCAAATGGAAACGTTTTTCCATTTGGTGTGCTCAGCAGGGTCTTGACCCTCTAGCACTTCCTTTGAATTCCCTCTTGGACTATCTCCTGCATCTTTCAAATGCAGGCCTTAAGACGAATTCAGTAAGGGTCCATTTGAGTGCTATTGCAGCATCCTTAAAACCTATAAATGGACAACCTGTCTCCTCTCATCCTCTTGTTGCACGTTTCATGAGAGGCCTGACTCTAACTAAACCTCCCATCCGACCTCCTCCGGTAGCATGGGATTTGAACCTAGTTCTAGGTCAGCTTATGAAGCCACCTTTTGAGCCTTTGGACTCTACCTCCTTCAAATTTCTTTCCTGGAAGGTTGTTTTCCTTATTGCAGTCACTTCGGCTCGCCGCATCAGTGAACTGCAGGCTTTAGGGGCTCATCCACCTTATACTAGGTTTCATCATGATAAGGTGGTCCTTAGGACGAATCCCCACTTTATGCCCAAAGTGGTCTCGCCTTTTCATCTTAATCAAGAGGTATATCTACCTGTCTTTTTCCCGGCTCCTCATGCATCCAGTGCAGAGAGGAACCTTCATACTCTGGATTGTAAAAGAGCTCTTGCCTTTTACCTCAACAGGACTCAACCACATCGAAAGTCTTCCCAACTTTTCGTGGCTTTTGATCCTTCTCATTTGGGACTTCCAGTCACCAAGCGTACACTTTCCAATTGGATCGCTCAGTGTATTTCTTTTGCTTACCAGAGTAAGAACATTTCTCTGGAGGGCCATGTCACAGCTCACAATGTGAGAGCCATGGCCACTTCTATGGCTCATCTTCACTCTGTGTCCATAGATCAGATCTGTCGAGCAGCCACTTGGGCCTCGGTTCATACCTTCACAGCCCATTACTGCTTGGACAAGGACTCCCGCCGGGATGCCTTGTTTGGTCAGGCTGTCCTCAAACACCTGTTCCATACTTAAACAACTCCTGCCCACCTTCCCTGGATGGATGCCTGAGATCCATGCGAAGATGGTTTACCCTTGGAGGGGGATCTCCCAGGCATCTTAGCTAGGGAGTCCCCATATGTGATGACTTATTCCTGCTTGTTCCTAGAGATAGCACAGTTACTTACCTGTAACAGGTGATCTCTGGGAACAGCAGGAATTAGTCATCACAACCCACCCACCTCCCCTAGGAGTTGTATCTCTATCTATCTATCTTCCTGTCCTCTCTCTCTATTGTCTCAGCTTTAAACTCGAACTGACGAGAGCTGGTCAGGAAGGCGGGAAGGCAGCGCGCATGTGCAGTGGGAGGCCCCAAAAGCTTTTAATCTGAAAAGCTGGGGAGCTTTCCCGCGCGGGCTCCGTCGGTACCGACGTACCCATATGTGATGACTAATTCCTGCTGTTCCCAGAGATCACCTGTTACAGGTAAGTAACTGTGCTTTATCCGGCTTGCTAGTGGGAGCCAGTGTAGTAGCTTGAGTATAGGTGTTATGTGGTCAGATATTTTTGCTCCCATTATGATTTTTACAGCTGTGTGCTGTGCTAGCTGGAGCTGAGAAGGGGGTGGAGGTTCTTCCCTTATGTCAGTTCCTGAATCAGCTGCTCTATAAAGCAGTCATTTATTTTATCTAGAAACTTTGGGGGGTATATTCAAAGCCATTTAGGCGGTTTGCAAACCTGCTGAATGGTGCTCAATGAGATATTCAGTGGCATTAACATGAGTATACCTAGTTTTGGCTCCTAAGTGCCCCAATGCTAGTCAGCTACTATCAGTTGGTTCCGGGGGCAGAGCGAGGATAACCAGCTAGCGGCAGTATTCAGCTGGTTATCCTAAATCAACTAATGTAATTTTCACTACTTTAGCTAACTGGCTAGTGGCTGAATTTCGCCACTAACAGCTTAGCTAATATGCTAACTAAACAACCCACTGAGTCCATTCTGGTGGCCAGATATGGCCCTGGCCTTGAATATCTGGATCAAGGGTTCAGCGGTGATGGCTAGCTGCATTATCAGTGCTAGCTGCCACCTCTGAATATTCCTACCCCCCACCTCCTTAACTCCCTAGCATGTCCTGATGTTACATTTACCTAGTCAATACTGGGATAATTGAAATCATCCATTATTATTATGTTGCCAGTTTTCCTTATTTTCTGGTAGCATTTCATCATTTGTCAGTTCATTCTGACCAGGCAGTTGGTAGATACCTCAACTGCTGTTTCCTTGCCTTTCTAACATGAGATTTCAACCCATAATGATTATACAGTGCATTTTGTTTCTTGTAAAAATTTTATCCTGTTTGACTCAATGCCTTCTTTCACATTTAGTGCCACCCCTCCACCAATTTGATCTACTCTTTCAGTGTGATATAATTCATACCCTGATATCACAGTGTGTCATTAATATCCTCTTTCCACTAGGTCTCTGAAATACTAATTATATCTACCTCTTTGTTCAATGCTATATACTCCTAATTCTCCCCAGGGCCATCCCCAGAGTTGGTTGAAGGTGTTGGTTCCCTAGGCAAACCTTAACTGACGTCCTTGACTGTCAAAATCTACTGTTTAGCTTTGAATGCCCTACTCTTTGCCACCCCTCCCTCCAGAAGTTGCTACCCTAGGCAACTTCCTATTTTGCCTAGTGGTTGGGCCAGCCCTGATTCATCCATCCTATTTTTAGACTCCTAGAATTTTTTTTAAATTTTATTTTTAATGAATTTTCCATACAATTCCAAGACAAAACTTTGGTACAGATGGAAATTATCATTCAAAACAAAACAGATAGGTGACACAGGCAAAAATTCGACAAAAAAAGAAGCCATAAAGCCCAAATTTCTAAACAAATAAAAGCCAAAAGGCTCTTTAGACAGAGGAAAAGAAAAAAACTGGTAGGTACCTAACTTTGTCAAATTCAGAGGGTCAAAAGAAACCCATTTATGGCCTGATTCTGTCCTGGACACACAGAGTTGGACAGGATTCTAATCCCGCAGGGTACGTGTAGCCCCGCAGGATCAGAATCACGTCCAAGCCTGTATGTGCAGGCTGGTACCCTGATTCCGCTCAGCCTGAACGTACAGGCCTAGCCTGGCTAACACAGTCAAGGCTCCTGAATGGAGCCGTGGCGTCAAAAAAAGTTTCATTCCCTACAGCTCGATCCTCAATCTGGCCTCCCAAGGCTAAGTTTGGGCTATGGGAAATCTCCTCTACCACCTCCCACCTTTGCTGCGCTCTGAGACTGCCAGAACCACCCATCTAGGGGAACTTATTCCACCTCAGAGGTGGAATAAGTTCCCTTCAGTCTGCCGGCCCCGGACATTCAGGACCGAATTGGAATTGGCTCTCGGAATGACCCCCTTAACATTCCTATACTTAATCACACATCTACAAGGAAAATTAAGCCAAAATAGAGCCCCAAGATGTAATACATCAGGACACATAAATAGGAAACACCATTTTTGCTGCTGGGTAATTTTTGAAGCATCAGGATACATAAGAACTTTACAACCAAAAAAAGTCTCAGGTTGGTAGTGGAAATAAAGGCACAAAAGGAAGTCTCTATCTGATTCTAAGACCAGGGTTACCAGTAATGTATCAGGGCATCATTTTCCCTCTGCAGATGTTTTCAAAAAAAGTGGTTAACCAGAAGTATCCAATGTTTGTAACTCTTGATCCCTATGTCCTTAGGAGGAGGAAAATAACATATCTAAGATATCAGAGGGCAAGCTTCTTCAGGAATCTTAAGATGTTTCAACATAAACTTTAAGCATATCCTTAGGTGAAGTATAACGTGACCTCAGAAAATTTATCAACTGAAGGAACCTCTTTTTAATGGCATTCTCCAGTGCTTCCATTTTATTCTGTAAATATGAATCCCCCTTGGCAGGGCCATACCGAGATTGAATCGTGCCCTGTGCGACTTGCACAACGGGCGCGTGCCCCCCCTCCCCCTGCTTTCTTGCCGGCTCCATGACAAGGGCATGCCAAAGAGACAGTCGCCGGGGCTTCGTTCTCCTCTTTTGCAAGAGGAGAGGGACATTCAGATCTTCAGGAAGACTGTTGCAGCAAAAATCACATCAACTTTGGCACATTCCGAGGGCTTCTTGTTTCTTTTTAAATAGCATTAGCTAGATCCGCAGGTATTTGGCGGGTGTGCGTCCTGCTGCTGAGCCAGATCCATAGTATCCATGGGAAGATTTGCTTTACAAAAATGAACAAACAGCTTTATGAGCAATTCAGTTGAATAAGGGCAAATGTTTTCAATTTCTTAAGTAGCGTATTAATAATTTGTATGGAAAGATTATAAATTCGGCATCGTGGTGATGGTCATAGAGACAGAACTATCTCCAGGAACAAGCAGGAATGAGTCTTCACATATGGGTACGTCGGTACCGACGGAGCCTGCACGGGGATGCTGCCCAGCTTCCAATCAGAAAGCTTTTGGCAGCCTCCCTCGCGCCTGCGCGCTGAGTTCCCGCCCTCTCCAGAGCCTCTCTTCAGTTTTCGTTTTTCCACGGAGCCGGCAGGACGTCCTCCTGTCACCGCAGAAACTTACTTATTTACTTACTTTAATACTTTAGTTTTTTTCTTTTCTTGTGGTCGCGGCTGTATTTCCCGCTCCCACCGGTACCGCTGGTGGATTTTTGACTTAATTCTGAGAAACTTTTTCTTCAGTTTTTGCCTTAACTTGTTGGGCCTACCAGGCCTCTTCATTATGGAGCCTTCTTTTCCTAAGAAGTGCCTTCGGTGTGGAAACACCTGTTTCTTTTTAGATACGAATGCTTGGTGTCTCAACTGTGTGGGTCCTGACCCTTTTTCCCCTGGCATGTCGGGGGATATTTCTGTGAAGAAACCTTCAACTTTTAGAATTTCCCTCGATACCGTTTTTTCCTCGGCAGTGAGGGTACCAGGTTTCTCTACTTCACAGCATCAGGTAACCCAAAAACAGTCTGTTAAGACTAGTCAATGTTTGAGTGGTATGTCCCATGCCCAGCATGGTGACGACTCCGGCCTTACCCTCAAGAATCCATTGGCATTACCCCTGCAGGAGTCTATGGGCTCCAAAGCGTTAAAGGGGTTTCAGGTTGTTCCTGGGGCTCACCCCTCACAGAACATACCTGAGCCATGCGCGGAGGTGGTATCCGCTTCGAGCGGTACCGAGCCTCCGGCATCGGCACCGGTGTCGAGTAGCCTACTCTTCACCAAGGATTGTCATCGGGCATCCTCGGTACCTTCGGGTCCGATCGATTCGCACCGCATTGACTTCCTTCAACCTCAGCCATGCTCCGGGCCGGTACCGGCGTCGATCGGTTCCGATACCCTGGCATCAGCATCGAGGTGGACCACCTTTCCCTTCGAAAAAGGTGTTCATCGGGTATCCTCGGTACCGTCGGTATCGGTCGATGTGACCCAGTCTGCCTTAGGGGTATCGGCATCGCCGATACTGCCATGGGCGTCGGCGCCTTCGCGACACGCATCGATAGTATCACTTACTTCAATGCTGAGTCTTGAGTCCATATCTAGTCTCGATGACTCCGTACCGACGTGCCCTGGAACCGACTCCGATCGATTCCAGATCGGCAGTTTCAAAGATCAGAATCATAACTCTCTCATGATCTCGCTACCACTGTAAACAGTTCCCAATGGCTGCTTCATCTGCTACTCCTGTATCAGTATCCATGCCTCTTCTGGCACCCATGCCTACTTTAGAACCGATACCTGGCATTGGTGTAGTCCCCTGTGCCTCCTCTGGAGCCCCGGCTTTTTCTTTAGCCGGGCCAGGGATGGTTCCCATAGGAGATCAGTCTTTTCAGGCTTTTCTCCGGGACATGGCAACCTTTCTCAATATATCTATCCCTGGTAGTGGTCCTACTCAGGCCTCACAGGCACAGCTGGAAAATATACAATTTCCTTTACATCCTGCTCTGCAGGATCTCCTTCTCAGGGTCTGGAAATCACCCTTACGACTTCCTCCAGTTTCTACAAACATTGAGGGTCGGTACCGGGTGCCACCCTCTCCAGGGTTCCAGAAGCCTCAACTTTCTCATCGTTCCCTTGTAGTGGAATCGGCTCTGAGAAACGTTAAGAGCAAGAGGAAGCATTCTTCTTATCCACCGGGTCGTTCTTCAAGAACACTCGATGCTTTTGGTCGTCAAGCCTTCCAAAACTCTATGTTGGCCTCCAGAGTTCTCTCATATATTTTTCACATGAGTCTCACACTCCAGGAAGTCACAGAGAAATTGTCTCTTTTGACCCCTTTTTTACCAGAGCCCAAGACTACTGATTATTCCTTACTCATCAATCACAGCCGGAATATATCTTGGTTCCTGTCTCGTGCTTCTATAGACTCTTTTGAGTCTATTAGCAGATCCTCTGCTATTGCCATAGCAGCACGTCGCAGAGCCTGGCTTGAGGCTTCAGACTTGAGTAAATGGGCACAAACTATACTGGCTCATTCTCCTTGTACAGGAGAGGGTCTCTTCAATAAGGAGGCTTTAAGTCAGGTTGCTCAATGCTTCACTGACTCTCCTTCCACTAAGGACCTTTCTAAGCCACCTCCTTCTTCGAGAGGTAGGAAATGCCCTACCAAACCTTCTTTCCCTAAGAGAAGAAAGTTTCATTCCTCTCCTGCCCATCATTCGGCTGTACCTAAACAGGAGACACCTCAGCCTAGTCTGAACTCCTCCAGCTCTAACCAGTCTCAGCATTCCCAGCAACCATAGGAGCTGGGACTTATACTCTATACTTTCCTTCTACTTCATTAGAAGTTTATACACTGTGTTTCTTTCAGGGTACTACCTTGTGAAACATTTTATGTTCAGGGACTGCTAACTTCTCCTCTTCTTATCCTCTAGAAGAGCAGTTGCACCTATCCCATGATGGTTTTGTCCCAATTGAACATTCTTCCTTCTGTTGACTTACCCTATGGGTATGTCACCCTCTAATTACTTGCTACCCTCTCCAATGGGGTTTCTTCCCTAACGGAGGGGTACCATACTAAAAAGTTTTTACCAAGCTTATTCCACGGACAGGGAGAAGTTATATCTCCTCCCTCCTTATCTGTTTTTCTTTATGGGGCACAGGGCAATCTTTCTGCTGATTCTGTCAGCTGCTGTGCCTGCAGGAGTTACAGTGATTGTATTACTGGTACTTTTGCCAAGTTCCAGTCTTTTGTTCAATATCTGTCTAGCCTTGGTAGTATTTCCAAGCTATTCGTTAGCTACCTTGGATCCTCCTACTCCCTTAGGCTTTCTCACGTTATTCTATCCATCTCCTCTCCTAGGATATGGTAACAAACCTGACTTCAGTCAGTTTATCTCTCCTGCACAATGCTCTCTACAATCTTCAGAGCAGCTTTCTACTATGAGGGACTGCTATAGAGCATTGACCTTGTCTCTGAACCTTCGCTATTAGTAGGGAAAAGCTTGTTCACCCTTCCCATGCCTGTGAAGGTTCTCCACACCCTTTAACCTGGGGTGTTAGCACGAGATATATCCTTCTGCGTGCAGATCCAAGGCGGACATTCATGTATGGTACCTCTGGGTCCCTCTAATAGGTCCCTCTGGTATCTTCCCCTGCATTTTGCACCTCTGCCGTGTCAGTGCTCGGTGGAACTCCCGCCTTGTTCCTTGCAGATTCATCTTATAATCTGTTCTCACGCAATCATCACGGTTATTTTGTTGGATTGCCTTCCTGCATCCCTCAATTCATAGAAATAGATTCTCTCTACATATCCCAAGTGGCTTTACCCTCTGGTAGTATGCAGAATCTTTTTCTTTTTTATTTCCCATGTCACAATCATGGGGCTGGGTGCTAGACATGTTCTTCAACCTGTCATCTTGTATGTAGCATCTCTATATATGTCTACATACCTATATCATTTCTCTGGTGGTGCAATCCCATGCCCCACAAAGATATCTATAATTACGTATTTCATATCTATATTATATATATATATATATTTTTTTTTTGATATATCTCTCCACCCATGTCCCGATTTCTGCATCTGGACATATCGATTCAGGTTTAGATCCACCCACATATATATATAAACATCTGTATATATATATGTCTCTTGGGCGGTTTCTTAAGGGTTCATATCTCTATACTCTCACCCTTACTGTCTATACTAAATGTTACCTCCTAAAGGATGTAGACAGTCCATCGCCCTATTTCGCATACCATATTACCATGCAGAAACTGTTAGACACCACTACCATTGTGGTGCTAACTTCTCTAATTTTTCTTAAACCCTTGAAGCATCAAGCTTCAATATTTTTTCCTATTTCTCGACAGTTAGGAAAAACGGTGTACATCTTTATCTTTGAGTACACAGCTCTTCTTGGGAATAGGGATTTTTTTCCACTTCCCTCTCCCCGTCAGGACTGGGCTAGTTCTCCAACTCCGTCAGTCTTCTTCCTTAGTCCTCCCTGTTAATAACATTATGACTAAAGGAATTTTTCAGCTTTTTCTCATAAAGCTCTCCATTGAAGACATGACGTCTCATCCTACCCAGTTGACACCTGGATCGTCTACTACCTCCAGGTCTGGACCTTCATCCTCACTGCTGGGAGGTCCCTTCAAGATTCCGCCACTGCTTCTCCAGCAGACTACATCAGGCGTTCTACTTCCTACAGTGCAGTAGGTAAGTGACATATCTAATGGTACGTTACATGTGTTCATGTGCCTCCTCATATACACCAAGGACTCCTACAATCTGTACGGCCCTCTAGTCCTTGGCTATGCTGTTCTTCCTCACAGCTCCTTTATTGTCAACTCCTACCCTCCATCCCACATTGGATGCCAGGGATTTCTGGAAACAAAATGCACCCCTGGTCCAGGCTGCTGCATTTTTATGGGATCTCCCCCTGGCATCTCCAGCTAGGGAGTCCCCATATGTGAAGACTCATTCCTGCTTGTTCCTGGAGATAGCACAGTTACTTACCTGTAACAGGTGATCTCTGGGAACAGCAGGAATTAGTCTTCACAACCCTCCCACCTCCCCTAGGAGTTGCATCTCTTATCTTCTTCTCCTTTCTCTCCTCGCCTTTGTCTCAGCTTTGAAACTCAACTGAAGAGAGGCTCTGGAGAGGGCGGGAACTCAGCGCGCAGGCGCGAGGGAGGCTGCCAAAAGCTTTCTGATTGGAAGCTGGGCAGCATCCCCGTGCAGGCTCCGTCGGTACCGACGTACCCATATGTGAAGACTAATTCCTGCTGTTCCCAGAGATCACCTGTTACAGGTAAGTAACTGTGCTTTCTTGGGGAGCCTATGACAAGGTAACAGGGCGATCTGCCCACTCCCCCCTATTTCTTGCATTTTTTTCTTCCCCTAGCCCTGATGCCGAAGATGAGTGCATAGTCACTCAGGCACTTCCTTTTCTCCCCAGCTTGTAGTCGATGTTTTGGTTTTTCTTCTTGCTGGACTTGCTGCTGTTGCTCTGGTCCCCGCCTCCTCCCCTAGCCCCAGAGCCATAGGGTGCCAGGTTGTTGGAACTGTGCTCGGGCTTGGAGACTACGATATCGGGCCGACGCGCTAAGCAGATCTGTCCCTCCCTTCTCTGACGTCTCATCAGAGCAGGTAGGGACAGATGTGCTTAATATGCCGCGAGAAGGCTTAAGGTGCGCATTTCAGATTTCTGCCATTGCCTGCCGTCACTGAGAGAAGAAAACGTGGTGGCGGCGGCAGGCAATGGCAGAAAGCTGAAATGCGCCCCTTAAGCCTTTGTGCCCTGTGCGGCCGCACCGCTCAAATAGTGCTAGGTACGGTCCTGCCCCTTGACCAATGCAAACACCACTTCATGGTCCTGGTTTATCCTGGTCTCAATAGTTTTTAATCTAGCAGAAAGGTTTTTTACTTCCTCTCACTGAGCCTTCGCTATCACAATTTGAGCCTCAGTCTGTGTTGTAAGAATAATGATTTTTTTAAGTCATGGTCACTGGCATTTCCCAAATAACCTCCAAGTTAATGACAGCAGGTTTGCTAGGCATAACAAAACCAGGGAAACCTTTTTCTAGGGTAGCTGGTTTTTCAGATGCTTGGGACTCCAGGACAACTCCCCGCTGGTCACCAATTACCTCCTCAGGGTTTGAATTGCATTTAGAGGTAGATAAAGAAGCTCCCTTTGTGGCCAGGGCTTGCTGTGTTGTTCCCAGAGGGGACTGGACTGCCCTCTGTATTGTCGTCAGCGGCTCCATTCCGACCTTGGCAGCTTCCTCACGCCACACCTCTGGCATAGAGGGGAAGGTACCTGGGAGACAGGATTTAGGATAATTTCGTGCTCAAGAGCTGGTAGTAGAGATTGTTCTACTGCACCCATACTCGGCAAGATGCCGTCTCCTGGTTGCTTCGCTGTTGGGACGAAGTGACAATCCATCGGTCTGCTCTGGGGCATGCCGTGTGCCTTAGGAAGCTGCTCCTGCACTTTCTCTGTATGCTTGGCCTTCCCTATATGGTAAAATCGGCAATATATTTCAAGAAGAGTAGTACAAGCATCCCACGGATCAAGTTAGGTATTCACCTTCTTGCTCCACCCCCACTATTATTTGTATAAAGGTATTTCAAAGTATATTTTTGCTCATATTGCCAACCTACTTATCAGTTGACAGGAGTAATTTGGAATTGTTCAACTCTGTTGCTTACTTAAGGCATCTGGACTACTTTTACCTTTATTGCAACCTCTCCATTGGGATGCCCTACCCTGTTTTGCTAGTATCCTTCAAAGGTACATTATTCCAAACCATGCAGTCCTGTGTGACTATCAGCTTTCCCCCAATATCCAAATTAAAAGCTGCTCTATCTATTTTTTAAAGGTTAGTGTCAGCAGTCTGACTGCGCCATGGTTAAGTGGAGGCCATACTTCCGGAAAAGACCCCCTCTTCTCCAGAATGTTGCCCAGTTACTGACAAATTTAAAGCCCTCTTCCTTACACCATCATCTCATCCACATATTGAGACTCTGGACCTTTGCCTGCCTTTTTGGTCCAGCAAGGAGCATTTTTGAGAATGCTATTCTAGAGATCCTGGGTTTCAACTTTCTACCTAAAAGCCTAAATTTGGCTTCCAGAACCTCCCTCCCAAACTTTAGTGCCCTCCCCAGCAATGTCCTTTAGTGCCCTCCCCAGCAGTGCCCTCCCCAGCAATGTCTAGAATCCTATCTAGATGAAGCATAAAGTCCTCTACCTTTGCATCACGCAGGCAAGTGACCAAGTAATTCTCATGCCCACTAGCCATTTAACTACTCCGTTCTTATTAAGAACTCTGCTCACTGTCCATGTGTCATTTTTGATATTGCTACACAGCTATTGACACTAACCACGTCCTCTACTTCTAAGTTTCACCCTTTCTCATCTCTGGATAGATTGGCAACCTGCTTCTATGATAAAGTCACAACCGCACAACAAGGTCTCCCCCAGGCCCTATCATTTTCTTTCCCAATTCCTACTGACCAGGTGAGCCCTAGCTTGACCCACACCTGGTCTGATTTTGCCCCTAGCTCGGATCTTTTTCTACAAAATAAAGTCTCTTCCATTAGGAAGACTACTTGTACATTGGACACCATTCCTACACCTTGGCTTACTGAACTATCATTAGGACTAATTCCCATCATTCATTCCATTGTTAGAAAATTTTTTACTATGGCCAATTCCCACAAGCATGGAAATAGGCTATGATCCGCCCTATCATCAAAGGCCCAAAGCTTGAGCCACTTGATGTGACGATCAACCTATTTCAAATTTCCATTTCCTCCCCAAGCTAACTAAATGCCTAATCCTTCCACAAATGTTTGATCATGTAGAACCTACCCATACACTCCCACCCATGTCAATCAGGTTTCAGACCTGCACATAGTATCACAACCACTATTGTTGCTGTTTTAATTGAATTTCAGAGTACCATAGAGCAGAGAAAAATCACCTTAATTATTTCACTAGAAGCAGCAGCAATTGATCTAGTGAATCACAATATTCTACTGACTCATCTTTATGATACTGGCGTTTGGGGAAAAGTATTAGCATGGTTCACTTCATATCTTTCCAGTTGTTCTTTTAGAGTCCTAGTGAATCATCAATCCTCATCCCTCCACCCATTGCATTTTGAGTACTGCAATTATCAATTCTTTCACCCTTACTTTTTTAATACTTTTTGAGTCTTTTAGCTACTCTGATCCAATCACTAGGGATCTTCTGCTACCTTAATGCAGACAACATCCTCCTTGTCCCAGTAGATTGTTTATCCCTTGTTCTTACCCCTCTGAATAAATGCTTTGAATAAATTGTTTCCTGGTTATATGAAAGCGCCTTAAAAGTTAATCTTCAGAAATCCTCTGCAACTTGGATCACAGGAAGCACAGCTACCCCAATGCTAGCCTCAACCCTTAACAATTTCCCCCTCTTTCTCAAGTGTTCATTTAAGTATCTAGGTATATTTATAGATTGATTTGTCCTGTTCTTCACAGATCTCCCATCTGACTAGATCTGCCTTGGCAGCTGTCCGCTGCTTCTGGTCTTTACGTCCCTACCTAGGCCGAGTTGCTCAAACATCCATTCTTCTCAGTACAGAATTGGTCATCTAGACTATTGCAACATCATTTTCGTTAGTCTCCCATCATACCAGTTGAAAAAAAATCCAGTTGATTCAGAATACTTCTTTACGGATCCTAGCACAGGCTGAGAAGCATGACCATTTAATTCTCCTTTTTATTCAGCATCACTGGTTGCTAGTCTTATCCAGTGTAGTTTATAAAATCCTTACCCTAACTCATATGATCATCCATAGTGAAGCCTCACATATCTCTCATGCCTCATATCACTTTATGCCCCTTCACTCCTATGTTCTTTGCACAGTAATCGATTGGTCATCACATCTCCTAACAGGGTTAAGCTAGAATCAACTTGGAAATCTGCATTCTTCTTTGTTGTCCCCACTCTCTGGAATCATCTTCCTCTTGCAGTACATTTAGAAGACAATTACAAGAAATTTAGGGCCCAATATTCAAAAGACTTTTACACAGTTTACAGCCCAGTAAACCGTGCAAATGCCATAAACGGGGATAGTCAATGGCACATACACATAGATGGGGATATTCAGTGGTTAGTACCATTGAATATCCCCATCTGTTTCCTACTTGCCCCAATGCTATCCAGTTAGCATCAGGGTGTGTTGGGGGTGTTCCAGAACAGAGCAGAGGTGGGGAGTACCACTAACTGGGTAGCGGCGATACTGCACCACTACCCGGCTAGCAATCTGCGGCTAAATCTAGACCAGCTTATGGCTCGCCTAGTTTAGCCATGAATGTTAACCGGGTAATAATGCAATATTGCCGCTACCTGGTTAGGCTCTGCAGTGATTTTCCCTGGGTGCCAAAACCGGATATTCAGTGCCTTCACAGTGGCATTGAATATCCAGGGTTAGCGGTGAGTTGGCAGGGCTATGCACTGTAGTGGCTCATAGCCTGCCTACTTGAATATCTGATCCTTAAAGTCTTGATTAAAACTCATCTTTTTACAGAAACGTTTCAAGTAGGATGAACTGATTGACTCACCATGACAAAACTGTATGAAAGATTCTGTGTGTGTTGTCCTTTACCTCTATTGTTCCCTGTAAATATTAATGTATGTGTCTCATATCCCCGCGTGTTAAATGTATCCCCCAATTGTATTGTGACCGCTTTGATTGAAGGATAAGGCGGTATACAAAACTGTCTAAATAAATAAATAAATAAAATATTGTTTAACTTAGGCTCTCTCCTGTCAAATGATGGAGTCCCTTTCTTGCTCTGGTTGAATTTTAATCATTTGTAAACCGCTGTGCATGTTGGTAAACATAGGGCGGTATATCAAGTATAATAAACTATAAATACAGCATAATGAACGAATCATCAACTAAAATAACAGCCTAACCCTTCCCTCCTAGGCAGAAACCCCTGGAGATATTCTTGATGAAAGAGGATATTGCATCCCCTGGAGGGAAGGTCCTGGCTACAGGATTATTTCCTGCCACATGAAGGTGATGCTGTTCTTTCAGGAGACCTCTCTCCTCCAAGCAGCACTGAGGCTGCTTGATTTGATGTGGGAGTTTTCTATACGTCCTCTATTGGTCTCTTTTATATACCTCTCTGTATTCCTCAGCTTCTCCGAGTCTGTTACTCTAGCCTCCAGAGATCAGATCTATTCTCTCAGAACCAGGAGCTCTTTGCATTGAGTGCACACTTATGAACTTTCACAAAATGGTAGATAATCATACATGTACACTCGGTGCAAAAGATTAGATAGCCCCCAATCTCTCTGCTTGACTACTATTTGCATCTTTGTATTAGTGAGTTTAGTTGTTTAGAGTTGCTAAGGGAGTAGGGATACCTAAACTAATATAAAGGCCTTTAGTATTATTTACTATATTTTATTCAATTACACAGGTTGTTGTTGTTGTTAAGTGCCGTCGAGTCGGAGTCGACTCATGGCGACCCTCTGGATAGCTATCCTAAATTGTGTTCGGTCTTCAGTCAGGCGGCTCATTGTTGACAGACTGGTACCCGTAGCTGCTGTTATTGTAGCGATCCATCTCATTGCTGGCCTTCCTCTTTTGCGTTGACCTTCTATCTTGCCAAGCATGATGTCTTTCTCTAATGATCTCTCTCTTCGCATGATGTGTCCGAAGTATGAAAGTCGAAGTCTTGTCATCTGAGCTTCTAAAGAAAGCTTAGGTTTGATCTCCTCTAGTACCGACTGGTTTGTTCTTCGGGCAGTCCATGGTATACACAGTATTCGCCGCCAGCACCATAATTCAAAGGCATCAATTTTCTTCCTGTCTGTCTTTTTCACTGTCCAGCTTTCACATCCATATGATGTTATTGAAAATACCATGGCTTGAACAAGTCGAATCTTTGTATGGAGAGAGACATCTCTGCTCTTGAGAATCTTATCTAGGTCTTTCATAGCCATTCTGCCAAGAGCAATGCGTCGTCTGATTTCTTGACTGCTTGTTGCTTCTTTATTGATAGTTGATCCAAGTAGGTTAAAGTTGTTCACGATTTCAATTTCTTCTCCTTCAACGATGAACCTGTTGATTATGCCAGTTGTCATGATCTTTGTCTTCTTTACATTAAGGTGCAGGCCCATTTTGAGACTATGTTCTTTGATTGTGAGAAGCAAATGTTTCAGATCATCTTCACTTTCAGCCAGTAATGTGGTATCATCAGCATAGCGAAGGTTGTTGATGAGTCTTCCACCAATCTTCACACCTCTGTGGTCTTCATACAGTCCTGCTTCTCTGATGATTTGTTCTGCATATAAATTAAACAGGTAGGGGGAAAGTATGCAGCCTTGTCTTACACCTTTGCTTATTTTAAACCATTCTGTTTCTCCTTGTTCCGTTCGAACTGTTGCTTCTTGATCAATGTACAGATTGCGCAAGAGAACGATCAGGTGTTCTGGTATACCCATGCTTCTTAATGTGGCCCAGAGTTTCTCATGGTTTACACAGTCAAAAGCCTTGCTATAGTCGATAAAGCACAAATATATCCTTTTGGTATTCTTTAGTCTTTTCAAGGATCCATCTCACATCCGCAATGATGTCTCTCGTTCCTCGTCCTTTCCTGAACCCTGCTTGCACTTCAGGTAGTTCTTGTTCTAGGTATGGCTGTAGTCTCTTTTGAATAATCTTCAGTAGAATCTTGCTGGCATGTGGGATCAGAGCGATTGTGCGATAATTTCCACAGTCAGTTGGATCACCTTTCTTTAGTATTGGTATAAACACAGATCTTTTCCAGTCAGTTGGCCATGATGTTGTCTTCCATATTTCTTGGCAGAGCCTTGTAAGTATGGTAACAGCTGCATCAGATTGCTGCAATACTTCAATCTACTTCTGTATCTTGCCATGAAAACCCAATGGATAGTTACAACAAAACAAATTGTGCTATGGTGCTGGAAGATGAGACTCCCAGGTCAGAAGGCACTCAACTAGCTACTGGGGAAGAGCTGAAGACTTTTCAGAGTAAAGCCAGCATTTATGATGTGGTTGGATCAAAGCCCTCGGGAAGTCTGACTGCTGATGTAGCTGCGCATGAAATGAGAGTCAGAAGCTGTAAAGATGTCTTACACATTGGAACATGGAACGTACGAAGCATGAACCAAGGGAAGTTGGAGGTGGTCAAGAATGAAATGGAACGTGTACAACTTGATCTGTTGGGTGTCAGCGAACTGAAATGGACTGGCATCGGGCACTTTGCATCAGATGATCACATGGTCTACTATGCTGGAAATGAAAGACAAAGAAGAAATGGTGTTGCATTTATAATAAAGAAGAAACTTGCAAGAACTGTAATGAAATACAATGCAGTCAGCGAACGCTTAATCTCTATTCGTCTACGAGGAATGCCTATCAACACAACTATAATTCAAGTATATGCCCCAACAACAGCTGCAGAAGAGAATGAAATTGAAGAGTTCTATGAACAGGTACAAGCTGAAATTGAAATTACACAGGTACACTACCAAAAATCTGCCTCCAGTTTTGCAACTGATTCCTATAGATTTTGGGGTGCTGAATCCAGGAAAAATAGCCAAAATGTTCCATCACGTCACGTTTTCTTGCAAAATTAGATTTCTTACCCATATAAGGAATGTTCACATAATTTCTTTTTAGCCGACTGCAGTTTATTTTCTTGGCCCAAAATAGAGGTTGTAATGGTTAACTAACTAGAAACACTCCCTCATGATATTTTAGAGTGTTTTGTATTCATTTTATACATTAACAGGACAATTGGGAGGCGGGGGGCTAAATCCAGTACTCGCGCTGGTGCATGTTCTTTCCTGTTCGCCTCGCCTCGTTCGCTCGCTCAAACACGGTGGTTGCGACATGAACGTTCCTGTCAAATTTCAGTTTCTTGCAAGTTCATTATTACCTTTTGTTTGCTCAGTCGTAATCCAGCTTTATTCCGAAGTGGATCACTACAGTTGTAGTTTGCAGTGCTGTGTATTTGTGATGGCTCACAGAGCCAGAGGTTGCGTCAACTCTCCGGACAGTTTTTGTTTTATTTGTGGGGAATATACCGTGAAAAAGCGGCAGAGGAACATTTCTGCATTTATTAAAAAAGTATATTTCACCTATTTCTGTTTGAAGTTAGGCGATCAAGACAAACCGTGGGCTCCTCACAAAGTGTGCAAGACATGTGAGGAAGATCTACGCTTATGGATGAAAGGTAAAAAACAAGCATTTCGTTTCGGAATACCTATGATGTGGCGTGTGAACAAAGAGACCACAGCAGTGACTGCTATTTTGCTCTTGCATTGTGAAGGGATACAACTTAAAAAATAAGAACGTAATAAGTTACCCCAACCTTCCCTCAGCAATTAGGCCTATGCCTCATAGCAACGAAGTACCTGTGCCTGAACCACCAAAATCTTTGGATCATATTTGTGTGGACGGTTCTGATCACGATGAGACTCATCAGATGGCTTTTCCCGATGAGTCCAGTACTTCCGAGTTTGAAACTGAACCAGATCCGAAACCTGAACTTTTCTCTCAAGCTGAATTGAATGATTTAGTCCGGGATTTAGGACTCCCAAAAGATGATGCCCAACTGCTAGGTTCTCGGCTTAAACAGAAAAATCTATTGTCACCAGGAACAACTTTTTATTGGTACCGCAACCGCGAGACACAATTTTTGAAGTATTTCAGCAAAGAGGAAGATTTGGTATTTTGCAACGATATAAACGGAGTGATGGAAAAGTTTAAACTCAAGTATGATCCTGCTGAATGGCGGCTGTTCATTGATTCGTCAAAAGACAGCATAAAAGGTGTTCTTCTTCATAATGGCAACACATTCGCTTCAGTTCCTATTGCTCACTCTGTTATTCTCCAAGAAAAATACGAGAATTTGGCCCTGATTCTTCAGAAGATTCGTTATGATGAGCATAAGTGGATGATTTGTGGAGACTTTAAAATTCTATCCATGCTATTAGGGCAGCAATCCGGTTTCACCAAATATCCCTGCTTCCTTTGCTTGTGGGATAGCCGGGCCCGCGACCTACACTGGGGGAAAAAAGACTGGCCAATTCGGGAGTATTTGAGACCCGGTGAGAAAAATGTTCTTCATGAGAGCTTGGTACCTCGTGATAAAATTCTATTACCACCTCTCCACATTAAGTTGGGTCTCATTAAGCAATTCATCAAGTCCCTTCCAAAAGATGGTGAGTGCTTTCGGTACCTTTGCTCAAAGTTCCCCCGACTTTCTGAAGCAAAGCTAAAGGAAGGAGTGTTTGTTGGCCCTGATATAAGGAAACTCATTTCAGATGGAGCATTCGCTGAAACGATGTCTGAGAAGGAAAAAGAAGCCTGGGATTCCTTCAAGGATGTTGTTCTCAAATTCTTGGGGAACAGGCGGGATGAGAACTATAAGGATATTGTTGCCAGGATGCTCAATGCCTTCAAAGAACAAGGCTGTAACATGAGCCTGAAAATCCATTTCTTGCACTCCCATGTGAACTACTTTCCCGAAAACTTGGGGGCGTACAGTGAAGAACAAGGTGAAAGGTTTCACCAGGACATCAAGGACGCAGAGAGAAGGTACCAAGGAAGATGGAACACCACTATGATGGCTGATTTCTGCTGGTTGCTGCTGCGGGAAACCCCAGATGAAAAATATGCCAAGCAGCGCACCAAGAGAAGCATTCAGGGGAAGAAGAAACGGGCCCACCAGGAGATTGATTGACCCAAGAATGACTTTAAAATCTAAACTGTGTTGACAAATATCGTGTTTTTACTAAACTTTGAAATAAAAATTTGCTAGTTATTACCACAGTGTCGGATCTCATTTATTAGAATTTTATTTTCACACCATCGGGTGTTTGTCTTCATGTATTGCAATGGTGCGGTTTGCGTTTTCTATTCTTACATACATACCTGTACAACATTTTTTGCACATTTCTTTGCTTTGCTTTGTGTCTAACCTCGCTCTTATATGCTCAATGTTTGTGCACATGTATGTGGCTGTTTTAAGTGCAGACAATTTTGCTACCATCACAGTGTGTTTTGTTGACATTACTCTATTCTTATGTGCTGCCTTGTTACAATTTTCTTTATTCTTATTTGAATAACTACTAAACAATTAGTATAAAGAATTCATCCAAGAAACTTTTATCTCGATCGCACTCAATCTGAAACGTTCACCTCAAACTGCTAACCCAATGTAGCAAAAAATCTGTACGTGATGGAGCAAATTGGTTACCAGATTTGGATTCAGCGCACCAAAAAACGTAAAAATCAATCGAAACATTAGAGGCAGTTTAAAAAATTTTTTTTTTAGTGTACCTGTGTTATTTTTGTTTTTTCCCAGTGAACTGCTAATGTCTGTTAAAGGGTAATCACGTCTTGATGAAAGTAGACTGTAGTGTCAGATATCTCTCCCTCTCTTAATTGGAAGAACAAACTATAAATTCAGAGATATGCTTGGAGAGAGTGGGAATTGGGGAAGGTATGTGAATGGGATTTAGGTAGGCCCTTGTAGTCTCTTAAAACTATGAGCCTATCTAAATCTAACCAAAGTTAATTTAAAACCTCTAAACAAGCAGCTATTTGCATGCTTACATCCCACCTACATCTAACAGAAATAAATGTGAAAACCTCTGCAGCAAGCTCCTATTTGACCGCTTTCGATTAAGACTATAAGAGCCTACCTAAATCTAACTGAAGCTAATTTAAAACCTCTAAAGCAAGTTAAGAACTAGTTTTGCTGTTTTAATGAAGTCAAAAAGATACTTTTCCAAATAAACCCACAAGTTCCCCTCTTTCCCAAGCTTTAAGTCACCAATTTTGCCAGCAAAGTAGTGATCACTTACCCACAGAGACTTCATCAGTTCTCGGTTTTCCCTCAGAAAAGTTGAATTTCCATCTTAACCGGTTGATAGTTCTGCCAACATTTTTCCCCCAGACCTCCTGCGTTACAAAGATGAACGTGCACTGCACATTTTGGACTGCAAGAGAGCCTTGATCTTCTGTTTGGAGTAGAGTAAAGCCCTTAGAAAGTCCAGTCAACTTTTTCTTTTGACCTAAAGAGGCTAGAGGCTGCCATCAACAAACACACATTTTCAAATTAGCTAGCCTTGTTATGCCAAGGCAGGCTTGATGTTGAAGGGTCATGCCACAGCTCATACAAGCCATTTTTTAAACCCTACAATTGGTGTTCTTTTAAAAGCTGTCCATGGCTTTTAAGGTTACATTTGAATATTCAGTGCCGGCTGTTATCCATATGCCAGAATTACATATATGGGTATGGCGCTGACTGCTGCTGGTATCCGGATAATGGGAATATTCAAAGCTATTTGCTGTCCTAAGTTATGTAGCTCATTAGCCAGATAGTAGTGCTGAAAATCAACACTATCGACATAAGCTGGCATTTCACCATTCTCCTTTGCTAGACTTACCCGGCGCTATTCAGATAGTGCTGGGGCAGTCTGTGATGATTTTCTGCAGAATTGCCTCTGAATATCAGTGGTTGCCCCTGGTTAGCACTCTTTATCTGGTTAGCAGGTTCTGCTATACGGATAAATGTTTTTAAACATCAGATCCATATTGTCAGAACTATGGCTGCATCAGTAGCCTATTTGAGGTCAGCCTCCATGGAGAAAATTTACAAAGTTGTAACATGGACTTCTCTCCATGCATTCACCACATTGTTGTTGGAACGAGGCTCCTGATGATACAGTAAGTTTGGCCAGTCCATCCTCCAGAATCTTTTTGGGAATAGAATCCAACTCCATCCCTTCTATACCAATTAATTTTTACATCCAGTTTGCCTTTCCAAGGAAAAATATTTTTTAAAAGATGTAGGTGTCTACTTTTTGCAACACCATTCTTGTTCATTGTTTTCCTCTTTTTTTCTGTTAAAGGCAGACTATATTTAGGGATTCCCATACATGAGGACTCACTATCCTGCTTAATCTTTGCAGGGTCATGGGTTATGCCGCATCTTAATAAGTGGAACTGACATTTTGGCCATCATGTTGTTTTCTTCAGAAAAACTGCCAAGATTATGATACTAGCCATTGAAGAATAAAATATCTTTAGGCTGCTTGTCCAAAGAGAAAATTAAGTTAGTTACATGTAGCAAAAGTTCTTTGTGGACAGCAGGATATGTACTCTATATTCAGCTATACTTATAGACTGAGTTAGTCCCATGTGACAGCAGTAAGTAGGAAAAGGCTCACATGTATGGTAGAGTGCTTCTAAAAGGTTCATGAAGAAACTAGAGCTGGGGAGCTGCTCCCATGCCAGACTCCATTGGTGATGTTACCCTTATGTGGGAACTCATATGCTGCTATCCATAGAGAACTTCTGCTGTGTGTGAGTAACTTAGTTTTATTGCATTATCTTTCTCTTTCTGGGAGTGAAAGAAGAGCTTTTCTAGCTTTTTCATGCCCCACCTGCTCCTGAATTGCTATCTTTTCTTCAATACCTGTGAACCCTCCTAATTTTTACCTTTTTTCCACTGTTCTCGTCTCCCTCCACTTTTCCTTCCTACGAATTAACTATGGGCCCGATAGTCAAAAGGCATTTACATAGTTTACAGCCCTGAAAACCGTGTAAATGCCGCTCAGTGGGATGTTCAACTAACTGTGTTAGTGCTGCTGAATATCCCCAATCTTCTCCCCTACATGCCCCGATGCTAACGCCCCATTTTTATTAACCATATATGGGTGTATAAAGCTCCCCATCTATTTGTTTCTGACCCAATGTTAGTTGAGAAATGGAATGCTATTTTATCAAAACATTCTTATGATTTGATGCTACATATAGTCGAGACTACAAGGGGGGTTGTTCAGAAATGAACTGAATAGTTAGATACTTAGTTGCAACAGATGAGCACTCATGAGGATTATGAGTCAAAAAAGGAGGAATTTGAGAATCAAATGTCCCAGTTTCGACAGGAGATTCTGCAAAAAAAGTTTTAAAAATTTCAGTGTGATACTGGGGATTATCAACGGGGTGAGGTGTACCCATGGATGTATAAAAAGGCTCCTTTGAAGCCCCATTCACATGTACCTTTTGAGACCACTACTGATGAGTCTTCTGAGGGGTCCGATCGAGACTCTTTTTATATTGGGAAGGATGGGTTGGTAGCTGATGGTGTAAGAGTTGCTCCAGTTTTGTGTGGCAGTGATCCCAGCTATTGGTGATGAAGTCTCCCGTGATTTTTGATCATAACAGTTGCATCAGAGATGTTCGTAGAGTATCTAAGAAAATCTGACATCTGAGGAATTTGAGCCTTGAAGAATTTTTTAGATCTGAGGACAGTAGTATATGTTTGGGGAGGAGGTGAAGATTGACCGCACTTGTTTGGCCACTTTGTTGATGTCATCTGTTTGAGTTATTCAGTTTGCTGTCTGTTCTGTGAGGCTTAAAGCTGGTAATAGCCCGGAGCTGGGGTTATGTGGTATTTTAAGGTGTGGGTATGTGTGATTTGTATGAGTGGCTTTATATGTGTGTGGGGGGATAATTTGTATATTGGTTTTATAGTTATTAGGTATTATACAAATAAATAAATTATATGAAAGTGGAATAAAGTATGAGCATAAAGTGTAATTATATCTTTTGATATTATTTGCAAAATAAAAATTTTGTAATACAGATATGTAATAAGTGCCACGTCTTGATCATTTGGTATCCACTTTATTTGGATTAATCAATTGAGATAGTGTATGGCCTTAGACGGCAAAGCATTACATTGTGGTGTTGGTGAGACATTGGAAATACATGCAAGTTTTTGGTCCTATTCACAACATGCCCCATTCCAACTGCAGATCTACATGCTATTTAAATGTGTAAATGCTATGCAAGCCTTCTAAAATAATCTCCTAAACATCTTTACTTCTAAACACAGGTAGAAAATCTCAACCTACTGCAAATCAGTCGTAAACGGCGTCACAATACGAAGCCCAAGCCCCAAGTCTTCGAGATGTTGCCTTATGCTGGAGTACTTTTGCCAGGGCAGAGAGTCAATGTGCAAGTGAAATTCATGCCTTTGGAAGAGGTAAGACTGGACTTCTCTGTACTATTAATTTGATTTAGCTTATCTCCAGGAACAAGCAGGTATGCAGTCTTCATATATGGGTGAACGTCACTGATAGTGCCTGCACGGAATGCTCCCCAGCATCCAATGGAAGCACCACAGCGCCTGAATACCTGCCTTCCAGCCTTCCCAACTCCTTTCCTCAGCTCTTCATTTTCAGTGGAGCCAGTAGGATGCATCATCCTGTCACTGCCAAAAAAGTCTTTTTTTTTTTATGCCCTTTGGAGTGCATTGTGCTTCTGCCTTTCCATTGATGCTGGTTCTGTTGAATCCAACACCAGTCCCTATATTTTTTTCTTTTTTCTTTTCAATTTTTCTTTCCTATGGATTTTCACCTTAGTTCTCACTGCTAGACTAGGCCTCTAGGCCTCCATAGCCTTAGCTTCAATCTTGAGGACAACTTTTTCAAGCATGGAAAAGCCAGTCAGTGGGTTTAGAAGATGTACCAAGTGTGCGGTACTATTTCGGCCACTGATAAACATGACTGGTGTCTAAAATATTTGGGTCCAGAACTTGAACCACCTACTTGTCCTTTATGCCAAACAATGACAAAGAGTGGCCTCGAGAACCGAGCCAGACAGTTTGGATCGTCATTCCCCTTGGACTCGGTTCAGTGGCTTCCACTTCATTTAGGGCATTGACTTCTGCTCATGGGTCTCAGGCTTCTTCCAAGTCCAAACACAGAAGTAAATCAGTCTGTGGCTGTTTCAAAATCTTTGGCATCAAAGACCGATTCCGAGGCCAGGGAAAAATCCCAGCATAAGCATCATGACTCCCCTAGAGGTGCTGCCGATGCAGACCAGTCAGCCAAACAGCACCAGCAGGAGGATGTGTCCTTCAAAGCACAAGTGGGGCTCTGGGATGCTCCCAATTCATTGACCTTGGGGGAGCTACCAGTTCCATGTTCTGGGACGGTGGCTCAGAGGTCCGTACGTGGTACCAATCAGACATCAACCATCTCCCTAGACCAGTGCATGCTGGCTCTTGAGAGGAGTTTGGCAGCACTCCAGGCAGCCTCGGTACCGATAACATTGAGAGCTTCAGGAGTGCAGGCTTTGGCACCAAGCCTACAGCCAGTCATATCAGGCCTGATGCCGGCCCTCGAACCGGCATCGTCTGAGCACCCAATTCCTCTATTGGAACTGATCGATGCCCCCGGTATCCAACATACTCAGATACTCGGTTCCAATACCTTTGAGTATCGGCATCAACCATCGACTTCCATGAAGCATCGATGTCAAACCCAAGAACGCCAAAACTTTGATTTCTTGCCAGACTCTGATTCAAGCTCTTAAGAATCTGACAGAGGGTCACTCGATTTCCGAGAACTTCCCAACATTCCTTCAGACCCTTCATCGCCTTAGGAACGGCGTTGGTCCCCCCCAGAAGATATGTTCTTTGAGGACTTCATATATGACATGGCAGTAGGGCTGTCCATCACAGTAGCCGCAGAAAAGGAACTGAGGGCAGAGGAATTGGAGGTACTCCAATACCCTCCCATGTCCAACATAGAAACATAGAAATATGACAACAGAAAAAGACCACATGGCCTATCTAGTCTGTCCTTCCATATCAACAACTACAACAGTCCCCTTTTTACCTTTAGAGATCCTCTGTGTTTGTCCCGTGCTTTTTTGAATTCAGTTACTGTCCTCATCTCTACCACCTCCACTGGGAGACTATTCCATGGATCCACTACTCTTTCCGAAAAGAAATATTTCCGCATATCACTCCTGAATCTATCTCCCTTCACCCTCATCCCATGTCCCCTCGTAGCAGAACTTGCTTTCAATTGAAAGAGGCTCTCTCCCTGAACATTTATGCCACGGAGGTATTTGAACATCTCAATCATATCACCTCTATCCCGCCTTTCCTCTAAGGTGTACATATTAAGATCCTTAAGTCTGTCCTCATATGCTTTATAATGAAGATCACTAATCATTTTAGTAGCCACCCTCTGCACCGACTCCATCCTGTTCACATCCTTTTGAAGGTGCGGGCTCCAGAATTGCACACTATACTCCAAATGAGGTCGCACCAAAGACTTATACAGAGGCATTATCACCTCCTTTTTTTGTTAGCCATTCCTCTCCATATGCACCCAAGCATCCTTCTAGCTTTTGCCGTCGCCTTTTCTACCTGTTTAGCTACTTTAAGGTCATCAGACACAACCACGCCTAGGTCCCGCTCTTCTTTAGTGGACAAAAGTACTTCACCCTCTATACTATATTTCCCTTGGATTGCTGCAGCCCAAATGCATGACCTTACATTTTTTAACATTAAATCCCAGCTGCCAAATTCTAGACCATTTTTCAAGCTTAGCTAGATCCCTCCTCATGTTATCTACACCTTCCTTGGTGTCTACTCTATTGCAGATTTTGGTATCATCCTCAAAGAGGCAAACCTTACCCGACAGCCCTTCCGCTATATCACTAACAAAGATGTTAAAAAGAATCAGACCAAGGACAGATCCCTGGGGCACACCACTGATAACATCCTTCTTCTCAGAGTGAGCTCCATTTACCTGTACTCTTTGTCGCCTCCCACCCAACCAATTTCTAACCCAAGCAGTAACTTTAGGATCCATCCTAGGGTGCTCAGTTTGTTTATAAGTCACATGTGAGGAACAGTGTCAAAGGCTTTACTGAAATCTAAATATGCCACATCTAGGGCTCTCCCTTGGTCCAACTCCCTGGTCACCCAGTCAAAGAAATCAATCAGTTTGTCTGACAAGACCTGCCTCTGGTGAATCCATGCTGCCTCGGATCCTGTAATCCGCTGGTCTCCAGAAACCTCACTATTTCCTCTTTCAGCAGCGTTTCCAATAATTTACTCACCACCGAAGTTAAACTAACCAGCCTGTAGTTTTCAACCACATCCTTACTTCCACTTTTGTGTAAAGGCACCACATGAGCCTCTCTCCAGTCCTTTGGCACAACTCCCGACTCCAACGAGGCATTGAAAAGGTCAGTCAGTGGAGATGCTAGAACGTCCCCAAGTTCCCTCAGTATTCTAGGGAGTATCCAATACGGTCCCATCACTTTGTCTACTTTAAATTGAGCTAGTTTCTCACAAACACAGTCTTCTGAACATTTTCAAGATGTCCCTCGCTTCTGTTCCTGTTTGTGGGTGTTTTCTGAGGTCCTATTCCTGGTTCTTCATCTGTGAACACAGAACAGAAATATTTGTAAAGCAATTCCACTTTATCCTTATCAGCTTCTACATATTCCTTCCCTGCACCATTGAGTCTGACAATACCCCTTTTGCCCTTCCTCTTCTCACTAATATATCTGAAAAATGTCTTATCCTCCCATTTCATTGCATTGGCTATTTCCTCCTCCTTTTGAATCTTTGCCTTCCTGACTACTTTGCTAGCTTCTCTAAGTTTTTCCAAATACAGATGCCTGTCTTCGTCTCTCTGTGATCTCTTGTATTTCATTAAGGCCTCCCTCTTTTTCTTCACTTTTTCAGCTACTTCTTTTGAAAGCCATAGCGGTCTCCTTTTCCCTTTACCTTTATTTACCATTTTAACAAAAAGGTTGGTTGCCCTTAAAATATCCCCTTTCAGTTTTGCCCACTGTTTTTCTACATCCCCAGCTGTTCCCATCCCACTAACGACTCCATGAAGTATTGGCCCATCTTGGCAAAGTTAGTCTTCCTAAAGTCTAAGATCCTCACCTTTGAATGGATTCTAACAGCCCTAGTCCTAATACTGAACCACACCATCTGGTGATCACTGGATGCAAAATGATCTCCCACTACAACATCAGAAACACTTTCACCATTGGTAAGCACCAAGTCCAGTATGGCTCCTTCACATGTGGGGTCTGTTACCAATTGCCTGAATAGTTCTCCCTGTAGAGAATCCAGGATCTCCTTACTTCTAGATGATACTGCAGCAGGAATATGCCAATCAACATCTGGCATATTGAAATCTCCTATCAGTAGCACTTCCCCTTTCCTAGCAATGCTGCGTATGTCTTCAATTAACTCTCTGCCTATCTCTTCCTCTTGTGAGGGAGGTCTGTATATCACACCAATGCATATAGGTTTCTCTTTCCCTCTTTCTAGTTTAACCCACAATGCCTCCTCTCTCCCTTTTAAGCTCTGTAATTCCAAAGCTTTAATAGTAGTTTTTACATATAGCACCACTCCTCCTCCCCTTCTTCCTACCCTGTCCTTTCTGAATAAAGTATAGCCAGGTATAGTTGCATCCCAGTCATGGTTTTCTGTGAACCATGTTTCTGTAACTGCCACTAAATCCAAGTCAGCCACTCCCACCAAAGCTTCAACATCAGGGATATTATTTTGCATGCTACGGGCATTTATACGCATTGCTTTCCATATGTTACCCCTATTACCCATTTCCATAAAGGTATTTAATGTATCACCTACCTGGGGGCTTTCTTCACCCATCCCCAACGAATCTAGTTTAAAGCCCTCTTCAGTAGATTAGCCAGTCTACTACCGAAGACGTGTTGACCTTTCTTGGACAGATGGATGAGGACATATGAGCATATGAGGACAGACTGAAGGATCTTAATATGTACACCTTAGAGGAAAGGCGGGATAGAGGTGATATGATTGAGATGTTTAAATACCTCTGTGGCATAAATGTTCAGGGAGAGAGCCTCTTTCAATTGAAAGCAAGTTCTGCTATCAGGGGACATGGGATGAGGTTGAAGGGAGATAGATTCAGGAGTGATATGCGGAAATATTTTTTTACGGAAAGAGTAGTGAATCCGTGGAATAGTCTCCCAGTGGAGGTGGTAGAGATAAGGACAGTAACTGAATTCAAAAAAGCATGGGACAAACACAGAGGATCTCTAAAGGTAAAAAGTGGACTGTTGTAGTTGTTGATATGGAAGGACAGACTAGATAGGCCATGTGGTTTTTTTCTGTCATCATGTTTCTATGTTTCTACCCTTTGTTTTCTTGTGGTCACTGATTCTGCAACTTTGGGGTACTTGAGCTCTGGTTCTTCCCTTTCCAGGGATGCTTTCACCTCCTCCACTTCCAGGGCTGCATAATGGTGCTTCAATTCAAGGGCTTGGAGAAGTTGGATTGGTGATTTTGCAGGCCCTGGTGACTTGTGTCCAACCATCGACATTCTGTTGGCAAGGAGGTAGCTACCTTACCAGTGCATTATATCTTGCAAGATCTTATGCTCCACATGTGGGAGGCCCCGCTCACTGTTCCGCCTGCCAGCAAAAGACTCAATACCATGTACCGAGTACCAGAGTGCCCAGGCTTCCAAAGACCTCAGCTCCCCCACCCCTCAATGGTGATGGAATCATCGATGCAGCGAATAAAGAGCTCAAAGAACCATTCATCCATATCTCCTGACAGAGTGAAGCCTTCGGGCGTTGATTGTTCCAGGCATACATGAATAGATTTGATTTAAATAAAAACGTTCTCTAGAAACAAAGTTTTTTTCAGTAACCATTTACTCTATTTTTCTTTCTATGCTAAGCTATACTCTGATTTGATGTAAATGAAAAGCTCTCTGGTGGTACTAAGATCTGACTGACTCAGCAAATATACTGAATTCTAAAAAACACAGATTTATCTGCTTTAACCCAAAGATTACCCTTTTTCCACATTATTTAGAATGTATTCCAGAAGATAAATACTTACAAATGCAGATCTATTTCCAGTTGTAGTAGTCCCTCTGGGTAATCCTCAGAATGGGACCTCAGAAAACAAACACAAATAGGATTGAAAGTGCATTAGAACCCAAACAATTTTCAGAAGACTGTGTTTGTAAAGAGCTAGTAAACTTAAAAATAGAAAAAGCAATGGAACAGATGGGATTCATCTGAGGAAGTACTGGTGGCTCCACTTGCTGATCTTTTCAAGTCTTCTTTAGAGTTGGGAGCA